>CM065595.1:131572075-132991755 GCA_033119425.1 Bufotes viridis | reverse complement strand
GACGTGTACAGAAAACACTATGTTTGTGTATGACATGTACAGAAAACACTATGTATTTCGATGAGGCTGAGGTTTAGATTAAAGTTCCTGGACCCCAATGCAATACCTTTAACAAGGCCCCCGCCGTAATAATGATCACAATGACATCAGTGTGCATGACATTTACAATGGCAAACATTTGTAATGCAGTTTTCTCACACAAGGGACTGAAAGAGCAGAGTCAATGGCTGCCATATCGCCGCTGATCCCCAACACCCACTAGGGTCAATTACATAGGAAGCCAATTAACCTCTTGGTCTCTTTTTGCAAACCTGGTTCAAATTGGCATAATATCTATCTATCTATCTATCTATCTATCTATCTATCTATCTATCTATCTATCATCTATCATCTATCTATCTATCTATCTATCTATCTATCTCCTATCTATCTATCTATTATCTATCTATCTATCTCTCTCTCTATCTATCTATCTATCTCCTATCTATCTCCTATCTATCTATCTATCTCATATCTATCTATCTATCTATCTCCTATCTATCTATCTATCTATCTATCTATCCATTCATTCATTATCTCTCTTCTATGTATATATTATATTTGTATCTATATAGTTACACGTCTCTCTAGCAGTATATATATATGTATAGTGCCATACTCCTACTCCTACTTCACTTGTCCAGCTATTATCCTATGTCCGCTCTGATGAATGCAGGCTAATGGGGCGTCTCACTGACATCACTGATAATAATTGGCTCACCAGAGGCCAATCTTTGCCCTCACAGGAGAGAGTGGTTTTAAAATGTCATGTCTTGGGAGGCAGAGCAGTGCTGAAGTAATGACCACAAGAGCTGTACTTCTCGTGCTATAGGGATTTCTACCTTCATTATATAATTCCCACCCTCCCTTTCGGAAATGAATGGTGATTTTCTGTCGTTACAATGGATTCCTATTTAAAGAGATGGAAAGATGACATGTGATTCACAGCAGTATTCTCCATTAGTCATATAAATCATAGAACCGTAGGAAGGTTGCAGAAATATATATATATACAGTATACAGCATATATATAGTGAAATAATAAATTCCATACAGTGAATACACAGGAATTTGTGATTTTAATTATATCTATAAAACGTCACTAAACCCAAACTCAGTCACCCCAGAAATCTGGGTTCCACACCGGAACATTTCCCCTGTCAGCAGGATCGTCCCTATTAAACCAGGCATACTCTCTGCTAGGGTTGGCCCTGCTGATTACACCAATGCCCATCTTGTGAAAATCAGACGCAGAGTTCCTGGGAAAAAATGCTTGTATTCCTTATGTCAATGAGGGGTTCCATGCACTGAGGGGAGTGGCCCGGGCAATATACACATTTTCCTCCTAATTCCATTCATGGACCCCTTTCTGCCTGTTCTAATGCTGGATGAGACGTCCTTCCCACACATCTTTTATACAAAGAATAAGAAATGATTCAGCTCTTCATTTCTACTCATCTCCCGAATGATTGAGAGAGATTCTTACAAGGACAAGCAGTCCGCTTAATGAATGAGCTCCATACATTAATGTATGAGTGGAGCGTGCCTGCCTTCAATATACTGTAGTATCTGCAATTAATCCAAGGAAAAGACAGAACTTTCTGAAGGAAAAATACTCGGGTCAGAGGGAGGCCTCACGCAGACAAGCTTTTTATTCCACTGCTTGTTTGATACGTGACTGGGATGCAGAATGAAGCTTGTGCTAAAACGAACCCTGTCCAAATGGGCAAACGAAAGCAAAGAAATCATTTCCATTGAACCGAAAGTGTGTTTTTAGGTAAGGAGGTTGCATCACTAGTATTTGGGTTTCATGGATTTATGTCCATCCTTATTAGTGATCATTGAGAGGTGGGGGTCCAGCACTGGATCCATCATAAGCAGAATGAAGTGGCAGTAGCGTTCTTGGCACACACATGGACGTCATGGTACTCCAGTGAGCACCGCTGACCCTCGTTCTCCTTATTCTTAGGTGGTCTTGAGCATGGAACCTCTCGGATCACACAAGTATGGCCTATCCTAAAAATAAAGAATTATTAAGATTGCCTCTATTTTAGGCCTCTTGCATGTGGCCATGTTGTGGACCCTTGTTGTATGGATTAATAATACAGTCTCCATAGCCGGAGGGCCCATACCCACACACAGTGGCCCACACCTTTGTAGAGGTTTCATTTTTTTTAAAAAGTCATATGTTTCGATGCATGCCGTATCATGGAGGAACCATACAACACCAACTGCAGTGCCTACTGGTCTGTACAGCAGGTCCATAGGGTCTCCATGTGCCAGTGGCTAAAAGCTGTTCCACATGCAGCAAAGTGCAAGTTATGTTTACTGTCCTGCGCCCACGCAGTCCTTAACAGTCTGTGAAAGTTCTTTCCTCGCAGAGCTTCAGGAGGTTCCTAACAGCTTCCTGAGATGGTGCATCTGCTGGAGTAGACCTCTCAGTGAACTGGCTGGAAGCGGCCTCCTTTCATCTTGGCTGCCAGTTCCTGACTCCCTGGCTGATGCAATCAGGCTACACTTAACAGGGGGGACTGGGACAGCCTCCTCCTACTGAGTGGGGCACGATACCAAAGTTTGTGCCCATATTCAGATCTTAGAGCGACATAAAAGGCACAAAAAGTATATACGGACCCCAGATGGTGAATGTTAAGTGATCCATACAATTAAACCCTTTATAGCAGTGATCTACTAGGTCACTGCACTTAGACTATAAAACCTCATTCACACACATGTGTCCGTGCTTAAATATGGGAATAGGAGGTCAGTGATACATCTATGTTGGGTCCGGGTGTCCGTTTTTTTGCTGTCCGTGTGTCATCCATGTTTCACTAGCGCTACACAGCTGAAAAATCATTTTCAAAGTATCTCTTCCTAATGGTCCGTGATGCACGGACGTATAGACTATAATGAGCACGATGGATCCGTGGACACGGAGAAAATAGAGCATGCATCCGTTCTAAAAACGCAGACCCACGGACCGTGGTAAAAAACTGATGTGTGAATACATACATTAAAGCAGGCATGTCCAAACTGCGGCCCTCCAGCTGTTGCAAAACTACAGCTTCCAGCATGCCTGGATAGCCTACAGCTATTAGGGCATGCTGGGAGTTGTAGTTTTGCAACAGCTGGAGGGCCGCAGTTTGGACATGCCTGCTAAAGTGAATAGGTACATGTGCTGTCCATTAAGAACACGTACAGCACACGTCCCTGGAACACTGACGTGTGAATGAGGCTTAAACAGGACCTTTAATAACTTGTAATAACAATTCTGGAGCATCTATACTTATGGCTTTATGTTGTGCTATTCCTTTATTATTTCTACTAGAAGTTATGAATGAATTGCTAGCAGTCTGCAGTAAGGGTACAGAGGGGTGGTAACCAGTTGGGGGGTGTATCTACACAGTCTGACAATGGAAGCACTGATTGGATAGAGTGAGACTGTGCAGGTACACACCCCCAACTGGTCACCTCCCCTCTGTACCCTTACTGCAGACTGCTAGCAATTCATTCATAACTTCTAGTAGAAATAATTAAGGAATGGCACAACACAGAGTCATAAGAATAGATGCTACAGAATTGTTATTACATGGGGAATGCATGTAGCTATTAAAATAGGCATGTCAGGAGCGGTGACAGGTCTTTAAGAAATGGAGTAGCCTACCTCCAGG
This sequence comes from Bufotes viridis, assembly GCA_033119425.1. NCBI lineage: Eukaryota > Metazoa > Chordata > Amphibia > Anura > Bufonidae > Bufotes > Bufotes viridis. The sequence goes on along the minus strand of CM065595.1, from coordinate 132,988,048 downwards.
GCAATAAAAGTTTCTACTGCTGTCTGGGAATCAGTTGACAGAACACAATTGACGGCGGTCTGTATTCCTACAACGTGTAATGGACTCAGGCTGTCATAAAACAGCAGCCATTGATAGCATGGAAACTCATTTACATCACATTTTACAAATGGTATATAACAGAAACACTAAAACACCGGTGTCATTCATTTCAGTGGAAAAAAACAATAAGATAAATAATAGACAGAATAATAAAGTAATTCATCTTAAATCGTCATGTCGTCAGATGCAGTCATTTTTGGCCTCTGCCTCTTGCAGATGTAAGAGATAAACTAATATTGTGATATAATCACTCCCATATACCTGTTAGGCCTCTTGCACACGACCGTATGGCTTTTTCAGTATTTTGCGGCCCGCAAAAAACGGATCCACAAAAAATAAGGATGACGTCCGTGTGCATTCCGTTTTTTGCAGAACGGAACAGCTGGTCCCTGATAGAACAGTACTATCCTTGTCCGTTATACAGGCAATAATAGGAAATGTTCTACCTTTGAACAGAATGGAAAAACGGAAATACGGAAACGGAAGGCATACGGAATACCTTCCGGTTTTTTTGCGGATCCATTCAAATGAATGGTTCCATATACGGTCCGTATCCGGAATGCAAAAAACAGAACGGAAACGGAAAAAAAAAACGTTTGTGTGCAAGAGTCCTTAGAAATATGTGAAGTAGTGGTGTCCGGCTCTCAGGTGGAGAGGTCAGTTGTCCTATTCAGCACGGATCCGGGCTGTATTCACACCCTTCGAACATGCCAAAAAACTAAAATGGATCCAGCAAATAAAAACAATCTTTATTTCTTTTATTTAAAACATACAAAGACAACTATTTGATCTATGATTAAGACCTGTATAGGTTGAAACGCGTCAGTTTTTACAGGAGGGATATTGTTTTTGTATGTTTCAAATGAAAGAAGTAAAGATTTTCTTGTTTTTATTCGCTGGATACATTTTGTTTTTTTGGCATGTCATTAGAAATATACCTGTGGAGGCACTAGCAGGAAGGACCATTCAAACATACCTACGCGTTTCAGCACTGTCCTGTATAGGCTTATAGGGGTTTTCCAGGATTTTATAACTGATGACATATCCTCAGGGTAGGCTATCAAGATAAAATTGGCATTGGCTTATTTTTTGCTTTTTTTTCATTGCTGGCCGATTCTGTCGCATTGCAATTTTCTTGTTTTGATTTATGACGTTTTAGCTAGAGGGTGACACACGTGGTACTGCGGAGTACTGAAGAGTGATGGTCTAGATTTTAGCCAGGTCTAACCGAAAATATTCATAGTATCAAAAATGAGTTCATTGGCTTGTTCTTATGTCTACTGAGCTAACACAGAATCAGGCCTCATGCACTCGACCGTATGTATTTTGCAGTCCACAAAAAATACGGATGACATCCGTGTGAATTCCGTATTTTGTGGAATGGAACAGCCGGCCCCTAATAGAACAGTCCTATCCCTCTCCATAATACGGACAATAATAGCACATGTTCTATTTTTTTGTGGAAATGACATACGGACATACGGAAATGGAATGCACATGGAGTAACTTCCATTTTTTTTTTTTTTGCAGACCCATTGAAATGAATGGTTCCGCATACGGTCCGCAAAAAAAAAAAAAAAACAGGACGAACAAGGAAAAAAAATACGTTTGTGTGCATGAGGCCTAACAGCCTATAAAACATATAGTGTAATAAATATCAATCAGGTACTGTATAAGGCTACATTCACACAACCGTAATTTTGGTCCGCATTTTTCATGCGCATCCATTTATTTCAATGGGTCCGTAAAATATGCAGACCGCAAAAAAGATAGAACGCGTCATATTCTTGTCCGTTTTGCGGAAAATGATAGGCATTGTTACAATGGATCCGCAAGAAAAACGGATGCAACATGGACGTCATGGAAAAAAACTCCCTGGCTGTGAGCTCTGCGCTGTGATTGGACAGCGCTTTATGCTGCCATTTTTTACAAAAAGATTAAAATAATGCAAAAAACTGTATGTCAAGGAACCATAAATGTTTATAAAAATGTAAAGTGCAAATGCAGTGACCCCTTGGTTCCCTGCCACAGTGTTAAAGGGGTTGTCCCATAAAAAATGTTCTACAGTTTTCAGACCAGCACCTGGAGCTCAATTCTTTTGTAATTGCATGTAATGAAACATTTTGCATAGTCACTGAGTTATTCAATAACATGTATCTGTATAGCGCCACCTGCTGTTTGTTTGTTTTTCCTTATTTCTCTGTCCTGCTTACCGAGATGGACGCACATGCTCAGTTTCATCTTTCAACTACCTCCTGAGCTGTGATAGGGAGACAGCTGCAGCAGAATGGACACACCCCATGAGCTGCAGCAGAAAAGACACTCCCCTTGAGCTTGTTATAAATCTAGCAGAGCAATGAATATGGAGATCTCTGGATCCATGTGAGGTACAGGGCTGGTTCTAGATTTGTTAGATAGAGATTGTCATGTATTATATGATGTCTGATTTTTACTGTTAACATTAGTCATGGGATAACCCTTTAATGCTATGGTTCACTGCTAAAAGAGTTAATGTTATGGTTCATTCCTAAATCTTTTTAAATAGTTACTGTGATGGTAACTAACATCTATGTACTATGTATTTCAAAAGGCTGAAAACAGGAACATGAGTAGGAAATGGTTAACTGGCAGTCTTTAGTGTAAGTTGCCGGGTATTGGGTTCATCCCATTTCCCACTGGTTAGTGACCAGACCTCTAGTGAACAGGCAAGAGAGAAGATATGTCTTGTTTGTGCTGCTGCCAAGTAGGCCAAGACTGAAGCCTTATCCCGGAAAACACCATTCCTGAGACTGAGAACTGCTAGAAAAGCAACTTTGCTAAGGATTACCCTCTGAGTGAAATGAGCATTGAATTTCTACAGATGGTTGAGGACCATAAGGGCAAGAGTATGGACTTAGACAGTAAGGCCCCTTTCACACGGGCGAGTTTTCCGCGCGGGTGCAATGCGTGAGGAGGACGCATTGCACCCGCACTGAATCCGGACCCATTCACTTCTATGGGGCTGTGCACATGACAGTTGATTTTCACGCATCACTTTTGCGATGCGTGAAAATCGCAGCATGCTCTATCTTCTGCGTTTTTAACGGAACGCAGGCCCCATAGAAGTGAATGGGGATGCGGGAAAATCGCAATCATCCGCAATCCTGTGCGGATGCGTTGCGATTTTCCCGCATGGTTGCTTAGCAACCATCGGGATGTGTAACCGGTTCAGTATTATTTCACATTATAACATAGTTATAATGTGAAATAATACCCTTGGACATCTTCCTAATGTTGAACCCGGTGCTGAATGGGTTAAAAATAATAAACTAATAATAACTTACCTGGTCCATTTGATTGCGAAGCCCGGCATCCTCTCCGTTAGCTTGCTCGTAGGAAAAGGACCTGTGATGATGTCACATGGTCACTATGGTGATGGAGCATGTGATTGGGCCATGTGATGCTGTGACATCATCACAGGTCCTTTTCCTACGAGCAAGCTAACGGAGAGGATGCCGGGCTTCGCGATCAAATGGACCAGGTAAGTTATTATTAGTTTATTATTTTAACCCATTCAGCACCGGGTTCAACATTAGGAAGATGGCCAAGGGTATTATTTCACATTATAACTATGTTATAATGTGAAATAATACCAGCGGGACAATTTCTGACCCAAACATGCACTTCTGTGAAGAAGTGCAGGTTCGGGTCTGGGTACCAAAAGTGCCGATTTTTCTCCCGCGCGTGCAAAACGCATGACAGCGCTTTGCACTCGCAGGGAAAAATCGCGGCGATTCCCGCAACGCACCTGCACTGTTTGACGGAGTGCACCCGCAACGCCCGTGTGAAAGAGGCCTAAAGGTAAAGCATTCATATGACTTTATTGCATGTGATTAGGGTTAATTGCTTCAGGAGCCCAGCACACTACTTAGAAGGACTGGTCATCCGATTTAGGACTGTACTTTGCAATTGGGCATTGCAGAGATATAGTAAGGAGTTGCACGCCAGTGGTCATTTTGGGAACATTGCTAGCATTTATAGAGAGAAAGACAGGGAGAACCACCATCATAATAACCAGCCTTTGGAAAAGCCTACTCTGTGATATATTTGAGAACTGTGCCTCACGTCTTGTATTTGCACTGTGACAAACATCATCTATACCTCTCCTGGTGCCAATTGTGGACCCAGTCAAGTGAAGGGGTCCGCATCTGTTATGCGGAGTGAACACTGCCGGTGCCCGCATATTGCATGAACCCCCAAGACCAGCTTTTTACGCTGATCTTAGTTTCCACCTAGCACTGCCCTAAGACTAGTCTAATTTATAACGAGGTGTGCCAGGCTTAAGGGCTCATTCAGACAATCGCAAATTGCAGATCCACAAAACATGGTTGCCTGGCCCGCGTGCGTTCCGCAAATTGCGATTACGGACAAGAATAGGACATGTTCTGTCTTTTTTTGCGGAGCCGCAAAACGGAACTACTGATGCGGACAGCACACCGTGTGCTGTCCGCATCTTTTGCTGCCCCATTGAAATGAATGGGTCCGCACCTCGCAAAACTCCAGAACCGTTGTGGGCCCGTTCATACTGTGTGTTAGTAAATTTGCTGAGGCTGCAGTCTTGGCTTCAGCACGACCCCCGCCATGTCCGTGCTCCACCCAACTGGTGAACACTGTGTAAGGCTATTTTCACACTAGCGGCAGGGGAGTCCGTCAGGCTGTTCCGGCGGGGGAACAGCCTGTCGGATCCGTCCTGCTGCTAGTTCACATGTGCCCCTGGACTGCAGATCCGACCCCATTGACTATGATGGGGGAGGAGTTCCGGCAGCAGCATGGCAAGAGACTGCCTGACTAAATATACGACGTGCAGTACTTTTAGTCTGGCTGCCTCCGGAACTCCGCCTCCTCCCCCATTATAGTCAATGGGGACGGACCAGCAGTCCAGGGGCACACGTGAACTAGCGGCAGGACGGATCCGACAGGCTGTTCACCCGCCGGAACAGCCTGACGGACTTCCCTGCCGCTAATGTGAAAATAGCCTAAAACTGGCTGGGCGATAATATTTAGACGTCAAAAATGGGACTTGTGACTGTTTTTAGATGTACCTTAATAAATGTGCCCCATTATACCTTATGTCTGTGTAGCCTCCACTCCTGGTGAGAGAGTTCTCAAAACTGATGTAAAGAAAGCTGTCTTAGTTGTCCACAGCGACCAATCAGATTCCATCTTTCATTTTTCAGAGCTTCTTCTTCAAATCTGATTGGGTGCTATGGGCGACTAAGCCAGATTTTTTTTACACCAGTTTCAATAAATCTTCTCCCTGGTTTTGGCTCAAAATCACTGATGGAAATCACTGATCAAACACTGAGGCCTCGTCCCCATTTCCGTTTTTCACTGACGTGAGCTGTCCGCATTTTCCACGGACAGCACACGTACCCATTGATTTAAATGTCTGTTCACATCTCAGTGGTCTTTTTACTGGCCGTGGGTCAGTAAAAAAATCACGGAGACATGCACTTCTTTGATCCGTGATGCGGACCAAGGGCGCTCATTGAAGTCTATGGGTCCGTGAAAATCACTGACACACATTCCTGTTGTGTCTGTTTTTCACCGAAGACTAAGGCTTATTGCACACGAACGTATGGTTTTGCGGTCCGCAAAAAACTGATCCGCAAAAAAAACGGATGACACCTGTGTGCATTCCGTTTTTTGCGAAACTGAACATCTGGCCCCTAATAGAACAGTACTATCCTTGTCCGTGATGCGGACAAGAATAGGACAAGTTCTATCTTTTAACGGAACAGAAATATGGAAACGAAATGCACATGGAAACACTTCCGTTTTTTTTGCGGACCCTTTGAAATGAATGGGTCCATATACGGACAGTATACGGAACATAAAAAACGGCCCGTACACTCGCAAAAAAAAACGTTTGTGTGCAAGAGTCCTAATAGGAGATTCTTTGGAAATTTATTTTCAGCTGAGCAACGTCAGTGAATTATGGATAACACGTGGATGGTAAAAACGGACACACGGGCCAACCACGGATCCTTCACGGACAGCTTAACGCATGAAACACGTACGCTTTTTTTCATGGACGTGTCACTGACACGGAAATGTGAACGAGGTCTGACTGTTTGAAAGAGGCCTAACCCTAAGTTCACACCTGAGCGTTTTACAGCGCGTTCAAACGCGCTGTAAAACACTCAACACATGAAAACCAATGCTTTCCTATGGCCCTGGTTCTCACTTGAGCGTTTTACAGCGCGTTTGAACGCATAAACAAGTACTTGAGCTTTTTTGGGGGCGTTTGTCGCGCGTTTTGTGATTGACACCACAGAAACGCGCGTTTCTAGAACGCTCAGGTCTGAACCCAGGGTAAGGCCTAGTTCACACTTCAGTGATTGTAAGCCAAAACCAGGAGTGGAGGCTACACAGAGATAAGGTACAATGGAAAGATTTGCTCCAGTTCTGTGTTTTTGTCCCACAATTGGCTTTGGCTCACAATCACTGATGGAAATCACTGACCAAACACTGAAGTGTGAACAAGGCCTTATTGTCTATAGCGTAAAAATAAATACGCTGTAGGGGATTTATCCCTTGTTTTTCAGAACTAATTATCTTCCATGCATGTCATACTCTAACACCTGACAAAACGCCTCTAAATACATGTATGGCCGGTCATATATGGCGCTATGCTAATTCAGTAGAAATCCCATCAAGTACCACACGATGCATTTTTTTTCCTTTTAGCGAAAAAAATTAAAAAAAACACGTTGTTTGAGGATTTTCCTTGATTTGTAGTGGATTAATGACTTCAAACAGCTTGACTGATTTGCTGGCCCTTCCCTTTGCTAGGATTCAGCTGATAAGAGATATCCATAGACAGTGAAGGCGGTGGAAGCCGGGCTTTCTGCAGACAAGGCTCCCATGTGATCAGCGCGCAGAGCTGGGGCTGGAGCAGCTCTACCAGCTCTAGGTAATGAGGCTTTGTGCAGACTAGGGGCTCCTAACGCTGAACAATAAAGCATATGCTACCAGCTATCACATACTGCTTTGGGAAATCTGCAAGAAAACACACAAAAAAATGCTGTGTCCAAATACAGGCGAGGAGGAGCGGTTCTGATCATGGGGTGCTTTATGGATCAGCAATCAGCATTCCATGGATTGTAATTAGGATTCATTCATACCAAGAGTGCATGGATTGGCAAGCAGCAGCAGTCTGAGCAGGTCAGCTATTATTTCTGGGTTCCATCCGTTTTTTTGGAATGTTTTGCGGCGTAGATTGACGTGTGTAATGTACATTTAATTGTTTTGATGATGCTCATTTCCAAATAGACTATTGTATATGGAGATATGGATTCTCAAAGGCTGATATTGTAATGTATGTGGGGTTGAATGGCCTAGGCTATGCCTATGTGCTTGGCCAGTTCTAGGGAAATATGTCATTAGGAAAGGGATACATATAGAGTCTAAACTGGTATATGTTGTATAATGGATAGGGGTATATCAATATAAACCGGTATAGATTGTATAATGGATAGGGATATATAGATATGTGTATACCTATAGATGTGTGTGTGTATGTATATATATGTGTATATATATGTGTATATATAAATATATATATTCCGATCAGGATACATATAGAGATGAACTGGTATATGTATAGATTGTATAATGGATAGGTGTGTATATAGGTGTGTATGTATGTATGTATATATATATATATATATATATATATATAGTATAACTCATTAGGCTAGGGATATATATAGAGATCATTTAGAAATATGCAATTTTTGTCATGGAAAGTAATGTACTAAGTGACATGCAGAAAATAAACAAATAAAAATAAATTTTATATATATACTTTTTTGCATTTTATTACATGACATACAATTTTTTTAAAAACCAATAAATAGAAATAATTCCAAAAGCTCAAAATAAAAAAAATCATGTTTTAAAATTACATTATTTTATCCGTTCTGTAATTATACAAAAAATATGTACAGACTTGCAATTTTTTGCTTTACCCAATATCTATTTTTCTTTGTGCCAACTGTTCCCGGCTACTGTATATACCGGTAACACAAGAAGCCGGCCTGCCCAAACCCTGTATTTATCCTCGTGCTTTAGCATCCACATCAACACATCCAAAGCCTTCATTTTATACATTAGGCTGTCAGCTTTCAATTAAAGAGCCTTTGTCTTGTGTCTCATTTCCATGACAATTGCTGACTCCACAAATTCAGCCGGAGTGAGAATCAGAGACTATAGGAGGGTGTATCAGTTGGCATTTCTTAACAATTGTTTTTAATTGTGCGCAATAAAAATCCTAAATGCTCAGGCGGGGGATGAACAAATATTGTACAACAAAATGGAAAAAAAACATGCAATTTTTTTTTTTTTTTATTACCTAGACTTAAGCTTATCCATGTATACACATCATCTATTCCATAGGTATTATCCAAATGATATGACATTCGAATATATAATTTTTTTGTATTTGTTGCTCTGCAGAATCACATGATCATTTCCTCTTTTTTTTTTTTTTTTTTTTTTCCTTTCAGCTGTTTGGACATGTGCAGGCGTTATGTAAATGAATACACAATGGGGGGGGGGGGCGCTCAGGGATTAAAGGTCATTGTGCTGATGAAAAAGCTGAATGGGGATAAAAGCTACATGCTATTGCAAGGCCCTTAATGAATCGTAGTGGTGTAGATTGGATCTAAAAGATCTTGGGTCGTAATTAGCCATACATTACAGCACAATATTCTAAATGCAGACTCCTGTCAGGACATTTACTATTCCTTTATTGCTTAGAAGACATATCTAGACTGTATGGATATTTTTGTTACTTATTATGTATAGGTATTGTCATTTTTTATTTTATAATTTTTTTTAATGCATTTTTATCATGGATTTATTACGGGCTGTGTGCATTACACTGAACCGGCATTTTATTGCAATAGGTGCAGTAATATACAATGAGTCTATAATATTTTTCAGAATGAATAAAAAAAAAAAATCTATGTTCTCATTTTTGCAGGATGATAAATGGGTTAGTACATCAGGGGTTACAAAAGCAGAACACATGTTATCCAACCGTAATCTCCCTTGTATTGATGTTGTCATTTCCATAGCTCTTCTTTGCATTGGTTATGTATTTTATGTATTTTATAGTTCGCCTTTGTTAGTCATGTCCATCAGATAACAAGGCGCGATCAGTCATATTATTCTTTTACTGCACATTCTATGAAGCCCTGATGCTCAATCTATCGAATTTACAGTATATATTATAGAAGGTTTCCAGGCAGAAATTCTTTTGAGTTGAAAATTTTTGGGATACAATTTATGATGAAGAATTGGCAGAATCTTTCTCGGTATATATTAAATATTGCCTAGTCCTAAGGCTTATAGAACAGGGATACATGGCAGATTGAGTATATTTAGTATATGATAACAGTGAAAGGGAAATGCATATTCCATTGAATATAAACAAATGCACACACAGAATTATTTTCAATGAATATTTTTTAAATTTGTCTAATAAAACAAAGAAAACCTTTACTAATAGAATATTAAAAAGATGCGTAAATGACTTAAAGTCTTGGCCATTAGGTGTTCCAGCAAAATGGTCCTGGGCCTGAGTTCCCCACCCAAAAAATAAAAATGTGAAATTGCAAATGAAACGGATTTATAGAAAACGGACTCAAAATGTAGTATTTTTACGTTTTCATTGTTCAGTATGCTAGGTCTGCCATCTTTTATGACCTTGCTAAACGAAGGACCCAGCTTTGGTGGCCCTTACAATATCCATATTTTCTCCAATGAAAATTCTATTTGTAGAGCTTTGTCTGTAACGAGTATTAATTTCTAATTTCAGGAAAATCACAACTGCTGCCGTCCTTCTATAATATAGATGCAAGAATTAATTTCATTTTGATACTTTCCTATATATTTGGCTATAACGTATTCGCACGTTGGCTTACAAGAAATGAATAGGTCAATGAATCTCTCGGTTGTATTTCTGCGGAATCGTCAAAGCTTGATTGTCTTGTTTCATTCAAAGGCCTAGACGACATACTGTGGCTGAAATCAGATATTGTCCAAAAAGCCACAGGATTGCCTTCAAGGTGCCAATGACTATAATGGATGACTCCTGAAAAGCTCCCTTGCTATTTAGGCAAAGGGTCACAGTCTTCCATTGTGTGTAAGCAGACAGATCTTATAGAAGAGGTTGTCATTGCCATTTACTTACCTCGATGTGGGTCTAATCCAGGAGTCTCTATCTTCAGTTTTTCCATAGATTCACCCTTTAGATGGGCATAAGTACCGTAAATCTGTGGCTTCAGAGTGCTCTGGCACATATATTAACAACCCAATTTCGAGGCTTTATTATGGCAGTAACGCCTAATACTGTGCACGGTCTGAGTGTTGCATCAGTAAGGCCCCTTTCACACGAGCGAGTTTTCCGCGCGGGTGCAATGTGTGACGTGAACGCATTGCACCCGCACTGAATCCTGACCCATTCATTTCAATGGGTCTGTTTACATGAGCGTTGTTTTTCACGCATCGCTTCTGCGTTGCGTGGAAATCGCAGCATGTTCTATATTCTGCGTTTTTCACACAACGCAGGCCCCATAGAAGTGAATGGGGCTGCGTGAAAATCGCATTGCATCCGCAAGTGGGTGCGTTACGTTTTTCACTGATGGTTGCTAGGAGATGTTGTATGTAAACCTTCAGTTTTTTATCACGCGCGTGAAAAACGCATCAAAACGCATTGCACCCGCGCGGAAAAAACTGAACAATTGAACGCAATCACAGGCAAAACTGAATGGCTTTGTCTGTGAAATCGCACAGTTTTCACTGAACGCATCCGCAACGCATCCGGACCTAATACGGACACGCTCGTGTGAAAGAGACCTAATACAGACGCTAAAATGTGGCAGCATTAGACTGGTTTCACACACCGCAGTTTGATGCATTTTGAGCCATTGGAACATTACATTTAGGACTCTTGCACACAGCCGTTGTGCTCCCATGGCCATATTGCTGGCGATTGTATGACCACCGTGTGTACTCAGCATCACGGATGCGGACCCATTCGCTCGAATCGGTCCGCAAATCCGGACATGTGGTGCGGAACGGAAGCTGGGAACGGAACCTCACGGAAGCATCACGGAGTGCTTCCGTAAGGTTCCGATCTGTGCTTCCACTCTGCCAAAAAAATAGAACTTGTTCTATTTTTTTGCGGAACGGATGGATCACAGACCCATTCAAGTTGAATGGGTCTGGATCCGTCCCGGCCGCTGGACGAACGTTGCCCGTGCATTGGGGACCACAAATTTCGGTCCCCAATGCACGGAACCACAACGGCCGTATTAGGGCTAACTTTTTTTTTTTTTTTTCTGTTCACATAGCCTTATGAGAGCTTGTTTTTTGTGGGATCATTTGTACTTTCTAATGGCACCGTTTAATACTTCATATGTAGTCGGAATGTGGAAACAATCCAAATGGGTAGAATTGGTAGCGGGACTGATGATGTCTCGAAAGCTCGCTATGGCCCCTTTTTCACATGAGCGGGTGCAATGCGTGATGTGAACGCATAGCACCCCCACTCAATCCTGACCCATGCTTTTTAATGGGTCTGTGTACGTAAGCATTTTTTTCACGCATTAATTCTGCGTTGCATGAAAAACGCAGCATCTTCTATGTTTTGCGTTTTTCACGCAGCCCTGGCCCCATAGAAATGAATGGGGCTTCAGTGAAAAACGCATTGCATCTGGAAGCAAGTGCGGATGTAATACGTTTTTCACTGGTGGCTGCTAAGAGATGTTGTTTGTAAACCTTCCGTTTTTTATCACACGCGGGAAAAACGCATCAAAACGCATTGCACCCGCACGGGAACAACTGAACGCAATCGCAGACAAAACGGACTGTACTTGCTTGTAAAATGGTGTGAGTTTAACTGAACGCATCCGGACTTAATCTGTCACGCTCATGTGAAAGAGGCCTATGGCACCTGCTGTGCTTCTGAGCAGGCACCATACTTGGACTCGACATGCGCCATACATTAAAGTGTATCGCACAACATTGTGAAATCTGCAAACAAAGCATATTAGTTTTCATGGCTTTTGTAGCATTATGGGGTCAGTGATGTTCGGTTTAAAACCCAGCAGATATAGGTGTAGAAAACTGACCTAACATGAATCGGCGGTGTTAAGCTACACAAGACAGTGAATTATTATTTTTTTTTTAAATAGATCCTGTCAGTTTTTCATGGCCAATTTGCATTTTTTTTGTAAACCCAACCACTGCAGTGTCCCCAGTATACATAGTGCCATAGTACATATAATGCCCCTCCCCCCCAATAGTGGAGGCACCAGGACCTGATGCTTACTCATCATGTGACGTCAGGTCCTGCTGCCTCCAGTATGGAGCAAGTGTTCACTTGCATGCAAGTAGATGAGTTCAGTCATTTTATCATTATTTCAACCCATGAAAAGCCTGTTTTTTAAAATAGCGTACCGATTTTATATATTTTATTTTTTTTCACTCTTGTCTAAATGTCTGTTAATAATAAGCCCATTGATTTAAATGGGGCCTAAAATAAGACATGTCCTATTTTTTGACTGCTGCTATTCACTAGCTGTTGAACGGCCATGTGTATATATACCTGCATAGACTTTAATTGGTTCTGAAAACGACCAAGTGACAGCCATTACAAAAATCAATCCAGCCATAGGATGAAAATACACACAGGTATTTTGTGGCGGCTTTGGCAGTAAAAATGCCAGCGGCAGATGCTAGCCGAAAGTCTATGGGAAGTCTGAAATGCAACATTTATTTTATTTATTTGGTGGCAGTCGTACAAGTTCTATAGAATCTGTCAGCTCCAAACACCCGCAAATTAGTCAGTGGTGTATAGTGTAAGTGATGCTCGCCTGCATTTCGACACTGAACTCCTAGAAACAAGCAGTAAAATGCATTGAGAGGAGTCCTCCCCATTAGGCCTCATGCACACGACCGTTGTTTGATTCCGTGTTCCGTGGTTTTCAATGGGTCCGTGGAAAACTCGGAAAATGCACTGTTTGTCCTCCGCGTCCGTGATTCCAGTCCGTCAAAAAAATATAACCTGTCCTATTCTTGTCCGTGAAAAATGGTTCACGGACCCATTCAAGTCAATGGGACCGTGAAAAAATGCGGATGGCCATCTGTTTGTCATCCGTGTTCCGCGTTTTTTTGCGGATCCCTTGGCAGGCACTTGGCAAAAATTGTCAGCCTGTCTTTTGGTAAAATCTTTTGGGTCATGTCCGCTAAAAAAACGTAAGACACACGGAAACACAACGGAAGGCAAAAACGGACACGGATCACTGAACAACGGAACCCCTTTTTGCGGACAGCATAAAAAAACGGTCGTGTGCATGAGGCCTTATGAGCGGGAGCTCAGGAGTCCTCACAATGCATTTTACTGCTGGTTGATCAGAGCACTGTGTCAGAATGCAAGTGAGTGTGAAGATGAAAATGACATAACTGGACTCGATGGATGTCACTTACACTATACTAGTGTTGGGCGCGAATATTCGAATTGCGAATATTAATCGTGAATATCGGCACTTCGAGAATTCACGATTATTTAGAATATAGTGACATATATAAAATATATATTCATAATTTCGAATAGTCTCGATATTTATTTATTTTGTTTTTTTTTCATCAGTAACCTCCCCTTTTTGCTTGTGGGCCAATGAGAAGGCTGCAATGTCTGTCTGACCTTAGCAACATCCCTAGCAACCAATAGGAAAGTTGCCTAGCCCTTACTATATAAGAACCTCCCCAGCAGCCATTTTCTAATGTTCTTTAAAGTTCTGAGAGAGACAGCAGTGTCATTACTGTGCTCTGTGCTTTCCACATTACATTAGATGGATAGTTAGCGCATATATATATATATATATATATATAATTACTGATAGTTAGTGGAGATTGTCAGTGTAGGTTAGATAGTGATATAGTGTAGCTGATGGGTTCCAGGGCAGGGTGTTAGGTAGTGTCATAGGTTCTGCTGTCCATACATACATGCAGACCTGCTAAAATGTGAAGTGTCACGTATTGCGCCAAAATATTTGCATCATCAGCGCCGCATTCCGCGGATCCACAAAACACGAAGCTGTAAGGCGTTCCTTCCGCAATTTGCGGAACGGAACGCGGCCCATTGTAGAAATGCCTATTCTTGCCCGCAAAACAGACAAGAATAGGACATGCTATATTTTTTTGCGGGGCCACGGAGCGGAACAAAGGACACGGACAACACACGGAGTGCTGTCCGCATCTTATGTGGCCCCATTGAAGTGAATCCCAAAATACGTTCGTGTGCATGAGGCCTTATGCGAATATTACATCTCAAATTAATCTCGATTTCGCGAAAATATGAAGACTATTCGCCCAAATATTCGTGAAATATCACAAATTTGACTATAGCCCCTGCCGCTCATCACTACCACTTACTTTAGTTTGGGGGTGTTTCGAAGCTGACAGATTCCCTTTAAATTTACAGATGCAACATTTTATAAATTTAATGCTTACCTGGCAAAATATGCAATATTTTTAGAGACCAAAAATGGTTGTTATAAATGGAAAGTCCTCTTCAGACTCGTGTCCCACATACAGTTTTTGAGCCAAACATAACGGCAGGAGAGAAGTATCAGTCTTTTTTCATTTGTCCTTTTCCCTCTTTTTGAATCCTCTTTGGTTTGGCTCAAAAATCTGCCACAAAACTGCTTTCTGAAATCGTCACATTGTGCTGCAGGTTTTTGCATCCAGTGCTCTATTCGTACTCATTTTCAGCCGACTGGTAGAATGTTCTGAATGTCGTCTTGGTTGGTGCTTCAAAGTGTACAGAAAGGACATCAAAAGCATTCATATTTCTGATGTGCTTGTGCTTTTTTCTTTAATGCTTTAGGATATGTTTCTTTTCTGAGGAACCCACATTTGAGCTTTCTATAACCATTAACCACACATTTCTGCTTAAAGGGTATTTTAAGGCCTTATTCACACGTCCGTACTGTTTTGCGGATTCGCAACACACCTTGCCACCAGCCCTATAGAGATGCCTATGTAGCATCCCCAAGTCAGGGCAATGTGTGGAACTAACCTGGGGAATGCCAGTGATGGAGAGGCCGGCACGCTGCTCCTCTGGGGCACTCTCTGGGTTCTTGAGGGACACAGCCAGGTGGAAGGTGAGGTGCCCTTGGTGTTATAGTTTAACGTGCCTATGGCTAAGTCCCTGATATGTCGTGACGCCAGTGCCAGTAAACGGTGGCACACCGTATTTACAGTAGGAATAACAGAGGTGCAGACTGGTAACTTGAAAACAGAATTCAAACTTTACTGAAGACAGTGATGATACAGTAAGCAGTCTTTCCAACAGTTCCTTTTGCAGACAATCAAAATTGCAGTGGTCTTACATCCAGCAAGGTTAAACAGAGGGTGATAATACAGGACTTGGAATTGCAGGTGAACCTTACTTTCTTCCTGACTCGTCCTGACTGGAATTGATGCTTCAAGGCCCCAATGCCCTACTTCTGGCTTATATCCTTGAATCTCCAGTTTATAGAGTACCTCCTCTTGACATTTAGTACCTCTTGCTCTAGGGATTGCCTCCAGGTTGACTTCTGCTGAACTCGCCTAGGCCTGAGACATGTGGCCTTCACAGACTCCAGGGTCTGCACTAACACTAGACTGCCTTGGCCTAGCTATATATATAAACTGCTCACCAGCTCCCCCAGTGGTCCAATACCCAAATGACACCCTTCAACATTGCTGCAGGCAATTAAATGAAACACACAGCACAACAGAATGGTGGCAAACGGGCATCAAAGTGCCCGTATACTGCATACCCCACAACTTTAAACTGAGTACGACCTCGTACTCTCACAGGGTCCACCCAGCAGGATTCTTCTCCTGAAAGACAAAAAGGAAAACATGCAGGCATACATAAACACAAACGAATGACATCTGCATAATTTATATCAGGTCCAGCTGGAAAAGGTGGAACGTGGTGACAAGGGGCGTCGCTCTCTTTCTTCAGGATACAGAGTGGAACTGGGGCGCTGACCTGGCACAGCGGATGTTAGGGAATACCAGGATAGTCCATGGCAATGAGTGAGTCCATAAAAACATATCACAGAGGCTCGCACACAGGGAGTCCATCTCTGGGCACAAACTTAAAAAGGATGATGCTCACACAGAGGTTCCCTGGGGGTGTATCACAGGCAAGGGCTCGCGTGGAGGAGTCCATTCTTAGCACAAACGTCAAGCAAGGTATTTCCAGTAGTAACTGCCCGGGAGGAGACACCACCAGTATAATCAAAGTCCCCTAAACGGACTGGCGGACGTCCCTGTTCATCCGGGTGGACCTTCTCAACACAGGAGTGTCCTCCTCCCTTAGAATCGAGGTAGAAGGGAGAGGAGCAACAGGAGGGTCTCCACCAGTGAGACCCTGGTCAGGAACAACAGGAGCCGGAGGATCCTCTACAAGGGGGACTGGATCCGGGACATTTTGAACCGGCTCTTCCGGAGGTGAAGGCACAGTAGGTGCCGGAGCGGGCACCAACAAATTTAACCAGGGTGTGAGGAACCAATGGAGTGGTTCAGCATCATTAAATAGATCTGCCACAGCCTGCATAGGCTCCACAGGCTGAGCAGCAAGTCCTGGCACAGGAGACTGGGGTCCGGAGTCTCCAGCAATGGGCCCCTTTGTCATGCAGAGTTTTAGGCGGTTTCTGTGAACAATTTGGGGACCTTTACCCTCTCGGGTGACCTCATAGGTATGAGTGTCAGCATTAGGGATGGCAGACACAAGATAGGGAGTTCTCTCCCATTTACTGTCCAGCTTACTGGTACGGTGATTGTTCTTCAACCACACGGTGTCCCCCACAGCCAAGGGCTCTGCATGGGCCGCCAAATCATAGTCTTTTGTTGTCGCTCCCGGGCACCTTCCATGCGCTCCTGGACAATTTCTTTGGCATTAAGCAAGCGCCTTTGATGTTCCGCTACCCAGTCAGTTTTAGGCAGGGGATTAATGTCATCCAGCACTTGTACATCCAGGGAATGATCTGCAGGCAATTTACCCTGACGCCCAAACAACAGGTAGAAAGGAGTGTATCCAGTGGAACAATGGATAGTATTATTGTACGTATACATGAGCTGTGGTAACAGGTTAGGCCAATCTCCTCTGGTCTCAGGAGGCACGGCTCTCAACATTTCAATCAGGGTCTGATTCATCTTTTCACAGAGTCCATTACCTTGTGGATGATAGGCCGTGGTCCGGACCTTTGGCAATTGTGTAGTCGGCACAGCTCCTGGAACAGATGAGACTCAAACGCAGACCCCTGGTCGGTGAGGATCTTTTCTGGGCAGCCGTAAGGCAGGAGGAAGTGCTTCCAGAACAATTCAGCGGTCGTCTTGGCTGTTAGGTCCTTCACAGGCACTGCTACGGCAAACTTAGTGAAATGGTCAATAATAGTCATGGCATAGGCATACCCTGAGTGACTGGGCTCTAACTTCACGTGGTCAATCGCAACCAGTTCAAGAGGGGCGGTACTTATAATAGGGTGCAGCGGTGCTCTCTGATCATGATATTCACCTCTCTTTAGGGCACAGGCTGTACATTCCCGACACCACCTCTCAATGTCCTCTCTGATTCCAACCCAGTAGAACCGCCTACGGATAGTGGCCTCAGTCTTTTGAACCCCAAAATGTCCAGACTTATCATGATACATTTCTAGAACCATACCTGCATCACGACGTGGGATGAGGATCTGGTGCACTCTGTCATTTGACACTGGATCCAGGCTTCGTCGCAGCAACAGGCCTTTTGAAGGAACAGTTGTTGACGTTGCTTCCACAATTTGAGGAGTTCTGGGTCTGCGGTCTTTCGCCGAATTCTTTCAGGGGTTCTGCCACTGATGAAGAAGTCCAGCAGTTCACCGAGAACTCTACTCTCTGATTGCAACTTAATCCACTTTTCTTCTCTGGATGCAGGCTTATCAAAGGATGGTGGGTCAGAGGTTCCACTGTTGGCAGCTTGAGCTTGGTCCTGTTGAGCAAACCTGTTATAAAATGCTGGCATCTCTACATCTTCCCAGGCATCCCGTTTGTCATCTGGTGCTATCTCAGTGGGGAGCCTTGACAGGGCATCAGCATTATCGCTTGAACGGCCAGCCCGGTATTTTACAGTGAAGTCGTAATTAGCAAGGCGGAGGCCCATCTCTGTTCTAAGGCCCCCAGTTTGGCGGTGTTCAGGTGGGCCAAAGGATTATTATCAGTGAAGGCAATAAATGGAGTGGCAGCCAAATAGTCTTTGAATTTTTCTGTTACCGCCCACACTAAGGCCAGAAACTCTAATTTGAAAGAGCTATAATTCTGATCATTCTTTTCAGCTCCCTTTAAGGACCGACTGGCATAAGCTATCACCCTTTCTTTCCCTTCTTGCACTTGAGCCAGCACCGCTCCCAGGCCTTTCTTACTGGCATCTGTGTAAAGGTGAAATGGCTTACTGTAATCTGGGTACCCCAGCACAGGAGGTTCAGTCAACTTCTTCTTTAACAACTGAAATGCAACCTCCCTCTCTTCATTCCATTCAATGGGGACAGGAGTCTTTGGGCTCTTTTTGGTTGCCCCTCAGGAGTTCCTGGATTGGATCCGCTATTTGAGCGAAGTGGGGGATAAAGCGCCGGTAGTAGCCAGCGAAACTAAGGAAACTCCTCACTTCCTTCACTGTAGTGGGAACCGGCCAATTTCGGACAGCAGCCAACTTATCAGGATCAGGCTGGACTCCTCTGCGCTTACAACATGTCCCAAGTATTTTACAGCAGGTTTCAGCAGGTGACATTTGGACGGTTTAATCTTGAGGCCGTATTTAATAAGGATTTCAAACACCTCAGCTAGATGCTTTAAATGGTCCTCATACGTTTTAGAATAGATGATAACGTCATCCAGGTACAACAGCACCGTCTCAAAGTTCTTATGGCCTAAGCACCGCTCCATTAATCTTTGAAAGGTCCCGGGGCATTACACAGTCCAAATGGCATGCAATTAAATTCAAACAGGCCCATAGGGGTGGTGAAAGCAGTCTTTTCCCTATCTTCAGGGGCCATGGGCACTTGCCAATATCCGCTGGTTAAATCTAAGGTGGAGAAATAGGCGGAGGAGCCTAGAGCAGTTAGAGACTCCTCAATACGCGGCAATGGGTAAGCATCTTTGTGAGTGATCTGATTTATCTTTCTATAGTCTACACAAAACCGGATGCCACCATCTTTCTTTTTACTAAAACCAGGGGGCAGCCCAGGGACTACGACTGTCCCGGATTACGTTTGAGTCTTTCATTTCTTGGATCATCTCTTTAACAGTTTGGTATGAAGTTGGTGGTATGGGCCTATACCTCTCTTTAATGGGAGGATGAGAGCCAGTGGGTATGGTGTGTTGGATAACACTGACCTCTCCATAGTCCGTTGCATGCTTACTGAAGGCTTGATGGTGTTGCTTTACTAGGTTCAGGAGTCCCTCTAGTTGATGCTGCGGGGTAGCTTCGTCCCCGACATGGAGTTCCTTCCACCAGGGCACTGGAGAGTCGTCCGCAGGAAGAGGTCCTCGAGTGGCAGCTGATGGCTTCTCGGTGACAGGCAGGCGGATGACATCCTGGAAGGAAACCTGGGAAAGCTGGGCAACAGGACAGTGCTTAGTAAGCACAGCAGGATGATCGCTGAGGTTAATCAGACGGACAGGTACTTTACCTTGGGAGACGGTCGCCAGGCACTTGGCAGCTCGCACATATGGGTAGTTCTCCATCTGGACAGGTTCCACCAGGGCCGGATAGTCTTGGCCCTGGACTCCCAGGACAGCACGGCACCACAGGAGAGTTTGGGAGTTTGGAGGTAGAGTCACTGGTCTATTATCACCGATCCTGGCGGTGCAGATCTCTCCTTTTTCATTTGCAAACCTCTGCTGAGCACACAGTACGCTGATGGTCTTTTGGAGGACCTTCTTGGAAGCAGAGGAAGCTGCAGGCAGGGACTGATGGAGAGCTTCAAGTACCTCAGGGTAGCAATTTTTGAAAACATTAGTCCCAACAATCACAGGGTGACCCCCTTTATCCCCGGTTTGTACCACGATCACTCCTTGCTGTGGTAAAGTGGCTTCTCCCACCTGGAGCGTGGGTTCCCAGTATCCATGGACCTTTATGGGCTTACCATTGCTTGCAATTATCTCCAACCAGGACTCAGGTGGCTGGGTAAGCAGGCTGGAACTCCAGAACTGATTAAAGGTGGACTGCTGAATAGTGGTGACTTGAGATCCAGTGTCCAGCAACGCTTCAAAAGGCACTCCATTGATCCGGACGTTTATTTTGGGACGGGACCCCACATAACGGGCATCCAGTTTGGATCCCTTGGACCTGTTGTTCTACCTCCCGAGGGGCGGTCCTCAGCCTCGAGGGTGACCCGTTTAACTGCCAGCAAGTAGATTCAGTATGACCCAACTTCTTGCAGTAATTACAGGAAGGTCGCTTGCGGTTCCTAAACCGGTCACTTGAACGTCTTCCAGGATCTCTGGGATAAACTTCTTGATACGCAGGGGGGCCAGGCTTTTGAGGCAAAAGGAGTTCATCTTCCAGCATTAAGGGTTTCTCCCACTCTTCCAGTTTCCTGCAGACTTTTTCCAGGCTCTTAGTGAGGTAATTGACCTGTTCCATCAGAGCAGCCACTGTATCAGGAACTGGAGTCTGGGCGGCTTGGCTGGCCCCTGGCAGGCTGGTATCCATTGGCAGATGTTGTCCCAGAATACTGATGGCCAGTTCTTTAAAGTCCAGGAAAACACTGTTAGGGTGCTGAGCCGACAACATTTTCAATTGTGTTTTTAAAGATTCGCTATTCACACCCGCAATAAATTGTTCTCTCAGAGTTTGATCCTGGGTGTCAACCTCTCTAGGGTCTATATGAATGACAGCCCTCCAGGCCTCTTGGAGGGATAAAGCAAAATCACGAAGTGACTCACCAGGTTTTTGTTTCTTGCTGAAGAAGCGCATCTTTATTTCAGACACCGCCCTGACTTCAAAGGTAGTGCTGAGGCGGTCAAAGATCTGCTCTATGGTACTCCTCTCAGAACTGGGCCAGGACATGACTTCTCGACGGGCCGCTCCTTCCAACTGGGCTAACAGAATCTCCATTTGCTGCTCCGGGTTAATAGGATAGAGCCGGAACAGAGCTAGGATTTTGTCTTGAAAGTCTTTAAATTATGAGCCTCCCCGGCATAACGGGAAACCATGGAGCCCCAAAGTAGTATGGCATCGTCAGCGGCATCATGTTGACAGGCGTAATACCGTTGGTGGCTACTGGCTCCCTGGGGGCAGGCTGCTCGGCTGCTTCTGAGTCCGACATGATGCAGATTATTTGGTTGAGCGGTCCCTTTAAGAGGTAGCGATAGGTCCGATGTCGCGCCGGCGGGGTTACTGGCCGGTGAGCGTGACCGATGGGCAGAGTCCAGTATCCCCTTTTGGGCCTTGCTAACCAGGCGACCCCTCTCCGGTGTCGGATTATTTCTCCCAGGAGTTGGTACTTACTCCGGTGCAGGCGGTCCAAATCTCGCGAGATCCGGAAGGACGTCTTCGGGAATCCCTTGCGCAGCGTGCCTTCCCGCGAGGACGTCGGGCTGGAGGGGCGGAGCTCGGACTTGCTCCGACGGGGAACAGCGTCTGCGTTCTTCTAAGTCCAAGGTAGGTGGAGTCCAGCTTGGGAAATTTGAATAAAGTGGTGACGCTGCAGAGTCTGGCGCTAAGCTTTCCCGCCAGCGATGAGTAGTGATGGCGCAGTAGATAAGTCCACAGTTCAGGCGGCCATCTTGGGCGCCATGATGCATCAATTCAATGACAGCAAGCAGCGGTAGTGAAACAGCATAAAAGTCCACAAAAATGCACTTTGAAGTGGCGATTTTCTTCCTCTTGATAGCGCAACACTGCACAGCGCTTTTGGAGGTCTTTGGGACACTTTTCCGTACGCTTTAGGTCCGCAAAGTTCAATAAACAAACAGGCGTTTTGTCACTTGGCAAACTGGTTAAGGCACAAAGTTCACGTTTTTGCTCACAGTCCGTAAAACGTGCGTATCCTGTTCGTGACGCCAAAATGTAGCATCCCCAAGTCAGGGCAATGTGTGGAACTAACCTGGGGAATGCCAGTGATGGAGAGGCCGGCACGCTGCTCCTCTGGGGCACTCTCTGGGTTCTTGAGGGACACAGCCAGGTGGAAGGTGAGGTGCCCTTGGTGTTATAGTTTAACGTGCCTATGGCTAAGTCCCTGATATGTCGTGACGCTCAGTGCCAGTAAACGGTGGCACACCGTATTTACAGTAGGAATAACAGAGGTGCAGACTGGTAACTTGAAAACAGAATTCAAACTTTACTGAAGACAGTGATGATACAGTAAGCAGTCTTTCCAACAGTTCCTTTTGCAGACAATCAAAATTGCAGTGGTCTTACATCCAGCAAGGTTAAACAGAGGGTGATAATACAGGACTTGGAATTGCAGGTGAACCTTACTTTCTTCCTGACTCGTCCTGACTGGAATTGATGCTTCAAGGCCCCAATGCCCTACTTCTGGCTTATATCCTTGAATCTCCAGTTTATAGAGTACCTCCTCTTGACGTTTAGTACCTCTTGCTCTAGGGATTGCCTCCAGGTTGACTTCTGCTGAACTGGCCTAGGCCTGAGACATGTGGCCTTCACAGACTCCAGGGTCTGCACTGCACTAGCCTGCCTTGGCCTAGCTATATATATAAACTGCTCACCAGCTCCCCCAGTGGTCCAACACCCAAACGACACCCTCAACATTGCTGCAGGCAATTACATGAAACACACAGCATAACAGAATGGTGGTAAACGGGTATCAAAGTGCCCGTATACTGCACCTATACTTGTCTGCAATTGGGGGGGTATACCCGCTCTCCATTCCCTTACAGAAACAGATGACCATTCTTGCTTCTGTGGATATACCATACATCGGTATCTTGTTAAATGCCAATTATGGTGTAATAACGCATGACACTTTTGCACAGTTGCAAATTATTTCCTAGCATGATCTTTAATTTTTTTTAAAGTAGTTCAAATAAATTAAATTTTTCATTTAAATTTTATCTAGATTTCGTTGTTTTACATTTCATTTATTTATTTTTTTAAAGAAAAATTCCTTTTATAGACATTTTCTGACGAGTAAGGAGATGTTATTGGTGGGGGTCAGTTACCTCCATTAATTGTGAGCCTCACCCAAGGGTTGACTCATTTTTCCATCCTATTATACACTGCTTGTTTCCAGGGGGTCCGCCCACCGCTGCAGCGCAGATACAAGGTGGTTGGGATGGGATCTGCTGCGCACGTGTGCTATACACGTTCCCGGCCACCAGAAAGGCTGGCACTTTTTCCTATAGCGTGCAAGCACGGCCACCACTGATGGATTGCAGGGTGGTCATAACCATGGAAACGAGCAGTTTATAATGTGATGGAAAAATGATTCAAGCCAGCAAAGGGGACAATATGAACAATCCCCATACATTAGTAAGGGTCTTGTATTAACTTTCTCTACATGATAAATGCCGTTTGCTGAAGTGAGAGGACCCCTTTAAATTTCCCCCTTTGTTCTTTGTTTGTTTTAATAGATTTTAAATAAAGTCATCTGAAGTTCTGAATTGTTTCAGTATAATTTTATGGATCACAAAAAATGCTGCTTTTCAGTGAGTTAAGAAAGATGGTCAAGAAGATAGACAAAATGTCTTTCTCCAAAATGGGGGGCCACGACATGATCATTATTGGTGAGGTGGCTGTCTTTCTCCAAAATGGGGGGCCACGACATGACCATTATTGGTGAGGTGGCGGCAATAAACCATGGCCACATGAAGGCAGTGCAACCTAGTGTCTGTGCCGCTGACCAGTGGTTTCTGGCGAGAAGTCCCTTAAGGCCCATTCACCGGATCGTATTTTCCTGTCCGCATCCGTTCTGCAATTTTGTGTATCGGATGCAGACCCATTCATGACAATGGGGCAGCAAAAGATACAGATGGCACAAGCACACAGTGTGCTGTCTGCATCCGCACTACCGTTCCATGGCCCCGCAAATAAGATAGAACATGCCCTATTCTTGTCCGTTTTTGCAGAAAATAATAGGCATTTCTATTATAAGGAAGGACGCTCTAATATGCGGAATGCACACTGGCAGTATCAGTGTCTTGTGGATCCGCAATTTGTGGTCAGCAAAAACGGATATGGTCGTGTGAATGAGCCCAAGTCTGACTCAATGTGTAATATCAGAATGCCTGTGTTCTAACAGTGCTCATTGTCTAGATATTGCGGTGACATACTTGTTATGGCGCCCCCCGGTGTTCTGTGATTGCCTCCTTGAATGTCCACCTGGTGGTCACACATGTTCAGTAACTAAATTCTGTTGTTGGGATCCTTTTTGTTTTCTTTCAGTGACGAATACAAGTGACTTTATCATTTTTATATACCTTTTTCTTAAGGAATAAGATGACATGCTAGTTATTTTTTTCTGGCAAACTGTGCCATCCCCTGCTTTTAACCCTAGTCTGCATTTGCAGGGGGTATTGGCAAAACTGAAATGCTTATAAATGATAATGAATCTGGTCATTTGCAAAAGGAAATTTATTTCTTAATGTATGTTTCTTGTATGCTTCTGTAAAAAATAATGCAAAGTATGTTATTAACAGTCTACTTATTAAGTACCAATGTGTTTTGTTGGGTTCAACATTGAAGCATCTACCTTATATGACTGGCGTGTGAATGACAAACATTGAAAGACCTCTTGTGGCGTGGGTTTTCTTTTTCCTTAATCTGCATTTCTAATGTGAATCCTATGTGGTCCTGTCTGCTAAACAATTTCAGTAAATAATCCTGAATGTCTAATTTGGTGGAATTCCTGGGGTAAATAAGTAATGTCTTGTCACCTTCCCTTCAGGTGCATGTGACAGTACCGCAGCTATGAGTGGCATTTTAAAGAGGAAGTTTGAAGAAGTTGATGGATCTTCACCTTCTTCTTCTGTCCAGGAGTCGGATGATGACATCTCCAGTAGTGAGAGCGGAGACAGCAGTGACAGCATCAACCCATCTAGTTCCAGTCCCTTTACACGTATGTCATTTTATTTTTTAAAGAAATAAGCACTATCATGGAGGGGTATTTCTAGATAAGCAATTAGAAAGGACTTAAAGAGCACTGGTCAGCAGACTTGTACCTATGAAACTGTCCGACCTGTTGCATGTGCGCCTGGCCCTGTCAATCAAAGTGCAGAGGTTGCTGCAGTTGCAGAGAGAGCAGAGCCTAGAGGTGTAATGGTAACGCCCTCGTTGCGCCTAGAAACTCATTTGCATATATTAAAGCATCATTTTTCTCAGCAATGCGGACACGTACATGGGACCAACACAGATGACTTCAGGTCAGCCAGTTTCATAGGTACAAATCTGCTGACAGATGCCCTTTAAAGATGTTGGATAGACAGACTGGTAATGTGCTCAATTTATAGTACAGGGTTGATCCACTCCCTTCCTTACACAAGTTGCAAAATTAAATAAATTTACAGTTCTGTGAAGCAGTAGAAGGAAAGAAGAGGATGGAAGTGGTAGTGGTAAATAGGAGTTATAGTGGTTCAGGATAGCTGTAAACACACTTTGGAAGGATCCCAAATAACCGAAGCATGCAAGGCTCTCAAAAATGTGTCAGGAGCCGGAGGCTACAACCCATTCCATATGCAGCAAAGTCCAAGTTATCTTTACTGTTCTGCACCTGCATTCACCCAATTCTAAACAGTATGTGAAAGTTCTTTTACTTCTTTCCTCACTGAGCTTCAAGTAATTCTTAGCTTCCAGGGATGGTGTCTCCTGGAGTAGACCTCTCATTGGACAGATAGCAGGCACCCACCTTTGAGCTAGGCTGCTAACCTCCAACTCCCTGGCTGATGTATTCAGACTATACTAGACAGCACCTGATTCAGAGGTGGTAGGGCCAGCCTCCTCCTACTGAGCAGGACACAATAACCTAAACTGTGTGCCCATATTCAGCTCTTGGAAGCACACAAATGGCATAGGAATGTACGTTAATGCTTTTAACAACAAATGAACTCTTAGCAGTGATCTACTGGGTCACTGCACACTTACCTTTGAAGATAGTTAATGCCTTAAAGGGGTTTTCTGGGAATATGCAATTTTAAAGGAAGGCCTCTAGCCTACATTGCCTCCCAAAAAATTAATACTTACCTGCTCCCCACCACTCCTTGCTCCTGTTCCTCAATCTTCCAGTCCCCAGCTTGTTTTCCTCTGGCCGGGGCATGGATATGGCCATGTGCAGTGCTGCAGCCAATTAATGGCTTCAGCGGTGATTAGGGATGAGCGAATCGACTTGGAACGGAACCCGAGCTCGGGAAAAGGTTTTTAAAAGTAGAAATTAATTTTTTTGAAGTTATTACCTGAAGTCTCGCGAGACTTCGCAAAGTAATAACTTCTGCTCTTCAGAGCCAATACATTCTAGTACTGTACAGAGCACTTGCTCCGTACAGCTTTCAAACAAAGTTTTATGCGAATCTACTTCGGATGTTTCATCCAAAGTCAATTCGCTCATCCCTAGCGGTGATGTCATTTGGTGTTATGTCAAGGCTGAAGCCGGTCATTGGCTGCAAGGGGGCACATTGCCTTGTGAATGCCCTGGCGTGAAGAAAACAAGATGGAGGAATTGGAGCCAGTGTGCAGGACCAAAGCAGAAGGGAGCAGGCGAGTCTGAATCTTTCGGGAGGCAATGCAGACTAGGGATCTTGCCTTAAAAGTTAATATTCCCAGAAAACCCCTTTAAGTGCCAACTGTATGCAAATTAATTACTTTTTTTGACATATTTGCTGTCAATACGTTTGACCCCAAACAGACTCTACATTGGTTTAACCTCTTCTATTTGTAGTAAAAACTAAATTTTATCTGTATTCTATACTGGAGCTCCCTGGGACTGATTTACATGATTGCATTACTTTTGCTTAGGAAAATGATCAGGTTAGCGAGTGATGCCAACTGCTGTGCTGCCTGCATTAAGGTAGCCATAATTTGCCTTAAGTGATATATTCAATCCAAGTCAATTGAACAGTCTCCAATAGAGTTCCTAATTCTATGGTTGACTTCTATGGTCTCTCTTATACATACAATTTTTTTTTTTTTTAAGAAATAGACTCATGGAAAGGTATTCGTAGGTAAGCGATTTAGAAAGGACTTAAAGGGCATCTGTTACATGTGCGCTTGGCAGATGAAGGCATCTGTGTTGGTCCCATGTTCATATCAGTCCCATAAAAGTGAATGGAGTAATAGATAGACATGCACACAACTGCTCCATTCAGAGATGGGAACCCCTTGTACTCGGAATTGCTCTGGGTCCCAGTGGTTGGACCCTCTTCCTAAATTCATCACCTATCAAGAATTTTTCATGGGCCCATCCTTTAATGAATAACAACAAAAATAAATATATATATTATATTTTTTATTTATTTTACTGGCATAAATGTCATTGGGATATGTGCAGCAACCCCCCTGAGGAGTCAGTGTAGAGGATGGGAGCGGTAGTGCCAGAATCCCCGGCCAATTGGTCGTGATTTCAGACCCATGTGATCTTGGAATGGGCTGGTCTACACACAAGCAGGGTAGGTGGAGTCCACTGCTAGTCACATCAAAGCTGTGTGATTGGAAACAACGAGGGGATGATGGAGGGTGTAGTAGGTGGGGTTTTTGGCACAGGTAAGGGTGTAATAGGTGTTTACATTTCTGACTCCTCTTGCGGCACACGGCAGTATGGGAAGTGTTGTGGCTGCTGCTCCTCTATGCCAACATCTCAGAAGTTTGGGCTGCGAACAGTGGAGCACAGTGAGAGATCGCAGTAAGGGCTCGAAAAGTTGAGAGATACACTATTATGCTCTTTAGGCTTTAGACTAGATGAGGTTTACACAATTAAATATTATTTTAGGATCCAGCACAAACTTTTTAAGCTTGATACATTGTTGTGCTACTGTAAATTTAGGCCTCTTTCACACTTGCGTTGTGAAGATCCGGCGTGCACTTCCGTCGCCGGAATGCACGCCAGATCCGGCACAACGCAAGTGAACTGAAAGCATTTGAAGACTGATCAGTCTTCAAAATGCTTTCAGTGTTACTATGGCAGCCAGGACGCTACTAGCGTCCTGGTTGCCATAGTAGCAGTGGGGAGCGGGGGAGCGGCATACTTACATTCCGTGCGGCTCCCGGGACGCTCCAGGATGACGTCAGAGCGCCCCGTGCGCATGGATCACGTGATCCATGCGATCACGTGATCTATGCACTGGGGTGCCCTGACGTCATCCTGGAGCGTCCCGGGAGCCGCATGGAATGTAAGTATGCCGCTGCCCCGCTCCCCCTACTGTTTACTATGGCAACCAGGACTTTAGCGTCCTGGCTGCCATAGTAACCATTGACAAAAAGCTAAACGTCGGATCCGGCGATGCGCAGAAACGACGTTTAGCTAAAGGCCGGATCCGGACTAATGCCCTTCAATGGGCATTAATTCCGGATCCGGCGTTGCGGCATGTCTTCCGGATTTTTGGACAGAGACAAATCCGCAGCATGCTGCGCTTTTGTCAACGTCCAAAAAACGTTGACATACTGAACTGATGCATCCTGAACGGATTTCTCTCCATTCAGGATGCAAGGGGATAAAACTGATCAGTAGCTTTCCGTCCTAGAGATCCGAGGACGGATCTCTAGGACGGAAAGCTAAAACGCTGATGTGAAAGAGGCCTTAGTTGGATGCATAGATTAGATACATAGATTAGATTACATTTAGATAGATACATTGATAGTTTGGTAAACCTAACTCTTAAATGTAACCACATAGTTACTGGCTAATGCTGTACATTTTATAACACGCAGTCAAACCATGCGCAGGGTCTGCATAGCAACACTCTGTCCTGCCATGGTGTTTCTGGATGATAGGTAGGTAGGTAGGTAGGTAGATAGATAGACATGGTCGTCAATTATTGGAAAAAGACGAGTAATCTTTTAAAGAGTAATTTTGGACTTCCTCTAAGTGAAGGGATGACCACTCTTTGACTTGGGGGTCGTTGAAATACATATATTATTCTTCAGTAATAAATATATATTTTTTTAAAATTAAAAAGTAGATACATATATTAGATACATAGATGTATAGATTACATGGAGAGATAGATACTGTATATAACATTGTATTCTCCCAAGAAACAATTTATAATAAAAAGAGAATTTTTTACAGTAGAGCTGATGCCATTATCTAAAACATTGTGCCACAAGTCCTGGCATTGGCATGGATCACAGTGAGATGAATCACTTGACTGATTTCTAAAGGACCAATTTTAGTCTGAAATATTTTTATATGCCAAATATCTAAATTGTCTTTAAAAAAATTGAATTAAAATTTCAAAATGTACCACCCTCATTCATTTAGTCGAATATTGTATATGGATATACACAATATATGGAATTTATTGTCCTGTGACTATATCGGTTGTAGAGTACTACATTTATTCTGTCATTTTCTTCTCCTACATGAAGAGCATACCACACAAAGCAATATTTCTATAAATTAGAGCAAGGCAGTTTACCCTCTAAGGAGCTTAGTGGCAAGCTGCCAATCACAAGACCGCGTTTGGCATCAGCTACCATTTGGCTCGTGCAGATACAGTCTTAGTCCTTGTATAATAAGCCAGCAGTTTCTTGGAGAACAGCATCTCCATATAAGTGTATAAATATAGCTCTCCTTATCTATCCAAAAACAGAATTAAAAAAATTATAAAAATAATTCATTGTAAAAACAAGATTGCTGAAATGTCTTCTTACATTTTTTTTTTATGTAAGAGGGTAGTGTTAATTACTATATGTAGCTGTGAAAAAAACGACCTTATTTTTGTCCTTTTTATTTATTATTTTTTTTGCTTGTCAAAAATGCCAATGCTCTAGTGACTGTGCCTATTGACTGCTGCTGCTATTGCTGTCAATTATTTCTAAAATCCACAATTATAATATGTAGATTTGAGGAGTAAAAGTATATGGTCATATCATAATGTAAGTATAAATAAAACATCCCCCAATTCAAAGATATGAGAGAGTAACACGCATTACTGTTCTGGTGTAATTCAAAAGCTACTTAGAACAGATGTGAGGTTAAAGGGGTTGTGTCGTCGGTGGGTGGGCCCTTGGCTATTTTCTGAAATCTTATAGAAGTGAATGGAGAGCGCAACTCGCATGCACGCCAACCTCTCCATTCACCCCTATAAGACTGCCAAAAATAGCTAAACCAGTGCTTGGCTATTTTCAGAACTTGCATAGCAGTGAATGGAGGGTGGCCATCCAGTTCACTCTTATTCACTTTGGAGGCACCGCTGTAGAAATAGGTGCAATTCCCAGAAGTGAGGCCTAGAAGTGAGTAACTATATGACATTGGTAGCATACAGCGTCGGACTGGCCCACCACAGTACCAGAGGATCCTCCTTTGGGCCAAGGCTCTGATACCATAGTGAGCCTCAAAGGTCCAGGAGAAAAAAAAAACATTTGGCGTTGACTTTGGAGCCAATAACTATTGATGATATGGGGGTTAGGCCCCAAGAATAATTTCCTCTGGTGGGCCCAAGGAACCCCAATCTGACTATTGTGGCATATGCTAGTAGGAAATGCCACTAATGTCTCAGATGAGACAATCACTTTAAGTAAAATTCATTCGCTTGGTAATGAATTTTAGGGTCTTGTGGGTAAAATTTGCCATGTACTGTACCATGTACCATTAAAGGGGGTTATCCAGGAAATAATATTGATGACCTATCCAGAAGATAGGTCCACAATACCACATTGGCAGGGGTCATAATCCAGTCACCCCCGCTGATCAGCTGTTTTGGAAAGCTTCGGCACTCACCGGAGTTCTGTTGAGCACTGCATCCTCCCGGGCACTTACCAAGCACAGTGCTCTACAATGTATAGTGGCGGTTCAGCCCCATTGACTTGATTGGGACTGAGCTGCAACTAGGTCATGTGACCCATGTACAGTGACATCACATAGCCTAAGAATGGGCTGTGGCACTTGCAGAGCTGATCGGCAGTGGTCCCACTTACTTGAAAGGAACGGAGCAGTAGTAATTACAATGTGCCACCTCTACAAGTGAGAC
Source organism: Bufotes viridis (assembly GCA_033119425.1). NCBI lineage: Eukaryota > Metazoa > Chordata > Amphibia > Anura > Bufonidae > Bufotes > Bufotes viridis. The sequence continues at coordinate 132,956,740 of CM065595.1, read as the reverse complement.
AGTGTGCAGGTAATTTTGAAGCGGAAACAGCGCTCGCACAAGCACCCCTTCAAACAGCTGATTGGCGGGGGTGCCAAGAGCCGGACCGCCGCTGATCTGATATTGATGGCCTATCCTGAAGATTTTACACTTAATCGTAGATTTGTGTTTGCTCATATGGTCCCGTATTTGCTGGGTCATTTTATCCCCATATAAGAGGTGAAGTGGGCAACAAAAGATGAATTACAGGTGAAATAGTCCCTAATGGGACATTTCTTCCCCGTGTGTTGATGTCAGACAGTGTCACCTTTTAATTATGCTGACTAGAGATGAGCGAATCAACAGGAGGTATTAGTCTGTTATTAGGTTTAGCGGCCAGGAAATTGTTACTGATTAGTGATAAACCTAAAACTTAACATTTAATTTAAGATAATGCCTATATATGTCTTAATAGGAAAACAGCATAATGCCATAGGTGGTCTCCAATCAAGATGTAGAAACATCTCAAAAAGAAATAGGAGGCCACCAAAGCTAAATTTCAGGTATCATAGCAAAGGCCCTGAATACTTATATCTAGAGATGAGCAAATTATTGGAAAATTCTATTTGGTTGCTTTGCCGAATTTTACAAAAAATTTGGTTTGTGACGAATGACTGTCACGAAGCGCATTTCTTTGTAAGTAGTGGGTGCAATGACAGGGAGCTACGATTGTGCCTCTCCCCATCATTGTACCCCTCAGATGCCGTGTTCATACATGATCACACATCTGATATAAATAATAGTGTAAAAAAAAACAAATAAACATACTTACCCGATCCATTTGTTCATGGCGGGCTGTCCGCCGCCAACTTGCTTGAAGATCTGGTCTGAGATGACGTCATTACGCCAACCAGGATTTCATGCAAGATCTTCAAACAAGATGTTGCGGGTGGCCTGTCGCGATTAAATGGATCAGGTAACTGATTTATTTATTTTACTACACTTTCAGGTCAATTTGCTACCATGAAGCACAACGAAAGTTGGCGGTGAATCGAATTTATCCAGAAAACACCACTTATATCCATGCAAAATTTCTAAAATTTTGCGTTTTCACTTTCTCATTATGGAGTATTGAGTGCAGATTAAAAAGAGTAAAACTTTATTATTATTTTTATTTATTTTTTATTTGTTGAACAAGGCCACAACATAACAACATCTGAAAAAGTCTAATGTCTTTCTGAACACTTTATTATTAGAGATGAGCGAATTTCATATTTTCAAATTCGTTCACGCTTCGTTTGGTGGTAAAAGCAGAATTGCCTTATGGATTCCGTTACCGCGGACCATAATGCAATTCTATGACGGAATTCATGACTGAATGCCTTTAGAGGCATTCCGTTATTCATTCCGTCATAATAGAAGTCTATGGGCTGCAAAATGGATCCGTCCTGTTTCCATTATGCAGGAGAGGACTCCCCTGCATAAAGGTAACGGGACTGATCCGTTTTGCAGCCCATAGACTTCTATTATGACGGAATGAATAACGGAATGCCTCTAAAGGCATTTTGTTATGCTTTCCGTCATAGAATTGCGTTATGGCCCATGGTAACGGAATCCATAACGCAATTCACTTTTTTCCACCAAAGGAAGTGTGAACGAATTTAATGACATTAAATTCGCTCATCTCTAATTATTATATATAAAATAATTATAATTTTTAGATTTGTGTATTTTTTAAAAATCCTATTCCTTCCTCCTTCCTAACACGTTGTCATTGATTCTCGTTAATCGTGCCAGCAATCAGTTTGGGGCTTTAAAGTCACATGCCTTTGCTTTTAGTTCAAAAATAGCTCTACACAAAACCAAGCCAATCATTTGAAATGGCTCCCATTTGGCCAGGCTGCTAATTACCTACGTCTTATCGCTTCTGTAGGGTGTCTTTATGTTGTTTGAAGGATGAAAAAAAATGTTAATGGGGTCTATTAATGAAACCGTTTTATGCATATCATGCAGGAACAATTTATTCTTTCCAGTCAGCTGCTTGGGTCGTGGGATTCCTTCTTTGACCCTACTATATTATGTGTTTTTCCTTTCTTCCCTTTTTTTTTTTTTTTTTCTTCTCCTTCTCCCTCCTGCAGTCATCCAGTCACCCATGTGAAACAAGAGGCTTAAAAATGGATGAATGCTTTATTGCCTCCAGCTGTTCTGTGAATAGCACATTGTGAACAATATAAACAAACTGTTTACATTTCAAATTTTTCCTCTTAGGAACCTTTTTATTTCTGTTGAGATTATCAAAATCTGAGTTTGGCAAAATAAATTTTAGTTTTGTCCTGCTATAAATGGAGTCCTCAAAATATTTGACAATAATTCCCAGGCTGGATTCACTCTATGCCTTTTGGTGTGGCTCAAAACCCACAGATGAGCTCTTCAGAAACACTTAGGCCCCTCTCACACGAGCGTCGCGGGTAAGGGCTGAATGCGTTCAGGGTGCAATGCGGGAAACCCGTACGATTAGGGACGCAATTTCAGTCAGTTTTGTCTGCGATAGCGTTCCGTTGTTCAGTTTTTTCCATGTGGGTGCAATGCGCTTTGCACGCGTGTGATAAAAACTCTGAATGTGGTACCCAGACCCAAACCCTTCTTCCCGAACGACTTCTTCACTGAAGTTCGGGTTTGGGTTCGGTGTTGTGCAGATTTTATCATTTTACCTTATAACATGGTTATAAAGGAAAATAATAGCATTCTTAATAGAGACTGCTTACTAAAATGTGGATTGAGGGGTTAACAACAAATATATATATATATATATATATATATATATGTTAACTCACCTCATCCACTTGATCGCGCAGCCGGCATCGTCTTCTTTCTTCTTCTTTCAGGACCTTTTCAGTGAAGCCTAAAATGGAATAGAATGAATGTGATCCCCAGGATACTAATCAAATTAATCATATTTTAAGTTTCATAATTTACTTGTTACTTAATAGCATTGTTTTTTTGTTTTAAAGGCACGGGAATTATTTTTTTTTCTTGCGATATGTTTTTGTATTATAAATCTATATTTATTATAATATTATTTAATCTTATTATTTCCGTCTTGTGTTCATCTTGAAACATTTTTCAAAAAGCGTAAATGTATTAGTTGGGGGAGGGGGAGGAACAGGGGATTGCTTGCCGAGGTATGAGCGGTTTTGAATCTGATACATTACTGAATTGCACTATGGCATGATTGACTGGTAAAATTTTATTACAGTCAGCATTAAATAAATTGTCCTTGTATATTATAGTTTACAGTCATGGGCGGATTGACCATAGACCCCACAGGGAGATTTCCCAGTGGGCCGATGCCCAAGGGGCCACTTAATCCCTCCTCTCTGCCATCAGCAAGGTACATAAAGATCTGACGCTGGGTTCACACTTGAGCGTATTTGATACGCGCGTTTTAGTCGCACGTATTACAGCGCGTTTTTGGAAATATGTACCTGGCGTCAATCACAATATGCGCGACAAAACGCCCCAAAGAAGCTCCTGTACTTCTTTGGGCTTAGGGCGTTTTACAGCGCGTTTGTACGCGCTGTAAAACGCTCAAGTGAGAACCATGCCTGATGCTCTCAGCATTAGTGTAGAAACATCAGGCAGTTATGTAGCTGGCCAGTGGCCGCAGGAGACCTCCTGAATTCAATAATATTGGCTTTCTCAGGACGATGATACAGCTTCATACTGTAGGGTGGGGGACAGTATTTAATGCTGCACTGTGGTATCTGGTTCTGCTGGGGTGGTATTTTGTTCTGCACTACTGTGGTGTTGGCCCCGTCTATTTCTGTTGCCCAGCCTTCTGTCAATTTGCACCTGCCTACAGAGCCCACTTTTCATTTTTTTTCTAGGGCCACTTTAAGTTCCCAGTCCACCCCTGTTTACACAAATACTGCCTATAAATGGGTAGTGCCATCTGGTTTGGGGGGTGTTCACGGAGAGTAGCTTATTTTTTTCTTGAATTTACCAACTGCAAAGTGGTAAGTAAGGTATATGGTCTGCTAAATGTAGGTCTCTAAACAATGTTCCCAATATGTGTGAATATTGAACTGTTAAATTTTGGTTCCATGAACATCCAAAAAAACATGGGCCCTATGCATACAAAAGTGTTGATTGTGCCATTAGCAATCAGTCCAATTTACATTCTTGAAAGGGTTGTCCAGAATTTAAGGGGCTGTAGTGTGTCCTTTTAGGTTTTTCATGGAAAATGGTGCACTACACTATCTGGCCGGACCCCAATATGTTGAATAGGTTCATGCTGTAGTTCGAAAACCAGTGAAGTGGACACAGCAATCAACTGGTCCTAAATATGCAGTCGCTTTACAAGATGGTGATAACCCTTTTAAACGTGTTCTAAATTATATTGAAAACGTCATAAATGAACGTTGTCCCCATTATAACTAAAATTATATGTATTTACTGGGAAACCAACTTATTCCACCATAATATAATTGGACATTTAAGAATAATAACTTTTTTATGAACCTCAACCATATAAGACAATGTTGTACATCTCATTGCCTATTTGGTATGCGTGATGGAGGCCTGGGAGAGGATGGGAGTGGTGGTGGCAGCAATGAGGTTGGTGGTAGTTGCTATGGCTTTTTCTTCTCTTACTGTCCCTGGGCCGAACATGCAGTAGTTGGGTGGAGGGGGTTGTTCTGGGGCTCCTGCCTAGTGGTGGTTGGGGTGTGTTGAGTAGATGGGTGCATGGCAGGAGAGCAGAAGTAGGTAAGGGGCTAGCAGATGGTGGTGGAGTCAATGACCAGGCCCATTTGGTTACAGTAAATGGTCTCATTTTACTGTATAGATAATGGGAGTTGTAGTACATATACCAGCACCAGGCACAGTTCTCAGGTATAGTACAGAGTGGGCTTCTCCCAATAGTTGTCCAATAGTTGTGTATAGGCAGTAACAATAACGGTAGTATTTCTCCCTGATTCTCACTCCAACTGAACTTTGCAACCTTCCCAAATAACCACAGGCGTGCAGTTCTCATAACTTTTTTTTTACAATTCCCAGGGTGCAGATCTTGGATCTGGATGGTCAGTCCATCTGACAAGTGTGTGGGTGCCAAATCAGTCTACTCTTTCCACAGCAGTAAAGTCTTTTGCCATAAATGAGCAGTACCATACTGTCTTCTCAGCATAGCCTTTATGTGACTCTTAACCCTCTAGAAAAATGTCTGTTCTGAGATGTTCTCTGGCAGTTTTCAGTCTCAGAAATTGTGTTTCCCGGCTTGAAGTTTCTCTTTTGGCCTATGTCTTTAAGAGCTAATACATGTAAGTGTTGCCTCTAGCCTAGCTCCCAGCAACCAAACTAGGACTGCCAGTGTTAACTACTTGTTGCCCATACATAACCATTTGGGATTTACATAGTGCAAGTAAAAGAGTACTTTAACTCTTAGCAGTGATCCCCTGGGTCACTGCATATGAAATAGCAGAGCCTGATCTGATCCTAATCGGACAATAACAACAAAAGATCTGAATATTTTTCAGAAATTAAATTTGTTTACATTTATAGCATAACAACAGGTTTTAGAGTGATCTCAAGAACAGAACCTGTGGGTGCCAAGGTAGCAGTTACACCCAAACCCTGGAGTCTGAAGGGGCCCAAAAATCCCTATGCCACTTGGAAATACACCAATATCACATGGTAGGTGGAGGCCATGTTACAGATTTTGCTTTGGAGCCCAATAGCTTCATTTACACCCAGAAGCAGATGTCCAAATAATAATTACTATTAGATTATCATGAATCAGTAAAGCTTAAAGTATTGAGATATATATGTATATATATATATATATATATATATATATATATATATCTAGATTCACATAACCTGGTCTTTTGTTCCCATATGAGAACCACTACCAGAGATATGTCGGTGGCTTGCCCCCTTCACCCTGCATGTGCATGGCCTGGGTAAAGTGATTTTCCAATAGTCCAAAAAGCATTTGAAGATCCCCTGTAGAAAATACTAAAATTGCAAAAAATTCTATATTCATTCACCACTGTAAGCCTCTGCTGTTCCAGATTCACATTGCCATAAGATGAAATCCATTGACGTGATTAGTTGACATTTATAAGGACAGGAAATTGTGCCAAGAATGATGGTTTTGCTGATGGCTATCTTGCCCCTACCCCCGGCTCCCCCATACACGATCGGCTCAGCCAAACTTGTAAGTGTATTCTATTGGAAAAGCAGAGGAAGCAGCTGTCAGATACCTCTGGCGTTGGCTTATCTCCCAGGAGAACAAAAGGAACAGACGAAAATATGCATTTCGCCTTATGGTTCTCTCCCCCGAAGTCATTTGTCTGGGCATAGTCAGGCGCTTTCCATACACATTTAACTGTCGGCCAAACTAATATGTACAGGGGCTTTAAAACCTATAAATAAGCCATGTCCAGCTACTCTCCCCGTCTATTTTAATACAGCTTTATTGTATTTTTACTATTTTATGATTTTATTTGTTTTTGCTTTTATTCTTTGGAAGTATTTTGCTGTTTAGCTATGAAAATTAATTTCCTTTTTTAATATATTTTTCAGCATCCTCAATTCTAAAAAGAGAAAAACGACTCAGAGCCAAGAATGTGCGCTTCAACTGTGTCACAGTGTATTACTTTACCAGGAGACAAGGGTTTACTAGTGTGCCCAGTCAAGGGGGAAGCACCTTGGGGATGTCTAGCCGTCACAACAGCATTCGTCAGTACACTCTGGGAGAGTTTGCTGTAGAGCAGGATCGACTGCATAAAGAGATGTTAAGAGACCACCTGAGAGAAGAAAAACTCAACACTCTAAAGCAGAAGGTAATGCAATTTTTTTGTCCCTTATTATAGCTGAAAAAATATATTCCTATCTTGTTGGGTAGACTGAGAGTGCCTTAGTAACCATCAATGCCATCATCTACTAGATTTGGGTTGGTAAATTGCATACTGTATGACGAGCATTTGTCACACTCAATTGTTTTTTGAGAGTGCTTTCAGGTGGTAGAGTGTGGTCTATGAAACACGTTCTTGGACCAACTGCAGCTTGTCTGAGCTGAACTCAATTCATCATAGTAATCTATGTGGCTGTGAGTTCCAGCCTGACTGTGGGTCTGCTGTCCATGTCCAGTACTCACCAGTAGCGTCATCTGAGTACAGAACAGTAGACTCACAGTAAGACTGGTACCGAGAGCATCATGGATCACTATCATGCAGCAAGTTCAGCTCAGAGCCATGGTCAGTCTGGAAATACGACTGTCCCATGAAGCATATTTCACAGACCACCATCTGAAGTGGCTTAAAGAAGGTGCTCCACTTGTGATGAGCGAGCTCACTGGCATTACAGTGATTGGCTGGCCGGAACACGTCATTGGGTTCTATATAGCACCCGATGACGCATGTTCGGCTCAGATGTAGACAGGGAGAGCATCGGGTAGGAATAGAAAGACAGAGCAGAGAGCGAATTTCAGAGATTTTAGTTAGAGAAAGCTTTTCAAAGATCCAAAAGTCCTTTTAAGGACTAGTGTGTGTGTGTGTGTGTGTGTGTGTTTTAGATTAACAATATATTTAACAGTAGTGTCAGGGACATCCGTGCTAAGGAAGGGACAGAGCAGGGAGAGAAACTTGCTGTATTTAATACCAAAAGCTTTTCAAAGAACCCAAAATCCTTTTAAGGGCTACTGTGTGTGTTTGACAGCAGCAAGATATTTTTATTTTATAACTATTAGTGACATATACTGAACATCATTCGCAGACTGACTCTTTAATCTAGGTCACATGTAGTGTCCATAATCTGTGGTGTTCAACAACCAATACTGTCCTGCCTCAGAAAACACTGTCAGTATTACAAATTCCAATAATCTGGGCCTAAAATAGTGTCCATTTCTATAAACAGCAATCCTTTGAGTGCGGTAACAGAGTGGGCAGACTTCTGGCCCAGGTGGTGAACCGTAGCACCATGACCCCCCCCTGTTCTCCGGATTCGGGGCTCTGGGGGCGACCTTATCGAGGACTCCCAGGGAATCATGACTAGATTTAGGGATTTCTATTGTGAATTGTACTCCACTAGGTTTCGAGCCCCGGTTGACGACCTTCGCACGTACCTGCATGAGGTACCTCACCCTAGACTGACCCTGCTGGATAGGGGGATTCTTGACGAGGAGATCACCTTGGAAGAGGTATTGGCAGCTGCTAAGGGGCTGAATCTTGGTAAGTCTCCAGGCCCTGACGGCATTCCTCTAGAGGTTTATCTTAAATATTTGGATATCTTGGGGCCCCAACTGCTTGATATGTACCGTGAGTCTTTAGCGATGGGTCGCCTACCGGAGTCCCTGTATGAAGCTACCATAGTTCTGATTCTGAAACCCGACAAGGACCCTCAGGAGTGCGGTTCATACCGCCCCATCTCCCTCTTAAATCTTGATTATAAGATTCTCACGAAAATATTAGCTAACCGGTTGAACAGGGTGGTGGCGTCTATTGTACACGAGGACCAGTCTGGATTTATTCCAGGGCGTTCCACCTCCAGTAACATCAGGAGGGCGCAGGTCATTTCTCAGGTTGGAGTCGCTGGGGGCCAGGAGTGGGCTTTGGCCGCCTTGGATACCGCCAAGGCCTTCGACTCTATCGAGTGGCCATTTCTGTTTGAGGCTCTGGAGTGTTTTGGCTTTGGTCCGGTGTTCATCAACTGGATCCGGGTGTTGTACCGTTGCCCTACTGCTGTCATCCAGCTGGGTGGAGCATTGTCGACCCCCTTCCCGCTGACGCGGGGCACGAGGCAGGGTTGCCCCCTGTCCCCCTTACTGTTTGCAGTGGCAGTGGAACACTTAGCCATAAGGCTCAGACATGACTGGGTATATAGGGGAATTTCCATGGGAGGGAGAGAAGACAGGCTGGGACTTTACGCCGATGACCTCATACTGTTTATGTCTGACGTAGACTGTACGTTGCCGCGGGCCATTGATCTCATTAACACCTTTGGGGAGTTCTCAGGTCTATGCATTAACTGGTCAAAGTCTGCCTTGCTGCCGTTGTGGTCCCCGGGATGGCCACCCATGTACCACAATCTTTTGGTGGTGGATAGATTTAAATATCTTGGTATTGTTATAACGAAGGACTCGTCCTTGTCGCACCCTCTTAACGTGGCCACTCTGGAATCCTATGCGGTAGACAAGTTTAGGTCATGGACCTCCCTGCCGGTGTCTATGATGGGTCGCCTGAACCTAGTGAAAATGGTGCTGCTGCCTAAGGCACTGTATTTGCTGGAGCACGCCTGCACCCCAGTTCCGAGAAGTTTCTTTGATCGCCTGCACTCCTTAATGACCTCATTCATATGGGGATGGGAGAGACGTAAGCTGGCTCTGACTACCCTGCAGAGGGGATGGCAGCAGGGAGGGGCCGCACTACCTGACCTGTTTTTATACTACCTAGCGGGTCAATTGCGGTTCCTCGGTGCATGGGTTTCCCAGGCTCCTCTGCCTAACTCTGAATTTTATTTACTCCATCACTTGCACTTCTCCACTCCTTGGCCGATCTTAGAGGATGTCAGAGCCATTGATGGGAGCCTTTTACCCCTACATAGGCTGGCAAATCAGGTGTGGAGAGCTGCCAAGCTCCAACAATATAGAGATCTTCCTGATGCGGTGGGACTGTGGGACAACCCCATGTTTCCGCACTTGGGGACCTGTGAGGGCAGATCGGTCTGGGAGAGTTATGGCATTTGTGCTCTGCAGGACCTTTATGACGGGGGCACCTTGTGCTCCTTTTCGCAACTGCAGGAGCGGAGGGGAGTGCTGCGCGTTCACTTCTATAGGTACTTGCAGCTCCGCCATGCTCTGAGTTCACAGTTTCGGGCTGGGGGCAGGGCTATTTCTAGATATCCCTTGATTGGGATTCTCAGGACGCAGGGACCAAAGGGCATTATATCTAAGCTATATGCGCACCTCCTGGATCTCAGATTGCGGGCTGTACCGATCGTGGCCGAAGCCAGATGGAAGGTCAATATACCTTCGCTAACAGGGGAAGACTGGGAGGCAGCATTGGGCACCCCGGTGGGTGTCTCCCCATCTGTTAACAATCGCCTGATCCAGCTGTTTATTCTACATAGGAGCTATCTCACGCCCTCTAGGCTCCGTAGGATGGGCAGGCTCGATCATGACAGATGTCACAGGTGTCACCGTCCCGGTGCTGATTTCTGGCATCTAATATGGGAGTGTGAAGGGGTTCAGTCTTACTGGAGGGAGGTCGTTACAGTATTGTCCTCTATGCTTCCCACGGACCTCCCTTGTGATCCCAAGCCTTTCCTTTTGGGAATCATGGATGACGAGGCGTTTACACATTATGAGCATATTTTCCTGCAGGAGGCACTGTTCCTGGCCCGGAAGGCCGTGGCACTGCGGTGGATGGCTGACAGGACTCCCACCGTCAATCAATGGAAGGCGCTGGTTCACCAGATCCTTCCGTTTGAAAGAGTCATTTACAACAACAGAAAATGCCCCCAGAAGTATGATAAAGTTTGGAGCTCCTGGCACTCCTCCCCGCAAACTGCCCTGCAGTCGCATATGGTATCTGTGGGAAGTTAGACGAGCTTGCTCGCTATTGTGGTGCGTGGCAAGAGGGGTTCTCTCTCCCTACCACGTGGGTTTTAGGCCTATGATCTAATCCAGGTAGCTACCGCGAAAGCTAATTCTATGCTTGCGTACTTTGTCTATTTTTATACCCCTACTCTATCCTTATGTAATGGCGAATTGATGGCATTCAATCGATTGTATATGTATTGTTATATGGTGTTTTATTCTCAATAAAACGAGTTTAAAAAAAAAAAATAGTGTCCATAATCTGTGGTGTTCTATACCCATTACTGAACTGCATCTGAAAACAGTGTGTATATTACAACTTCCATTAATCTGGGCCTAGTGTAGTGTCCAAAATCTGTTGGTTTTTGTATCCAATACTGAACAGCTTCTGAAAACGGTGTGTATATTATAACTTTCATTAATCTGGGCATAGTAGAGTGTCCATAATCTGTGTTGTTCTGTACCCAATACTGTCCTGCATCAGAAAACTGTTTTACTGTCCGCTAAAGACGCAATCTGCACCACATCTACAGACAAAACCATTAATATAAAGAAGGCGAGCACTAAGGGATGGGGAAGTGGGCGTGATGCTGATGGTGCAAGCAGAGGCCGTGACCCTGGGCACAACTGTGCCTGCTGCCAGTGCACCAGAAAAAAATTAAAAATACACCTTACCCAGCTTCATGTCCAACTTAGCTGGACGGCACAGGACAACACTGTCCAAGTCAGACCAGTGCGAACAGGTGGTCTGTTGCATTGCTGAAGATAATGCTTCCAGTCGGTTAAGCACCACCCTCTCTTCCACTAAGTCCAGTCTCTGTAGCCAAGAGTCTGGTCAACCGAATCCTCACTCTGATCATCCTTCCTCCCACTATGTCGAGTGTGGCCAAACAAGTGATCCCACACTCGGAAATTCACATGACCACTTTTCATCGCCAGTACTTGGTTTGGCTCTCTCACCAAGCACGCTTGAAGAGGTGCCTGAGATATTGAGCCCTGATTCCCAACCTCTTGAGCCTTCACAGTCCCAAGAAGATGACGGTGGTGAACAGCAATCATTCGTTCACGAGGTGGATGATGATGAGGCACAGTTGTCAATCACTGAGGTTGTGGTTAGGTCAAGTCAGGAGGATGAGCAGAGTGAGGAAGTGGAAGAGGAGGTGGTGGACGATGAGGTCACTGACCCAACATGGGAAGGTGAAAAGCTGAGCGAGGACAGCAGTACAGAGAGGGAGGGATCCGCAGCACCGTAACAGTCTGGAAGAGGCAGTGGGGTTGCAAAAGGGAGAAGGCCCACACTAAACACGCCCGCAACTGTTACACCGAGCACCCCCATGCGTAAATCTACCTTGCCAAGGGGTAGGTGTTCTGCAGTATGGCGCTTTTTTGAGGAAAGTGCAGACGACAAGAGTGGTAGTTTGCAACCTGTGCCGTACCAAAATGAGCCAGGGCGCAAACGCTAGCAATCTCGCCACCACCAGCATGATCCTCCACGTGGCATCCAACACAGGCATTTGAACGCAAGCGCAAATGCCCACCCACAGGCCATAGCACTAAATGCGCAACTTTCGAAATTACTGGCCCTTGAAATGTTGCCATTTAGGCTTGTGGACACTGAGGCCTTCCTCAGGCTGATGTCGGCGGCTGTCCCTCAGTGCGCAGTCCCCAGCCACCACTATTTTTAATGTTGTGCCATGCCCGTCTTACACCAGCATGTGTCCCAGAACATCACCCGTGCCCTCACCAACGCACTAACTGGGAAGGTCCACCTCACCACGGACACATGGACAAGTGCTGGTGGCCAGGGACGCCACATTTCCCTGACCGCACACTGGGTGAATGTTGTGGAGGCCGGGAGTGAGTATTACCCTGGGATGGCACAGGTGCTACCCACGCCCAGGATTGCGGGCCCTATGTCCATCAGGGTCTCCGCCAGCAGCTATGTTACTGGCTCCAACCCCCACTTTGCCATCACCTCCAAAAGCAGGCCATGCTGAAGCTGATCCACTTGGGGGACACAGCACACTTCAGCAGAGCTGTGGCAGGGTATAAGGGACCAGACCGAGCTGTGGCTCTCGCCACTCAATCTACAACCAGGCATGGTTGCGTTTGACAATGGCCGTAACTTGGTGGCGGCTTTGGAGCTCGGCAATTTGACACACATCCCATGCCTAGCCCACGTCTTAAACTTAGTGGTTCAGCGGTTTATAAAAACCTTCCCCAATTTGGCAGAGCTACTAGTGAAGGCGCGCCACGTGTGTGCCCATTTCTGCAAGTTGTCCGCACCTTCAGCCGGTCTGTCCACACTGCAGCAGCGCTTGCGGCCTCCAGCTCACTGACTGTTGTGCGACGTGAGCACACACTGGAACTCTATATTCTACATGTTGGCCAGGCTTTGTGAGCAGCAGAGGCAGTTGTGGAATACCAGCACCAACATGGTCGTCACCTTTCCAGTCAACTGCCACTATTCACAAGCGAGGAGTGGGCATTGATGTCAGACCTCTGTGAGGTTTTAAAATACTTTGATAAATCCACACAGATGGTTAGTGACTGGAGATGAGCGAACTTTAAAAAAAAGTTCGACGTTCGGGTTTTAGTAACTCGTGCATCCCATTATGGATTCCACTATCACGGCATATGGAATCCATAAGGGGCGGCTTCCACTAACCCGAACTGTTGAACAGCCGAAGGACCTGGGGTGACGTCACCATCATGTGATCAGTGCAGGGGCGTGGCTCAGCACGGGATCAAATCCAGTGCTGAGCCACGCCCTGCACTGATCACATGACGGTGACGTCACCCCAGGTCCTTCGGCTGTTCAACAGTTCGGGTTGGTGGAAGCTCGCCCCTTATGGATTCCATATGCCGCGATAGTGGAATCCATAACGGGATGCGCGAGTTACCACAACCCGAACGTCGAACTTTTTTTTAAAGTTCGCTCATCTCTATTAGTGACGATAATGCTAATATCAGCGTAACCATCCCACTGCTGTGTCTACTCAAATGATCGCTGCTCACAATTAAGGATGGCGCTCTGAATGTGGCAGATGATGAAATGGGGGAGAACATTACACAGGGTGATAGGATAGTTAGACCACCCACAGTTCGTCTTCTCAACGCGAATTGGGACATGAGGAGGAGGAGGAGCTGGAGACAGTTGCCTCTGCTACAGAGGGTAGTACCCATGGAACTTTAATTCCATCTGTTCCGTGTGCATGGGCAGAAGAGGAGGAGGAGGGGAGGGAGAGTCATCCTGATGTTGACATCGACGTCTTGCCTGTTGGTACTCTGGCACACATGGCTGACTTCATGTTAGGCTGCCTTTCCCGCGACCCTCACGTTATACGCATTTTAGATAACACGGATTACTGGGTGTTCACCCTTCTCAACCCCCGCTACAAAGAGAACTTCTCATCTCTCATTCCTGTGGTGGAGAGGACGAGTAAAATGGTTCAAAACCAGAAGGTACTTGTTGAGAGATTGCTCCAAAATTTTCAATCTGACAACGTGGCCAGCAGAGTCAATACTTCCTTAGGCAACCGAGGAAAGGAGACAAGGGGAACACACAGCAGTTCCAACAAAGGCAGGGCAACACTCTCCAAGGCATGGGACACTTTCATGACACCCCACCAGCAACCTCACCCTGAAGCGCGGCCTAGTGACACAAGGAGGCAAAGGTTTTGGAAGATGGTGAAGGAATACATCGCAGACCGTATCGGCGTCCTAAATGATCCCTCAGCGCCTTACAACTACTGGGTGTCCAAGCTGGACATGTGGCACGAACTTGTACTCTACGCCTTGGAGGTGCTGGCCTGCCCTGCTGCCAGCGTTTTGTCTGAGCGTGTATTTAGTGCTGCTGGTGGCATTATAACTGATAAGCGTATCTGCTTGTCCACTGACGATGCCGACAGGTTGACCCAGATAAAAATGAACAAGGCTTGGATTGCCCCTGACTTCTCAACTCTACCAGATGAGAGCTGAGCTGATGATGAACATAAAGGCAATTTTAATGTATTGTTTGTTCATAATGTTCTCAGTCTAGTGTAGTGTATTCCCATGCACCTTTTCCACCACAAAAACGTGTATATGTTTGAATCTGGTTTTCTCCTCCTCCTCCTTCTCCTCATCCAGATGGTATATATTCTCTCCACTACAATTTTAAAAGAGGGTCCGCTCACCAGCAGGCCCTCAACCATAATGTTTCACAGGGTCAGCTAACCAGCAGGCCCTTTCCCATAATGTTATAGAGGGTCAGCTCACCAGCAGGCCCTCGCCCATTATGTTTATTGGCCACCAATCGTAATTTTTCAAGGGTGTGTATGATGCCCTCCTTTTGTGTGTAATAAAAGGTGTATTGCAGTGCTGGTTCCTTGTAATTTTTGGCAGCCCTTTCACTTAGTGCATAGGCTTTATGAGTGTAAGAGTCCCATTACCTGAACAATTGTACCACAATGGGAACGGGGCCCTCCTTTATGCGATATACAGGCTGTTTCGGGGTGCCTCTTGCTTGTAATTTTTTGCAGCACTTGCACCTTATATACAATTGAATATACAGGAAAGAATGTTTCCCAACATTTTTTTCCTGAAAAATTGATTTTTTATTTATTTCATTATTTATTTGTTTATTTTTTTTGGGGGGGGGGAGGGTTGGGCTTATTTTTGTCAGTCTGTAAAAGTGGCGTAAAACTCAGACAACATGGTTCCCAGCAGTGACCTTTTCCAATGGACCGGCACCTTCCCCTCTTCAGAGCAGGTGGTGCCTGGTTGTTTCCTATTGACTTCTATTATACTCTGGTGCTCGGCCGAGCGCACGAACATAGCTATGTGTTTTCGGCCCGAACACCTGAATACTTTGGTGCTCGCTCATCACTATGCTCCACAAAATAATTTTTATTAACGTCACAAAAACAGCACACCTTTTCAAATAGAATCATTTTTAAATATATGCTCGTGCATAGATGTTGCTGATACATGTTTGTTATGGCGCCCCCTGGTGTTCTTTTAGTTCCTTC
This sequence comes from Bufotes viridis, assembly GCA_033119425.1. Classification (NCBI taxonomy): domain Eukaryota; kingdom Metazoa; phylum Chordata; class Amphibia; order Anura; family Bufonidae; genus Bufotes; species Bufotes viridis. Next base: position 132,941,173 of record CM065595.1, on the reverse strand, counting down.
TCAGAACAGCCACCTAATGTGCCCAGTGCTGGTGGTCAGACCTGCTCATTAGCCTAGTTTCCCCCCTCCCCTGGATCATCATGTACATGGGCATCAGACTGATTTCAGCGCGCTATAAGTGACTTCTTGTCACCAGCAGTAGTTACATAAGCTGGATGTTTAGTGAAGGAATTAAAAGGACAGCAGGGGGCACCATAGCAAGTATGTAACAGCAATATCTACAGGAGCATTTAAAAAAAGGGGTGATCAAATATTAAATTTACTCTAAGGTGCAGGTCCCCCTGGTCAAGGGCCTGTCGGCACTTCTGTAATGGTCAGTCTGTTTTAACATTGTAGGCACCATGATTGCATGGATGGGGGCTCATACACAGGTCCTCTTATACAATGCGGTCTGTTCTTGTATTGCCACCATACACTTCTAACCACATACTGCACACGCCAGTCATGGTGGACATGTATCGATGAGATGAACAATGGGGCTCCGGCATGTGTACGTCTAAAAAGGAACATTCATAGACTGGGTAGTATGGAACCAGCATGGCAAGCCACAGCTATCAAAGCAGTCACTTCATCCCACCAATCCAATCTCCTATTGCCTATGGCATTGGCACTCATGAGACTCAACAGCACATAACAGGACCAGCCAAGTCTTTGGGTGTCATGCTGCAAACTTGATGATTTATGTTCCAATGCAAAAATGTTGGTGTGTGTTTTCCTCATTGTGGATGTGGCTTGGACATTATGGTTTGATGTATAATACAGCTGTGATCCAACCTATAGGAAAAAAGATGACTATGGTCAACTGCAGGACACGCATTGCCTCAGTAGTCAATCCCTTAGAGCAGGCATCCTCAAACTGCGGCCCTCCAGCTGTTGCAAAACTACAACTCCAGCATGCCTGAACAGCCTACAGGTATCAGCCTACAGCAGGGCATTGTGGAAGTTGTAGTTTTACAACAGCTGGAGGGCCGCAGTTTGAGGATGCCTGCCTTAAGTATGTCACGCCCCTGGGAGGTGATGCAACAAGCAGAAAAGGTGTAGAATTAGACCAGCTCATCCTTCCTTCAATATAAAATTGAGTTTTTATTGTTGTTCCCTAAAACCACAGTCTGACGTATTTTGAGCTCATAGCTCAAAACGCATAAGACTCCATTGTATATTGAAGGAAGATGGGCTGGACTAATGCTGCGCTTGGGGTCCAACTTATGGTACAATATTCTAGTATTAAACTGTTGTGGGTGCTCACCACCTTTAGCTCCTTGTAGGTTACTTTCAGACCCGCGTTGTTGCTTTCTGGTATTGAGATCCGGCAGAGGATCTCAATACTGGAAATAAGCGTTTACATTTAGTCCTCATGCAGTTCTGAAAGCTGCGGTTTTGTGTCCGGTCATAAAAACGGGGAAAACAAATGCATCTGTTTTAATTTCACACAACCACATCCTAACGGAACGGATGCATCCTGATGAGCAAAACAGATCTGTTTAATTCCGGTATTGAGGTCCTCTGCCGGATTGTCAAAACTATAATTAACAACGCAAGTGTGAAAGTAGCCGTAGTCAGATTGGCAGCTCGTATACTTCCGCGGGGAAGCCATTGGCCAGCGGCTGATTCTATTGAAAGAACAATTGGTTTCAGCACTTGGCAATCCACTAAAAATATGGCATAATAAGTTCCATTACACCTATGCGTTTCAAATCTTGTTCACAGCATCTGCAATGAAAAGTGCACTAAGCTTTTCAAACCAAAGCAGACCTATCTCTCTACAGTCCTGCAAAAGACACGGCGGTAAGAACAAAAACCTGGAACGGAATAACATATTATATCAATCCAAACAATGTACCTGTGTATTGCGAGTCCTCACCAACAACTGCATCCGATAATGTTTTATAAATACTGTACACGAAGGATCCCTTTTATAGTTGAGGCCTTTTTGAGATTCAGTATACAAATATAGAATCGAGTGGGCTTCTCAATTTAGTGTGTTTTTCTCCCTATATTTCCCTTGTGTTGGTCTCAAAACCCTTTCAATCCCCAAAAAATGGAAAATGTGTAGAGAGCTGTTGTGTTCCTCAGTAAAATATTCTGATATATGCTCTGCTCTGCACGCTTTGAGTTTTTCTAAGTGTGCATCCAATATATGATTTATTGCCTACAGCGCAATTAATTCTGTACAGGACACGGCCGGTGTTGCAATTAAAGGGGTTGTGCAGTAATCAATGTCGGATCAGAGGGGTTCCTTACAGCACGCCGCCAATCAGCTGTTTGAAGAGAAAGCGGCGCTCATACGAGCATTGCTTCATCTTCAACATTACGCTGCACGTGTCTCTCTTGCCGCGGTATAGTGTAATGACAAGTGAATGGAACAAGCACTTGTAATTACACTGCACTTCCGATACAACGCACAGTGTAATCTTGAACCGGTGGTATCACGAGCACCACCTCCTCTTCAAACGGTAGATTGGCGGGGTTGCCGGGAGTCAGATATATAAATGACATATCCTGGGGATAGCTCATCAATGTGTACTGGCTACACAACCCCTTTAATAAACTACCTGACGTTGCAAAACTTTTGTGGTATCTGATGTATTAATAGTAGTGTTGAGCGCGAATATTCGAATCTCAAATTTTAATCGCGAATATCGCCACTTCAAGAATTTGCGAATATTTCAAATATAGTGCTATATATTCATATTCACGAATATTCTAATTGCGAATATCAGCCACTTAGCAAAATCCCTAGCAACCAATAGAAAAGTTGCCTACCCCTTAGTGTTGATCACGAATATTCTAATCGCTAATTTTTATCCCAAATATATTACATTGCCGAACTTCGCAATCAAGTAAATAATGACTGGAGATCACAAATTCTTGAATTTGTGAATTTATGGCGAATATTCGGCCACAAATTCGCAAAATATTGCAAATTTGAATATTGTATATGCCGCTCATCACTAATTAATAGTGGAGATGAGCAAATTTCCCAGAATTTCATTTTGGGTCTGATTTGGTTGAATCAGCTGTTAGAAATAGTCACCCTAGTTGCCCTAAAAAGTTGTGTATGACGTTCTGAGGTTCCTGGGCCGAAATCCAGCCCCTTTCGAGCTCTTAATGCAGCATTAGTAATGTCAAAGTGAGAGATTCTCTCTACGTCATTCTAATGTCACCCCCTGGTGTGTAATCTGTATAGCATTGTGCATGTCCACCTACTGACGTGGTCGCACATGCTCAGTTCCATCCTCCAACTGTCACCAGCCATATGGACAGTTAGAAGCCGTGACTGTTACAAGGAGAGAAGGAAAAAATCGCAAACGTTTAAGATTCGCCTAAATTAGAACTTTTTAGGGCAATTTATAACAAATTTGCGTAGAGTTGATTAGCTCTATTCCATCCTCCAACTGTCATTAGCGATATATACTGTTAGAAGCTGTGACGGTTTCTGGAAGAGAGCAGCAGCAGCAGAAAGGACACTACCCCTGAACTGTGATAGGAAAAGAGCTGCAGAGGAATAAATGGGGGGAGCTCTGGATCCATGTGAGGTACAGGGCTGGTTCCAGCTCTTAGTCATGTGCCATATGATGTCTGAACTTTATTTTTTACATCAATCATTGCCTAACCCACTTAAGGAAAGTAGTGCATGCCCTTTTAGCTCTAGTATAGTCACGGGATTGTTTTTATGTGCGTTCTGGACGACCGCTATGTATGTGGAAAATAGTGTTTCCCGCCAGGGGCTTTGGATATAACGAAGTGATAACTCGCTGCTTCTCACAGTCTCTAAGTGTGAAATCTAAAAAGGAAGTTTCCTCATCTTTAATAGTACCTGTAAATCTAAGATGTGGGTGTTATTAATTGACTCCCAGCAGCAGTGTATGAGCGCCACGTTCAGACTCCAGACCATTAGCAGGTCATCAATGTAGGGCCCATAACACAGGATCTGTCCCCTAAGTGGATGGATGCAGAAAAGATGACGTTCTCCTCCCGCCAGGCCTGGAGATAGAAGATGTACATGGGTAGCGGTTCTATTCTATGCTGGACCTTGCTGCTTCTCTATGGCCACCCGGGTGCAGGCTTACAAAGCAAACCCCATGCAGACCGCTGTGCACATCACACCCAAAAATTTTGTTTTGTTTTTTTGCGGATTTGACATGGTTTTGCTGCAGATCTCACCCTTGCCTTGAAAAAAGTGACATGCTGCAGATTTCAATATCTGTACGGCAGGTCAAAACGAAAAAGAAAAGTGTACGTGAGCTTTATCTAATCTCCTATATCTTGCTGGTACTGTATTACACTGTGGTCTTTTTCACGCAGAAAAACATCTTGTAATCCGCAGCAGGGTTAAGCCCAGGTCGGGCACACGTGGAGGCAGGCAGGGTTAGCTTAGGGTGGGCTTGTGGAATGGGATTTTGGTACTACCCGGTTATTCTTATGTTTTTGTCTTATTAGTGGTTTCCGCCTGTGAAATAGAAAGTAACATTCGTCAGTATCGCAATGAAAATAAGATCTGTTATACAACAGCACCATAGAGAGAGGGAGGCAGATAGATGATTAGAGAGAGAGAGGGAGGCAGATAGATGATTAGAGGGAGAGGGAGGCAGATAGATGAATAGAGGGAGGCAGATAGATGATTAGAGAGAGAGAGGGAGGCAGATAGATGATTAGAGAGAGAGGAGGCAGATAGATGATTAGAGGGAGACAGATAAATGAATAGAGAGAGAGAGAGAGGGAGACAGATGAATAGAGGGAGGCAGATAGATGATTAGAGAGAGGGAGGGAGATAGATGATTAGAGAGAGGGAGGCAGATAGATGATTAGAGAGAGAGAGGGAGGCAGATAGATGATTAGAGGGAGACAGATAGATGAATAGAGAGAGAGAGGGAGACAGATAGCTGATTAGAGAGAGAGGGAGGCAGATAAATAATTAGAGAGAGGGAGGCAGATAAATAATTAGAGAGAGAGAGGGAGGCAGATAAATAATTAGAGAGAGGGAGGCAGATAAATAATTAGAGAGAGGGAGGCCGATAGATAATTAGAGAGAGGGAGACCGATAGATGAATAAAAAGAGAGAGGGAGACAGATAGATGATTAGAGAGAGAGGGAGACAGATGATTAGAGAGAGAGAGGGAGACAGATGATTAGAGAGGGAGGCAGATAGATGATTAGAGAGAGAGGGAGACCGATAGATGAATAGAAAGAGAGAGGGAGACAGATAGATGATTAGAGAGAGAGGGAGACCGATAGATGAATAATTAGAGAGAGGGAGACCGATAGATGAATAAAAAGAGAGAGGGAGACAGATAGATGATTAGAGAGAGAGGGAGACAGATGATTAGAGAGAGGGAGGCAGATAGATGATTAGAGAGAGAGGGAGACCGATAGATGAATAGAAAGAGAGAGGGAGACAGATAGATGATTAGAGAGAGAGGGAGACCGATAGATGAATAGAGAGAGAGAGGGATAGGCAGATAGATGATTAGAGAGAGAGGGAGGCAGATAGATGAATAGAGAAAGAGAGGGAGACAGATAGATGATTAGAGATAGGCAGATAGATGATTAGAGAGAGAGGGAGGCAGATAGATGATTAGAGAGAGAGGGAGGCAGATAGATGATTAGAGAGAGAGGGAGGCAGATAGATGATTAGAGAGAGAGGGAGGCAGATAGATGATTAGAGAGAGAGGGAGGCAGATAGATGATTAGAGGGAGACAGATAGATGAATAGAGAGAGAGAGGGAGACAGATAGATGATTAGAGAGAGAGACAGATAGATGATGATAGAGATAGGCAGATAGATGATTAGAGATAGGCAGATAGATGATTAGAGAGAGGAGGAGATAGATGATTAGAGAGAGGGAGGCAGATAGATGATTAGAGAGAGAGGAGAGGCAGATAGATGATTAGAGAGAGACAGATAGATGAATAGAGAGACAGATAGATGATTAGAGATAGGCAGATAGATGATTAGAGAGAGAGAGGCAGATAGCTGATTAGAGGGAGGGAGGGAGATAGATGAATAGAGAGAGAGAGGGAGACCGATAGATGAATAGAGAGAGAGAGGGAGACAGATAGATGATTAGAGATAGGCAGATAGATGATTAGAGAGAGGGAGGCAGATAGATGATTAGAGAGAGAGGGAGACAGATAGATGATTAGAGAGAGAGGGATAGGCAGATGATTAGAGAGAGAGGCAGATAGCTGATTAGAGAGAGGGAGGGAGATAGATGATTAGAGAGAGAGGGATAGGCAGATAGATGATTAGAGAGAGAGGGAGGTAGATAGATGATTAGAGAGAGAGGGAGGCAGATAGATGATTAGAGGGAGACAGATAGATGAATAGAGAGAGAGAGGGAGACAGATAGATGATTAGAGATAGGCAGATAGATGATTAGAGATAGGCAGATAGATGATTAGAGATAGGCAGATAGATGATTAGAGATAGGCAGATAGATGATTAGAGATAGGCAGATAGATGATTAGAGAGAGGGAGGGAGATAGATGATTAGAGAGAGGGAGGCAGATAGATGATTAGAGAGAGAGAGGGAGGCAGATAGATGATTAGAGGGAGACAGATAGATGAATAGGGAGACAGATAGATGATTAGAGATAGGCAGATAGATGATTAGAGAGAGAGGGAGGCAGATAGATGATTAGAGGGAGACAGATAGATGAATAGAGAGAGAGAGGGAGACAGATAGATGAATAGAGAGAGAGAGGGAGACAGATAGATGATTAGAGATAGGCAGATAGATGATTAGAGAGAGAGAGGCAGATAGCTGATTAGAGAGAGGGAGGGAGATAGATGATTAGAGAGAGAGAGAAGCAGATAGATGATTAGAGAGAGAGAGGGAGACAGATAGATGATTAGAGAGAGGCAGATAGATGATTAGAGGGAGACCGATAGATGAATAGAGAGAGAGAGGGAGACAGATAGATGATTAGAGAGGGAGGCAGATAGATGATTAGAGAGAGAGGGAGGTAGATAGATGATTAGAGAGAGAGGGAGGCAGATAGATGATTAGAGGGAGACAGATAGATGAATAGAGAGAGAGAGGGAGACAGATAGATGAATAGAGAGAGAGAGGGAGACCGATAGATGAATAGAGAGAGAGAGGGAGACAGATAGATGATTAGAGATAGGCAGATAGATGATTAGAGAGAGAGAGGCAGATAGCTGATTAGAGAGAGGGAGGGAGATAGATGAATAGAGAGAGAGGGAGACAGATAGATGAATAGAGAGAGAGAGGGAGGCAGATAGATGATTAGAGAGAGAGGGAGGGAGATGGATGAATAGAGAGAGAGGGAGACAGATAGATGATTATAGAGAGAGAGGGAGGCAGATAGATGATTAGAGAGAGAGGGAGGCAGATAGATGATTAGAGGGAGACAGATAGATGAATAGAGAGAGAGAGGGAGACCGATAGATGAATAGAGAGAGAGAGGGAGACAGATAGATGATTAGAGATAGGCAGATAGATGATTAGAGAGAGGGAGGGAGATAGATGATTAGAGAGAGGGAGGCAGATAGATGATTAGAGAGAGAGGGAGACAGATAGATGATTAGAGAGAGAGGGATAGGCAGATAGATGATTAGAGAGAGAGGGATAGGCAGATAGATGAATAGAGAGAGAGAGGGAGACAGATAGATGATTAGAGATAGGCAGATAGATGATTAGAGAGAGGGAGGAAGATAGATGATTAGAGAGAGAGAGGCAGATAGATGATTAGAGAGAGAGGAGACAGATAGATGATTAGAGAGAGAGAGATAGGCAGATAGATGATTAGAGAGAGAGAGGCAGATAGATGAATAGAGAGAGAGAGGAGACAGATAGATGATTAGAGATAGGCAGATAGATGATTAGAGAGAGGAGGAGATAGATGAATAGAGAGAAGGAGACAGATGATTAGAAGAGAGGCAGATAGATGATTAGAAGAAGGAGACAGATAGATGATTAGAGAGAGAGAGAGGCAGATAGATGATTAGAGGGAGACAGATAGATGAATAGAGAGAGAGAGGAGACAGATAGATGATTAGAGATAGGCAGATAGATGATTAGAGATAGGCAGATAGATGATTAGAGAGAGAAGGCAGATAGATGATTAGAGAGAGAGAGGCAGATAGATGATTAGAGAGAAGGAGGCAGATAGATGATTAGAGAGAGAGAGGAAGGCAGATAGATGATTAGAGAGAGACAGATAGATGAATAGAGAGACAGATAGATGATTAGAGATAGGCAGATAGCTGATTAGAGAGAGAGGGAGGCAGAGAGATGATTAGAGGGAGACAGATAGATGAATAGAGAGAGAGAGGGAGACAGATAGATGAATAGAGAGAGAGAGGGAGACCGATAGATGAATAGAGAGAGAGAGGGAGACAGATAGATGATTAGAGATAGGCAGATAGATGATTAGAGAGAGAGAGGCAGATAGATGAATAGAGAGAGAGAGAGACAGATAGATGAATAGAGAGAGAGAGGAGACCGATAGATGAATAGAGAGAGAGAGAGAGACAGATAGATGATTAGAGATAGGCAGATAGATGATTAGAAGAGAGGGAGGCAGATAGATGATTAGAGAGAGAGGAGACAGATAGATGATTAGAGAGAGAGGGATAGGCAGATGATTAGAAAGAGAGGCAGATAGATGATTAGAGAGAGGAGGGAGATAGATGATTAGAGAGAGAGGGATAGGCAGATAGATGATTAGAGAGAGAGGAAGGTAGATAGATGATTAGAGAGAGAGGGAGGCAGATAGATGATTAGAGGGAGACAGATAGATGAATAGAGAGAGAGAGGGAGACCGATAGATGAATAGAGAGAGAGAGGGAGACAGATAGATGATTAGAGATAGGCAGATAGATGATTAGAGAGAGGGAGGGAGATAGATGATTAGAGAGAGAGGGAGACAGATAGATGATTAGAGAGAGAGGGAGACAGATAGATGATTAGAGAGAGAGGGAGACAGATAGATGATTAGAGAGAGAGGGAGACAGATAGATGATTAGAGAGAGGGAAGCAGATAGATGATTAGAGAGAGAGAGGAGATAGATGAATAGAGAGAGAGGGAGGCAGATAGATGATTAGAGAGAGAGACAAGATAGATGAATAGAAGAGAGGAGAAGGCAGATAGATGATTAGAGAGAGAGGAAGACAGATAGATGATTAGAGAGAGAGGGAGGCAGATAGATGATTAGAAGAGAGGAGAGCAGATAGATGATTAGAGAGAGAGGGAGGCAGATAGATGATTAGAGAGAGGGAGGCAGATAGATGAATAGAGAGGAGACAGATAGATGAATAGAGAAGAGAGAGAGGAGATAGATGATTAGAGAGAGAGGAGACAGATAGATGATTAGAGAGAGAGGAGGCAGATAGATGATTAAGAGAGAGGGAGGCAGATAGATGATTAGAAGAGAGAGAGGCAGATAGATGATTAGAGAGAGAGAGAGAGCAGATAGATGATTAGAGAGAGAGAGGCAGATAGATGATTAGAGAGAGGAGAGGCAGATAGATGATTAGAGAAGAGAAGGCAGATAGATGATTAGAGAGAGAGGAGACAGATAGATGATTAGAGAGAGAGAGAGGCAGATAGATGATTAGAGAGAGAGAGAGGCAGATAGATGATTAGAGAGAGGGAGCAGATAGATGATTAGAGATAGAGCAGATAGATGATTAGAGAAGAGGGAGGCAGATAGATGATTAGAGAGAGGAGGCAGATAGATGATTAGAGAGAGAGGGAGGCAGATAGATGATTAGAGGGAGACAGATAGATGAATAGAGAGAGAGAGGGAGGCAGATAGATGATTAGAGAGAGGGAGGCAGATAGATGATTAGAGAGAGAGAGAGGAGATAGATGATTAGAGAGAGAGGAAGGCAGATAGATGAATAGAGAGAGAGAGGATAGACAGATAGATGATTAGAGAGAGAGAGGCAGATAGATGATTAGAGAGAGAAGGAGACAGATAGATGATTAGAGAGAGAGAGAAGGCAGATAGATGATTAGAGGGAGACAGATAGATGAATAGAGAGAGAGAGGGAGGCAGATAGATGATTAGAGAGAGGGAGGCAGATAGATGATTAGAGAGAGGGAGGCAGATAGATGATTAGAGGGAGAGAGGGAGGCAGATAGATGAATAGAGGGAGAGGGATAGGCAGATAGATGATTAGAGAGAGGGAGGCAGATAGATGATTAGAGAGAGAGGGAGGCAGATAGATGATTAGAGAGAGAGGGAGGCAGATAGATGATTAGAGGGAGACAGATAAATGAATAGAGAGAGAGGGGGAGACAGATGAATAGAGAGAGGCAGATAGATGAATAGAGAGAGGCAGGTAGATGAATAGAGAGAGGCAGGTAGATGAATAGAGAGAGGCAGGTAGATGAATAGAGAGAGGCAGGTAGATGAATAGAGAGAGGCAGATAGATGAATAGAGAGAGGCAGATAGATGAATAGAGAGAGGCAGATAGATGAATAGAGAGAGGCAGGATAGATGAATAGAGAGAGGCAGATAGATGAATAGAGAGAGGCAGATAGATGAATAGAGAGAGCAGATAGATGAATAGAGAGAGGCAGATAGATGAATAGAGAGAGGCAGATAGATGAATAGAGAGAGGCAGATAGATGAATAGAGAGAGGCAGATAGATGAATAGAGAGAGGCAGATAGATGAATAGAGAGAGGCAGATAGATGAATAGAGAGAGGCAGATAGATGAATAGAGAGAGGCAGATAGATGAATAGAGAGAGGCAGATAGATGAATAGAGCGAGAGAGAGGCAGATAGATGAATAGAGCGAGAGAGGGGCAGATAGCTGATTAGAGCGAGAGAGAGGCAGATAGCTGAATAGAGAGAGGCAGATAGATGAATAGAGAGAGGCAGATAGATGAATAGAGCGAGAGAGAGGCAGATAGATGAATAGAGCGAGAGAGGGGCAGATAGCTGATTAGAGAGAGGCAGATAGCTGATTAGAGAGAGAGGGGCAGATAGCTGATTAGAGAGAGAGGGGCAGATAGCTGATTAGAGAGAGAGGGGCAGATAGCTGATTAGAGAGAGAGAATATAAGTAAAGATCAACAAAGTTTTTTAAAATTCGATTTGTCTGCTTAGCTGAACCTCGACAAGAAATTTGATTCGTTATGAATTACTTTGTCACAAATCGCTTTCCATTGTATGGAATGGGTGCAATGACTGGGAATGGCGAAAGCACCACTCCCCGTTGCTTAGCCCCTCAGATGCCGCGTTCAACGCTGATCGCGGCATCTGTGACTCGCATTCAGCTTTTCAAGGGTTAATCAGGATCGAAGTCCACTTCGGATACTCACTACCTATAAGCGATGTATCAAGTTGTGTTAAGACAAGAGGCAAAAATGTAAAACAAGAGGCAACATTCTTCCGCTTTATCTTCCCATTCTCCAGTAGATTACTCTGATGTTGCCCACGGACGGATTTTTGCACCGCTAAGCAGCATGCGTTACTCTAATGTTGATTTGGAGGATAAATTCCCAGAAGTGACATCCAAGATACTTCAATTTGAAGGAGGCGATTTTTATTAGGCAACATGTCTGCAGTATCCACCAGAGAGGAAATCCAGCATTTGCAGCAAACACATTAAGATTCCGACTAGTATTCCTCAGAAGTCAGCAAGATAATGAGGCCATTGCTATGCAAATAGGCTCATTATTATTAATTTGTGTCAGCTCCTGAGAGGTCCTCAAATGGCATTTTGGAATTTAAGAAAGAAAAAAATGAAGGGGAAAAAAACTGGAAAAAAAAGTAGCGGTTCATGTGCCGTAAGAATAATAATTTGGCAAATTATTTATTTGTTGACTTTGCTTTCTAATTTCTACCTCTTCTACTTGGAACCCATATCAATCACGGGATTTGCCAAAGACTATAAAGAGGATCTGTATCATCTCCTGTTATAATAATGAAGTATCTATTTTTTTGATTCTATGTTGTGCCATTTCTTTATTATTCCTGCTAGATGCTATGAATTGCTAGCAGTTAAAAGTGAGGGTCCAGCAGGGTGTTACCATTTGTTGTCGAATCAGATAGTGTCAGACTGTGCAGGGACACACCTCTGATTGGTAACACCCATCTAGTTCTTCATTTCAAGCTGCTATCAAATTAATTCAAAACTTCCAGCAGGAATAATAAAGGATTGACACAACATAGTCATAAGAAAATATGCAGGAAAGCTTACAAGAACTCTTTATTTTTAAGACTCTATGATTTCTCATTCCTTTTATTATTCCTACTAGAAGTTATAAATTAATTACCAGTTTGCATTAATGGTCCAGATGGGTGTTATCAGTTGGGGTTGTGTCCCTGCACAGTCTGACACTATCTAATCAGTGCTGCCAGTGCATGGACACACTAACAACTGGTAACACTCATCTGGACCTTCATTGAAAATTACTAGTAATTCATTCATAACTTCTAGGAGGTATAATAAAGGAATGAATCATCATAATGTCATAAGAATAGATGCTTTAGAATTATTACATGTGGAATGCAAAGCATTAATAAAACATATCAGGAAAGGTGACACGTCCTCGTTTAATGTTGGGTGGCACTAAGCCACAACACTACAGTGATGGACCAAGTCCAAAGGAGACCCCTGTGCAAGAACAGCATGCATGTCCTTTACCATCATACAGCTGATGTGTCAAGGGCAGCGTGATTGGCTATATTCATTCGCCCGTGTGTGTATCAATACTAGGCATGAGCGAAGTATTGAAAAATTCGATTCGGCGGCTTCACTGAATTTTACAAAAAATGAGCTTACTTCGTCACACAGCGCATTCTTCTGGAAGTAGTGAGTGCAGTGACAGGCAGCCAGGATTGTGCCGCCCCCGTCATTGTACCCCTCAGATGTCGCGTTCATATATGATCACGGCATCTGATAGCAATAATCGGGTCTAAAAAAAATAATGAATTCAATCATGCTTATCTCATCCATTTGCTCGCCATGGACCATCTTGCTTGAAGATCTCATCCCGTCGTGAGTAAATGGATTAAGTATTTTGGTTTTGTTTTTTTACACCATTTCAAGGAAAATTAATTCGCTACCATAAAGCACGAGGAAATTGGGCTCAACACTAATCATTATATACTTAATGTTGTACATATCAAATCATCAGAAAGAGCAGGCCCGTTGATGCGGATTTCTGTCCGGATTTCCGTTTTTTTCACTACCCTGTCTACTTGTATTGTACACTGCTGCAGATTTATGATGTGGAATCCACACTGCAAATCTGTGCCAGTATCTGAATATGTCCTAAGAGTTTAAGTAATGCCCTCGCATTGCTGTAGGTGAATTACACTGCAGAGTCCCTACCGGTCCATATTGGCCTCCGTATGCCAATGTATAGGGTACGTGTCAGGCACTGACCCACATGTACTAATGTGAGTGCACCTAGGTCCTGGCACAATTCGGGGCATCTAGGTGTCCTAGTCCGAAAAGGGACATGACTTTACAGGAAAGAGGGCAAGGTCCACGTTGCGCCATTGTGTGCCACAATTCTGGTGTAAATCTCTGTCTGTAAGTCAGCCAGGCAATAGATGGTATAGAATTAGAGAAAATTACTTGTCCCTGCACCAGATTTATCCTCCAGCCCGACCCCCGCAATACCACTTCCTGCTCGGATCCCGGAGGTCATGTCTGCAATCCAGGCAGGGTCAGATAAGCTCTGCAGTATATTGTATAAGCATGTACAGCCTCTCTGGGGGCTGCATTCCCCCTGTCACTGGGGCTACTATGTCAGCCCTAGTCATGGGAGAAATCGGCAAAAAAATAAATAAATAATGCTAAATGTCCCCCAAAATGAAATTTAATTTTAAAAAAATACAGAAAGAACAAAAAAAAAATTCCACACACCTTAATGCAGCTTCTAGCCCCAACCCAACCTCCATAACCCATACATCCCATATATCAAAACGATTGTTATGGAAAGTGAACAGATTTAAAAAAATATTTTTGGTGCATGTTGTGCTATTAACAAATAAATACATTTTAAAAAGTGTGAAAAACAATTTTCCCCCTTTTCCAAGTTCTAGAGAAAAAAAAAAAAGATACTAAAATAAAAAGCCCCATGTATCACTGAAAAAAGGTGCAAACATGATTTACATAAGCGAATCGGGGAAAAAAGTTATGGCTTTCAAAGATGCATGTACTAAAAAAGAAAAACCCAGAAAATGCGCCTGGTCAGGAAGGGTGGTACATGGGCCGATCAGGAACTGATTAATTATCATGGATATGTCATGGCCAACTGCTCTGCTGTTCATTATGATGTTCTGTTGCCAGATGAGTATTGGCCAATCTTCCATGGTCCCAGTCATAGGCGGGGGAAAAAAAATCAAAAAATTTTTAGAGAGAAGTCCATCTGCCATGACACATTTACCTTCTATTTCTCCAAATGAAATTTTTGTGTAATTATTTTTTTCATCTAAGCTACACTGGATATATGGTCATAGGAACCCGGGCAATGGAAGGGTTTAATTTGAACAATTTGTTCAGCAGCAGGAAACAAACAGCCCGTGCCGAGTCATTTCTGTCATCAGCATATTGGAAGCCAACGCTGTGTTCATTGACCCGTCGATATTTCTTACACTCTGCATTTCCATGTTCTTTCAGATAACTAAAAATGGCACAATCGAGTCCGAAGAAGCCAACATTCTTACCCTGGATGATATTTCAGATGATGACATTGACTTGGATAACACAGAAGTAGACGAGTATTTCTTTCTGCAACCTCTGCCAACAAAGAAGCGGAGGGCCTTGTTGCGTGCGTCTGGGGTGAAGAAGATCGATGTGGAAGAAAAACATGAGCTGCGAGCCATCCGTCTGTCCAGAGAAGATTGTGGCTGTGACTGCAGAATATTTTGTGATCCAGAAACGTGCACGTGCAGCCTCGCGGGCATAAAATGTCAGGTGAGAACTACTCATTATAATTGTACATTGTGATCAGTGGGGAATAGGATCCCATAAGTCTTAGGGCCCATTCACACCATCGTATTTGCCATCTGCATCCGATCCACAATGTAAAAATATGTTTCAACGGCTACACCCAGTGTTGGGGATAAGAACCAGGTGCACTAGCCACAGGGCTTCAACCTAAAGCCACAAACTAGGAAAATAGTGAGAAAAGATGTGGCGGCACACTCATCAGAAGGGAGCACAATATTGTATATAAAATATAACCTTTAATTCAAAATAAAATACAACAACCAACAAAAAAAAATATTGTGAAACAATAAATGATGAATGTGGTCACCTATAGCATGTGCATATATAGTCTCCTATTAAATTATTCAGTCTATAGGGCTCCAATCCACCTATGGAGACGGGGATATTAATAAAATATTGCTGGTAGTATGCTTCTGTAAGCTCAAGAGGGTTAAATGTCCGTACAAGACTTTTTCATATGGTTCCTGTTTATATCTTGTTTGTAATAACTTAAAATAATGCAAATGTCCAAGAATCAATTGTCCATATGCGTTAAAGTAGCTGAAGGTGATATCAATAAAGCAGGCTCCTTTAGATCTGATAGCGTTCACTTTGTGGAATAGTTTACAGGATACTGTCCCTGTATGTTGAAAATATATGTCTTAACAGGACCAGACTGTTATGATATGCAGATGGCCATCTCTTACTTCTTTTTACTATCCACCTCCTTACCATACCGTAGATTCTAGTCAGGTGTTCACCGCTGTAGTTCTCCAGTCACCCGCGGCATCCCGCACAGTGTTCGGGTCTCTGACGCGGTGTCCCACGTGACCCGAGGAGGAAGTGAGGGAAGTGGTGCATTCCTTACTGGTAAGGCGCTCTGGGTCCTTATGCCAGGTGTATTGGTCTGGTCTCGATGCGGTATGGAGCCAGACTGGAGGGAATGTAAAGAAACAGTATATCCTTTTAACAACAAATTGTATCCACTATATTCAGGCCCATGACCCCCTATGGGCCCTCACTTTTTTTTTTTTTTTTTTATGCAGTTTTTGGTGCTGCTTTTTCTGTTTAACAACCCCATTAAAGTTTAAGAGGAAAACCACTATACAGATGGTGCGGCATCGCACAAACAATTGACCTACTGCGGATTTTAAAATCCACACCGTCGGTCAATTTCTGCACCTAAGAGAAAGGCAAAGTGTACATCCACACAGAAACGCACGTAATCCACATTGTGTGCAGCCTGCCTTAGACTTAATAAATGTCTAAATTTGTATTCAAGGTTAGATTGAATTATTAAATTATTTTAGGGGAGTCTTGTTGGGAAGCAAATACGTAATTTTCCCTTTACAGGTCTGGTAAAGGGGAGGGGGATTTTATCAAACCCAGTGTGCGGTTGTCTTTCTATTCTGGATGCCAGATGTGACCTGCACAACCCATTTATTCAACGCACAGTGAACTGCACCCTTGATATATAAAACATATCTCAGATCATACATGCATCAAGCAAAAATAATCCTATATTCAAACAGAACTCATTAGGCAGGAGAATGTATATAATTGGAGGGTCTTGTATATAGTGCATCCTCATATGTATTGACCTGACTACAGGTTTGGCGCCTTTACTTTATCCTTTGTTTCTTTAAAGGTGGATCGTATGTCATTTCCTTGTGGATGCTCCAAGGAAGGATGCAGCAATTCAGCTGGACGAATAGAGTTTAACCCTATCCGCGTACGGACACATTTTTTGCACACCATCATGAAGCTGGAGTTGGAGAAAAACCGCGAGCAGCAGGTGTCTGCAGCGAATGGTGGCCATGTTGACGTCGGCGCAATAGCCAGTTCTATGGGCCACACTGGCCACCCTGTAGAATATTCTATTGCCGAGAATTTTGAAATTGAAACAAATTCCCAAACTGCAATGATGCACTTTCAGAATTCGGAGCACCTGGACTGCAGTGGTGAAGAGGAGGAAGACGATGGGAGTAGTTACTGTAGTGGAGTAACTGACTCCAGCACACAAAGTTTAGCACAGAGTGAGTCAGACGACGACGATGAAGAGGACGGTGATGACGATGAGGAGGAGGAGGAAGATGACGGTGACAAATCAGATGACTTTAATGAAGTATCCCATGAGGACAATCTGTCTGTACCTTCTGTCCTCTGCTATTCTGATGCCAATTCAATGCATGAAAACCATTTAAAAAGTTCTCAATATTACGCCAACACCTCACCAATGTATTACCAAATAGACAACCATAATTCCAGTGCCATGAATCCAATGACCGAACCCTATTCGGATCAAGATTCGGTGAAAAATGGTACTGCAAATTTGGTGCCTTACAACATGAGACCTGAGCAGTTTGACTATTCAAGGCAATCAGGTGAAGGCTACACCAATTCTCATTACCCCGTAACAAATCCATCGGTGATCGTCTGTTGTGCTACTTCAGAAAATGACAACGGTCACTGCAATGCTCTGTATGCAGAACATCGCTCAAGTCTCCCACCGGTAGGGTTTCGGTCTTATTTAAAAAATTCCTCAACTGATGGATATGTATCAAACTTAAATGGTGGTGGCCACCATGTACCTGAACTTCTGAATGAAAATTCTATTTCGGAGACCAGCAAACTTCATGAGGAGTGCATGAAAGCTCCCGTAGTGGAGACCGTACCAGTTTAATGGGGTAGATCTGACAAATTACGAACCTGCTAATGTTTCATTGTGAATTATTGGTTTACTATATAACAAAAACAATTTTTAACCATGAACCAATCGGAGAAGAACATACTTTCTTCTTAGTCCTACTTTGAGGTTCACTTTTTACGTCACCATGACCATGGCACTGCACAACACTGTTTACCAATGCTTAAAGTATTTAAAGATATTTGTTAATTAATTAGGAAATGTTAATTTCAATATGTTAACCATTATATATTTCAGTGGAGGCCTTCTATTGAAAGGGTCAAGTAAATCCAATCTTTGTATATTTGTCGGGTCCGTGCAAGATATGAATTATAAGCCAGGGGGAGATCACCCTCGGCTTTCGCTGACGTGGTTGAACTATAAAGCCCATTGTTGCAATTTTGGGGGTTTTTTTTAGTCCAGCTACAACGAGCCTGTGATAAGTATTTATTGATTCTCGAAGCCTAGACGACATTAAAACTACTTTGTGATTTTTGTGATAAAATATAGTTCTGTGATTTATTTATGAGACTTCTATGTATCATTCCATGTGCCCCTCCTTCCCCTGATTTTTGCTTTTTATTGACATATGGACTTTTTTAACCTACAAGAGGATGGTTACGAGATTGCAATATACTCTACCTGCAAAATAATCTAGATTTTGGGGTATGACTAGTCAGGGTTAATATAGGCAAGATGAATAGCTGTCTGACAATCCTTGAAACACAATTTGCCACCAATGTTGTAAAGTTACTGTATTGGGTCAGTACTGAAGAGCAATGTCATAGGTGGTATAAGTCAAATGTTAAAATATGGCAAATGTGCCAATAACCTCCAAAGTTTTGAGGTGTTTTTCTTGTCCTCTTTGCTTTTATTTCGCTCTTTACGCTCACCAGGAAAGTGTTAATGCTGCTGACATGTAGTGGTTGATGCATGTTTCATTATTTTGAAAACTTTACCTAAAAGGCGCTAATTTCAGCTTAAAAACCTCATCATAAGTTGCAATTACTGTCAAGAATCCTTTTTTCGGCTGTGGATGAAGCCCCATCTCCAGACTACTCCACCAAAATACAGTTTTAGAGGGGGCGGTCTAGACTACAGTTATAGGGAGTGCTTTATGCCGCTGTCATGGGAGAGTTCAGAGTACATAGCCAGACACAGCTTTTATTAAGCCCAAAAACAAATAAAAAATTTTCAGCTAGAATGTAATTTATAATGGGGGTGATAACACGTGACATAGTCTTCTCCTAACAAATGCAAAAAGTCTCTAACTGACTCCTTTAACTTCTAATTGAATCCTTCTGGGTTCTCGCAGTTTTAAACTCAAGACATGCTGAGTTTTTCTCGTGGTCAAAACAGGAACATTCTAGGCAAAACTGATACCTGGTAGCAGGCCCTGGGGCGGGGGTAGTAGGGAGATGACATGGAGATCCAGAGAGACTTCTTTAATCATGCTGCACCTCAAAAGGCCTTGTAATTGGCATAATAATGTACTGTAACTGTTTGGCCCCATATGTTCCTTTTAAGGATGGTTTTACATGCAACTTATTTTGGAAAACGGCATTTTTTTAATTCAGTTTTTGAGATAAAGCTGGAAGTGGATCCAGTATGAAGAAGTGTAAATTCTACTGGTATATTTTACATTCCTCTTAAATTCACTTCTGGCTTTCAAAAAAATGCTGTATGTGACACCGTCCTGAAGGATTTCTCTGGGTAGAACGCATCCTGCCTGTTAGAAGAGTTCTATGTTTTTCTGGACTTTGGTGAAAATCCTCCTATGTGTTGACCAGTGGAGCTTAGGCAGGGTTTTCCCCAGATACCCTATTCTTATGATCAGTCGGGGTCCGATCAGATACTTATCACCATCTTATAGTGGGTCTTCACAGATCAAACATACAGTACTACCTAAAACATTAGTTATCCTGATAATAAATTGGTTCTGTACAGGATCTCACAAATATTTGCAGACAACTCAACAATTACATAATCGTCATGGGTTCGGCTTTAGAAACCCCGGGTGATCATCTCTCCTAACAAATGGTCAACCACTTGTGCCCTTTGCTGCCATTTAATACACGGACAAGTACATTTTTTGAGAGGGGACCCAAGTGGGTTGTGACTAAGGAACAATTGAATTTAGACAAAGTGGATCACAGTGATTTCTGGACCTCTGGCATCTTGTAGAACTGAACACTGATTATATCTAAGGAAAATGTCCAAACCTGCCAAAGCCTTCAAATAGTGGTGACCTGTCATGGGAGATCATCCTTTACACCCTTTTGGCAAGGCAACGTGTAGCGTAATTTACCAAAATTAAGAGGAGTTGACCTTTATGGACTAATCGAGTAAAATCTGACATAAAAATCATTTGTGGCAAGTGTGGTCATTCACATTTCCCTGGTCAATCCACCTGAATGTCTTTTATGTCTCTCAATAGGAGTCTTAAAATTCATAAATTATCTAGGAATTAATCAAAAATTGACTAATATACCAAATTTTTCACTTTATAAGACGCACCTTTTAATAAGATGCATCTAGGTTTCAGAGGAGGAAAATCAGAAAAAAAAGTTTTATCAGACCTCAGATCACACCCCACAATCTTCATCAGACAGTAAAATAAATAAAACAACTTACCTCTCCTGCTCTTGATGGTGCCACCACTCTGGAGATCCAGCCGCTCTTCCTGCAGTCCTCCCTCCATGGTCTTCTTCTGCCGGCACTGCACTGTGACCTGATGTCGCATAGCAGCAGGTCATAGTGCATGCCTGTTTGATGTTATACCAGGCAGGACACAGCATAGTTCGCGGAAGAAGATCTGGGAGTGGTGGCTACAGGCACTTACTCGTGTTCGATCCATAAGATGCACTTATTTCCCCCCCAACTTTTGGGGGGGGGGGAAAGTGTGTCTTATAAAGAAAAAACTATAGGATATAATCCTCCATCCAAGATCAGGTAGAAATAGAAATTCTGCGCTGCCTCCACAAATCTTTTTTCAAAGATGACATTTGTGATTATATTTGTTGACAAATGCTTATGGTGTCCATGTTTAGTATGGAAGTGGCATCTTGTAGACAGGCAAGCAGGTGCAGTGCACACAGCACATACAACGTATACATACTAATGCACTTTATATCTCAAGCGGTCAATATGAGAAAATGGGGACATGGTAGAAACAGGTAGAGGTCATTTTGAAAGTTTGTTCCCATTACATACAAACCTGAGTGGCATGGCTGTTGATTTATAAGGGAATAGTGTAGACTAGGGCTTCCTAAACTGTGAGGGCCCCCAACTGGAGAGTCAAGAATGACCATCTATAAACTGCCCCCTTTTTGCACGGGCCTTTCTCTAGTTGCAACATTCTATGATTTGGCAACCATAATGGATTAACCGTACTGGGCTCATGAGAAAAATAAAAGCTGAATTTATTACTTTTTAAAATGTTGGCATGTCCACTAGTGTGTGGCCGGTGGGACACCGGCAGAACAATCTGTAGAAGCCTTTGTGTAGAATAGCCATAAACATATCAAGCCCTGCTGCATATGGCAAACCTAATACCATTTAAAGGTACTTTTAACACTGACCATCCAGATGGTAATCCTCAAGACAAGGGCCAAAATACATAAGGGAAAGAATGTGGTCCAAATCTAGGGTGATCTTCTCAAAGAGATGGTCTACTTGTGTTATTCCACTATAAAATATTGAGAAACTTTGTAGTTAATTTCCTATTTAGGTCTGCAATGGAAATGCAAGTAATTTGACATTCCCAGCAATACAGTCACAGTACTGTAGGGTATCAGAATATCCCTGCAGTGGTTAGGGGTAAATCTGTTTATATAAAGTTTTTTCTGATGTTGATGACCTATCCTCAGGATAGGTCACAAATATCAGATCGGAGGTAGAACACCTGGGATCCCCGCCATGCAGCTGTTTGAGGATGCCACAGCCTTCTCGCAGCTTACAGTGCCTTCCATTGGATAACAGCTGTGCTTGGCATTGCCGCTCAGCCCCATTTATTGGAATTTGACATAGCTGCACCTAAGCCATGTGACCGCCAAATGTGACGAAAACAAGGCGGTGCTGCTCACTGGATCTCCACCGCCTCTACAAACAGCTGACAGGCATCTGGGGATAGGTCATCAATATCAGACTCTCTGAAAAACCCTTTAAGAAGCTGCTATTTTGGAAAATGCTTAAGGGCTGTTTCACACGAGTGTGTCCAGTATGGGAATTGTCAGCGTGATCCTCTGTTCTGAACACTGCTCTTTTCTCTGGAGCGCATGGCATTATAGGGCTTTATATAGCTGTGTGTCTCTGCATGACCTTACTTCTACAGGATCATACTGACAGCTTTATGTCACTAGCATTCTGTAGCAGAGGCACACAGCATTATAAATCAGTATAATGCTGTGTTCTCCAACAAGACAAGCAGTGTCTAGAACAGAGGATCACGCTTGCATGCGGAGCATGATTCCTGCACTGGACATGCTCCTATAAAACAGCCCTAATACAGGGACTCAAAAGTTCAAGCTTCGCTGTAATGATACAAATTTGCTACTATGCGCTGGTGTCATTGTCACTGGCAATAACACTAACAATAAAAGTGCACTAAACATGGCTGCTTCAATGCACATGTACAGTTCTAAAGCTTTTGCTGCACTGACGCGGAGACCTTTGGACCATGAAAATGCTTTTAATTCAAGTGGGAAAAGATTATAACAGGTCTCCTGCATAAGGAACCATGCAAACTGCAGATCGGCATGCACAGAGCCTGTATGACTGCATAGGGCTCAGTATAATGGAAGGTTTGGCACTTTGCGTGCCACCATATGGTGCATTTGTGAGGCATCCTAATCTCCCCTAGAGGCAATACTGCTAGCGGAGCATACCTCCATAATAGGACCTACAATGGTGTGCACCACAATTTTCACTCTAGTTTATATGGAAGATATTATGTACCTCAGAGATCCTGTAGGAGCCCGGCCCATGTCAGGGTAAGGTTACTTTAATACAGATCTGCACATCTTGAGTTTGAGGATTAAGGGGCTGTTCACACAGTTTTATTTTGGGGTGTATTCCATGCCAAAAAACACCACGTGTTTTCAGTGGGAGGCCTTGCTGCCGGATTTATACTTTGTTATCTGGGTTGCAGCAATAAATCACAGCCTCCCATTGAAAACAATAGGAGGCAGTTTCTGTGTGGCCACCCAGTAGATTTTTGCCACTGAATCCATGCCAAGATATGCTGTAAAAAACTAAAATAAAAAAACACTCCAGGTGAACAGCCCCTTAGACTTTTTTCCCCTCTTTAGATGCATGGTAGTATGCTGCAAGGTTGGGATGGTCTCACACGAGCGGTGGGGCAAGGTGGCTCATTTGTAGCAACTTGTTTTATTTTTTTTGTTTTTTTTTAACTAGGATCACATCTAAAAAAAGTGTATATATTGGTGGGGAAAAAGCAGAGGTTGGGTGGTGTCAACATAATGCCCCATGTTGGCCATCTAACTTCTCCAGTCAGCTAAATTCACACTGCTTCTCCATAACCTGATTTTTGACTGAAAAATGACCAAACCAGTGGTCGGATTTACATGACCAGTTCCCATTTTGATAGATACAAATGCAGACTTCAGTAACGAGATAAAGTAAACGTTCCTTTGAAAAAAATCTCCTAATTGCTGTTGTTTAGACTCATAACCGTAATTGACACTGAATATATGGAAGGGAACATGGACCCATTAATTATTTTTCTGATCCTGAAACCGCTTAAGAAGGTCAACAAAAAGTATCCAGGTTTCCCCCTGGGCACAGCATCTGGAGAACAGAGCTGAAGTTCATATTGGCTGCTAGTTATTCAAGCCGTACATGTTCCATGACACCAGGCAAAGGACAAGTGATCGTTCTGGGAACATTCACAGAAAGATCATGTGAGGACTAGCGACACAAAATTCTGGAAGGGTCACTAAGTTTTCATATGTCAGGGAGACCTTCAAAAGGTTTTGATTGGTGGGGGTCTGAGTGTTGACTCCCCACTGATCGCTAGAATGAGGAGATGGAAGCATTCGACTATCGCACTCTCTCCTTGTTCCAAGGGACAGAATCGAGATGGGCCCATAGACTTTTTATTGTGTCTCATTTCCTCTCCTGCAGCGAGGACAGAGTGCGACATGTGAGCACTTCTCTCCTCGTTCTAGCAATCGGTGGGGGTCTTAGCACTCAGACCCCCATGATCAAAACCATTGATATGTCTCTATGACATATTAAAAGGGTTATGAAAACTCAGTGACCCTTTAAACATGGCCGACTTCTGCCGAAACTATAAACGGCTACACTGATCATTGCTAAATTTCACCCGATGAACGATCGTTTTGACTGAAATCAGTTGTAGAGCAATGATCATGGTCAACTTCTTACACAGCAGGTAAGACTCAAGTTCATAAGGAAACGGTTGACTGTACAATTCATAGTACAAATTACAAAAAAGTCAATTGGCATAGAAAGCTGGAATATTTTCCTGTTAGTGACTTATATTTTGAGGGTGATTGACCGGAAAGTGGGATTTATTTTTGAAGATATTTTGGTTTTCAGAGATAACATTGACATCATTTGGAGATTCCAACTAATGGCTCATTCTTTCCCCATTTAAGGGCAAGTTTCATTGTGGCTGCTTTTACCCATTTTGACCATGTTTCATTACAACTAGGAGTCCATGGGTCTTCCCTTAATTTTCACCACCTTCCTGTGGAACTGTGAAAATGATCTGGTAATTGAAATACACAGGGAAAAACGGATTTAATCAGTGTTTTAAAATGGGCACTTAATGCGTTTTACTTTACCTCAACTTTCCTTTCCACTTCAAAGACATTATAATAATTATTATTATTTTCGAAATTTGACAAGCAAATTGCAGCTTGTATTATGTTTCCTGAGAGGACTTTACATTTTTGATGCAATAGGACACCTCGTTATCTGTTCAGTATTTTGCTGTCTTTATATTGATATGAAGTATATGTTATGTACATGTTGGTTTGAAACTGTAGGTTTGCCTTGCTGTTAAAATTACTGCATCTCTTCTTTTCTACTATGTCAAATGAAAACTTTTATTTTTTGTTTTTTTTAATTTTTGTTTTGTTTTGGAAATAAGAGGGAAAGATGATGATGGACAGCTGAATCTATAGAGACTGATAATTGCAATTGAAATTCAAGTGTGTGATGCATTACAGACAATGATACAAACTTTGAGATAAAATGATGGTTTTTGGAAATAAGATTCAACTTAAAAGATGTTTTTCAGTGTCTTTTTTTTAATAATGTATGAAGGGTGTGTGAGTGCAATGACTGGCATATGGTGTAGGAGTCTGAAAATGAGGCCAAAAGATGGAATACACCGTGTCTCATTACTTAAGTGCAAAATTAGAGTTGTAGTACATCCAATTATAGCAGACACTGCACAAAGTGCAACTTTCTCTTCCGGATAGTCATGGCCCTCTTCCCTCTCTATCTTGCTATAGTCTCTCGGTAGAATCTATGGCTGGCAACAGTACCTTGGCAATAATGGCTGTAGTGTCCACTGCAGGATATAGGGTCTTGATGGCATTTCTGGGCAGGAGATGTACAAGTGTGAAGGGTGCCTTAAAGGTGACCCTCACAGCAGAAAAGTCAGAATGGCTGTAGTAGCAGGCTACTTCGCCAACTCCTGTGCTTACCCATAGTTCTGTCCTTTGTCCGTCTTTCTCTAGATTGAGCAGAGATTAGTGAATCTCTGTAGTTTTCTGGGCCTGAAAAAAGGGAGAATGAGGCTACAGCATTCTCTCTCTCTCCCACCTTTAGTCTAGACCAAGAATCGGCAACCTCCAGCACTCCAGCTGTTCTGAAACTACAACTCCCAGAATTGTACTTTCACTTCTGTGGGGGTTACAAGAACAGCCAAGTTAAGTGTGCATGCTGGGAGTTGTAGTTTTACAGCAGCTGGAGGGACGATGGTTGCTGATTCCTGGTCTAGACTCTTCCAAGCTAGGAGTGGCGCTCGTGACCACCTAGTCTCCTACAAGGGCTTAGCCACAATTGTTAACCCTGGCGGTACCATCCATTCACAGCTATACTGGGTGCAATACATAACCATATATAACAAACCATTTACAGATACCTGCTGCTCTGGGGTCTGCACATACACAGCCTAGTGGCAGGGTTCAGCAACCACCAGGTACTGTGAAACTACAACTCTCAGTGTGCCCTCTTGCTCGGCTGTTCTCAGACATTCCATAGAAGAAAACGGAGCATGCTGGGATTTGTACTCTCACAACAGCTGGAGTGTCGTGGTCGGCTGAGAATGCAGTCCCCTATGGGGCCCATGAGAAAATGGGGAGGGGGGCTAGTTATATCTCTGTTTAATGGATTGCCTTAAGGAAATGAATTAAAGGGGTTTTCCACCTTCTATTAACCACCTTTCTTTTAATCTAACATGTTGCAGTCAGATTCCACCTTTCATTTTCCAAGTTCTGAAATATTTAAGGTGGATTTGGATTGGTTGCTATGGACAACTAAAACTAAGCCAGGTCTCTTTTACACCAGTTTTGATAATTCCCTCCCCACCCGTGTCGTCCATCTAATTGGTGAAGGCACATCCCTACAATCTTCTGCATCCTCAGTAGCAAAGGAGTGATCTTCCAGCACAAATCGTGATGTCACAGGAAGTTGTAGGAGAAGAGTGGACAGGGTCATGTGACTGCATTCTGGATTGTTAGGTTGCAAGCATTCGGGTAATTATAATACATTACAAAGTGAAAGATGGTCACACATGAGATTAAATGAAAGAGGGATTAATGGCCATAAAATCATGCCCTCAATCTGTCCTAGGAATGGGACTCTGCCATGGAGGGTTGGCCACTCTTGTCCTGGGTTGAAATGGCGTTGAGGTATGAAGCTGTACCATCAAGGGGTGTCATTTTTGTTTTTAGTATAGTGCCCATGCCCATTCGTATCCACCTATTGGTTCTGTACTGAATTAGGCCTCCTGCACTCAACCGTATGTATTTTTCGGTCCACAATTTTGCAGATCCGCAAAATACGGATACCAGCCGCATTAGTTGGGAGTTTGGGACCCATTGACTTCAATGGAAACATGGGCCACATTTTGCAGGCAAATACAGAACAAGTTCCATACGTTTGTGTAACGGATGTACGGACGTGGAAAGCACACAAATCATCCATGTGGTTTGTGCATCTGCATGTCAGTTCTGCAAAAAGATAGAATGTCTGCAAAATCAGGATCAGGGACCAATTAAAGTCAATTACTCCGCAAAAGAATGCAGACGGCATACTGACTGCATCCATTTTGCAGATCCGCGGAATGCAAAACAGAAACACTATCGTGCGCATGAGGCCTTACATGAAGGCAGCCACTGCCCTTCTATATTGCCTACACAGAGGGCGATGCAATAGCAAAGAAGAGATCTAGAAAACGCCATGTAAGATGGGGTTTAAAATAAGTATATAAAGCAGTGTGCCATTATGTAGGATGCGGAAATCCAGGATAATAAGCGTTAATGATCATATTTCCTCAGAGAATAAAGTCATTTCTTATTTAAGTCTTATAATTTTAATTAGTAGGATATTAAGTCTGTGAACGACGGTGTCTGATCCAAAGCTGCGATAAGAAGAGAAGTGGATTAAAAAAAATAAAAAATAATTTACAAACAAGCCACACATTTGAATAGATTTACATACGGCGCCCTCTGGTGGTAAATAGATGCATTTATATTCATTTTTTAATTTTCATACCAAATTAATTTGAGTCACTTTGTACATACATAACTTATCTTGTATCCATCCTGTGCAGTCATTATAGCCCAGAGCTTATTCTGGAGGATTCAGAGCTGACATTTTGAATATATATATATATAAATATATACACACGTACACACATACCCAGCATAGTGTATGTAGAGTTGCCATTTAGGTGTCATGAAACCTTGATTACTAGATTTGCCCAGGTTGATATGGTGGCCATATTGGTGGCCAAATTGTCATCCAACTTTTCTAAGAGCAGACAGAAATATAAAAATAGCCCAATATCATTTAAACAACTGAAAAGAAGACTAAAATCTATTTGCATTAATTGAGAGGTGGGGACTAGGGATGACCGAACACCTGGAAGTTCGGGTTCGCCAGGTTCCGCCGAACTTCGGCTCAAAGTTCAGGTTCGGGACCCGAACTCGAACCGGAACCCCATTGAAGTCAATAGGGACCTGAACTTTGGGGCACTAAAATGCCTGTAAAATAGTCATAGTAAAAGATAGAGGGCTGCAAAAGGAAGCAAAATGGGAGTAAGAGCAGGACAATTGCCCTGCAAACAAATGTGGACAGGGAAATTACATAAAATAACATGGAATTGAAAAAAAATGTAAAATAATAATCTTGAACTAGGAGGCGGAGGTCAAAGTGGAGTAGGAGGCTGAGGAGGCGGTGGACATGGCGGTGTAGGTAGAAGCGGTGATGGAGGAGGCAGAGGTAGCCAACACTGTTTTTATTTATTATTATTTTTTTTTTAATTTGGGAAGACCCCAAAACTTTGGGAAATAGAAAAGACAATGCAAACAGAAAGTGCGCTGGAGTATAACAATGGCTGGGTGCGGCCGATATACTTCTCTATTCTGCACAAGGTTACGGACAAGTCCTGTGGGATCCAGGCCTGGTTCATTTTAACTGTCCTGGCTGGACAGTTGTGGATAGGGTGGCCAGATGTCTGGGTTTTATACAAGGCCAGGATGGATGGCCAGAAGGCCTCCTTTTTTGTGGTTATCGGCAGCGACTCTCGGCACGGGGCACTTTATAAATCACTCACAAGTCTGTCACATGATCCAGATCACTAGTCGTCAAAAGCGCAGAGAGCTCAGCGCACTGACGTCACACGCAGGCTGCCTGCCAGTAAATTCAGGCGCGGGAAGTAACTGGAAAACAGACTCTGTACTCTGAGGAGGGAGCATTGCCCGATGCGAGCGCAGCTGCGCTGAGCCTGAGCACCGTGGGAAGTGGTAACCGTAGCTTACACTTACTGGCGTCTGAAAAAGACTGTGCTGTTGCTGTGGTCGGGCTGGGGGGGGATGGGGGGGAAGTGGGAAGTCTCCACAGTAATTATTAACCCCTTTCACCAGTCCTGCATTCAAACTACTTATTAACCCCAGCAGTCTCCACTTCACTAAAGGGTGGGGACTGCTGAAAGGGGTTAATAACTACTGTGAAAGGGGACTGGCTGGCTCCAGTACACCCCCAGCCATGGTTTGTTAGGTTGGGGGCGTGGCTGGTGAGGTACGGCTTTCTGGGGTGAAGCCAGTGGCCACCCTTGTGTACCTGGCCTTTGTTGGTGCAGGAACCCACCCTCTAAGCCACTTGTGTATGACTGGCCTGATAACCATGGAAATTATCCCTCTTCCTCCTGTGCCACATCCTCTTCCATCATCGCCTGAAGTGTTTTTTCAAGTAGACATAAAAGTGTGATAGTAATGCTGAGAATGGCGTCATCAGCACTGGCCAGGTTGGTGGAGTACTCGAAACAGCGCAACAGGGCACACAGGTCTCGCATGGAGGCCCAATCATTGGTGGTGAAGTGGTGCTGTTCCGCAGAGCAACTGACCCGTGCGTGCTGCAGCTGAAACTCCACTATGGCCTGCTGCTGCTCGCACAGTCTCTCCAGGATGTGCAAGGTGGAATTCGTCGCATATAAGGCGGTGAGCGGGAAGGCCAAAGTTGCGCTGCAGTGCAGACAGGCGAGCAGCAGCAGGGTGAGAACGCCGAAAGCGCGCACGGATGGCCCGCACTTTCTGCAGCAGCTCTGACATTTCGGGGTAATTTTTCAGGAACCTCTGCACCACCAAATTCAGCACATGTGTCAGGCATGGGTTGTGCGTCAAACCGGCTAGGCCCAGAGCTGCTACGAGATTCTGGCCCATTATCGCACACCACCAGGCCAGGCTTGAGGCTCAGTGGCACCAACCACTCATCGGTCTGTTGTTCCATGCCCGTCCACAGCTCCTGCGCGGTGTGGGGTTTTCCCCCAAACAGAAGAGTTTCAAAAGCGCCTGCTGTCGTTTTCCCCTGGCTGTGCTGAAGTTAGTGGTGAAGGTGTTACGCTGAGCGGATGAGGAGGTGGTAGAGGAGGAGGAAGCGGAGTAGGAGGAGGAGGCAACAGGAGGCAAAGAGAAATGCCCTGCAATCCTCGGTGGCGGAAGAACATGCGGCAGACTGCTATCCGCCTCAGGCCCAGCCGCCACTGCATTTACCCAGGATGCAGTTAGGGAGATATAACAACCCTGCCCGTGCTTACTGGTCCACGTATCGGTGGTTTTGTGGACCTTGCCACAGATGGCGTTGCGCAGTGCACACCCAATTTTGTCGGCCACTTGGTTGTGCAGGGCAGGAATTTTGAAATACTGGCATTCAGGGCCAGGGATGGAAGTGGTGGCAGGTGCCACTGTCACTCCAGAGGGGAAGGAAAAGGCCGAGACTGCAGCAGAAGAGGGAGCCGGAGGAGCCTGAGATCTTTGGTGGTTTTTGAGGTGTTTACTCCACTGCAGCTCATGCTGTGCATTTAAATGCCTTGTCATGCAGGTGGTGCTCAGGTTTAGCGTGCAGACCACTCTCGTCTTGTCGTCAGCACATTGTGTGAAGAACTGCGACGCCAGGGAACTCCTTGGAGCTGGCTTTGGTGTGCTCAGTCCATGGGTGCGGTGGGCAGTAGCAGGCGTACTGGCTAGGGGACAGCCACTCTGCTTTTGCACCCTGCTCCCTCTTTTGCTGTGCGGCTGGCGCTGTGTGACGACCACCTCTTCCTCCAAACTGCACACGTCACTTGAATGACCTTGATTCCATGTGGGGTCTAGGATCTCATCATCCTCCACATCATCTTCCACCCACTCCTCCCCCCTGCCCTCCTTGCCGGTCTGCACACTGCAGAAAGGCGCAGCAGTTGGTACCTGTGTTTCGTCATCATCATCAGAGACGTGCTGTGGTGGTCCTCCCATGTCAACATCCTGAAATATAAGTGGTTGGGCATCAGTGCACTCAATCTCTTCCACTTCTGGAGCAGGGCTATGTGGATGGCCCACGGAAACCCTGCCAGCAGTCATCAAAAAGCAGAGACCGCTGCATGACTTGGGACTTCGACTGCTTACCTGCAAGGGGGTGAGGTAAAAGACAGATGCCCATGGGCTACAGGTGTCAACTCTGCGCTTTCAGCAGGGGACCGGGTGGGAGACAATGTGAAGGAACTGGAGGTACTGTCAGCCACCCAATCTACTACCACCTTTACTTGTTCTGGCCTCACCATTCGTACACATGTATTCAGCCCTACAAAATAACGCTGAACGCTCTGTCGCCTATGTGCACCTGAGGAAGGTGTTTCATTTGGCCGTGTAGCTGGCACAGATCAACCACGTCCTCTCCCTGCAACAGGAGCCCCACCAACACCAGCAGCACCACAACCAGGGCCAAGTCCCTTATTTGATGCTCTCCTAACAGACATACGTATGCAATTCAGGTGTACCTCACACAAAAATTGGGTATATTTCACCCACCGAACTAACAGACGGATTAACTATATTTATTTTCCTGTCAGGTATGTAGTTTAGGTGTACCTCACAACAAGAATGGGAATATGTCACCCACCAAACTAACAGACAGATTTACTATTATATTTTTGTGTCAGGAGTACAAAAATGGTGGACTGCACCCACAAAAAAATAAAAACGCTATAGGTCGCCCACAGAATTAACAGCCAGATTAATAATTATATTTCTGTGTCAGGGGTGCAAAGTTCGTGTATATCACCAACAAAAAATTCACTATAGGTCACCAACAGAACAAATAGCCAGATGAGATTCCTATCACTTTCCCTCACTTCAGCTGCCTGCTTCCTGCTTCCTGCCCCTGCACTACTCAGAGTTGATGGGCGGTGCTACACGTGATCCAGCTTTTATGGAGGCTGGGTCACATGATGCACAGGCCAATCACAGCCATGCCATAACTATGCATGGCTGTGATGGCTTCTAAGTGCCCACAACTTAAAAGCTTGTTGATTGGCTGTCCTGCGGCTTTTCAACAAGCTTTATTAAATGCCCGAACACCGAACTAGAACCCAAGCTTTTCCGGCAAAGTTCGGGTTTGGGTACCCGAAATCGTAAAATTCGATACAGACCCGAACTTTACAGTTCCGGTTCGCTCAACACTAGTGGGGACAATTAAATTTAGAATTTTTATTTTTTAATATCCTTTATGCAAAAAGCCAAAGATATTACTTTGTGAAGTCTCGTGAGACTTCGTGTAATAACTTTCTGAATTATTACTGTAAAAAACTTGCTACCGAACTTGGGTTCGGTTCCAAGGTACCACTTGGAACCGAACCCGAGTTTACAGTAATAATTCATTCACACAGTTATTACACGAAGTCTCGCAAGACTTCGCGAAGTAATAATGTTGGCTCATCGGAGCCAATACATTCTAATACTTTACGGAGCTCCCGCTCTATTCAGTGTTACAACAAAGTTTTATGTGAATCGACTTCGGATGTAGCATCTGAAGTCGATTCGCTCATCCCAAATCTCAGCAAATGCAGATACCTCAGGTCTGGAGGACTGCAATCTCAACAGAACTTCTCGATGACGAAAGGATATTTAGTGTTGAATAAGCTACTGTGCAAACTGATTTTATTGAAGCAGCACTGAAACATTCTCTTCTTGACCATTACTGAACCATCAGGAGATACAGTAGAATATCCCTGTGTCCTGATGGGGGCCCATACAGAATGGCATTATAGATCATAGTTTATGCAACCCTGCTACAGAACAAACCCTAAGGTAGCATTTAACAATCTGCAGCTATTTCAAAACTTCCTTTATCACATGAGCAGACGCAAGAGGAAAGATTACGCCAACATATTTTCGTGGGAGCCCTTGAAAACCTAATTGTTAAACATCCCCAACTTCTAATTTAAGCGTCTTTCCGTGTTTGACTTCTGATTTCAGGGTTACAAATGTTTGGACGTAGAAGAGTCATAGTTCCTAGTTTAGGGTTAGAGGAAGT
The DNA here is from genome assembly GCA_033119425.1 of Bufotes viridis. Lineage (NCBI taxonomy): Eukaryota > Metazoa > Chordata > Amphibia > Anura > Bufonidae > Bufotes > Bufotes viridis. The sequence goes on along the minus strand of CM065595.1, from coordinate 132,908,491 downwards.
GGCCAAATATGAAAGTGAAGGAAAGCCACAAGACAAGAGCCAAATGTGTCTGGTTACTGTGAGAAGGACAACGCATCAAACAGAGCCGGATGGGAGAGAACTATCTATAACCACTGCATGAGGTTTTTTTACTTGAGCTGAAGTTAAAAATATGGAGGGCAATCATCTTACAAAAACATCTTAAAAACCAGGGAGGCATTGGACAGCACACAAAGTATATATAGACCCAATCTGTGCAACGTTTTTTGTGTTTCTTTTTATGGCTCAAATGCATCTAAAATACACAGGTATGCAACTCTGCCAATAGACTTGTTGAAATTGGCCTCCCATTTTGTACCAACAGCTCCTTTGCCGACATAGGGTTTTTCATGTATTACCCCTTCCCGCATTTTGGCAGAACTAAGCTTTTGGACAATTACCCCCATCTCGGCAGAAAGTTACGGTGAGTGGATGACGTGGGCCCAGGCTCCTTTCTACCAAAGGATTGTGAGTAGTGATAATTTGCTCACTATAGGGATGAAGTGATTACTCTTTTTCCTGCATTTTGAAAGAGATAATAGGATGCCAGTCATTATTACACTGACAGGCATAATACACTGCAATACAGATGTACCACAGTGCATTATATGAGCGATCAGGCTCAGTTGCGATGGAACAAATAAAGTTATGGCTTGGAATAAGTGTATATTAAAGGAAAAAAAGGCTCTGAAACGATGGGGATGAGAGAGAGCTGAAGTGGTTAAACTTTGAAGAAGGTGACTTTTTTTTCCAAGGTAACAGGCGTTCAGGTGACACCCACTATTAATAAAACACACCTGCAGTGCGGTGTTCTTTGGTCCAAATTACCACAATTGTCATCCTGGATCAGTCACTTCTTCAGCGTGTGGCAAGCGCATATTTGTTTTCTTCAGATTGCAGGGAACTAGATGCAGAATTCAATAAGAACAGGTAAAAACACTGCAGTAAAACACTGGTGGGGTTGTCCCTAGATAAGGAAAACACCTCATCCCATTTGTCATGTATATAGATGACCATCTTGATCTTTCCGTGAAGGACTTCAATGTATGATCATCATAAGAATTTGCATAGACACATACAATATAAACAACGCCCAACAATTTGTTTTTCCCCAAAGCTGGCCATCATGTGTCACTCATCTTGGGATATCTCGAGCCTAGAGAAAAGTTTTCTGAAGGGCACATCAGCAATATTGTTTTACTGTAACTGACCAAACAGAACATGGATACCTGATGCTAAAAGAGGTTTTCATGCCAGATAAAGGGATGACACATCACCAAGTGCCATCACTCCCTTATCGGTGGGGGACTTTTCTGCCAGGACCGCCATGATGCTCAGATGGTTGATAGTCTCCTACTTTGGACCCCCACCAACAATTGCTCAGTTACCTCTTGGCTACATACCATTAACTTCTAAGATGGAAATACCCCTCTAACTACAGGGTAAGATCTGGAGCCTGTTCATTACATTATATACCATGTGTGACACAGAACTCTGAAATTACTAATATTCTTAAAAGGGTATTCCAGTAACAAGAAGTTATCTCGACTACTGGAACCATCACCGATCAGGAGAACAGAGCAATGACTGAGCACGCACATCACTGCTTCATTCAAAGTCTATGAGACAGGCAGTGATTGCTAAGCACTCTATTCTTTCCCAAATGTTCACATACAACTTTCTCCTAGCAGGAGCGTCCTGTAACACATATAATATACCAGCAAAAGTAATCTATACAGATTTTCAGAATACAGTGCCTTGCAAAAGTATTCACCCCCCCCCCCCCTGATTCGTTTCATATTTTGGTATATTACAGCCTTAAGTTCAATGTTTTGTTAATCTGAATTTTGTGTGATGGATCAGAACATAATAGTCCAAGTTGGTGAAGTAAAATGAGAAAAAAAAAAAAATATATATATATATATATATATATATATATATATATATATAAACACTATTGTTTAGAAATAGAAAATGGAAAATTGGCATGTGCTTATGTATTCACCCCGTTTGTTAGGAAGCCCATAAAAAGCTCTGCTCCAACTAATTACCTTCAGAAGTCACATAATTAGTGAAATGATGTCCACCTGTGTGCAATCTAAGTGTCACGTGATCTGTCATTACATATACACACCTTTTTTGAAAGGCCCCAGAGGCTGCAACACCTAAGCAAGAGGCATCACTAACCAAACACTGCCATGAAGACCAAGGAACTCTCCAAACAAGTAAGGGACAATGTTGTTGAGAAGTATAAGTCAGGATTAGGTTATAAAAAATATCCAAATCTTTGATGATCCCCAGGAGCATCATCAAATTTATCATAACCAAATGGAAAGAACATGGCACAACAGCAAACCTGCCAACAGACGGCCGTCCACCAAAACTCACAGACCGGGTAAGGAGGACAATAATCAGAGAGGCAGCACAGAGACCTAAGGTAACCCTGGAGGAGCTGCAGAGTTCCACAGCAGAGACTGGAGGATCTGTACATAGGACGACAATAAGCCGTACGCTCCATAGAGTTGGGCTTTATGGCAGAGTGGCCAGAAGAAAGCCATTACTTTCAGCTAAAAACAAAAAGGCACGTTGTGAGTTTGCGAAAAGGCACGTGGGAGATTCCCAAAATGTATGGAGGAAGGTGCTCTGGTCTGATGAGACTAAAATTAAACTTTTCGGCCATCAAAGAAAACGCTATGTCTGGCGCAAACCCAACACATCACATCACCCAAAGAACACCATCCCCACAGTGAAACATGGTGGTGGTGGCGGCATCATGGGGGGGATGGGACTGGGAAACCGGTCAGAGTTGAGGGAAAGATGGATGGTGCTAATTACAGGGATGTTCTTGAGCAAAACCTGTAGCACTCTGTGCGTGATCTGAGGCTAGGACGGAGGTTCACCTTCCAGCAGGACAATGACCCCAAACACACTGCTAAAGCAAAACTTGACTGGTTTAAGGGGAAACATATAAATGTGTTGGAATGGCCTAGTCAGAGCCCAGATCTCAATCCAATAGAAAATCTGTGGTCAGACTTAAAGATTGCGCAAGCAAGCGCAAACCATCCAACTTGAATGATCTGGAGCAGTTTTGCAAGGAGGAATGGGCAAAAATCCTAGTGGTAAGATGTGGCAAGCTCATATAGACTTATCCAAAGCGACTTGGAGCTGTGATTGCCGCAAAAGGTGGCTCTACAATATATGGACTTTAAGGGGGGGGGGGGTGAATAGTTATGCACATTGACGTTTTCAGTTTTTTTGTCCTATTTGTTGTTTTCTTCACAATAAAATAAATAAATAAAAAATCTTCAAAGTTGTGGGCATGTTCTGTACATTAAATGATGCAAATCCTGAAACAATCCATGTAAATTCTATGTTGTGAGGCACCAAAATACGAAAAAAGTCAAGGGGGTGAATACTTTTGCAAGGCACTGTATGTTATCATTATAACCTGAACGGGGTAATAAATACACATATCTTTACACCATCATCGTCACACACACACAAATCTACTGATGTCACATAAAGCCAGAAGAAGTCACAATTGTAAATCGGTTTATTTCCACCATTCTATGTTACACAGTGAAACAAAATAAATCAGTTTATCCTAAAATAATCTTAATTTCATGCTATTGCTTTTTCCCCCTTTTGGCCAATATGACCTTTAATATATCCTTCAAAAATGTAAAAATATACATTTATAGCAAAGATTTGTACTAAACCTCTCCCCTTATTATTGCATTTTAGGCTCCATTCACATCACCGTTTCTCCATTCCTCCGTTCTGAGCGGACTCCGAATGGGCCCCATTATAGTCTATGGGGTCTTTAGGCTCCGTTAGGTCTCAGTTATCTGCAGAATCCGTCCTTTCCGTTCTCCTGCTCTTTAACAGAGCCGGAGAACGGAAAGGGGAAACAGTGATGTGAACTAAGTCTTACGCCTTGAAAACATTAGTCAAGGCCACATTAAATAAAACGAATCCCACTTGTAGAAACAAAATAAAAGCTCATTCCTGTGGGTTAAGGAATATATATATATATATATAAAAAAAAAAAACATACAAACATCCCTTGAAGTAGATTATTTAGGAAAGCCATCATACAGAGCTATAGAATAGATAGGAGCGTAATAAATAAATTCTATGTTTCACCTACAGACTGGTAACAATTTTTATAATTCAATAGTAGAATATTCCTGCAGTTTAGGGGAACACTCCAGCACAAACAGATATAGTGTCCCTGGGAGGGGTGGAGCATGACACGGGCATTCTCTGTGTGTTATGCACCGCTGCCGCAGACCCTGCACTAGGCATAAAGTGTATCAGGCCTAAAGTCATAAAATCTGTATAAATGATATTTAATAAATTCACAAGTGTAGTTATTCCTGGGTGATATAACTGCCTTATACGAAGAGATTTTATAATTTTTAAGCCCTTTGGTTGACAAAAGTGGAGCCCAGAGCATCTATTTTAATGTCTAGTGTATATACCCAGGTGTACATCTAACTATATAAATATTTTCTAATGGTATTTCTTTTCTAAAAATATTCATTGTCGTATTTTGAACAATTACAGAGGTAAAGAAAACATCCACTATTTTTTAAATCATGTTTTTTTTGTTTGTTTTTTTAAAGGCCCCAGTATACATTAGTGTGTTGTTGGCCGAACCCACCAAGAACGGCAATTTCAGCCCGACTGCTTAATGTGTATGGAGAGCTTCCGAATCTCCTCTGACAGTTGAGGTCTGGGGAGAGGAAGGTGGGAGGAAATTCATATTTTTGCCTGATCTTTTTGATATCCTCGGAGCTGCTTACAGGGGTTATCCAAAGTCTAAAACATGCCCCCCAATGCCCAGGCTCATCATTAAGGTTATATTTACCCGGCTCCCCGACACCCACGTTCCTTCGGTTCTCTGCACGGCTGCCACTGCATCTCCCGTGGATCAAAACATCTGGCAATGAGGGAACAGCCAATAGCAGGCTGAAAAGGGGACAAGCCTTCCTAGTGTCACCTGCCATGCTAGAGAGGCTCATCCCCATCACAGTGTGCTATTGGCTGTTCCCCTGCGGGGAGATGCAGGGGCGGTCGTGCGGGGATCAGGAGCAACGTGGGTGCCTGGGAGCCGGTAAGTATAATCTATATGAGGGGCCTGGGCATGTTTTAGACTTTGGATAAGCCCTTTAAGTCTCTGGCAGCAGATTTTTCCTCTCCATTAAATACACATCGGCCAACCTGATGTGTATGGGGGTGCTGGGAGAGATAGCTGATCTTTCAACTAACAGCTATTGAATGGTGTATGGCCACCTTCTGTCATGCCTACAAAAACTCACTACTGCCTTAGGTGCCAATTCACAAAGGAAACCTCTATGCACCTCTTTTGGGAGTGTCCTTTTGAATAGAGTCTTTTGGATCTTACATCTCCCCTACATTTCAGTCTGTCTCTAATCTCCCTGCATTTGCTGTCTAAAAAGGACAAAATGTTTGTTGCCCACAGCAAACAATTACAGCACAGCTTTTATATTACTAGAGTACTTCTTACAATACTGTAGACCTATGTTTTCTAACCTGTGGCTCTCCAACGGTTATAAAATTATTCACATCATGCCTCAACAGCCTGCAGCTATCAGGGCATGATGACAGTTTTAGTATTGCAACAGCTGGAGAACCATGGGTTGGTAAACAGAGGTCTACAGTATTGTAAGAAGCGCTGTAGTAAAATAAAAGCTGTGCTGTGATTGGTTGCTATGGACAACAAACAGTTTGTCTTTTAGACAGCACACGTAGGGAAATGAGGCAGACCAAAATGCAGGGGAGATGAGAGGCAGAGTGAGAAGCACTGCCTCAACAGTTATATTAGTGTATACATTTTAATGCACGCTGCATCAAAAACATATACTTTATTAGAACCTTCCATAACCCTGTTGGATGGACTTTCCAACCTCGCCGGCACTTTAAGTTGGATCATGAAAAGTATATGGGAGACAGGTATCAAGGACATGCATACCATAGATACAAGCCTTGCAGCTGCTCTGAGCCCCAGGGATAAGAGGCCTTCTGACCCAGGTTTTCTCAATCCTACTTCCTCATGGCTGTTACTCGATAAAAAGAAAAAACAGCCTAAAGTTAGGCTAGTTAGGGTAAATTGCAATCTTACCTAGGCTATGTTCTCATGGCAAAATCTGCAGCAGAACAATTAGTGGTAGACCAGTAGCACAATCATCAGCTGAAAAAGAGGTATTTTTTGAAGGCAGAAACATCAGCAATAACTCTCTAGAGACACCTCCTACCCATCAACGTATTTTACCGCGTTCCTACTGACTTCTGCGGAAAAGCACCATCAAATCAAAGTAGTAACACGCCATAGCTGAAGTGTTTTTCATATCAGCTGCAGGAAAAACCTCTACCATGTACACATGGTTGAGATTTTTAAATTGAAGTCAATGGGAAGCTGTTGGTGGTGTCCTGAAAGGATTCAGCTGCAAATTTTGCCGGTGTGAACATACTGTCTAAAAGTTTAAGGCACTTCCATCGAGAATGGCGGGTTTCGCCAATAGTCTAATGTGTATTGGGAGCTCCTGACTCTCCCTGACAGATAATGTCTGATGAGAGCAGGATCGTGCAAAGTGAATATTTTGTCTGATCCTTTTGTTCCCCCTGGAGATAAGCTGCTGTGAGAAGAGTCTGGCAGTGGCTTTCTCCTCTCTCTCTGACAACACATTGTATGTGTATGGGGGAGTCAGGAGAGATGGCTGTCGGCCAATCAATCGTTGAGCCGAAACGCTATTGATCGAGCATGGCCAGCTTAACGAAAACAACACAAAGTGTAGATGAGAGAGGCATCCTCCCACCTCGTTGAGCCTATACGGCATCAATAAAGCCTCAGCTTTAAAAGTGAACACATGACAAAAATGTAAAAAACAAATACAGTAAATCCACACAAACAACAAAATAAATCTTTTAGGATGATCTTCTTGGAAGGAATTTAAATCCTAAATAAAGTAAATGTCAAAGCCAATTATTTTGGAACAGAGGTTTAGAGGTCTGATAGTAAGAAAGACCTGGACAATCATATTTCCTCTGTAACCTTTACCAGCAGCTTCAACGTGACCTTAAAAATAATACAATAACCAGCAATTTCGAAATCCAGAATTTTTGCCACCACATAATCATTAAAGAAACAGGATTTTCTTTTGTACTGCAATTACCATCTTGTTCGTAACATATTTTCATTCAATTACTTTAAGGAATTGTCAGAGAATTTTATATTCATGGCCTTTTCTCAGGATAGGTCATCAATATAAGATCAATGGGGGTTTGACATCTGGAACCCCCCTGCCGATCAGCTCTTTCAGGAAGCCATGGCGCTTACTGGAGCTCCGGTGAGTACCGTGGCCTCCTCGAAGCACAGCGCTATCCTTGGATAGTGGCTGTGATTGGTATGACAACTCAGCCACTTTCAGTTGAAGGTGGCTGAGCTGCACCTAGGCCATGTGACCAATGAATGAGATGTCATATGGCCTAAGTGCCGCGACCCCTCAAACAGATGATCGATGGGGGAGCTGGGAGTCGGTCCCCCGCCGATCTCATACTGATGACCTATCCTGAGGACAGGCCATCAATATGAAAATCCAAGCGAACCAAAGAAACTATATCTTCAGTTTGGTGTTGGCTGAGGTATTAAAGGCAATGATGGCAAATCAAACCAGTGCGTTTACGCATAAAGTGGCTCCTGGGTGCCACAATATGCATAAACTGCAGTGAATGCTGTAAAATTAATTTTATCCATCATTCAAACCCTTTAGTCTGACCGCCACTGGTCCTACTCCTGGACCTCCATCCCCACCCACCCCACAATGAGCAGTTCCTCAGGCCATATGCGGCTACTGGAAATTAACAGGCCGAGTCTGGCAGATTAGGAGCCATTCTTATTTGATGGTTCTCAATTCTGGCTCATCGAAGGGAGCTCCTCAGTTGGGGAGGTTCAACTTTACAAGTTATATATATCCTAAAAGGACATTTGGAAAGTGGTAGTCTTGGTGAGACAACCCCATTAGGACTGGAGCTATATGGCAATCTTGGCTGTGACGCACGTTGCGTGACCAAAGATCGCTGTGTACCAGTGCGCCATCTCACTGAATGGGGTTGCAACTGAACTTTCAAGTTAATGCGAACCCAGAATCGCAAAAAATAAAATAAAAAATCCAGCTCTGTGGCAATTTGGGGGTCGCAGCTGAAGTGCAAGAACGCTGTGTAGCCCCCAGCCTAAAAGCTAATTTATTTTCCTTTATCTTGATTTCTCTAATAAACCAAGCTCCTTCGGGCTGCAATTCTGACATCCTATAGGAATATTTATGCATTTTCATTTAACCTGGATAATTAGACAATATGGCCGAAACCCCAGACATTAGCTACTCCCATTAGCCCATTTATTATAATGGGCAGCCAGGTCAGTGGGTAAATCTAGATTCATGGCCGCCTTCTTTTGGAGATCACTCGTTTCTACAGTAGAATAACACTACCATCTATTTCTAAAATAAGGTATGAAATTCCGACAAGATGGCAAAAAAAAAAAAAAAAAAAAGAGAAAAGTCAGTGAAATTAATACAATTAAAAACAACGAAAAAAATTAACTACTAATAGCGTCTGCTTATCCCTGAGTCAGTTAATTACACTGATAAGTGGGAAATCAAAAACAGTCAAATGTCCACACTTTAAGCAAGCTGTTTCAATTAGTGAAGAGGGTACCTACTGGTTAAAGTATGGAACAAGGAGGAGTGTATAGGCCATCTTGGGTGCGTCCCTAATTATAATGTATCCAAGCGAACTGTACGCACCTCGTAGTTCAAGGAGGCAGTGCTAACAGCTCTCTGATAAATGGAACCAAAATATACCATATAAATCACAATAAATTAATCCGAAGGCCATTAACAATCAGGAAATAAAATAAAAACTATACATTAAAAAAGAAAAATCAGATCAGCCTATTCAAAAGGAAAGGCCGGGCGCTCTTCACTATTCCCTCCCTGTTTTTAGATCATAAATTCTCTTGGGTCAATCAGACACGTGCTCCTAACCAACATTTTTGACATAATATTGGAGACAGACCAATGCTGAAATAAATGGTGCCGTGTAAAGAAAATCAGGTCCAATTTACTAATCCTAATAGTTAGACAGCTAAACTTAGACCTGGATATCTAAGGTTGCGCCAAATTTATCGCAGTGGCTCACGTTATATTACATTTTTTTGCTGGAAATGACACTTTTGTCATCACCTATTGGTTGGAGTACTGTGTACCAAGTACAAAGCATGTACGCCAGTTTATTTGGTGTAAATTGAGCCAGACTTGCTGTGCATTTAGTGCAGTAAATCTCCCCCATGATATCTATAGAGCATTGCAAACCCTTCCCTTTTGTACCTATACCATGTACCAAGAAAATGTAAAGGGGTCGCATCACCATTAAACGTTATCTTAATATAAATTAGCATGAAAAACTAGTTACTTTTGTAATTTACTTTACGTTACAAAAATGCTCTCTTTATGCCGTTATAATAGCACCCCCTGGTGTTTAATCCATATAGTAATGTGCATGTCCACCTACTAATGCGGTCGCACGTGCTCAGTTCCATCGTTTAACTGTCACTAGCCATATCTACTGTTAGAAGCTGTGATAGTTATGGGGCGAGGGCTGCAGCAGAAAGGACACATCCGCAAGAAAGGACGCGGGCCCCTGAGAAAGGAAAATGCTCATTGAGCTGTGTGCAGCAGAAAGGACCCACCACCTGAGCTGCCAGCCTGAAGAAAATCTAGCAGAGCAATTGGAGCTATGAACGGGGAGATCTCTGGATCCATGTGAGGTACAGGGCTGGTTCTAGCTTTGTAAGAAAGAATTTGTCATGTGTTGTGTGAAGTCTGATTTTCATTTGACATGACCCCTTTAAGGAGGATTTCCCCTTTAAACAAACTGTAATCCCATACCTTTACCCAATGACACAGCTATAAAATCCCAGGCTGGAAAATTGCAACAAGTTTTAAATCCCCCCTTTTTGTTTCTTCCTCGTTAGGTCTGACATACAATATTTCACACGTCACATGACATTGTGCACCTGCCATCTTGTGTATATCAAAAAGTCTCAGAAAGGCACTGGAGTCTAATAAATTGCTGGTGCCTGCGTCAACTAGACAACGGGCCACTGGCTGATACAATGTAGAAACCATATTGCAACAGCAGATACACATCCTTTACAATGTGCAAGGAAGACGAATAAACACAGTGTAAAAACCTATATAGAATTTCTGAATGGAGTTCTCCTTTAAGGTAGGGTTCCCTCTCCCCTGTCCAGAAGTGCATACGATCTTACCAGCCCATGGTGCTTAGCCTCAGTTTTTTGTACTCATTGTAAACACTAAAGAGACCCCACCGACCCATTAACAATCATCATGTAAACACACACAAAAAACAAAAGACGTAAAACCTTCTTTGGCATCGGCAGCAGACCCGCAACGTTCCGAGTCCTCTTTCTTTCGTAACCCAACAGACTTAGCTGCTTTAAAACTAACCCAAGTCAGCTGCGATGGCATAAAACGTTACAGTGTATTTTCTTATCACAGTTTTAAAGAGAAAGGGTCAATCGTTTTCTTAAGGGCTTTGTCGGAAAATCCATTGCTGAAAAGTGTCCGAGGGGTTACAAGGCACAAGACTTGGGTTGGCGCCATTTGCAGTCAGGCACATATTGTATGCTGCATTGAAGAGGAGCTGATCCTGGAAAAAGGAGGACAAAAGAAAAAGCTAGTCAGGAAATCATGTAACTCTATAGTTGTGTGAGGTAACAGTACGGCCGAGTGTGTTCAGTCCGGGAAACACGTTCCATGTCCGGAGTGAACCCTAATCCTCTGACCTGAACTCTAAGCACCGTAATGATTTATGATGCTGTGAGCTTCTGCCTGACCTTACTGTACCCATAGCATTATGCGAGTACAGTGCAGTAAACCCGCGACCTGGCACAAACTTACAGCATAAGCATTTCAATGCTGTGAGTTTAGGTCAGAAGAGCGGCGTTCGGTCCAGGAAATGCAGCTGTTACATGCGGCGTATGTTTCCAGCAAAGAATACGTTCATGTGAAACTGCCCAAAAACTAATGTAGTAAATTCGTCTTGTACAGACTCCATAAACTATGGGGAGAAGTTTCCATGAATTTGCACGGACTTCTTCAATACCCTAGACCAGTGTTCCTCAACTGCAGTCCTCAGGGCCCACCTACCGGTAATGATTTGAGAATATCCCACAGAATACCTGTGGTAAGTCCTGGTGCACTGACACAAATTATATCACCTGCTCAATACTAAGGAAATCCTGAAAACATGACTGGCAGATGGGCCCTGAGGACCGGAGTTGAAGAACCCTGCCCTAGACAATGAGGGATGTTGCTATTAAATACCCCAGAACACTAAGAGTGTTTATCTGTTCCACTACCCTAGGCCAACAGGGAAGTTGGAATTAAGCCCTTTATTACTATAGGCCACTAGGTATAGATTGGTACTTTCCCCTTTAACTACCCTAGACCACCAGGAATATTAGGCTAGGGCTTCATGGAGACTTGTGGCAATGCAATATAAAATCATGTCCCGCTGCTAAAACCACAACTAGTGCCAGCATAGGTGGTGGCGCTGAAATAAAGCAGGTTTCAATTTCTGCCAACTGTCACGTTATGATGATAACTTTCGACATCGTTGGCCGTCATGTAGCAGCGTGAAAACGCGATCCTATGCCGTGTGGCTACAAGTTGCTGTGTAGCCCTAGCCATAACCTTTCCAAAGCCCTAGACCACTAATGAACTTAGTACTAACCTCTTTATTACCCTAGACCAGGGATGGGCAAACTGCGGCTCTTCAGCTGCCCCACCATGCCCTGCTGTAGGCTGATAGCTGTAAGCAGTCTTTGCATGCTGGGAGTTGTAGTTTTGCAAGAGCTGGAGAGATGCAGTTTGCTCATCCCTGCCCTAGACCACCAAAGAATTTGGTATTACCCCTTTCATTGTCCTACCACTAGGGATGTTATCATTCACCTCATCACTACTCTAAACCATCAGAGATTGTGACATCTACTCCTTCACTGTCCTAACACAATGGCGATCTTGGCCCCTTTTAAGATATATTTTGAAATTAATGTGAACAGACTTGTGGATATGTTCCAGTGAAGAAAAACTCAAAATGATGGGTGCATACTAACTGGTGGATTACGCAGAAGGTTTACTAAAATATGCGGAGTGGGTGAAATTGTTGATAGATTTACTAATAATGTTTGATATTGGACCGGCAAAGTGCCAAACATATTAGACTGGTTCAGACTGTGGTACATTTGGTGAATCTCTCTAGACATGTTAGGCACTTTTAACTTTACACTACCTATTGGTCGGCTTAATTTGTGCCAAAATATTGGTGTGATTTTGGAGCACAATGCCAAATTTTAAGTCACGCACCTCCCTGCTAAGCCAAATCCCCCTTTTCCTCTAGGTCTTACCAACTTCGTCTAGTAAGGGGCAAAATCTCAGCAGCTTTATTCTTCCAGTAAATTCCATGAACATACCTTCTGAAGTTCCCATTTTTCCTCAGGTAGAACAGTCGTCCCTCTGCCTTTGTAATTGCATCTCTTAAGGAGAGCCTGCCCTTTACCAGCTCTGAGACACAGCTCCTTTTGGATATTATGTCGAATTTCATGACTTAGTGTATATTCGAAGTACTAAAAGAGCAAAAGTAGAGAAAAAGAAAAATGGATATTATTTCACAGTAAAAGCAACAGAAATATGAAATGTGTTGTCCAAAATTAGAAAAAAGGGTCTGCGCCCCCCCCACTCCTAGAACAGCGCCGCTCTCTTCTATACACAGTCTCTTGTACGGCAGCTAAGCTCCACTCTCCACATTAAATAAATCAAATGAGTTGTGCACTTTTTTTTTTTTTGTCTGGTAGGTTTGACCCCGATGAGTGTCGGTGAGCCTGCTATGTGTGGGTTTCCATTGCACCATCCCCAAGAAATATCACTTATGTGAATCGGGTCTTTGGTGCACCAAGGGGGTGCCTCTAAGCACCAGCACTTTTCCGGCCTGCACCTCTTATCACTTCCCCTCTCCCCTTGATTAATAGAGCCAAGTAACTTGGCTAAAGGTGTAGAGGAGAGTAGCTTTGGTGCTCTGAAGGGCCTGGGCCCAACCCTCAGTGCACCGAAGACCAAATTTACACATCACTAAAAAGTGATATATCTTGGGAACGGTGCAACTAAGACACATATATAAAGTATTGGTTTGCTCATCCGGATCAACCCTATCAGCTGATACTGATGACAAATGCTCTTTAGGTCAAGGGCATTTATATGGGCATATCCCACCTCCTATCTTATCCAGAGTGCAACCAACTCGAGCTCCACTCTCCAGCCACATCCTATAGAAATGCTCCTGGCAAAAAAGATCATGTTCTAATCCCCGAGAGCTTCTTTAACTGTGTCATCAGTTGGAATATTGGGGTCTTATGAATCAGGGATCAAATGGCGCAATGGAATTTGATTAAAAATGGTGCATTGTTTCCGGGGAGGAAAATAAGCGTTACAGTGTGTTCGTGCTCCAGGTCCTGAGCCAAATTCAATGTTCGTCTACCGTAGAGAATATGTATGCACAATGGTGAACACACATGCTTCAAGTATCATTCTGCTATGGTCAAGAGAAGTGAGAGAGCATGCTAAGTGCTTAAAAGGACGGGACACTTCCTCCTAAGGGTCTGTCCAGGACTTAATGAGAATAAAAAGGATAATTCCTTTCAGCTCGGAGTGTGCTTAAACCTAGCAGCGCATCCTCAGGGTGACAATTCTTGGTCTTCTGGAAAGACCAATGCTATGACTTGCTATGAGCACAAAAGAATCCGTACAGAAAAGTGCGCATTACACAGGTTAAAGTAAAGCAACACCTCCGGCTATATGATCCGAAATCTGTCAGCTTGCTGATGGTTTCCAGGCATTTTTGAAAAAAATTATTGGGGCTTAGTGGAATAGATTTACTATAATTTCCATCAGACACTAGCTTACATGATAGCGCAAACCTACGCCAGCTCACATAGCATGAGTGGATTGACGTTTTTGACATACAAAGTGCCAGAAAATGTACCAAATGTATTAGGAGATCTCCATCTCTTAATAAATTTGGTTCATCTTAATCCAGCACACTTCATAAGCCTTCAGTATGAAACACCAGCCTCGAAGGGTTTGTGCAGTGCTACAATATTGAAGACCTATCCTGATATCTGATCAGCGGGGGTCCGACTCCCAGCATCCCACCGATCAGCTGATGCCATGAGTCAGACCCCCTCCAATCAGATATTGAGCGCTACACAACCCCTTTAAAAGGGGTTGTCCCATTAAGGCCCCTTTCAGACGAGCGAATTCCACTCATAAGACCCGCAGAGCGAGTATGCGGCAGGACCCGTCCTGACCTCCCATAGCATTATATTGATTTGTGATGCTATGTAACCTTTACAGGTCTGGAATGTATTGGATAACACTGGCAGCATTATGTCAGTGTTATAAAATACATTCCAGAACTATAAGTGTTACATAGCATCATAAATCAATATAATGCCATGTGACCCCGTCAGTATTTGGAGGTCATGGATACATGGAACTCGCTTGTCTGAAAGGGGCCTTAAGGAAATGAATCTCCTATCCACAGGAAAGAGGATAAGTGTCTGATTGGCAGAGGGGGCCCTGCTGGGGCGGCACAGGGCCTGTGACCCCTATTTGAAAAGGCGCATGCACATCCGAAGTTCCAATAAACCATATGGGACTGGTAGAGATTGATGAATACGAGTGCTTGGCAATCTCTAGCAGCCCCATAGAGCAGAATGTAGCGTGCGTGACTGCTGCTCCATTCAAGTGGGGGGAACATGGGCCCCAGTGGTCGTACCTTGGCCAATTGACAGGAGATAAGTTGTCTTAATGGGACAACCCCTTTAATAATTGCACCCCCCCCCCCCCCCCCCAATGCTTCTGGTGCACTCTTATCATTCCTGCTAGCCAAACAGAACAATATTTTTCGTGCTATTTTGGCTAATAAGAGAGCAGACACGTCCCCATACTACGCTGTCCCTACATAGGATAGCACAGACCAGTGGCTAACCTCCGGCAGTCCAGCTGTGGTGAAACTACAACTCCCAGCATGCTCCTACACAGCCAAGCAAGTGTACATCTTGGGAGTTGTAGTTGTACCACGGCTGGAGTGCCGGAGGTTAGCCATCAGAAGCATAGCCTGATGACAGAGGCACTTTAATGGCTGAAGGTGCACACCCGCTAAAGGTGCCCGACCAGTGAGGGAAACATTTCCACAATGAGTTATGCACGTCAGTAAATGCACTAGAGATACATATTGTGCTGTAACTAAAGTCTACTAAAGAGTGGTATAGCATAGCTGAATTTGTCATGTTACCCTGGGCTGCACTGTAATAAACAGTGAGGCGTAGCTCAGATAATACTACATTAGTCAGTTTCACTTGGATTCCTATAAAATTATAATTATGATATCTTGACTATCTTGCTGTATGTATAGGGAATTTTACTCTGCTTCATCTGTACCGAGGGGAAGACCGATTCTTGCCAGTGGATTGCTTCAAGGTTTAAGAATGTGAAGACAACCGATACCTTATAATTTTCATTCCAAGACCCATGCTGAGCAGGCGAAGGCTCCTCCAGAAAGCCTGGAGTGCTGCACCTCGGCAGTAACGTGAAGAGATCAGAGACTACCCGGGAGTTATAGAAGTTACCGGCAGCGCAGCCAAACCCTTCCCTGACAGATGATCGGTTTGTAAAACGCGCTATGCTCTCTTGCACAGACAGAGCTGGGGCCCGGATACAAGGTGTGTGTTTTAGGGCTGGCCGGGCCCATGCTGCAGTCGGCAACGCAGGGCCACTGACCGTGTGCCCACCATCTGCGGACGCACACCCACGGTCTGCACCGCAAAAAAGTACTGCATGCAAGTGAACGGGTCCGCATCTATAATACAGTGCGCGCATATTGTGGACCCGCTGTTTGCTGGCCGCAACGGCCGTGTGCATGACCCCTTAAAGGGAACCCGCCGCCATAAAAAATGCAGTGCAGCCTGCAGGCGGCATGTAGTGGAGCAGGAGGAGCTGAACAGATTGATATATCATTTAATAGGAAAATATTTTTTATTACTCGTCATCTTGAAATCTCTGCTCTTTTGATGCTTAGGAGTCATGTGGGCGGTCCTACTCAGAGATTGACGCTCAGTTATGCCGGGGTAGCTATCAATCACTGCCTGGCACCGCCCATAGGACGCCTAAGCATGAAAAGAGCAGAGGTGTCTATGAATAAATTGTAAACTATACATCAATCTGCTCAGCTCCTCCTGCTCTATAACATCACCACAATTGATTCACCTCACACACAGACTGCGCTGCATCTTCAGGACGACAGGTTCCCTTTAAAAGCGGAATGTTGCTTTATTGAAGCACAATAAAAAAAAAGGATGATGCTTTACATAAAATAAGGAATGTTATCTGAATAATTGTTATATTGGAACTATATATTCCTTTGATTACCTGATTATAACGGTGTTCTGCCTGACACTGTAACAAATCAAACGGTAATGTACTTTCTTTAACCGTTTGAAATGAAAAACTAAATAAAAATTATTGAAACAGAAGAACGGTACATTGAATGTTTCCCCATAACCACACGGATAGTACATAAAATTGATCCAATCTACATGGTAACACATGCGGAATGCGCTGCCTCTCCGGACAAGTCTATTCCCCATGTAATTAACAATGCTGGAGCATCTATTCTTAGGACTAGGTTTTGTCATTCTATTCTTCTACTATTTTTACTAGAAGTTCATGAATGAATTGCCTGCAGCAAAGATACAGATGGGTGTTACCCGTTGGGAGTGTGTCCCTGCACAGTATGACACCAGCAGCACTGATTGGACACACCTGCCACTGGTAACACCCAGCAGTACCTTTACAGCAGACTGCTGGCATGAGAATAGATGTTCCGGAATGAGGAATGCAGGTAGTTACTAAAACTGACATGTCGGGAGGGGTGACAGGTCTTCTTTAAACACTTTTTAAATGTCACCTTGACATATCGAAAGTTTTGAACAATGGAGGTCCGAGTGTTGTGGCCCCCTTCCGATCACCGATCCCATATCGTGCTCTCTCTTCTCACTGCAGGAGACAGAAGAGAAATGGACTCAACAGAAAGTCTATGGGCCCATCTCAATTCAGTCCACTGCAGTAAGGAGAGGGGGCGTGCCATGTGATCGGCGGGGTTCTCCACTCTCTGTCCCGCTCTGTTCAAAATATTTTCTCAAAGTATGTTGCTACTTACTTTAAGATCTGGACATACCAATAATTTTCATTATACGGACGATCTTCATATTAACTAGAAACAAATTTGCACAATGACACAGTGAAAAGAATGAAGGTAACGCGGCTTTTTTACCTGGTTACCCCCCAGCCTGTGGCAGGTGTACAGGATAGGAGGTTTGTCTCCATGAGAGTTATCCGCTCCAGCATCCAAACACCACTGCTTGCCGACACTTTGTATCTGCAGAAAGAAGGCAATTCCGGACTTTTAGACCATGTACCATCATTAAATGCCTGACTGCATCTCCCTCCACAACACCGGATACAGAGCATACTTCCACCTACACCAACGTGGACATTGCCAAATAGGACCGGCACAGAGGCCCCGCAGCTCAGAGGCCACCAGAATCTTCTTAAAGGATATTTGCACTTTCGCCACCATTTCTGCAAATCACTTTGATGAAAACTCTCCTAATGCTGTGTGTCTACAGCGCCTATGCAGTTTTGCGTTACTCTCTAACATCTGCCTCCTCTTTGGGACAGAATATTTGCAAAGTTACTTATGTGTTTGTTTGTTTGTTTTTAGATACATTGGAGCAAATTAAACAAAACAAATTGCAAAAATGTACACACCCTTTAAGCTTCACAATGTAGAGTTCAGCTTTAAAGGGCAGATTTGTCCCTATGAAACCGTCTGGCCTTTTACATATGCACTTGGTAGCTGAAGGCGTCCGTGTTGGTCCCATGTTCATATCCACCCGCATTGCTGAGAAGAATGATGTTTTAATATATGCAAATGAGCCTCTAGGAGCAACGGGGGTGTTACCATTACACCTAGAGGCTCTGCTCTCTCTGTAACTGCCATGCCCTCTCCACTGTGATTGACAGGACCAGGCAGTGAAGACGTCATCACACCTGGTCCTGTCAAATCAAAGTGCAGAGGGTGCGACAGTTGGAGAGAGAGCAGAGCCTAGAGGTGTAGGGGCAACGCCCCCGTTGCTCCCAGAGGCTCATTTGCATATATTAAAACATCATTTCTCTTTGGATAAAAGGCGATAGAGAATGAGCCGCATCATTTTTTCCTCCGTAATACCGACACATATGAACATGAAACCAACACAGACGCCTTCAGCTGCCAAGTGCACATGTAACAGGTCAGCCAGTGTCATAGGTACAAACCTGCTGACAGATGACCTTTAAAGGGTTTATTGAGATACGCAAACAGCAATGGTTTCATTACGGAATGATAGATTTCTCATTATCCATCCATCCATCAGCTTTTTAGGTTTCAGGTAAATACATCACATTATTTTTAACGGTGGCCCGGCACACTACAAGGCGCCGCCTTTCTCTTACATTTTCATTCTTGGCTCTGAAAACTGGATCATTACGCAGATCGACCTAGCGATCAGGAAAAGCAGACAGATGTGATTTAAAACTTACATCTCCGTAGATGAGCGGGTCCAGGTCTGGCACGTACATTTCCGGATAGACGTTATTCAGATACCATGAAAAATTCTTGCACTGAAGGTTTTGTCGTAAACTGTATCTTTTTGATAAGTCTCCATAGGATTTCTATTAACGAAAAAACAAAAGAACAGCAGTGTGAAAAATATCCAACAAAGATACCGAAAAGCAACTGAACTTTTACATATAGAGGACCCTTGATGACTCCTAACTGTGCATCCTTACAGTTTTAGGGTCCATTCACACGTCCGTAGAATGGGTCTGGATCTGTTCCGCAACATTGCGGAACAGATCTGGACCCATTCATTCTCTATAGTGCAAACAGTGTGCTGTCCGAATCCGCATTTCCGGTGCACGTCCCCGATGTTCCGGTCTGCAATCCCCAAAAATATAGAACATGTCCTATTCTTGTCCGCAATTGCGGACAAGAATAGGCAGTTCTATGGGGGTGCCAGTCGGTGTGTATTGCGGATTCGCAATACACTACCGACGTGTGAATGGACCCTTAGTGCTTTAAGGCCTGGGCTACACTGACTTTTTGTAGCACGAATGATTGATTTCAACTATTATATGATGCTGCAGTCCACGAGATTGCATTCATGTGGACCGCAGCTGTAGTTCAATAGTTACAATCAATCAGTCACTGTAACGTGGCAGAGTAGCCCTAGCCTAACCCAACACTACAGAAACATTTATGAAGACTAGACTGCTGTCCGAGCGACGAGCCAGTAAAACTGAATTCAAACTGGAATGGTCCCATTAGGTGGTTTGGGCAGCAGGTTACGGTGTGTGTCTACCATGCTGTTCACACTATCGCTATCGTTGCTGTCAGCAAATCCAAACTGTCATAGGGCAATCATAGTGGCTCAGTGGTTGCACCTCTGGGGTCCTAGGTTCGATTCTGACCGTGGACAACATCTGCATGGAGTTTGTGTGTTCTCCCCGCGTTTCCTCTGAGTTCTCCGTTTCCTCCCACACTGCAGAGGACTTAGATTGTGAGCCTCATTGGAGACAGCTCGATGCTAATGTCTGGAAAGCGCTGCGGAATATGTCAGCGCTATATAAGTGCATAAAACAGATAAATAAAATAGATCATGGGCCAGTCTGACGGCGGTCCATGCAGTCTATATTTAACCGCCTTCACCGACATGAGGCCCCCAGAACTCCTCAGGGGTAATGGGGCTATGACGGTAACTGTTCATATGACGCCACAATGCAGTTTGTCCACAGATTCAGGTGATTTCTCTTTCTCTGCATCTTCCTTTTAACGTCATTGGACGGTCCTTGAATATCACTGTCTGCCACAGAGAACGATGGCGAGGAGTCAAGTGCGAGCAGAACGTCTACATTGACTAAGTGCAGAAGGAATGACCGGTGAACCAAGGCCATCAAGGTATCCCCCTTCTTCCATCTGTAATTTATGCCTCCAGATTACAAAAGACTTTCAAACATTTCTACCAGAGCGGCACCAATGGCTTTTGGGATCTCTTGATATTCGGACAGAGAAGTTGGGCTCACCCACCTGTTGGACGATGTTTGCAGCTTCCCGATTTCGTCGGTAAAATATCTCTTTGTAACCGTCCATCCACACTTCGGCCAGGCGCACCTGGTTTCGGATGATCACTTGAGTGCCTTTAGGAAAGGTATGAGGACTCTTGCTGCGGAATACATGACCGACAACTGAACAGGGCAGGATTTCCAGCTGCCCTCCGCACTGCCACACCTGTACACACAAAGAGGGAATGTTCACTGAAGGGGTTACCCCGTGATTACCGTAAAAAAGTGAAAATCAAACATCATACAGTACATGACAATATCTTTCCAACAAAGCGAGAACCAGCCATGTAGCTCACATGGATCCAGAGATCTCCCCATTCATTGCTCTGCTAGATTTATTTCAGGCTGGCAGCTCAGGGGGCATGTCCTTTCTGATGCAGCACTCTCCCTGTAAGGTCTAGCTCACATATGCTTTGGAGGCTCTGTACAGGACCTCTGTTGCAGCCTGAATGCAGGACTTGTTTTCCACCAAAAGAGTTGACTCCTAAACTAAAACTAAACAGACCCTGTTGTAGTCAGGGGGATCCATTTAGCACAGTTTGATTAAGTTTTGTCCTGGATCCAGAACTTCTGTCATTTTCATCGCTCTGCTCCTCCAACATTGCAGAAGAATGAAAATAACCAGCGGTGATGTGAACGAGCCCTAACTGACTCAGCTTCTAACAGTGAATACAGCTAGCAGCAGTGGAAGGATGGAACTGAGCGTGTGCGTCCACTTCGGCACGGTTACTGAGGTGGACAGAGAAACAAGGAAAATAAACGCCAGGTGGTAATATACAGATACACGTTACTGAGTAGCTGTAATACATTTTTAATAATGCGCAATTTCAAAAGTATTCAGATCCAGGTGCAGGTGTGAAAAATGTAGAATATTTTCCGTGGCACAACCCCTAGGTCTACAGCAAAGACCGCAAATACGAGGCATCTGCAGATATAAGACAGATATACCGTACTTACTCTGAAAGACATTTCTATATTTTCACCGCCCCATATCTCCATCTCTTCATCGTAACTTCCAATGTGCTCAAAGTATTCCTTGGAAATCGAGAAGAGACCTCCAGCAAAAGTTGGTGTCCTACAGGAAAGTGCAACATTAATATAGTAATCAAGGAGGAAATCTCCAAGGAGCTTGTAAATTAGGTCGTGCATCAGATATATATTTTACAAACTAAAACCAAATACTGATCCCTAGTCTTTATTTCTAATCTATTTTTTATTTTAATTTTCTGTCCACGATTATGGGGGCAGTCAACAGTATTCGGAGATCTGCTTTACAGCAGCCCCATGGGCCATAGGACAAAATAGACTGGAGTTGATCGATTTCTAAGGGAGACTTTTCTAGAGAGCTGTCATTGTGCAGGGAGGAAAGTAGGTAAGCTCTGTCCAGCATCTACTGGTGGACCTATCGATCATTGTAATCCTGCCTGTGATGATAATGAGATGACTAATGAGAAGTGATCGCTGCAGAACAGGGAGTAACAGCCTATTATTAAGCCTACAGTCCAAAGTGAAAACTGCAGGACTTTAGTAATATAGATAGTTAGTGACATGGAAAATTAAAATGAAAAAGATCTCTTAAAACGTTTTAAAACATAAAAACTTGATTTAAACAATAGGTCATTTTCTGATGACACATTCCCTTTAAAATGACATCTAAGTCCACAAATGCAATCAGTGCCACATGAATTATTCCCTGACCCCATCTCAGAGGATGGGAATCTTCAGCAATCAAGAAAGAAATCTCTAGCAATCAGCGTCAAAAAGGAAGAATGAACGTAAGCCCCATATCAATCATGTCTATAATAATGCTAACAAGCCTACCCACTCGTCAGGAAGGGTTATAAAATAGGCATGACATCCTATACCCCCCCCCCATCATCACCCTTATGTCCTGGTGCATTTAGGGAACCTTAAAAAGTGAGTACAGTACTACTGCACATAGGACATCTGGCTACAGAAGACCAGGCATAAAAAGGATGGCAGACAGAGAGCAGCATGCTTGCATCTAGATCTTAGGATAAGGCTTTCTTATATTTGTTGCTTTAGTTAAAGGAGGGACTATTGTGGGGTGGAGATGCCTTGGAGGAGACCACTTATAATATCCAGCAGTATGGGAAACCTGCTCAACGTCCAGCATTGAGTATTTCGCATATAATGTGTGATATATTGGCGTCCCCTGTCCAGTATGCCTTGTGAGACTTTGCGTAATAACTACATAAATTAATTTGTTCTGTAAAAAAACATTTCCCGAACTCGGGTTCGGTTCTAAGGTACCACTTGGAACCGAACCCGAGTTCGGGAAATGGTTGACTATAATAGGGGCGGAGTTCCGGCGGCAGCACACGGCGAGAGGCAGCCGGACTAAAAGTACTGCATGTCGTACTTTTAGCCCGGTGGCCTCTCGCTGTGCGCTGCCGCCGGAACTCCGCCTCTATTTTAGTCAATGGGGACGGAGCGGTAGTCCGGGGGCACACGGGAACTAGCGGCAGGATGGATCCGACAGGCTATTCACCCGCCGGAAACAGCCGGACTACCCTGCCGCTAATGTGAAAGTAGTTGTATATGGTCTTATCATCTTACTTTATTGGGTAAGTCTCATCTTTCCTTTTCTTGTTCTCCAAGCTCGGGACGGTTTCCCATCCAAATGCCAAGCCCCAATCAAAGTTCCCCCGGTTGCGATTGTTTCCGTATGGCGACGGGCTGTTAAACTCAAAAGTGTTGAGGTCAATGGTGACAATATCTGGACTGACGACGGCGGTATAATTCTCTGCAATTCTTGCCAACAAGGTCTCCAGCCAACCATAGAAACACTCACCTAGGAACATACAGGAGAATTAGTACATGTAATAAAAAGTGCGCATTCTTCACAGTGTACAAGCCGGGTGGTCGTCAGTTTGCGTCGCGCTATTTTCAGCTTCTTATGCCGATTCTATCCTTGTAATTAACTTTTTGTACTTTCAGTATGTGCCATTATGGGGCTTTAATGGAGATGCTGAGTCTTAGATTACAGGTTCTCTGCAATAAATTCCTAAGATGCACCAGGGCAAGCGTAGGCCTTGCTCTTTCCATACCTATGCATAGACAGCAGGGTCAAAGTTCTTTACCTTCTATAGTCCTGTTTGTCTTTAGGGACAATATTCTGCACCCATATATCTCTTTATAAAAGGGAGAGCACTTACTGCTCACCGTTTTCCTACTGGGTTAAATGGGTATTCCAGCTTCACAATATTGGATTGGTGAAAGTCCAACTCTCGGTACACTTACCGATCACCAGTCTGAAGGGCTGCAGCCTATACAATGTTTACCGGCTACAGGGTAGCGAAGTGGATCTGTAACCTCTCCCGACAGGTCTGTTCTAGTAACTACTTGGATTCCCCCACTTAATAATCATCTATTCTTTTGACTCTGTGTTGTGCCAATCCTTCGTTACGGCTTCTAAAAGTTATGAATTACTAGCTGTTTGCAATGAAGGTCCAGATGGGGGGGGGTTCGGTTGTCCCAAATGAAAACACTCATCTGGACCTTCATTGCAAACTGTCAGCAATTCAGTCGTAACTTCTAGCAGGAATAATAAAGGAATGGCACATCATAGAGTCATGAGATTAGATGCCAGAATTATTACAAGAGGAATGCATGTAGCCACACAAAAAAAAAAAGGAGAGGTTACAGGTCCTTTTTAATGGCCTTTCCTGAGGACAGGCCACCAATATCGTAAAGCCAGAATACCACTTTAAATGTAAGGCCCCTTGTCCGTGATTGATGGCTCCAGAAATAGATGGCGCAGGCACAGCGCTCTCCCTTACAGGCGGACTGCTCATGCAGTAGCCATCTAGGAGGCCATTGCCACAGCAAGGAAAGTACCAAACGTGATACATTTGATCATCAAACGCTGGAGCCACCGATCTAGGCCAAGAGAGAGGCGTTGGGCAACTGAGCTACAAATATATAGTCCATGTTATTTAAGACCCCTTAACTTCAGAGTAATATACCCGAGGCCATATGTAAACTGTAAGGTCACAGGTTCATCAAATCCGTTTGACGTCACATCAAGCGGTCACCATTAAACTGATACATCTGGCCTCAAATAGACAAGTATCTTCCATATAAAGCTTCTGGCAGCGTTACGATCGGTGACTACGCTGTAGTGCAGCAGAATGGACATACTACTGGCCTCGGTTCACCCCTTATGCTTTACACTCAGACTACGATCAGATAAATACCAATGGAAAAAAGGAGACACTGGAGCCTCAGTATAGAGGGCCCTAGAGGCCCCCCTTTGATTTAAAGGTGGGGGAGGGTACATCTTCTCATGTCCTATAACCAGTTACCACCATTACTTACAATGTGCATCCAAAAACGTCAAAGTGTCACCCGTTGCTACTGAAGCACCGAGCAAACGAGCGGCGATCAATCCCTTTCTTTCCCTCTGTCGGACCACCTTCACTATCTGAAAGGGCTTTACATACTCGTCCAGCTTATCCTTTAAGTATTCTGAAAATACATAAAGTACAAATTTATGACTGTAAACTTTAGATTTCTTCATTAAATGCCAACAAAATAGTAGGGTTTGATATAAATTTACATATAATGCACGTGACAGGAGTCTGCGTTTCTTACCAACACTATATGGAAGGTACACATTATACCTACAGGAGCTTCTACGACATCTCATTCTAAATCCATAAGCATTAATATGGAGTTGGTGCCCCCTTTGCACCTAAAACAGCTTCTAGTCTTCTGCTAGATTTTGGAAAGTGTCTGTGGGAAATGTTGTCCATCCATCCAGAAGATCATTTTGTGAGGTCAAACATTGGTGTTCGCCATCTCCATTTTAGTTCATCCCGAAGGTGTTGGATGGGCGTAAGCTCAGGGCTCTCTGTAGACCCCTCAAGTGCTTCCACACCAAAGTCACCTAACCATAATATTATGCAATGTGCCAAAGTTTGGACAATCATATGCTTCATACTTTGTGAAGACAGTTTGGAGAAGACCCTTTTGTGTTCCAGCATGACTGTGTAAAAATCAAGGTCCATAAAGGCATGGTTGGGTGAGCTTGTTGTGGAAGCATTGACTAGTCTACAGCGCCCTAACCTCAATCCCATCCAACGCCTTTGGGATGAACTAAAATGGAGACTGCGACTCAGGTCTCCTCATCCAACATCAGTGTCTGACTTCACAAACGCTCGCCTAAAGGATTGGGCAGAAACTTCCACTCTTGTAGAAAGCCATTCCAGAAGAGCAACAAGCCAACTTCATGTTAATGGCTATGGATTTAGAATGGTGTCCCGTAATGTGTAGGTGTCCCAGTACTTTGGTTCATAGGGTGTATGTTATGGAGACGCTTATCCTTACACAGATATGAGGGGATCATAGTTTTTGCAAGGTAGGATGCACGCCCCCACCTGTTGGAAGTTACACCTGAGACTCACTTCCATGTCACAAGGGAGAGGACTACGGGTCAGCGGAGACTGGGTATACGTTCTGTCTAGCACAGGGGGACGCACAATGTGGAGGACACAAGGGTACATTTTGGAGATCAATGGGGAGCACATTGCAGATGACACTTGGGAACATAGGGATCATTCCTGAAATATTTTACTTACATCAATGTAAACCGTACGGTGCACGGACACGTAACCAGAGGCGAATTATAAAGTCAACGCCAATAAGAATCTAGCAGAATTCTCCATGTGGTTCTGAATAAGGACAGACTATGTAGGTGTGCCGGAACTGTACACCAGTCATTACAGAACTTGGTCGACAGGCCACAAAATTAAGTTCAAAAGTTGTATTTTACGGCATGGAAAAGCTGCAATTTTCAATACATTCTTCCCAGCTTACCATCTGTACTGGCGTCGTCCACCATTAAAATCTCCTTCAGAAGAATGGCCGGGGATGTATACATGACGCTGTAGACTGTGCGAAGCAACGTGGACCAGGCTTCATTGTGGAACACGATTATGATGCTTGTGGTGGGCAGTGGAGGGCACCTCTTGAACTTTTGCTCAATGCACCTTTAAGAAGGTAAAAGAGGTGAATAGTTACAGAGGAGCCATCACCTCTCCTGATGTGTCTGTTTTAGTAACTACTTGCAGCCCCTATGTAATAACCATTCTGGAGCATCTATTATTATGACTCTATGTTGTCCATTCCTGCAAGAAGTTATGAATGAATTACTAGTTTGCAATGTAGGTCCAGATGGGTGTTACCAGTTGGGGGTGTCCCTGTAGAGTCTGTCAGCACTGATTGGATGATGTAGGACTGTGCAGGGACACACCTCAAACGGGTAACACCCATCTGGACCTTCACTGCAAACTTCTAGCAATTCATTCATACCTTTTAGCAGGAATAATAAGGGAATGGCACAACAGAGAGTCATCAGAATAGATGTTCCGAATCGTTATTACACAGTGAATGCAAATAGTTAGTAAAACTGATATGTCCGTTGAAGCAACAGGTCCTATTTAATACAATCAACATAGTAAATTAAAAAAATGAATACTATAATAAAAAAAACTTGTTTCATTCACTTTCCTTCAGGGGTTTCTTTAAGGCTACTTTTACATCTGTGTTTTCCTTTCCAGGTTTTGAGATCTGGTACAGGCTCTTAAAATCGCAGCACAACGCTTCCGTTTTGTCCCCATTTATTGTCCCCCCGTGTAAAATATGGACCGGTCAGGACGCTAGTATTAATACAACCTTCACTAAATGGGATCGGTAGCATTTTTAGGTTTGCTCATATAAATCAGCACAAGTTATGTAACTTTCTACTTTACAATGTGTTGTGATTTAGGCCGGAGGATCAGATTCTGCAGGCCGTAGGACTGGGTTGTGTGCACGGTACAATATATAGTTACATAGCAAGTACGGCTGAAACACTCGTGTCCACTGAGATGAACCAAGGGGTGAGCGAGAACATGCCTGAAGGGAAGGGCTGTGGAAAAGAAGAATTCTGAGGAGGGACATGCAAAGAGCATCTTCTGCTCTGTAGGACCCAGCACATCCATGCTTTACACGGACAGCTTATTAATTTCAAAAAGATCTGTAATTCTTTGGCGGGTCTGCAGGGAAACCCAAACACATGCTAGAGATGCTCTTTAAAGGGGTTGTCTGCTTTTCCTATATTGATGGTCTGCGGTCAGGCAAGAGCGCCACAGTCTCTCCAAACAGCTGATCGGCGGCGGTGCCAAGAGTTGGACCCCTACCAATCTGATATTGATGACCTATCCCAAGGATAGGTCATCAATATAGGAAAGCGGACAACCCCTTTAAGCTGCCCTTGCAGGACAGAGTCGAGTGACCCAGCAGCGGGCACTCTGTTCTCACCATCCTTCTAACTGAAAGATTTGACAAAACCTTTATTAATAAACAGTCTTATGAAAAAATTTAGAAAAACACATACTCAGGGGACCTGGTGTCAGGTCCTAGGTCTCGGTGAAGTGAAACCCTATCACTAGCAAATACATTAAAACAATGTTTCTTTTCCCCTTCTTCCATTTCTTTCTTTTCCTCGGGGCTGAGTTGATCCGGTTTGAATGGTTTTCCAGATGCTCCAGGGGCATGAGGGTCCAGGGGTGGCCGCTCCAGGTAAGGCCTCAGCTCTGCTGCCGTGTAGTACCCGGGTAGACAAGGCCTTTTGCCGTCAGTGTCCTTCTGTTTTTCAGGGGCATTAATCTGCATTTTTGGAACAGAGTCTTTAAAATTATTCACAGCATCAATCACCATGTCCAACATTTTCTTCTTTTTGACGTGAGACCCTCCTTGTCTCGTCAGCTCGTCCATCTCTCGGTCAACTACTTCTTTTTGGATTAAAAACACAAATCCCATAAAAATAAGTGTCGCTGCAGCGAGTTTCCAGTGGATGAAGCGCTGGCCCAACACCAGCCTCTTAAAGTTTGTCATGGTTGTTTTGGGACTTCTCGGGCTGGGAAATAAAAAAGGGTCTACTGTGAAGGTTTCATCGTGGTTAATGTAAAGTCATCGTTCCATCACCTGGAAAATAAAAAAGACTGTTAAGGGGCCCCTGAAGTAAGACAAGCAGCCATTGCCATGGACTCATATGTACATGTCTCATATTTCGAGATGTCAGTAAAAAAAAAAGTAGCCTACGATAAAAGTAAAATTGTGATATAGATACATTATGATACAGTTCAATTACAGCGATAACACATTTATACAGTTATTTTTACGTTTTAATTGTAAAAAACAAAAAGTCTGGGAAAAATAGTTTTTGGGCATCGCCATATTCTGACCTCTATAACTATACACACACATATATATATATATATATATATATATATAAACAAGTTACATCTATAGAGCTGAGTGACGGCTATTTTCTAGCAGGGCAATCTGTACATTTTATCGATACTAATTTGGAGTGTGTGACTTTTAAAACATTTTTTATAAATCTCTATTTATAAGAGGTGAAGCACCGAAAAAAGTGGTGAAACGAGAGTTTTTTTTTTCCCCGTTATGGCATTCACTGTACGGGATAAATAGATTTATATTTTAAATAGTATGAGTGTTTTGGTTTTTTTTTTTTTTTTTTTATTTTAAGTCCTCTTAGGGGACTTTAACAAAGTATTGTTAGACTGCTTGTCCCATAGACATAAATTAATTACTATTGCAGCCTATGGGAGTTCCATTATGTTCCTACAGGGCCCTGCCACCTGCAGGCCTCCATAGGAACTACTGCTGTGATAGCCTTGGATCCTTCAGAGGCTATTAGAAGGAGCAAACGGCTGTTCAGGCCCCAGGTGGGCAGCATTCCCAGGGAAAGCCACCTTAGATGCCGTGGTCACAAATTACCACGGCATCTGAGGGTTTAGGGTACTTTCACACTTACGCTAGTTTTCCGGTATTGAGTTCCATCCTAGGGGCTCAATACCGGAAAAAAACTGATCAGTTTCATCCCCATGCATTCTGAATGGAGAGCAATCTGTTCAGGATGCATCGGGATTTCTTCAGTTCAGTTCACTCTTATGGTATTTGGCCGGAGAAAATTCTGGAACACTTTCCGGAATGCCGGATCTGGCATTATTTCCCACTGAAATGCATTATTGCCGGATCCGGCGTCAAGTGTTCTGGGAAAACGGAACTGGTTTTCCGGTCTGCGCATGCACAGACCTTTAAAAGGAAAAAAAATAAATAGACACCAAAACCGTTTTTCCGGATGACAGCGGAGAGACGGATCCGGTGTTTCAATGCATTTGTTAGATGGATCGGCATCCGGATCTGTCTACAAATGCTTTCAGTTTGCACACGGATTTCCGGATCCGGTAGTCAGTTCTGGCGACGGAACTGCCTGCCGGATCCTCACAACCCAAGTGTGAAAGTAGCCTAAAATGTCAGTGATCGGCATTCACAGACATTAACCTTGGGCTCTGCTATGTGAAAACACCAAATTTTTTTATACCTACCCTGGATTACAAGTCTTCTAGTTCCTTTATATGCAGCGCTACGTTCCGTTTTACAGACTCATGAAAGAACCCCACTGTACAGTAAGTCAACGGGTTCCGTACTGTATTCGGCATAGCCATAAAGGCTTTGTTATTAGTTACTAGTGTGAAAAGAGATCTGCGTGTTGACTACAGTAAATACAAATAGCCTGAAGCAGAATTGTGAATGCTGCTCTGGAGGTAACAAAACAGCAGAAAGTTGCACAAAAAGATGTGGCCACAGCTATGTAAAGACTTCCTAAAACGGTCTTTGGTTTTTACTTCCTCTTCTCAGTGCTGCCACTACTCGTAGATATCCAGTTCACTTTCACGGACAACATGCTGCAAGTGAAGTGCATCAAAGCAAACGAAGCACGCACATAAGAGGCAGGAGATACGCAGAGCGCCATGCCAGTGTAATACGACCTGTGGTTTATAGTACAGGTCTACACGACTTTGTAGCCAGCAGGGTTTACAAGCTTTATTAGCAGAGGTGTAATCTGAAGCTCCTGTGCCTCAATGCTAAATCTGGAAGAGCCCCCAAGACCTCCAGCCTACCGTACCATGCGTCATTAATAACGCTAGGGTCTTCGTATGGGGTGGATCAGCCTCTGGGCTCCGTAAATAAACAGTGCCTGGGTGCCACTGCTACCTCTACCTACCCTATAGCAGTTGCACCTCACCTATTTGGCCAGAGGGGGGCGTCACTGACAAAGGGCCTCAGGTGGTTGCGGCTTAGCATACTGTAACATGTCAGATTGTTATTGATTGGGGTTGTCAGAGACAGCTAGAGGGTTGTCAGAGATGCAGCATGATCCTGGCACCCCTAGCAGACAGCTGATTTGCAGAGGGAGGCCTCCGCCTGCCATCCCTTTCCCACAAATCGGTTGCCGCATGGCAGATGTGGTGTTACATGGCGGAGAAATTCTTGACATAAGAAGACGGATTGAGGCTACCACAACAGCAGTCCCATGTAAAGAGCAGTTCACCATTTTGTCTCCCGGAGGGGGGTCCAGGGCGAGGGAGACCCGAACCTCTATGATGTCCATATGCTCTAATTGGGCATTTCGACATTTCGATTATCTGATTCATAAAAGTAAATGTATGTAGAATATGACAATTTGCTGGGAACAACCTTCTGAGCTGAAGGACAAGCCTTGAAATTCATGGAGAAAGCCTGACATGGGACTGGATGAGTCAACATTCCTCAGCAATTTACATTCTCTCGCGGTTATCTTGAAGTACACGAACCGTTTTAATTTCTAGCCCAAGCAAAGGCATGTCGGAAATTAACCGCCCATTATGTACAGAGCGAGCGAGTTGGTTAAACAGGTGTGTCCTCTGCAGGCGTCGCCCTCCTCTGCAGCACAGCTGTCTGACGGAAATATCCTCTCCCAGAACCACCAATATAAGGGTACGTAGACGCAGCGATTCTGGCCGCGACCAAAGAGTGCAGTGTAGCGGAGCTGTCATAGGAATTAATGGGGACGCGGCGTGACACATGAATCCCCAAAAAATAGAAAAAAGGTTTTTTTTTGTTTGTTTTTTTACAATTTGTACGTTGCGGATGAAGCAAACATGCAAGTTGCACTGCGACACCATTCATTTCTATGGCAGCCCTGATTCACTGCAATACTTGGGAGCGCGACGCTTTGCCTCCAAAATCACCGTGTAGACATAACATTGAGGATATGTACAGCGACAACCGTCTCGGCCTGGTTCGCGGAGTAGCGGTAATCCCATAAAAACTAATGAGATCGCTGCGCCAGCAGTGCTGGATTTCTTGTCATTTGCATATGAGCCCATTCGTTCTATAGGATTACCGCTAACCTGCGAAAAAAAGGCTGCGACCGCTGTCGTGCGACCAGTATAGCTGTACCCTAAGTGTAATAAGAGGCTAATAAAATCCTACTATTTTGGGAAATAATGTAGGAAGAGAAAACCTCTCTAATATCTGTCGCCTATGTTGTAATGCCCTGCCTAACATCGTAATGGGCGCCACAATATCGGCGATCCCGTGTCAGGAACCTCCTATAGCGCCCTGGGATGTCCCTGAGACCAAACACCGTGTATAGTCAAGTGAGTCAATGATGTAAAGGTAGAAATACACATAGGCCAGATATTTAATATCACCGATATCAGCGATTAGATGATAAACGTACTATATCCCGCACTTAATTCCAACGCGTTTCTCAGTTCCTCAGGGGATGTATAAAACCAACACAACAGGACACACGTAAGGAACATGGAAAATAGATCACAAACAGCCAAAAATATTAGGATATATCCAACAAAAATGACACCACAAAATGCAATATCACCTATATAAATGGCGCAACACAAACGATAATGACAGATAGCCCTATTTAATCGCACCTCTTCGTAACGCGTGCCACTTATGTATACAGATCATGACAAACCCACTCCATGCCTAATTTCAGGGGTGCTACAATAGATGCCACTTATCACGAGAATGGGCGAGCCGTACCCTCTGCGGCTTCCCTGAAATTACTTGAGCGGCACACGCGCATGGCCGTTCCATTCATATCCATGGAAGTTCTGGAGATAGGGGAGCGCTGTACTCGGCTATCTCCGTAACTCTCATAGAAATAAATGGAGCGATCGCGCACACGTGCAACCCATCACTATGGTCATTTTAGGGTACTTGGAGCTCAATACCAGAAAAAAACTGATCAGTTTAATCCTAATGCATTCTGAATGGAGAGCATTCCGTTCAGGATGCATCAGTTCAGTCCCTCTTACGTTTTTTGGCCGGAGAAAATTCCAGAACACTTGCCGGAATGCCGGATCCGGCATTAATTTCCATTGAAATGTATTAGTGCCGATATTAGATCCGGCATTAAAATTAAGGAATTGACCGACCTGGTCTTCCAGTCTGCACATGCGCAGACCATTAAATATGTAAAAAGGTAAATACCGGATCAGTTTTTCTGGATGACAACCGGATAGACGGATCCGGTTTTGCAAGGCATTTGTAAAACGGATCTGCATCCGGATCCGTCTATGGTATCCGTTTGCATACAGATTGCCAGATCCAGCAATGTAAGTGTGAAAGTAGCCTTAGCGGAGCAGCAGGGGGTATGGGGCCCACATTCTCGGGATTGGAAATGTCGGATTGCAATCGCTCAGACATATAGATGTGATATACGTCGTAGTGCGGGACGAGCCTAAAGCCTCAGCCCAGTGCACCCGACGGGACTGGCACAGGCAGATATAACCACAACAGCACACAGATAATGACCGAGCCGAACCACACGTAATTGCAGTAGTAACACAGAGTAATAACATGCTATCAGCTAGGTAACAGGAGACGCTAAGTAATCCAACCATAGGTAAATATCGTTAGGAGCTGTTCACACAGTGCAGCCTGATAATGTGAAGCAAGAACAAAGCTTCCAACCAGAAAATAATGGTAAAGCGGATTCAAGATTAGGCGTGGCGGCAAAGTGATAACATAAGAGCGGCTTAATAGCAAGTGAGATTGGGTACACAGCCAACAAATGCGAGATGGCAATCGCTCGCTGATATATACATCGGTAGATATGGATGTAGTGCAATTCAGATATACTGAACCGGCAAACAGATACTACAGAAAATACACACAAACTACGCCATGCCACCCTAGCCTGAGCTGCCACCAGAAATATTATTTTCTCTGGACAATTTATCTCAAAATCACGGACAGCCAACGTTTTTACGGACACGTCGGAAAACGATGATAAAGATTATAAGTGATACACAGTGATGGCTCAAAATCACGATAATATCCACCAAAATAATCTAGACAAGTACCACCAGCAGGAGAGAAAAAAATCACGGACACAGCTATTTTTTTCTTTTTCACTGAAACAGGGAAAAAAGTCGTCTTTTTTATGGACTGTCCAGGCGATTGCCTATACCTGCGTGGTGCCCCCCGGCATAAACCAGTGCTCCAGTCATGGGAGGAGCCTGGCCCCTCAGGGGAACTTCAGCTCCCTGTGCTGGCCACACCCCTCGGGGCACTGAAGCCCTCATTTGCATAAAGAATAAAAATATAAAATATATATATTTTTTTTCCATTAATTCCCCAAACCATGTGACATATCACTGAGATGCCGATATTTGAAGCAAGGCCAAACCATGCTAACAAATCTCATTCACAGAAAACATGGAATTAAAACATAGGGGGGAGATTTCCCAAACTGGAGTAAAGTAGAACTGGGAGTAAAGTAGAACTGGCTTAGTTGCCCATAGCAACCAATCAGATTCCAGCTTTCATTTTCGGCTGCTGGATTGCAGGGTGGTCGTAACCATGGAAACGAGCAGTGTATAAAGTGATGGAAAAATGAATCCAGCCAGCAAAGGAGGCAATATGGATAGAGATGAGCGAACTTCTATTTTTAGTTCGGCGTCCAAAGTTCGGGTTATCGTAGCATCTCGTTATGGATTCCATTACGGCATTTGGAATCCATAAGGGGCTGCTTCATTGAACCCGAACCTTGGACAACCCTAAGGACCTGGGGTGACGTCACCGTCATGTGATCAGTGCAGGGGGTGTGGCTCAGCACTGGATTGGATAAGAGGTGATCCAGTGCTGAGCCACGCCCCCTGCACTGATCACATGACTGTGACGTCACTCTGTGACGGGATGCTACGATAACCCGAACCCGAACTTTGGACGCCGAACTAAAAATAGAAGTTCGCTCATCTCTAAATATGGACAATGACAATACATTAGTAAGTGCCTTGTATGAACTTTATCTACATGATAAATGCCACTTACTGCAGTCAGATTACCGCTTTAGGCCTTATGCACATGGCCGTGCGCGGACCGTGGCATCCCGGCCTGGAATCCAGCTGACAGCAGGAGCGCACAGCGTCATTGGTTGCTACGACGCCGTGCGCTTCATGCCGCCGCTGGACTACAGTAATACACTGGTTCGGGTGTAAATAATACCACTATACACCTGAGCGGTTTCATGGTGCTGCTGGGTTCTCATCCTCACAGGTCCTCATTTGAATGGTCACTAGATTTTCATAAAATCAATAGCACAAGCGACCACTAGAAATTTTGTAATATATTTTATCAGTGACAAAAGGTCTAGTTCTCCTGTTATCAGCTGTGTACCAGTTCCCCTGCTTACTGCTTTTCCCCATCCAGGATGGGATCATCTCTGCAGGAGATGAATGTCTATGGAGAGGGGAGGAGTGAGGAGGAACAGAGGAGACAGCGACAAGCAGGACTGCACAAGTACTACAGGCGAGTACTTCTCTGTAATGTCCTCTACTGTCCTACTGAGGGACTGTGAGACAGTTAGCAAGGAGATTCTCCTTTACTTTCTGTGTGCGCCGTGGATGGCAGCTAGTCTCCACTCACCACGTCTGAGAAAGCTGCAAACCAGATATTCAGCAAGCACAGAGGAAAACTGGTAAAAAGAAATCCAATATAAAAGGGATATAATGGGCAGAAATGGTGCGATTCCTCATGTACAGACACCGTGCTATTGATTAATGGACAGCACTAAGTTCCTGTGGTCCTGTCAGTGGTGGACAGCCCTCTCTTTATGCACAGTCGTAGAGGGAAGGGTGTCAGTGACTGATGAGACCACCCACTGGACTCTTAAACCCAGATTGTGCAGAGATATAAATGAAGGAAGTACAAGTTAGGCCTCATGCACATGACCATACCATGTTCAGGATACCAGCCGTGTGCGTTCCACCTTTTGCGGAACGGAATGTGCTGTGCAAAACTGACAAGAATAGGACGTGTTCTACTTTTCTTGCAGGACTGCGGAACGGACCATGTGCTGTCCGCATCTTTTGCGGCCCCACTGAAGGGAATGGGTCCACATCCAAGCCGCAAAAAATGCGGACCAAAACAACAGTCATGTGGAGGAGGCCTTCCCCGGAATCTTTTTCCATAGAACTAGATATCAACCTGCCCGGCTCCACTGGCTCTAGAACAGCAGTGCAGTAAAGCAAACGTGCATCCACTGATCTACTTGGATGTAAAAAAATCTGTAGTATCCTGGACTGAATCTCGTGCTCCATGTTACCTGCGGTCTGTACCGACGTCAATTAACTTTATGAGAAAGGTTACATGACTTTCAGAGCGGCCGGTATGCAGGAACGTGCACTAATCAACTCTGCATTTAATTAAGAGATATGTGGGTCAAAAGCAGGTGGCACCCATATTACAACATCTTGTGCATTCCTTTATGAGTATTTAAAGGGAACCTGTCTACAACGTTATGCTGATCTCACTGAGGGCAGCATAAAATAGTGACAGAAATTCTGATTTCAGCGGTGTGTCACTCATGAGCTAAAAGTAAGTGGTTGCTGAGAACCAACATCATAATCATTGCAGCCCAGGCCTTGAGAAGAGTCAAATCTACCTGAGAAGAGTCCTGGTTATTATAATCTCCTGCTCTCCCGCCCATCTGCTGATGATTGGCGGTTCTCTCCTAGACAGAAAGGGAGAAGACTAGGTAGAAGGCTGTCAGTCATCATTAGGTGGGCAGGAGAGCAGGAATTCATGAATAACCAGGACTCTTCTCAGGTGGCCGGGACTCTTTTCCAGGCCCAGTCTGCAATGATTGTGATGTTGGTTTTTGGCAACCACTTAGGGTACTTTCACACTTGCGGCATGGCTATCCGGCAGGCTGTGATCCGCCATGCCGCAAGTACCCGTGTGCTGCAGCTCCGTCCCCATTGACTATAATGGGGGCGGGGGGCGGAACTACGGCACAGCACGGCCTTGTATTAACTTTCTCTACATGATAAATGCCATTTGCTGAAGTGACAACTCCTTTAATCCCGGACAACCCCTTTAAGCACGCACTAATAATAGGCATACTCAGCATACTATAGCCTTCAATGGACCCATTTAGGCTGCATAACAGGGAATCCTTAAGAAGGGGGAACCATCCTGTTATTTTTTCCCTTGTATGCCACCGTCAACTTAGACCCTGGCATAAATGGGGTTAAACAGCGTAGCCCTGTGGTTTCTCTGATCAGTCTGTGGAGCAGGGCAGTGGACAGGTCCTAGAGCTGCCACGTGCCCTGCAGTATCCGGCGGCCGTGTCAGCGCTCACGCTGACCCATCCAAAGAAGTCCTCAATGGCTACCTGCTTTTGCCCATTTTGCACTAACTTAAGACTTGATAAAGGGGTCATTATCTTACCCCGAAACGCGTTGTCTACCTAATAAAGTTAACCATTTATTCATCTACTGATTGTTGGAGTGCGCCCCTGGCTGTCCTGCCTCCGATTGGATAGATCTGACGCCCTGTAACAGTAGAGCACAGGTCCTCTCCACCCGCTCCACGTCGTTAGGAGTTAATAGATTTTCTAGATCTTTGGATGTCAAATTAAAGAAGCTTTCCCGAGGGTGGAAAATTGACGAGGTCACCAATATCTCATCGGTGGGGCCCCGACTACCAAATCCTCCGTGGACCAGCTGTTTGAGGAGGCTGCGGTGCTCCAGTGAGCACTGCCGCCACTTTCTAGGCCGGGTCACGTGGCCTTAGTTGCAATACCAAGCTCAGCCACTATACAATGTATGGCACTGTGAGGAGGCAGTGGCGCTCAAACAGCTGATCGTGGCGGTGTCAGACCCCCATCAATGTTTCCCCCTCCGCTCCATTCCCGATTTCTCACCCCTTTCTTGTTATCAATGCAGTTCGCTGGAGAGAGGAGTCCTGTACAGGGTTGATGTCACCCAGTACCAAAGAGAATAGTAGCAACCCCTCTCTACAAAGGCCCAATGGACTGCCTCCACTGTAGGTACAAGCCTCCTATAGGCCCCCAGCCTCCGGGCCGTGGGGTGGCTGCTTTGGCTATAGTCCCGCTCAGGACCTGTATAAATGGGTGTGTATATAAAGCCCTCGTAGCTGACACCAGCAGAGCTGACCGGACAGATATAAACTCATAGAAACAATGCCACCAGTGTACGCAGGGCTGATGACAAGGAGCGTATTGTATGCCAGGGACATGTGCCGCCATCCAACGCAACCCGATGACAACTATAATCTGAAGAACGCCAAGTCACCTCAGCCAAAACTGCCGGAGGGGGCAAAAAAAGAGTCTAAAAAAGGTCATTAGACGTCAGCAAAACCGATACATTTACAAAAACTGCAGCAAGTACACAAAACAAGTGGGCACATTCGTAATATATTTGACACTATATTTATGTGTTTTCTAACTTTTTGCCAATTACGTGCAGTAATTTCCGCTATTAGGGTTAATCAAAGAGGACCCGTCCCCTCTCCTGACATGTCAATTTTAGTACTGACGTGCATCCCCCATGTAATAACAATTCTGGAGCATCTATTCTTATGAGTTAATGTTGTGCCATTCCTCTATTATTCCTGCTAGAAATTTACAAGTTAATTGCCAACAGTCTGAAGTAAAAGTTCAGCAAGGTGTTACCGGTTGCGGGTGTGTCTGACTCTGTCTATTCAGTGCTGCTGTTGTCAGGCTGTGCAGGGGCACACCCTCAACTGGGAACACCCATCTGTAGCTTTAATGCAAGCTACAGGCAATCCATTCATATACTTCTAGCAGGAATAATAAAGGAATGGCACAACAAAGAGTCACAAAAAGAGATGCTCCAGAATGGTTATTACATGGGGGATGCTAGTAGTTACTAAAACAGACGTGTCAGGAGCGGAGACAGATCATCTTTAATGGGGTATTGCCATGTTTGACATTGGGGGCAGATCCTAGCGACATACTACCAAAAAAAAAACGGAAATGACTCCATGGCTGTTCCGCAAAAAAAAAAAACACGTCCTATTTATGTCCGTTTTGCGGACAAGGACAGGCATCGTTACAATAGATCCGCAAAAAAAAAAAAAGATGCAATACTGATATCACACGGATGTCATTGTTTTTTTGCGGATGCGTGTTTTGTGGATTGCAAAATACATACGGGCGTGTGCATGAGCCCTAATACAGCACTGGCTACGGAGAGGAGGTTTTCTAATTCTCATGTACACGGGGAGGAAAGTTTCAGCAGGCGGCGTGGATTGTGAAACCCGAGGCAGATTTTACCCTTGTGCGATGCAAAGTGTACAGTATGAGATCTGGGGCAAATTTGCGACAAAATCCACAAGGAAAACCCGCATAAACTCCAACGCCCTGTGAATTTTGTCGCAGATTTGCCCCAGATCACCAGGAGAGGGTTTGTCATTTCGTTGGCGGTTTTACACAGGACTGCACGTGAATCTGCACATCAAGCAGCTGCAAATAAAAAAATATCTTACATTAAAGGAACTTGGACAAGTGAGTGAAACCCTGCTGGGCTCAGTATATACTATATACCTGCTCCACCACAACACCACCATGGGTCCGATCTCCAACCCATAGCACACCGCCCCTAGTGGTCACAGCCAGTACATCACACCGGCAGATGAATGGCCAGCAACCTGTGGCTCTGCAGTTCTGCAGTAACACTCTGCTGGGAGTAGTAGTTCCACCCCCCTATATGTAAGGCTCCGGGCTGTACGAGATGGGAAAGTTCCTGGAAGTTGTGTACTCACAGTGAT
Organism: Bufotes viridis; assembly: GCA_033119425.1. Lineage (NCBI taxonomy): Eukaryota > Metazoa > Chordata > Amphibia > Anura > Bufonidae > Bufotes > Bufotes viridis. Next base: position 132,869,102 of record CM065595.1, on the reverse strand, counting down.
GGAGCGGGGCGCTGCTTCTGGACTTCTCCTCACTCTGCGCTCTGTGCCGGGCTGAGGCGGCTGCTGAAGGGGGCAGGTGGCGGAGGAGGATCCGGGTGGAGGAAGGAAGCCGGAGGTGGTGGCGATGACAGCCGGGGAGCAGAGGAGGCTGCGCTGATCGCTTCCGCTTTGCTGGACCCAGGTGAGAATAGCCTGCAACGTAGCCAAGGCGAGGTCACTAGTGCGCAGGCGCGACTCTACCTGCCCACGCCCTTACCTGTCACACAGGTGTGCGAATATCGAAGGACTGCAGATCTGTCACCGATCTATATATCTATCTATCGAATTTCTTTCTTTCTCTTTGCTGTATCTATCTATCTATCTATATATCTATCTACTCCTACCTATCATCTATTAAATGTCATTTATCTATCTATTATCTATTAGTGTTGAGTGAACTTGTTTTTTAAGTTCTGCGTCCAAAGTTCAGGTTCGGGTTATCGAAGAATACCGTTATGGATTCCAAATTCCGTTATGGTCCGTGGTAGCGGAATCCATAACGGGATTCTTCAATAACCCGAACCCGAAATTTGGATGCAGAACTTAAAATACAAGTTCGCTCAACACTGTTATCTATCTATCTATATATCAATTATCTATCTATCTATCTATCTATCTATCTTTATATCACATATCTATCTATCTATCAATCAATCATCTCTTTATCTATCTATCTATCTATCTATCTATCTATCATCTCTTTATCTATCTATCTATCTATCTATCTATCATCTCTTTATCTATCTATCTATCTATCTATCTATCTATCTATCATCTCTTTATCTATCTATCTTATGCAGGGTCTAATACTTGGCCCAATATAATGCAGCTATTTCCTCTGAAGAGTCCATAAAACATATCTACATAATCTACACAAATACAGATGTAGCAGAGCTGACGTTTCATACGACTCACCCTGATACCACAAGAGCAGACAGCTAGTCACACAGGAGCCTCTAGTATAAAGCTGTGTAGATTATACTACCTTTTTTTGGAGATCCTATGGGTGAAATTTGTCACTAGATCCTTCCATCAGAATATAGGACGGAAATACTCCTGATCTAGACCTCTGATGACAAGCTAAAACAGTGTGAGCAGAACCTTAAAGCGGTTACCTGATGCCTAATGTAAAAAAAATGAAAATTGGACCTCATATAGTACATGACAACCTCTTTCAAACTAAGCTAAAACTAGCCCTGTACCTCACATGGATCCAGAGATCTCCTCATTCATTGCTCTGCTAGATTTATATCAAGCTGACAGCTCAAGAGGAGTGTCTTTTCTGCAGCAGCTCAGGGGGCGTGTCCTTTCTGCTGCAGCTCTCTCCCTATCACAGCTCAGGAGGCAGTGGTAGGATGAAACTGAGCATGTGCGGCCATCTCAGTGAGCAGGACAGAGAAATTAAATAAAAAAGAATAAACAGCGGGTGGCGCTATACTGATATATTTTATTGAATAAATCAGTGGATATACAACATTTTTAATTACTTGCAATAACAGAAGAATTCAGATCCAGGTGCTGGTTTGAAACGTGTACAATATTTTTCGTGGGACAACCCCTTTGAGGTAACCATACACCTTAGATATAGCTGCTATTCGGCCAGTAACTATTCCTCTCGTCTCCTCTATACACATGTATGCTCGGCTCGGTGTGTGTTCTCAGTGGGGAAAAGGAATACGTTTCTGCCGGACACCTTCATGTCCAATCCCTCTGTCGGGGAGGATTTTTTAACCGATTACCTATCCTCAGGATAGGTCATCAGTATCTGGTCGGTGGGGATCTGAAGCCTGGGAACCCCGCCACTCGGCTATTTTAAGCACCGCTGGCTTCACGAGGCTTACCAAGCACAGCTCCGTACATTGTATAGTGGCCGTGCTTGGTATTGCGCTTAGCTCCATTAACTTGAATGGGGCTGAGCTGCTCCTAGGCCACAGGACTGATGAACGTGTCGTCACATGGCCTAGGAAAAGCAGAGAGAAGGCCGCAGCGCTCACAGGAGGGGGTCCCACGTGTTAGACCCGAGGATAGGTCATCGGTATAAGAATATCAGAAAACCCCTTTAAGACACCCCCATACACTGCAAATGGTCGCCTTAATTCGTCTCACGGGTATGACCACGTGCAGCATCTCTCATGTCTGTCCAATGAACAGCATTTCTCCTTAAAGGGATTCTGTCTGTCAGATCACGCATATAGACCTGATTACGTGTTATTGGCGGTCTCCTGTAGCATGTCCGGAATGTACCAGTGTGTAACTGACTGTATGAAGGCTGTAGTTTTGCTATGGTTTTATATATATGCAGATCGCCTGTGAAAAGAGCCCAAGGGGCTGTCCAACCGTCAGTGAAGCCCAGCCGCGCCCATCCAGAGTGAGCCCAGCACCTCCCCTCATCCTCAAGTCCCCTCCTAGCTCCTCCGACGTCATTCTGAGGCCGCACTGTCATCTCGCGCATGTGTGTTTACTTGTCGTCTAAGCGCCCACGCTGTCTCCTATCCCTCTGTTGGCATCAGCCTCAGGGCTCATGCGCACGGCCCTTGATCGGCCGTTCCGTGCATTGGGGACTGCAATTTGCAGTCCCCAATGCATGGACAACATCCGTGCGCATTCCGCAGACGGTTTCAGACCCATTCAACTTGGATGGGTCCATGGTCCGTCCGCACCGCAAAAAAGTAGTGCATGCACGGACAGAAACAGATGCGGAGGCACGGACAGAAACCCCACGGAAGCGCTCCGTAGTGCTTCCGTGGGGTTCTCTGCCTCCGTTCCTCACCGACCTTCCGGATTGCGGACCCATTCAAGTGAGGGCTGCAATACGGGCACGACCGGATGCATGAGCCCTTAGGCTACATGCACACGACCGTTGCCTGCCTCCGCGTCCGCTCCTCCTTGAAATTTTGCGTCCGTCAAAAAAAACGGATGACGGACCGTTTTTTTTGACGGATCCGATTTTTATGGCAGATCCATTGTAAAAATGCCTATCCTTGTCCGCAAACGTGAAAAAAATAGGACATGCACTATTCTTTTGACGGAATGAAAACACGGATCACGGATGCGGAACACAAACGGTTGACCATCCGCATTTTTTAACGGACCCATTGAAATGAATGGGGAAGCATCCAATCCGTGAAAAAAAACGGAACGGACGCTGAAACAAACAACGGTCGTGTGCATGGGGCCTTATGGAAAGAGCTGATGGACTATGGTTCCAAGGTACGGTTTGGTTTCGAATTTTAAAGTGGTTTTCCACTTTAAAAATCAACTCATCAGAGCCCATGTGTTCTAATACTGTACTGTACAGAGAGGGATCTCCGTACAGTATTATTCTGAAGTTTTGAACGAAGCGACTTCGGATAAAGCATCAGAAGCTCGCTTCGCTCCACACTAGTCTAAGGCCTCATGCACACGACCATATGTGTTTTGCGTCCGCCCAAAAAAACGGATGACGGACCGTTTTTTTGGGGCGGATCCATTTTTTTAGCAGATCCATTGTAATTATGCCTATCCTTATCCGCAAACCTGAAAAAAATAGGACATGCTCTATTTTTTTGACTGAATATAAACATGGACCAAAAACGGTTGACCAGCTGCATTTTTTGACGGACCCATTAAAATGAACAGGGAAACATCCTATTCGTGAAAAAAACCGGAACGGACGCGGAAACAAACAACGGTCGTGTGCATGAGGCCTAAATGTAAGACTCCTTGGAAGCTGTCTTACATTTAGAATAGGCGCCTCTTCATCACTTCGACGATGCGCCGCCAGGTAAAGAGCTTTCTAAGACTGGCGTCTAAAACGCCAGTCTTAATCGATGTACCCTCAAGTCTCTGTTTACCAGATTAGGAACCGTTTGGTCATGAGCACTCGGCAGTTATCATCTTCCACCGCAGAGATGGCCAGAAGAGATTTTGCTGAAGATTTAACCCTTTGCAAGCAATAGATGAAATCACCAGCAAATCCAGAAAAAAATCCAGCACCATGCCCTCAAATGCATGAAGAACATGCTGCGTAGTTAGATGGCTTTAGGGCATCCCCACACACGATGCTATTCTAAGGCTTGAAGAAACTTTAAGAATGTTTCTTATCATTTTCTTCACAAACGAACATGGCAGAAACATCTCACCTGCGCACATAATCCAGACTACCGCAGATTACCAGGATTCAGGCCTTGCAGTCCATAGAGGGCCCCTTTCGCACTACACGTAGATATCCGTTACTGATAATCTGTAAGTCTAGGACCTGAATTTGGCAGAATTTGCCGTCTAAATGTTTGCACTGGGGGCGTTACCATTACACCTAGAGGCTCTGCTCTCTCTGCAACTGCTGCACCCTCTGATTAAGAGGACCAGATGTAATGATGTTTACACTGCCTGGTCTGGTCAATCATAGTGCAGAGGCCGCAGCAGTTGCAGAGAGAGCAGAGCCTCTGTGTAATGACAACGCCCCCGTTGCTCCTAAAGGCTCATTAGCATATATTAAAACATCATTTTTCTCAGCAATGCGGGCACATATGAACATGGAAATCTCTTACAAATTACAAGATCTGCCTGCGCTGCCGTGTGTGTGGTACAGTATTTAGTCTCCTTGGGAGGAGACTCCGCTGCTACTTATCTATTTGGGAATCTGTTGCAGTCCCTATATATAATAAAGTGTAGAAAAATAATCGCAAATTGCGATAATGATAGTAGCGCTGGGGTACTGTGCTATTAAATGTGGATAACAGTGTAACATATGAACATGGGACCAACACAGATGCCTTCAGCTGCCAAGAGCACATGTAACAGGTCAGCCAGTGTCATAGGGACAGATCTGCTGACAGATGCCCTTTAAGGGAGGGTTCACACGTGTGGCATTTGCTGCAGATTTTCCACAAAGGACAGATGAGGAGGAAAACTGCAAAAAATGCCTGAAATGGGCAGCAGATTGCAGTGGATCATTTCAATGGTTAGAAGCTGCAGATAAAACCAGAAAGATGCAAATTTCCGCAGTTTGTCCAGTATCTCAACACAAAGGATGGGACCAGGAGCAAATCCACGACAGAATCCGTAAGTGTGGAAATTCAGCTAAAACTTCACAAAAATCTGCATAAACTACACTGTGGTGTGCATATACCCTAGGGGTGACGCTGCTGCCCCCATAATACAAGCAGGGGCGGACTGGGAACTTAAAGTGGCCCTGGAAAAAACAAAAAACTAAAAATGGTCCCATATTTTAGGTGGGTCCAGGTTGACAGAAGGTGGAGCGACACAAGTAGGCAGAGCCAACAGAAGTACACGGGGCCAACAGTACTGTAGTGCAGAGCAAAATATGGCCCCAGCAGAACCAGATAGTGCTGCCCCAGTATTCAACTGTATCTCTGTCCTGAGGACGGCCATGCAGTTGAGTTCAGGAGGGCACCAGCGCCCGCTGGGCAGGTGAATAAGTGCCTGATGCTTCTAGCATTAATTAATGCTGAGAGTATCAAATTGATACTTGGCCATGAGGGGGGCTCTGGGAAATTTTCCTGTAGGGTCTTTGGCCAGTCCGCCCCTGAACACAAGTGGGGTCATTTATCAAACTGGTGTAAAGTAGAAGTAACTTAGTTGCCCATAGCGACCAATCAAATTCCACCTTTCATTTTTCACAGCTCCTTTGGAAAATGAAAGGTGGAATCTGATTGGTTGCTATGGGCAACTAAGCCAGTTCTACTTTATACCAGTTTCATAAATGACCCCCAAGGTTTCTACTGCAGCTGCCACTTCTCCTGTCCGTAGTACGGCACACTGCACCACAAAACCAGGCAGTGTTTTTTCCAAATAGGGTCTGAGGCAGCTACAGCCTGTTCCCCGTCATTTTCTGGAAACTGTGATGTCATCTGGACCTCGTCCAGTACCCGACTGGTTTCAGCAACTTTAGTGGTAACCACAATACCCCTGTTATTATTACAAGCAGATCACATCATCACAGTTACTGCGTTTTGATAGAAGCTTGTGATTTTCACATTGGAAAGACTCGGCACAAATTAACTATTACTTGTCCTGTCTTTTTTTATTGCTTTTTATCAGATTTTTTCAGCTGTAAAGAAACCTACTAGTGGGTGATGCGTTATACACCAAAACGTGGTTATTTATGGATGATTAATTATAAAGTGCCGGCCATGCTGAAAAAAAGCTAAGCAAAGCCAGGGGAAGGGGGCGCCGCGGTCGGAGAGGGCGGTCCTTACTGATCAGATTGATGGCCAATTCTGGTGAAAGTATTATATGGTCTTAAAGGGGTATTCCCATCTTGGACATTGAGGACATAGCGCTAGGATATGCCACCAATGTTTGTCCTATCCTTAGAATAGAACCCGCAGAGTGACGGAGAGCGCACCATTTCTATGGGAGTGCCAAAAATAGCCCAGCGGAGCACTTGGCTATTTTCAGAAGTCCCATTGAAATAAATAAGAAGCGCACCACGCAAGCACTGCCACCGCTCCATTCACTTTTGTGGGGCGATTTGCTCATGGTCCCGCCCCCTAGGAAGAAGAAAACATTTTGCGCCCCCCGCGCGACTGTAAATAGTATCATTTGTCTATAAAATTGTTATAAGTACACCAATCTCCCCACAGGTGAGGGCCATTACCCCCCCCCCCCCCCCCAAATCATGTGCAGGCTCCATTAACCCTCCCTCCCCCCCAAATCATGTGCAGGCTCCATTAACCCCCCCCCCCAAATCATGTGCAGGCTCCATTAACCCCCCAATCATATGCAGGCTCCATTAACCCCCTCCCCAATCATGTGCAGGCTACATTAACCCCTCCCCCAAATCAATCATGTGCAGGGTCCAGGCTTCCCCTCCCCCAAATCATGTGCAGGCTCTCTCCCCCAAATTATGTGCAGGCTCTCCCCCAATAGGGTCCAGGGTCCCCCCACCCACCCAATACTTACCTCCCTGGAAGCGCTGGATGCAGGCCTCTTCCGGCCTGTGTCCCACTCTGCACTCTGCTCAGGCGGCACGATGACGTCATCGCGCCGCCTGTACCGCTCTGATAGGCTGCCGGCACAAGGCCCACAGCCTGTCAGAGGAGCAGAGGAGGGAGACGCCTCTCCCTCCCCTGCCGCACACCACAGCGATCTGTATCGCTGTCCAGAGGACGGCGATACAGATCACTATGGAGATGAACGCTTCCACAGTGGAAGCGTTCATCTCCTGTCACCTGGAGCCCCCCTTTACGGAGCCTCGCGCCCCACTATTTGAGAAACGCTGCCTTAGGGTCTTGTAAACCTAATGACAGACTCCCTTTAAATCCCACCTTTGCTCTGGAGGTCACGGTCCATGACATGTGTATATCAAATGTTAACGGCATGTGACCAACAGGGCCTTTAATTGGCTGTAGTGGTTACACGCCTGTATGCTACATCATGGGATTAAAAATTAAAAGTCTGGTTGATCTCCAGGAGCCTCCCAGACAGTTCTGGAGACCTGACAAATAACGCCACATGGATTTACTAAGCCAATGTCCCATCTGTTACTTGGCAGAGGATAAAATCTTCTTCAGCAACCCAGTGAATTTTCGCGAATATTTTGAATATAGCGATATATATTCGTAAAAACGAATATTGTTTTTTTTTTGTTTTTTTCATCTGAACCCATTACCTAGTATACCTACCTGCTTCTTGCTTGTGGGCCAATGTGAGAAGGCTGCAATATTGTAGTCTGTAGTGAATTAGAATATTCTTCATTATTTAAAAAAAAAAAATTCTCAGTGTAATAAAAATCAGCAATGTAATATTTGCGTAATGCGAATATTCTAAAACATGAATATATAGCACTATAGAATTTCTTTTTTAGAATATTCGTCATTTTTTCTAATTTAATGTGAACAGTCATTGGCCAAAAAGCAACTTATGCAGGGAGGAATCATGACTTCAGATGGGAAAAAATGACGAATATTGCAAAAAAAGAATATATAGCACTATATTCCATAGTGCTATATATTCGGGTTTTAGAATATTCGCATTACGTGAATATTAAATTGCCGATTTTTTGCAATCAATAGAATAATTACGAATACGAAAATTCGCAAATATAACGTATTCTAACGAATATTCGTGAAATATTTTTGAATTCGAATATTGCCCCTGCCGCCCATCACTAGTCAGTAGTGCCTCCATTAGACCTCAAGTGTAAACAAAGAGTGGCGCCTTTGCTTACCCAGTGATTGACGAAGCAGGCATCTCCGGGCATTTCATGTGTCCTGAGATGAGACCAGGAAGTGAGACCAGAGGGGTCCTTATAAGCATCAGACCGTATTGGTGGTGTATCAGTGACTAATTCTTCCCATTCTGCCCCACTGTTACGAACGCTCCCGTGACAGGTGCCAGGAGATCAGAGAGACTGGCAACACGTGGGTTAATCTGACTGGTTCCTTGTTGATCATTTGTGTCTGTGTTATTTTGGTAATAACTACACCCCTTGCAGTTGTTGTTGGTATGGTAATTTAACCTCCCCTATTTATTACTGCTTACCCATTCTGGGGGTGCGGTTTATAGCCTCAGTTTCTGGACTCTGGGCTAGCTGGTTGTTGGGTCTCGGTTGAGCTTCTGGCGCTGCCTTTGCTCCACGTGAAGTTAAGTGTCGTCTTCCTTATTTGTTTTTTGTTTGTTGTATTTCCCTGTCTTTTGTATCTAGGCCTGAGGGAGACTCTTGTTCATCCTTCTGGTGGAGGAATAGGTTGTTTCAAGTCCTGTAACTATACCAGGGTCCTACAGGGTGTGTTAGGGCTCTAGGTTCCTGTGTATGAATTTTCCTACCATTGAGGTCAGTTCATACTGATAGTTAGGACTTGGATTAGGGTTGTTCTAGGAGGTGACCTTCTCCTTTACCCTAGTTTCCAGGCCTAGTTCCTGTCTCCTTTCATCCCGTGCTCTGTGTGGAGTTTCCCACCCACACCGCATCATCCATGACACCCATACAGTGCATTCAGAAAGTCTTCAGCCCCTTTCACTTTTTTCACATTTTGTTATGTTGTGGCCTAATGCTAAAATAAAAAAATTTAAAATTTTCCCCATCATCCTGCACTCAATACCCCATAATGAGAGAGTGAAAACATAATTTTTAACATCTTGTATTTATTTAAAAGACTAAAATCTCGTAATAAGATACGTATTCAGACTCTTTACTCTGGACTTAGTTGAAGCCCCTTTGGAAGTGATTCCAGCCTCCAGTCTTCTTGGGTATGATGACACAAGGTTTGCACACCTGGGTTTGTGTATTTCCTGCCAAGCTCAAGACCTGTCAGGTCTGTCCAGAGTTGTTCAATTGGGCTCAAGTCAGGCCTGTGGCTGGGCCATTGAAGGACATTCACAAAGTTGTCCCTAAGCTTTCCCTTGACCCTGATGAGTCTCCCTGCCCTAGCCGCTGGAACACCCCCCCACAGCATGATGCTGCCACCACCATGCTTTCCTGTATAGATGGTATTGGGTAAATCATGAGCAGTGCCTGGTTTTCAACAAACATAACGCTTAAAAAAAACTTCAATCTTAGCTTTATCAGACCAGAGAATCTTGTTTCTCGCAGTCTGGGAGTCTTTTAAGTGTTTTTTTTTTGTAAACTTTCATGTGCATTTTACTAAGGAGAGGCTTCTTTCTGGCCACTCTGCCATAAAGTGTGGAGTGCTGCAGTGATGGTTGACCTTCTGGAACTTTCTCCGATCTCCACACTGGATCTTCGGAGCTCAACCAGAGTGACCATTGTGTTCTTGGTCACCTTTCTTAACAAGGCTCTTTTCCCCCAATTACTTAGTTTGGTGGGGTATCCAGCTCTAGGAAGAGTCCTGATTGTTCCAAACTGCTTCTATTTAAAAATTATGGAGGCCACTGTGCTTTTGAGAATTTTCCACGCAGCAGAAATTTTTTGTCCCCTTCTCCAGATCTGTGCCTCCACATAATCCCGTCTCTGATCTCTACAGGCAGTTTTTTCTCCTCTTGGCTTGATTTTTGCTCTGATATGCCTTGTCAGCTGTGAGACCTTATATAGACAGGGCTGTGTCTTTCCAAATCATATCCAATCAACTGAATTTACCTCAGGTGGACTCAATCATGGTGTAGAAACATCTTAAAAATGATCAATGGAAGCCCCCCAGAGCTAAATGTCAAGAGTCATAGAAAAAGGCCATGCAAAATTTAAGTTTTTCCTTTTCAATAAATTTGCAAGCATTTCTAAAATTCCCTTTTCACTTTTTCATTACTGGGTATCGAGTGCAGACTGATGGAGGAAAACAGCAAAATAGATGACCGGCACTCACTTGTCTTGCGAAAGTAGAAAAGTTTTATTTGGTCACATCAGTATAATATCGGTGACGCGTTTCGGCTCAAACAGTGAGCCTTTCTCAAACAAGCAGATGTAAACATGATGGAGGAAAACGTGATTTTTCTATTTTAGCATAACATATAGTTTAACTTAACAAAATGTGAAAAAATTGAAAGGATCTGAAGACTTTCCGAATGCATTGTATAAATAATGCAAACCCACGTGTTTTACAATAGGTCCAGCCTCTCAGACACCCATTGATCCCCAAAGAATGGCTGACCTGAATGAAGTCATTTCTGAAACATCCTTGAACCAGCCAAGTTCCCCGTTAGTACAATACCCATAAATATAACAGACAGGACATTTTCTACAAATCCTACTTTCACGAATTTACATATTTTTGTATTCTGGATCATATTATGACTGTGGTTGGAAAGTCACAGACAGGGATGAGTATGACAACCCCTAAGGATGAGTCACTACAACCAGTCCTGAATTAAATACTGCACAAACCTCAAGCAAATAGCAGCAGGCAATGCTAAGCAGACGAGATATAATTATGATCTTTTATGTTCTGAGTCTGTTACTCATGTTTTCTGCCTGCCATGTGCTAGTCATTTAGGCTTCTTTCACATCAGCGTTTTAGCTTTCCGTCCTAGAGTTCCGTCCTCGGGGCTCTAGGATGGAAAGCTACTGATCAGGATTATCCCCATGCATCCTGAATGGAGAGAAATTCGTTCAGGATGCATCAGTTCAGTATGTCAACGTTTTTTGGACGTTGACAAAAGCGCAGCATGCTGCGGATTTGTCTCCGTCCAAAAATCTGGAAGACATGCCACAACGCCGGATCCGGAATTAATGCCCATTGAAGGGCATTAGTCCGGATCCGGCCTTTAGCTAAACGTCGTTTCCGCGCATCGCCGGATCCGACGTTTAGCTTTTTGTCAATGGTTACTATGGCAGCCAGGACGCTAAAGTCCTGGTTGCCATAGTAAAGAGTAGGGGGAGCGGGGGAGCGGCATACTTACATTCTGTGCGGCTCCCGGGACGCTCCAGGATGACGTCAGGGCGCCCCAGTGCATAGATCACGTGATCGCATGGATCACGTGATCCATGCGCGCGGGGCGCTCTGACGTCATTCAGGAGCGCCCCGGGAGCCGCACGGAATGTAAGTATGCCGCTCCCCCGCTCCCCACTGCTACTATGGCAACCAGGACGCTAGTAGCGTCCTCGCTGCCATAGTAACACTGAAAGCATTTTGAAGACTGATCAGTCTTCAAATGCTTTCAGTTCACTTGCGTTGTGCCGGATCCGGCGTGCATTCCGGCGACGGAAGTGCACCCCGGATCCTAACAACGCAAGTGTGAAAGAGGCCTTACACAGTCTCAGTAAAAAAATAAAATCTCAATAAAAAAAAAATCCATAAAGAACTTACAAAGTTTTCAGTTGGGTTAAGGCAACCGGGTAATAACTTCAAAAAATAATTTCTACTGTTAAAAACCTTTTCCCGAACTCGTTTTTCGGTTCCAAGTGGTACCTTGGAACCGAACTCGAGTTCGGGAAAAGGTTTTTTAACAGTAGAAATAAATTTTTGAAGTTATTACCCGAAGTCTCGCGAGACTTCACGAAGTAATAACTTCGGCTCTTCTTAGCCAATGCATTCGAATACTGTACCACGGATAGGTCATCAGTATTAAAATCTCACAAAACCCTTTTTTTTAAAGAGATTTTCCAGGATCGGGCAAAATTTGTCCAAGGGGGTAAATGGAATAAAATAAAATAAAAAAATGCAGTACTCAATTAGTCAATCCCCCCTTAATTCTAGTGGTTCCTCCCTGTGCTTTATTTACTCAGATTTAGCGATGATGTCACATCAAGGTGATGTCAACACTGCAGCTGAGTAAGCAAAGCGCTGGAGCAGTGGTGCTGGAATGACAGGGGGACTTACCAGGTTAGTACTTTTATTATTTTATCCCATTTCCCCACCACCCCCACCTTCTTTGCCAAATTGTGGCCGATCCTGGAAAGCCCCTTTAAATACAAATATACTACAATGCATTATTGCATTGTCAGTGTAAAGCTAATAAGCACTTGATGGCCGTTCTTTAGGCCTCTGGCTATCGTACCAACCTACCAGGACGGTTGACAAATAGCAAGGTGCTATTGATCATGGTACATAAGGGGTTAAACATTCAAGGTTCAAACTATCTCCAATTTTGGCCATTACCGTGGGATGTCGCCTCTAAGCGGGCTGTGGGAGCCCCTGCCTGCGCCATACATGTGCCGGAAGGAGTTAACAACCTTGACTTTTTAGGAAATATCTCAGGTTTGTTACATTTCAGAGGGACAAAGTGATGCTTTATTAGCGGAAGCTAGATTAATATGAAGGTTGTGCATCCGAGTCTTCCTGCAGAGATTTAGCACTTGTCTAATTAGCATGCAGTCCGTCATCGAAGTTTGCTGTAAAAACCTTTGAGCCTTAATTGGTTTGTGCATTTCGGCTTGTATCAGTGCTTCTTGGATTGCATATAAATCAGTTTTCTAAGAGTGAAGACCAAACAAGAGAAAACATTAGGCTTCAGAGAAAAGCGTTTTAATGTAAAATATTAAGCTGGTGATAATGTAGCGTGAAATCCTCCCCAATATTACCGCATGTTTTTCACACTTGTTTTTAGCCTACATGCACACAACAGTGGTTTTTTGCGGATCCGCAAAAAAAACGGAAGACACACGGACACACAACCTACAAAATTTGCGGACACACGGAACGGATGTGGATGTGAAAATAAAAGGAAGACGGATCCGCGATTTGCAGACAGCAAAAAACAACTGTCGTGTGCATGTAGCCTTATACAGGACTGAGAGTTTTCAAATCTGACTTTCCAGCTTGTAATTCACTTTCCGAAAACCATCACAAAAAGGTAAAAGAAGATATTTTACCCGGTTCATGTATCCGTCTAGAAGGGTCCTTTTATAATGAAATAATCACAGCGGGGCCCCTACTGCATGGTTGTGCTGGGTCCTCCAAAGACACAGGATTTATAGTCCCCTTCCACTCTGGAGGGTCTGTAACACCCCAGAGTGGCATTACAACTTCTGCACCTTGCTGCTATCTTTTATGGTCTAACCTACATGTCACCTATATATTTATTTCCCAATCCCTTAATACTTTGCATTTATATTAATGTTATGTAACTGTTCATGTAATGTGGCTGGTTCACCAGCAGGTGTCAGAAAACACGGCAGGGATATATGTAGGTAGAATGGAGTTTTCCATTCCATTCTAACCCCCCACACCCCTCTCCCCTGTAGGGAAGTGGGTTAGCCCTACTTCCTGAAGGAAGGCTGGGGACTAGCTGGAGTCAGTTGGAGTTTTGCCCCTGGCCAAGGAGGCAGAAGCCTAAAGCCTCAGGAGCCAGGAGTAAAGTTCCTCGGCTAAAGATGAGTCCGACTAAACGGGCCAACGGGCGACCAGGAACTTAGTGAACTCAAGATACAGTGCGCCGATTCCTAGAATACCGCGCGTGCACCCAGCCACGCATGCGCCATCAGGAGATTTCACAGTCTTTCGACTTGAAACTGACACTGCGCACGCGCGGATTTTCTAACATATATCACTACACAGCGTGCATTACATTAATTGCTGGCTGGCTTCTGGCAGGTCATTGCCCTCCAATATGCTGCAACCACCCCCCTGCCAGAAGCCAGCCAGCAATTAATATAATTTAATGCGCGCTGTGTAGTGTGGAATATCCGCGCGTGCGCAGTGTCAGGGTAAGGAGATTTTTTACATTTCGAAAGACTTGAAATCTCCTTAACCCTGACAGCACATGTGCGGCATTCTCGCGTGCACTGTATCTTGAGTTCACTAAGTTCCTGGTTGTCCGTTGTAATGCGCAAATGCAGAAAGGTCGCACACCCCCGAAAGTCACGTGGGGTAAGTTTTTTTTTCAAGGTAAGGTTTTTTCTCAGAACACCGGCTTGAATCTGTGCTGATGCTGCTGTGAGCACATGACTTTGCTAGCATGTTCCTATTACAAATACACAGACAGCTTGCTATTCCCTGTGTGGAAAAGGTTATATAAGTTATTTTTTTACAATAGCTATCTCTTAGCAGGGAGGTACTAAAGAGATGCAGTAATGTAAGTCTTCTTCTTCTCTGCTCCATATTGAAATGTGTTGAGTCTGCATCCTGCAAGTGGATGAGGCTAATAAACAGTATTAAGCAGAGAGCACTCAATTTTTAATTGCATTAGAAACTTAGATTTTTACACTAAAATGCTTATCTGAAGTAATTTTAAGTGGATCACTGGAGGCATACTTTAAAGGCGTTCTCAGGCTGAAGATATTGATGATGACCTATCCAGAGGTCAGTTTGAGATCAGTGATGGTCAGACATCCGGCACTCCCACGATCGGCTTTTTCGGGCTGCTGTGACACCGGGAACTAACATTGTACAGATCGGAAGCAGAAGGCTATATCCACTGTGTAGTTTACGGCACCAGTGTTCCAATGCTCAGAAATGATGCAGTACCCCAGAACGGCCACTACACCGTGTATGGAGCTGTCCGCCTCCAGCACCATAAACTGTATAGTCCCTGGCGACGCAGCAACCCCAAACAGCTGACCCGTAGGGGTGCCAGGTCCTGGACCCTGACCGATCTGATAATGATGACCTATCCGGAGGATATGTGTAGCCCGGAGAATCCTTTCAAATAAAAGGAATGCCCTGTATTATCCGTCATTTTTATAGTAATATTTTATTACAAAATCATAAGAACCCTCACAATATACACATTTGCCAAAAATTATGCATTGGCTGTGTAACAACTTTTAGTTGAAAATCATCTGCCGTGATGATGTGTTTTAGCTAATAACACCTCTTAATGGCCCAGTGTAAGGCCCAGAACGACACAGTCATTGGGAATGGGCTGTAATTTCATTTTGAAAATCTCTGAAGCTGGAACACTGTACGTTCCACAGTGTGAGGGCTGAAGCCGCTGACATAATGGAATGCATGAGGCCTGTTATTAGTAGCCATTATTTTCTTTGTATGAAACAAAACAGGCTGCAGGACAAGGCTGAGGTTAGAAAATAAAATGCAGAAGTATGGAGCCGCAGATGACAGGTAAGTACATTTACAGTGCACTTATTTGTAGGTTGTAAGCCTCGCGGGCAGGGCCCTCTCTGCTTCTGTAACAGTCTGTAACTCGATGTATGTGCTCCCCTTATCATATGTAGAGCGCCATGGAATGAATTGCCTATTTATAATAAATAATATTAATAATCGGTAAAAAAAAAGACAGCCCTACTTATAAATGTACAGTAAAGATTTATGTATAAAATACTAACAGGCACTCAATCGCCTGGGACTGTGTTGAGGATTCGTTCTTTAATATGTCAATATTTCAAATATAAATAAGCAAATATAAATAGGCAATTAAATCAAATTATGACGCAGAAAAATAAAAAATATATAAAAATATAAAATAAAAAACAATCGCTTCAGAAGTTCATATGGTAGTCAGACAACTGTCAGTTCTATATCGTTTCATGATCCTTATAAACATGATTCCCAGTTATATATATATATATATATATTTATGGAAAATGAGGTCGTAGCTTAAGAAATAAGTTAGATAGTTCTTAATATTACTTCATTCAAAAAAATGGTCAAATAAATCCCAACGTTCTTAATCCATCCGATAATCGTATTAGTTGTTCCACATATCTTCAATATATCCAATAATCATTGTATATGACGAAAAGTCACTGTAAAAAATATCACTTAATCATGATTCGATTTCCTTTACAAATCAATGTTCATGATTTTAATTGATGATGTTACTTGATCCAGATGCTACATGAAATTTCATTTAAGAATCAATGTTCATGATTATTGATATATTTGTTATTTTTAACTTTCCTTTTTAGAGTATAAATATATTTCCTATTTGTTTAAATTGTCCATATAACGTTATGGTTGATAGCTAGAGTGATTATTATCAGTGTGGTGTAGATACATGTATGTAAACAATATGACTTTCTTTTGTTGCTGGTAATTAGACTTTACCACATCGATGTCTTCTGTGCAGTAAAGCCTGAGATTTCACCCAAAAATACATTGAAAGTGGTATTTTCAAAGAAAAATGAATAATATAGGGCGATCTCCCTTCCTCTTCCCTCTCCTCTCACAGACACAGGAGGAGGATTACTGCAGCTGCATCCCCCTCCTCCCCTCTAGACACAGGAGGAGGATTACTGCAGCTGCATCCCCCTCCTCCCCTCTAGACACAGGAGGAGGATTACTGCAGCTGCATCCCCCTCCTCCCCTCTAGACACAGGAGGAGGATTACTGCAGCTGCATCCCCCTCCTCCCCTCTAGACACAGGAAGAGGATTACTGCAGCTGCATCCCCCTCCTCCCCTCTAGACACAGGAAGAGGATTACTGCAGCTGCATCCCCCTCCTCCCCTCTAGACACAGGAAGAGGATTACTGCAGCTGCATCCCCCTCCTCCCCTCTAGACACAGGAAGAGGATTACTGCAGCTGCACCCCCTCCTCCCCTCTAGACACAGGAAGAGGATTACTGCAGCTGCATCCCCCTCCTCCCCTCTCCTTTCTTCTATTTACAGTTTGACACTAGGCTAAAATATACTCTATATAAATATATTAGTGTGCTATGCTTAGTGTCAAATGTTTATAAGCCTATACTGCCAACAGTTACTGTACATGGTTATTTGGGAAATGCCAATATATAATAGGGGTTGCCCCCATTCCTGTTTCATTCCTGGCTCCAGCTCTACAAGCAAGAAATGGCAGGAAAGGCCCGTTCAGCCGGTCACTGATTGAGGCAGTTCACCGCTGATGTGATTGGATGAAACAAGCATCTCCTGCCATTTCCTACCTGCCAAATCGGGACCAGAAAACGGAAAACAGCTGGGAAGGTTAAGGGTCAGAACGGCAGTGTTGGGGAATCAGTGAGGGTGAATATAACTTCTTTTTTTAATTTTTAACCCAGTGTGAGTCATATCTAAAAATGTACGTAATACACTGGAAACCCCTTTAAGGTTCACCTCTTGTTTGGACACACAGATGGACCGCACAGGGGTTAGCACTGGTGCCTGGGCTTCCAGGTATAAATCCAACCAAGGACAACATCTGCTTGGAGTATGTCCTCCTTGTCCTTACGTGAGTTTCCTCCCACACTCCAAAGACATAATGATAGGGAATGTAAATTGTGGAAGCGATGATAATGTCTGTAAAGCGCGGTGGAATATGTGGGCGCTATGTAAGCAAGCAAAAGAAATACTGTCAATTGTGACGGATTGGGTAACTGCGCTGTATGTAGAGTCACATTACAGCAATAGTCAAATTTACCTTCAAAACAAAATTGGAAAATGACACAAAAATGATGCAGAGGTTCCCATTCATTGTCAGCAAGCAGCAATGTTAAAAATACCAAGGAATTTATACAAAGTTATGTTATAAAATCTGAAACGCCACTTTGCTGGCGTTAAAATGACGCAAGTGCTGGCGTACATGGCTTTTTGCACAGAAGTTTGCGACTTGTGGCCAAGTTTGCAGATTAGATGAACTTTGAAGCCTCATTTATCTTCTGCACATTCAAAAAATGTGCAAAAATGTTGCCGCTCCATGCCAGGCAAGCCCCGGGCGTACTTTAGAAGATACAGGTGTATACCACATCGAACGTGTGCCAAATTTATAATTACCGCACGTCATTTCATATGGCACAAACCAAACCGACCTAAAACTTACACAAAAATCACTACAAATGATAAATCCCCCTCCCCCCCCCCAATCTTTATTATTTCGGGTAATATTTCAGGTTTGCTTACACCCCTATGGAGAACCTCAGATAACCGACCATGGATGTTGCCAAAATGACACACTCCTCTTTACACTTCTGAAGAACCTAGACCTTCTCTATTCGTAATTCCCCAGCCCACAATTTCCTGCACCAGACATGAAAGTCACGTCTAAATCCCTTGAAGAGATACGACAAGTGTGATTAGATTTACTGTTTCTCTAGGAAGAAAAATATTTTTTTAGCAGGGCGTGAACGTTAAGCCTTGTGTAAACTCCAGAAAAGAATGAGAAATGGACGGCGCAGGCTGGAGAAGGGAACTGCTCTGCTGGCAGATTGAAAGGAATCATCCACCAGAATTCCAGACATTATTTACCATCACCAGGGGAGATACAGACGACTATCCAGGGACAAATGACTGGAGTAATGCCGCAGCGAGGATGCTGAAAGGAAAAGGAGCAGGAAGTATTGTTAGCGAGTGACAGAGCATAATCAGAGCCTGGAGAAGCTCATTATCACCCAGACCCCCTGCAGCACAGTCACAGCCATGCGTGCCCTCCCTGCTAACAATGGGCGCTCTGTGTCCTCTGAGCAGACAGTAAATATATATATATACACACCGTGCAAAATGCTGCAAAGTAAGAATGCTTTCAAAAGTCTCAGTGTTTATAGTTTCTTTTTTATTATTTATTTGAATTTTCAAAATCAAACAATGACAGCACTTAGAAGGGGATACATTTATCAATTAACAAAATGCAAAGTGAACGAACAAGAGGAAATTAAATAAAAATAGAGAGACCGCCCTTTGCCATTAAAACAGCATCCATTCTTCTAAGTACACTTACACCCAGTTTAAGGGTACTTGGCATTGCCAGATCTGTCCTGCCGCAAGTGTAAAAGTACCCTTAGAAGGAACTCAGCAGGGAGGTTGTTCCAAACATCTTGGAGAACTAACCACACATCTTCTGTGGATGTAGAATTGCTCAAATCCTTCTGTCTCTTCGTGTAATCCCTGATAGACTGGATGATGTTGAGATCAGGGCTCTGTGGTGTCCAGATCATCACTTCCGGGACTCCCTGTTCTTCTTTACTCTGAAGATAGTTCTTTAATGTTTGGGGTCATTGTCCTGTTGCAGAATACATTTGAATGTATAGGATTTGAAACTTCTGGATTTGATGCAGTGTTTTACCCTGCCTAAGGGTACTTTCACACTAGCGTTGGTGCGGATCCGTCTGTTTATTTGTACAGACGGATCCGCACCTCTAATACAAACGTTTGTATCCGTTCAGAACGGATCCGTTTGCATTAGCTTTAAAGAAAAATGACAAAGTCCAAAACTGATCCGTTTTGACTTACATTGAAAGTCAATGGGGAACGGATCCGTTTTCAAATGCACCATATTGTGTCACTGACAACGGATCCGTCCCCATTGACTTACATTGTAAAAAAAAACGGATCCGTTAGGCTCCACCTCTTCAGACGGACACCAAAATGCTGCATGCTGCGTTTTGGTGTCCGCCTCCAAAACGGAATAGAGGCGGAACGGAGCCGAACTGATGCATTCTGAACGGATCCTTATCCATTCAGAATGCATTGGGGCTTAACTGATCTGTTTTGGACCGTTTGTGTGAGCCTTGAAACGGATCTCACAAACGGAATCCAAAACGCTAGTGTGAAAGTACCCTAAAGCTTTTGCACAGTACAGTATACACATGAAACACTGAAGGGCAGCAGTAAAAGTGCTGTACACATGAGACTGTTGTCCACTGCCCGGTATGTAGCGCTGACTCTACTGTGTACATGTATACAGAGGTTTAAAGGCAGGGGTGGGTATGCATGTCCATGACTCTCTTCATTCCAGTCTATAGAGTCACAGGGTGTATTGGTGGGCAGTGGACCCCGTGCCTCCAGCACATGCGGGTCTGAGCGATAGGGCACTCGCCTAGCTGACATTATCTTATATTCTGCACATAGCGTACGCCATAGGGCTTGTTCAAATCTGTGTTGACTTTACTGTCATTCCGGTCCATCACAGGAAGAGAAAAATGAGGGAAAAAGGTCATTTTTAATCCTTGTTTGTTTAAATAGGTGTTTTTGAGCATCGGCTATGCTCAGGGAGTGTCCACACTGCTAGGTTTCTGCTGTTTTTGGCTGAAGAAAAAGATCTATTATCACGTCTGAGATGGCAGGTAACAGAGGTGCGGGGCAGAGGGGAGAGAAGGGGAGCACCCTACCACTAGGAAGAGGGAGTAGTGGTGACCCCCAACTCACCTAGCACTGGCACACGGCTGCCCTGACGTCCCTAGACGAGCTGCTAACCCGTATGCCAATCACGTGCCTTGTCCGTGGCTTACTCTGAAATAAGCCCTAGGTAGTGAGTAGGGCGGTGGGAGCACCAGTCCTCACCACTGACACCTAGGGTAACAACAGGGAAAGGACAAACGCCACAAACAATCCCTGAAGGGAGACAACCAACAGGAGACAAGAACAGGAGACAACCAACAGGAGACAACAGGAGTGAACCGGAGATCTGACAGCACCAATTCCAACAGCAACTCCAACTCCACCAGAGGTCAGAATAGAAGATCTGGAAGGAAGGTCTATATCTGGCAACAAGGGAAGCAGAAAGGGAGAATATATAGGAGCTGGGAGTGGCTGACAGAGAACAGCTGAAAGGAAAAGCTACAGATTCCTAAATGGGACAAAAAGGATTGCAAACCTAAGCAGGAAAACCTGGACCGGAATATATTCTCACCATTAGGTCATGGAGCGATCTCTTGAGAAACCGAGCGAGTAGCCACCCGCTGCGACCTTCTGGCCCCAGGCACAACAGGGTCAGCGATAGGTCGTGACACCCTTGTGACATCTATCTGCAGGACCTTTCTTGAAAAGTACGATGGCCGGGAGGATGGATGCTGTGGTGTCCACAGGAGGCTATAGGCCAAGCTCAATGTGAACCCTCCTTCTGTTGGTTTACACCATCTCACCCCACCATCTTTAGTCAGGAGGCTTCAGTGCTTGCCTTCTTCCACCACCTTCCCATCCCGTGTAGGACAGGAGGAAAGCACTAGCGTCTGGATATTCTTGTTTGTATTTCTATAGTTATTGAGTGGAAGACCAGTCCATGAGAAAGGCCTTTGAGGCGAGATTCCTCTGCTCATAGTAATTATATGTATACTACACAGGCCTATTCGTATCCAGTGTAATAATGTTGTGAGACCAGTGTCTTACCTCTAACATTCAGGCCTACACAAAAGAATTCTACATTAAAGGGGTTGTCCCACTAAAAAAAACAGCACCTGGATCTGAATACTTTTGTAATTGCATGTAATTAAGAATTTTGTATAGCCACCGAGTAATTCAATAAAATATATCAGTATAGCGCCACCTGCTGTTTGTTCTTTGTCTTATTTCTTTGACCTGCTCACTGAGATGGCCGCACATGCTCACTTTTATCCTTCAGCTGCCTCCTGAGTTGTGATAGGGAGAGAGCTGCAGCAGAATAGACACGCCCCCTGAGCTGCAGCAGAAAAGACACTCCCCCTTGAGCTATCCGCTTGATCTAAATCTAGCAGAGCAATGAATGGGGAGATCTCTGGATCCATGTGAGGTACAGGGCTGGTTCTGGTTTTGTTTTTCAGGTGCTATATGATGTCTGATTTTCATTTTACATTAATCATGGGAAAACCCCTTTAAATGTTATTTAATATAATTAAGCATGAAAAAATAGTATTACTTTCTGTCACAGAAATGATCCAGCTGTGAGATTTTTTTGTAACTTTATTAGAATGGTGCCCCCTGCTCAGTTCCATCCTTCAACTGCACCCAGTCATATCAACTGTTAGAAGCTGTGACAGTTACAGGGAGAAAGCTGCAGCAGACAGGACATGCCCTCTGAGAAAGGACACAATCCCTGAGAAAGGACATGCCCTCTGAGCTGTAATAGGGAGAGAGCTGCCACACAAAGTACACGCACCAATAAAAGGGACACACCCTCTGAGCTGTGATAAAGAGAGAGCTGCTGCACAAAGGACCCCCCCCCCCCCCAGAAAGAATACACCCACTGAGCTGTGATAAAAAAGAGCTGCCACACAAATTACACACCCCTTGTGAAAGGTTATGCCATCTAATCTGTAATAGAGAGAGAGCTGCCGCAGAAAGGACACAGGTAGATTGCTGATATACCTTGTGTCTTGTAGTAATCACTTATGTGCTGGTTTAATTACATTCAACAATGCAAAAAAACATTTAATACATAAATAGATGACTGAAGCGTAACGCTCAATTTCAACTTAAAGGGGTATTCCCATCTCAGACAATGGGGGCATATCGCTAGGATATGCCCCCATTGTCTAATAGGTGCGGATTCCACCTCTGGGACCCGCACCTACAAGGAGAACAAAGCGGGGAGCGCTGTAGCTGGAGGACACCAGATTTCCCGGGATCCATCCACCACCAAGCACTACTCCCCGCTGCTCCCATAGATGTGAATAGGAGCGCATGCGCAGCCCATTTTCCCATTCATTTCTATGGGGCAGACGGAAATAGCCGAGCCAGAGCTCAGCTATTTTCAGTGGCCCCATAGAAATGAATGGCGGGCGGCTGCGCATGCGCCCTCCGTTCATTTTCCCGCTCTGTTCTCATTGTAGCTGCAGGACCCGCACCTATCAGACAATGGGGGCATATTCTAGCGATAGGCCTCCATTGTCTGAGATGGGAAAACCCCTTTAACACACAGGTAGATTGTTACCACACAGTGGGTATTGCTGCAGTTAACACAAATATATGTTGCTCAATTAAATTGAAAGACCCCGAAAAAATAAAATAAAAAAATTAATTGTGACCGTGTGGAAACTGAAAATATGTAAATGGACGATTGAGGTGTGACACTCAATTTCAACGTAAACTTCTTCCTCCCTAGTGCATTTTCCTGCCAACTTGTGCACGTTTTAGTGGATTCGTCCAAAACGAACCCGCAAAGTTCAGTCCGAACTGGTTCGCCCATCCTTACTGCAATACCATGTACAACCTGTGAACAGATGTGGCACTGTTTATCTAAGTAATTCCCCTTGTGAATAGGGTGTGTCCCTATGTACTCTGACCTTCAGATTGGTCGGTGTGAGACTGTGTAGGGTAACACCCTTTTTGACAAGGACATTCATAATACCTCTTGTCAATACATTTATATATTCCCAGGAGATGTAACTTTAAGGGGTTTTCCAGGACTCAGGAGAGGTCATCAATATCTGATTGGTGGGGGCTGACACCTGGCACCCCCGCTGATCAACCATTTTAGGGGGCCGCAAAGCTCTGGTGAGGACAACAGACACCTCACAGTTAGCCAAGTACAGCGCCATACATTTTATAGTGGCTGTTCTTGGTATTGCAGCCCCTGCCCTTTGATTTGAATGGGACTAAGATAATAATATAATAACACTTATTTATATAGCGCCACCATATTCCGCAAGGCTTTACAAATTCATAGGGTTTATGTACAAAACAAAAGTAACTGGCTAATATACAAGTGAAACACTAGGAGTCAGGGCCCTGCTCGCAAGAGCTTACAATCTATGAGGAATGGGGGGGGTGACACATAAAGTAGTTGATTGTGATAAGTAGGATTCAAGCCATTATAGAACTGACAGGAGTGGGGCCGGCTTCTGGTTTGGGACTACTAGAGGATCGAGTTTAGGCCAGAGGAGTTGGTGGGGGAGAGGTTTAGTCCTGGGAAAGTCATTTTAGGAGGCTTGATAAGCCTGAAAAGATGTGTTTTTAAGGCACGTTTTAAGGTGAAGTTGTTGTGAATTGACCTAATATTCCGGGGCATGCACATAGGCCTTGTGACCAATGAATGTGATGGCCGGGTGCCCATGGGAGTGCCGCTGCCTCTTCAAACAGCTGCTCGGCGGGGTTACTGAGAGGTGGGCCCCCACCAAACAGATACTAATGACCCCTCATGAGGATAGTCATCAGTATATGAATCCCGGAAAACCCCATTATTGTGTAAGTCTGTGAGAACTGAACTCGAATATTTTTCCCTTTAAGAACCCAAGGATTCTACATTATGATCTTGCAGGCAGTCCTGGACGCACATGATGATCCCGGGCAGACCGTGTAACATAGGAAGTGCCAGAGCGGATCACACCTGGATGGTGTTTCCATGGAAACGCCGCACTTGAGTTTCAACTACCAGTCTGAACAAATGAAAGGGGAGAGAGGAATCCGCGGTACTCCCTCGCCTCGGTCAATGTAAAGCTGGGTAGGCGGGTTGCCTAGCAACAAGGCACCATAGACTGAAGTCCTTTGAGATTAATGAAGCTGACCCGCTGACAATTACCCGAGTCCTCCTGGTGAATGTTCTTTATCCCGAGGCCACAGAGGAACGCAGTCAGATGAATAGATCGCAAAACGTATGTCGGAGATGGTGAACATAGCATTACCGCTGATCTCCATCTGGTGGACATAGGACTTTCCTAATCATATCCCTGTACCCAGCGGGCAGTGCGGTCACACGCGCCTTAGAGACAGTGCAAGGCCGCAGTCATGGGGCCCCACGAGAGATGGGGCCTATCTGAGGCTGGTAGCATCCCTTATTTTAATGGGAGATGATAACCTGTGCAAGGCTCACTCTCTTCATAGGCCGTGCAATACAAGCGATCACCTGAATCAAGGTCATCAAACGGAATCCTTCTATCTTATGAGACTGACTACTGTTCACATTCCCTATTTACGCAAAAAGTGGATTTTTGGTGAGACAACCCCTTTAAGAAGTCCATTTAGTCTTTGCTATGGCGCCACCTTACCCTTATATACCTCCCCGGTAGGGATCAAGGAAATGGCAGGAAAAGAGTACAGTTAATTACCCCGCCAGTCTGATACTGATGTAGGTGGTCAATAGAAAAAGCCCAGAGAACCCCTTTAGTTTGGATTATCTGCCGGTCCTGCAAAGGGAAGCTCACTTACTTGCTTCCCAGCACCCGCTCCTTTTCCTGCAGGCCAGCAATGCTCCGCCGGGCTCCACTGATGTCAATATCAGGTTTGACATCGCCGCAGCCAATCACAGGTCGCGGCGGTGTCCGCTCCCCTTATGACTATTTGTCACGACTCCTTATATGAACCTGAGCATCAAAAACATTTGTTTTTATAGATCAGAAAGATCCTTTTTATATTATTACTATAAAATACTTTGCAATTTTTACTTAACGGGGCTGTCCCGTAAAAAAAAATATTTTATGATTTTTTAAACCAGCACCTGGATGTGAATACTTTCGTAATCTCGTTTTATCCTTCAGCTACCACCAGCCCTATTTACTGTTAGAAGCTGTTACAGGGAGAGAGCTACAGCGAAAGGATGTGCCCTTTGAGCTGTGACACAGAGAGAGGTGCATCTGAAAGGACATATCCCTCTTAGCTATGATAGGGAGAGAGCTGCAGCAGAAAGGACATACCCTCTGAGCTGTGATAGGGAGAGAGCTGCAGCAGAAAGGACATGCCCTCTGAGCTGTGATAGGGAGAGAGCTGCAGCAGAAAGGACATGCCCTCTGAGCTGTGATAGGGAGAGAGCTGCAGCAGAAATAACATGCCCTCTGAGCTGTGATAGGGAGAGAGCTGCAGCAGAAATGACATGTCCCCCTGAGCGGGAGAGCTGCAGCTGAATGGACATGCCATCTAAGCTATAAGGAGAGAGATGCAGTGGAAAGGACACGCCCCTGAGCTATGATAGCGAGAGAGCTGCAGTAAAAAGTACACACACCCTGAGCTGTTGCAGGGAGAGAGCTGCAGAAGAAAGTTCACGCCCTCCTGAGCTATAATAAGGAGAGAGCTGCAGCAGAAAGGACTTTGTTTCACATCTGCATTAAACATCTCCGGCAGTGGTTTCTGTCTGGCTGATTCTTGGCATATTTGCCTGGTTGCGGCCGTATCTCTGGTGGTCCTCATTATAGTTATGGGCCCAGATGAAATTCCGGCAACGTCCGGCAGTAACGGATCCAGCGGACTGTTTCCGGCCAGAATAGCCTAACAGATCTGTCAAACGCAGATGTGAAACAGGCCTAGAAGTGGCGAGGCTGGAATCAAACATTAAAGGGACTGTCCCACAACAGACCCATCCCTTAATAGCAGATAAGTATTTGAACGGCAGGGGTCCGACCACTAGGGCTCCTGACAATTGGGGCAGTCTGGAGATAAGACTCTACAGGGAAATTCCCTGGTGGGTCGATGCCCAGGGGGCCACCCGAGTCCTCCTCATGGGCGTCATCCAAGTAAGTAACAATCTGTTGTTCCCAGAGTTAATTAATGCTGGGGGCGTCGAGTACTGTAGTTATGTGCCGGGCCGGCGACCACAGGTCCCCCCTACTGATTCCTGGATCTAACTGTATTGCCATTCCGAGGCAATCGGTGTAGGAGAACAGAGCTAGCTGGGGCTGGCCACCACAGAGGGGCAGCTTCTGAGGAGGTAGCTGGGGCATTATTTTGTGCTGCACTGTGGTTTTTGTTGCCGCTGGGTCAGTTTATTGTGTTGCACTGAGGTATTTGGCTCCACTAGGGCGGTATTTTGTGCCGCAATATGGTATTGCTGGCCCGACCTCCTTGTGTTAGCCTTGCCTTCTGTCACAACATGCCGCCACTTTTTGCAGAGAATTAACCCACACTGTAATTCTACCATTTTTGTGTTTTCCTATGGCGTTCACAGAGGAGTATAAATGATATGGTAACTTTGTTTTGTTGATCAGTACAGTAAGGTTAGGGCTCGGATCGCAGAGTAGTGGTAATCCTGTAGAAAAGAATGCGATCACTGAGTGAGTCGTGAAAAATCCAACCCTCGCTGCAATCCCATTCATTTCTATGGGATCACTGCTACTCTGAGATCCTGGCTGCCGCCAGTGTCGCCGTGTAGCACCAGCTTTAGATAACAGAAAACTTAGCCTTTTTTTAAAAGTTTTTCTACTTCTGCACAATAATCACTTTATTTCTTAATTTTTTTTTTATTATTATTTGTTCCTGTGATGCTGATTGATTCACAGACCCATACCACTTTGCAGGTAAAGTTGTGGTTTTTATTGCCGTTTTGGGGTATGACTTTTTGTTCACTTTTTACTGTGTTTTTGGGAGGTCATTTGAACAAAAAAAAAAAGGCTTTTTTATTTTTGTTAAGATGTTCACCTATGGGATTAATAATGTGCTCTTTTTATTATACATGTTGTTAGGGGCATGGTAATATCAGTGAGGGATAGTTTTTAAATTTTTTGTCTACAAAAATAAATGCATTTGAGAGGGAAAATATAATGGGGATCTGTCATGTTAAGCATGGCACCTGAGCTGCGGGCAGCAGGCTGTAGAGCAGGAAGAGTTGAGCAGATTGATATATAGTTTTATGGGAAAAGATTCCGTAAAATATGTAATTTGATTTATAAATATATATATGTTCAGGGCTTTGAAGTCCAGGAGGCGGTCCTATCAGTGATTGACAGCTCTCTCTGTATACAGTCATAGACGACAGGCTGTCAATCACTGATAGCTCCGCCTCCAGGACTTCAAAGCCCAGAATATACACTGCTCAAAAAAAATAAAGGGAACACTGAAACAACAGAATGTAAGGGTCCATTCACACATCCATAGATGTGTCCACACCCATTCCGCATTTCTGTGGAACGGGTGCTGACCCATTCATTCTCTATGGGGCAGGAATGGATGCAGATGCTGTCCGCATCCGCATTTCCGGAGCATACGCCCGAACTTCCGGTCTGCGGCTCCGTAAAAAAATAGAACATGTCCTATTATTGTCCGCAGTTTTATGGGCGTGCCGCCTGGGTGTATTGCGGATCCACAATGAACAACGGACGTGTGAATGGACCCTAACTCCGAGTCAATCAGATTTCTGTGAAATGAACCCGTCTAGTTATGAAGCAACACTGATTGTGAATCAATTTCTCCTGCAAATTGAACAGAAAACAGGTAGAAATGATAAGACAACCTATAAAGGAGTGGTTCTGCAGGTGGCGACCACAGACCATTTCTCTGTTCTCATCCTTTTTGGCTGTTGGTCACTTTTGCATTTTGGCATTGCTCTCGCCCCTAGAGGTAGCATGAGGCGGTGACTACACCATACAGAAGTGGCTCAGGTAGTGCAGCTCATCTAGGATGGCACATCAATGCGAGTTGTGTACCCTGACTGCCATTAGGTACTGTGATGAGATCCTCAGACCCATTGTGAGACCTTATGCAGGTGCAGTGGCCCCTGGGTTCCTTCTGATGCATGGCAATGCTAGGCAGTTCCTGCATGATGAAGGCATTGGTGCTATGGACTGGCCTGCCCATTCCCCAATAGAGTTGATCAAAGGGAGATTCAGATGCTTCATCCGAAGTCGCTTTGTTCAAAACTTCAAAATAATACTGTATGGAGCTCCAGTGTTAGGGCTCATTCAGACGGCTGTATGCTGTCCGCATTTGCGGATTAGATGCGGTCCCATTCACTTCTATGGGACCTTTTCTTCCATTGCACGGCTCAGCAAAACAAATGAAGCATGTCCTATACTTGTCAGTGAAAATCAGGACATGGCCCCATTGAAGTCTATGGGTCAGCAAAAAAACGGAATGCATTTTTGCGGACAGCATATGGCCTTCTGAATGAGCCCTTAGAATGTATGGGCTAAGATGAGGAAAAGTTAGTAAGTCACGAAGTCGCACGGTGCTCGGCTATCGCCGGAATTCCCATAAGAAATAATGGAGTGGCTGCGCACATGTGCGACGCGCTGCCCCAGTCATTTTAGGGAAGCAGCAAGGGGCCTGCAGGAGGGGATACGTGATCTGATAGTTACCCGCTATACTGTGGATAGGAGATGGCTTGTACCTACCGGAATACCCCTTTAACAACAGATGGCGAATCCATTTCTTCACCAAGACAAATGCATCACAAACCACAGACCATAACAAGTGTAGATAGAATGAAGAGCAGGAACGGGCCAGAGCCTCGTCGGTCGGATTGCCCACCAGGGTCCCGCGTGATCCATTAAGAAATCCGGAAGAGAGGTCATTAATCCTCCCGTGTCATCTGTGCTCATAAACATCAATTAACAGACAGACAATACCAGTAATGAGCCTCCAAGGGGTGAGTGATACCCTGCGCCCTCCGTTTACTTAGGGACATATAGATTTCGGTATATGCGTATTCTGGTCTAATGAATACGCTGAACCTCGATGCACTCAGGAGTTTCTGCCGCTCGGTATACGTTGTAGCCCTGGCACGGTGCCCAGCGTAATGTAATAAAATAACAGAAAGCGAATCCACATCCTACTTGGCCCAGTTCCCAGAGTTTTATTAGAACCACTTTACCAGGGATGAGTAACCTTCCGGTAACTGCTTGGGTTACTGCTCGAGTGCCAGTTGTGGGTCATGTCTGCGGAGGTACAAGCTCAGCAAGATCAATTCCTGGGTCACGGCAGCACGCCACATGCCGACCAATGCACCGGGTGTGATCAGTCTTTCAATTAAAGAGCAATACCAGTCCACAGTGTGTCCAAGAAGCGTAATCCTACTCAGTGTGATAGTATGCCGGGGTTTGCTGCAATGGTCCAGTACTTCTGATGCTTTATTGCTATAGTAATGCACATGGAAATGCTGACTGGTACTGCACTCACTTAAAGGGCATCTCTCAGCAGATCTGTCCCTATGACACTGGCTGACCTGTTACATGTGCACTTGGCTGAAGACATCTGTGTTGGTCCCATGTTCATGTGTCCAAATAAAATCACAATGATATGTTCACACTCTGCGGGTAATATTTGCGCTGCTGGTTCAAGATGGAGAAGTGGGTTAATTTACGTAGTAGAAATTCAAAAGTTAAGGTTGAACCGCGCTGCTCTTCGTTCACACCGATGTCTTCCTCCCACTGGAAAACTGCACTGCTCACAAGTCCAGACACAGGATACTGATCCTCAGTGTTTCCCACGTGTCTCTCACCCACGATCCACACTATGAATCACCAAAATCATAAAGATAGTGAAGGACCTTTAGCATTCTTTAAAATGCGCTATTTATTGTACTTACTAAAATCCAATTGTAAAACAGCATATCAATAAAATTGCCCATGTTCATATGTGCCCGCATTGCTGAGAAAATAAACGATATTTTAATATTTGTAAACGAGCCTCTAGGAGCAACAGGGGCGTTGCTGTTACACCTAGAGGCTCTGCTCTCTCTGCAACTGCCGCGCCCTCTGCACTGATTGACAGGGCCAGGTAATGTAAAACGTCATCATGCCTGGCCCTATCAAAGTGCAGAGGGCGTGACAGTTCCAGAGAGAGCAGAGCCTCTAGGTGTAATGGTAACGCCCCCGTTGTTCCTAGAGGCTCATTTGCATACCTTAAAACATCATTTTTCTCAGCAATGCGGGCACATATGAACATGGGACCAACACAGATGCCTTCAGCTGCCAAGCGCACATGGAACAGGTCAGCCGGTGTCATAGGTACAAATCTGCTGACAGATGCCCTTTAAGAGTTTCCGTTCTTTACTGAAATGTGAAGAATCTCTTTTTTAGAACATCACGGGATCACAATAATCTGTATTACATTTCTAAAGTACAAAAGCACTAAGGAAACATAGCTTAGCATTTTTACTTTTTCTTTTTATGAACATACACACAATGTATAGTATAAAGGCAGTAGACTGGGATTTACTGGGCAGTGGATGATTGTCTATGGCAAATAAATAGGCTGGGGCTCCCTCTACTGGACAGCGTGGATATCTACACAGACATAATGCCAGACAACTGCAGACCACACATTCTGCTGGCTTGGAATGAAAAGAATGTGTAAAATGATCTTTTGTGAAAAACATGCCAAGAAACGTTAGCGAAGTGCTAATACAGTCTGTTAAAGGTCTGCCGCTCTACAGTGATGTATGGCTACACGATGTTATGCCAGTGAGATTAAGCATTATGACAAAGTAAAACTTTAAAAAGGGTTGTATAACATTAAAAAAAGTCTGCTTTTTTAATAAGAAACAGCGCCACTTTTTTCTGGGCTGTGTCTGGTACTGAAGCTCTGTCCAATTCACTCTTTCCATTCTCATCTGTTCATACTGCGCTCCCTAGTGAGGTCAGAAGGGCCACATCTACTGCGCATAACCCAGGTATAACGAGGAACAGCGATGTGAAGACTATTTCGGACAGGTTCTTAAAGGGAAATCCAGTCAAGATGATCTTCTTATGTCATAAGTGAGATCACAAGTCTGTTATATCAGACAGCACCCGTCTCCAGAATGAGAAAGGTCTCTATAGATTAGTAGAACTCTTTTGGCACCGCTGTGGCTACTTTCACACTAGCGTTTTTCTTGGATCCGGCAGGGATCAGCAAAAACATTTCCGTTACTTATAATACACCCGTCTGCATCCTTTATGAACAGATCCGGTTGTATTATCTGTAACATAGCCAAGACGGATCCAGAGAAAACGGAGCAAAACAGATCCGTCATGACCCACAATGCAAGTCAATGGGACGGATCCGTTTTGCTCCGCATCCCAGGATGGAAAGAAAACTGCAGCTTGCTGCGGTTTGCTCTCCAGTCTGGGAATGCAACCAATTGGAATGGAATGCCTTTTGGAGCACTCCGTCCTGTTCAGTTCCATTTTGTCCCCATTGACAATGAATGGGGACAAAACCAAAGCGTTTTTCTCCGGTATTGAGCCCCTATGACGGATCTCAATACCGGAAAATAGAAACGCTAGTGTAAAAGTAGTCTTAGAGATTTCTATAAGGGCTTTTTCACACTGTGCTTTGTAGTGTTTATTGAAAGTGTACGTCATGAGGATTTTCCAACGTACATCTCTAATGCATGACACTGTATAGCCCTACAGGGGCATCGGTCACCCATAGACGCCCACGTTAGGCTGCGTTCACATCTGCGTCGAGCATTTCGTTCTTCTGATGCGTTTTATTTTTAGCTTCGACTGTGCTCAGTTTGTGTCAGACATCAGTTATTTTTGACTGGAGAAAAAATTCCACCTGCTGTGCTTTTTCTCCAGTCAAAAATAAGAAACTAATCCCAGCCGATGCTTAAAATAAGACGGAATGGTTATTTTTTTATTTTTCTCGTTTTCTGGTGGATCAGAAGAATGGAAAGTTCAGCCTGACGGATGAAAACTGAGCCCAACTGATGGGGAATAAACCAGACAGTTATTTTTCATTTTTCTGTTGACGGATCAGAAGAATGGAAAGCTCAACGCAGATGTGAACAGGCCCTTAGGGGTATACTGGCAGTACAGGTTTTTCACAGGTATTCCATAAAACAGAAGAGGGTATGCCGACATATACCGTCCCGATGGCGTCCAAAAGAACACCTCTGTCATGAGAACAGTGATCTATAGATATGTTTGACATATGGCCTCACAACCGTTGTTTGTTTCAGCGTCCGTTCCGTCCGCAAATTTTGCGTCCGTCAAAAAAAACAGATGACGGACCGTGTTTTTGGGGCGGATCCGTTTTATGGCAGATCCATTGTAGTAATGCCTATCCTTGTCCACAAACGTGAAAAAAATAGGGCATGCTATTTTTTTGACGGAATGTAAACACGAACCACGGATGCGGAACAAAAACGGTTGACCATCCGAATTTTTTGACGGACCCATTGAAATGATATGGGGAAGCATCCTATCCGTGAAAAAAAATGGAACGGACGTGGAAACAGACAACGGTCGTGAGCATGAGGCCTAACCCTGATACATATAGAAAATGGGCACTGCAAAACAATCTTAAAGGGATTTTCCTACTGCCTACACAGGATAGGAAGAAATGTGTTTATCACTCAGGGTCCTGAAGCTAGAACCCCCCAGTGATCAGGAAAGGTGTGCATGCGTGACCGCTCACTTCTATGGGACGGCATGAAACAGAGCGGAGAGCAGTACTTGACAGTCCCGAGATGGTGTTATTAGTGGAAAATAAAACCTGTCCAGTTAAGTCGATTTTCTGCCATTAATCAGTCATTTTCTTCTGCAGAAACAACAGCTTAATAACAGACAATCTTCCGAAATTTTGGATGCTGATGGATTTTTTTTTTTTCGCCGTCGATCGGCCACTACCGAACAAAAGACCTATATGAGAACTTCAAAAATGAAGCACAGACATGAAGAACATTGGGAAATCCTCTGACACGGGGGTGAGATGTGCATATAACAGGCACAACTCCGCACCGTAGCCCAAGCAGTGGTCGATCAGCTGCTGCTCCTCCTTGGACCAGTCATGGAGCACAGCCTCTGCTATGGGGACATGAAGAGCATAAAAAACATGCAAACAGATCGGGTACAAGTCTGTGTCCTCCCCGCAGGATCCCTGTCCATCTGCCGTCTTACTACTACTACTACAAAAAAAGCCTGACTGACAAGGCGCTGTTCTCCGTTTTTTTTTCTCTTTAACCAACTGATCGTCCATCTATCTGCAGTTTTCTTTATCCATTCTGAATGGTGAGCTTTACATAACAGAGATCTCAGTGCAGTAACAAAGGGGACATCAACTCCCTAAAACCCTTTTCATTCTAAAAATCACTTGCGGTTGATGTCGTCAGAATCACCTTTCCTACTGATTTAATGACGTATCAGAAGATCATTTTGACCGCTTCATTTATTTTAAAGAGACTACTGGTCCACAGCTTCTCTATCAGTTAAAGATATTCATTGAGAGCTGCATCTTCTCTGTATCCCTGTGCCGCCGCTGCCCGCTGGCCTCAGAGCCGGGCGCTTCTAGTTGCTGGGGGCTTGCTCTGTCTCTGTCTCATGCCTCTTTCCCACAGGGCTGGAGTGCTGGTTAACGCAGCGCCAGCTCATGTCCTTCAAGTACAGTTATGGCTATTTAAAGGGGTTCTGCACTTTGTTTAAACTGATGATCTATCCTGTGGATAGATCATCAGCATCTGATCAGCAGGGGGCCGACACCCGGGACCCCCGCTAATCAGCTGTTTGAGAAGGTAGCGGCGCTCCAGGAGTGCCGCGGCCTTCTCACTGTTTACCGCCGGCCCAGTGATGTCACGACTTGTATCAACTGGCCTGGGCGCGGCTAAACTCTGTTCACTTCAATGGAGCTTAGCCCCGCCCAGGCCGATTTATACTAGTCGTGACATCACTGCGCCTGCGGTAAACAGTGAGAAGGCCGCGGCGCTCCAGGAGCGCCGCTACCTTCTCAAACAGCTGATCGGTGGGGGTCCCGGGTGTCGGACCTCTGCCGATCAGATGCTGATGATCTATCCAGAGGATAGATCATCAGTTTAAACAAAGTGCAGAACCCCTTTAAAATACATTTTAGTTTTTATGTTTATGTTTTAGTTTTTATGTGCACCGAAGACCTCAAGAAGTGTTACATCTCCGAATCATTTTACTCATTAGGATCAACACTACCAGACATCGTGCCTGGTTTAATAGGGTTGATCCTGATGTCTGATGTTCTTTAATAATGCTATCAGTCTGACTCTTCATCTATCACCTGGCTCAGATCCCACAGGATCTACACTTTACACCTAGATCCAAATTAAAAGGAAACTAACGTTGGAATGTTAAAAAAACCACCCTATTTCCCTTATATTCTCCTTCCATTGGCCCTTTGTCCCATGAGCTTAAAGAGGACCTCTAACCTCTCCTGACATGTCTGCTTTAGTAACTACTTGCATTTCCCATGTAATAACGCTGGAGCATCTATTTTTAGGATTCTGTGCTGTGCCATTCCTGCAGCAACGGTACTGCAGGGTGTTACTAGTAGATGATATGTCTCTTACTGCCCAATCACTGCTGCCAGTGTCAGATTGTTCAGGGACACCCCCCTAACTGGTAACACCCATTTGTACCTTTACTGCAAGCTTATGACAAAATTCATAACTTCTAGCAGGAATACTAAAGGAATGGCACAACATCGAGTGATAGGAATAGATGCTCCAGAATTATTATTATAAGGGGAATGCAAGTAGTTACTACAATAGGCATGTCAGGAGTGGTTAGAGGTCCTCTTTAATCAAAATGTGGCAAGTGCAGAGGACACAGAGGATTTGACTACAGCAACCAATCAAATTCCAATTCTCAGTGTGCAAAATCTTGTTAAAAAAGAAAAGCATTAGCCTGATTGGTTGCCCTAGGTATCTCCCCCATTTTTACCTTGTTATGAGGCACCTCTCCCAGTATTTTTAGGAAAACAGGCGAGGATTACGCTGCCAGCTGGGAGGCAGTCTGCCATGGAGACCAGATGAGCTAAGCTTTACCATTTTAGCTAAGCCATATCTCTGCTTTTTTGAATACTTTATGCAAAACTACTATGACTCCATTGCACACTCCGTCACGTTTTTTTTTGGTCTTCTCGTCCATTCCTAGGCTTATAAAATCCACGAAGCGGCACATTCCCAAAAGTAGCTTCAGTACAGACCCTGCATGGATGTGACCGTTCCAGAACCCTGCTTGTACCATACAGCGAGTGACTGGATTGTTCCTAAACCCTGTTCAGTCCTGACCGCTCTGTCTAATAGTTTCCGGATATCTCCTCAAGTCCGCAGCGCAGCTCTGGATTTGTCGAGAATGTCTTTTCTTATTTTTGGATACGTTGGGTGAACTTCTAAGACCTGTTGAGGAGAGGCAACGTGTGGTGACTGAAATATAACATATATCATTTTAATGTATTCAATTAGAAATAGTGTTGCTGTGAATTTCCTTTAATCTGGCATCTCATAATCCGTGTCCCATGAAGACGGCTTCTCCCCTTATCCACAGAATAAAGGATAAGTGTCTGATTGGCAGGAGC
Organism: Bufotes viridis; assembly: GCA_033119425.1. Taxonomy (NCBI): domain Eukaryota; kingdom Metazoa; phylum Chordata; class Amphibia; order Anura; family Bufonidae; genus Bufotes; species Bufotes viridis. The sequence goes on along the minus strand of CM065595.1, from coordinate 132,833,195 downwards.
CTGAGCACTAGAGACCCCGCAGATCCAGTCAGCATGGGCCCCTGTTCTTGTGATCGGCAGGGACCCTGATCATACCGCCCCCTGCCCCCCGCTGCGCTGCAGGTTTAGCAGACATTGCAGCCTCCTATGTCAGTGAGATATCACACTTTTTATGCATAAATTTAGAAATGATCTTACCTTGTGGCAAACATCGATTGCATCCACATATCTCTTTGCTTTCAAATAGTTAAAGGCCAATTTGTACCCTGAAAACAAAAATGATGAATCATACGTTATCTGAATATAGCACAGATACAGATTCAGGAGAAGTACTCGCTCTTCACAGGTCCAGTGCCCCGACCTGCACTGTCGTATCACAGAGATGTACCCAAAAGGGGTTATGCCAAGTTTTAAAGTTATTACCTATCCACAGCACAGGTTATAACTAACAGATTGGTGAGGGTCTGACTGCTGTGACCCCCACTGATCCCCTCGATCTGATGGACTGGCAGGACAAGCATGTGCCCTGCCGCTCCAGTCATTCTCTATGGGGCCGTCAGAAATAGTTGAGCTCTGTACTTCATGATATTTCCTCCACCAGATTATGGGAACAGGACCCCCATTCTCAGGGTTGTTGGGGGTCCCACCGATCTGTTAGTAATCCCCCTTCCTGTGGATCGGGGATAACTTTAAAACTGCTGCTGCCAGACACCTTCAGTGGCGGATTATTTCCCTATAGACCAGAAGTGCTCAACATGAGGCCCTCCATATCATTCTGTGCGGCCCCCAACCATCTGGCACCAGACATGTACGTCTATGTCTGGTGGCTGCTCACATGCCTCTTATGTAATCTTCCATTAGATTAGGGAATCCTGGAAGTGTAACTAGACACTTATGGTATATACCGTATGTACAATATGCCATAAATACAATATTTCTGTTGGTCATATCCCTTTAAGTTTTATTTTCGGCCCTTTGGACTGTTTCAGTCCCACAATGTGGCCGCCAACCAGAAAACCCTACTAAACTATAGACCATAAGGATTGGGTGTTGAAATTCAACATGCCCGATCCTTCTCTCACCTGACATCAGAAGAGCTCCGAGAGCCGTCAAATAGAAGCAAAGACCAAAGGGGCAAACTGATCAGCAGACTGGTGGCACCCCTCATTTTAGTGATTGTGAGGGTCTCAGCACTCGTACCTTAACAGATCAAAACATCTGACAGCACTCTAAGTTTTATAAAATGATATAAAAGCTACCTTTTAAAGGGACCCTATAGTATTTGGACCCTTCACAGGGGTCATTTATTTTGGAATGAGGTTTTCCAGTTGAGAATTCCCCTGGATCACAGCCTGATCCATGAGACCCCAGAGAGCATGAAAAAGGAGGAAGCATCACAACTCTCGTGGTGGCAACCATGTCCTTGTCGATTCCAGAGAACGGAACGGAGCTGCAGTACCAGACATAGCCACATGGAAAAGAGAAGCAGGAGCGAGCAACTCATTCCCTTCTTGGGTAGGGTACCAGAGGTCAGGCTGACTTCTCAAAGTTCATCCATGTATGTTACTTTATAAACTGGCCTGGTAGGGTTCCTCTTATGACCTGTATACAGAGAGGAGCACACGTCCCCATACTAATACAAGTAATCCTAGACCGTACAGTCTGTTGGAGGCCTGGAGTAGGAAGCTGGACCGCCCTTTTAGATGACTATTAGTAATTCAGGGCCTTTGGCGTCATTCCTCCTTACCAACTGTGGGGTTTGTCTGGTTCCCGTACTTCCAGGCCAGCTCATAGTTGCTGGCGGCGTCTTTATAGGCTTGTTCTTTTTCCATGATGTACCCAGTGTATTCATACGCCTTGCAGCAGGACTGGAACAAAAGAGTAATGGTGAGAGAGCAGAGGGTGAATTAAGACCTGTTGTTTCTACAATGACTATAATTTCACTTTCCACTTTCCGCATTTAGCTTATTCTTTGTACAGCAAAATTCCTTTACAGGGGGTTTTCCGGGGAAATAATAATAAAAAAAAAAAAAAAGAGGGTGGAGGGAGTTAAAGATCATTACTCACCTATCCCCGGCTCCTCTCCACTGCCTGGGACACACAGGAAATGGCTTGGACTACCTACTCAGCCAATCGCTGGCCACCGTGGTGAGCCTCCCCTGCCAGTGACTAGTGAAGAAGGTTCACACGTGCAGCGTCCTACCCTGGTTTTCTGTTCCTGCAGAGGAATAGACTACGGGAGATAGCCGCACCACCTGATACCCATTGAATATAAAGGCATCCAACAGGGATCTAGCTGCTTTCTGGCCAGGGCCGGTTTTGGACAAAATGTGGCCCTGCGCGAAATTAAAAGCGGGGCCCCAAATTCTGAGGTACTGTATCAACAGTCACATTTATTCACTTGACGCAAGGGGAGAAGTCCATGATTGGTTGCAGGCAGCGTCAAAATGGATGATGACATCCGGGGACCTGAGCATAGGTCAGAGAGCATCGAAGCCGAGAGCCAGTGTCAGGAAGCAGGTAAGGCCCAGTTCACACTTCAGTTATTCGGTCAGTTATTTCCATCAGTTATTGTGAGCCCAAACCAGTAGTGAAGCCTGCTCAGAGATAAGGTATAATGGAAAGATTCCCTCCTGTTCTGTGTTTTTGACCTGCATCTGGTTTTGGCTCACAATAATTGATGGAAATAACTGAAGTGTGAACTCAGCCTAAGGCCGTTGCTCGTCTGCAATTCATGGGCATCGACCGTGTGCTCACCATTTCACGAATGCGGAATGGGTCCGGAATCCAGAAGGAGCAGTGTGGAACGGAGGCACGGAACCCCATGGAAGCACTACAGAGTGTTTCCGTGGTGTTTCTCTCCGTGCCTCCGCAGCGCAAAAAAATAGATCATGTTCTATTTTTTTGCGGTGCGGACGGATCGTAGACCCATTCAAGTTGAATGGGTCTGGATCCGTCTGCGGCAACCGCATAGATGGTGCCTGTGCATTGGGGACCGCAAATTGTGGCCCCCAACGCACGGAACGGCCGCACATCCCTTAGCAAGTTTGCTTAGGAGACCTGCTTAACTCTCTTAAATAATCAGAAAACACCTGAAAATAGTCACTGTGACCAGTGCTCTGTATAGAGAGGCAGCGGGGACATGGAGACCATGGGCCAGATTTATCATTAGCTAAAGTCACTTTAATGGAGTGAAAAAGTCGCAAAAAAATGCGCAATCGGTAAAATTGCGCATTTTTTTGCGACTTTTTCAAGCTCTGCACTAAGCTCTCCGGTTTTGTGAAAGTGGGCATGTTGTCTTATGTAAATGAATCTCTAGACAGATTTACTATTGCAACCATTTAAAAAGTCGCAAAAAAGTCGCAAAAAAATGCGCAATTTCAATCCAGTGAGGACCATGCTTATCTTATGCGACTTTTTAATAGAACATGCGACTTTTTTGTAAAGACGTGCGACTTTTGTAAAGCCGCTTACTGAAGGATAAACTGCTACCGTCAATCCACATTTATCACAGTATTAAAGGACCATTAATAAATCTGACTGAGCCAAAAGTGACTTTGGGCAGATGTAAAAGTGGAGTAAGATGGAAGTGTAATGATAAATCTGGCCCCATGTGTTCTCTGCATTCAAAGTAAAAAAGTAAATAACGAATAGAAAGAAATATTAAAAAAAAATGGAGAAGGGATGAAGAAGATCAGAAGCTCCAGAATTTCTGGTCCTGTTGCACAGAGGACATGCCCACTCAGCCCATTACTGCAGCCAGTGATTGGCAGAGCAGATATTTCCTCGGTGCGAGAGAGGACCAGGAAATATAGACGAGTGGGGACTCGGGCCGCATCGAAATGGGAGCGGTGGACGATCGATGAAGTATCGGTTCTGTTATTTTTTTGAACCCACTGGAGCATGCCAAATTTTTTCCCACTGGAAAAGCCCTTTAATTGATATTGGGACAACACTATTGTAGCATTCATGTGGAGTGAACTTCATCTATGTGACCACAAAAATTGTAAAGGGTGGCAGTCAAGCTGTAATTTCTTCTCTTCCATTCATCGACATGAAGACCAAGAGGAGCTCTACGGAGCCCACAACATGTTGCAGGGATTAGTGTGAATAATATGGAGCATCACATAAACTGAATACCAATGAGCTTTTCTTTTTTTTTTGTTGAAATCTGTTACGAATGAGAAGGAGTCGGTCGACAGTTTGCATTGTCAGGGTAATTGCTTCTGGAAAGGGAACATTAGACGCCCTCAGAGGATTCTTCTTCGCTCTGATAAAAGGCATTTTTCTGATAATGTTCGCTAGGCCTCGTTTTTTTCTATCTAGAGTCAATTATGAGAAAACCTAATTTTTATTACAGTCATGGACATGGAAATTAGTTTTTTACAGTTCCCTTAAATGCATTTTAACAATCCCTGGCAAATTTCAACAAAATGAGGACTTAACCAGTATGTGCAAAATCCAAAGTACGAGGTGCCCTAAACCCCCTGGCTTTCATACGTACCCGGTTATGACGGAGGCAGCGTTTCAGGAGCTCTCCCGCCATGTCGTGTTTTCCCGACTGAATGTAAATGTCGGCCAGAAGCAGCAGACTCTTTTCAAACTCCTCTGCGTCTGTTGGGTTCCAGTTCATTTTAGAAATTCTTTTCAACTGGTTCCTCGCCCTTGGGGTTTGCTTTAATATCATGTAAGCCGTGGCCATACCCAAAAGAGCGGGCACATGGTCCTTCTGGATGAGAAAAACATGGGTTCAATACAGCATAGGACTCTAAAGGGGTTGGCCCGTCTCTAGGAAATCACCCCAATGTCTGATCTCTAGAACCGAGCCCACAAAGTAAAGAAGAGCGGACCCAGCATGCGCGGCCGCCTGTCGTTCATTTCTATAGGATTTTCCATAGGAGGGAATGGAGCAGTGACCGCTCTTGAGCAGTGTGCATTCCCATTTATTTCAATGGGAATGCTGAAAATAGCCTAGTACGCTATTTTAGAAAGGACGGCCGTGCATGCGCAATCCAGGCTCCGTTCCGGTGATATGCCGCCAATGTATGACATGAGCCAACCCCTTTAGGCCCCATTCACACGTCCGCAATTCTTAATTGCGGACCCATTCGTTCCTATGGGGAGACACTATGTCTCGCCCGGATCCGGAATTGCGGATCTGCACTTCCGGGTCCGCAGTTACGTTCCGCAAAAAAATAGAACATGTCCTATTCTGGTCCGCAATTGCGGACAAGAAAATACATTTTCTATGAGAGTGCCGGCAGTGTGCGGTCCACAAAATACGGAATGCACATTGCCGGTGTCCGTGTTTTGCGGATCCGCAAAACACACACAGACGTGTGAATGGGGCCTAAAACATACTAGACTACAGCAGTAAAAGTCTTTGGGGGTAATTAATCATGAGGGGAATATTTAAAGTCAGTTTGGCTTGAGTCCACGTTGACGTGCTTTTTGCCACATTTACATGTTTGATAAATTTGTCTTATCCTTAGGCTCCATTCACACGTCCGCAAAATGGATCCGCATCCGTTCCGCAATTTTGCGGAACAGGTGCGGACCCATTCATTTCCGATGGGGATGGAAAAGATGCGGACAGCACACTATGTGCTGTCCGCATCCGCATTTCCGGATCCGCACTTCCGTTTCCACAAAAAAATAGAACATGTCCTATTCTTGTCCGCAATTAGGCATTTTCTATTATAGTTCCGGCGATGTAAGGTCCGCAAATTGCGGAACGCACATTGCCGGTGTCCGTGTTTTGCCGATCCGCAAAACACTTATGGACGTGTGAATGGAGCCTTAAAGGGGTTGTCCGAGTTATTTTTTTGTTCTTTGTATGTTCCTAACTAAGCAAATGTAACAGCTTTCCAATTACCGTAACTTACGTGGCTGGTTTCTCAGATTTCACTGAGGGTCACATGACCTGTGATGTCACCATCTCTCCCTGCTCTGATAATGTTCGTGCACAAGCCTGTACAAAGACTCACTGTGCTGGCCACGCCCCCCTGCACTGCCCGCTGCTGCCTATTGCTCTCTCCCAGGATTCTTAACCCCTTCAGCTGCACAGACTCAGAGCTGAAGTGTTTACTGTGTAGCTGCAGGCAGTGAGGAGACAAATGCTGGGCACAGGAGCTGAAAGAGAAGTGCTGCAGAGCATTGCAGGTAGGGGGGAGATCCTGTGTATATTAGCAGTGTCATTGTACAGCTAGGACTTGTAGTTCTACACATACAACATGCTGCTGAGTCTCCCAGCAGGCAGATATGTCACTTAGAGCAGCACTTGTATTAACTCCCTTAGCAGTGCAGGGGGAGGGGCAGAGATTGTTGTAACTGCAGGTAAACAAAGGGCCAGAAGAGAACCAGCGAAATGAGAAAATAGATATTTTTTTGCCTAAAACTTGCTTAGCTTAGTTATATATTGCTGACCATCAGATTTCCAGTGTATATTTTTTTCTTCCATAGCTCGGACAACCCCTTTAAACCTTTCATGGGATTATGGGTTACAAACTAGTATGTTTACCAGATAGGGTGGCCCCTACAGATGCAACCACTTTTTTTTTTTCTAAAATACCCCTCCATTCCGCCACTGTGTCCCCTGCTGATTTTGGCACCTGATATGTTCAGGTTTGACCATCCGCGGTCAGCATTTGCGCCGGTCGTGGACATTAGCTCCAGGTGTCTGCTGTAGGAAACTGCAGGCACCAGGTTGCTATGGCGGAGGGAGGCCTTCTTAAAGTCCCGACATGTGACATAATAGTACGTCACATGTCGGGAAGGGGTTAAAGGCTATGTACACCTTTGGGGGCAATTTTTTTCTGATTGCATTTTACCCATTTTAGACTTAAAATCATTTTTTTAATTGGTCTTTATTAAAAATATACAGCAGCTTTGTTATAAAGGCTTAACTTCTGCCTAGCTGTGAGAATCATACATTCACTTTGTGCCAGTCATCTAATAACCCTCATCTCTTAATTACTAATAGCTCAAAAACACTTATTTAAGCCACATTCTTATCAGTACAATAAGAATTGTGCTATAATGTGCGTTTATAAGGTCAGAGATCAGAGATAAGGAGCTGTCAGCTGAGCTGCCTGATGGAACACAGTAAAAACACAGAGCATGCTACTAGAGAATCTCAAGGCTGTACAGAGAAAAGGGCTCAAAGGTGTCCAATCGCTGCAGACCGATTCACAGCCAGAAGACGAGCTGTTCTAATGAGATTTGGTAAATCTCACGAGAACAGGCTATGTAAGCAAGTACAGCAAATACTATGCTTGCTACCATAGCTTGTTCTCATGAGACTTACCAAATCTCATTAAAACAGCTCGTCTTCTCCTGGCTGTAAAGCAGTCCGCAGCAATTGGACGGCATCATAGCCAAGGAGAAAGAGACACCCACTGAGAAAAGCTGATGTCTCCTCCTCCCTACACCAATGCTATTAATTAGCATATCAGGTGTCAAAAGCAAGCGGGGGGCATAGCGGCGCAATGGAGGAGCGGATCATGAAAACAATAGCGAGATGGATTCTCCTGAACCTGGACTACAGTATGAGAGATTGCTTTTATAAAGAAAAAACTGGTGAAGGGTCCTCTTTAACATAGCTAACCGCGCACACTTTCTTAACTGCATTTTAAAACTGGAATGAGTCATGTAAAAATGGTAAATTTCGCTAAATTTTTTGTGCAGGAAAGTCAGAAAAGCCCCATTATGCTACTTTTTGAAGCCTGCATTCTGGGCCTTAGTGACTGGGACCTGATCAATCGAAAAGTCCTGATTATAGCCCGTATCAAGTTAATAGGAATGTAAGTGACAGATTCCACAGTGTGGGTACAAAGCATTCGTGGTGTGCGGTTATAAACGCTACGGAAATGACGATCAGCAGTTCTCAACTGAGGGCCACATGGCCCCCAGGATATTCTGAGAAGGCCACGAGGAGGGGGGTGGGGGGAACTGCATAAATGGGGGGCCACGGCACGAGACTAAGGGGGTCAGAGAGGGAGGTGAGAAGAGAAGTGACAGAGAAAAAAAAAAAACAGTATTGAGCAAAAGAAAAGTCAGAAGTGAAGAAAATAGAAAACAGACGTAGCGTGACGGTGCTTCCAAATGATCGGATCGCCACGCGTGCTCTGAAGATCGTGGGTTCAGCTTCCTTGTCCCTCCCCCTTCCTCACTCCACCACTGCACATCCGCCAAGACAGGGGGGCCACATGAAGGAAAGAAGGTTAGAAGAGGGCCAGGGTTAAAAAAAAAAGGTTGAGGAAGACTGCTCTAGACCAGGGGTAGGCAACCTTCGGCTCTCCAGATGTTGTGAAACTACAACTCCCAGCATGCATACTTACTCTGCTCTTCTGTGAACTCTCATAGAAATGAATAGAGCATGCTGGGAATTGTAGTTTCACAGCAGCTGTAGAGCCGCAGGTTGCTGATCCCTGCTCTAGACCATGCTAGGCCGCACCATAAATGTATACTCAAACAATCTGGGTGGTGCCCCTGCGGCTCTCGGGCCATACTAGATGAGCCCACAGAGAGCTTACGGAGGCCCCGCTGAGCAGCTGCAGCATCAAAACCCCTTTTCTACGCTATGGATTAAAATGTTTACAGTACGAGACCTGACATCACCTCTGCCGCAGCCACTTCTGTAAATGTGTTCAGAGCTCGCTCTACATTCGCTTTCTGCTTGGTTGCCATTAGGCAATAATTCTCCATGATCCGGTGCTGGATGTGACCCTGGAGAGTCTGTGGCTTTAGCTCTTTCAGAAGTTTCTCGGCAGTTCTGACAGCGAGCTGCACAGATTCCTGTTTTTCGGTGGAATTCCTGCAAAAAGAGTAAAATGTATGATTACCGTTGTGTGGGATCCCCACAGATCAGCTGTTTGAGAAGGCACCGGTGCTTGCAGCAGCGCCGCGGCCTCCTTGCAACTTTCAGTGATGTCATGGTCATCGGTCACATAGCCTAGGAGCAGCTCAGTGCGAATGGGGTCGAGCTGCGATTCCAAGCACAGCTGCTGTATAAAGTACGGCACTGTGCTTGGTGAGCTGAGAGAAGGCTATGGCGAGGTCTGGTGCTTTCTCAAACAGCTGATTGGTGGGGATCCTGAAGCATAGGTCATCACTCATTAGTAAAAAAAAAAAAAAACCCTTTATAATGGAGCGTTCTGGATATTATACACAGTGTGTTATACTACAGCTATTATTCCTCTAGGTAGAAGGTTGTGACGCACTGAAATAATCCGGTAATGGACCGTACCCCATGTCACCATCCAGATTGTCAAAGACCTCTCCTCCTACTGTCTCATTATCAGGATTCAAGCAGATCTCAATCATATTATAGATAGCGCTCTGTCCCCAGTCGCTGTCTTTGCGAGCTTTATTGAAATGTCGAAGGGCGTCATTAGGCTCTCCGGTGTACCTTCAGAAAACAATAAGACAAGCAGTAAATTTACAACATACAGTCTGTCCTTAATCCTCCCCTAAACCTTGTCCAGCCCCTTTAGGGTTTTGACAAAAAGCTCAGAATGGTCTAAAATAATGTACTTTGTAATCCTCACCTTACTGACCCCCACGCTGCTCCTGCTCCGCCACTTCCTAGAGTCCTCTGCTGGTCTCTGTATGATGGCTTCCAGCAATGACCTTTCGACACAGACATGTGACTGCTGCAGCCAGTCACTGACTACAGAGGTGACCCCAGACATCTGCTATAACCAGTGGTTGGCTGCAGCAGTCATATGCGCATGAAGAAACGGCAGCGTTGGAGGCTCGGACACACTAGTGTAAAACTTGGGTAGCGGCGGCAGGCGGGTAGTGGGGTTTGTACGGTAAGTATTACTCTAAATATACCATTATAAGCCTTTGGGAAAAAATTATGGTGCAGGATGACTTCCTTCAAGTGGTTGTCCCACCTGAAACAATTACGGCATATGGATAGGCTATGCCATCAAAGTCAGATAGCTGCAGGTCCCACCTCTAGATTCTACTCCTAGAACGTGGGGCCCCCAAAGCGGACGGACAGCAAGCCTCACATTCACGGCGTACTCTCTATTAATTGCTATGAGACATCTGGAAAATACCTGAGCGAGGGCGTCAGGCTATTTCCGGTAGTCACACAGCAGTGAATAGAGAGTACGTCATGAAAGCGCAGCCACCCCTCTATTCACAACTATGGGACTTCTGAAAATAGCCAAACCAGTTGGTGGCCGCGCATGCATAGCCTCTGTTTAAATTGGGGCCCTGTTCTGGAGATAGGTGAGGGTCTCAGAGGTGAGTCTTTCACCTGTTTGATATATATGTTGCATATCCTATTGATATGCCGTAAAAGTCCAAGATGGAAATATCCCTTTAAGTAGCGGAATGACCTCTAAAGGGGCTTTCCAGAAATATAGATCGCTATTCTATTCTATTGATGTGAAAGGTTTGTATAAGGATAGAAAATCTCCAGCACAACTGAGGGTCAGGGCTCATGCACACGAAAGTATTTTCTTTCCGTGTCATTCCATTTTATTTGCGGACCGTATGCGGAACCATTCATTTCAATGGGTCTGCAAAAAAAAAAAAAAGGTTCTCTGTGTGCATTACGTTTCCGTATGTCCGTATTTCCTTTCCGCAAAAAAATAGAACATGTCCTATTATTGTCTGCATTACGGACAAGGATAGTACTGTTCTATTAGGGGCCAGCTGTTCCGTTCCGCAAAATACGGAATGCACACGGATGTCATCCGTATTTTTTTGCGGACCGCAAAATACATACGGTCGTGTGCATGAGCTCTTACACAGACAGTCCACGAATATCAGAGGGCACTGTGTAATGCTTTATTTCCCCTGTGGTGGCGCTGCAACTGAACACTTGTAGCCTGGGTAACCTGCACATCACAGAGGCCACGTGAATAGCTTATTTACGGAGGACTCTCTGGAACAAAAGGGAACGGTTCAGACGCACATTCCCTTCAAAAAAGAAAGATTCCCCTTGCTTATGCAAAAGGATAGCAATTCTGACAAGTTGACTTGAACCTATTTTTAACAGATAGTTGGGCTAGACCTTACCACTAAACATGGATTTAATCTTTTTTTAAACACTTCAGGAGACACTTTAGTAGACCCCAAAAAGTATCAGCTTTAACGGGCTTGTCCCACAATTTGGTATTAGATTTCTCTATTTGATCACGCCAAAGAAAGCAATTTTTCAGTGAAATTATTTTTAAAAATTGCTCCTGTGTGTGGCTACTGCTGTAACAAACTTGCAATGGCACCCCCGGCCGTTCTTTTTATTCCCTCTCAGAATGTCCACTTAATGGATGGTGGTCACAAATGTTCAGTCGCCCAGTCCAGATCCTTTTGTACACGGGTGGTGGAGTGATTCCTGCTACTAGTAAGGGTCCAGGCGCTACAGGCGGCTTCATCTCACCAGCACTGGATACGTAAAATGGGATATTCTGAGATGGGGTCAAAACAACCAGAGGGGGCACAGTAACAAATGTGTAACAGCAAGATCTACACGCATTATTTTTAATGATTCTGTTACCTCTTTAAATGATGCTTTTTCTCTTCCACCAGTGATTCTAAGAATAAAGAACCTCCATACACTAGTGCTAACCATTCCTGATGTCCCACTGCATATTAAAGGTAATTAGTCAGCAGATCTGTCCCTATGACACTGGCTGACCTGTTCTATGTGCACTTGGCAGCTGAAGGCATCTGTGTTGGTCTCATGTTCATATGTGCCCATATTGCTGAGAAAAATGATGTCTTAATATATGCAAATGAGCCTCTAGGAGCAACGGAGGCGTTACCATTACACCTAGAGGCTCTGCTCTCTCTGTAACTGATGCCCCCTCTCAACTGTGATTGACAGGACCAGGCGTTAAGATGTTTGCACTGCCTGGTCCTGTCAATCAAAGTGCAGAGGGCGCACCAGTTGCAGAGAGAGCAGAGCCTCTAGGTGTAATGGTAACGCCCCCATTGCTCCTAGAGGCTCATAAGCATATATTAAGACATCATTTTTCTTAGCAGTGCGCGCACATATGAACATGGGACCAACACAGATGTCTTCAGCTGCCAAGCGCACATGGAACAGGTCAGCCAGTGTCATAGGGACAAATCTGCTGACAGATGCCCTTTAATGAACGGTAAAAACTGATGTTCAAGCACTGACAGATGTAGACTGATTCCTAAGCTAATTGACTTATAAAAAGATCTGGACAAAAACAACTCAGCGAAAACCAACCCCTTGTCACGTATGGATATTAATACTCATCCAGGAGGATGCTGATCGCCCCTGTAATTGCTCAGTGTATACATCCTGCACAATAATAAAACTAATAGACCAGAAATGAACGCACCATAGATACAACCCTCTGCAGTAGTGGAAGCCGGGTTCCAGCTTTGCTCTAGATGAGTGATTTTCTGCCATATCGAGAAACTTTGGTATTTCTTCAAGTTTTCCAGCTCTTCTCAAGAGGTCAATCAAGCGAGAAAGAGTAGCATAATTATCTGCAACAGAAGTAAGAATGCCCGGATCAAACGACAGGGAACCTGCTAACACAACAAGAAACTCTCCAAATCATCAGTCAGTGGCTTCAAAACACAATTTATGGAAGTCTGGGGCATACGAATGGATTGTAACTCAGAAATGTTATACAGTATATTTAGACTTAAAGGCTATGTACACCTTTGGGGGCATTATTTTTACTATTGCATTGTACTCATTTTGAGCTAAAAATCATTTTTTCAATTAGTCTTTATTAAAAATGTGAAGCCCCTTTCTCTGTGCAGCCTTGAGATTCTCTAGTACCAGGCTCTGAATTTTTAGTTTGCTCGGACAGGCATGGCTCCTTATTTCTGATCTCTGACCGTCTAAACACTTCTTACTTATCTTACATTTAAGAATGCGGATTAAATAAGTGTTATAAAATCGAAATAATTTAGAGATAAGGTTAATTCGATGACTGACACAAACTGAAAGTACCATTAACATAGCTAGACAGACAATTAACCCTTTGTGAGAGCACGGCTCAATATCTAATATTTAAAGCTATGTATGTATGTATGTGTGTGTGTATGTATGTATGTCAGCTAAAGGAGTCTGCACCGTCGCATTTACAATCACAAAATTTGGCACACAAGTACATCAGGTGTCCGGGAAGGTTTTAGACCGGGTCTCAGCTCTCTAGCACGTAACGCTCCATAAAATATTACCAAAAAATGCATTAGCCAATAGAAGCCTGGTCACATGTCCCTTATCAGCCAATAGAAGCTTGCAGGCCCTTAGACTCCACATACACACAGTTTTACACCAGGTTTTCATAACAACCCAGCCATTTTTCTTCACTGCTGTAGGTCAGCTTTAAAGGGGCAGGGCACTGTGGATGACACTGTTAAGGGAGTGGAGTGCTGTGGAGGTAACAGTTAAGGGGGCAGGTAGGGTGGCCATTCAGCCCTCAAAAGACAGACTTAAAAACCCCGTCCCCGGCGGAGCAGTGCGCAGGTGTGGGATCTTGGCCGGACCTAGGGATGGCACAAGGTAATAGGAGGGCAGGCAAAGGAAGAGGCTGGAGAGAAGTAACACTAAAAGAAGGCAGAGCAGCCTGGGCTCCTCCACACTGAACGCCTCCCCTGGGACTTGCGAGTGTCTATTTCCATATGAATTCAACATTGTTTTTCCTGCTTCTGCTAATCTAAAGAAAATAACAAAGGTATCATTACATTCATGTATAGGTGTGCTACAGAGCCATGTAAGCACTGTATATGGTCATATGGTAGTGACAGACTCCCTTTAAGGAGAAGGGGTACTATGGAGGTCATTAATAAAGGGGCGGACGCTGTGGAGGTCACTGTTAAGGGGGCGGGAGGCTGTGAAGGTCACTGTTAAAGTGGCGGCCTGCTGTGGAGGTCACTGTTAAGGGGGCGGGAAGCTGTGGAGGTCACTGTTAAAGGGGCAGGTGCTGTGGAAGTCTCTGTTAAGTGGGCAGGGAACGGTGGAAGTCACAGTTAAGGGGACGGTCCGCTATGGAGGTCAGTGTTAAGGGACGGGGTGCTGTAGAGGTCACTGTTAAGGGGGGGGTGTTGTGGAGGTCACATTTTAAGGGAACAAAGCTCAATGTAGGTCACTGTTAAAGGGGTGGATTATTGTGGAAATCACTGTTAATGAGACAGGGTACTGTGGAGGTCACTAATAAAGGGGCGGCCACTGTGGAGGTCACTGTTGAAGGGGTGGGGTACTGTATATGTCACTGTTATAGTGGATACTGTCGATATCTTTTAAACATTAAATGAAATAGATTAAATATACCCGTGCGAAGCCGGGTCCTTCTGCTAGTTCTTAATAAAGATCAATTGAAGAAATTATTTTTTTCCCCAAAATTAGTAAATGCAATCTTAAAAAACTGCCTCGAAGGTGTGCATAGACTTTAAAAAAGGGTTCTCTAGGATCTTTATATTAATGGCCTATTACTTCAATGGGAGCAGCGCTGCGGTCAACAGCTCCACAATGTACAGCGCTGTGTAGTTCCGGCGCTGACGCTACTGCAGAAGAGCTGATCAGCAGGGGTCCTTATTGATTTCAATAGGATTTTCCCGAATAGGCTGGCTTCAGTTATCCTGTGTGCCACTGGTTTTCATTTGTTTTAGGTGGGTAGATTGATATAGTCTGATGCACTATTCCACCCAGCAAGAAGAAAAATGAACACTTGATAGTTACCATAAAAGTTAAAGGAATTTGCACGGCTACAGTGTCAGATGCGATAAAAATGGAAGCCTTGAGCGAGATGTGATCAGGGCCTTTGTAAATTCGTAAATATCGTTTGCACGGCTGCGATTGGCAGTGCAGCACTTACCTGGCTTGCATTCCAAAAGTTGCTGAAAGTGGAATACAGCCTGCTCGTAGTCCTGCTTCCTGAACATCAGATCCGCCATCATCTGCAGGGTGTACAGAGACATGGTCATGCAATAAGGATTTCTAATCAAACATAATTTATTGAAATCTCAAATATCTAATCCGATGCATATTTTCTATCCATCCTATCTACCTAGTCATCTACCTATCCCATCCATTTTACCCATCTATCAACCTACCTACTGTACCTATCCATCCAACTTCTAAGTATCGTCTAGCTATCTTCTATCCATCCATCTGTCTATCTTCCCATCTACCGCTCTCTTCTTTAACACTATCTAAATAATGAGGTGTTGATTCATTTCATCGTATATCTTCATGGTGAACTCCATTCACACAGACTAAGGGTCCATTCACACGTCCGTAGAATGTCTCCACACCCGTTCCGCAATTCTGCGGAACGGGTGCGGACCCATTGATTCTCTATGGGGCAGAATGGATGCGGACAGCACACAGTGTGCTGTCCGCATCCGCATTTCCGGAGCGCGTCCCCGAACTTCTGGTCCGCAGCTGCGGACAAGGATAGGCAGTACTATGGGGGTGCCAGCCGGGTGTATTGCAGATCCGCAATACACTACAGACGTGTGAATGGACCCTAAGGATTACATGATGAAATTCTGCATGGAGCCATCCCTATAGGGGCAGATTGGCCATAGACTCTGTGAGAATCAGGTACTCATGTACCCGGCCAGCGGCATACCCTCCTGAATTCAACTATGTCTCACATCTCACCTCCCGAGCCCCCTGTTCCATATCTTAATCTAAAACAACTGGAAGAGGAGGAGAGAAAATGGCAGCTATTGAAGACCAATTGAGAGGGACAGCTTTTGGGGAAATATATTGTCCGGCACTGTGGTATGTGGTATTTTGTTCTATGGTATTGCTGACTCCCCTACTTTTGTGGCCCCGCCTCCTGTCAATTTAGACCCTCCCACCATATGGGGTCACTTTTAGGTATTTTTTCCAGGGCCACTTTAGGTTCCCAATCTACCTCTACATCCCTATGAGGAACTAACTTAGTAAGGATTCATAACCTTAGTATTAAACTCTGGAAGCATCTATACTCCCCCTAGTGGTGGTTACAGAGAATACCGCATTTTCAACAAGAAGGTTCTAAGATCTAACATACTGCAATAATAAGTATATTACAATCGTATTAGGCATTAAGAAGCAATATATCCAGACTTTAAGGACTAGAAACCCTCTTTTTTTTATATAAAATCACACTGCTGTCCCAAACAGTACAAACAATTTTCACCAGGGGCGGACTGGGAACTTAAAGTGGCCCTGGAAAATAATACTAAAAGTGGCCCCGTTTTATAGTCAGGTCCAAATTGATGGAAGGGAAGACCAGCAATACCATATTGTGGCACATTATACCACCCCGACAGAGCCAAATACCACAGTGCATCATATAAAACTGCCAGCAGCACAAAATACATCCCCAAAAACTTCCACTGGCCGAGGGCTCAGGCGGCCCCCTGGTCATCGGCCCACCGGGAATTTGCCTGTAAGGTCTATGGCCAATCCGCCCCTGAATTGCACGCTATGTTATCACATATTCTGTATCCGTCCTTTATTAAAATGTATTCTTCACGTTGCCCATTCTGCCGCACTGCACATCTATACTCCTCAACGTTGAAATTCCAACACCAAGAAGGAAAAGTCATGGCACTATGGAAATCACAGGATCCAGAGACATGTTACTAATATGCAAATGACAGAAAAATGGAAATGACACAAAATATTCAAAACATCTCGATTTATTCAACGTCGAGAATGAGCGCCACGCACAGAAATACATAAACTTGCGCGCCTTGGCATGCTATCAGTGAGGTTATTCATACCATGCTGAATGCACTTGGGCACGCAAATCATCAAGATCCGCTGCTGGCAGCTCCCTTTGCAATTGCCAACCATAGACATCCCAGATGTACTTAACAGGAGACAAATCTAGAGACGCTGCCGGCCATGATACCCTGCAACACCTGCTACTTCCTCGATTTGTATAACCTTACGGCTTGTCCTTCTTGGTCTAGCAATTTCAATGTTGCGCAGTGTTCTGTATATTCTGTGCTATGGGAGGCAGAAAGGATGCATACATGG
The DNA here is from genome assembly GCA_033119425.1 of Bufotes viridis. Taxonomy (NCBI): domain Eukaryota; kingdom Metazoa; phylum Chordata; class Amphibia; order Anura; family Bufonidae; genus Bufotes; species Bufotes viridis. Next base: position 132,816,226 of record CM065595.1, on the reverse strand, counting down.
TATGGCTGGTTTGGATTTATGGGATTCGCCCATGTTTTAAAGCAGCTTTTTCAGGGGCTGGTATTTTCCAAATGGAAAATTGTTCTGTGTTTTCCACCAGCAGAATGTCTCAGTGATGTCAGCCATTGACGAGTCCAGTATGGAAAATGACAGCACAAACGTTATATGTTCCACAAAACTGCCCAGAAAACAGCAAAACTGCCAAATCCGGCCGACAGAATGACATCATGTCAGTACACAGAGATTCTTTTTTTTCTGCAGTTGGGCTCGAGTTTCTCTAAATGATGAAATGATAAGGCTCGGATTTCTGCTTGATGTCGCTCTAGAACGCTCAATGTGTTTATCTGGCCTTGTATTCAGGGCACTGTGTGTTCTCACAAAAATGTGATGGACGTCTGTGACTCACATTATGCATCAGACATATGTAGACATGACTTCAGCTGACGCTTAGGTAAGTAACTGTATACGACGCTCTGCAGCCGCTGAGCTACGGCAAATTGTTCCAGCTCCTATCAACATTGCCATTAAGTCTTTGTACCTAGTAATCAAGGGAATTACCGTATTTTTCACTTTATAAGACGCACCCGATGATAAGACGCACCCCAGGTTTTAGAGGAGGAAAATAAGAAAAAAATATTGTTCAGCAAACCTCATATCAGATCCTCAGATCAGACCCCCCCCCCCCCATAAATATCAGGACATCGGATCAGACCCCCATATCGGGACATCACATCAGACCCACATATCAGCCCTCCATGTCAGACCCCATCAGACCTTTATTTCAGACCCCCATCAGATCTCATATCAGCACTCAATGTGAGACCCCCATCAGACCTTAGATAAGCCCTTTATTTCAGACCAGACCTCAAATCAGCCCTCATTGTCAGACCCCCCATCAAACCTTATATCAGCCCTTTATTTCAGACCCCCAGGAGACCTCATATCAGCACTCAATGTGAGACCCCCATCAGACTCTCAGATCAGCCCTTCATTTCAGACCCCCATCAGACCTCAGATCAGCCCTTTATTTCAGACACCCATCAGACCTCAGATCAGCCCTCAATGTGAGACCCCCATCACACCTCAGATAAGCCCTTTATTTCAGACCAGACCCCTATCAGACCTCACATCAGCCCTCATTGTCAGACCCCCCATCAGACCTCAGGTCAGTCCTCATTGTTAGATCCCCAATCAGAGTTCCTTGCCAGAACCCCCATCAGAATAAAATAAAAAACTTCTCCTACATCTCCTGCGCTGTGGCTCCTCTCCATCTCCTGCAGCAGTCGCGCTCCCATGCCTTCTCCGGCCCGCTCTGCTCTGTCATCTGACTGCAGTGTCAGGTCATAGTGCGTGCACTACGTCCTGACGCAGTACGGAGTCAGGACAGTGCAGCGCCGGCCCCAGGAATGAAGACCGGGAGGGTGAGTATTACAAGTGCTTGCAGCGCTTCAGTCCCTACTCCCGGCACCTAAAGCTTACTAGTGAGCGCTTCCATAATGGAAGCGATCAGTAGTATTCAGTTTATAAGATGCACAGCCAAACCCCGCCCCCACACGCTTTTGGGTGCGTCTTATAAAGCGATACGGTAAAAACATATAGGGGGTCATTTATTAAGCTGAAATATGCCTATATTAGGCCTGTCTCATTTACCATTTTCTAGACCTGTTACAGGTGTAGAAATAGGTCTAAATGTAAGACAGGTAGGAAGCTGTCTTACATTTAGACTGGCGCTGGATAGCTGAAGTTATGAAGAGTCCGCTGCCTTTACATAACTACGGCAGATCCATCGCCAGCTTAGGGCTTTATTAAGACCGGTGTCTAAATACCGTTCTTAATAATCGGGCCCCGTAGTGCCCTAATAAATGCTATATAACAGCCAGATACACAGGGCTGCACGGTAGCCAGGCAAATGGGATCAATCAGCATCCAGGTCAGGCCCTTCACTGCCCTAGACCACAAGGTATACTGACATCAACCCATTTACTGCTTAAGACTACCAGAGAACCTTATATTATCCCTTCACTGGCGTAGACCACCAGGGATCCTAACATTAACCCCTTCTCTGCCCTAGACCACTAGGTGTACTGACATTAACCCCTTCACTGCTTTAGACCACCAGGAATAATCACATTAACCCGTTTACTACCTTAGCAGGGCTGCTGACACTAACACCTTTTTCTGCCATAGACCACCAGAAATGCTGGCATTAACCCCCTCAGTGCCCTAGGCCACAATGGCTATAGATTTAAACCCTTTCATTGCCCCAGACCACCATGGCTGCAGAAATAAAGGAAAGGCACAACATAGAGTCCTAAGAACAGATGCTCCAGAATTGTTATAGAGAGGAGTGCAGGTAGTTGATAAAATCCACATCAGAAGAGGTCAAAGGTCCTCTTAAAACGTAATGTGCGGCAATATTAATGTAAATGGTATTCAATATAAAGGGTTAACTATGCACTAATCACATATACTGTATAACCTATATTACTGTACACACGTGGGCTGGAAGCACTGTCAAGATTATATTTGGAGTCTTTCATATGTGCAGAGACGAAAGCGCCTAAATGTCCGAGACATGCCTATATCTTTAGTATATCTATGACAGGCTGCCACGAGGGGTTCTAACTGGTATCTGCAGTCAGTACTTATGGATGACATCAGTATCCGATTGGTGGGGGTTTGATCCCGACACCCCTGACAACCAGCTGTTTTAGGAGGAGGCGGCGCTCCCACCAGCACTACTTCTTTGTGTTATCTCAGAAGTGCTTGTTCCAGTCACTTGAATGGGACGAGTACTTGTAATTACACTGCGCCGCCGCGGCAAGCGAGACGATACGCTGTGTAATCTTGAAGAGGAAACAATGCTCGCACGAGTGCCGCCTCCTCTTCAAACTGCTGATCGGCCGGGGCGGGGGGGTGCCATGAGATGAACTCCCACCAATCAGATACTGAGGTCATCAATATGTACTGGCGGTACAGCCTTAACCCCCAAAGAGGTGAGACGGAAGATGGTCTTGGACCTTCAACCTTCAAGGCAGACTGGCATGGACAGTGACAGCCATTCTGTACTTCTGAAATCCATTCAAGACCCTTCAAGAGGACTGCAATAAATCTCCATTATTATGGATTTACGGAAAGTCCTCCTATTGTAACAGATGTGATACAGTACAAGCCCCCATGGCCCGGCTCATGTGGTGTATGTGTATAACTAATGTATAGACGCCTGGCTTACCATCGCAGCTGCCTCATTGTGTTGGTCGTTCTTCAGTAGGAGGGCGCACTGCTGCTGGCAGGAATCAATGTCATCTTGAGCAAGATACAAATGTGCCAGCTCCATAATAACCTACACAGCGATAGAAAAATGGTCTTTAAACATCTACCACAAGCTCTTATCCTCCACTGATCATCTGTAGAACTATATGGAAGACAAGGTGAGCCACGGCTCAGGTCAGGAAGGGGTTAATGGGGGTCACTGATCCCTTTCTGCCTAGAATAAGGTAAATGTTCATACGTTTACACACCACCAATCTGAGGCAGCACCAGAAGGGTAAAGCTGGTCAAACCCATTAGATGGGCGAACTTACCAATATTGGCGGGATCAGCCAACCGTCTAATGTGTATTTCTATTCACTATAATGCGGTCAGTCGAGTTTCCGGGCATGCAGTTTTTTGCGCAGAAAGTCAGCATTCTTGCCGGACATCCAATGGATCCCATAATAGTTAAAAGGATCTGGTGGATCCCACTCCTCTGCCAGACCAAAGTACTGAAATGCTAAAATGCAGATATGGATGTAGCCTACGCATTATAAATTTCGGTATTGAGATCCGGCAGAGGCTCTCAGTACCGGAATTAAACGGATCCGTTGTGATTTTACACATCAGGATGCATCCGTTCTGTTAGGATGCGGTCGTGTGAAATAAAAACGGGAAAAAACAGATCTGTCACTAAATACATTGAAAGTTATTGGGTGATGGATCCATTTTTTTAGGCTCCTAAAAAAATTAATCTGTCACTATTGACTTACATTGCTTTCAGTGCCGGATCCATTTTTTTCAGTTTTTATGATCGGAAAAAAAAAAAAAACGCAGCGGAGACATCCTGAACGGATCTATTTCTATTCAGAACGCATGAGGACTAAACGGAAAAGTTTTTTTTACGGTATTGAAATCCTCTGCCGGATCTCAATACCGTAAAACAACAACGCAGGTGTGAAAGTAGCCTATGATGGGCACTTCTTATTTCACAGCAGCTGCAAGACGGTGAAAGGTGGAACTTATTGCTGATCGGACATTTATGGTACACCCTGTGAATATAGCGAATATGCCACAAATGTCGGGTTGGGAATAATGCCAGCAGCACCTCTATTCAAGCCTCGGGACACTTCTTACCTTATTGTCTGTTTCGCAGTAAACTAGTGCTTCTTTATAAAATTTGATTGCTTTTTCATAGTCTCGCCGGACTGCGGCATGTCTGGCGATTTCTGCCGAGATCTCTGCTGCCAGAGACTTCTGGACAGGAACGGCTTCTGGCTGTTCAAGCTGAGCTCCCTTCAGCACCCTGGCTTGTATCTCTCGGGCCTGTTGACATTGACAGGTACATGTGTTAACATTGAATATTTGACCTCCCCGCCGTCTTCTCCCACTGATGTGATACATAGAAACATAGAATGTGTCGGCAGATAAGAACCATTTGGCCCATCTAGTCTGCCCAATATGCTGAATACTATGAATAGCCCCAGGCCCTATCTTATATGAAGGATGGCCTTATGCCTATCCCATGCATGCTTCACTCCTTCACTGTATTTGCAGCTACCACTTCTGCAGGAAGGCTATTCCATGCGTCCACTACTCTCTCAGTAAAGTAATTCTTCCTTATATTACTTTTAAACCTTTGCCCCTCTAATTTAAAACTATGTCCTCTTGTAGCAGTTTTTCTTCTTTTAAATATTCTCTCCTCTTTTACCGTGATGCTTCCCTTTATGTATTTAAAAGTTTCTATCATATCCCTCTGTCTCTTCTTACTTCCAAGCTATACATGTTAAGCTCCTTTAACCTTTCCTGGTAAGTTTTGTCCTGCAATCCATGTACTAGTTTAGTAGCTCTTCTCTGAATATCCTTCTGCAGATATGGTCTCCAGTACTGCACACAATACTCCCAATGAGGTCTCCCTAGTGCTCTGTAGAGCGGCACGAGCACCTCCCTCTTTCTACTGTTAATGCCTCTCCCTATACACCCAAGCATTCTGCTGGCATTACCTGCTGCTCTATGACATTGTCTGCCCACCTTTAGGTCGTCTGATATAATGACCCCTAAATCCCTTTCCTCAGATACTGAGGTTAGTACTGTATCACTGATTTTATATTCTGCTCTTGGGTTTTTACGCCTCAGGTGCATTATCTTGCACTTATCGACATTACATTTTAGTTGCCAGATTTTTGACCATTCCTCTAGTTTTCCTAAATCCTTTTCCATTTGGTGTATCCTCCAGGAACATCAACCCTGTTACAAATCTTTGTGTCATCAGCAAAAAGACACACCTTACCATTGAGGCCTTCTGCAATTTCGCTGATAAAGATATTAAACAATATGGGTCCCAGAACAGATCCCTGAGGTACCCCACTGGTAACAATACCATGGTCTGAATATACTCCATTGACTACAACCCTCTGTTTTCTGTCCTTCAGCCACTGCTTAATCCATTCAACAATATGTGAGCTCAAGCTCAAAGACTGCAGTTTATTGATAAGCCTTCTATGTGGGACAGTATCAAAAGCCTTACTGAAGTCCAGATAAGCGATGTCTACTGCACCTCCGCCATCTATTATTTACGGACGGCCTACCTAAGGGCAAGCTATCAATTTTGTTCAGCTGGAGAACCCCTTTAATATAACTGATGCACTTTGTAAAAGCCACAAGTTGTGGTTTTATGGTTTATAGTAATGTTCATAATATAGTTCCAATTATATAGAAAGAAATTCAAGGCAACCCTAAGCTCTAAAATGTACCTTTTCCTTAAAGGGGTTCTCTCACTTCAGCAAATGGCATTTATCATGTAGAGAAAGTTATTACAAGGCACTTACGAATGTATGGGGATTGTCCATATTGCCTCCTTTGCTGCCTGGATTCATTTCTCCATCACATTATACACTGCTCGTTTCCATGGTTATGACCACCCTGCAATCCAGCAGCGGTGGTCGTGCTTGCACACTACAGGAAATAGCCGTGGGAGTACGCATAGGCCGGCGCTTTTTCCTATAGGGTACAAGCACGGCCACCTCTGCTGGATTGCAGGGTGGTCATAACCATAGAAATGAGCAGTGTATAATGTAATGGAAAAATGAATGAAGCCAGCAAAGGAGGCAATATGGACAATCACAATACATTAGTAAGCGCCTTGTATTAACTTTCTCTACATGATAAATGCCATTTGCTGAAGTGAGGCAACCCCTTTAACCCTTAGGATATTGGAGTTTTTTTGTTTTCATTTTTCTTCCTTATTTTCCTTGAGCCATAACGTTTTTATATTTCCGGTCACATAGCTGTATGAGGGCATATTGTTTGCGGGACAAGTTGTACTTTCTAATGCCACTATTAATTATGGCATAAAATGTAGTGGGAAGCGGTAAAAAATTTCCAAATGGGGTGGAATTAGAAAAAAGAAAAAAAAGCAATTCCTCCACCGTTTTACGGGTTTTGTTTTGCCGCAAAACTGACCCATGCCCTTCATTCTCTGGGTCAGTACGATTACAACGATACCCCATATGTATAGTTTTTTTAATGTCTAAATAATGTAAAAATAAATTTAAACTTTGATAAAGGCCTGATGCACATGACTTTTCTGCGGAACCATTGGTTTTCAATGGGTCCGTGAAAAACTAGTCAAATGCACTGTTTGTCCTCTGCGTCCGTGATTACTGTTCCTCAAAAAAATATAACCTGTCCTATTCTTGTCCGCGAAAAACGGTTTGCAGACCCATTCAAGTCAATGGGACCGTGAAAAAATGCGGAGGTACATCCGACTGTCATCCGCGTCCTGCATATATATTCCATTATCCTGGGTGGAGATATTAAAATTACACTTTTTTTTCCTTCCTTTTTTTCTGGCGGACCACGGAAACACAACGGAACCAAAAACGGACACGGATCACGGAACAACGGAACCCCATTTTGCGGACCGCTAAAAACAACTGTCGTGTGCATGAGGCCAAAATTATATATTTTTTACATCACTATATTCTGACCCCCATAACTTTTTTATACTTATGTCTACCGGGCTCATTTTTTGCAGGACAATCTGTAGTTTTTATTGATACCATTTTGGAGTGCGGGACTTTTTGAAAAAATGAAAAAATGGCAAATCGGCCATTTTGACCCTTTCTTCCATTACGCCATTCGCCGTATTGGAAATCGCAATGATACCCATTATGTTTATATTTATTGTTATTTTGGTATTTATTTTTTAATTATACAGAAAGGGGGGTGATTTAAACTTTTATATTTTTTGGGATGATTTTGAAGCTCATATATGAGCCTATAAATAATGGGATTTTTTTGTTAATTTTTGATTTTGTTGTATCAGGGATTTTTAAAATGAGATTTACACTAGAGATTGCTCATTTTTTATCCTGGCCCGCCATCTGGTGGCCAAAAACGAGATTTTTGTGAAGTCACCTGTAAAATCTCTTTCTCACTGAGTTCACTGGGGGACACAGGACCGTGGTATAGCTGCTGCTGCCAATAGGAGGCGACAATAGGCTAAAAAGTGTTAGCTCCCCCTGCTGGCTCTACCCCCTCCAGCCTGAAGAGAGCAGACCAGTTTGTACACAAGCAGTAGGAGGAGAGGAAATCAGAAATGAAATAACAGTACCACAACCAGTGGGTCCGAACCCATAACTGAGGACCCCACCAGTAAAACAACCGCCGTCACTTGTGGCAAAATTAGAGAACAAACAAATGGTGGGAGGTGTGTTCCCCAATGAACTCAGCGAGAAAGAGATTTTACAGGCGAGTCCACAAAAATCTAGTTTTCTTGCTGATATTAATGGGGAACACAGGACCGTGGGACGTTCCAAAGAAGTACCACGGGGAGGGAACAAAAGACCAGAACCAATGTAAGGCTGGCCATAAGATCCCGCATGGAATGTGGGAAAAGGATGCACAGGAATCCTGAATAGGACCGGAAAAGCATGAACCAGGTGGGACAGCCAGAAAGCGCATAACACGCAGTGACAGGCTGGGAAGAAGAGGAAAAGCTCAGTCAAACAAAGCCAAAGGGCTGGAGATACTTCAGATGTGGCTAGCAGCACCGAATATCCACAAGAAGGACAAACAGTTTTGATGACTGAAAATGAAGTCCGGAAGGTACCTCAGGAAGTTGAGGACTACAGAACCCCCTTGGATAACCAGATTGGACAACCAGGACATCGTGCATGACTTTTGACCCAACAGAAAACCGAGGGGGGTCTATCCAACAGAAATAAATCTGTGTAATCCAGACACGTATGAGACCTGGCCAAGCCTAGGGATAGGTAGACCTAGACAAAACCTCACCAAATGTGTAGGCACCAGGAAGGGATATTTCAACAGAGGAGAACTTGGAAATCCTCCATGAAGACCAGTCCTGGAACAACCACCCAGGTGGATTAAGAAACAGATGGAGATGGGCACAGGAGATGAAAACCCCTATGGGAACCCATCGGTGGCACTCACCAGAAAAAAACACACGTGAACAGTAAGTAGTCTGGGAGGAAAAACAGTGTCCTCGAGGATCAGGAACACCCCAGCCATGCTGTGGAGAGAAATGTGTTGTATGAGGACAGTCACACGAAATTTCATCACTGGACAAAGGCAAGACTGACTGACGCTGGATCCAGGACAATACCATGAATGGTGCTAGAGCAAAGACAGGGGAAATGCACTGTGAAATATCTAGAGACATCGCTGTGAGCACACTCATGGAAGCGGAGTAAGAACCGCTGCGTACAGCTCTGCCAAAAAATAATAAACTCCCTAAGGACAAGGTAATATGGTGGACGAATGCCCCCAGAGCCACAGAGGCTCTTCGTAAGGTCCCCAACGAGAGAACCCCACGGACAAAACTGCCTGGATCGGCCAAAGCGAATAGTAGGCTGAAGAACAAATAAGTTGACGATAAGGAGAAGCAATATTGACACCAGAAACAACGGTGGTGCGTGGACTCGTGAAAAACTATCTCCCGCCATAGTGGAGCGACTCTGCCTAAAGGGGAGAATGTGGCTAGGGATAGGAGAAATACTTTGCCCAAAGGGGAGTGTGACGTCGAAGACTAATGCCACAAATGTACCAGAGAAAAAACGGTACCTTCATAGACATGTGCCACAGAAAAGAAGGGGTTATGCCAGCTGAAGAACCACGTACTAGCGCACACCAGAAATGGGGGACCCATCAGCTCCAGCATTCCATGCTACTGTAAACACCTGACACTACTGTAAATACCTGATCCACAAAGCTACAGCAATATAGCAAGAATAACACGTACGGCATTGGGCCGCACCACGGACTAACTGGTCCCTTCTGTTTTGTATTTTATTTTATATTAATTAAAAAAAAATTTTATGGATATCATCTTGAAATGGATTCATAATCCATTGTCAATGACCTCCTTAGCATGCTCAAACCTTGTCAAGTTGAGCCCCAGCCCTCAATTAGGCTCAGGTGGCCAGTATGCCAGTAAAGTGTTTTTTCTCCTTAGGCTCCATGAGAGCTGGGGGAGGGGCTTCAGAAGGACGTCAGGTTGCAAAAATTGTGATCCAGGAACAAGTCCCCCCCCCCCAACCCAGCAGGGAAAGTGCGGCCTAGCAAAGCCCATGACTCGCGTAGGACCGGATAAAAAAAAATTCGGAACCCGAACCCTGCGACCAAGGAGGGCCTATAGAAAAAAAGAGCTCGTGTATATTACGACCCAGCCCCCCGCCCCCCAGTGCACGCTGTATATCGAGAAGACTCCAATGCTCGGCTCACGCTGAAGCTGCTCAATCCAGATTTTAGCAAATTGACTGGGTCAAGTCAATAAAGTGCCCCAGTGTTTTGCTCGGAGTCTCGGTCACTAGTATATGGTCCCCCTTAGCTGGTGACAGATTCCCTTTAAGAGGTTTCAGGACTTTTCTGTTGATGGCCAATCCTACTTCAGGGACCCCACCAATCTGCAAGAAACCAGGTGGCTGCACCAAGGAAACTGCACTGATGAACTATAGGAGAGCTAATTCATGGCATAATGACAAGATCTCTGCTTGCTGTCATTCAATAGAAGCTTGCTTACTTCCAGTGGATACAAATCTGCCCTGCTCATATGAAGCACACACAGGTGGTGGCTCATTACAGTACAGCTGTTATCTGTGTCAATGCCCCTATGTATCCATCATGCATCACATACAAAAAAATTGGCTTTATTTTCTGAAACCAGAGTACATTAAAGAGGTTTTCCAACACCCCCAAAATTTGCACAGCAGAGAGTGCTATAAAATAACAAAAGCAGACTTACCTGTCCGATCCCCCATTGCTCCAGGGCTTCCTGCCAGCCTTTGCTGCCGATACTGCATTGATTACACCCCTGACACCTCACTTGCTGCAGTAATTACTGACATCTCCGACTACCCCATGTGACCTCAGAGACCAGGGATTAGCTGGAACGATCTTGTGGAGTAGTCGATGCAGTGGCGGAAACAAAGCCAGGAAGGCTCCGCTAGATCGGAGTCACAGCAACGGCAAGAGATCAGTCCAGTAACGCCACTTCCATCAGTTCATAACACGCTCTAACTACATTTTATGGGGTCTTGGAAAAAAAAGAACCTTCATTATGCGAAATTTGTGCGTGCGGAAAACGTGGGAAAGAAAATCTCATGGTTACCCTTTGTAAAGAAACAATTGCATCTTCTGTCTTTTCCATCTTGCTGTAGGTTTTGGCAAGAAGAACAAGATAGCGGCTGTCGTCCATAAGGGGCGATAATTCATTCACTAGAAAGAAAACCAGACAAAAGCAATGGACGGGGTTAACCATCACAACACATTAGGCCCTGGTCACATTGCGTCACAAAAAAAATAGGTTGGAAGCATTGCCTGATGTACAGCTCTGATGTGTGCTGCTGCATAGGAATTCAGTGACCTATGTGGCCCATAGACCCCCATGCTAGAAGAATTCTGGGGATGCCTCTACATAGGAAAGCATAGTTAACGTAGTGTATCCCAGCCATTCTTTTCGACTTTGTTAACCTATGGATCCATTTGGCGTAAATACACTAAACACAGAGTTTCACGCAATGTGACCTGGGCCTTACAGCATACATACAATTTAAAGGGATATTCCAGCTATAACAAGTTATCCCTATATATAGGATAGGGATAACTTTCAGATTGGTGGGGGTTCTGCCTCTGGGACCCCCACCGATCAAGAGAAGAGGGCCTACTGAAATGGAAGGAGCACCGGTTAGAAATGCGTGATGCCACTCCATTCATTTCTGTTATACGGAATACAGCAGACCTGCATAGGTTGTCGCCAATACAAATATGATCACCACTCTGGGCCCCAGATCTATAGGGACCCTAAAAACGCCCGTCAAGTAGTACCCCTACCAGTCTCATGATCCAGCGCCTGCTGGAGGACCTTCTCTGCTTTTTCATATTGCCTCAGTTTAAGTAAGAGCTCTGCCAAATCGTAACGGAGGAAGTTCTGATGACTGCTTTTCAGGGCGGTTTCATAGTAGCTGATCGCCTAAGGAAAAAATAATAATGCAGAAACATTAGTACTGCATACACTCCACCAGAAAAAGGGGGGAAGGCAGTGACAGACATGCACCTTGGTGTAGTTATGAGTCTTGATCAAGGCTTTTCCAATCTTACTGGCCAGGGCTCCGTCATTGGGATTCTTCCTCAAGGCCTGTTCATATATCTCAATGGCTTTTTCGGGCTGTTAGGGAAAAAGATTCTTAACAGTAAAACATGCAATAAAAAAATAATACACAACCATTACATCTATCCAGACAAACACTAAAGAAAAATATACCTACCGTATTTTTCGCCCCATAAGACGCACTTCCCCCCCCCCCCAAAAGTGGGGGGAAAATGCCCCTGCGTCTTATGGGGCGAAAGCTGCCATTTTACATTGCAGTCTGCGATGTATCAGCGGGAGGGAGGAGGGGCTGAAGTCCGGCAAATGCGGCGGGGCCAGGTGCAGTCACTGTACTCTGGCCCCACCACTCACTATCTACAATACCATAATGATTAATCCTACACCTGTTAATAACTTCAACTAAAGTTGCGCTCCCCCGTATGTAATACTGCTTACTAACCAGCTCCTGTAGCAGGCAGGCCGGGCGGCAGCGTAACTCACTGACGTCGCGCGCCAGCTCCGCCTGCTTCATTTATAAAGTAGGCCGCGCAGGCATGTGACATCAGTGAGTTACGCTGCTGCCCGCCCGGCGTGCCTGCTACAGGAGCTGGTTAGTAAGCAGTATTACATATGGATTTATGGTATTGTAGATCGTGAATGGCGGGGCCCCTGTATTGGGATATGTGGATGGCACTATTATGGGGTGGGGATCTGTGGATGGCACTGTTATGGGGGGATCTCTGGATGGCACTATTATGGGGTGGGGGATCCGTGGATGACACATATATAGCAGTGTCATCCACAGATACCCCACCCCATAGCAGTGTCATCCACAGATCCCCCACCCTGTAACAGTGCCATCCACAGATCCCCCACCCTGTAACAGTGCCATCCACAGATCCCCCACCCCAAAAAGTGCCATCTACAGATCCACCACCCCATAACAGTGCCATCCACAGCTCCCCCATAACAGTGCCATCCACAGCTCCCCCACATAACAGTGCCATCCACAGATCCCCTCCATAACAGTGCCATCCACAGCTCCCCCACATAACAGTGCCACCCACAGCTCCTCCCCATAACAGTGCCATCCACAGATCCCCCATAACAGTGCCATCCACAGATCCCCCCCATAACAGTGCCATCCACAGATCCCCTCCATAACAGTGCATCATCCACAGATCCCCCATAACAGTGTCATGCACAGACCACCATTAGTTCAAAACCCACCAAAAGCACACCTTTTGGTTAAAAAAGTTTTTTTTTTTTTCCCTCCTCAAAAACCTAGGTGCGTCTATGGGCCGGTGCATCTTATAGGGCAAAAAATAGGTATATACCCTACATGCATTACAAAAATACAAATATATCGAGCATATATAGATATACAGATCCAGGGGTGCATTGCCAACAAGGCAACTAACTCAGAAGTTAAGTGTCTTGTTCCTTTGTGTTTTGTTGTCCCTTCCCGTGTTCTGTTGTTTCTAGGCCTCAGGGAGACGCTGGTTTGTTCATCTGGGAAGGAACGGGTCGTCTCAAGCCCTGCCAATTCCCATAGGGCTCTTTAGGGTCTCCAGGTTCCGGTGTATGGGCATTCCTACCTTCAATGTGTGCCAATACGGATAGGATTCAGGGCAAGGAGTAGGGTTCTATAGGAGGTGACCCTTTCCTGTTCCCTAGCATTGAGGCCTAGTGGCTTTTCCCTTCCCTCCTGTTGTCGGTCTGGTGTTCCCTCCCATACCTCATCCGTGACATAATTACTACTAGGGGCATTATGGGGAGCATTATTACTTCTTGGGCACAATGGGGAGCTATAAGTGTCTTGTAATTTGCTGGGCACAGTTACTTCCCCTATTACGGTTATTCATTGTGTACTGAACATTTTCTAATACATTTTCTGTCCTAATTTCTCACTGTTTTCAACACCTGTGCTTGCTGTCATTGAATCTAAACCATTATTTGCTTCCAGTAAATAAAAATATGTCCTGATGTAGTGAAGGAGAGAGATTTCTTGAGTCGTCAGACATGGTACTTACCTCCTGAATATTCATATAGGCGTCTCCCAGTAGGAGGTATGTATGAGAGCTGGGTATTTTTTCTACCAGATCTCTGGAAAGCAAAAATATTCTGTATGAATATATATCATATTTTGTATGAAAGGACCGAGTTTACACATCACATCTGAAAAACTGGTGAGGACACCGCTGCCTGTAACACGTGAATTAGATTTCATTTGATAAATAGCAGTCTTCAAATCCCTGCATAGACATGTCATTAACTGATAACGCTACTAAGCTCGTTACATACACTTTATATATTACAAATAATGACCCAGTATGCAATAAGCTCTTAAGCTCCCTCTAGTGGAGGTAACAGACAGAATTTTCTCATTTAAGGGGGCCTTTTTGCAGTACCTGATGCACTAACCCTACTGCTACAACTTTGCAATGCTAAGCTTTCATTTGGGCTAATTAGGGCAGTTCTGGTGATGGTCAAGAGGCACTTTAGATCCTGTCTCGAGGGAAAATCACGTGCTGTAAGTTTCATTTGTGATTTTTCCCTTGATGGTTGCCTCCCCCAATGTGTCACATAGGTAGGCATAGTCTGGTGCTGTGTCATAAAAGGATTATCTAAATGTGCCTGTGCCTTCCAGAGGGCTTCTATGTACGTGTCACACAAGTCCCATACTAGTGTGCGAACTACGCCTGGGTGATTTTACGTATTGGCCAATATTGGTAATATACAGGGGAGGTAGTGGGTGGGCTGTAAACAGTGTGACTAGGAGTACTGGGTGGACCCAAAGCAAAGAGTTTGAGCCCACGCTAAGGGTTTTAGGATTTCTAGTGCAGCGCGCAATGGGGTCCAAAAAATGTTAAAATTGACATAAAACTTTGTAAAACTATTTTATTCATAAATGTATAACCTTAAGAATTTTCTCAATTCCCCTTTAATTCTTCTCTAAGTCTATGCAGGGTACTTGAATGCACTGCAACCGATAAAGAGGTCCGGTCACTGGATTTTGGCAAACAGTTCCAAGTACCTCACCTATAGCAGCTGATGTAGAGCTTCTTATCCTTCCGGTGCTGCAGGTAGATGTCAGCCATTTTCTCCTTGGTCTGGACATAATAAGGCTGCTCTGGAAAAACGTTTCGGAGCATGGATAAAGCTTGCTCCACGTCCCCGTGTGTCAGCGCCAGCTCCGCATTGGCTATCATGAGGCGCAGTTCCTCCGGTGTCCCCGAGAATTCATTGATCGCATCTTGTAAGACTTTAGCTGCTTCGTGCTGTACATGCACAGAGAGGAAAAGGAAAGGTTACGAGCTAAAGGTAAGATCAGCTGTAGAGGACCGATAAGGATTTCTGACACAAATCCCCAGAAAATGACAGTACATTACATGTGCGTCGGGTTCTGAAAACGCCATCCACATGTAGCGGAAATTTATCAGGCGGTATAACGAGCACGCTGCGGATATTCATTCTGCTGCGGAAATGCTGTGTATTTTGACTGCAGATATCCTTCCTTCAATATACAAGTACAGAGATGAAATCATCCGCAGCACTACCGCATCTGCCACGTACAGAGTTTGCTATGGAATCGCTGCCATCTTCTGCCATGTCTACCCTAGGGTAAACATTTCTTTTGGTTTCTACTTCACCACTCGCGAGATGTCTGGTGTAGTAAGTAAATGTATTCCCCATTAAATACCAATTCTGAAGCATCCTTTATTATAAATGTTCCTCTTTTATTCCTCCAGGAAATGTATAACTAAATTGGCAACTGGGTGTTACCAATTTCTTTGTCCATAGGGTGTGTTCCTACAAAAGTCTGACAATGTCAGCACTGATTAGGCACTGTGGGGGGACATGCCATTTACAAAGGGGATGATCCAATTCACAGGAAGCCAATTGAACTATTTAAAAGTGGGAGGAAATCATAGAATCCAAAGGAAACCCACAAAAAACACAAGGAGAACAAGCTCCATGCAGGTTTTACTGTTAGTCAGATTCCAACCTAGGACCCCAGTGGTGCAAGGCAACAGTAATGACTACTGTCACCATGGTGCCAATGTTTAAAAGGCGTTGTGTCACTTCAGCAAATGGCATTTATCATGTAGAAAAAGTTAATACGAGGCACTTACTAATGTATTGTGATTGTCCATATTGTCTGCTTTGCTGGTTTGATTCATTTTTCCATCACATTATCCACTGGTCATATCCATGGTTACGTACGACCACCCTGCAATCCAGCAGCGGTGGTCGTGCTCGTACACTATTGGAAAAAGCGCCGACCTCTCTGGTGGCTGGGACTGTGGGAGCACACATAGGCCTGGGCTGTAGGGTGGACATAACCCCCAGAAACCAGCAGTGTATAACGTGATGAAAAAATGAATCCAGCCAGCAAAGGAGCCAATATGGACAATCACAATACATTAGTAAGTGCCTTGTATTAACTTCCTCTACATGATAAATGTCACTTACTGAAGTTAGACCCCTTTGAGTCATAAAAAGAGATATCACTAGGATATGCAATCACTTTTAGTTTATGAGGGTCTGATCTCTAGGACCCCCATGGATCTGGCTGTGTGAGGAAAATAAGCCGGCCTCATTCAATTGCATGGCGATGTGCTGAAGATCAGGGAGATGGTCGCCGCTGGGCAGACAGCGAAGGGGTCGCAGTCCTGAATCCGTGCTGCAGATTGCAGAACCTTCATTATCATGATCTTAGGTGGTCTCCGACATTGGACCCCGGCGATCATAAAATGATGGTATATCCTAGTAATCTGACATCACTATATACACACACACATACACTAAGGCTACTTTCACACTTGCGTTGTAAGGATCCGGCTTCTGGCTTTGGTTCTGGCAATCTGTATGCAAACGGAAAGCATTTGAAGACGGGTCCATCTCACAAATGCATTGCAATAACGAATCAGTCTCTCCGGTTGTCATCCGGAAAAACTGATCCGTTATTTTTTTTTTTAACATTTTGAACGGCCCTGTCAATGCAGTATTTTTAATGCCGGGTCCAGCACCAATACATTTCAATGAAAATTAATGCCAGATCCGGCATTTCGGCAAGTGTTCCAGAATTTTGGACGGAGATAATACCGCAGCATGGTGCGGTATTTTCTTCATCCAAAAACGTTCTGAACTGAAGACATTCTGATGCATCCTGAACTGATTTCTCTCCATTCAGAATGCATTAGGATAAAACTGATCACTTCTTTTCCGGTATAAAGCCCCTAGGATGGAACTCTATGCCGGAAAAGAATAACGCTAGTGTGAAAGTGCCCTAAGTAATCTACTTTGTCTCATCTGTGATGACAGGAGGTCCGTTACCTGCTCCCCATTCCTGCGATAACAGTCTACAAGCTCCAGGAAGATGGACACTCTGTCACTTGCACTGACTTCTATTTTTCTTCCTTTTGATTTCAGGGAGGATCCAGCCTTTTTCATCCCGGGTAGGTTCATGGCTATCTGCAGCGTTTTGATGGCCTCCTGAATTTCTCCCATTCGTTTCTGGGTCTGAGCTTTAAGCAGATTGTAGAGCGGATATTCACGTATCTGAAAGAAGAAGCATTTGTATGACAGCAAGGAATTTTCCATTCCGATTCATGGAAAACTGTATCAGTGACGGCTTAAAGAGGTTTTCAAGGCTCCAGATATTGATGACCTATCCTCAGGCTGAGTCACCAACATGAGATCGGTGGGTTCCAGCACCAGGTACCCCGGTGATCAGTTGTTCCCGGCAGGAGCCGAAACTACTATTTGGAATTGGAAGCCCCATCCAGCGTTAACAAGGCATGCATATACAACCATATAACCTACAAACTTGTACCCCTACACAGGGACAAAAGTCATGCCCACAGAAAAATAAAATTGTAAAAATTATACAGCTTTATTACATCAAATAAAGACAGAAAATAATGAATACACATATAAAGGCCCCCCAAGTCTCACTGCCCCGAAGAGAGTGCAATACACGTCCACAACAGTGGAAATAATCACCGATGAGATGGAGGAAAAATATAAATAAAGTACCGTAATATAAAGCCCCAGCCGATATCCCATAGGCAGCTATTATCTACAGAAAGGACGTCCCATAACGGATAGAGGCCGGAAAGATTGAACTCAAAAATAAAAAACAATTATCAACCACCTCTAAACTCACCTGCGGACATGATCGGGAGAAGGGAGACAATGGGTGAACCAGAAAAACACCTCAACGGGCGTTTCGCCCGCACACCTTCGTCAGGAGGTCCCCTCTCCCCCAGATCATGGCCACAGGTGAGTTGAGAGGTGGTTGATAATAGTTTTTTATTTAATCACGTTGCAGGGTGGCCCCCTCCCATTCTCAAAAAGCTCAGATGCCTCAGTTGCTAGTGACCAGGGCATCCAAGAGGTTAAAGTGCTGGGACTGGAGTGATCTCTGAGCAATCTGCTATATATACAGTAGACCTGCTGGCCAAAATAAGAATTGCAGCTCCAGTATGCTGGGTCTCTTCAGAGAGACCGAGCGTGTTGAAACCAATTACTGGCACCCCCATTGGTCGCAGAGGATGCCGGTAAGAAGCCCGGAAGTGCGTGCTTCCGGGTTTTTGAGCTTTTAGATGCTATGATCACACTTGATCACGGCATCTAAAGGCTTTAATCCGCAATCGGCATTATTGCCGGTCGCAGTCGTTAGCCGCGGGTCTTTACTGTTTGAAACAGCAGAGGCCCGCCATATTTACCCATCGCTACATGTACAGCGCTGGTAGCAAAAGGGTTAATTTTTTTTTTTTTAACTACAGTAACTATAGCTGGTATCAGATTTGATCTTTTTTTGACAACTCACCTCAAAGCTATAACTCAGACATAGCTCTAGAGAGTGAGAACACAGCCTCAAGTTGTCCTGATACAAATAAACCTGAGCCATCAGAAGATGTGCATCAGCATATGACGGATTATGGTCCAGAAAGAGCTGCAGGCTGCTGTGAGCCGCTTCAACATCACCTACAGAAAGAAGGAATACATTAGACATACGAGAGGGACAATGTCACCAGTCCCCAGCCCCCTTACCGACATAACATTATATGCAGAGGGCCAATCCAGCAAACCTAAGGAAGTGATCCATGACCTTAGAGCAGACCCCTCACCTCTCCAGACATGTCTGTATTAGTATATACTTATATACTATTCCTCATTAAAAACAAAAACTATTCTGGAGAATCCTTTCTATAACTTTACATTTGACTGCTCCTCTGTTACGCCTCCTTGAAATTTATAAATAAACGGAGATTAATTATTACCATTTGGAAGCGTGTCTCTACCCAGTCTGACACTATCCAATAAATGTTGATAGCACCAGACTGTGCAGGGACACATCTCTTTGGCAAGGGAAATTAGTAACCCCCCCAGCTGTGTAATAATTTCTAATTTCCAAGAGGAAAAACACAAAAAAACGATCCAGAACAGTTATTCTCCCCCATTGGAAATGCAAGTCTTTGCTAAATCAGACGAGTAAGGATAGCAGACGGATCCTTTAAGATGAGGCAGTGGATGGTGATGAACAAAATGCATACACATTGTCTACAATTTTAAGAAAAGGGAAATCTCTCCTCCTTTACATAAGAAAAGATCTGCGCCATCGCTTTAGACCTACCTGCTAAATATTTCACCTTTGCAATCAGAAACACGGCTTGTTGCAGACCTGGAGCAGTCTTTACTACTGTTTCCAGGACGGAGGCACAGTGCTTCAAGAGGGAGGAGACGGGCTGGCCGGCTGCGGGGGGCTGAGGAGATAACACTTCTACGTGAAAACAGAATCAAACAGCTGCGTTTTTATAAAAACTATTTTTATTTTTTAAATTGTTTTAAAGGGCTTGTCAAGGTTTGGGCTGTTTATGGCGCCGCAGATCATTTCCCTTCAAAAGAATGAAGCCCAATATCAGCACCAAACACCGCCCATGGACAGATGAGGCCCCGGAAAGGAAGCAAACCCTTTTTTTTTCTCCTGATCCTGGGAGACCCCTTGAATATTTCATATACCATGCAAACTCTTCTTCTGTCCCACCACCAGTTTCCATGGACATGTGGCTACGTCGTCCATTGACTGGCACTGGAAAGGACAGTCCGGCCATATGATGTTATGTCATGATGACTGCACCCTTACCCATGCTTAATGGGTAGACCAACAGAGCCCGGCAGAGAGGGAAGGAGAACTCATATGGTAAGGTTATAACTTTCCCCACTGTTTACAGTTTCTGGGGAGGTTTGAAGAATCTGCAAAAGTTCAGAAAATCCTTTAAAGGGGTTGTCCAGTTCACTCTCCACCCCCCGGATCTAAGGAGGGAAGCATACTTACCTGTTCGCCGCCATTTGGTTCTGGCACCTTCGGTGCACTGCTGTGCTCCAGTCCCCGCTTGTGAACTGCCATGGCACTGGTCACGTCCCACTTGAGGGACACATCACTGATGCAGCAGGTCATTGTCTACAATGCCACACAATGCCTCCATCCAACCAATGACCTGCTGCAGCAGTGATGTGTCCGTCAAGTGGGACGTGACCAGTGACATGCCACTTGGGGGACCCTGTCTATTCCGGAAGTTTAGGCGGGCACCAGAGCACAGCAGTGGACTGAAGGAGCCGGAACCGAGATGTGGGGAGAACGTAAGTATTTTTCCCTCCATAAGTCAAGGGGTTGGACTTAACAAAAAAGAATCATTACTCCGCTGTGTGTGTGATGGGAGAAGTTGGGTGCATTATCAGTGCAGGTGTACCATGAAAAAACCTTAAATCATGAACAAACCTTAAGTCAGCTGATTTCAGGGGGTGTGTTCGGGGTGTGTCCTTCGGCGCATGCGCACTACGCCGAAACAGGTCTAAACAGGGTTATGAAACAGGTCTGAAGCCAGAGGTGCGGGGTTGGCACTGGTGTATGAATAAACCAATGCCCAGGGGGGTTCTGTGCCCCCGCAGAAAACCGCAGGTCAATTCAGCTTTTTCTGCACTTTTGGGCTCATTCAGTGCCACTGCCACGGGGTTATGAGAGGCGTGGAGTTGGCACGGGTGTATGAATAAACCTGTGAGGCCCCCCCCCCCGCAAAAAAACGCAGGTCAATTTAGACCTGCGGTTTTCTGCTTGACAGTAAATGTAAAAATTAACCAATTAACCCCCCCCCCCTGCACCCCGCCATGTTACTGACCCCCCGGGCGGTGCGGGGAGGGGGGGGGGGATTGCGGGCTGTCAGCAGTTTAACCCCTTCCATACTGCAGTCCGTACGGTATGGAAGGGGTTAACAGGGAGGGAGCTCCCTCCCTCTCCCATCGGGGAGACCTGCTTCTGCGTACTGCGCTGAGCCGAGCGCGGGCTGCATAGAACACACCCCCTGAAATCAGCTGACTTAAGGTTTGTTCATGATTTAAGGCTTTTTCATGGTACACAGGCAACAAAGACCGCCATGAGTGCTGTAGAGGTGGGGAATGGAGTAATGTTTAATTTTCTTTTTTTTTGTAACAGTCCCTTTTCAGAAAACCCCTTAAATTTTCCTCTACAGAACTTTTGCAATAATGGATGAACTTTACCTGGTTGGGGCAAAAACTTAAATATTCCCTTATTATTTCAAGTAAGAAATCTGGGTTTAATGTCTCAAAGTACTGGATCCCGAGAGGCAAGCCTTGCAAAGAAGAGAAGTGATTGTCGAGGACGTCTTTTAACAAATGGATAACCTCTTCTTGTTTCTTCTGCTTCTTCATGGCCAAAACAGCCCGTAGGTAAGATAATTCCTGCAAAAGAAAAGACTTTCTATTGTTTTCATCTGTTCGTTTTTCTGTTTCTTGTCAATTATGACCCAGCACTATTACACAAGGGGTGGTCAGAGAC
Organism: Bufotes viridis; assembly: GCA_033119425.1. Taxonomy (NCBI): domain Eukaryota; kingdom Metazoa; phylum Chordata; class Amphibia; order Anura; family Bufonidae; genus Bufotes; species Bufotes viridis. The sequence continues at coordinate 132,794,498 of CM065595.1, read as the reverse complement.
GACATGATCACTTGACGCCAAGCCGACAGGAATAATCAGCTCTGCCGTACAATATCCATGCAGACGAGCTGATGTAATCAGGGGGTAATGGTACTCCACTCTACTCAACCGCATAAAACCCAACGCAATGTGTCCAAAGTCATAAATCACCTATAAAGTATAGGGTTTTCTTTGGGGAATAAAAACCCATGCAAACACCGTGAGAACATAGAACCTGATCTTCTTATCGGTAATACTGTAGGTACGAGAAGATCAAACTGATGATCTGAGATCTAGGATGACTATTAGTTTACAGACTGAAGCAGTTAAACCCTTTAAGGCACTGCTCAGATTTCAGTAACTTAAAGGGGTTGTCCAGCTTTTATCAACTGATGGCCTTTCCTCACTAGCTGATTCACGGGGGTCCGACACCCTGCTGATTAGCTGTTCAGTTCAACTCTGTAGTGGAGAAAACTTGTTACTACAGCTCTGCTTTCATTGATGTCAGTGGTAGCAGCGCTGTAGTGACGAGCTGTGTCCGCTACACCGCTGACGGAGCTGCATAGTTCCTGTGCAGACTTTTAGCGCCGGAGCTACATCGAACAGCTGATCAGCGGGGGTGGGCCGATCAACTAGTGATGGTCTATGCTCAGGCTAAGCCATCACTTAGTAAAAGCTGGACAACCCCTTTAAAATGTCATACAAGCTGCCAAGCAGAATTTTGAGACCACAACTTTTTGCTTAGAATATTGCGTCGGCTCAAGTAACAGAAATGTGTGCACCGTACCAAAGGGGTAGAACCTTTCTACATAAATCTGTAGGATATGCGAACACCGAGGTGCAAGTTGAAGCTCCTAGGCCCTAATACTGTGATGGCTAACCTCCGACACTCCAGCTGTGGTAAAACTACGACTCCCAAGATGCGCACTTGCTTTGCTGTTCTCAGAACTCCATAGAAATGAATGGAGCATGCTGGGAGTGGTAGTTTCACCACAGCTGGAGTGCCGGAGGTTAGCCATCACTGCTTACCAGGCCTCCCATTTGCCATGTACCATTTATAACACTTTTGGATTTTTTTTTTTTTACGTGGCAACGAGTCTCTTGGGCCCCTTAGGCCCTACTTCTGCACCCCTATACTGACCCCCTTGTGTAACTTTGGATCATATCAGAGCACATGCCATCTTTCTCAAATCTCAGCAGCCTGTGGTTTCCTTCCTCCTCACTCTCCAAATACAGGAAATACTAGGCAGTGAGCAGGGGGATGCAGCTGCAGGTTACCTCACTGCAGGAGAGAGGAGATGGAGCAGCAGAGGGTCAGCGCCTGATCATACTGCTACAATGCACCAGAAAGGGGCGAGTATAAATTCAGAAATGTGTCCCGGCAAAAAGAATGAAAGAAATGCAGATGTGGCTCTCACAAACGCTATGGAGTAGATTTCTTACAACAGCTATGTTAGTTGCGTAGGAGATTACACCCCACATAGTCCACTGACGTGGATCTAAAGAGCTGAGATGCTTTGCTGTGAAGGCCTTACTTCTGACTCACCCCAGACTTTCCAATAGACTGCTGAATCTCCATCAGAAATTCCAGCTGCTGATCAGCATCTTGTAGTTGTCCCTCCAGTACCTGACATCGGATAATGCCTACAAAACATTGCAAAACAGGTTACATCCCACAAGACGTTACAAAGCGGCTCAGTTCATATACTAATAAGGCCGCCTGCACACTATGCGGATTACGTGCATTTTTTTTTTCGTGCAGATTTTCGTGTGCAAAAACCACAGTGTAATACAGTACCAGCAAAGAGTCTAGACAAATCTCATGTAGGTGCGGAAATTGACCTGCTGTGCGGATTTAGAAATGTGCAGCATGTGAACTGTTGTTGTGTTTTTCTTGTGCGTATTTCACCCTTGTCAATGGAAGGGTAAGCACTGGAGAAATTCACACCAAAAAACACATAAAAAAATGCACCAAAAACACAATCAACAGTGCAGATTTATGCGCATTTTTTGTGCAGTTTCGGTGTGGATGTCATGCAGATTTTCTGCGTCTGCAAAAAGATTGGTTGCTGCTTCTCTGTTTTCTATAATGAAACGTGACGCTCGTGTGCCATGGAAAGTCTGACTCCTTACTGGAATGGAAAAAGGAGCGTGCAATCGCAGCGCATTTTCCAGACTGTCCCAGGCGTAAAATACAAATGCATTAATCCGATATCTTAGGTTTTGTTCACATCTGTGTCATGCTTCATTTGTCCTGCGGTGGCGCTGCAGCTGACCTAAACACTTTATGGCGTATTCTTCTGCAAGTTAAACCACATCAGCCTGGGGTCTAAAGAGCAGGTTACAATCAGGGGGCCCTCCTAAAGACTAGCCCAATGCAGAACCCCCTTTAAAGGAGTTGTGCACATTTGAGGGGGATGGGATTGGCAAACTCCCCCTCCTAGGCAGACCAGCGAAGGATACTTAGCTGCTTCCTGACTCCTGCACCCTCCAGCCTCCGCTGCTCTGCTAAGGTCCCTGGATGTAAATTTTGGTATGACATTTGTCACAAAGCAAGTGGAGCAGGTCAAAATGGAAGTTTACATCCAGGGACCCAAATGGAGCAGGGAAGGCCGGAAAGCACAGGAGCCATGGTCAGGAAGCAGGTAAGTATGATTTCCTTCGCAGCTCTGCCCGGGAGGGGGCATGTGTCTGGAACAAGAAGTGGGGAAAAGCGCTTTTGACAGAAACCCCTACATATTCCATAGTCTGCCAGTCGTGTCGAAATTGGCAGGCGTGGTCCACATTTATCTTAGGCTATGGTCAAATTACGTTTTTGTCCCGTATTTAAAGCATCCGTTAAACAGATGACACCAAAGAGTTCCATTATTAAAAAAAAAAAGTATGTGTTGTAACATACATTTTTGGTTGGAATCTGCAGGACAGAAAGTGTGGTGTACGATGCTTTTGCCCCCCCCCCCCCGTGTATATGTTAAACGTACGGCAAGACTGTGATGTGAACCCAGACGTATGACCAGCTTGATATGTTGTTTCCTACTGTAGACATAACCCAAGAAATGTATTGGCAGCTCTCAGATTTAGCAGTTTTTTTTAAAGAAGTTTTTATTTAAAAACTATATCCTTTGGCCATGTTATTTGAATGGGAGCAGCGCTGCAGTAACCAGGCAGGTTCATTACATAACGTATGAAGCTCTGCAGTTACGGTGTCTGTTCTACCAACATCGCTCCTGCACAGAGCCGATTGGCTGGCGTGTCGGAAGTCTAACCCCTACGATCTGATACGTATGACTAATCTCCATCAATACTTAAAGGGGCTGGCCCACCTCACACACTGGTGGCATATCGCTAGGATATGCCACTAATATCAGACAGGTGAGGGTCCCACCTTTGGGTCCAGCACTTATCTCTAGAACAGGGATTTCAAAGCAAAGGTGAGCGCACCACGCTCTCCATTAACTTCTATGGGAATTCTGAAAACAGCCAAGCAAGCGCGTTCGGCTATTTTTGGAAGTCCCATAGAAATGAATGGAGAACACGCTGGACATGCATGGTCACCTCTATTGGAGTTTTGGACATAGCTGGGCCGGCACTCGGCTATTTTCAGTGCTCCCATGAATGAATAAAGGGTGGCCATGCATGCCTGTAACACCCTTTACTTTGGAGGCCCCGTTCTAAAGATAGGTGTGGCTTCTAACTATATGCCACCAATGTCTAAGATTGGCCAACCCCTTTAAGTTCCTGAGAACCCCTTTAAAGGTCAAACTGAGAATGAGAATAAGGTGGCACGTCCTAGGTAAGTGGCTGTGTCAGGAAAAGAGTCAAACCAAGTCTGAGGCCAGTAACTTCTCACCAGTAAGTGCAGAGACGCTGGACTCATCGAGACTCATTGCCGCTTTGTACCACTTTAATGCTTCCTTAACCCGGCCTTGTAGGACAAGCTGGTAGCCGAGCTCTGTGGCAAATGTGGCATCGTGAGGGGCCAAATTGACTGCACGTTCCACCATGGTTTGGGTTTGCTGAAGGATGAGCTGGTTACGTTCACACTAGGGCAGAAACAAAAAGACAGGCCTTGATATTTCCACATTTACTTGTTATAGAACTGTTTCTCTCAGGCACTATATACGTTTATGAGCACAGCTCGAGAATGACAAGGAGACTATCTAGATTATAGCGGCGGTGCGGTGTGATTCCAACTGCTGGTCCCATTCAAGTATATGGCAGGAGCAGTTGTAATTGCCCTGTCGCGTCACTAGAAGGGAGATGGCGTGCAGGTGAACACTGAAGAGGACGCAACGCTCACACAAGAGCCGTGACCTCTTCAAACAGCTGATGCCAAGAGTCGGACCATCACCAATCTGACATTGAAGACCTGTCCTGAGGATAGGTCATCAATATCCTGACACTGCACAACCCCTTTAACTGTACCCCCAAAGGGTGCCCCTGAACAGTACAACTCGTCCTACGCTGATAGAAAAACTGAAAAAGTTATGGCTTTTGGAAGGCAGAGGCGAAAAAAAATCCTTTCTTCATAAAAGCCAAAACTAACTGTGGTGGCAAAAGGTTAATGGCGTGTAAGGAAAAATGTTTAACATGTCTGGAAATACGCGCCAAACCTATACAGCGTGAGCCACTTCTACCTGTCTAATTTCAGTGCACTGATAATAAATCTCCCAAGCTGTGTCTTGTGGTTCTGTTCTGCACCAGTGAGGCAAATAGGGAAGAGACAGACTAAGGACCGGAGCAGGGCGGAGATTGAAATCCCTTCAATGCCAGTAGGGATCCTCCATATAGTTGATTGGAGGGGCCCCTTTCTGGTACCCCTGCAGATCAGCTGTTTTTAGAGGCCACAGTGCAATGCTGCGGCTTCTTCCAAGGCCACTGATATCATTTTTGGTCCCACGCCCTATTTGCAACGGAAGTGATGGGCCTGGGCTGCCATACCAAGCACAGGCACTATACAACGTGCGGAGGTGTGACCGGTAAGCTGTGAGGAGGCTGCAGCCCTCAATGGGGGTCCCAGGAGTTGGACGCTCACCAATCTGATATATATGACCTGTATTGAGAATAGATCATCAATATTGATCTCCCAGAAGTCCCATTCAATGTATACTAGAGATAAGTCCATCACTTACCATTTTACTAAAAGCCAATGACATGCTGTAATACAGGTGGGCATTGTGGGGTTCAAAGCGGTCCAAAGCACCGATTAAATCTCCCAGCTTAGTTGTTGCCTAGAGGGAAAGCAGCACATTAGATAACAGGGCATCACCACCTCCAGCAGCACAAAGAGTCAAGTGCTTCCGTCACACTGCATCCATGAAATTGCTGCACTAGTGAAAAGTAAGGCTACTTTCATACTCGTGTTGTTGTTTTCCGTCATAAAAACTGAAAAAAACGGATCCAGCACTGAAAACAATGTAAGTCAATGGTGACGGATCCGTTTTCTAGGACCTGAAAAGAGCAGATCTGTCACCTATTGACTTTCAATGTTTTTAGTGACGGATCCGTTTTTTTTCTGTTTTGATTTCATACAACCGCATCCTAACGGAAAGGATGCATCCTGATGTGAAAATCAAAACGGATCCGTTTAATTCCAATAAAGAGATCCTCTGTCGGATTTCAATACCGGAATTAACAACGCAAGTGTGAAAGTAGTCTAAAAGTTTAGAAAAAAGGACAAAATGTGCAGTTTATATTTTCTCCAGGACGACAACTTTTTTTAAACGGAATCAGGTCCATTTCTCTTGTAGCGGGCACTGAAGGGAACAGGCAGCACTACATGGACAGCCATTCACATGAAAAGCCCTCCGTGTAGTGCATGGATGCACCAGGTCACCAGAGGCTCTCCATTCAGAACCTCTACAATAGGCATGTACCCTAATTGGGACAATTCCTTTAAAGGGGTTATCACACGCTAAACTACGGGATAGTGGATCAATGTCTGACTGGTGAGTATCCGACCGATGTGTTTCCGGTGTCCCCCCATATAATGGGTCTGCAGATCCACTCATAGAGGGGGACAAAAGACCCCGCTTTCTCATGCTGGATGGCAGTACCCGTGGTCAGACCCTCACCAATCAGACATTTATTCTCTATCCTGTAGTGAAATATTGGGACAACCCCTTTAAAGGAAATTTTCTTAAGCCCCATTCATATATGAGGACACAGTCATAACTCATGCTCATGGAGGTATCGGCAGAACCTGAACCGATCAGACGCTTGTATGAAAGCGGATACGTTTAAATCTTGTGATAAACCTTTTAACCCCTTTGCGACCGACGGCATCTATGTAAGGCGGAAGTCGAATCTTTAAACATGGAGCCCGCTCTCACGCGCAGAGGGTGACGTAGCCGCCAGGTTTCTGCTGTTTCAAAGGGCCGAAGTATGCGATCAGCTATATGGCTGATCAAATATATTAAACCACTTAGATGCCGTGGTCAAATGTGACCACGGCATCTGAGTGGTCCGGAAGCGGCGTGCTACTGCTCCGGTGATATCGTTCCCAGACTGAGATCAGTGAACCTGTTACCATATACTAACTAGACCAAAGTCTCAAGCCGGCTTCTGTAGCCATTAATAAAATATACCAATATAGGCCACTGGGTGACAGCACTGTATTGTTATATTGAAAATGAAGTGTTCAATGATGGCTAAAAAGCCAGTGAATTAAGTCACTCAGGGTGACTTAATAAAGTTTTTTTAAATAAAATTATTAAAAATATAATTTTAAAATGTTCGACTCACTCCCCTTTCCCCAAAATCAAAATACTTAACCAACTTGGTCCCATGTTCATATGTGCCCGCATTGCTGAGAAAAATTATTATTATTCAGTATATGCAAATAAGCCTCTAGGAGCAATGGGGGCGTTGCCATTACACTAAGAGGCTCAGCTCTCTCTGCAACTGCCACGCCCTCTGCACTTTGATTGACAGGGCCAGGTGTGATGACGTTTACACTGCCTGGTCCTGTCAATACCTGATGGACCGGCTGCTTCTCTCACCTCATGAACATTTCCTTCTCGGCACAAGTAATGAAGACCCAACATCCTGATGGCTTCCAGGTTATGATTGTCCTTCTGTAGTAACCTGTAGGAAAAAGTTGGGGAAAAAAGTTTAGAACTTAATTACATTTTCGGAACATAAAGGTGTTGTCTAGAACTAGAATATATAAGCGCTTTCCATACATGTGCTGTAAGGGGAGGAGAAATATGAGGGGAGACATGGCTGCAATAATTACAAGGAAGCATTTCTTTATCCATACATCCAAATGAAGACTAATTTTACACTACGCAATTCTGCTGCACAATCCTCTCTGGTAGTTTGCTACAATGTATCAGTCAGGATTCCAGGCGGTTTAGATCACAGAGCATTGTCTACACTGGATACAACTGTATCCACTTCTCAGCTAAGAGCAGAACTAGCTACGTACAGGTCAGGCTGGGTTCACATCATGTCTTTTTCCATCCATTTAACGTATACAAAAACCGTATTTGTTAAATGGATGCCTCAGACTGATGCCAAAAAGAGGCATTAGATCACCATAGCGCTCCAATGTAAAAAAAATATATAAAAAATGTTTTTTTTTTACTGGACTGTGCAGGATACAAGAACATGGTGTGCTGCGTTTTTGTATGCTTTTTTTTTTTCCTAACGTGTACGTCAAACGGTGGCATAAAGTGTGATGTGGACCCAGCCTTACCTGTTTCTGAATGCAAGAAATGCAAGTGTTCTCATTCACTGACAGCAAACACTTATCTTGAAAATGGTGAGGAATAGAAATACAAAGTATTTTTAACAAAGTTGCAGAGCTTTTCATCATTCAGGAATTACACTTTATTTATATAAAATAGTAAAATTCCTCAATCACCTCCATAAAAGCCATATTGGACTTACAGCACGGATCTTTTATTCCCCATTTAAAAGGGTTGTGCACCCGCTTCCCGGCGCTGGCTCCCTGCTCCTTCTCCCCCTGGCTGCTCCGCTCCACTCCCACAATGTAAAGCTCTGTTTTGACGCTGCTGCAGATAGGCAGGGGGGGGGGCGACTCCTGGCACCCCTGCCGATCAGCTGTTTGAAGAGAAAGCAGCGCTCGTACAAGCTCTGCCTTCTGTTCGCCGTTTACCTTCTCCCCGTCACAGCTGCAGCGCTGAGCAGGTTTAATTACAACTCAGCCGTCCCATGAACTGGAAGAAGCCGTCCCAGAGAAATGAATGGGGACCCAATAGTTGTAATGACGCCTGTTCACCGCTGCGGCTGTGATGGGGAGCAGGTAAACAGAGCAGTGAAGGGAGAGCTCGCAGGAGCGTGTCCTTATCTTCAAACAGCTGATCTGTGGGCGTGCTGGGATTCGGCCCTCCGCCGATCTGATATTGATGACCTTTCCTGAGGATAGGTCATCAATAGAAAAAAGCAGACAACCCCTTTAAGGCAGAAAGAATGAACACTACACAAGTTTGGCCTTCTGCTGATCTCTGCATGATTCATACTCCCTAAATCAGTTACAGCGTCACATCCAAGCTCTCAGCAGGTATCCGGTCAGACATACCAAAGAAATGAACTGTGGATGATGTCAATGAGGAGAAATCTAATCAGATCCTTGATTTTTGTTAATGATTTGAAAAGTAATTGTCATCTGTATCTGTATAAATTGGCTTTTAGATCTCATAACAAAAAAAATGGGTCTGCGACAGTCTAATGTCTATTGGGGCCTAGTGACTCCCCCCACATGGCAGAGAAGGGTCAGCCATGACGGCACGTCATTACTCCACTGGAGGTGACCACTGGACCATGGTTATAACTGCGTTTGGTTATTGACTGCACCTGGTTTAACCCCTGTAATCAGGGCCGGTGCAAGGATTTTTGCCGCCCTAGGCAAAAGAAAAGTTTGCCCCCCCCCCCATGTGACATCACAATGCCCCACCCATATGATCTGCCATATTAAAGGGGTTCTGCAGTTTATTTAAACTGATCGGCAGGGGTCTGACACCCGGGACCCCCGCCAATCAGCTGTTTGAGAAGGCAGGGGCGCTGGCAGTAGGAGCCTGGGTGGGACTAAGCTTCATTCAAGTGAACAGAGCTTAACCCCGCCAAGGCCAGTGATACTAGTCGTGACGTCACTGCGCCTGCGGTAAACAGCAAGAAGGCCGAGGCACTACTGCCAGCGCCGCTGCCTTCTCAAACAGCTGATCGGCGGGGGTCCCGGGTGTCGGACCCCTGCCGATCAGATGCTGATGATCTATCCAGAGGATAGATCATCAGTTAAACTGCAGAACCCTTTTAACTAACGCCAGTTCTCTCTCTCCCCCTTGTCATTCTTCACTCCCCCTTGTCATTCTTTACCCCCCCCCTTGTCATTCTTCACTCCCCCACCCTTGTCATTCTTCCTTCCCCCTTGTCATTCTCTTCCCCCTCTTGTCATTCTCTCCCCTCGTCATTCTTCACACTCCCCCCCCTTGTCATTCTCTTCCCCCCTTGTCATTTTGTCATTCTTCACCCCCCCCTTCACTCCCGCCCCCCCTTGTCATTCTCTTTCTACCCCCTACCTCTATTGTAGCACGGCCGAGCTCTTTATGGTCCCACGGGTATAGGAGCTTTTTTTTCCTGTACCCGAGGGGACTGACAGGAAGTGCTCCTGTACCCGCGGCCATAAAGAGCTCGGCCACGCTACAATGGAGTGACAGGAGGGAGCGCTGAGCGCTTCCCTCCTGTTAGCTCCTCTCCTCTTGGTGCGCCCGGGCGGTGCGCCCTCATGGACGCACCAGCCCGAGCAGTGCTGCAGCCGCCAGAGGCTCAATTCAGAGCGCTCGGCAGCTGCAGCATGAGGCGGGGCCGGCGCTCCTAGCAGCGCCCCTTCCCAAGGGGCGCTCTACGCGGCGGCCTATTCCGCGTATAGGACGCGCCGGCCCTGCCTGTAATGTACATCTACAGCAAAGTGCACAAAGGGGTTAATATCTTAAACTCTTGGACAACCACCTATTAAAAAATAATTTGGCTACCATAGGGTACATGATTTCACTGAGTTCTCTTCTAAGCTGCTGATGCCAGACAAGCAAATAAACTAAGACCTTGTTTTGCGACAGTCGCCATTTGGTGATGCGTAAAATTAGTGTAGGGAAAGAGGTCTCCATCAAGTGACAAGTGGGCTTATACATTTTGATCAAAAAGGTATAGAAAGAGCCTCATGTTCATAAATTCTGGTTAGCAGCAGCAGATGAATCTATAACGGAGGAGAGTTGCCTGACCTAAAAGTTTCCTCACGCCATCTAGGCAATCTTTATAAGGAGATATAACATCCCCCGAATCCAGACCTAGGCCTCTCAGTTAAGCCAGTACTCTCTGCTCTGCACTGATGAAAAGCAATCACCCTGAAGCAGCTGTCTACAGATGAGATGTTGGCTTAGTTATTATTCAAGTCATGTCTCAAGGCCTATTTAAAATGTCAAATATGGACTTACAGGATAGCTGCCTTACATCTGGTGGCATTAGAGGCAGAGCTTGCCAAGAGCTGATTTTCACACTATCTTCCCAGAATGGCAGAGGAGCGTTGCCTGACCTATAAGACTCCTCCCGGTGATTAGACACTCTCCATAAAGAGATATAGTGTTCTTTGAATCCTAACACGTGGCTGAGCGCTTCATGACTCTTCTTTTGCATAAAATAGGACCTAGGTCTTCAATATCTGGTACGTGTGCCCCATGGGGGTGCTTGCCATGTCTCTAGGGGTGCTCATGCTGTGCAGCACAGAGGATGATCAATGCCTTCGGGTGATCTGAGTAAGGGGTTCTTGGCTTAGGCCCCTTTCACACCTGCGTTCTTCTTTTCCGGCATAGAGATCCGTCGTCGGGTCTCTATGCCGGAAAAATCCTGATCAGGATCATCCCCATGCATTCTGAATGGAGAGAAATCCGTTCAGGATGCATCAGGATGACTTCAGTTCAGGACCGGAACGTTTTTTGGATGCAGCAAATACTGCAGCATGCTGCGCTTTTTGTTCCGTCCAAAAATCCGGAACACTTGCCGCAAGGCCGGATCCGGAATTAATGCCCATTGAAAGGCATTAATCCGGATCCGACTTTAAGCTAAACGTCGTTTCGGCGCATTGCCGGATCCGACATTTAGCTTTTTCTGACTGGTTACCATGGCAGCCAGGGCGCTAAAGTCCTGGTTACCATGGTAAAATGTAACAGGGAGGCGGGGAGCGGGATACTTACATTCCGTGCGGCTCCGGGGCGCTCAGGATGACGTCAGGGTGCCCCAGTGCATGGATCACGTGATCGCATGGATCACGTGATCCATGCGCATGAGCGCTCTGGCGTCATTCAGGCGCCCGGGAGCCGCACGGAATGTAAGTATGCCGCTCCCCGTCTACTATGGCAACCAGGACGCTAGTAGCGTCCTGGCTGCCATAGTAACCTGAAAGCAATTCGAAGACTGATCAGGATCCTGATCAGTCTTCTAATGCTTCAGGTGACTTGCGTTCTGACGGATCCGGCAGGACGGAAGTGCCTGCCGGATCCTCAGAACGCAAGTGTGAAAGGACCCTTAGGGAGTTTCTGAAACATTGATCCAGGAGACAGATGATCAGGTGTGAGGGGGTGAAGGTTGGAAAGAGGATTTCCCTACATTTGGAGCATTCAGTTACCGACCATATAATGTGGCACCAGTATCTGCAAAACGTGGACTGACAGCGAAACTTTACTCGATAAACCGGCCGGGTAGAAATAGCATTACTTTACGTCTTTTTTCTACACCAAATTGTACGGTAAATGCTTAATGTCTGAGCCGCCCCCGGCACAGCAGATTGTAACCATCGTGACGAAACTGTCCAAGGGTTAACCTGTTATCTCCTGGAGTGCTCTCAACAACTATTCTATACAATCATTTTATGTTGTAACATTAACAATGTGGAGATTGCGTTGTCTGCGCATAAAAAGGTCGATGCCAGGAGCATTTTCCCATCATCGGCTCAGTATACTACAGTGAGCTTCCTGTGGTATATGTACTATAGTACTAGGGGCATGTTATAGACTGTGACTTCACATCTATACACTGTATTCATTTGCATTCATTTATATGTTTATGGAACAACAGGGTGAAGAAAAAAATGAATGACATCAAAACACTGCCACCTAGTGGACAAACACTGCCAAGCAGCCCTGAACAACCATGAACTAAGGGCGTGCTCGCTCTCTAACACATGGATCTAATGAATATGAAGACCACCCGCACCTGGTGGCTATTCAATACAGATTTTTGCAAAACAGCTGGGTCAATTTAAGCAAGAGACCTAGCGTTTTGCTAAGGGGATCTATCCCCAGGTTCTGCTGCCCCCAGTTAGGGCACTATAACGGCGTGTGCAGTCTGGATATCATGCTTCATGCGTGAGCGTGATCCTCCGTTCTAGACACTGCTCATCTTGCAGGAGCCCATGGCATTATACTGACTTACAATGCTGTGTGCCTCTGCATAACCTTAATGAGACAGAATCATAGTGACGGCTATATGTCAGTAGGATTCTGTAGCAGTAAGGTCATGCAGAGGCACACAGCATTATAAATCAGTGCAAGATGAGCAGGGTCCAGAACGGCGGATCACGCTCACATACGGAGCGTGATTTACAGACTGCACACGCTCGTGTGAAACAGCCATGTGATAGTTTCCTTTTAACAAAGCAGAGACAGTTGTCAGAAGACCCCCCGCTATTCTGTATGGTTGGGCAGAGTGACTGGCATAGATGAATTCTCCCGGCCGATGATTAAGCAGGGGAAGGTAATGCAGCCCATGAAGCTGACTTCCCTTAAGGCACGGGTGGCACAGCAGACACGAGGGCCACAAGCTGGCCAGCGCTGAATTACATAAATCCTAAAACTGACAGCTATCTAAGACTCTGGCATACCTGCAAATCTCTTCATAAAATCTGGATGCACAAGTCATGCCCAATCCAGCAACTGCAACACAGACACGCCGTTCACTTGAGTGGGGTAATGGTCGACACAAGACCTGGTCGGGAAAGACACTGAAGTGACTGGGACAACTCCTATGGCCCTAGAAATTATTGGTGGTCCCAGTGGTTGAACTGGTCAGACAGACATAGTCTACGTGCCATCGATACTTTTCATGGTAAAGTCCATGAAATGATACCTCTAGGTTTGGAGGAGACATGGATAAAATATCACAGACCATCATCATCATTCTTTTTAATGATAAACTGACATTAATGGAATTGGTCCAACCAAAGGTAGGAATGACAAAAACGTAGACCAGGGCGGCCGGGGGACATTTACAATTCTGTAACTGTAATTCTGCACCATTTATCCCGTCTAAGGGACAGATACCTTGGAGGAACCTGACGGACCCCATTATAAGTCATTGTTCATCATGTGACAGATCCGCCATAGTGTGCTGGTATCTGTGCTATAGTATACCAGCTCATTACAGTGATGGTCCGCTCACCAAAATATTTCCACCCTAGGGGCTAGAACCTGGGATATTCTCATCCTATTCACCCTAATAGAGCTCTATCAGGGTGAATAGGATTCACCCTCTCCCTGCTGCCCTGTGCACAGTGCACACAGCAGCAGGGAGCAGACCAAGGCAGCCAGGACTTCAGAAGCGTCCTGGTTACCATGGTAACCGATCGGAGCCCCAGCATTACAGTGCTGGGGCTCCGATCACTGCCACTGCCACCAATGAGGAGGAGGTGAGGGGACCCTGTGGCCACTGCCACCAATGATTTTATTACTGGGGGAAGGGGAGGCACACTGCCCACTGCCCACCAATGTTTTAATACTGGGGGGCACACTGCCCACTAATGTTTTAATACTAGGGGAGGGAGGGGGCACACTGCCCACTGCCCACCAATGTTTTAATACTAGGGAGGGCGGAGCACTGTAGCAATGCCGAGTAGTTTCTTATATAAATGCAGGCAGAAGACACAGGCTGCCGGCACCTGCCTGTGACCAGGCTGCGATCAGAGGCTATTAACCCCTCAGGTGCCGCACCTGAGGGGTTAATTGCCTCTGATTGCAGTGCTGGGTCTGAGCAGGTGCTGGCAGGCTGTCTTCTGCCTGCATTTATATAAGAAACTACTCGGCATTGCTGGCCAGTGCTCCGTCCCCCAGCTCCGCCCCTCCTCCCGCCCCGCTCCGCCCCCTCCTCTATTGGTTGAAGCGGCAGCACAGGGGAGGGAGAGACTGCCTCCTTCTCCCTGTGCTGCCGAGGAGAACATGGCCGCGCTGAGAGCGGCGCAGCCATGCTCTCCTATACTGGGCTGTGCAGTAGTGCAGCCCAGTATCGATAAAATACTTTTCCTGGTATCGAGTGCGATACCAGAGAAAAGTATCGATCGGGTATCGAAAGTTCGATACCCGAAACAACCCTAGTCCGCTCACCAAAAAAGAAGTGATTGGGTGTGATTGAAGTACCTCACCCACAGGAGTGTTTCATAGGTCTGCGAACGCCCTAGTTACATAATAGTATCAATGGGGCACGTCCTGTAACAGAAAGAGGTCTCATGCGCCAATCACATGATTGACACTTCTGCTTCCGGAGACTGAATGTGATTTGTGGCATAGCCGTCTGAGGGGTCAGGACTAGCATGTCATCTAGATTTGGATATACAGTAAATATTACCAGCACGTAGATGGTTACCTGGCAGCCACTCTTCTGAATCAAGTTGTAGACAACGACCAAAGTGACCAAGATGGGGGTGACAGTGGAGATAATGGCCAAAGCTGACACACAGAGCATAGCTGAGCGCTCAGACATTCCAGGATGGAAGGGGCTGGCAGGGGGTGTAATCCATGTAATGGAAAGAGAGGACGCCAAGCCGTTACTGGAAGTGAGCAAGGGACAGATCTGACCTTGTCGCCAAACATTTAGGCCCCGTTCACACGAGCGAGTTTTCCGCGCGGGTGCGATGCGTGAAATGAACGCATTGCATCTGCACTGAATCCTGACCCATTCATTTCAATGGCTCTGTGTACATGAGCGTTGGTTTTCACACATCATTTCTGCATTGTGTGAGAATTGCAGCACGGGCTATACTCTGCGTTTTTCATGCAGCCCTGGCCCCATAGAGGTGACTGGGGCTTCAGTGAAAAACGCATTGCATCCGGAGGGAACCTACATATTTCAGACATTTAAGGCATATCCATATATCAATAGTATATAACATAAAAGTCTAATAAGTGTAGGTCCCACTGTGAATTCTGAAGTCCCCACCCCACCCCCCCCCCCACTGCGAGTGCGCTCAGCTATTTTCAGGGGTTCCACGGAGCATGCATGGCTTGCTCCTCATTCACAGCAGGGCCCATTCTTGAAAAGGGAGCAGATCCCAGAGGTGGGACCTACACCAATCATTTACAGCATATCAACATGCCATAAATGTCCAGGTGGGAGAACCCCTTTAAGATAAGAGTACCCCTTTTAAGGTGATGATGACAAAAAATAAATGTCTACAGCTCAAGCATAAAATCTACAGGGCTTCCTAAAACCGCTTCAACTACAAAAGATTGTCAGCTATGTCTCAGAGTCAGTCACTTCGTTCCATAATCGGTTGTTCTCTGTTTTCCTAGCAACTGAAATGCCACCAGCCCACACATTTCTCAGTATCTCTATCTGGAAACAAAGCAATTGACACGTCGGTGGCGTGAAAGCGGCATACTGAACCTCAGCGCAGTCTCCACGGTCTGTTCCCAATCCTGCAGAGCCAGTTGTAGCTTCATTTTCTTAATGAGAGCCGGGATGAAGCCTGGATCGCTGGCGAGGATTTTGTTCACGGCTTCCAAGGCTCCGGAATAATTCTGTCGCAGCTCGTAATAGTGAGCCTGGAATAAAGAAAAGGCATGTGCATTAAATTCTCCGTGACGTCACAGGAAACGGCTTACTGTTTCTACAGAACACCTTCTGTAAGAAAACGGTAAGGCCCCTTTCAGACGAGCGGGTGTCACGCTGCAAATCCACAGTGCATCACCCGTCCTGAACTTCCAGCACTGCCGGAGTCGCATAGCATTATATTGATTTATGATGCTATGTAACACATTGGACCCCTTGCACACAGGCGAGTTTTCCACGCGGGTGCAATGCGTGAGGTGCACCCGCACTGAATCCGGACCGATTCACTTCAATGGGGCTGTGTACATGAGCAGTGATTTTCATGCATCACTTGTGCGTTGCGTGAAAATCGCAGCATGTTCTATATTCTGCGTTTTTCACGCAACACAGGCCCCATAGAAGTGAATGGGGCTGCAGGAAAATCGCAAGCATCCGCAAGCAAGTGCGGATGCAGTGCAATTTTCCCGCATGGTTGCTAGGAGACTATCGGGATGGGGACCCGATCTTTATTATTTTCCCTTATAACATAGTTATAAAGGAAAATAATAGCATTCTCAATACAGAATGCTAAGTAAAATAGCGATGGAGGGGTTAAAAAAAAAAATCTTCTATCTTTATTCAGCAGGACCTGTGCTGACATCACCGCGCTCACCATGTGGTGAGCGTGATGACGTCGCCAAAGGTCCTTTTCCTTCCAGGTCCTCAAAGAAAAAGAAAGAAGATGAGCCGGTCTGCACGATCAAGTGGATGAGGTGAGTTTATTTTTATTTTTAACCCCTCCATCACTATTTTACATAGTATTCTGTATTAAAAATGCCATGTTATAAGGGAAAATAATAAAATCTACAGAATACTCAACCCAAACCCGAACTTCTGTGAAGAAGTCTGGGTTCAGGTCTGGGTACCAAACATACCGATTTTTCTCACGCGCGTGCAAAACGCATTAAAACGCTTTGCACTCAAAAAATCCCACATTTTCCCGCAGCGCACCCGCATCTCGTCCGGCCCTCACACGCGACGCCGGTGTGAAAGAGGCCTTACAGTTCTGGAATGTATTAGATAACACATTGCCAGAAGCTATCCTAATAAGCGTTTAATATCTGCTCGGCGGAGGCACCACCGTCCTATCTGCAGTTTTGTTTTAAGAGGCCATAACGTTCTTCTGAGCGCAGCAGCTCTCCCTAGGCCAGTGACATCATCATACATTGGTCACGTGGCCTACGCACGCATCAATCCCATTCAAGTGAATGGGGCTGAGCTGCAATACCAAGCACTGCCGCTATACAATGGACAGCGCTGTGCTTGGTAAGCTGCCAGGAGGCCACAGAGCTCACTGGATCGCCGTAGCCTCCTCAAACAGCTGATGGACGGGGTGGCTGGGAGTCAGACCCCCGCCGATATGATATTGATGCCTGAGGATATATTAGGTGATCAGTATTAAACTTCCGAAAAACTAATTAGTAGGCGTCTTTTCACACTGTGTACTGTATGTGCTGCAACATGTGATAAACTGACCCATAGGTTTCTATTACACTGACGAAGGCTAAAAGAGTGCTTTTTTGGCCACTGTTCAGTGCTTTATGCCTTTCTTTTTAACTGCATAGAATAGTGTGAAAGACTGTTCCATTCTGTGCAGAGGTGTCCAGTAAAAAAACATGGCTGCCGATGGGTGGGGTATGTGCCGTTAGCCTTCCTGGTGCATGCGACAGACGCAGTGTGAAGAGTCCCTCAAACTGCATGAATCAGAAGCTATTCACTAGGAGTGCTCACCCATACTACCTTCATCTTACCTTTCCCATCATAGCAAACACATCCATCTCATCGTGCAGTCCTTCCTCCAAGTACTTCAGAGCCTTTTTGGCGTAGGCTTCTCTCCCACAGGTCAGATCCAGCCACCCTTTCAAAACCAATCCCTGCAAGACCAGACCTCGTAGTTTTATTTCCCCTCGGAAGACATTCAGCTGACGTCCAGAATGAATAAACACTGCGGATGAATGAGGCTTTCCCACAAGACGTTGTTGTGCTACTTACATCTCTGTCTCCGTTTGATATTTTGATCATCCTGTCAATATATTCCCGAGCTTTATCGTGACGCTCCACGTGCCACAGGAACAACCCCGCGTAATACAAGGCTCTAGGTGCCGCCGTCTTTCGATGTTCTTTCATCCGCATTTCCAGGTCTTGAATTGCTTCTCTGTCTGTACAAATGAGAAAATATAACTATCCATTGCAAAAATAAGATGGAATCGAGAGCGAAGTGATAAATGCTTCCGGCCAGAATCCCCCGTGATAACACCAGTCTTTGTGAACATAATTGCACAGGAAGAAGTTTAGCATTTTTTTTGTTTTCATTTAAAAGGAAAAAATATTTTCTTTTTTGCGCCTTTCATTGCACAAAGTGCAACTAAAATACTTTTTTTAAGGCTACTTTCACACCTGCGTTAGGTGCGGATCCGTCTTGTATCTGCACAGACAGATCCGCACCGATAATGCGAACGATTGTAAAATGTTCGGAACGGATCTGTTTGCATTATCTTGAACAAAAAAGAACAAAGTCAAAACGGATCAGTCCTGAACACCATTGAAAGTCAACGGGGGACAGATCCGTTTTCAATTGCACCATATTGTGTCAATGAAAACGGATCCGTTCCCATTGACTTACATTGTAAGTCAGGACGGATCCGTGTTCGCATCGTCAGGCGGACACCAAAATGCTGCAAGCAGAGCAGAATGGAGGCGGAACGGAGCCAAACTGATGCATTCTGAGCGGATCCTTATCCATTCAGAATGCATTGGGGTGAAACTGATCCGTTTTGGGCTGCTTGTGAGAGAGCCCTGAAATGGATCTCACAAACGGAATCCAAAACGTCAGTGTGAAAGTAGCCTAAGTGATATCTCCTTTTTCGTAATGGTCATTTTAATATAGGGGATACATAGTTCATGATTGCTGGGAGGGGGGAGGTTAGAAGCTGCTGTGTGGTGCATGGAGGTTTTTTTAATAATAATATTTTTCATATTGTGGATTTTTTGTTTATTTTTTATACTTTGTGCTCCCCGCCCCTATATGGTCATACAAGCCCTTAGAGAGGTTGTACAAGGCTGTTTAGCCTCACTGCAGAGTGGATATGGGTCTGCCGAGACCCAGCAGCAAGTGCAGATACCCAGCCGCCAGCACTCACTGAAGTGATGTGTATACAGCAATAGAGGGAGAGATGGCGAAAAAATGCCCCTACCTTCTCTATGGGAGGCCCAGCTGTCACTGGCTCCCCCTCCCGCATGATCTCTGTGAAGCTGCTGACTCTGCAAGAATGTTCAGAAATGTCCTTGCAGCATTCAGTGCGGACCACCCAGATGTTTATGGTCAACGGGTGGTCCAGAAGTGATTAAGAGGGTTTCTGGAATTGGGGGCAGGGGGTGGCTGCATCACATTTGTCCACAGACTGATACCCTAATTCACCCGAATGGGGATGAGCTGCAATACTAGGTACAGCCCAAGGACAAGGGTGGGGCTGTTTTATTTTAATTAGCTAAATACTAAAAATGTTGTATATATCCCATTCATTTCCACTGTATCGTACAAGACTATTACTCCTCAGATTCATTGGTGATGATTACCTGGTTGTGAACTCTTCTTGTGCGCATAGATCAAAGCCATCACCGAACACAGAGAAACGTCCACTTTGTCTTTTATCATCTCCAGTTCTCGGATGGACTCGGACACTTGATCTGCGATGCATAGAATAAAGCATTAATGATATGACTGATGCTTCACACCGAGAGGGCTAGCTAAGAAAAATACTATATTATTTATATGACTGAGGCTTCGCACCGAGAGGGCTAGCTAAGAAAAATACTATATTATTTATATGACTGAGGCTTCGCACCGAGAGGGCTAGCTAAGAAAAATACTATATTATTGATATGACTGAGGCTTCACACCGAGAGGGCTAGCTAAGGAAAATATTATATTATTGATATGACTGAGGCTTCACACCGAGAGGGCTAGCTAAGAAAAATACTATATTATTCATATGACTGAGGCTTCACACCGAGAGGGCTAGCTAAGGAAAATACTATATTATTCATATGACTGAGGCTTCACACCGAGAGGGCTAGCTAAGAAAAATACTATATTATTCATATGACTGAGGCTTCACACCGAGAGGGCTAGCTAAGAAAAATACTAAATTATTCATATGACTGAAGCTTCACACTGAGAGGGCTAGCTAAGGAAAATACTATATTATTCATATGACTGAGGCTTCACACCGAGAGGGCTAGCTAAGGAAAATACTATATTATTGATATGACTGAGGCTTCACACCGAGAGGGCTAGCTAAGAAAAATACTATATTATTCATATGACTGAGGCTTCACACCGAGAGGGCTAGCTAAGAAAAATACTATATTATTCATATGACTGAGGCTTCACACCGAGAGGGCTAGCTAAGAAAAATACTATATTACCTTCCATTAACATCCCAAAGGCCCGGAAAAAGAGGAATACCGGATCATTAACGTAGTCCTTGAGACCCTCATTGGCCGCAGCCTGCACATGATGAAAGTACTTTTCCTGGCAGTAGTAATTGAGTAATGCCTGAAAAGAGGAAACAATTACTATAGTGAGTGCTTTCTAGAAATCCCTAGACAAAGAATATCTGCATACACTCGCGTTCAAAGCAATATATCCTATATTCTTTCCAGCATGGCATTCTGGGTAAACACATACTGCACCATTACCTTGCGCGCGTGGTAGTATTATGGCTTTGTACGAGCAGTGATTTAGCCCTCGTAGACTTGTATGGAGCTCAGTTGTGTCTTTGGTGTACAGATGTAGCCGTCAAATGGACAGCCATGTGTGCCACACCGTTAACGTAGCACAACGATCACACGATTAGTATTAGGATGACCGGGGTCATGAATAACCACGTATCCGGTATTTTCCTCCACGATGGCCAAAGGCACATTTTCTTGTGCTGTTTTGGCCGCTAGTAGTTCAGACTGTACTATGTACCATGCTGCCCTTGTATAGGACAACCTTCAGTTAAAGGGGTTCTCCAGGAATAAAGACTTTTTCTGTATTGCCTGCAGCCTGTCTCCTTAAAGGGGTTGTCACATTTATCCACATTGCCTCATTTGCGGGCTTGATTCATTTTTCCATCACATTATACACTGCTCATATCCAGGGGTTATGACCACCGTGAATTCCAGACAGGTACCAATGAGCCATAAAACACCAAACCGGAATACGGTGGTGAATAGAATGCAAGTGTCGAAAATGAATAGCTCCTAGATGGACCAAGCCCAGGCACTCAGCAAATGTATATCTTTATTGAAATCGATAAAACAAATAAATGGATGCATAAATTGGCAAAGACAAACACAACCACATGGAGAGAGCACAAATCATGTTGGGACATTACAAGTAGTGGAGAAGATGGGATGGAAAAACAAGTATAAATAAATACAAAATGTGGCCCCCACCCAGAGGTCTCTACAAGGTGCCACTAGCCGGGTCTGTATTGTGTGTATGTTGTGAATCATGGCCACATGGTTTGATTTTGTATTTATTTATACTTGTTTTCCATCCCACCTTCTCCACTATTTGTAATGCTATAACTTGATGTTCCGACGTGTTTTGTGCTCTCTCCATGTGTTTGCCAATTTACACATCTATTTATTTGTTTTATTGATTTCAATAAAGATATATTTTTGGATATGCTGAGTGCCTGGGCTTGTTCCATTTAGGAGCTATCCACCCTGAAATCCAACAGCAGTGGTCGTGCTTGCACACTATAGGAAAAAGCGCCGGCCTCTGGTGGCCGGGAACGTGGGAATGCATGTGCAGCAGCTCTCGTCCCAGCCACCTTGTATCTGCGCTGCAGCGGAGGACGCAACCCGTGGATACGAGCCGTGTATAATGTGATGGAAAAAAGAATCAAGCCAGCAAAGGAGGCATAACTTTGTCTACATGATAAATGCCATTTTCTGAGGTGAGACAACCCCTTTAGGCTAAATGCACACAGGAACGCATGCGGATTTTTTGTGCGAAAAATCCACACCGTGGGTCATGTACATATTATTTTGATAATTTGAAAAAAAAATAAAAAATTCTGTGCGGATTTTGACCTACGGAGCGGATTTTAAAATCCACAGCATGTCAATTTATTTATTTTTCCTGACCGGATTTTCTCCATTCACTTCAATGGGGAGAGAAACTGCAATTTTGCATGTAAATCCGCACCTATTGATGCAGACTGACTTCACGGATTTCCCTGCGAACACCTGCAGATTATCCGCACATAAGTCCTGAACTTGTGCATTTACTATTAAATAGAAGATTCCCCCCTGCAGTCCGCTGTGCTGGCTGATGCATGTCCATGTCCCATTCTCTGGACTGTTTACGTCCGGCAGTACACGGGCCTGGTCACTTGCTGCAACCAACAGCTTTAAAATAATCTTTATTTGGCAGTGCACTTCATCGCGCCCATGGTGACTCTAGTACATAGCGAGGAAGGACCGGCACTCACTTTCTTGACTATATGAAGAGGCGTGTATAAGTCACCGAGGATGCTATTATGCCTTGAACAAAAGTCTCTTCATATAGTCAAGAAAGTGAGCGCCGGTCCTTCTTCGCTATGTACTAGTGGGATTCCACACTAGCGGCAGAGGAGTCCATCAGGCGATCATCCTGTCAGATCCGTCCTGCCGCTAGTACACGTGTGCCCCCGGACTGCCGCTCCGTCCCCATTGACGGAACTAGCGGCAGGACGGATCAGACAGGCTGTTCACCTGACGGACTCCCCTGCCGCTAGTGTGAAAATAGCCTTCAGCCTTATTCACACGTCCGTAGTGTGTTTTGCGGAAACACGGATCCGCAAAACATGGACGGCTGCAATGTGCATTCCGCATTTTGCAGACCGCACATTGCTGGCACTATATAGAGAATGCCTTTTCTTGTCCGCAATTGCGGACAAGAATAGGACATGTTCTATTATTTTGCGGAAACGGAAACACGGATACGGAAACACGGATGCGGACATCACATAGTGTGCTGTCCACATCCATTCCTGCCCCTTTGAAATGAATGGGTCTGCAACCCTTCCCGAAAATTGCGGATGGGATGCGGATCCATTTTGCGGATGTGTGAATTAGGCCTTATCGTGCATCACAGTGAGATCGGGTGACAGATCAGGCCAAGCAAGACATGAAGGACAATTGTGCTTCGCTTGTACGTTTGATAAATGGTAACAATCCTGGTAAAAATATTTACTATAATGATGCAAAAGGAAGTGAATAGGTAAATAAATAACGATACAAAGAAACAATAAACATGAGGGTTTTATTCATGCGGTGTAGAGGTGACAGTAATGGGAAGATGGAAGGCAGGCGCTGATCCTCAGTGCAGTGAGAGACCCGCATCGGTGACTATACGTATGCCAGATTAAAGGGTTTTTCCAGGAGTACGATATCAGATTGGCAGGGGGTCGACTGCCGGCACCGCTCCTGTGAAGGCTGTGCTCTCTATTTACCTGCAAGCCGTCGACATTACAGCTGCTCCATCCTATTCAATAACATCCGCACAGAATGCAAAAGGCAGCAGCAAAATCTGCTCGAGTTACATGCAGATTCGCTGCACACGTCATTCACCCTACGTATTGCAAAGGGTGGAATCCGCAGCGTAAACGGACACGTGCGGACCATAAGTCAATCCTCCTGCAGCAGGTGCCCGAGACTGCGTAACGCCTCATCCGCTTTGCTGGTATTGCAATAAGTCATGGATCTGCTACCAGCCAATCCACGGAGGAAAATCGGTAGCGTGATAACTGCCACATGTGAACACACGTAAAGGGGTTGTCTCACTTCAGCACATGGCATTTATCAGGTAGAGAAAGGTAATACAAGACACTTACTAATGTATTGTTATTATCCATATTGCCTCCGTTGCTGCTGGATTCATTTTTCCATCACACTATACACTGCTCGTATCCAGGGGTAATGACCGCCCTGTAATCCGGCAGCGGTGGTCGTGCTTGCACACTACAGGACAGGGATCAGCAACCTTTGGCACTCCAGCGGGTGTGAAACTACAACTCCCAGCATGCACACATACTCAGCTGTTCTCACAGAAGTGAATGCAGCATTCTGGGAGGTTGCTAATCCCCACTATAGGAAAAAGCACCAGCCTATGTACACCCCCACGGTCCTGACCACCAGACAGACCAGGACTTTTCCCTATAGCGTGCAAGCACAACCACCACTGCTGGATTAGAGGGTGGTCATAACCATGGAAACGAGCCGTGTATAATATGGTGGAAAAATGAATCCAGCCAGCAAAGGAGGCAATATGGACAATCACAACACATTAGTAAGTGCCTGGTATTAACTTCCTCTACGTGATAAATGTCATTTGCTGCAGTGACACAACCCTTTAAACAACCCTCGATAATAAAGCCCGGGAGACCTGTAATATTAAGCCTATGTAAGGATCTGTATACAGCAGCCATGCTAGAGACGCCTGCAGCTGTGCACTGTCCGGGTACACACTACAGTCATCTACACTCAGCACTGCAGCAGTCAGTAAGTTGCAGACGCTCCCACCTGGGCACTGGAGGAGGAGGCTGCAGCATCGGCAGCCATGGGGCCGGTATGCCAGGATGCTGCCTCAGACCGAGCGGACACCGCTGACAAATATGGACCAGTCCTGTGACCCCGCCCACCGGATGTACGCACCAGACGCTCCCAAGAACGCTCGGAGCCCTTAGAAGGAGACAACGTTTACGCGATGACGTCATCGCCGCTCAACGTTCTCCCGTAGGCAGGGTAATCGTTTTCGAACACTAGAGGGAAGGCCGTGCTATTCGCTCCACGTTATAAGGTGTCTTCTTTTGCGGAGTAAAAAAGAGCGCATAAAAATTAACTGGGCAATAAGTTCACAAAAAAACCTCAGAGATTCTGTGGTTATTTCTTGTGTAGCTGGGGATTAAGATCCTCAGATGATTTGTCTATCATTATGTGTTTTTGTTTTTAACTAAATATGTGTAAATTAACCTCTTGGGGATTACATTTTGTTTTGGCCTTGAAGTGGTTGTCTCTGACCCCAAAATAAGTTTTACCAACAGTGGTAAAAGTGTTTAACATAAATAAAAGATGCAGCCAACCAATTCAACCCTGCTCTTATCCAGCGCAGAGGTTCATGTCACGGATCCTTCCAGTCCCTGGAGGACTAGAATGTGGGATCGCACATGCACTGCTGCAGCTATTCACTGGCCTCAGCAGTGATGTGTGAAGTGCCACATGCCCACAGAGGCTCAGCGGTCTCGTGGAGCTTGGGGACGTGTCACCGCCAAGGCCAGTAAAGGGCTGCAGCCATGCACATGAGCTGAGACAGGACGTCACACTTTTGGTCCGTCACGGACTGAATGGAACGGTAATGGGAACCAGGGTTGCCAACCAGAATTTTTTTTTTCTGGACAGCTTATCCCAAAATCACGGACAGCCAACATTTGTTACGGACAAGTTGGAAAACCATAATGAATGATAAAGATTATACGAAGAGTTGAGCGAACTTGTATTTTAAGTTCGGCGTCCAAAGTTCGGGTTCGGGTTATCGAAGCATCCCGTTATGGATTCTGCTACCACCTCTTATCCAATCCAGTGCTGAGCCACGCCCCCTGCACTGATCACATGACGGTGACGTCACCCCCAGGTCCTTAGTGTTGTCCAAGGTTCGGGTTCCTTGAAGAATCCCCTTATGGATTCCAAATGCCGTTATGGTCCGTGGTAGCGGAATCCATAACGGGATACTTCGATAACCTGAACCTTGGATGCCGAACTTAAACTACAAGTTCGCTCAACTCTAATTATAAGAAATCCATGTCTATAGCTCAATATACTGATAAGAACTCACCACCAGCATTTGCTGTGAAGTGTAAAATGATGATAATTACCACCAACATAATCTAGTCAAGTAGCACCAGCCTCAAAAAAAATCATGGACACATCTATTTTTTTCACGGACACAGGAAAAAGGTCACCTATTTTTACGGACTGTCCAGGAATTTCTGGACGGTTGGCAACCCTGATGGGAACCTCTGCTCTGGACCACTGAAATTAGTTTTGTGGTCAGACAGCCCCTCTTAAGACTCTGGTTATAGCCAACCTGCATTCCTTGTATCTAAACATTTTTATATTTTTAGGCTTTGTAGATATTTAAGGTGTTGTTTTTGTTTGTGCTGGATGAGTCATACGTTTTTAAGGTGTTTTCGGAGAATACTGTGTTTTCATCAGATACCCTCATGTTGTTCTTACCTAATGTACATCTTCTCCGCACTTTTTCTTTCAATTTGGACCCTCCTGACCCGTTTTCACCATGTAAACCAATTACTCTGCTTTGTTCCATGTTTTTATGGGCAAACTGCAAGTAGGCAATTAATAAAATACTAATAAAAAATATCTTTAAAGGCTATGGATACCTATGGGGGCATTTACTTTATAATTGTATTGTGCTCATTTCCAGCTAAAAATAATTTTTTAAATTAGTCTTTATTAAAAATATGGCATCCCTTTCTCTGTACAGAGCTGACATGCTCTAGAACAGGGGTGCACAAGCTTTTTTGGTCTGGGGGCCGCATTGTCACATTACATTTCAGGGGGCCGCAAAAAAAAAAGTTGATCTGCGCTTGTTTGCATCAGCCTTTTACACAGGCTAATGCAAAGTGACTGGGGAGGAATGATCGCTGCCACAGTCATTCCTCCCTCGGTAGCACATTCCTGATTACACGGTAAGATGGGCTGACGATAATTGTACATCTTTCATTCTGATAAAGTCTGTAAATCAGCCGACAAACGAGTGATTCCTTGTTTATCGGCTGATGAGCGGCACGATTGTACCGGCCGGATATCAGGAATGGGGCGTTCCTGTGAACACTTGTTCCCAGTAATTGTGCTGAATATTGTGCCGTGTAACAGGGGCTTAGAGATTTCCTGGTAAGAAATTATTTTTTACACGTTCCTGCAACATGGGCCGGAGAAAGAAGATTCATACTTTCCTGCTCCCTGCTGCTCCCGCTATCTCCATCTTCTGGTTCCGGCGCTGTTTACATCCCTTTGGATTTGGGCATCGTCACTTGTACCTCTCCAGCCAATGACTGGCTTCAGTGGTGATGTGGCCACAAGCAGCGTTTCTTTTCTTTTTTCTTTTTTATATATCTTTGCAGCACTGGGTGTCCCCCAAAAGGTATTTAAAAGACCTCTGGGGGACACTGGCTCTTTTTTTGCACTTTTTTTTCCCTTTTATTTGTGTTTCTTTTTTGTTTTCAATGTTTTTTTTTACTTTTAATATATATATATATATAGCCACATAAAAGACCTTTGGGAACACAGACTTTTTTTTTGCACTATTTCCACTGTAATTGGAGCATCCAAAGGAGCACCAGTTATAGGGAAAACCAGCCTCCTGGTGAGGCTTTGTACAAGGCAGAGCAGTCTCTGCAGGGCGACTCTGCAGTCCTCTGCCCCTGACAACCGGCAATCACGTGATCGCTGGGTCTAAATTGCACACCGCGCCGCTCACCTGTGTGAGGAGAAGGCAGAAGCGCTGATACACTGCTTCTGCCTTCTCCTTGGGTCTCATGCTTTTCTCCGACAGCCGGGAACCCGTCCTGCTCCTGCTTCAGTGCAGGAGCAGGAGCTGTAACCCTGCAATTGTTCGGCTCCGGGCAGAAACACAGCTGATCGCACGATCAGCTGTGTTTCTGCCCAGCAGGACGGGGGCCGCAAACTATGGCTCTGGGGGCTGCAGCTTTTCCATCAGACCAGGAGCAGACAGACTCCTTATCTCTGCTTTCTGACCTCCTAAACACTCATTATAGGTCAGTTCTTATCTTACTGACCTCTAAGACTACTTTTGCGCTAGCTTTTCTATTTTCTGATATTGAGATCCGTCATAGGATCTCAATACCGGAAAAAAATGCTTCCGTTTTGTCCCCATTCATTGTCAATGGGGACAAAAAGTAACTGAACAGAATGGAGTGCTCCAAAATGCATTCCGTTCCGTTTGGTTGTGTTCCCGTACCGGAGAATAAACTGCAGCATGCTGTGGTTTTCTTTCCGTCATGGGATGTGTAGCAAGACGGATCCCTCATGACCCACAATGCAAGTCAATGGGGACGGATCCGTTTATCTCTGACACTATCTGACACAATAGAAAACGGATCCGTCCCCCATTGACTTTCAATGGAGTTCATGACGGATTCGTCTTGGCCATGTTACAGATAATACAAGCGGATCCCTTCATAACGGATGCAGACGGTTGTATTATCAGTAACGGAAGCGTTTTTGTTGAACCCTGCCGGATCCAGCAAAAACACTAGTGTGAAAGTAGCCTTAGTAGTTTAGAGACAAGGTTTATTAGATGACCAGCACAAGTGAAATTACCAGTCACACAGTTAGAAAAACATTAACCCCTTTGTGACAGAACATCTCAATATTTTTAATTTAAAAATTTTTTTTTAGCCAAAAATGAGTAACATGCAATCAGAACAAATTTGGCTCTCAAGGTGAAACATAGCATTTAAACTTACCCTTCCGGAGACCCCTCTGGTCTAGTGCTGCATTGTCCTCTTCACTGTATCGTGATGTTTTGGCTGCACTGGTGTCATCCCATGTACTGTACGTGACTGCTGCAGCCAGTCGCGGGCCTCGGTGGTCTTGTACCATGCACCACTGAGGCTGCAATTGGAGGAAATCAATCAAGTAATAAAAAAAGCATTACTTACCTGTTTTCTCCCCCACTGTTGCAGCGCAGACACTCTGGTCCTCCACTCCTGTTTCTACTTAGCTGCAGCGGAGACGTGGTTGGCCGCAGTTTTCAGGTGTGTATACAGGCGCATCACCACTGCAGTCAAGAAACCAGAAACCAGTAGAATGGCGTACATATGCTGGAATGAATGGGGACTGAATGGTAAGGCCTCCTGTTATAATTTTAACCCATTGATGCCCCTTGCCATTTTTTTGTTGCCTAACTTTAACAACCTAAAGCAGAGCCTTACTTTTAGTCTTTTTTTTTTTTTTCTTCTCTTTGGATTGAAGATAACGAAAACTCAAATTGGTATGTTCGTTTCTGCTGCCTGATGCAGGCAGTAGTCTACCTTGCTCTATTTGTCCTTGGGAAAAGTGGACAGATACATCTAGGGCACCTCCCCAGTTATGTTATATATCTATTCCTCAGTTGCAGTTGCTTGATGAACATTAGCAAGTAGTCTCCTTTGTGTTTCTGTTGTGTTTTTTTTGCAAAAATTTGTCTGCAGAGTCATTTCCATCTGCAGTACCCCAGTGGACAGGGCTATCTGCAATTATTTGGTAATGCACTGTACTGTAATGTTATGTCTTACAGTGCTATGTAATGTGTCACACTCACTATGTTCCAGCATGAGCCAGGCATGGCCAGAGTTAACAATCTTATCCCAGCACTTTCTGGATCTTAGGGTGTGGGCTGGCCCCTCCCCTAATTGCATACGATTCTAGTGTTCTAGGAGTAGTGATTGTGAGGACGGGCCTGGGGGAGGCAGGGAGCAAACAGTATTCAATGCTTCAGGAGACTAACAGATCCCTGTGTGTCCTCCACTACAATCAGAGAGAGAGAGAGTGAGAAGAATTGGAGAATTTGTATGGCTAGAGTGTGAGAGTCAGCAAATTAACCAGCTTAAAGGGGTTGTCTCATCTCACCATTACTAAGGCAAGATGAGACACAGTCCCAATTACCAGCTGGCTGGGGCACAGCAGAGTGCTCATTGCAAGAGATCCCAGTACGGGAGACTGTAGCAAGAGAAAGAGTAATTTAAGGGCCCTTGCTGTAAACATCTAATTAGCTTATGCTTGGACATCATGTTTGCACTGTGTACAGATAATTGCTGGATGTGCTACCACTCCTATTTGGTGCACAGTAAAGAGAGACCTTCGTTACGTTCAATCTGGCCTGACTCTCCTGACACCACACTCTGGCCGTTGCATCGTTTTCGAACCCTGCCTTGCCACCACACAGACATTTAACATCAAGGGCAGCTTTAAACTACCATCAGACAGGAGCCCTAGCTTCAGAGAGAGCTCCAAGGGAATATAGGGGTGCCGCTCCTTCAACGCATTTAACCTTTGGAGTGTTGGCCTGAGGAATACACAGTGACACATCATCATCAGGGCCACTACCACTCCCAACCTCTGCACCGACTCCTCAGGGGGTCGCTGCCAATCTTAGATTGTTATGGCATATTGCATAGCCAACCTTACCAGTGATGTAACTATAACATTATGATCTGTGGAGGTCTGATCTCTAGGACCCCGCTGATCCCAAAAAAGAAAGGAATAAATGTCGCTTTGGCAGTTTTCCTGCACAACAGCTCTCCAGTTGGATCTTTACCAATTTGTCATAAATTTTCCTCCCAGTCCACGGGAAAAACACTCAAGCTCGGGGGTAGGCAACCTCCGGCATCCCAACTCCCAGCATGCATACTCTTCTCCTCACTGAACTCCTATAGAAATAAATGGAGCATGCTGGGAATTGTAGTTTGCCAAAGGTTGCTGATCACTGCTCTAGCTGATAAGTCATCTGTGTGACCTTAACCTCATCCTGACCGCCGAACGCAGGGCTGCGTCCTGTGGGCGGCCGGGATGTTCCTCCTTGACGCGTCGGCGCGTCATCTCGCGAGAGGCGAGATTTGCTGTGAACGCCCGTGTGTTCACAGCAGCTCGCAGCTCGGCAGTTATACTACAGCCTGCCAGCGATGATCAATCGCTGGCAGGCTGTAGATGTTAAATAAATCGCATCAAACAAGTATATCAGACGCTGTTTTGTGAACAGCGTCTGATATACCTGCTACCTGGTCCTCTGGTGGTCCCATTTCCTGGGATCGACCACCAGAGGACCAGGTAGCTATGTAAAGTAGCACCAAGCACCACACTACACCCCCGTTTCTTATTAACCCCTTGTTAACCCCTGATCACCCCATATAGACTCCCTGATCACCCCCCTGTCATTGATCACCCCCTTGTATGGCTCCATTCAGAGGTCCATATGTGTTTTGCGGATCCACGGATCCGCGGATCTGAAAAACACCGACACCGGCAATGAGCTTTCCGCATTTTGCAGATCCGCACATTGCCAGAACTATATAGAAAATGCCTGTTCTTGTCCGCAATTGCGGACAAGAATAGGACATGTTCTATATTTTTGCGGAACGGAAGTGCAGACCCGGAAGTGCGGATCCTCAATTCCGGATCCGAGCGGGACAAAGTCTGTCCCCATAGAAATGAATGAGTCCGCAATTCCGTTCCGCAAACAGAATTGCGGATGTGTGAATCGGGCATAAGGGTCCCTTATCACCGCCAGTTAGTTAGCTACTTGTTAGGTAGCTAGCGCCCAGCCCACCGCACCGCAGTCACTGATTTTGGCAGAGATTCTTTCATCCACATTGACCGATGCGAATGAAAAAATCTGTGCCGTTCATTTTTTATTTATTTTTTTCAGCCCAGAGGCTGAACGGAAAAAAAAATCTCATTACCCGTATGCTCAATATAAGAAGAATAGCAGAAACTCCTAATGCTGGCCATACGTGTAATGATTGCGGAGACCTTCAAATGCCAGGGCAGTACAAACACCTCACATGTGACCCCATTTTAGAAAGAAAACACCCCAAGGTATTCCGTGAGGGGTATGGCGAGTTCATGTAAAATTTTATTTTTTGTCACAAGTTAGTGGAATGTGAGACTTTGTAAAAAAAAATAAAAAATATATAAATTTCCGCTAACTTGTTAAAAAAAAAATGTGTTTTGGGGTGTATTTTTATATATACTCATACTTTGGCCTCATGCACACGACCGTTTTTTTTTGCTGTCCGCAAAAAGGGGTTCCGTTGTTCAGTGATCCGTGTCCGTTTTTGCCTTCCGTTGTGCTTCCGTGTGTCTTCCGTTTTTTTAGCGGACATGACCCAAAAGATTTTACCAAAAGACGGGCTGACAATGTTTCCCAAGTGCCTGCCAAGGGATCCGCAAAAAAAACGGTCACGGAACACGGATGACACACGGATGGCCATCCGCATTTTTCACGGACCCATTGACTTGAATGGGTCCGTGAACCGTTTTTCACGGACAAGAATAGGACAGGTTATATTTTTTTGACGGACTGGAATCACGGACCACGGACACGGAGAACAAACGGTGCATTTGCCGAGGTTTCCACGGACCCATTGAAAACCAATGGGTCCGCAGAAAATCACAAAAAACGGAGCAACGGACACGGAATCAAACAACGGTCGTGTGCATGAGGCCTTTGTGTGAGAAATATCTCTGTAAACGACAACTTTTTAAATTTTTTATTTCTCTCACCCAACATGGGTATATGTAAAAATACAACCCAAAACACATTGCCCTACTTGTCCTGAGTACGGCGATACCACATGAGTGACACTTTTTTGCAGCCTGGGTGCGCAAAGGGGCCCAAATTCCAACGAGTACCTTTAGGTTTTACAGGGCTGCTCACAATTTAGCCCCGCCCAAAATGCCAGAACAGTAAACACACCCCACAAATGACTCCATTTGGGAAAGTAGACACCCCAAGGTATTCACTGAGGGGCATAGTGAGTCCGTGGGAGATTTTTTATTTTTTTGCCAGAAGTTAGCAGAAATGGAAACTTTATTATTATTTTTTTTCCTCAGAAAGTGTCATTTTCCGCTAACTTGTGAAAAAAAATGAAATAATACATGAACTCACCATACCCCTCCGCGAATACTTTGGGGTGTCTTCTTTCTAAAATGGTGTGATTTGGGGGGTATTTATACTTTCCTGACATTCTAGCACCTGAAGAAACATGACAGGTGCTCAGAAAGTCAGAGCTGCTTCAAAATGCCGAAATTCACTTTTTTGCACCATAGCTTGTAAACGCTATAACTTTTACCCAAACCAATAAATATACACTTATTGGATTTTTTTTTTTATCAAAGACATGTAGAACAATAAATTTAGAGAAAAATTTATATAGAAATGTAGTTTTTTAAAAAATATTTACAACAGAAAGTGAAAAATGTCATTTTTTTTGCAAAAATTTCGGTCATTTTTGATTAATAGCAAAAAAAGTAAAAATGTCAGCAGCAATGAAATACCACCAAATGAAAGCTCTATTAGTGAGAAGAAAAGAAGGCGAAATTCATTTGGGTGGTAAGTTTTATGGCCGAGCAATAAATGGTGAAATAGTGTAGTGCAGAATTGTAAAAAGTGGCCTGGTCATTAAGGGTGTTTAAGCTAGGGGGGCTGAGGGGGTTAAAGAAAACTGAGGTCCAAGAACAGACAGATCAGAGAAGCATCAAACCATTATGTGGTTATAAATCTAGAGATGCATATCTTATTAGAATATTTGTGTTATTTATTAATATCAGTGGCGTACCTCTAATAGAGGCAGACCACGCAGCTGCTATGGGGCCCGTGGTTGAAGGGGGCCCGGCTGTGGATGAATGGCCCCGCCCCTTCTGGCTCCTTGCTCCCTGATCTCGGGCCCCCCTCCTTAACGAGTCCATCAGTGGCCACTGATGAATGCTCTGTCCTTCTGCTAAGCAGAGAAACTTTAGCTGCAGTAGGATGTGCAGACATGTCACTTGTCTGCCTGCGCGCACAACCTGTGACCTGACCTAGCGTGACCTCAGCTCCGTGATCTGCAGTGTGTCAGGGCCCTGCAGTGCTATATATTCGTGTTTTAGAATATTCGCATTACGCGACTATTACATTGCCAATTTTTCGCATAGGAGAAAATAAATTAAATAATGAAGAATATTCTAATTCACTACAGACTACACT
Source organism: Bufotes viridis (assembly GCA_033119425.1). Taxonomy (NCBI): domain Eukaryota; kingdom Metazoa; phylum Chordata; class Amphibia; order Anura; family Bufonidae; genus Bufotes; species Bufotes viridis. The sequence goes on along the minus strand of CM065595.1, from coordinate 132,760,843 downwards.
ATTGCAGTCTTCTCACATTGGCCCACAAGCAAGAAGCAGGTAGGTAATGCGTTCAGATGGGAAAAAAAACTATAAAAAAACGGAATATTCGTTTTTACTAATTTATATCACTATATTCGGAATATTCGCGAATTCTCAAAGTGACGATATTCGATAAAAATTAGTAATTTGAAAATTCGCGCTTAACACTAACACACAGCAGAAGGCACGGTCTCTGGGCAGGTATGGCACATCTATATAATACGCAGCAGCAGACAGTACATGGGAGGTACGGTACACTATATAATAAGCAGAAGAACGCACCGTTCATAGGTGGGGCAGGGGACGGACCAGGGCACAAGTAGTGGGAGGTACCAGAGATGGGCATGGGGGCCCAATTCAGATTCTTGCTATGGGGCCCAGTGATTTCTATGTACGCCCCTGATAAATATTATAATATTACCACATGGCCACAGAGCAGCAGGACAGTGCGATCCCTGATGCCTCCTACAGTAATGACCTAAAAGATGCGATTTATAGAGATCAATCCCTGAGCTGCAAACATTTACAATTAATTTAAAAGAAAAATGTAAAGATTTGTGTGTAATAAACAAATTCTGTGGTTTTCGCGTTGTGAGATTTTTTATTCAGATTTGCAGGAAGCAGAATCTTTTGCATGTCTTTGTTTTATATATTTGCATGTATTATGTATGTTACTGGCAGGCCGGCCTAACAATGCTCGTGTGTTTATTTTCGGTAGCATTGCTCTCATTTGCACATGCCCTCAGCGCTGCCACTAGCACATGATTAGGTTTCAGCCGCCTGCATCACTGAGCTCATTTTTCCAAGCACTTTGACTTAAACATTCATTAATGCAAATGTATATTCCCAGATTCTGCATCCAAATAGAAGGGGTTGTACAAAGGATGTGCGCTGTGAAATGAGGGTCTTAAAGTAAAGTACTGAACCCACCTCTAAAGTTAAACCGATTCCCCAGAAATAATTCTGTGTGCATGCATGCAAGATGAAGACATGCCTGCCAAGTGTACCTCATTTGGAGGGACAGTCCCTCTTTTTGACCCAGTCCCTCTCCTCTGCCCCTCTTTGCACCTTAAAGGAAATATGTCACCAAAAATTTTATCTGCCAGTTATATTCAGATAGTGACACATCTCCTTTTTTCCTAATCTGTTTTTATTTTCTGATTACAGATTTTTTAATTCTGTTTCTGAACATGATTTTTTAATTCTGTTTCTGAACATGATACAGACGGCATTACTAATGTGAAGGGGGCACAATGGGCATTTCTACTATGGAGGGGGCACAGAGCCAGAGGGCATTACTACAATGAAGGGGGCACAGTGGGCATTATTACTGTGAAGGGGGCACAATGGGGATTTCTACGATTTCTACTATGAAGGGGGCACAATGGGGATTATTACTTTGAAGGGGGCACAGTGAGGATTATAACTGTGAAGGGGGCACAGATAGGGCATTACAACTGTGAAAGTGGCACAGAAAGGGCATAACTACTGTGAGAGGGCACAATGTGGGCATAACTACTGTGAGGGGACACAAAACTGTACAAAGCAATAAAAAAATAGGCCGCCAAATTCCAAAATGCACTCAAGTCTTTTGAAGTCTTGCGGCGGGCCCAGCCAATAGATAAATTACATAAATAGCGTCCATTTTCAGGGTACAAGCATACGGGAATGGTTTTAGAAGTGTTTTGTCTTGAAACCTTTTGTAATAGTTGGAAAAAAAATTGATAAGTAAGGAAAAACATTTTTTTCATAATTCTCACAGTTTTTCCTTAAATATGTTTTTTTAATATTATATCTATCATCTACCGTATTTTTCGCCCCATAAGACGCATTGGCCCCCCCCCCCCCCCAAGTGCGTCTTATAGGGCGAATACTAATGAAGAGCTTCCATTATGGTGTACTCACCGCTTCCTGTCCTCAGCTGTCCGCTGTGAAGGCTGCGCACTGCTTGAGGGCGCACTGTGACCACACATTGTGCGCGCCAGTTCACAGCACAGCCGACAGAGGAGAATGAAGTAGAGCACTGGCGGTGTGAAGCGGCAGCACCCGGAGCAGGGGAGGTAAGTGATTTTTTTATTTTATGTCATCTGAGACATGGGGCACATCTGAGGCAATGGGGGCTAATGAAAAAAGACAAGGGGCTGATGAAAAGACGCAAGGGGCTGATAAAGAGCCTTGGGGGCTAAGATGAGACTTGGGGCTGATCAAAAGAGGCATGGGGACTGATATGAGGCTGGGAACTGATCAAATGAGGCATGGGGGCTGATTTGAGACTGGGGGTCTGATCTGAGGTCTGAATGGGGTCTTATTTATATTGAGGCTCATATCTGAGGTCTGATTGGGGGTCTGATCTGAAGTCTTATTGGGGTCTTATTAACATTGGAGGTCTGATTGGTGGTCTGACCTGAGGTGTAATGAAAAATATTTTTTCTTATTGTCCTCCTCTAAAATCTAGGTGCGTCTTATGGGCCAGTGCGTCTTATAGGGCGAAAAATACGGTTTGTATATATGTGTATGTATATATTACAGAGGACAGTATACTGCTACAGAGGGAATTGTCTGTTTTCTGTATGTGCACCCCTTATCATATGTAGAGCGCCATGGAATGAATGGCGCTTTAATAAATAATAATATTAATCTGTAGTGCATGCTAATGGTACTACGTGCAGCTCTTCTACTTTTACATATTATCATACTGTAATACGATTGCCCACTAGATGGCAGTATAACAACAGTGCTGTTTACTATATATATATATATACAGTGCACTATCTTCACATTCACATCGCAGAGCAATTCAATATCAGTAGTGTGCTCTGCTCACTCTCCCCAGTGTACCTGAAATATCCGTCTCTACATACAGGGGCCTGTGCACACAATGCAGTTCACCCACTTTAGTGTAATATCTTTCACAGTACCTTCACTGGTGTTCCTCTGCTATACTAAGAAAGACAAGATGGGGCACTCCCTGGTGTGTTATCTTTAAAACCACTCAGGCAAACCCCGTGAGTGAGTGCACCTTACCAGACAGTGCTGTGTAAAACCAGGCCTAACACTAGTGAAGAGCGAAGTTCCTCCCGACCAGGAGGAGAACCAGGCTGCTGCGCTTGTTCACCAGGCTACTGTGTTCACTGGTCGAGAGGTTACTTCGCTATGCCATTTCCTTTTGTTTTTTGTTGATTACATTTACTCATTTTTGCTCCTTTATAGGATTCCATTTTTAATTGATGCTGATGGTTTATTCCTTTATTGACTCTTTTTAGGGGTTCGAAGCGCTATTATTTCCGTGTTAATTGCTAATCATGCATCCATTATCTTGATTAGAGATAAGAGAATTATTCAAAAATATAATTGACTGCTTTGCCTAATTTTACAAAAAAATGTGCTTTGTGACAAATTACTTTCATCTCTATGTATGTTCCTGATGAAGGGGATTCTACTTATTCCCAGAAACACGTCGAGCTTCTGAATAAAGCACCTCATTTTTTTAAGTCTGCTGTACCATCCTGTGTCAATAGCCGACCTCGACCTCGCATGGGGGGTGGGGGGTTGGCGGACGGGTCTGGGGTTATGTGTGACAAGTGTCTTGAGTTTATCTTGCACATCCACCTCCCTGGTGAAGTAAGTAATGCTTCTCACCCTGGCTACATAGCTTCCGCTGTTCATATGGTTTTTATTGCTTTTATATTGTATTTATATACATATATATATATAGACGACCACATAGAGCCAGCTGACTCTTTTTCAGCTTTTTCTACCTTGGTACCCGTGATACTATAATATTTATCTATATATCCATATCCCTTGCTACTCTTTTAATTCACCCTTCTGAACAGCTGGCGCCCCACGCTCTTTCTTATTTATCTTCCTTTGCGGCTCACCCGAATACTAGGGTTTACCGCACCTTTTTTGGGGTCTAGTGGGCTGCTGCCTCCTGGCAGAATCTCTCTCCTAACTCTACTTCATAATAAGATTATCTATAGTGCTCTCCATTTTATAACAGTGCACTAATTATCCGTTTCCCATTACACGGATTCTGTGTCCTATTGGCGCCTCTCCTTACCCCATCCTATTTCCTTTTTCCTCTTCCCCTGGCACTCCATCTTTTTTGTCTACATAAATATTCTCTCATCTCTATTTGTAAGCATTCTCATACTGGGAAGGCTGTCAATCACTGATTAGAAACGCTCGCACATGATCCACCATTGACAATAGGTGATATCACAGCTTATCTACCCCCTCCTGACCTCTACACAGGTCACAGAGCAGGCCTAGAAAACCCTCTCATAGAATTCAGTGAGGTCATCTGACCATGGTGTCTATGGCCCATGTGGTCGCTCTCAAAAAATAGGAAGTTTTGATATATTTTAGGCCTTGTGGCCAGTGTGGAAACTGCAGGATTTTAGTATTATTCCTAAATACAGATCAGGACATTGTTTTAAAAAAATATATATATATATATCATTATCAGAAAAACTTGATTTAAACAACAGGTCATTTTCTGATGACACATTCCCTTTAAGTACTTTCATCTGCCTCTGACAGTAATAGAATTCATTCATTTATGATTTGTAGGCGCTTTCAGGTGTAGTCCTGTAGCCTCACTGTCTATTTCTATGGACTAGTGTGAGTCTCCTCCCCAGTAAAGAAATGTCTAGCGTTTTTATGTGAGAGCAGCCTTACAGTAAGTAGGTTGGAACCTCTCATGTATAGAATATGTAAGAAATTTATGAACAGGGAGGCAGATGAGACTTGAGCGTCCCCCTCCCCCTCGCTGCGTGCAGCGTTCATTCTGTATTCACTGCATTAACATGCCTAAGACATTGCCGTCTGGAGATAATAATTCTAGAGGTTTCTGAGCCAGGAATAGCTGGATTTCCAGCAAAATGTGATTTTTTTTTTCCCGGAGCATGGGTAATTGTTATTAATACAGTGTCATCAGTACAGACGTGAAGTAGCCACATAAGGACTTACTGGAACTCAGTGTTCTCTCGAATTATGGTTAGAAAGGACTGTAACTACCTTTTTAACTTTTTATTTTTTCTCATCTTTGCTATATATAATAACAGCTTCTTGGACACACAAAAATAGCAGCACACGCAGTCCATACAGCTCCATATGTAGGACCAATGGGCATTGTCGCTGCCTCCATAATACCGTATGTACAGTATGTTCTACTGCATGTCACTTTTATCTAAGAGATACCTTAAAACAGGACAGCACTTTTCAGATCCAATCCCAGTTTTGGCTGAAAAAATGGGCATGCAAAACAGCACCGTGTGAATGGAGCCAAAACATATAACCACCGTTTAATGAAACAAGAAGAGTTCTCAAACAATCGAGTATTGATTTTTAAATGTAGATGTGCATTACACCTGTCTGCTGTTTGTTATTATTACCTCTCCCTCTAGAAGACTTCCAAAAACATAGTCCACTGCACTACCCATAGTTTACTCACAGCCATACATGAATCTCCCCGGCAGGCAGAACATAGCTATGCAGCCTACCATACTATCTATAGTCTAGAGAGCCACCCAGACATGGATCCCCCTAGCAGTCAAAACATAGCTCTGTGTGCAGCCTTTCACACTAACCATATTATACAGAGCCAGTCAGACATAATTCTCCCCAACACTCACCACATAGTTTAGCAGGCAGCCACACTACCTGTAGACTATGGAGCCAGCCAGACATGAACCTCCCCAGCAGTAATCACATAGCTTAGTGTGCATCCTCCCATTCAAACCGTAGTCCACAGGGCCAGCCAGACATGAATCCCCTTAGCAATGAAAATATAGCTTTGTGTGCAGCCTTCCACACTACCTATAGTCTACAGAGCCAGTCAGAAATGAATCCCCCCAACAGTCACCACATAGTTTAGCAGGCAGGTACATTACCCATAGTCTATAGAGCCAGCCAGACATGAATCTCGCCAGCTGTCACCACATAGCTTAACAGGCAGGCACACTACCCATAGTCTATAGAGCCAGCCAGACATTGATCTCCCCAGCAGTCACCATGTAACTTATAGTAGTCAGCAGCCACTGCCCTGGTACCAGCTGGCACACAGCAGAATGGCCAGGCACAGCAGTGAGAGCAGTCACTTTACCTCCATGACCCTCACATGCGTCCCTGTAGCTTGAGCCCCAGCAGTGAACATCCAGGGAGTGCAGAAGCTGTGGACCTCCAGGTTTGCAGACCTCACCTGGCAGTGCTTCCACAGACTGAGTCCGTATTGAATGGAGGCTGGAGAACCATATACCTGCACCCTGTACATAAGTAAAAGCAGGAAAACTCCAAAGTCCCTTTGTTACTTCTCCATCAGGATCCTGTAGATGGGGTAATTTGGGGTGCTGTGGAGTAGTGTGCACTCAGGTCCCTGCTCTCTCCTGTTGCGTGGTGTTATCTTAGGAAAGTTCATAGGATGCCAATTTTTCCTCTGAGAGCACCATAGGCTGCACACCATAGAGTTACTGGTGCTCTAGTAGCACCAATCAAATCATATATTACTCAAAAAGTGATGGAGAGTGGTTTGAACAAGGAGATCAAAAGTGTTGTTGTCTATGGTGCATTGCTGGAAAGCAGCAGAATGAATTATAAGGATGGCTGAAGAACTCTCCACTAGATAAAGACAATGGGTTACTACTGTTTTAACTAGATATTTTTCCTTTGCATACATATAAAAATCATAAATAAAAAAGTTAGGAGAAAACATAACTATAGAAGTTATTATAAGGGTGCATGATCCATCACATTACAAAACGGGCATGAAAATATTCTAAAGTGTTGCCCATAGTAACCAATCAGATTCCAGATTTATATTTTTTTTAAGAGCATAATGGAAAAATGATCCAATGGGTTGCTGTGGATGATGCTACATAAGGTCCACTGTCTGAAAACAGCTCTTAAAGAGGAGCTGTCCCCTCTCCTGACACGTCTGTTGTAGTAACTGCTTGCATTCCCCATGTAATAACCATTCTGGAGCATCTGTTCCTATGGCTCTATGTTGTACCAATCCTCTGTTATTTCTACTAGAAGTTTATGAATAAATCATCAGCAACTTGCAGTAAAGGTACAAATGGGAGTTACCAGTTGGGGTAGTGTCCCTGCAAAGGCTGACAGCAGCAGCACTGATTGGACAGAGACAGATGCACCCGCTACCAGGGGCGGATTGGCCATAGACCTTACAGGGAAATTTCCCGGTCGGCCAATGCTCAGGAGGCCGTCTGGGTTTTATTGGAGTACTTAGATTTCCTTCTACACTTGTTCCAAAAAATAAAAATATAAATTGTTTGGCTTTTAGTGAAGCTATTCTGATGCCCAACCCTCTATTTTTGGCAGGAGCGGCAGACTAAGGGCATCACATCTTTGTCTCACATTCAATGTAAACACATGGCATATATGTTAAACGTATGCCTCCGACGGATGCCATAGAGTGGCAACTATCACTATAGGGTTCCATCGTAAAAAAATACAAAAACATGTACATTAAATGGGTATTCCCATCTCAGACAACTGGGGGCATATCGCTAGGATATACCCGCATTGTCTGATAGGTGCGGGTCCTACCTCTGGGACCCGCACCTACACTGAGAACGGATCCCTGAAAGTGGTGGAGGGTGCATGGTGCATGCGCAGCCACCCTTCATTTATTTCTATGGGGCCGCCAAAAATAGCCGATCACTGGCTCAGCTATTTCCATCGACCCCATAGAAATTAATAGGAGCGGCTCCCATTCACTTCTATGGGGAGAGCGCTTGGTGGTGGCCAAGCCCGGGGGAACCCGGGGTCCTCCGGACACCATTTTTCCTGCTCTGTTCTAGATAGAGGTGCGGGTACCAGTGGTGGGACCCGCACCTATCAGACAATGGGGATATATCCTAGTGATATGCCCCTATTGTCTCAGATGGGAATACCCCTTTAATGTATAGGTTTTCTTTTTTTTTTCTGGACTGTGCAAGATGGAAAGGCATAGTGTACTACGCTTTTGCATCGCATTTTCCCCCAACTTATATGTTAAACATCATGTGAACTGCCTCTAATGTGTATGTGTGTGTATGTGGAGCCCCCCAACTTCATCACCACAGTATTTGTGATTCTACCCCCTATGTATTATAGACTAATCTAGTCATACTTGTAAAAAAATAAAAAATATTTGAAAACAAATTGAGACAAAGGAAATAAAAATGTCATCTTTATTCTTTTGGCTCATTTGTATGTATTTGTAAGAGCATTTTCACCATCACACTACAAGTCTTTATTTCTTATAGGAGGTATTTTGCAGTTAAACATATTTTTATCTTGTGTAAAAAAACATAATGAACCAGAGCAAAAGATTATGCAAGTGTATATATCTATTAGGGGAAAAAAATGCGGATCCTGATCTGAATTATTAGTAGTGCAGCATAAATGAAGAAAATTCACAAAAAAATACACTACTATACATTACTGTTCTATACTGTGCTCATTATGGGCATAACTAGAAGCACCATTTTCTTGTAGACAAGGGCGTAAGAATTTATGACCAAAATGAAGTAACACAAAGATGACTTCTGCTATCATAAAATTATGTACAATGTGGTAAAAATAAAAGTAAATCTTTTACAGTATTTACATATGATTGCATCTATTGATAACATTCAGCAGATTTGGTCCATTTTGTACTTTGTGACCGGTGAAAGACCAGAACTTTTATAATTTATGAAAATGCAGCAAATAAATTTACATAAATGAATGAAGACTCACGGTCTACTCAAGATCTGCAAATGTGTAAAATCTGATAAAATCTTCTTGTTTGCACTACTTCTACAAAGTCCCTGCCATACAGTCCTTATTGGGCCTTTAAGGCTAGGTTCACATCTGCAGCATTTACTCCGGTAGTCTGTTCAGGCAGAGGAACAGACTACTGGAGTTAACCATATCCACTATTTATGCTGGAAAGGCACCAGATCCCCGTCAGATCCCATTATAGTCAATGGGGATGCGGTGGTGTGAGGCAGTATCCAGCTATGGCAGATATGGTTCACTCCAGTAGTCTGTGAAGATGTGAACCTTCCCTTAGGCTATATATATCTTTGATAACATTTTATTGCATTATTAAACCATTAAAAAAAAACTGTTTTCCAGTTGGTTTTCATTACAAGGTTTGAAGCAGCTGGCTTCTGCACCTTGTGTGTATTCCAATACAAAGGAGGCTGCAGAATGCCATTCAGTGCCAAATCCGTCAGACAAGCTTTCTGATGACTTGTTTCCATTCCCTCTCTCTCCTCTATTCATCAATTATTTAGCTCAATTTTGATAAAGTCAATAGTCAGAATTAAAGGGGTGTTCCAGGGTTTTAATATTGGTGGTCTATCCTCAGGTAGGCCACCGATATCTGATCAGTGGGGTTCTGATACCCTGCACCCCCCTGATCAGCTGTTCCTGAGTAGCTCTGATGCCAGAAATAGGCACTGGCACTACACAGCTCCATCCACTGTGTAGCGGATGGAGCTGCTAGCTTCAGTGGTCCCACTTATTTTGTTTATTGGTAGCAGCACTTCAGTGACCAGCTTTGGCCATCAATATTAAAATCCTGGAATACCCCTTTATGCTAGATGATGGCTGAAGAAAAGAAAAAGAGGGACTGAAAATAAGTCATCAGAAAGTTTGACTGCCAAATTCAGCACTGAACTGCATGCTGCAGCATGCTATGTATGGGAAAATATGCACGCTCTTGTTTTTTTATGATATACATGCAATGCAATAACAAATTTAGATCGAAGGTGTACATAGCTTTTCAGCACGCAACAAAGCCATAGGCACGCCAGGTGTGTCCATATGTTGCAACAATGTGCTGTGGATGTATTATTCCATTGAAGCAATGCCTTTAAGGTACAGTAGAATAAATCCACAATGTGGAATTTGATAGCGTGTGCCACTGTTTGTTTTGTGGCATTTTGTATAGAGAAAAAAAACTAAAAACTTTCCTGTGCCTCCAGATTTCTATGGTAAGACCCCATAGGTTTCTATGGGTGTCACATTACAGCTACGTTCAAACTAAGTACATTAAAAGGGGTTATCCAGTACTAACAAATGCTCACCCATATGCCTGCCCGGCCCCTCTACTTACCTGGCTCCCCGCTCCCTGCGCCGCTCCTGGTCCCCGCACCGCCGCAGCTGCTTCTTCCCATGCGCGGATGAAAAGATCTGGTGCCTGGGGGGGGGGGGCTGCCAATGGCAGGCTGTGACGAGGACGAGCCTCCCTAGCATCATGGGTGACACACGGGGCGGAGCAGCTGGGGCGGTGCGGGGACCAGGAGCGGAGCAGGTAAGTAGAATCAGTGTGAGGGGCCCGGCATATAGTGGAGCATTTCTTGGTGTCGGATAACCCCTTTAAAGAAATGTAATGTGCCCATGTGCTAGAGCACTTACCTCGAATAGAACATTGCAACAAAGGATACCCATAGATAATTCTTAAAATTATTTTTGTACATATGTGTAATTTAGAAGAAAATAAATCTTAGTTACTAGCTTATTTTTTAATCCAAGCAGGAAGTACCTGTTGAAGTCCCCCATCATCATTAAATGGGTTATCCGGGGCTTTAGTACTGATGACCTATACTAAGGATAGCTCATCAATATCTGATCAGTGGGGGTTTGACTCCTGGAAATATCACAATCAGCTGTTTGAAGAAGCCTCAGCGCTCCATTGAACACTGCGGTTTCATTCAAGGCTAGTGACTTCATGTTCATTGGTCATACGGTCTATTTGCAGATCTCTCCCATTCAAGTGAATGGGCCTCAGCTGCAATACCAAGCACTGCCACTATACAATGTAGGGCGCTGTGCTTGGTTTGCCATGAGGAGGTCTCAGCTCTCTCATTTCTTCAAACAGCAGATTAGTGGGGGTGCCAGATGTCAGACCCCCCACTGATCAGATATTGATGACCTAGGTCATCAATCTGCTACTCCTGGAAGAAAAAAAAAACTTTAATTATATATTATATTCACTGAGATGGTTCTGTAGAACTTCACTTCATTACACATCACAGTAACCATGTGAGTTGCAAAACTTTTACCAGTCAAAAAACACACAAAAAAAAGATAAAAACATAAAACAGCAGCAACTGAGCAAGTTTGAAAATAACAGTAAATTACATCATAGCGATAAAAAATGTTATGTTGTATTTATAGGTCTATATTTATAGTTCTTGTATGACAACACAATATTCCAAGGGGCAGATTTATGAAAGTTTAAAAGAAAAACATATCTTTCTTGCCCACAGCATCCATTGACCACACTGCTTTTTACTTTTATATAATGAAAAATAAAAGCTGTGCTTTAATTGGTTGCTATGGGCAACAAAGACTGTATTTTTTAGGATAAAAAAGACATAAATCTGCCCCATAGTGCATAACTGGTGATTAAAAAAAGGAATACAGTACTGCATAATAAAACTGAAAAAGTATCAATGGTTTACAATTTTATTTTGCTTTATTTGGTTATATTTATATGTGAAGACAAATCTATTTAGTGCTTTATTCTATACAAAAGGGAGCATAGAAATAAAAAAGAAAAACACAAAACCACATATACATTTTTTGTCCCCAGAACTGAAATGGAAGCTCACATTCAAACATAACATGTAAAGTTATTTTCACTATGTTGATTTTTTTTTTTAAGTCATGGTATGCATGAAAAGAATGGGATATAATAAAAATGTAAAAAAATAAATAAAAATTTTTAAATCAGAAACTGTGAAAATGCACAAAATCCAACAATCAGAATTTAGCATGTGAACCACATGAGACTTTTAGAAGCAACCATGTGTTTGAATATGAGTTATGAGCTTGGTATTGCATGCATGACTTACCAGTGAAACATGCTGGCATGCAATTCATTTTAGGCAGAACTTTTAATAAAAGGGAAAAATAAAAACAATACCCCTTTGCAGTATAAAAAAGTTATACAAAGAAAAAAAATATTTTGGAAATTTTTTCAAATGCTGACAAATTACATTTGGAAACCCAACATAAGGCTTCTTTGATATGTAACAAAAATGTAAGTATAAGAGAACTACACGTTGTGTGATGCACAATAAATCTCCAAATATTCATTTATCAAAAATATATGTGCATGTATAAACATTCAGAAAATTTCACATGACACTAAAATTACGAAAGTTATATTTGTAAGTAGAATATAGTGTACAGCAAGGACTGTAAATTAGATTTTTTTTTTTTATTTCCATTTTCATTTTGACGCATACATAGATGTTGTTACGGCCTTTTTAACTTTAATTTATTAATTATGTTAAAAACTATTCTCATTGGTTTGGGTCCTTCGTTTGTACAGAATAAGTTATGTAAAATTGTTTAGGGTGCAAAATACATAAACCACTAATTGCTATGCTGCGGCGGTACATGACAAGTTGCAAGTACAGGTGCAACGCAGCGATTCGGTAATCTGCACGCGGTTACTGCGGCTCAGCAGCAATGTATGTAGACACTGATAAGAAAAAACATGAAAATATGGGTCTTTTCACACTGCGCCAGCAGTGTGCATCTCGGCCTTCCATTAGTGGATATTCCAACAGAAATCATATGATCATCTGTCACCCATAGGGTCCCACTTTAGACACAGTAAGAAAAGACCCTTCCTTTGACCCAAATGTGGTAAATGTTTCTGTATACTGTACATAGGAGCGCTAATTCTACAATGTTTGTAACTGGAAAAATCCTTACAGATTTAATGGGATACCTACTGTACACTTTCTTTTTAATCATTTTGACTTTTTTTCTTAAATAACATTTTCTGTTGACCTTTACTGACACACATAAAAAGACCATAGGAAGAGCGGAACCCATTAATATCACAATTTCAAATAAAACATGGCCTAGTGAGAAATGTTAGATGATTATTTTCTATCCCTTCATTTTTATATCCACAAAACAGAAGACTTGCAAAAGAGACCAGACCTTTACGAAAATCTGAGGTATCACTGTAAATAAAATTTAGTTTCATTAATGTCAGTTTTAATTTGTAGCTTCAAAATATATAGAGCATATTATTATAAAACATTGTAGAAATATAAATAAGAGGAGATAAATAATACTAATTTCTAATTTCTTTAAAGGTGCATTTCCATCTTATTAGCAGCCCCTTCATTCTCTGCTCCGTGGTGATCTCAGAGGTTAGAATTCTCCCAGATCATAAAGTGACGGCATAGCCTAGTCAAATGTCATGTTACAGGATAGGAATATCCCTTTAAACAGTATAGTAATCTGTAATTAGTTAAGATTTAGATTTTATATTTTTAAAATATTACTTCATATTATATATTGTCATAGCGAGTTATTTGAAAGATGATGACTGCCGAAATAACTGTAAACATCTAAATATTTCAAATGTTCACAAATGGGTTTTAAAACTAAAAATTCACACAAACTGGGGAATGGACAGAACATAATCTAAGAGCAGCACTGGATAAGCAGAAAGTCTTTTCAACTGTGCATCAGGGTAGTCTGAGAAGAGGTAGAAGAAAAGCTGCGGCTCAATTGATGAAAAGGAGGGCACCAGCTAAGGGTACTTTCACACTTGCGGCATGGCTATCCGGCAACCTGTTCCGGCGAGTGAACACCCCGCCAGATCCGCCATGCCGCAAGTACCCGTGTGCTACCGTGCTGCCGCTCTGTCCCCATTTACTATAATGGGGCGGAGTTACGGCGCAGCACGGCAGCGCACGGCAGTGATTGCCGGACTAAAAAGTCGGACCTGCAGTACTTTTAGTCGGGCGATCTCTCGGCTCTGCACTGCTCCGTAGCTCTGCCCCCACCCCCATTATAGTCAATGTGGACGCAGTGGCAGCACGGCAGCACACGGGTACTTGTGGCATGGCGGATCTGGCGGGCTGTTCACCCGCCGGAACAGCCTGCCAGATAGCCATGCTGCAAGTGTGAAAGTACCCTGAGTGTCCTCTCCAGTCCTCGAGGTAATATGAACTTTTTTGTCTTGTAGGCATTCATGTATGCTCCATAAATACTTTGTATCCCATTAATTAATTATATATTCAAAAACATTTCTAAAATATTTTTAATAAATCAAAATAAAAAAGTAAATATATTTTAAATATTTTATAAATATTATATAAATTCTACATAATAAATATCTCTGTGTACTCATATCACTATTAACATAAAAGGTAATACATTACTTAAAATGCAAAGCTTTGCTCATGGAACAAACCAGAAAGTAAACAGCAATGTCCTTAAAGGGGTTCTCTGGTTTTATATTGATGAACTCTCCTCAGGATAGGTGAGAAATATCAGATTGGTGGGGTTCTGATACCCAGCACCCCCACTGATCAGCTGTTTTTGGTGGTTGCCAGGACTGGGAAAAAAAAACAGTGGATGTATGGAAGAAGAAGGCTCCTGCTACTGTGTTGTCACAATGCTGGCATATTGCAGCTTAGGGTACTTTCACACAAGCGTTAAAGTTTTCCGGTATTGAGTTCTGTCCTAGGGGCTCAATACTGGAAAAAAACGCTTAAGTTTTGTCCTAATGCATTCTGAATGGAAAGCATTCCTTCAGTATGCATCAGGATGTCTTCAGTTCAGTCACTTTTACTGTAGTTGGCCGGAGAAAATACCACAGCATGCTGGAATGCTGGATCCGGCATTATTTTCCATTGAAATATATTAATGCTGACTCCTTTAATGCTATAGTCAGATAAACAAAAAAGTCAAAAAAATAAAAAAAATACAGTTGTTTAAAGGCTCCACTTCAACATAGTGGTATGGTAGAAGACCATTCTATGCAGTAGTCAGCAACCCCCTCTCTTCATAAAACTCTATTTTGAAATTTACTTGTAGAACCATTTAGGTTAAATATTTTGAGACCCACCCTGCGACAATTTTATGTCACCTCTCCAATGTTTACTTTAATAATGTCCATGTAATTACATCTAGTACTAAATTTACATTGACTTTTAAATGTAAAACATAAAAGTTTACAGGTAGCATTTTCACAATTGATCAGCCATAGAATTATATTCCTGTGGAATGTTCTATATATGTATTTGTACCAAAAAAAAGTTTGTAAAAAAAAGATAATTAATAATATTATATTGGGGGAGGAATCAAGACTCACAGGTTTTTTCTATGAGTCCTGGCAGCAGGTTTATTGCTTTTTATATGAAAATGCTCAAATAAAATAGTTTCTATGCCTCTGAAAAGAGCTGAAAGATCTGTTTAAAACACGTTAGTTAAGGACACTAGAAATAAAGCTCCAGCTTTCCAAATACAGTTCAATTAATGCACAGCATAGCGGAAGATATATATGTAGTATACGTTACTATATATCTGAAATTTGTACAAAACAATCCACATGTTCAAGTGAAACTTCTTATTCAGCTTTGCATGATTTATTGGTAATTTCCAATTTAAAGAATTATTATAAATATTATCTATGCGCAATTACTTAAATGTCTTAAATAATAATGCACAAAGACCGGCAGTTTCACAACCGTAATCAACATGGAGAGACACTCACAGACACTTCTCATGGACATTCTTTGAAAAATGATCCATCCATGATTGTATTATACACTCATGGATGGATCATTTTTCAAAGAATGTCCATGAGAAGTGTTTGTGAGTGTCTCTCCATGTTGATTACGGTTGTGAAACTACCGGTCTTTGTGCATTATTATTTAGGACATTTAAGTAATTGCGCATAGATAATATTTATAATAATTCTTTAAATTGGAAATTACCAATAAATCATGCAAAGCTGAATAAGAAGTTTCACTTGAACATGTGGATTGTTTTGTACAAATTTCAGATATATAGTAACGTACATATATATCTTCCGCTATGCTGTGCATTAATTGAACTGTATTTTGAAAGCTGGAGCTTTATTTCTAGTGTCCTTAACTAACGTGTTTTAAACAGATCTTTCAGCTCTTTTCAGAGGCATAGAAACTATTTTATTTGAGCATTTTCATATAAAAAGCAATAAACCTGCTGCCAGGACTCATAGAAAAAACCTGTGAGTCTTGATTCCTCCACCCACACATAGAGCCCGTGAGTCTTGATTCCTTCACCCACAGATAGAGCCCGTGAGTCCGGATTCCTCCACCCACACATAGAGCCCGTAAGTCCTGATTCCTCCACCCACACATAGAGCCCGTGAGTCCTGATTCCTCCACCCACACATAGAGCCCGTGAGTCCTGATTCCTCCACCCACACATAGAGCCCGTGAGTCCTGATTCCTTCACCCGCACATAGAGCCCGTGAGTCCTGATTCCTCCACCCACACATAGAGCCCGTTAGTCCTGATTCCTCCACCCACACATAGAGCCCATGAGTCCTGATTCCTCCAACCACACAGAGCCTGTGAGTGTTAATTCCTCCACCCACACATAGAGCCCGTGAGTCCTGATTCCTCCACCCACACATAGAGCCTGTGAGTCCTGATTCCTCCACCCACACATAGAGCCTGTGAGTCCTGATTCCTCCACCCACACATAGAGCCCGTGAGTCCTGATTCCTCCACCCACACATAGAGCCCGTAAGTCCTGATTCCTTCACCCACACATAGAGCCCGTGAGTCCTGATTCCTCCACCCACACATAGAGCCCGTTAGTCCTGATTTCTCCACCCACACGTAGAGCCCATAAGTCCTGATTCCTCCACCCACACATAGAGCCCGTGAGTCCTGATTCCTCCACCCACACATAGAGCCTGTGAGTCTTGATTCCTCCACCCACACATAGAGCCTGTGAGTCCTGATTCCTCCACCCACACATAGAGCCTGTGAGTCTTGATTCCTCCACCCACACATAGAGCCCGTGAGTCCTGATTCCTCCACCCACACACAGTGATTGACAACTTTTCCTGTATGAGATTATATATAAGGATCTCTGTCAATCACTTGGGTCTTCTCTAGTTACATACTTTCTTTGTGTGAGGGCAGAATGAAGGAGGACTCAAAGGCTTTCTCTAGGTGTAGGAAGCAAGACTTACAGACTTTTTTCATGTATGGATGGGAAAATGGTAGGGGCAAACAGGACGTTTTCTCTATGTGTGGGTGGGAAAACAGAACTCACAGGATCCCGATGTGATTAAAGGGGTTATCCAACCCCTATAATGACCCCTCCCCAATGCCTGGGCTCCTTGTATACACGCAATTCTAGGAAGGCTTGTCCCCACCGCGGCCTGCTATTGGACTGTTTCCCCATTGCCGGATGTTTTGATCCAAGCGACAGGGAGATGCATTGGCGACAATGCAGGGAAGCGGAGCAACCCGAGTGCTGGGGAGTAGGTAAGTATATTGTTTACGAGGGGCCCGGGCATTGGGGGGGTCATTAGAGGGGTTGTATAACCCCTTTAAAGAGCTTGTTTACAATAAAATTCAGAATCAGGTGATAGAAAACTATACAGTGCATCCCCCAGGTCAATGTTTCTTCCTCTATGCTTTTCTCTCACTGGACACTTTCTCTTGAAATGTGTATAGTGTCATTAAAATAAGAAATAACAAATATGTCAGTAATGAAACTAGATATTATATATTATAGGGTAATAATCACTCCATCAATATTTTTCACTAATTTTATGATTACAATATGTTACAGGACAGGTTTTCTACTTTTTAAAAAGTGCTTGCAAAAAATTGGGCACTTTGCTCCTAGTTTCCGAATGTTTAGCTTGCCCCTGACGCCACACTTCTTTTTCTTTTCTATGACTAAACTTTGTAATTTAGCCTTGTACTGCAGACCTGAATCATTTTTTGACATTTTGGCTGCTAGAGATGTATTTTGTATACGAATGGATACAAAAATAGCAGTGACGCCTTGTAACATTTTTTGCAACCAGTCTGCTTGCTGGAACTATATATACTGTAGTTATAGATGTTTTATCACAATGATGATGTCATAGACCAGAAAGGCAGCACAGCAGGAGTAAAGTCATTTAAGTTCTTGTCTCAGCAAGCTTTAGTAATCAGATTTTTTTCAAAAAATAATTTTAAATGAAGACCTTTAAATGTTAGTAAAAACTATACTTTACATTTTTACACATTCAAATTAAACTGAAACAAAATACTGGATAACAGATATTTTTGTTGTCTATTACTTACTGTTTAGTAAAAGTAATATGGCTTAAGATTGATAAAACCTGGTGCAAACCATACAAAATGGATGTCATTTCGTTAAAGATAAGACTTCACAGCGACATAGCATTGGGATTACCACAACTGTGCTGCAACTTCAGAGATTTGCTAGAAACCACCTTTGGACCATAACAAAAATCTGACCCTGACAATTTTTTACAGACTCGTGTGATGCCACGTTATCATGAAGCCCTTGCCTACGGCCTCATGCACACAGCAAAACTAGAGCCATAGCTACCAGACCTGTCACCTAAAGAATGGTGCTCCATATGGCTCCATAATATGGCAGCCAATGAAGCATGCCACATCTTTTTAGATATGCAATTCAACAGAAAAAGTAAAACTCTACATGGCTCCATATGGAATCAGAGGAAAATGGTGGTACAGTAGGGCCTCATAGAAGCCTATGAATTAGGGTCCATTCACATGGCTGTAGCTGCGGAACGGTTGTGCTGTCCGCATCCGTAGGTATGTTCCGCGGCCCTGCAAGAAATATAGAATATGTCCTATTGTCCTATTCTTGTCTTGATCGTGGACAAGAATAGGCATTTTTATCATAGGGCGGCCATGTGCGGTCTGAAAAATGCGGAACAGACATGGCCGGTATCGGTGTTTTGCGGATCCGCAATTTGCGGACCGCAAAACACTTACGGACGCGTGAATGCAACCTTATGGCTCTGTAGAACTCCAAGCTTGAGAACATAGCTGTGCCAAGGTACATTATCTCTGCAACTTTTCAATACAACGGATAATGATCCTTTACTCAACCTGCCTGAACCTCAACGCGACGCAAACCCCATAAATAAAGCATAAATTATGTCACATAACCAAAATCTTATTAAAGTAGCCAATACATATTTCTTTATTTATTTGAAACTATTAGCCGAAATAACGAACCTTAGAAAATGTCAGATAAAGTTCCAATTTAAGATTTTCTGAGAAATTTAAAAAAAAGATAATAAAATAAAAAGATGACAAATGGGGTCCCTGTGTTAAATGAATGTCGCATCTGTCCATATCATGTACACTGTATCAGAGCAAAAAATATAGAATTAAGACACTTTGTATGGAATAGATTTTGAACAAGTCCCATACAGTGACATGCTAAGTGGAATACAACTGCTGATTTATCTACAATGTACATTCAAGACAGTTTGTTAATATATTATCAAAAACACTTGCATTTCTCAAAAGACCGAGTCTACATTAACATTTTAAGGTACTATCACTTTTTTTTATGTAACACAGAATTGTTAAGACAGTACACACTTGGTTTTGGCAACAGTGTAACACAGCTATTTTGTCGTCAACGAAGCAACAATTTCTTTTGCATGACTCAAGGTGTCAAAAATAATTACAATCATTCTGGGAAGACGCCCATTTATTGGTTAACTTGGTTTCACCAGTGAAAAGAATAAATAATACACCTTCTTAAATGTCATGAAAGCATCTGTGTGAACACTTCATCAAGTGATATAACATCAGTCTGTTGTCTGCAGACAGAAATCTAACCTCTAACATGGTCAATAAACTCGCCATTGAACATTGGATGGTGAAGTACACATTGGCCGTTCTTACGATATGGATCCGGAAACATGAAATTTATTTCATATACAGAGGGTCTTGCAAAATTGGAGACTTGCAAATCAGTGCTGTCCAACCATCGCAAAGGATGGGCCCCTTATATGTAACACCCACTTTTTAGTTTTTTTACAAATTGAGAATATGTGCTGCTCCTCATAGGGAGATATGTTTTTATTTATTTTTTCTAAATTAGTTTTTGTCATACATTCCACTATGGAACACTTTCGAACTGAGTGATGTTGTGCTTCAAGTGGGAGAAGTCTGTGTCTCTTCAGTACATATGGGCGGACAGACCAATCAGGCAAGCACAATAGGTGTTTTTGTCCTTTGGCAAAACACACCTAACAGGATTTCTGTATTACAAAAGGCTTGGGAGTTCTCAGGCACATTATGGGTCATAGAAAAGCCTTTAACTTGCGGATAAGTTTGAAATTATGCTCCATCTTCAATGACTCGCTATAGACTAGTGTTTTCCATTTTAAACTTTTTCATTTTTTTTTATCATAAAAAAAACTTTAAATATATTATCTTCCCATCTACTCACCACACTCCCTATACTGTTATATAGCACATGAATGCATATCTTTTAAATAAAAAAATTCAATAAAATATCCCTCTAAAAATGATATTATTTATATTGAAAAGACATCGCCTCCATTAAACCTTTATGTCCACTTTATAACATTTTGGAGAGTCTTCACTATTTTTGATCCACGTTCTCCACTGTATAACAGTAGTCCTCTCTAGTTTTTGTTCCATGATTTTTTTTCCAAATCATTTCGAATGTAAAGATGTAATATAAAATGATCTAGAACTTTCATCAGATATAGATGTGGGAACCCTGCGGTTTCCCTAACCCTGTGCCTCAAGATGACCTTATATCTGGGCTGTTACGGCCTACACATCTCATTTGGTTGGGGTACACATTTCCTCAGCTTACGGTGACTTTTTCTGACAGTCACTGCTGGAATGGGTAACCAGGGACACTGTCTTTCAGACTAATCCTTATATTGGTGTAAATATTAAAAAGTCGTTTAGGTGTGCCTGCTTGATTCTTAGTTGTGCCATTGAGTTGGCGTGTATCAATTCTTCACCTGTACAGTGTGTGGTCGTCTGTATTTTTCCTAGACTTAGAATAATTTCCTTAAAGGTTGTACTCTATCCCCGGCATACTGTAAAACTCATTTACAAAAATAGTCACATATATAAATAAATGGTCTACAAATTAAATTTAAAAAAATATTAAAATCACTAAAACACAAGGTCTGTAAACATATGACAGTATGGTAACTGAAAATGCAAACAGTGGACACAATTATTGTACTACGGTGTTTTATGTGAAACGCACAAACAGTATAGGTTTGCATTCCCTTGACTAGTCCCATTAGGCCGAGAAGCCTATGGTAGCTTCCAGAGTAAGTGTCAACTGGTATTTTAAACAGTAACCACCAGTCAAGCTTGATACACCATCTCTTGACAAGAGGTCACTGTCTTATTATAGGCACTGACCTTGAGTACATATATGCAAGAACTGTCAGTTTGGCATAGATCTCCCAAAGGAGTCCTGTTGACACAGATGGGTCATCTTCACAGGTTGTAAACAATTTGTCACACAAATGAAAAAAAATGTGCAGTTTTTTTATTTTTTATTCTCCCTGGAATCTTTGCTTTTGTCCTCTTTTTCTGCTTTGTCTTTTTCATGTTTTTCCTTCTCGGGCTTTGTTACACTATCGTAAGATGGAGGTGATGTTGTTGAGGGTGTCATGTCTGTTTTCTCAGTGGTTGAGTTCCCATTAAGCTTATCAATCACCATGTCTTCTTTAATAGGTAAACTATTTACTTCCTTTAATTTATCTTTTCTATACATGTATGAAGCTTTTTTAATTGTTTTCCTTAAAAAATAGCTCCGGAAAGAGCGCTGAATAATAAGGGCAGACAGTTCTTCTTGTTTTCTCCGTAACGTAGATGTAATTGGTTCATAAGAGACTTTTGAAGGGTTGGAGGCCATGAACCTTTCTTCCATTGGTTGCCGGAGATTATCCATTTCATCACCTTCACCTAACACGCGCTTTGTAAAGGCAAACAAGATATCAAGGCAGTGAATTCTGTCACCGCTTACCATGGGAAGATCCATTGCAATAAGCTGAACTTTGTTTGGTTTTGGTATACGAAGAGGTGGATCCAGTGCATCCGCAAAGTCAGGTAGTTTACTGTACTGAATGAATTGTGTCGCATCTGGATCAAACTTTTCCCAAACTTCATAAAACATCTCAAAGTCATCCTCCCCTAGAGGTTCTGCACTTTCTTCAGTAGCAACACTGAAGTTCTCCAAAATGACAGCAATGTACATGTTTACCACCACTAAAAATGATATGATGATATAACTTACGAAGAAGAAAATCCCAACAGAGGGGTTACCACAATCGCCTCTGACAGAACTCCCGGGATGTTCTGCATTTGGGTCACAGTCTGGTGCTCCACTGTTAAGAATTGGTGCCAAGAGACCATCCCACCCAGCTGAAGTTGTGATCTGGAATAAGCAAATCATGCTATTGCCAAACGTTTCAAAATTAAACATATCATCAATTCCAGCTTCTTTTTTCACATAAGCGAAATTAGACATTCCAAAGATGGCGTAAATGAACATAACTAAGAAGAGCAGAAGACCAATATTGAATAAAGCAGGAAGTGACATCATCAATGCAAAAAGCAGAGTACGGATTCCCTTTGCTCCTTTTATGAGACGTAAAATTCTTCCAATCCTTGCAAGTCTTATGACTCGGAATAATGTTGGAGAGACAAAATAATTTTCAATCATGTCTGCCAGAAACATACCTGCAATGAAAAAGGAATATCAACATTAGAAACTAAATCTCTCTTTACTATTTTTAATGTGTGTCCTATCTCCCAACAGCTCATTTTATATTCATATATAAGTGATTATTCAGGAGTTTAAGGACGCACATCTTATGTTGTACCAGGGAAAGAGCAGAAGGTCCTCAAAAATCCTTCAATGGTCTACTAATTTCTCTGGTGGATCAGAATCCATCACTGGAGCTCACCGCATATGGATTTAGACAGCTACCATTAAATTTAATAATAAATCTGTATGCAGTGAGCTCCCCCTAGTGGAGACTGCAGGCGGCAAACATTTTATAATGTAACTGTTTAGCTGTGTGCCCAGAAGCGAGGATTTATGGTCTAGTAAGAGAAACATGGACTTCCATCCCCCATCCCCAAAAGATAGCATGTATAATAAAAATAATATCATAAATAGCTAATATACTGTATTATGGGATTGACTAGCTCAGAATATTGGACCAATGTGATTAAATGCAATTAAATTTTTGAAACATTTAAAGGGGTTGTCTCACATCAGCAAATTGCATTTATCATGTAGACAAAGTTAATACAAGGCACTTACTAATGTATTGTGATTGTCCATGTTGCCTCCTTTGCTGGCTGGATTTATTTTTTACTACTTGTATCCAGGAGTTACAACCATACTGCAATCCAGAAGTGATGGCCATGATTGCAAATTTTTGAAAAAGGTGCTGACCTCTCTGGTGGCTTGTACTGCAAGAGTGCGCATAGGCTGGAGCTTTTTCTTATAATGTGCAAGCACGTCCACCCCTGCTGAATTGCAGAGTGGTTGTACCTCTTGGATACTAGCAGTGTATAAGGTGATGGAAAAATGAAGCAAGCCAGCAGAGGAGCCAATATGGACAATGACAATACATTAGTAAGTGCCTTGTATTAACTTTCTCTACCTGATAAATGCCATTTGCCGAAGTGAAACAACCTCTTTAAGCAGTGGTTGCCACCTGGCCTACATCTCTCGAGAACATATCATCATGGCACCAATACAGATGCCTTCAGCTGTCTGGCACACATGTAACAGCTCAGCCAGTTTCATAGGTACAGATCTGCTGACACATGCCTTTTAACTGCTTCTATTCAGGGACAACTGTGCACTAAAATATGAATACTGAATGATCCATTGTATAAGTAATATTAATTTTAAGCGGCAGCCGATCAAGTCATTCTTACCTACAATGGACAGAATAACAACAACAAAATCAAAAATGTTCCATCCAATGGTGAAGTAATAATAACGCAGAGAAATCAGCTTTAGGACAAATTCACCAGTGAACAGGACAATGAAGACCATGTTGATCCAATACAAGTAGTTCTCCATATCTTGACTTTGTTCGTCTGTCTCAATCATCATTGTTACCATGTTAAGGCAAATAAGGATCATGATGGTAATGTCAAATGCCTGCCTTGTCACAAGGTCAAAAACGAAGCCTTGATATTTATTCTGGGGGAAAAAAAAATCAACAGTAGAAATAAGGAAGAGGAAAGTAGATAGAAAAATTAAATACACAATAAACACCACATAATGACTGTATTACACTGCTATATCAAAGATCTTTGGAGACAACAATAAGAAATAATAATATAAGTGATAATATCCCCCTACTGTAAATTAAAGGGGTTCTCCAGGCTTTTTCATATTCTCCAGGATAGGTCATCAATATCAGATCAGCAGGGGTCAGACTCTGTCATTGTGCCGCTCTGTGGTCTCCTTATGCTGCCACCACCTGCAGACTCGGTCAGTGTGCCACTTGATGGCCTCCTCATACTGCTGCCACCTCCAGGCTCTGCCATTGTGCTGCTCTGTGGTCTCCTCATGCTGCTGCCACCACCAGACTCTGTCATTGTGCCGCTCGGTGGCCTCCTCATACTGCTGCCAACTCCAGACCTTGTCATTGGGCCACTCTCTAGTCTCTTGATGCTGCTTCCACCTCACCACTATGTCATAGGGCCACTCTGTGGACTTCTCATGCTGTTCCCACCCTCCCCACTTCATGACTCGTCCACTATTTTGGCTTTTGGCCTGGCTGACATCATCATTTATTTGACACTTCTTCTGATCTATAACTCCAAAAAACCATAAAGGGACACATGAATTAGCTCACCCTAACGTAAGTTTCGCACCTGCTTTCTCAAGGGCGTGAGAAAGCAGGTGCCCCTTAAGAAAGCAGGTGCGAAACGTACGCTAGGGTGAGCTCCTTGCAACCGGGAGGCCTGATCAAAGACGCTAACAAAATCAGACCTCCCGGTTGCAAGGAGCTCACCCCAACGTACGTTCGCACCTGCTTTCTCAAGGGCGTGAGAAAGCAGGTGCCCCTTGAGAAAGCAGGTGCGATACGCACGTTAGGGTGAGCTCCTTGCAACCGGGAGGCCTGATTTTGTTAACGTCTTTGATCCCAGGTATTATGATTAGCTGATATCTCTGTCCGACTTTTCTTTTTTGGTAGGCCTTCGTGGCCACACATGCAATAATCCGATAGTATTGGCACTGTTTCCCTGTATATTGTATCCTGGGTACGTCGTCCCTTTTCTGTGTTCCTCCTGGGTTAGCTTGTGAGCCGCTGGCCATACTCACTGCCTGGTTTTGCCGCCATGTTTTATGTATTGTCTTATTTCTATGGTATATAATTTATATTGCTAATAAAAAAAAATTGTAATTCATCATACGTGTCCCTTTATGGTTTTTTGGAGTCATATAAGAATAGTCAAGTACTGTATTATTATAATTGTGTTTAGTTGGTTGTCTAGTCACTTCTTCTGATCTGTCAGAAAGAAGGAAAAACGAGACGTACAACGGATCCTGTCTGTGTAGCAGATTTAAGGCCTGTATGGTCCCATCAGAATTGGCTTATGATTTGGTAGCCAAAAGCAGGAGTGGGTAAAAAACACAGAAGATATGCAAATATTCCATTCACGTGTCATCTCTGTATTAGATCCACTGCGGTTTTTTTTGCCTTTAGCATACTGATGGATTATTGAGCAAATGCTAACCGAGTAAAGGCGTTTGCTCCACAGACAGGATCAGTTTTTTATATATATAAGCGTTTAATAGAACAGGTTCTGTAGACATCTATGTGGAATCAGCTGACGACGGTGTAAAAGGAGTGCGCTTTTTCTTGACGCTAACATCTACCTGTAAGGCTGAGTTGATACTTGAGTTATTTGGTCAGTTTTGGCCCCGTGACTGCCCAAATAAGTGAACGTGCAGCAAATGGCTAGGACCATTAAAGGAGTTGTCTGGGTTAAGAGCTGAACCCAAACATATCCCCTCTTTCTCCCAGACACCTCCTCTGATATGAGCATCGGAGCATTTCATCCACCGATGCTCTCCCTTGTCTTGCGCTGAATCACACATGGCAAGAGCTTTTTCATTAGATCCGTTGATGTACCAGGCTCCGCTAAGCTGAGGCTTCCCCTAGCAGTGAGCCTGGTGACATCATCGGCATTAAAGCCCGCCTATTAGTGCCAGTAACGTCACTGGCAATGCTGCTAGGTGGAAGCAAGACAGCCCCTGCCCTTGCTCCGATGCTTATCTCAGAGGGGCCGGAGGGGTGAAAAGTAGGGTATGTCCAGGTTCAGCTCTAAACCTGGACAACCCCTTGAAAGTGGTTTTTCAGAAATGATTTAAAATGGCCTCCGGTAACCCGTCCTAGAAGGTGAGCAGGACTGGTTACCACCACTTGCAGAGCTGTCTAACTTCCAGTTCTGATCACATTCTAGGACAGGTTACCAGCGGCCATTTTAAATCACTCCGAGAGAACCCCTTTAAAGGAAATGTGTCACCAAAAATGTTATCTGCCAATTAAAACCAGATAACAACAATTTCCATTTTTTCTAATCTTTTTATTCTCTGATTGCAGATTTATTTATTCTATTCCCTGAACATGATTATGGGGGCGACCATCTTGCCTGAGCTGTTCTTAACAGCACTTACAAAGTATTAAGAAAATTGCTTTACAGCCGGCCCATGGTCCATAGACACAATGGTCAGGAGAAGACCTCAGTGACTTCTATGGGAAAGTTTTCTAGGCAGCTCTGTGACCTGAGGTCATTGTACAAGGAAAGAATAGATAAGCACTGACAATCACCTATTGGTAAATGGTGGATCCTGTCTTATCTATACACAGAGGTGATATCATTACAGGCAGGACTAGAATGACAGGTAAGAAGATAACTGCAGTAAAGGTAACTGCAGTAAAGTGATCTGTACAGTGCCTATTATTAGGCTTAGTGGACATTGCGAAAACTGCAAGATTTTTTTTTTTGTTAAATATGGATATTGACTTGGAAAATTAAAAAATGATACCTTCCAAATAAAAACTTGATTCAAACAATAGGTCATTTTCTGATTATACATTTCCTTTAAGACCACATTTGCATATGAATTAAAAAATTGGTTTCTCTATAATGGCACAAGGGATTAGCATAAGAAAAGTATGCTTTTAATCAGCTGCCCAGTAATGCCTGGTTTAATAGTGTAATATTCTTATAATATGGTGATCTCACCGGTGGTCTTGGAATTGGTTTTTGTGGCTTTTTCGACCCCAGCTTCTTCATTGCATTGTAGTATTTTTTCTGTTCTTCTGTCATAAAGATATCTTGACCTCCGAAGTAAAGAAATGAAATAAAAACTGGTTATAACCTTGCACATCAGTTTAAGTCCTCACAATCCAGTCTAAACTATACATATAATAGAACATAGTCTACTTATTCTATAACACAGTGGATTCGATAGACGTCAATCCCACCTGGAGACAAATTTAGGCGACACCATTAACAATACATATTATGCAGTGGTATCCAACCTGTGGCTCTCTACCTATTAGAAAACTACAGCTCCTAGTGTGTTGGGCATGGCGAGAGTTGGACTGATCTCTATGGATGTGGGTGGAACATCAGAAATGATAACCTTGGTTTAAATCCATTGTCTATTAAAAGAATGAAGTCCCAGCCCAGTAACGTACTCACCTTGGAGTCAGACCATACCATTACAGTAGGGACCATGGTGAGAGGGGTCCGATGCTCTCTTACTTTCTAATATAAAACTGGAGCATTTTCCTGCAGCCTCCACTAGGGGGAGCTGACTGCATAGAGATTTTACAGCCACTATTGAGTTCAGTGGTAGCTGTATAAATTCTTATGCATTAAGCGTTCCCCGGTGGTGGCTGCAGGCAGGTCAAGTAGTTCTATCATCTACAGTGTGAAGGGAGACGATATTAAAAATTGCATGGACAAGAATATATTTATACCAGTTGAAAAATATGGTGTCCAGACTAAGCACCATATTTAAGAATTGAGTATGGTACAGTGCACAACCTATTAATGACCACCCGCTGTCTGGTGTTGTCGCTATTTTAGAGGAAGCTGTGAGCACTCCTGGTTTACAAAGGAACTGTATCTAACAGCTCCATTTCTTAGAGCAGCCTTTTGCTTTACAGCCAGGATCGGAGGTAGCCCCAATGCCAACTGTTAACCCTCTGATTGCCACAGTCCAGCAAAGGGAAAACTATGGCCCGCGGGCCGTATATGACTCGACGGACCTCGTTATGCAGCCCGCAAGTGCCGCGAGTCGCAACGGCGGCGGGCCTTCCCATTCAGTCCCCTCCCTTTAATTGCGGCTGCTGGGCAGGCTATGTGATCATGCTTACCTCTGACCTCCCGCGGCGGGTCTCGCGGGATCACAGCCGGAATGACCGCAGCGGTGCAAGCGCAGCCACAGCCCACTCCACAGCAGGATTCATAATGCAGTCACGTGACGCACGGGCAGACAGGCAGAAGCTGAGCCACTGGAGCAACTCCTACTACTAGTAGGTAGTATAGTATTTAATAATTTTCTGTGGCACATACTTGTTTCAGGTCGGGGGGAGGGGGGGATTTATCATTTATGGATGGATCTGCGGAGGGGGTACGGGGCTGGCATCCGTTCAAATGCCAGATGGATGGCATTGGCACGGCAGATGAATGTGGACCATCAGTGGATGGCAATAATTGAATGATGTCTGGGGGGAATCGGTGGAACAATAAAATCAGCAAATTATTGCCGTCTACTGATGATCCATCCACCCCTCCCCCACCCTGATTTCAGACATTATTATTGGTCTGGCCCCCGGGTCCAATATATGAACCCATTGTGGCCAAGTCAAGAAAGATTGCCCACCTCTGCCACAGTCTGTGACCATGGCATGATCAAAGGGAATTTCCTCCTCTGACTGGGACCCAGTGATCTGATCTGAGGCTGGGTAATCCCTCTGCTTTCAGCCCTGGGGATCTACAAAGGACCTAGGACTGTAAATTCAGTAATCCTGCTGTTAGGGCACACTAGTGCTGCCCTGAACGAAGCTTGTGCCATAGAGACACATAATGTATTAGCATAGAGGAGTGTGATAATACATTGTAAGTATAAAATAATTTTGTAAAACAGTAACTTATTCTTAGGATTTGTCAAAATATGTAATGAAAAAATTACATTTAAAAATAATTTAAAACAATAATAAATTATTTTACATTAAATACATTTTATTGTGCATTATTTGTGACACTATAAATATATATATATATATATATATATAATCCAATCTCAATGATAAAATTAAAAAGTTATGGCTGCATTTTTAGTCTAATCTAGAGTCATCAATAGGATTTGCGCTGCACAGGGTAGATGTACTGGCACATGCATGCATGGTGCATCAGTACGGACACAGCTATCCTATAAAGATGGGGTTTTATGTTAACTTATTAAACAGTAAGTAAATATTTTTTTGGGGGGGGGACTGACTGAGTTTTGCTATGGGACCCTATGATTTCTGTATAAGCCTCTGGGTCCAGTCAAAGTAACTTCCATATGGGCTGTAATTCAAGGTTTACACTAGCGTTAGCCTGTTCCCGTGGCCTGTTCTGGCATAAATGCCTGGTGTCGAACCGCTGCACGTAATGGTATTTGTCCGGCCCAAATCAGCATTTATGACGTAAAGCAGCCAAATCCCGTTATAGGAATCTGGTGGGTTCCCGGCATTATCCGGCTATGCCAGATATGGTGAACTTCGGCAGGCTGTTCCTCCGAACGCTGATGTGAATCCACCATTAGGTCTGTATGGAGTCAAAATACAGCATTCCTAGTGATCCTACTATATCTCCACATGCTTCTGATCTCATACGAAGACATATGGAGGTACAGAAGTAGTACAGAGCTGAAGGGACTCCTGGTTACAGGCCTTGTGCACCCAGTTTTACCATTTACATGAAGCGGCTTCATAAGCTCAGGTACAGTATGACGATGATTAGGGGCTACATAAAGTACTTACTGCCTTCAGTAATCTATTTGAATCATAAGAATTATCATATAATACTTATCTTCTTTTTCTGCTGGTTGAAATTGTCAATGATGACACCAATGAAGAGGTTCAGAGTGAAAAAGGAGCCAAATATGATGAAGATGACGAAGTATAAATACATATAGAGGTTGTCTTCATATTTAGGCTGGTCCTCTAACTGTCAGACATAAAGGAGATGCACATGATACATGACAGTCATTTATATTTCCTTTTTTTGTGCCTTTTATATCACTTACACACACATCACATTATTTATCTTCTTGATAAAAGAAAAAATCCATTGTAGTAAAATCTAAATTATTTTATTTTTCTGTACAAAGCGCAGAAATGATCTTCATGGTACATATTCTATTACGCTTTTCGGCTTACCCTTAGTCTCAGCTCATGATTCTTCAAGTATCAGAACTAGGACTACCCCCTGTGCGTGTACCTATTGAGACCCACAGCAATGGAGCTGGCTCTTTCCACTATGTGTTTCCTTATTATGGTGCTTATAAGACTTGGGGAATTCCTCCTTACCAGGACATAACCATAAGATCGTAAAACTCAAAATTTAAAGCACAGTTATCAAATTGTTTAAAGGGGTTTTTCACTCCTGGGGATCTTTCCTACAGATCCCCCAGCGTGGCTGTATCCGCAGTAGTAATCATACTTACCTGATCCCTGCCTCTGGGTTTTGGCTCCATCACTGCCCCACTGACTCTGCAGGTCCTGAGTCTCCTCTCGTCAACATCATGTTTGATGCTGGTCACGTGACTGCTGCAGCCAGGCATGTTGACGTGGGAGGACTCGGGACCTGTGGGAAGACCCGGGACCGATGGATTCAGAACCCAGTGGCGGGGATTAAGTAAGTGTAATTACCACTGTGGGTCCGGCCACACTGGGGGTTCTGTTGAAAAGGACCCCTTTAACGCAAAGTATTTGTGTCCTAAGTGTATATTGAGTTTTCTGGATTTATAAAGCTTATTAAATATATAATGAAAAGTTCTGGTACTTTCTAATATACAACAGGGGACACTTATTAACACTGGCATCTTGCACGGTAATTTTAATCTATTCCCTTCTGACATCAGATGAATGACACTTATAAGGATGCATATACCTTTTAATAATTGTGTCGCATCTGTGCAGGTCTGTACGCCAAAACGGAAATCTACACCAGCAAGGGAGCTTCCTGGCATAGATTATGATAAATGTGCTGGGCCAGCTATAGTCGCCCCTGCATCGCCCACTCCAAGCCCTGCACTGACCCCTATTTGGAGAAGTGGCGAGCGAGTATGCACCAAACCTTGCAGCCTTTTACCCTTGGAGTTTTTTTTTTTGCAGAAGAAAAATCACAGAGATTTCAGTTTTGACAAAGTAGCAAAACATGAAGCCGATGTCACACTAATGACATAAGTCATTCATGATTTATACAAACCTTCCGTGAATCAACTGCAGCATACATAATATCCATCCATCCTTTAAATGTTGCCTGCAAGAAAAATGCATTTAGCATCATTATAACGCGGTGGCTGCACAGAAGACTTGTGAACATGTTTAATTCACAAAATAACTTCAGAAGCTAAAACAAGTTATGTAGGGATCTTGCCTCTAGTTATACAGTTAATGCAGGGGAACCGGCAACATTATACTCTAATGTTAGCACATTGAAGACTGTCTTACATCAAGCCTTTCCTGACACAGCAATTTTAAGTTTTTTTTTTCATTTTGGTTTTTTACTCCCTGCCCAAACTTTTTTATTTTTCTGTTCACATAGCCGTATGTGGGGTGGTTTTAATGCGGGGCAAGTTGCACTTTTTAAAGGCAGCATTTAATATTACATACGATGCAGTGGGAAGCTGGAAAAAAACTTCCAAAGGGGGTGAAATTGGGAAAACAAATGTAATTCCGCCACAGTTTCATGGGTTCCATTTTTACTGTGTTTCTTATGCAGTAAAACTGATCTGTGCCTTTTATTCTATCACATTTTTATAGTTTTTTTTGTGTTTTATTACTGAAGAAAAAAATAAAAACTTTTGGTAAAAAAAATATTTTTTCTTTGCATCGCCATATTCTGACCCCCATAATTTTTTTTTTCTATATTTCCATCTATGAAGCTCTGTAAGAGCTCTTTTTTTTTAGCACGATCTATCATTTTTATTGATACCATTTTGAAGTTTCTCTGACTTTCTGATCACTTTTTATTCAATTTTGTTTTGGGGAGGGGAAGCAACAAACTACAAATTAGCCATTTTGATTTTTTTTTCTGGGATAAATACGTTTATATTTAATAGTTCGGGTGTTTTGGGATGCAGTGGTGAAATAATTTTTTTTTTTTGTTTACCCAAATGTCCGACGGGCGCAGGTCCCACCTCTCTAGAACAAGTCCACGTCTTTCGCTGCCATAAAGGGAGAGTTAACCCAGCATGCATGGCTCTCTCTATTCACCTCTATGGCACTTTCTACTTGAACTTGACTATTTTCGGGGGTTCCATAAAATTGGATGGAGAGAGCTGTTCATGCGCAACCACCTCTCCATCTTGACATCGCCAGACAGAACTCCATTCTAGAGACAGAAGAGGACCCTAAAGGTGGGACCCGCAAAACTGGATATTTATGGCATATCGTGTGGATATGGGACAAACCAGCCAATGAAATACTCTGGATAACAGTAATACATTGCATATGGAGCAGGAAAAATATATAACAAGTTCTTTATATTAGATGCAGCAGTTTCTGATGGAGAGAAAATATGGACCGTACTTACCACTTGAAGTAGAGCAAGATACCCTGCTCCCACATTATCAAAATTGACTTTAACGTTTTTCCATCGAGCACTTTGATTCGCCTTTATTAGCTGAAAACATTCTGATTTATTATTAACTTCCGTATCCAGGAACATTTCACCCGTCGTCGTATTGACACAGTGATAATACTTTCCCGCAAACAAATTCACTCCCATTATGCTGAAAATCAACCAAAATATAAGGCAGACCAGCAGAACGTTCATAATAGAGGGAATCGCTCCGATCAACGCATTCACAACCACCTAGTATAACGATTAGGAAAAAAAAAAAGTTAGTTTTTGACAATAACATGATGTCGCCAGGTCGGTATCAGACATGGAAAAAACTAAAATAAATCTAAACAGGTGGGAAGAAAACTCACAAATAAAAAAAAAGAAGAAAATTATAACAATATAGAAAAATAAAGACCTGATAGTGGAAAGACGAACGCACAGACATGTAAACTGCAGAAAAAAAGAGAAAAATGTTAAAAGAAACGTAATAACGGACGCAAGTCAAATAAAAAGAAACCGTAAATCATATTGACTAGAAATTATAAAAGGTGGAATGTTCACAGAAACTGTTTGCAGAAAATACAATGAAAAGTGGATAAAAAAGATAAAAGATTGGAACCATAAAACTAAAAGTACATGGGAATTGTCAGAAAGCAACACAGACTTTAATCTGAAACATGCAGTATTCTCCTTATATTTACACATTCTTTAATCAGCCATGCGTCATTGTATACTGGGATTGTGATGGACATGCATTATAATAACATTACCGTTTGTAGTATTCTAGAATTATGATAAACAATTCTCTCTCTGTTCTTATTTCTTATGTGCTGTTCTTTCTAATAAGGTATAGTGTTTTTAAAAATTATTTATTTCCCTTGAACTTTGCAATTTGTTTACACATTACACCCACAAAGTTAGATGTTTTTTATTGGTATTTTATGTGATGGACAAACACAAAGTAGCAAGTATGTGTAAAGTGAAAAGAAAATATACAGTTTTCAAAATCTGTAATAAAAAAAAAATCTGAAAAGTGTGGTGTGCATTTGCATTCAGCCCCCCCTGTACTCTTATACTCCTAAATAAAATCCAGTGTGACCAATTGCCTCCAGAAGTCACCTAATTAGTAAATAGAGTCCACCTGTGTGTAATGTGTTCTCAATATAACTACAGATGTTCTGTGAAGGCCTCAGAGGTTGATTAGTGAACACTAGTGATCAAGCAGCTTCATGAAAACCAAGAAACACACCAGACAGGTCAGGGATACATTTGTGGAAATGTGTAAAGCAGGTTTAGGTTATAAAAAAATTTCCCAAGCTCTGAACATCTCATGGAGCACTGTTCAATCCATCATCTGAAGATGGAAGGAGTATGGCACAACTGCAAACCTACCAAGACTTGGCCGTCTACCTAAATTGACAGCAAGGAGATCACTAGAGAAGCAGCAAACAGACCTATGGTCACTCTGGAGGAGCAGCTCAGGTGGGAGAATCTGTCCTCAGGACAACTATTAGTTGTGAACTTCTCAAATCTGGCCTTTGAAAGATCGAAGAGTGACAAGAAGAAAGCCATTTTTGAAAGCAAGCCATAAGAAGTCTTTTTGCAGTTTGTCACAAGCCATGTAAGGGATACAGCAAACGTGGAAGAAGGTGCTCTGGTCGGATAAAAGCAAAGTTAAACTTTTGGGTCTAAATGCAAAAAGCTACGAGTGGCAGAAAACTAACACTGCACATCACACTGAACACACCATGCCAACAGTGATACATGGTGGTTGCAGCATTTTGCTGATGGAATGCTTTTCTTCAGCAGGGACAGGGAAGCTAGTCAGAGTTGATGTGAAGGTGGATGGAGCTAAATACAGGGCAATCTTGGAGGAAAACCTGGTAGAGACTGCAAAAGATTTGAGATTGGGGTGGAGGTTCACCTTACAGCAGGACAACGACCCTAAACATACAGCCAGACCTACAATAGAACGGTTTAGATCAAATCATATTGATGTGTTAGAATTCCAGACCTAAATCCCATTGAGAATCTGTAGCAAAAATTGAAAATTGCTGTTTACAGACGTTCTGCTTTCAATCTGACTGAGGTGGAGCTACTTTCCAAAGAAGAATGGGCAAAAATTTCAGCCTCTAGATGTGCAAAGCTGGTAGAGACATACCCCAAAAGACTTGGAGCTGTAATTGCAGCGAAAGGTGGTCCTACAAAGTATTGACTCAGAGGGACTGAATACAAATACACGCCACACTTTCCAGATTTTTATTTATGAAAAATGTTGAAAACCATGTATCATTTTCTTTTCACTTCACACATACTTGCTACTTTGTGTTGGTCTATCACATAAAATCCCAATAAAAGTTTATTTTGTGCATGTAACGTGAAAAAATGTGGAAAAGAGCAAGGGGTATGAACGCGTTTTCAAGGCTCTGCACACTCCAGGCTACACTGATACACTGTGCTATGTCTTGTGCAGGGCTTCAGGGCTTTACTACAGAGCTCAAGAATCTCTATCATTCCAGTAGAGAGTGAATGGAGTGGAAATGCGAATGGTTGACCTGCCATTCAATTCGGACACTGGATCGGGACCCCTGTTCTTAGGATCTCAGTAGTTAGGCCCTCACTGATGTAGGGAAGGACTTCTAACCAGAATACCCTTTTAACCATTCCTGACAGAGATTGGTTGGTGAATATGGGGCAATTCTTTTTTAATGATTGCATTTTACTAATTTTGGGCTAAAAATCATTTTTTCAATTGGTGTATTTTTCAGTTGTTCTTCAATTAAAATATTCAGCCATTCTGTCACAAAGGTTTAACTGTCTAGCAGTGTGAATTATACTTGAATTATACTTCCCTTTGTGCCTGTCATCTAATAAACCTTATCTCTAAATTACTAAAAGATCATACTTATGTCAGCAACATTCTTATCAGTAAAATAAAATTGAGCTATAATGAGTGTCTATAGGTCAGAGATCAGTGATAAGGAGCCGTCAGTTGAGCTGCCTGATGGAAACAGTAAAAATACAGAGCTTGGTACTAGAGAATCTCAAGGCCGCCGCTAGGCACCTCTGGCAGTGATCTGGATCAGGCATGTAGAATTGCACAGTAGATGATCTCCCAGACTCACTGAAATGGCTGGAGTTGGCTGACTCTAGTCTACTACGTATGGCCACCTTTAGCGCTCTCGATGGCTGTCCACAATGGCTAAAGCAGAACCACTGAGATCAGCGTGGTCTACAAGATTCCTGCACCCTGCAGAGACCAAGCCAGTGGTGTTACTGTTGGTAGTATGAGGGATCTAGTGGCATTAATGAGGAATCTAGAGAACCCTAGTGATCTACACAACTGGGAAATCCCAGTAACTAAAAGCTAGGGGGCAATCAAAATTTTAGTTGAAGTTTCCTTTACATGAATGTTTTTCAAAATATCATAAATGTTACCATTAGTCATATATTAAAATTAATTTTGCATGAACATTTCAAAGGAGAACCATTAGAATTACCTGTCAGAATATATAAAGTAAGCGCAATTATATATTTTATAGGATCCATCTACAGCTTGTTTTCCTGCATAGCTTGGCACCGAGCATAGCCATTTTCCCAATTTCTCTCCATAAAATTCTCAGTAGGAAATCAAGATATATGCAGGAGCATAGCTATATGAGTGCAAAGGTAGTGGCCATAACCCCAAAGTTCCTCTGCCAAGAGGGGTCATGGTGTTTGGCCGAGTGCTGCTGCCTCTTTCTCAGCCTGTGATGTCATGTCCATCAGACCCATGATCCCATGAATGGAACTGTGATGCAACATCAAGCACAGTTGACCACCAAAGATCTGATATTGATGACTTATCCTTTTAAAGGGAGAAATTGTATCAGACACTGTGTTAGAAAGTGTGATCTTGTGCTCTGGTATTTGAGCCATTAGCCCTAGAGAACATCATCCCTACGGAATATGCTGTATTCACAGCGCTGCCAGGTTCTTCATTAATAGTTCTCCTTTAAATCAACATGCTTCAGGCAATGACTGTACTCTACATCTAAGACATAAAGTTAAATGAGAATTTTGTATCTAGTATGACGGTTACATTGTGACGCATGCACTGGTATAAGTAGAGATGAGCGAATTCGAAATTGACGAAGTCAAATTGGATCCTAATTTCAGGAATTATTCGATTTACACCGAATCCAAATTTCCTCACGCCTTGTGGTAACGAATCACATTTCTTCCTAAAATGGCTGCTGCACATGTTAGGACATGGAGCAAGGAACTCTGGGAACGAGGGATCACCCACAATGCCATGCATGCAGCCAATCAGCAGCCAGCCAGCCCTGTGATGTCACAGCCCTATAAATAGCCTCAGCCATCTTGGATTTCAGTGTACTTAGTGCAGGGAAAGACGTTAGCAGGCGCTAGGGACAGTGCTAGGAAAGACTTGAAAACTTAGATTTTGCTCAATAGAAGTTCAGGGAAAGAGCATTAGAAGTGTAAGAAAAGGATAGGGAGGAATTATTCCACAGCATTTATGTTGAACAGGGTTCATTAGGGGAGTTTACAGCCTGGGTAATAGGAACAATCCTCACTATATCACCTTGCCACTCTGTGGCCTCCTCATGCTGCTGCTGCCACCTACACACTCTGTCATTGTGTCACTCTGTGTCCGCCTCATGCTGCTTCCATCTTAATACTATGTCACTGGGCTACTCTGTGGCCTCCTCATGCTGCTGCACCCATCTCCACACTCTGTCATTGTGCCACTCTGTGGCCTCCTCATGCTGCGGCTGCCTCAACACTATGTCACCTTGCCACTCTGTGGCCTCCTCATGCTGCTGCTGCTGCCACTTCACCACTACGTCACTGGACAACTCTGTGGTCTCCTCATGCTGCTTCCACCTCACCACTATGTCATTAGGCCACTCTGCAGACTTCTCAAGTTGTTCTCTCACCCTCTCCTCTCCATGACTGGGCCACTATTTTGTCTTTTTGGACTGGATTGCGTCACCATTTATTTGACCCTCCTTCAGATCTGTCAGAAGGAAGGAAAAATTAGAGGAAAACTGATCCTGTCTGTGTAGCAGCTGTAAGGCCTGTATGGTCACATCAGAATTGGCTTATGATTTTTTGGGCATTAGCACTAATGATGAATTACTGACTAAATGCTGACCGAGTAAAGGCAGATGCTCAACAGACAGGATCTGTTTTTTGGGGGTTATTGTTCTGATGGATCAGAGGAAGGGCAAAATAATCAGTGACGTCAACACAAACTTACTGCTGACACCCTCTCCACTCTGTCGGGGGGGCTCTACTTGTATAAGCATTTAATAGAACAGGTTCTGTGGACATCTATGTGGAATCAGCTGACGACAGTGTAAAAGGAGTGCGCTTCTTCTTGACGCTAACATCGACCTTTAAGGCTGAGTTCATACTTGAGTTATTTGGTCCATTTTGGCCCAAATAAGTGAAGTGTGCAGTGATTATAAGAGCGACGCCTGTCATCTGCGTGTCATACTGACTCACAGTATTATTTCACTACCACAGCAGACTCCCTATGCGTGTTACTGCAAGGCACAGTGTTCTACACCCCTTTAAAGGCTCTCAACAGCCAGGAAATAGGTGTTTTTTTAACGCGATTTGCCGCAGATAAATTTGAATCTAATCGTTTCGGAAAATTCGGCAGAAAACCGCTGAATGAAATTTTTTAAAAATTCGCTCATCTCTAGGTATAAGCATAGATTTGTAATAATCATTGATATTGCCAGCACTGCAGTGAACATGCAAAAAATAGTAAGAAAGTATTTTTATTCCACCAGTCTACATGTACTATAGTGCATTCATATAGTTACTGAATATAAACTTCTGCAGCTTGTACCACAATGATCCCTAGATGTACTGCATGATACATTATTGCACTTAATGTAAACATTGT
Organism: Bufotes viridis; assembly: GCA_033119425.1. Classification (NCBI taxonomy): domain Eukaryota; kingdom Metazoa; phylum Chordata; class Amphibia; order Anura; family Bufonidae; genus Bufotes; species Bufotes viridis. Next base: position 132,722,176 of record CM065595.1, on the reverse strand, counting down.
TTTATTGCATAGAAGTCGCCTTAGTGGCTGAACACTCCTACCCACTCCCGTTCCCCCCATATACATGTTAGGGTACTTTCACACTTGCGTTGGTGCGGATCCGTCTGTTTTTTTGCACAGACGGATCCGCACCTATAATGCAAACGTTTGTATCCGTTCAGAACGGATCCGTTTGCATTAGGTTTAAAGAAACGGATCTGTTTTGAATTACATTGAAAGTCAATGGGGAACGGATCCGTTTTCAAATGCACCATATTGTGTCATTGAAAACGGATCCGTCCCCATTGACTTACATTGTAAAAAAAACAGATCCGTTAGGCTCCGCCTCTTCAGATGGACACCAAAATGCTGCATGCTGCGTTTTGGTGTCCGCCTCCAAAACGGAATAGAGGCGGAACGGAGCCTAACTGATGCATTCTGCAGACGTGGTGACAGTTTAATGCCATGATGTGTATACTGGTCATGGAGCGCCAAGTAGCAGTGCTCCATGATGAGCATAGGTCGGGAAGGGGTTAATATTTGGTATCATTGCCCTTAAACGGTATGACTTGGATCAAACATTTTGGATATCCTTCCACAAGCTTCTCACAATAGTTCGTCGAGATTTGGGCCCATTCCTCCTGACAAAACTGGTGTAACTTAGCCATGTTTGTTGGTCGTCTTGCTCGCGCCTGCCTTTTCAGCTTTGCCCATAAATTTTCAATAGGATTGAGATCAGAGCTTTGTGATGGCTGCTCCAAAACATTGACTTTGTTATCCTTAAGCCACTTTGTAAACAGTTTGGCAGTATGCTTTGGGTCATTGTCCATTTTGCAGACCTATTTCCGCCCATCCTTTAACTTCCTGGCTGATGTCTTAAGATGTTGCTTCAGTATTTCCACATAATCTTCTTTCCTCATGATGCCATCTATTTTGTGAAGTGCACCCGTACCTCCTGCAGCAAAACAACCCCATAACATGATGCTGCCACCCCCGCGTTTCCGTGTTTCACAGTTGGGATGGTGTTCTTAGGCTTCCAAGCGTCTCCCTTTTTCCTCCAACCGTAACGATGGTCATTGTAGCCAAAAAGTTAAATTTTAGTTTCGTCAGACCACAGGACATGTCTCCAAAAATGTAGGTCTTTGTTCCTGTGTGCATTTTCAAAAATTAATCTGGCTTTTTTATGTTTCTTTTGGAGTAATGGCTTCTTCTTGGCAGAGTGGCCTTTCAGCCCATGTTGATACAGTACTCGTTTCACTGTGGATATTGACACAATCTTACCAGCTTCCGCCATCATCTTCACAAGGTCTTTCGCTTTTGTTCTTGGTTTGATATGCACATGTCGTACCAAAGCGCGTTCATCTCTGGGATACAGAACCCATCTTCTTCCTGAGCGGTACAATGGCTGGACATTCCCATCTTGTTTGTACTTGCGCATAATTGTTTGTACAGATGAAGAAGGCACCTTCAGGTATCTTGAAATTGCACCCAAGGTTGAGCCAGACTTGTGCAAGTCCACAATTCTCTTCCTGATATCTTGGCTGATTTCTTTAGACTTTCCCAAGATGCTACACAAAGAAGCAGCGTGTTTTAGGCATGCATTTAAATACATCCACAGGTGTGTCTCTGACTATCTCAGATGTTGCCAACAAATCTAACAGATGCTTCCAAAGACATGACATCATCATATGGGCAGTCCAAAATTGTGTAAAGGCATAGTAATCTTAGTGTATGTAAACTTTTGACATTGCAGAAAGTAATTAAAATGCCTTAAAACATTCTCTCTCTCTCATTATTCTGGCATTTGGCAATTAATAATAATAATTATAGTAATCATAATTAACAAAAAACAGGAAATGTTTGTTCTGATTTCATGTCAGATATTGAGAAAAACATGCATATGTGTCTTTTTATATAGTGTATGTAAACTTCTGGTTTCAACTGTATATTTGCCTGTGTTCTTAGTTGGGAGAGGTGAATATGTTGCTGCCGACACCTCTGACAGCAGCTTATCACCCTTGAGAACAAAAGGGTTGGGCATGCTAAAATTTAGCATACCCGTCCCTTATTTACCAGAACAGAACCAATTAAAGGGGTTTTCCAGTAGTACAATTATGATGACCTATCTTCAGGATAAGTCGTCAAAATTACATTAGCAGGGGTCTGACTTCCAGCACCCTGCCCAATCAGCTGTTTGAAAGGGCCGCAACGCATACCTCCTCACAGCATACCAAACACAGCACAATACATTGTATAGTGGCTGTGCTTAGTATTACAGCCCACTCCCATTCACTTGAATGGGACTGACCCGCACATAGGCCATGTGACCAATCAACGTGGCGTAATTGACCTAGGAAATGGCCGTAGCAGTCAACAGAGTGCCATAACCTCTTTAAACAGCTGATTGGTGCTGATGCCAGGAGTTGGACCCCCAATAATCTGAAATTGATGTTGGCGGTCGGGAAAGGGTTAAGTTCCAAGCCTTCACACCGAGATTGGGCCACCAAGTGTGAAGAATATGATTAGGCAGAATGGCCTTGGTATCAGGGGCTTAGATAAGGGGGGGGATAGGGGGGTTCAAACCCCCCCCAGAAGAACTACCCGCCGCCGGCCGGAGAGAGTGCGGCTGCGCTGCGCACTGTTCTTCAATCAAACCTGCCTGCAGTGCGCCTCAGTGCTTCCGTCTTCCTCCTGGCCTGGACTCCGGCGCGGGCCGCGGCGGCTGTCAGTCCTAGGCCGGGCCGCCGGCCGGGCCGTGAGTCAGGAGGAGAGAGAGAGGAAATCCAGTCATGTGACCTGACATGTCACGTGGTAAGGGGGTGGGGTAGTTGCGGCTGGCGCCACGGTGGCTGCATTGTCTGCAGAAGCGCGCGCCGCCGCGGACGCCAGCCCCCCCCCGACTGAGAGCTGAGAGAGTGAGCGCCACGCCACCTGGACCTTTTGGTTCTCCAGTCCTCCTGGCTCCTGCTGCCTTGCCTTGGACGATGCCACCACGTGCCAGTGCCACAAATTAGACTGTCACTGCTCAGCCTCTGGGGTAAGATTTAAGAACCAAGTTGGATGGAATTTGTTTCCTATAGGAAAGTCTGTAACCCCTTGTGGGGTGTATGAAGTTTCTCCTCATTGATTTAGGCCTAGACTACATAAAATCTAATAGTGACCCATAATATCAGCCTGCAGACCCGATAATTATTATGGGGTCTGCAGGCTGATAATATGGGAGGTGCAGGCTGATATTATGGGGGGAGCATCCTGGTATTATGGGGATTGCATGCAGGCTGATATTATAGGGGGACTGGGGAGCATCCTGGTAATATGGTATTATGGGATCTGCAGGCTGATATTATGGGATCTGCAGGCTGATATTATGGGAGGTGCAGGCTGATATTATAGGGGGAGCACCCTGGTATTATGGGGGTGCAGGCTGATATTATGGGGGGAGCACCCTGGTATTATGGGGGTTCAGGCTGATATTATGGGATCTGCAGGCTGATATTATGGGATCTGCAGGCTGATATTATGGGAGGTGCAGGCTGATATTATGGGGGGAGCACCCTGGTATTATGGGGGTGCAGGCTGATATTATGGGGGGAGCACCCTGGTATTATGGGGGTGCAGGCTGATATTATGGGATCTGCAGGCTAATATTATGGGAGGTGCAGGCTGATATTATGGGTGGAGCATCCTGGTATTATGGGAGGTGCAGGCTGATATTATGGGGGGAGCACCCTGGTATTATGGGGGTGCAGGCTGATATTATGGCATAATATCAGCCTGCACCTCCCATAATACCAGGATGCTCCCCCCATTATATCAGCCTGCAGATCCCATAATATCAGCCTGCAGATCCCATAATATCAGCCTGCAGATCCCATAATACCAGGATGCTCCCCTCATAATATCAGCCTGCACCGCCATAATATCAGCCTCCAGATGCCATAATATCATATATGTACATGCAGGCTGTTGTCAGTCTATTTCACTTTGTCTATTTAATTGCAATTTTTATTTTATGGGTGTGTCTGCTAGATAAAGTCTTATAAATTGAGAAAGCTGAAACCCCCCCAGGAAAAAAAATTATCTACGGCACTGCTTGGTATACCTGAGTCCACTTTGTGGACTTCAATTTGCTCAACACTTCTTAGGACAAGAGAGTGCATACATGTAAATACAGTCTTCCTAGATTACAATACTAGGAACTCCAATGAGGGTCCGCTGCTGTTGTAGATTTAGGAAAAGCCTGCATTCTAGTAAAATGGTCCTGTATGAGTCTTATTTTGTTTTCCACCTCTCTGCTCTATTGGGTTGTTTTTCCGACTCCTGACAACGCAGTGTCATGTTATTATACTAGCAATGAAGTTTCTGGAATTTTAAGACATCGAATGTTGTGGCTGCGGGAAATACATATTTATTTCTGAACCATCAAGTAGAAAAATAAGTCATATCAGCCGTACCGTGGCTTGGTTACCATGGAGCTGGATATCTGAATTTTAATGAACAGCTAGTTTAGCTAATACTCTTCTAGTGGCGGAGGGCTGTGGTGCTTGTAACAAAGCCAGGAATAGAGATATATATTGTCCTCGCTTTAAACTGGGTTACATTATTGATACAGATGTAGTATCTGCTGTATATTGTAAAATCCAAGCACTATGCCCTATCTGGAAACCAGGCTTAATCGAAATCCTACTGAAAATGGAAGAAACCCATAAGCTGTGAATGACTGTCAACAATATTGGCACATATACGTCATCCTGAGTCACTGTACCACATATATTAGACAGACTATTCCATATCTGGAAGTATTTTTAGAATTAACCTTTCATTTCTAGTTAAATTAAATCAATCATAAATAGTAATTGTGGTAATGATTGTTATATTGGATTTCTAAATTATAGCCATCTTGTAGCTGACACACTTGGTTCCGCACTTAGGGGCACATTTATTAACACTGGCCGGTCTTAATAAGTTCTATATCTGGCGGTGGATCCGCCGGAGTTATGAAGAGGCGCAAGCCTCTGCTTTACTTTGGCGGATCCACCGCCGCTTCTAAATAGACCATTTTCTAACCTAAAACAGGCATAGAAAATTGCAAATGAGACGGGCGTGGTCCTGACAACCACTGGTGCGAGTTAATTAATGTACAGCAGTAGTTTTTCTTGCTATGAACTTTTAAAGTGGATCAATCTTACATTTACAGACTATGGGGCTCATTTATTAAGACCGACATTTTGCACCTCGATCTTAGGTCTTCTCTGTGCTGCTGGAGAAGGTGCCAAAGTTATGTTGAGGCGCAGGCCTCGACATAACTTTGGCGCTTCCTCCAGCAGGCCATGCGACTTGCTGGTGTAGATTTAAGCCAAAAACTGGTGCAGAAATTGATGAATGAGACCCTGTTCTCTGCCCATGCCATGCCCTCTTTTCTCGATCTGTCTGAAAAGTGCCGTGAGTGGGTAAAAGTCGCAGATTTTGCCACGTAATGACGTACGACAAAATCTGCGACTGATATACGCCACAAAATATATATCAGATCCTAAATGAGCCTCTACAACTTCAAGGTCATCTGTCAGTAGGATCAACTGTATTAAACCAGCCACAATGCCTCTCCATTCAAACGGGAGAACACACGGCATCCGTTCTCGTGATCACAAGTGTCTGGTTGGTGGAGGTTCAACTGCCAAGGCCACTAGTGATCACGGGAACACATGGCATCCGTTTTCGTGTTCAATAGTGGCCTCGGCAGTCGAACCTCCACCAACCACACACCCATCTCCAATCCTGTGGATCGGGCATAAGTGTTTATCATAAGACAACCCCCTGAATAAATTCTACATAAAAAGTGAGTCATTGTAGTACAAGCAACAGAAGCCCATTGAAAATGGTGAATAGTAATATAGTCATGCACAGACTAAAGTCTTAAAGTAGCAAGTAAAAAACACCATACAATGTTTTTTTCAAATGTACACAAGTCATTACTGCAGCGAGCATCACATAATGTATTATATCATTTATATGGTAGCATCCACCCAACAGATTAAGCCAATATTATTAAAACTGCTTTGGATGAAGAATATTTGCCTCCCATGTGGTCATGGGGAACAGATTTGCCTTCACTAAACGCAGCCTATGTGCTGACATTGGCTATATCTGTAGATTACGTTTGCCATTGGTTACCGATAACATCACAACATGATTTTCAAAGATCAATTAAGTATGTAGAGAATTGTAGATGGCTCTACTGCTTGGTTAAGAATGAATGAGGTGCTGGATACTGCTAGAAACTGACTCACCCAGTCAGGTAGAAGAAAACATGCAGTAAAGAAGGATAGCAGGCACACTCTTAACTGGGAACAATAGTTGGTTTATTTATTTATATTAAAATTTGGTGACAAGCTAAATTTGTGAGTATTTAGGGGCTGAGGTGTAGTCGGGTGTGTAGATGTGCTTTTTTTAAGGGGGGGGGGATGCAGGAAAGTGGTGTGGAGTGGGATTGTATCAAAAGATTATATCAAAAAAGATTGTAGCAAAAAATAGTGATTAAGAAGGTTCATGAAAACATATGGATAATTGTATAGAAAATAGTCCTTTGTACAAATAGTCCTTTTGGGTAATCAATAAAAAATGAAATAAGAAAGGAAAAAGGTAGGTATGTAGTTGTAAACAAGAGGTTAAAAAGTTGTTCTTCTATCTTGTAAAATAGAAGAACAACTTTTTAACCTCTCAACCTGCGGCCCTCCAGCTGTTGTAAAACTACAACTCCCACCATGCCCTGCTGTAGGCTGATAGCTGTAGGCTGTCCGGGCATGCTGGGAGTTGTAGTTTTGCAACATCACTGAACACCACTGATCCACTCACACATGGGAGCCCTGTGAGTCCCAGAGGTTGGCCCCCGAGAGACTATACATTTGATCACCTATCCTGTAGAGATGATAACTGTTGTTCGAAGGCCAACCCCTTTATGAGCAAAATTAAAACGTCATTTGACAATGCTTATGAATAAAACAACCCAATTCATCTCTGCAAATCAGCCACTGACATTACCGGTAACATTGTTGGAAATTTGGAAAACACTTGCCTCTATTGTTTTTCCCTATTTTTATTCTTAAAGGGCATCTGTCAGCAGATTTGTACGTATGAAACTGGCTGAACTCTTGCAAGTGCTCTTGGTAGCTGAAGACATCTGTGTTGGTCTCATGTTCATGTCTCATGTACATATGTGCCCGCATTACTGAGAAAAATGAAGTTTAAATATATGCAAAGGAGTCTCTAGGATCAACGGTGGCGTTGCCATTACACCTAGAGGCTCTGCTATATCGTTGCATCTGCTGTGCACTCCCAACTTTCATTGACAGGGCCAGGCATAACGACATTTTCACTGCCTGGCCCTGTCAATCAAAGTTGAGAGGGAGCAGCAGTTGCAGAGAGAGAAGAGGCTCAAGAAGTAGGGGCAACGCCCCCGTTGCTCGCAGAGGCTCATTTGCATAAATTAAAACAGGCAAACATGAACATGGGACCAACACAGATGCCTTTGCCTGCCAAGTGCACATGTAACAGGTCAGTCAGTTTCATAGGTACAAATTTGCTGACAGATATCTTTTAAAGAAGCATTCGAATTTCGACACAATATAATAAGCCTTTGTGGCTTCTCAATAATGAATTATGAGCAGATGAGCTTCTGTTTACACATGATATTGGATGTAAGATGGTAAATTTGTTTTATAGTTGGAATGATAGGTAAAGCAATAATAACAGAGTTGATTGTTCATTTCTTATGACATTCCACATGCATGTATCTACAAATGCATTAAAAGACCTTGTTCATCTTACCCTCATCCCTTCAAACCGTGAGAGGGCTCTTAGTGGTCTCAGTGCCCTTAATGTCCTTAGGGACTTAATAGCCCCTAGTTCTGAATATCCCAAGGCATTAGCTACTAAGCTAACAAGAGAAACCTATATGAAAACAAAAGCAACAATTCTAATTTCTGCACCACATTCTGCTGTAAAAAAAAACATCAAGTGTCCTTTGGTTTTCCAGGAGCTTCCTTCCCATAAAATCTGCTGCAAAATGAAATCAGGTTAGAACAGAGCACATAAGTATCCATCTGATGACAAAGACCTGTTGACACAATGAAGTATACACCCTCAAAGTATTACCCGCTCTTACAATTTGCAAAATCTGCAGTTGGTTTTGAAGAGCAAAATTTAAGCCTGACAATAAAAATGCACCTACAACGAAGAAAATAAGTGAATCTGTGTGGGGTGACAACCTACGTCTTAGTCTTACCCTTATGCCTTCAAATCTTGATAATGCACGTAGAGGTCTCAATGCTCTCAAGGTCCTTAGAGATTTAATAGCGGCTAGTTGATCATACCCGAGGGCGACAGCCAACAGAGATATGATAGAAATCTGTTCAGAACCAATGGCACGTTTAATTAATATTTCAAAAACTGGTTAATTATTAGGTTTGTGTTATTTTTTTGTGTAATTGATATGTTATTTTTTAATTATATTTCACTCTTTTATCCTTAAAGGGATTTTCTAAGATTATTTTAGTTTATAACAAATATCTTCATGTAGTTTCTTCCCTCAGTTACATCTCCCCAATGCTGTAGTTTTTTTTCTATTTGGACTCTCCTGACTCGTTGTCACCATGTAAAAAAATCACCCTGGTTTATGTAGCACTTCCTGTTGTATCCAACCAAACCCATGATGCACTTCTCCTTTCTCTGCCACAGCTCCTGCACCACCCGTGATTACACCATGATTCATGATGACAATGCTTTATCATACGGCATAGCTGCCAACAGTCCTGAACTTGCAGGAATTGTCCCTAATTTTCAGACAGGGTCCTAGCAAATTCTGGCTGTTCCAGGCTAAAAATAGGTGGGGCTTATGTAAGCTCCCCCTTAAAGGGTTAGATATCTGGTGGGTTTAAGGGAAATCCTTGGCAGGGCTTACATGCCCCAAATTTACCAACTGCAAAAGCTCCTTTGTAGCGCAATTTGAAGGGAAAATGTATGGCTAAATAGTGAAAACTGATTAACGCCACTCTTCTATTCACTGCCACAGCAATGCAGCTCCAAGTCTCCCATTCCTGCTCCCTGTAACTAGAGATTCATGTTAAGTGCTTCTCCGGACCCAAAACCAATTTTAATTGTGTGTAAATGAAATAAAAAAAGCTGCACACCTATTTACCACGGTTTTGGTCCTGCACTGAAGCTCCTGTGCCTGCTCCGTCTAATTTCCAGAGGACCAGAGCTGTGATGTCCCATCCATGATCATATGCAATACTGCAGCCATTCACTGATCTCGGCAGTAAAGTGTCTCCAAGCAGCATGTGACTACAGGGGTTCATCGGTCACGTGCTACTTGCACAATGCACATGACTGGTGGGACATCACACTTCTGGTCCTCGGGGGACCGGAAGAAGCAGGGACAGGAACCTCAGCCTGGAACAAAGCAGTGACGAATAAGTGAGCAGCCTTTTTGTCTTTCATTTACACAAAACTAATGAAGCCTTTAACATAATGAATCTCTCGCTACAATAGAAAAGATGATGTGGCAACCTAAATAAATGTACTGGATACCAAGAAAACAATAAAGGCAAGTTCAGATGTGGTGGACTTGCTTTAAATTTCTGGTGTGGACTCCATAAACCCTCAGTAAATTGCCATTCTATACGTGTGGATGGGGTGTTGAATGCCATGCACATGTGGCAGAACTTTTTAATGCATAAAAAATAGCATGGTGTGGATTTTCAAATCAAAATTTGCTGTGTCTGAACTTACCTTAAATAAATTCTACTGAAGTTGACCATGTACTTTACAATATGGTCAGCCAAAGCAAGACTAGACTAATGCTATGTTCATAATGTGTTACTGGGCAAAATAAGACTCCTTCGGTCATTTGATCATACTATTGTTGTTGTTGACCAAGACACAACTAGTCTAGTGCTATGATGAAAGTACGGTATGTTGTGGGCCAAAATATGACTATCCTAATTATAAGGATGTGTTGTAAGGGTATTTTGCATACTTAAATACTGATTGGTTCCCCTTTAATTATTATATCACCTTCTATATTCTTTATAATGATATTTTTTGTAATGTAGTGAGTTAAGGATAGTTAGATAACATATACAAAAAACCCCATTGTGCTTAGAAGGCTGCATTCCTGAGCGATTATCTCAAAGACATGCATACTGCACACTGGACATCCTTAGGAGGAGGGTCTTTGTACACAAAGGAAAAGAACAGAGCTCCACTGAGAACATCATCCAGGTAGGATGTTGTAGGTGACTATGTCTTGTGTCACCATGGGGTGTCAGCCATGTGCTACAACATGTCGACAGGAGCTCCCACCCCATTGTGTTGCTAGATGCAGATTACCTTAATTAAAATTACTTTGGCTTACTTTCAGAAGAAACTAGACTAGATCTAGGCCACTAAACAAGCTAATCCTCTTCTTTGAAAGGACCATTTTGGGTGGTTGTCTGAAAGAGGTTCCCTTGTATCTATCTTTCGTATCTTACGATGGTACTTAAACAACCATATGAATAAAGAACATCCAGATTAAAGGAGAAGAGACCAACAAATTTATCTTTCAATATTACAACTGCAGAAGAGATGTTTGTGTCATCCATTAAGTCTGTAAAGTGCTCACCTTGCACTGCACCTGAGATGTAATACTAGCAATTCCTGAAAATGGCTGTTACATATAAATTGCATATTAACAGCTGTTGATTTCAATAAGAAGATTTAGTAATTTAAAATCCGACATGAGAAGAAACCTGACATCAAAGGAACATCCAAGAGGACTTAGACGACTTTAGAGTGGTAATCTCACCGTAGCCTCTAAAATGATAGGTTGAAATAGTCCTAGTCCTTAGAAGACACCCAAACAAGTCTTTTGGGTAAATTGTTCGAGACACATGTACTCATCTCCACTGATGTCTTGGAATAATGATCAGCAATTATTTAGTATGAACAGTCTACAAAAATGATTGTGGGATTGGAGAAATAATTCAGTCTCTGTTGTGTTAACAGTGTGAGTATATATGTATATATATATATATATATATATATATATATACAGGGTGGGCAATTTATATGGATACACCTTAATAAAATGGGAATGGTTGGTGATATTAACTTCCTGTTTGTGGCACATTAGTATATGTGAGGGGGGAAACTTTTCAAGATGGGTGGTGACCATGGCGGCCATTTTGAAGTCGGCCATTTTGAATCCAACTTTTGTTTTTTCAATAGGAAGAGGGTCATGTGACACATCAAACTTATTGGGAATTTCACAAGAAAAACAATGATGTGCTTGGTTTTAACGTAAATTTATTCTTTCATGAGTTATTTACAAGTTTCTCTTTGTTTACAGCTATTGACATGTCGCCGAGGTTAACACTTGAGGAGCGGATAGAAATTGTGTTGATGTCTGGTGAACGCAGTAAGCGGGTCATTGCAGCAGATTTCAATGCAAGACACCCTACGAGACCACCCATCTCCCATGCTACAGTTAGCAAACTGCTTGCTAAGTTTCGTGAAACTGGTTCAGTGTTGGATTTGCCAAAATGTGGACGCATGAAATCTGTCACTTATGAAGAAACATCAGTGGCTGTCCTAGCTTTATTCAGCAAGAGCCCACAGCGTAGCACTCGCCGCATGTCACTGGAGAGTGGCATTAGTCGAACATCCCTTTGGCGGATATTAGCTACTCACAAATGGCACTCTTACAAACTCCAGCTTCTGCAGCATCTCAACGAGGATGACCCAGATCGGCGCACTGAATTTGCAGAATGGGCAAAACAAAAATTGGAACAGGACCCTCAGTTTACGCAGAAGATTTTGTTTAGTGATGAGGCAAACTTTTATGTGAATAGTGAAGTTAACAAACAAAACCATCGCTATTGGTCTGACACTAACCCACATTGGATAGATCCCTCCAAGACTGTTGGAACAAAACAATTGATGGTATGGTGTGGTATATGGGGTACAAAGATAGTGGGGCCATTCTTCATCAATGGAAACCTCAAGGCCACTGGATATGCAAAATTTCTACATGATGATGTGTTTCCCTCTTGATGCACTGAAGCTGGCACGTTCCCTGAGTTTTTCCAGCAAGATGGTGCACCACCACATTAGGGGTGTCAGGTCCGAGCATTCCTAGATGAACAGTTTCCTGGAAAGTGGATTGGTCGTCGTGGGCCAGTTGAATGGCCCCCAAGGTCTCCCGATCTGACCCCCTTAGACTTTTGGGGTCATCTGAAGGCAATTGTCTATGCTGTGAAGATACGAGATGTGCAGTACCTGAAACTATGGATACTGGAAGCCTTTGCTAGCATTTCTCGTGCGGTGTTGCTATCAGTGTGTGAAGAGTGGGAGAAGAGGGTTGCATTGACAAGCCAACACAATGGGCAGCACATTGAACACATTTTATAAGTGGTCAGAAACTTGTAAATAACTCATGAAAGAATAAAGTTACGTTAAAACCAAGCACACCATTGTTTTTCTTGTGAAATTCCCAATAAGTTTGATGTGTCACATGACCCTCTTCCTATTAAAAAAACAAAAGTGGGATTCAAAATGGCCGACTTCAAAATGTCCGCTATGGTCACCACCCATCTTGAAAAGATTCCCCCCTCACATATACTAATGTGCCACAAACAGGAAGTTAATATCCCCAACCATTCCCATTTTATTAAGGTGTATCCATATAAATGGCCCACCCTGTATATTCCCAGTAATTACCCTTTGTAAGGGGGCCACCGATCAACTGATGAATGAGCAAATGCTTGTGTATCAGATGACAGCATCGCTGCTGCAGTTGCCCAAATCATCATTTCTGGTCAGAAGATTACAGATTCTGTGTAAACATGGTTCTGTTGCCCAAAAACAATAATTCTCTGGGGATAAGCGATTTCCTGTTCAGTCGGCCAATGTAAAAGGGCCTTAAGGATATAACCATTTACACTAATCTCTATGAAAGCAGCTAGGACCTTAATCTGGCTATATACATGAAGTAAATTGTGACCAAGCCTTCTGTGTTTGGGGATCCTCCTAACTAACCCCTGATAGCTGATAAGGACTAGGCAGATGGATTTTAGCTATCTAATGTTTATGGCCAGTGCTGTTTAGGATTACCACTCTTAAAGCCAATATTAATGGGACGGTTTGGGAACCCCAAAAATATTGCCAAACGCCAGGAATTCTAAAATTCAAAATAAAACGTATTGACCTCACCTTCTCAATGCCCTGCCATTCCAGCATCACCACTTTGGTACTCCTGGTGGTCTTTGTTCTCTGTCCTGCAGTGATAACATCACTGATTATCCACATAATTGCTGCAGCCAATCACTGGCTTCTGCCGTCACGTAAATTAGTTGGGATTGATGGGGTTCCTGTCTAAGGCCAGTTTCACACTGGCGTTTATCTTTTCCCTGCAGCGGTATATGTCCAGCCGCCTCTCGTGCTGCAGACAGATCTATGGACGGTCCCCCTTATAGTGAATGGGGCCGATAAGACTTCGGACAACACATGTGTGCACACTGTAGTACGGATCCGGAACAGCCTGCCGGAAAAAGATAAATGCCAGTGTGAAACTGGCCTAACCCATGTGACTGCTCAGTGATCATGTAGAGCAGATGACATCATCACTGGCAGGATAACTGACGCTGGAATGGCAGCAAATTGAGCAGGTGGGCAAGGCTTCTTTTTTTACTTTAGAACATTCATACAATTTTTTGTGGTCCCAGAAAACCCCTTTAATGTGCTGAATGTAGCTAATATACTAGGCACAAAATCTAACTATAAATCTTTAAAATAAAATTCATACACAGCAAATGTCAGGAGACTCAGATTAGCACCATTAAAGAGATGAAAAGATTTATAAAACAGAAGGTAAAGTTTATCACAATGGTATTTATACAGCCATTATGGCTTCAGAGAACAGCCATCTGTTTCCTGTTGAAAGATCGATGTGTCATTAAAAACAGCACTGCGCAGTATAGGAAAATGTGTGGTTAGAATTGAATCACATAGCACTACAGTAATTCAATCACTCCCTAACTACAATATTAACAGCCTTTTCTGCACAATAACATCCCTGAGGACTGCTCTGGGCACTATATAAGTGCCAACTGTCCCCCCACATTGCCCGCTATGATTATCTCTACACCTTGGGGCACATTTCTAAAAAATGTAATTTTCATCCACAAGAATGACATTTGTATATGATGTTGGACAATTTCACCAAATTATTGTACAAACTATTGCTCCTTTAGTCTTATGCATGTGACAGAGCCTATATAATGGCACAAAGGGAATGATTTATCCTCACCCTACACCATGGATTTGGCATTAAAAAGTCATAAAGTTGCAGCCACTGCCAGTTTCCAAAAAGTGGTGTGGTCGGTGTGATCAACTCCAGCACATTCGTCATTCTTTACACCGGATACTGGCATAAAAAATGACAGAAATCTAAGCCAGCTATCTTAATACTACCCTCATACCATATTAACCTAAAACCAACCTTATTCCATATTGTCCTAATACTAATCTCATAACACATTCTCCTAAAACCACTGTCATACCGTATTGTCCAACCTCATACCATATCTTCCTAATAACACCCTCATACCATATTATCCAAATACAATCTTCATTCCATATTATCATAATACCACTTTCATACCATATTGTTCTAATATCAACCTAATACTATATACTCCTAATATCACTGCTATACCATATCATCCTAATACCACCTTCATACCATATTATCAAAATACCACTTTCATACCATATTGTCCCAATACCAACCTCATATCATATACTCCTAATACCACTGCAATGCCATATACTCCTAATACCGCCTTTATCTATATTATTGTAATACCATTTTCATACCATATAGTCCTCCTAATACCACCTTCATACTAATTTATTCTAATACCACCTTAATATCATATTATCCTAATACCACGATCTCCCCATTGTATCCTGATTAATCCTAATATCTAACTAACATCATTTTGTCCTATTACCATTTTCATACCATATGTTGCTAATGGCACTCTCATTATCCTAATACATCCCTAATACCTTATTGTCCTAGCACCACCCTCATACAAAATTGTCCTAACACTAACATCATACTTTACTATCCTATTACCACCCTCATACCGCATCATCATCAAACCAACCTCATCCTACATCATCAGAATTTAAAAATGCAAAACATCCTAGGGCCAGGACTTGTATAACATAAAAGATCCTATTGTCTATTCCAAGAATTTCACTGTTTTTGTATTAATGTATGTACTGTATTAATTTGTGGTAGTATCTATCGCCTGGCCTGAATTACAGTATGTACAATGTCCCCCATACAGTTGCAATTTACACCTATCCATACATACATGTCCCTCTAGAGACTAGAACAGGAGGTTTTTCAACACTCATTAGCTCAGGCATGCCTTTCTCAGAAGCAGATATAGGAGGTGACAGCAAGTGAAACGACAAGTGCTGCTCCTGCGCTTAGAGGATGGATTGTGTAACACATAGTTCTTGAAAGAGTATCTACAGTAGTGACTGACAGCCATGCCATAGATCTATAGTCTGACACGCATACTAATTATTTTTCACCTATACATGAAAATGTTTCGTGGATCTTGTAGAAAAAAAAGTGACAGTTAATAAAATTGCTATCACAACAGGCACTTAATGTTCCAGAGTATGAAAAGGAATAAAACCCAACAGACTATAATATTAGAACAAATCGGCATATGGATATTTGCCTATGAGACCTTTCCTCCAAATATCGACACAAGATTGATTACTCATAAGGTTTTTTTTATATGGATGGGTCATCAGTACCAGATTGAGGAAGGTGCTGGGTAGTGGACCCCACCAATCGGATATTGATGACCTATCTTGAGGATCAGCTGTTTCAGGCACCGGAAACTGCACAGTGGACACAAGTCTCCATCCACCTAAATGGAGCTGAGCTGCAGTACTCCACCACAACCACTCCGAAGTCTGAAGAACCTTGTGCTTCCAGCTCCGTCTGCTGTATAGTTGCAGCTGTTGCCAAAAACACCTAATTAGTGGGAGCCCAAGCAGGGGCGTAGCTATAGGGGGTGCAGAGGTAGCAGTCGCTACTGGGCCCAGGAGGCTTAGGGGGCCCAAAGACCCTTGTGGTGCATAAGAATACACCAGTATTATAGAAAGTGCATGCCGGTCAAGTTACACCTCTGGCTGGAAGAAAGGGGTTAGGTCAAAAATTTGGCATGGTTTCTGTTTCAATTTTTGCATCAGGCAACATGAAGGCTATGTGCTTTCTTGCCACTGGCCACAAAGCACTGAGGGAAGGAGCACCCAAGCTGAACCCTTTCACCAGAGCCCATGAGCCTTTAGCTACACCCCTGAGCGCAGGTCATATTGATGACCTGTCCCAAAGACAGACCGTCAATCTCTAAATACCAGAAACAACCCTTTAACCAATAGCACTTATATAATAGAGATTCCAATACTTACATCAACAATCAGGAAGTCCAGCCAGCACCAGGCATTGGTGAAATATTTTACAAACCCATAGGCCACCCATTTCAGAAGCATCTCAAGAATAAAGATGTACGTGAACACTTTATCAGCATATTCCAGCATTGTCTTAATTGTTTTCCGCTGCTCAATGTAAATGTCCTCAAAAGCCTATAGGAAACAATGAGAGTTAAAATAAGGTACAACTTGATGCCAAGCCAAGGTAACAGGGATCTGGTACAGGTGACAAAAGTTGTGTATTTGGTGGATTAAGTGTCAACTTTAGGTTTGTTATATCTTTATACTGATGGCATGTATTACAATAAATGTCTGTCACCTCTGAGACTCACACCTATCTCCACAATGAGGGTCCCCTGACCCCCTGAGTATTCCACTTTGTGAGCTGACCACTGAGTGGATAAATATGCAGCCTTCTCCCGAAATTTCTATGGGAGGTACAGAAACAGCTCATCACACATGTACAAATACTGCGCATGCTGTGATTCGTCACTATTATATTAGATTCATTTTTATTGGCATTTGTTTCTCTGTATTCTCCTCTCTTTCATATCCTGACTTTTATGGGTAAACTAAAGTCATATGTCTTCTTCTTCTCCCCCGTCCCTTTCTTTTCTTCTTATGTGGCCAGCTAGATGTCCGGCTTCATTTCAATCACCAAGCTTGGACATAACCTACAAGAACAATGCTCATGGGAAGATTATTATAATAATTAAATCACTGTCCTAATTTGGGAAACATTTCGGATACCCATTTTTCTGGACAACTATTCTCATCAGTCACGAGACTGGACATTTCCATTGTTCTCATTCCTAATTTCCTACCTAAGAGATTATAACAATTCTTGATCTAATCAGATACAGGGCGAGGACAATGAACTAAGCCTTTTCTTCAAGGAAAGCCTAGCAATGGCTTTGTATTTGAAAAATGTAACAGCAGGCACTATAAAAAGACAGCTCAATGGCATAGGTACCTGAACCTGCCAGTTCTATATGTCCCTGGTTTCCCTGCACCAACATATGGTTTAATATGTGAATGGTGCACCCAATCACTGGCTGCAACTGTGACATCCAGTGCCGCATAGGTGACATGTCACTGCTGTGGCCAGTCATTGGCTGCAGGGGTCACATAATCTGAAGTCAAACCAGATGTTGATGCTATGGAGTCAGAATCCAGCAGTGGGGATCAGGTAAGTATGATTATCATTGCAGGTCTGGCTACGCTCTTTGGTCTGAAGAAAACATCCACAAAAGGTGAATAAGCCCTTTGATACTCTTTTATATTTAATCTCTGGAGAGTATTATCATTTCAGTATGAATCTTTTCCCATGTACAGATAATACTTCTGATTGGTAAACACTGGTAAACATATCCAAATCAGTTATTTTCATGTCAAATAGACTTACCAGAGCTCCACTGCTGAGAAGAATCATGAAGATGATGAAGGTTTCAAACCAGTTGTGTTCTACAATGATGTAACAGGTTTTCCTAAATGCCCACCACGTTTTGCCATTGTTTTCATCAATGTTCACGGTGCAAATTGGGAATCTCTTTACACATCCTAAAATATATGAGCATAGTAAGTACTATAGTAAGAATATAATTTTAAGGTGGACAATAAGTTAAAGGAGTGGGCAATAGTCAAAAAATTAAGTGCAAAGAAATAAATAGGGAAAAGGGAACAATGAATACTTAAAAGTAAAGTTATTGTCCATTTTGAGAAACCCATTTTCATGTATTCTATTAGCGAGTTATGAGTTGTAACCTCATCTAATTAGCCGGAGTAGACATAAGATAGTTACAAAGAGTGTCTCTTGCGTTGGAGGACCCAGCACATCCGCGAATTAAACTGTGGAAGTTGTAATTCTTAATTTTGCTTGTGGTGGCACTGCAGGAAAATTAAACTGTCGCTGCCAACATCCCCCACAGGAAAGTGGGGTCCTCACTGGGATCCTGGGGGTCCTATCAGTTGGAAACTTTAAAACCAGCTAAATGTCAGGGACCCCTCTAACAAAAAAAGAAATTGTTAACAGTGGAAAGCCTCCCGAATGTTCTCTGATTTGTTTTTGACTTTCCTATGGGAAGACATATTTCTTCTGTAAAAGTAGCAATTTCATGCAAGTAATTACAGAATGATGAAGCAACAGGGAGTATAGAATCAATTTTGTCTGGAGCCCTACTTAAGCTGACCATTAGCACTGGCTAAAAGTCTGCCAAACCTGCCACTACTGGTGGGATGGGTCTCTGATCAAATATGTATAGTGACCTCCTTATTGTCCTCCAATAGAAGGTGTTGTGGAAAAGATCATGTATTTTAGATATTAACATATCTGATCCTATGTTCTCGAGCAAGATAAGACACTGCCATGCATCTTTTCCCCCCAACCCGGGGTTAGTGTTTATATCAAGTGACCAGTTTACTTATGATCCCCTCTGATCAACACCTTCTTACCATCAACACTTTTCTTCCATTTTTTTTTTAAGACACCCTAACAGTTGTGTTATCTCCAATACTTTCTTCGGAGTTTTATTATTACCTCCACTTAAACATTATACCCTGCTGATAATAACAGGTATTTTCCTGGAGTTCTAGAGGCCAACAATTTTATTTATTTTTTAACTTTTCACAACATGTGTGCTTTTTACGATTTACCAAGAAACTTAGAAGTTCATCTCATTATATAATCTCGCTGTGTAGGCCAACTGCCAAGCACAAAGCCGTACTCACAGCCTTTAATGAGCAATGTTCTCCCACTCACCTTCTGTGAAACAGGCATCTGGCTCCAGAGCCTCCTCTGGTTCTAATTCCACCAGCTCTCCCTCTCCTTCCACGACTGCCCCAGGGGGCCTGATATCCACAGTGCTTCCTTCAGATGAACTGGTAAGGTTCAGCTTCTACAGAAAAATTTCCACAGCAAAAAAAATTAAAAATTAACACATTGATTACCAATGTCTATATTATTACTATAGTTCCTTTCTTAGGTTTTTAACCATAGATTTGTTAAAACATGTGTTGGGCATTTGAAATTTTATAGTTTATTGGTTCGACCTTACCTTTCAGTCCATACTTACGTTCAGGATTGATTACCTTTTATTTATTTGTATTCTTTATGTCTGTTTATTATGTTTTGTATTTGTTATTACACTGCGCTTTTATTACACCCTACTTTTACAATATAAAGTGCAAAACTACCATCTACAAACCTACAATATAATACAAAGATTAAACTTCTAATTTCTAATACATAAAGATGAACATATATCACTTATTAGTTAATAGAAAAGGAAGCACTATAATATTTCAAGCAATTGCATCCATCTCTTTCAATGCACCCATGGTCACAGTGCATTTTCAAACTACTTGTCAACCCGATATTCATACTTATTGATATTACTGCAAAAGCAGGGAACAAATTTGGCTCTAGGAATTGTGTGCATTCAGGTTTGAGCACTTTAAGAATAGTGAAAATTTGAATTGCATAAATTTTCAATTTTACCAGTGGAATAAATGATGATTCTGAAACAAGTATGAGTACCGTTCTATATCACAGTAGTTTACCTGGTAGCATACACAGTCCGCATTCTCTGATCTGGTGTAATGTTATTACTGTGCAATGTATAACATCATTAATGGCGGCGCTGATAGACAGCAAATGTACATAGAGAATGATGGAAGCATACATGATAGAAAACCGTAAAAGATGAGTTATATCACATTATTGATCCCCTCATCTACTGAATATGTGTCAACTGTTTTTAAGGGTTTTGTGCTAACAAGTGAGTGTAGTCACACTCAATCAGAAAATTTAAATCACTATGGTTTGCTGAAAATATGATAAAGCTTTGTGTGCAGATGAAGCAGTGGTTAACTTGATACTGCATTAGATAACTGGCTGCAGCAGATGTTATACTGACTTTCATTAGATTTTGATGCTTTAAGTGTCAGATTAAAGTTTGCTGCAATTGTGTATTTAATGTGTTAAGTGTCACGTTAAACATTGCTACAACTATACATTCATTTTCTTTTCGTCCCTGCACAAAAGATAGGAAATTACTAACATATTTTTACAACAACACTACTGTTTCCTATCAGTGCACCCCAATGATACAATAGACCACAGTTGACAAAATGTCAGTTATCTAGATGACTCTCTCTTATAGAAAGTAGTTGGTAATGAGACATAAAGGGGGCAGATTTAATAATCCTATAGATGGCAAAAACTTAGACATGTTTTCTAGACCCTTATCAAATTTATGACAGTGGCTCATGCTGGATGATAAATTTGGTGTAGGGCTAACTTTATACCATCTACAGGTTGGCTCAATTTGCGCAATTAGGGTGCAAAGTGTAGCATTCTAGATCGCACCCCTTTTCCATAAAACTTCAACCTTTGCTGTTAAGCCATTCCTTCTTGCAGGGTTAGGTGCAACAATTTCTCTACACCTAGATGCCCCGAACTTGCACTATATTTTGGTGCGATTTACACCAACATGTAGGTGCACCCACAATAAGTAAATGTGGTCCACTATCAGAATGAAATGCAAAGTTGCCCTGCACTTATAGAAGCGAGTAATCACCTGCACCCATATATGATGAACCAGATGCCTAATTTACATAATAAAATGTCTGGGAATAAAGCGGTAAATCCAGGGGTGGACAGACCATTTGGACATTAGCACAGAATGACCACACAGCCCCTAGTCAGATGCCTTAATGTGTAAGAGCAGGTTTTATACTGTGCGTTGGTATGGTCCATGATCATTAGTGCATTTAATAATTCTACCACTAGATGGTGCACTAGAATATAGGTTTGCATATGACTGACTGTTAGTACTTTGTACTAGGTGTTGCTCAGATACATGTTTCTTTGCAACAGCTCACCATGTGGTCAGGTATGGTATTACAACTAAAACTCCTTACTGTTTTATATGCAGAATAGTATGATCAAGTAAACAGTTACTATAGGTTACGACCAGCACAAAGTTACAAATTCCGAAAAGATGTCTAATATGCTGTAAAATGTACAGAACATGTGCATTATACAACTTTGTTGCCAACAACGGTTAGATAACTTCAGCAATTGTAATGCTTCCATCATTTCCACAGAATAACAAACTCTGCCAGAATGCTGTAGCCAAAGAAAAAGTTATAAAGTTGTGAAGGGATCAAAACCAAACAAAAATTTATACAAAAGAATACATTACAATGTTTTGTAAGAACGTTTCTAGAGGAGTCAATGGGTGCTTAATTATACCTATGCTTATTACATATACACTACAGTAAATAGTAATAATGCAACACTTCCATGTTCATTGCTGATAAATAAGAAAAAGATGACTAGGTTAAAAAGCTTTCCAGGATTATAACAAATGGGCTCATTTTCTTGAAAAACAGAACACCTCATGTACATGGGCTACATCTAATATTGCATTTCATCCCCATTCATGTAAATAGGACGGGGCTGAAATACCAGAAACAGTAAAAAGAACTAAAGTGCCTCTGTTTCTGAAAAAATTACCTTTTTTCTATTCCTAGATAACCTAATTAAAGGGGTTCTCTGTTTTTTCCCTCAGGATAGGTCATCAATATTAGATCAGTGGAGGGCCATTCCCGACACCCCTGCCAATCAGCTGTTTGAAGAGAAGGCAGTGCTTGTACAAGCTCTGCCTTCTCTTCATTGTTTACCTGCTCCCTTCACAACTGCAGCTGTGAGCGGGTGTAATTACAACAACACTGTCCCTTTCACTTCAATGGGACAGCTCTGGTTTCAAGTGAATAGGAAGGAGCCATCCCATTGAAGTAAATGGGATGCCATAGTTGTAATGATACCTGCTTGCTGTCGCAACAATGAAGAGAAGGCAGTGCTCATACGAGTGTCGCAGTCTCTTCAAACAGCTGATTGGTGGGTGTGTCGGGAGTCAGATATGATATTTATCAGAATCTGATATTGATGACTTATCCTTATCCACGTTTTGTGGACCTCTCAAAATATACGGTCGTGTGTAAAAAAAGTTTGCCTTTTTATTGAGAAACAGCCTTGTCCATGGGCTACTGTATGTTCTGCACTGCTCAGGCTTCAAATTGAATCCGGGCATTTTACTACTGATGACCTATCCTCAGGATAGGCCATCAGTATCTTATCGGTGGGTGTCCAACACCCGGGACCCCAGTCAATCAGCTGTGTGAGAAGGCAGCGGTGCCTTCTTGCAGCTCACTAAGCACAGCGCCGTACATTGTATAGCGGCTGTGCTTGGTAAGACAGCTCAGCCCCACTCACTTCAACGGGGCTGAGCTGCACCTAGGCCACATGACCAATGAACGTGTCATCACTAGCCTAGGAAAATCAGTAAGAAGGCTGCGGTGCTCCTGCAAGCACAGCTGCCTTCTCGAACAGCTGATCGGCAAGGGTCCCAGGTGTCGGACCCCCACCGATCATATACTGATGCCCTATTCTGAAGATACTAGTAAAATCTCTGAAAACCTCTTTAAGCTACAATCCCACAAAATGCCTATAGACTGTTATTGACTGTCATTGAAAAAAAAAGATATCCCCTTTGTAACAAACATAACAATTAGTAATACAATGGAATGGCTGCAACGTATAGATTTACTGTAACAAGAAAAGGTGACATCACAGAGGAAAGGGTCAGTCTTGCCTTGATGATGTCATTATTTCCTACTGAGCTGATTAGCTGCACAATACTTCAGCCCCAATATGACAGTCAGAGATCCCAAAAAGATTCCCCTAAAAGACCTACTCTTCTGAAACTGTTTTTCCTTCCACTCTATAAGTCCAACTCTTTACAGTCTGTCACAACCCTTTACACCATATAACTAATTTTAACGCCAGGTAGGGGTGTCAAAGACATTAGCAAACATAAGTGAGGCCACAAGTGTCCAGTGGGCAGGTTCTCATGGCAGCAAAGGCTTAAACTCTCAGCCATAATCCCTGTGCTATGCCCCTTCCTCCCACAACGCAGCACTCGTCACTGTGCTCCTTCCCACTGGAGTGAATGGGAATGGAGGAGCTGTAATTACACCTAGTCGCTGCTGTGATGTCGAAGGCAAGCAGGTAAACAGTGAAGATAATGCAGTGCTAGAGCGCTGCGTTCTCATCAAACACCTCATCAGTGGGGGTGCCAGGAGTCGGACCCCCGCTGATCTAATATTGGTGAACTATCCTGAGGATAGGTCCTCAATATAGGAAATTGGCCAACCCCTTTATTTTTAGCTTAGAGTGCTGACTATAGTTTTTGGGTTATTTCACAATTTTGCTCTTTGGTACATGAGTCTAGTCAGAGTGTCCGTCATACAGTACTTATACCACAACCGGAGGTGATATAGCCACCTGTTTTATTAATAGAACACTAGACATACTCCTAATTAGAGATGAGCGAACAATTGGAAAATTTGATTCGGCTGCTTTGCCGAATTTTACAAAAAAATCTGCTTTCTGACGAATTACAAAGAGCATTTGTTTGTAAGTAGTGGGTGCATTGACAGGGAGCGGTGATTGCACCGCTCCCTGTCATTGTACCCCTCAGATGCCGCTTTCATACATGATCGTGGCAGCTGATAAAAATGGATACATCTGCTCGCAACGGGCCAGCCGCTGCCATCTTGATTAAAGATCTAGTGCGAAATCTCGCTCGGCCCGAGATGACTTTATCATGCCAGCCGGGGTGGTGATGTTATACGTCACTGTGCACAAGATTTCGTGCAAGATCTTCAAGCAAGATGGCGGTGGCCAGTCTGTTGCAAGCAAGTGGATGAGGTAAGTATGATTTTTTTTTTACACTATTTCAGGTTAAATCAATTCACTACCACGAAGCATGAGGAAATTTGGCTTAGTGGTGAATCAAATTTATCCTGAAATTCGGATCGTTCGCTCATCACTACTCATAATCTTTGCTGCAATGTAATCCCTTTGGCAAATATCGTGGCAGATGGGGTCATTTGAGTGCTTGTCCATAGAATTAACAGTTATCCCTGTATCAAGCAGGGATATAAATTGACATGAGGGGATCCCTAGCTAAGATGAAAATAGTGCCCCCTTCAGGTGCTGGTAAAGACAATCAAACCCCTAACCAACGGCAGCAGGAGGACTTTGATTTGTCCAATCTCTTTTAAATCATTCTTCACCTATTTAGAACATCTGATTTAAGGATGCAGCCAACCTTGACTGGCCCCCGTTGTCTGCATGGCCCAATAGAAATGGCATGGTCTGCCTCAATGCTAATTAGCAGATGTAACTAAATAATCACCCAATCCACCTTAGGATGACATTTTTACAAGCCACGTATTAGGTGTATGAACATCTTTACTATTTTGTACCTTATTTGCAAACCCCTTTAGATACAAGATAACATTTTGTCATAAAAAATTATCACTGTGCGAATAAACAAACAAGTTACCAAATCGTTATTCTTATGTACTCTTTAACATTCAAAATGGTGCATGCTCCATTTTTTTTCCTTTACATTTGTGATCGTTTAAGCGGTATAGGTCAAGGGCATGCACTACAAATGCTGAGGAAGATAAAAATAAAATAGAAAATGAAAAATCAAACATTTATAGTCTTAGTAAAACATCTTTATCGGCCAGTCTCGGAAGACCATGCTGTGGAGTGAGTCCCATGACTCAGCCTAAGCCTAAGAGCTGTGCATGTTTCGTATTGGATTGCAATGGACAGGCAAGGGACACAGCTGATTTGCATGCAAGCCAGTCAAAATTAATTGTAATCAGATATTGTTTCATTTAACCTTAGGAAACGTGGGGACACGTTGCGCTGCCTTGTTTAAAAGCACCAGAGTTGCATTCTTGGTAGCTTCTGTTCGATTTTACCCCTGTGAGAAGTGAAAAAAAAAAAGGCAAGCACAAAAAAAGAAAAAAAAAAGATCATATTAACAATACCCCTAACCTTCATAAGCCATTATTTTATATGTGACTAATTTGAGTGTAGCTCTTTTTTCTACAGTGACTTCATATTTGTGATTTGTCACCCAAAAAAATTACAAAAACTTAGCTAAAATATGTTACAACTTAGAAACTCAAGTCAAGTCAACAGTATTTAGCATATTTACCACACATGCTTATATAGCATCGTATTCCACAGCTCTGTGCAGGGATTATTACTATGCACATCAGTCCTGTCCCCAGCAGGGCTCACAATCTAATTTCCCTCTCCCAGAAACACAGGAGACAGTTTCATAGGAAGCCAGTAAACCTAATAGTATGTTTTGATGGAGGGGTAGAAGGACACCAATACAGTGGTGAACATATGAAAATCATTCAGATGTTGTCCTTGGCCGAATTCAGACTTAAGACCCCAGTGCTGCAAGGAAAGTGGACCACCGTGCTTTTAGTAAATTCATTTTTTGTCCTTTATTTTTCAGAATCTTAGTAGTGATGAGCAGCATAGGCAATATTCTAATTTTTGCCCAAATATTCGCCATAAATTTGCAAATTCGAAAATTCGTGATCTCCAGTCATTATTTACTTGATTGTGAAAATTGGCAATGTATTATATTCGTGGTAATAATTTGCGATTATAATATTCGCGATCAACACTAAGGGGTAGGCAACTTTCCTATTGGTTGCTAGGGATGTTGCTAAGTGCCTATATTCGCGATAAATTTGCGATAAATTTGCGATTAATTCACAATTAGAATATTCGCGATCAACACTATTCGTCAATACGACCATATAGCACTATATTCTAAAAATTCTCGAATTCTCGAAGTGGCAATATTCGTGTGATTAAAATTCACGATTTGAATATTTGCGCTCAACACTAAATCTTAGATATGTTTTTTCTATATACATAATCCTATAATATGACTATAAAAATAGATAAAAGGTCATTAAGTTATGAACACAAGAACAACAACATTTTCAATGTACAATAGTAAAATGGTTTTCTATTTGAACTGCTGTAGTATTAATTACAGTATGCTTGACAAGAAAATGAGTATTAAAAATGATTTTATATGTATGTTGTCAGTTTTTCAATGTTCAATGTGTGCTGAAAGTTTTTGTGAATAAAAAAATCTGGCTGGATTTTCAAGAAAAAATTGTATAATTGTACTTCAGGCTCTATAACATATACGCTACTAATAGTTTAGTGTAGAAATTAAAGGTTGTATTGTAGTTTTAGTTTTGTTCTCTATTAGTTGCTACCTTTTAAAATTTAAAAATATTAGTGATTAAAAAACTAAAAGTATCTCCAGATGAATGCAGGCAGCATGAAAATATTTTTTTCTTAACAGAGAAGAATGTGGGGATTTATGATAATAAAAGACTAAGTTACATTTGTTTGCAGTATCACTAAGGTCCCACGTGCATGGACGTATTACTGATCAATGTTGTACTGGACCTGTAATATGGCAACCATAGAAATTTATGAATCCATTCTATGTGCCTTCGATTTGACAATTGATATGCCCTATCAGATGCTGTTTTATGGATGTATTCTCTCCTGGAAGCATTATGTATGGGGAAAAATAGGGTGCCATATGCAGGGGCAAAATGAAATGCCTAGAGGTCTACAATACATAACCAACCATGTATTGTGCCGCTGCATGAATCATGGATATGTTTTTATAATCTTTTCCTATAGAAATATTATTACTATTTTTTATTTTTTAGAAATCAGATTCATGTGTCACAGCTTTAGTTTCCTATTTTGAATGGAGTCAAATGCAAGAGCAATGTAAACTGCAAGCACATTGTGGTACAGCAAAGCTTTTATAAAAAATGTAATATTATATAGGGCAGAGATGCTCAACCTACGGCACCCCAGCTGTTGTAAAACTACAACTCCCACCCTGCCTTTCTGTAGGCTGATAGCTGTAGGCTGTCTGGGAATTATGGGAGTTGTAGTTTTCCAACAGCTGGAGGACCACAGATTGAGCATGCCTGATATAGGGTTTGGCTTTGGATTCCACCAGACGCTACCAAAAAGTTTCTCTGAGAATCTGTTTACTGAAAAGTATCTCCACCAAGAGACAGGCAAATTGGTGCAGGGCTAAGCATTTTTTTGTCACATGATACCCACTAAAAGTCAAAACCTAAGCTCAGCTTTCAAGAAATTGAAAAATGACCAATCTTGCTGTTTCTCCGAAATCTATTGATGACGATGGTGAGAACTGAGAAGATCTACACCAGTGGTGGACAACTGGTATCAAAGAGGAGAGAGTATTTCAGTTGGTTAAAACTATAGAGCTGCCCTTTGCAAAACTGTTTATAGTGTTTAGATCATGTGTCATTTTCTAAAAGGAAAGTGTACCCATAGCTGTACGGAAGTATTGTTTTCAGATTCAAAAGGGAGAACATTTACAAGTCATCTAATAATTTTTTTTTTCAGTCACTACTAACTACACATCTGAGGCAGAGAGTAATTGATTGAATGTGAAATAAGCTTAAGAGATTAGAAAATCAATCTTTCATTAATGATTCATCATTTTCTACTAACCGCAAGATTGTTCATTTATACTGTTCCACGTTGCATCTCAAAAATATCACAGCAGACTTTCTGATATTGCAATTAATACACAAACTTAAAGGGGTTTCCCAGGGATTAAAATCATTAGAGTAGGCACTCAGTATTTAATTAGTAAGGCGCAACTCATGGGATACTTGCCGAATAGCAGAAAGGAGAGGTCATGTCCCCTTTTACACAGGCACTGTGCTGTATATATGGTTGTGTCTAGTACTTAATTTCAGTCCAATTCAAGTGATTGGAGTTGAGTTAAAAGGGTTGTCCAGGTTTTTGATATTGATGGCATGTCCTCAGGATAGTCCATCAATATCAAATTGGTTGGGGTCCGACATCCTGCACCAGCAATAATCAGCCGTTACCTTGTAGCTCCGTGGCCAGAAGTCATCATTTAGACTAAAAGGCTCCATTCATTGTGTAATGGACAGAACTGGTAATCAGCTTTATACGCTACACAATGGACGGTGTCAGTGATCGGTGGGGGTACTGGTTTTGGACCCTCGATGATATATTGATGGCCATCAGTATCAAAATCCTGAACAACCCCTTTAATACAAGTGTGTTCCTCTAATGAAATAAAGGCATTTACCACTTACTATGATATACATAAATATATATATATATTATCTAGGCCTCCATCCTAACTGATGTGATCATGGGAACAATATATGTAACAGCACATTGGACAGTGTGAGATCAAACAGTGTTTACCGCTGTGGATGCTACCGATAGGGCCACACAGGAAAAAAGTGTAATAACACTCAAATGGCAAGTGTTTTTTTCTTTGGGAAGCTTAATCTTATTTTAAAAAATGATCGCCAAAAATCATGGTGACATATTTGCAAATAGAATTGCCAATGGTGCTGGTTAATATTGGAAGAAAGCAGAATTGCTGCAATCCATTCATTCTACTGTATGTGATGCTTGTATTAAGGTGCCTGCAGGAAAGTGTAGAGTAATCTAAATTCTTCATAGCCCTGCAGTGTTATTGAAATTACTCTGGTTTCTAAAGGGAAGATTGCCAATAATAATATTATATACAGACATTTCAGATAATGCTATCCTTCAATATATTTAAAGCAGCTCCACTTTAATTCTTTCCTTCTCCTACTAATACAGAACATAGGCCTCTAGGAAACGCTCTCATTGCTTTCCTTCTCCTACTGATACAGAACATAGGCCTCTAGGAAACGCTCTCCTTATGTTGACTGAGTAAGGGGATTTTATAGCCAAATTAAATTTTTTCTGATACTTTGGCCCAAAATGAAACACAAAAAATATTCCTGTATATAAAACACATTATATTACAGTTGTGAATTTTTGGTAAGTATATTTTTTTCTTAAAAATATATTAAAACCATGTACGGTATATACAAAAATGTATTTACATTATTATAATAAAAGACACAATTACAATATAGATATACATATCCATGGCCGTAGTAGGCATGGCAGCTGCAATTATAACTTACAGGCTGCGTCCAGAGAAAAGGAAATTGGAAAATAACAAAAAAGTTACTTCATTTTTTAAATTCACAACTGAATGTAGTAAAAAAGCATGGACTACCTCAGAATGTCTCAGAATGATGAACCTTTAAAGGCTATCAAAACCTTCATGGGTAACTTTTTTTATCAGTGCATTTTGCTCCATTTAAAAAAAAATTAACTTGGTCTTTATTAAAGAAATCCAACAGTTTCTGTTATACAGCCTTCAGTTTCAGTGTATCTGCAGGCTATCTTGCTTTATGTTTTGCTGACAATCCGTCAGGCAGCTGCTCTGATGGCTCAATTTGTAGCTCTTATCGCTGAACTCCTGTCAGCTCATAAACACTCACTTAAAGGGGTTGTCCGGGTTCAGAGCTAAACCCGGACATACCTCCATTTTTACCCAGAGAGCCCCCCTGACTTGAGCATCGGAGCAGTTTATGCTCCGATGTTCTCCTTTGCCCTACGCTAAATCGCACAGGGCAATGGTATTTCACAGAGTTTCTGTAACGAACCAGGCTCTCCAGAGGACTGCCATCAAGCCTGGTGACGTCACCAGCACTGATGGGCGGGCTTTAGCGCTGCTCTAGCCTGTAAAACGGCTAGGGAAGCCCGCCCATCAGAGCCGGTTGCGTCACAGAACACAGTGCCGGGCGGTGTTATTGTAAACAAAAGAGCCCTTGCCCTAAGCGATCTAGCGCAGGACAAGGGAGTGCATCGGAGCATGAGATGCTCCAAAGCTAACATCAGGGGTGCTGCCTGGGTGAAATTATGGGTATGTCCGGGTTCAGCTCTGAACTCGGACAACCCCTTTGAGCTATACTGGTATCAAACTGATAAGAATATATCTTAAATTAGAGTTAATAAGCTGTCAGGAGTTCGGAGTTAAGGGCTTCATGTATAGCCATCACAGCAGCTTCCTGATGGATTCTTTGTAAAACAGGACGCAAGATGGCTTGTGTGAATTTTTTTTTTAAATAAAGACCAATAAAAGAAAACAGATTTTTAGCCCAACATGAGTAAAGTGCAATGATAAAAATGGTTTTCATAACCTTTAAGCACAATTTATAACTCAAACACATTTTGAAGTTGATGCCAACTTTGTCAAGAAACAGTCAGTAGAACACATTTTCATGGATAATAGCATGATGTATAAAATACGTATTTGCTTTTATGTTAGGTTTAGTTCACATGTATCTGGCAGGTGTAATCAGCTCCCTCTGCCTGAAAAGAAAAAGCTGCCACAACAGATCCATAAAATTAAAAAACCTTCTCATCAACCATGACATTGTGTTACGATCCCACCTAAGGAAACATAGCATGAAACATTCCTTCAAGCAGGAGTGGTGGATTTAAAAGATGTCCAAAGCTAATGGCACAGTTGATCCTTAGCACAGATGCAATGGATTCCCAATCAAAATAAAGGGGTCAGCTATGTTATCAGCTTGACTCTAAATTACGTAAAAAGCCAGAGGGAACCCTGAGTACTAAGGACTTTTCCTTGAGGGCCAAACATCAATGTGCACCTTATACAATCAAGTAGGAGCTAGTAGAAAAATTCTCCACAATCTAATCATCTAACAGAAACAAACTCAGAATCTTTCCAACATTAAAATGCAATCCAAGAGACTCAAAAAAATTCCAAAGGCGATAATACTGCAGTTAATTAAACCAAAAGCATTAATAAGCCCATGTTCTTGACAGTAGATACTTTACGTAGTAATGTATGGAAATATCAAAAATACTTTTGTTAAGAAAACAAAATAAAATATCTTAAAATGTCTAGGCCAAGGAAAAAAAAATTGAGATAAAACCCATTTCCTTACCTCTTTACTTTCTTCCAGATCAGATTCACTGCTGAAATCTTCTGTATTAAGATTTTCAAAGTCAGATTCCCCGACGGCAATGGGCACAGTAACCGTGAGGCTTGGATTATGTATGAATGACATGTAATCACTCGCGTCAATAATGTACTTTTCCACACTGCTGCCCACTCCACTGGTCGTTCCATTGCCACCTTTGTGATAATCTAAGTCTTTATTTATATCGACTGCGTTATGGTTATACAGACAACTTTCCTTTCGGTTATGAAGCTCTTCCAGTGGTTTGATTTCATCTAGAACTTTCTGTTTCTTAACAAAAGGTTTTTGGAGGCATTCGCGAACTGTTTTTTTAACAAAATCTATTCCCCTTTGTATCCTTCCCACAGCAATCTGGAGATTGTTCATCTCATTGTCATCGTCTGTAGCTGTAAGGTTGTCGGAACTAAATGAACTCAGCAACAAGGCCAGGAACAAATTCAAAACCTAAGCAGTGTATAAAAAGATGAGCGATTAAGATTTCATATAAGGGTTGCACCAAACCCTCGAGAGCATGTGTCATGCTGTCAATGGCCTAGTACACATTTACAATTCATTTGAGGGCTACTGATCAGATGGCGGCTTCGATAAAAACATAGTTACAAGCCATAAAGATGTTACAGTTCTAAATAAAATGATATGCTAAAAGTCTGGATTAGACAATTCATATATTATTCATGCATCAGGTTAAAGCAAGGCCTATTTCATGTCAGTGATTCATGTACGTGTGCTGTCCGTGGTCTCCATGTATCGCTCACGTATCCATTGTCTTTAATGTGTGTATTCCACAGGCCCAGACACAGAAGCATCCCTACCCGTAGGCGCGAGATTGACATCTCACTCAGCTTTGTCAATCAAGCAGGAGGGATAATCCTCTTGACCAGCAGGGACAGCCCCTCACTGATCAAGAAGTTTGATGATCGAATCAATTCATACAAATCGATTCGCTCATCTCTAAACTGCATGAAAAGCAGGTCCTGTGCACTGTGTGCATTCATGTTACTCCTGCTTCCTCTGCCAACCCCTCCCTTTCCTTCATGATTGAACGGCCAGGAAGGATGACCATGCAGGAACTTGGGCCTACCAATTAAGTAGAGGAAAGGGTGGCAGAGAAAGCAGGAGGAGCAAGGGTTCAAACAGTGATTTGGGCCCACCCTTGGTGCATTTAACTAGCAATTTGCATGTGAATTAAAAGTACTGTGTTCTCCAGAATGAAATGAACTGCATTATGTGCAGTTGAGTTACCCCTACAAAACACTGCAGTTGGTCTATCAGTGAATTTGCTGGTGACAGGTTCCCAATTTTAATACCCAGTTTTAGTTACTAAATGTTATACACTGAACTTACCACAAGATTCCCAATTACCATCACTAACATGAACACCAAGATGCACATAGATTGTCCTGCCACCTCCATACAGTCCCACATGGTCTCGATCCATTCTCCACATAGCACTCGGAAGACAATCAGGAAGGAGTGGAAGAAGTCATTCATGTGCCAGCGAGGAAGTTCACAGTCTTCAGAGATTTTACAGACACATTCCTTGTAGCTTTTGCCAAACAGCTGCATGCCAACCACAGCAAAGATGAACACGATGATGGCCAACACCAAGGTCAGGTTTCCCAAAGCCCCCACCGAGTTACCGATGATCTTGATCAGCATATTCAGAGTAGGCCACGATTTTGCCAACTTGAAGACACGAAGCTATGAAGATGAAAATGTTACTATTTTAGTAGCTACTAATTAGAAGTTCTATGGAGTTTACTAGATTGCTCGGACTTTCAAAGAAATTGCCCATCTCTAGAAAAGAGGGGACAAGAACTCTATAATATCCTATGACAAAAATAGTTATCAATGTTGTAGTAAACAGACCATTGGAATATGAGAAAGAGTAGAAGATGCAGCAATGAAACAACTATCAGGTATAAGTTTATGTGAAACATAGTGAAATTCAGACACATTACCACACTGGAGGAAAACTGAATAGATGCACAGTATAAAATAGCATATTGTGTAGTAGAAATCCTATAAAAATACCAAAATTAAAGTGATTATTCATGTCCAATACAGCTATAGCATACATTTTTTTCTTACCAATCTGAATGACCTCAGCACTGATAATCCTTCCACATTAGCAAGGCCCAACTCCATCAAACTGAGGCTCACAATGATACCATCAAAAATATTCCAACCTTCTTGAAAATAATAGTATGGATCGAGGGCAATCAGCTTAAAAACCATTTCCGCTGTGAAGATTCCAGTAAAAACCTGCAGTAAATGGAAATAGATCTCATTAGTCTGATTTACTGGTCATTATGTGCTGATATGGAAAAGAATTATCTAGAAAATGAAAAAGCCTTTTATATTCCAGTCTAAGTTCAGTGCATCGCGTTCTACACTTATTTTGTATTTTTTAAGCAGTCTTTAAATTCTGCTTTTTCATCATTTTTCCTGGGTCTTGTTCCTGTATAATCCCAAAGCTGAACTTTTAGGAGATGTATTTTACTTTGAAATCTTTACTTAATCTTAAAATGAAGTTTTAACACACGTCATTGGCCATCATTAGTAGTGACATCATTCTCAAAACATGTTACATGTGGGATGTACAGTTGTGTTACTTTGGCTCTAATAAGGAGTCTGATTTCTCATGAAATCATTTCAATACGATATTGCATGGACAGGCTGCAGTTTAAACCACAACCACTGGGTGGCCACACATAGACTTATAGAAGATAGACATCTCTGAACACAATATCGCAAAATTATGTTGTTTTGAAAAGCTGATTATATTGTGACACACATGTGTGACACACGTGTCCAGTGAGAGAAGGAGGGACATATCTGTAGTGAAGTCATTGTTTTCAAATATAACATTTTCTTTATATATCATTATTAGAGATGAGCAAAGTTTTCAAAAATTCGATTCGGACACTTTATCGTTTTTTTCAAGAAATTTGCTTAGTTCTGAATTAATTTGTCATGGAGCACGTTAGATCAGCTATATACTGACCTTCAGTGAAAGTGTATTTTGGTGTACATCACTGTGCATTACAGAAACATGCATAGCTAGTCCTTTCTGGTAGTGAAATCGTTACTGTGACAGGCAGGTGGACACCCCAATAACAGTAGAACAAGACAGCTTATTCACCCCAATTTATAAATCAAGGCCTAATAGAATAAATCAAGGCCTAATAGAATTGCTTATCTATTAAACAAGGTCGAAACCCCAATAACAGTAGAACTAGACAGCTTATTCACCCCAATTTAAGAATGAAGGCGTAATAGAATTGCTTATGTATTAAACAAGGTGGACTCCCCAATTACTGTAAAATTAGACAGCTTATTCACCCCAACTTGAGAATCAAGGCAAAATGGAATTTCTTATCAATTAAAGAAGGTGGACACCCTAATAACAGTAGAATTAGATGGCTTATTAGACACCGTCTGTCTGCACGGCATTATGGGTGATCTTGTGTTCCCGGGCTTCTTACTTTTACTTTGCAACACGTGTAGCTGCCATTTTAGGAGAAAAACGATTCATTACTACAAAGTACGAGGAAATTCAGATTTGTAGCAAATTTAGTTTTTCCTAAACTTTGGATCGAATTCAGCTTTGGATGCTTCGATTCGCTCAACACTTATCTTTATCATTGTATAATAGAATGGTATACGATATTCCAATATGCATTCTGTATACATTTTCCACAGTCTACTACTTTAACTTTTTCAATAGTAAGAACCAATTTGAAATTTGCTGCAATTGTGTATTCAATGCGTTGTGTCAAGTTAATGTTTGCTACACCTTGTGCGATAGTTGCAAGAATCCACAACCCTATATAAAGGCACAAACAGCTCCTATAGATCTATATTAAGGGCCTCCCTAGAGGCAAACAATCTAGAAAAGTATACGGCTGCCACTGTACCTCTATTATATAGTATGTAATGGAATATGGCATAATTTTTCTTTCTCACAGATTCCAAGTGCATCCGTATAAAAAAAGATCAGATCTCATGTACAGTATATACTTTAAAAGTCTATAGGCACTGCTCAGTAAAGAGCCATAATACTGCTGACGACATGATCCCTAAGAGTCTTATTTCCTGCATAAACTTTTTACAAGAATTTCTGTGTCCTAACCTTTTCTTCTTTCCATTTTAGATCTAGCACATTCATTATCATCAGATTTCTTCACAGCATCTCTCTCAGCTGGTCTACACAAATGACAATCTTGCCTTTTAGAATTATTTCTTCCAAAGTAACTTTGTGTATAAACCTTCAAAACACCAGCATGATGCCAGATAACGACCAGACAATTATTTTGGTTTACCCAACTACTTATCATTGTGGGAACATTTTGCTAATTGATTCTCAAGGTTGCTTTATGCTTTCCCTGAACAGCTCTAAATGTCTTACATTGTCGGAACAACTGAAGTAGTTAAACTTCTATACAGAACTTCCAAAAGGACCATTTAGGCAGTTTAGGGTGTTGTTCATAGGCAAGAAAATGTAATCGCTCCACTGTGTCTTCATTGAAGATTCAATCTTCTCCAGTTCTGATGACAACTTTTATCATCCTCCTCTGGTCAGTGTTCACATAGGGGATGTATATGTGGACGAAAAGGCCAAATTGCGAATGTCCAATGCCAATGCGAAATTGTCCAAATCGCTATTTTGGACAAATCTGAAATACTATATGTATGCCTGATACATAGACAGAGACAGATACCTGGACAAGTCTTTTCTGAAGGCTTGTGTGAAGAATGACAAATGAAGACATTGTTCCTGGATTTACCAATGATCCAGTACCGTGTCATGCCATTTTGGTTTGTTGGCTTCACCCACTATCCCCTGATGTGGAGGACTCCATGGGGAACAAGAGAATTAACTGTCTTAACATCTGGAAGCCATGCTACAGTTGGACTTATTATACTGCAAAACTTAAAGGTAAGCAGGATTACATTAGATGCCAACATGCATTAGATGGAAAGCTGATCATACAATTTAGATAGCTGTCGTTCAGACTTGGCCCATCATACATATGTTCACAATAAGGCCCTATTCACACGTACGCAATGTTTGTCTGCACCCGTTCCGCAAATTTGCAGAACGGGTGCGGACCCATTCATTTTGAATGGGGACATGATGGATGCGGAGAGCACACACTGTGCTCTCCGCATCCGCATTTGCGGAGCACTCCGCCGATCTTCCGGCCGGCGGCTCTGCAAAATTATAGAGCATGTCCTATTCTTGCCCGCAATTGCGGACAAGTATAGGCATCTCTATAGGGCTGGTGGCAAGGTCTGTTGCTGGTGACAAGGTGTGAATTAGGCCTAAAGATAGAGAAATAAGCCGCTGTCAGATACCTCTGGCAGCAGCTTGTCTCCCTTGGGAAAAATGGTATTGGACATGTTAAGATCCAAAAAAGTCCTCATGCACATTAGATGGTCTTCTGGTCCTGGCGAAAATGGCAGGTTTGGCCAACACTAATCTAATGTGTATGGCCAGCCAAACTTGCCATAGTTAATGTGTATGGTAGTATCCTGAGTGTCCCTGATGGTAGATGCTGGGAGTAGGAAGAAGCAGCCATGCAGTCTTTTAGCATGCCTGATCCATTGTTCCAGGTAGAGTTAAGGTGGCCATACACATTAGTATAAAGTTGATGAAAATAGATGATTTAAACAAACAATAAAGTTTGTTGGTTGGAACTTTACAACGAGCGATAGTTTTAGACAACCGATAACAGACCATTGCCATCTAAAAAGAAGTTGGCCCAGTTTAATATTTTAGTCCTATAGTCGTTTTATATCCTTCACTCAAAAAAAAGATCGGTAGTTAACGAAAGATCTTTCTTCGAAAACACATCAGTGTTTTGGTCAGTGATTTCCATTAGTGACTGTGAGCCAAAACCAGAAGTGAAGCCTCCACAGGGATCAGGTATAAGGGAAAGATCTGCACCTGTTCTGTGTTTAGAGTGGCACCTGGTTTTGGGTCAAACTCACCGATGGAAATCACTGACCAAAAACTGACTGTGTTAATAAGGGCAATTTGCAGAATGTAACGGGCAGCCCATTATAGAAATCCCTATTCTTGCGGACAAGAATAGGACATGCTCTAAATTTTATTTGTGGGGCCGCGGAACGGAACAACGGATGCGGACAGCACACAGAGTGTTGTCCACATCTTTTGCTGCCCTATTGAAATGAACGGGTCTGCACCCGTTCCGCAAAATTTCAGAACGGATGCAGACCCATTCATACGGTCGTGTGAATGAGCCCTAAGTCCTAAGGTGTATGAACAGCTTTATCTAACAGCTGATACTGATTCACACGGCTGATTTAAGTTTCTTTGAAGTAACTTTCCTGAAGTACACATGGTTATCCAGCCCGTAGTTATTATTTTCCAAGACAATTAAACAGATCTTGTTATAGCACCACTGCATCTAATCCTTCCCTCTCATTAGTACTGAACAAGTTCGCATGCAGTAATATGCACTAAGAACTTAATCTCATTTGCTTTTCACCACTGGGCCTTTGTACTGCTGCGACTCTGCTGGCTCATCACAGAAAGCCAAACTTCTACAATTTAGAAATGCAGGATTAATGTTTTCTTGAAGTTTAATTTATTGGGAAATCCTCATTACAAAACAATTTTAACTAATATAAAGGATAAATTTAGTGTCCTATATATTCACATTGTGAAATGAAATGCTATTTAATGCTTCTATTGGTTTTTATTACTCTATGCATCTAAAAAAAAGTAAATGAAAACATGAAGAAACCATGCAAATTGTTTTATTAAAACTTCTTACCTTTCTGTTTCTACAGATCTTATGCAGGCTTTTGTCTCCATGGTGACAGACTACAAACAGATCGTGTGTAGTCTGATCCTGCAATCATATTGCCTTATTTTTGTCCCCTATGTTTTGCAAACTAACTAATGGTATGTAAGCAAGAAGTAGGAGAAAGATGGAAGATAGTCTGACTGTTGGGTGATACTACAACCGATTTGTTTGCAGCTCGAAACAGTGGAGACATATAAGTCCATATAGGAGCTGTGAAAGGAGATTCTTAATAGGGACTGATTGTAAAAGTGTTAGAATTTAGATGCATTGCAATGAAGAACATTGGCTGCAAAGGTTGGCATACCCTAAATTTGTCTTAGTCTGACCAAAACCCAGTCCTCTGGCAGACACATCATAACATAGGTATGTCATGGTTCAATCAAAGCTCAGACCTGACTCCTGATTAGCATGTACATTTAGTCTATTGTGCATGGTACATCATTGCTGATTACCATGAAAAATTACTAATGACATGTTTATATGGCCCACTAGCATATCATTATTCAGGAAAATATCATGACTAGTGTTAAACGAACTTGCGATTTGCAAGTTCGGTGTTCGGGTTATCTAAGAATTCCATAATAGATTCTGTTACCACGGACCATAACGGAATTCTATGACGGCACGCACCACGGAAGCCTATAAGAGGCATTCCATATTGCATTCCGTCATAATAGAAGTCTATGGCCAGCACAGCCCCGACTCATTCATCATTATTTTCACCACAAACTGGCATAAATAATGAATTAAATCTACAGCAGTTCTGAGGGGCCATAGATATAATTTCGGCTCATGGACTGCTGGAGGAGCTATGCAATTACATACCTGTCAATTATGTGGCTCTGCAAGCAGAGTGGGCCCCCTCAACAACGGCGTAACAGAAGCGGGTCTTGATGGATCAGAGTCAATGTCTTTGTACAAACTGCTGCTACTTATAAGGTGTCTAAAGACAGATCATCACATATTTTGCTTACCAAGTTACCAGCGGAGAGAACATAGTTGAACTCTTCAGTCATTGGGTAATGTTCCATAGCCATAAACAGAGTATTCAACACGATGCAGATTGTTATTGCAAGGTCCACAAATGGATCCATCACAACTAATTTTACAACGTGCTTTATCTTCAGCCACAAAGGACTGCAGTCCCAGATCAGAAACGTGTTTGCAAACTTGTACCAACATGGTGGACATTTCTGCCTGGACTCTTCAAGTTCTGAGAAAAACAGGGAAACAGTGTATTATTAGTGTTGAGTGAGCATGCTTGGCCAAACTGGTGTTCGACTCGAGCATTGCAATGCTGGGCACATCGCGGTGTTTGGCTGAATATGGCGTGTGCTCGAGTGCGATGCTTGAGTCAGTGTGTTTAAATCTAATTTAGCCTCTATTTTTGAACAGTTTCTGCCGTGATTTGACCTTACAACCTTCTACATTAGAGGCAAGTACCTTAACCACTCAGCTATAAAGCTGAATAATAAACTGTGTCAGAAAAACCTCATAGTAGTTTGTCATGTACTAAGTATTCCTATACAGCAGAAGTATCAAGTTAGATTTCACTGCAGGTTAACATGTAGGTTATAGCGTAGTGCTTAAGGTTCTGGGATCTAATATAAAAGGTTGTGAGCTCAAATCCCAGCAGAAACTTTTCCGAAATAGAGGCTAATTTAATATATATATATATAAGTTTTTAGCCATAATATATTTACATACATTATTATATATTTAGAATATATAATATAATATATGTAAATATATTATAGCTAAAACATCAGTGGTAGTTTCTGACATATTATGGATTCATATATATCAGAAGTATGATTATATATATATATATATATATATATATATATATTTAGTAATAACACATTTATTTTGTGCCATACATTTTTTAGAATTACTAAAACAAATATAAAATATTTAAATTTAATTTAGCCTCTATTTCTGAAAAGTTTCTGCCGGGTTT
This sequence comes from Bufotes viridis, assembly GCA_033119425.1. Taxonomy (NCBI): domain Eukaryota; kingdom Metazoa; phylum Chordata; class Amphibia; order Anura; family Bufonidae; genus Bufotes; species Bufotes viridis. The sequence continues at coordinate 132,681,994 of CM065595.1, read as the reverse complement.
TGAACTCACAGCCTTCTACATTAGAGCCAAGAACCTTAACCACTTCGCTATACAGCTACATGTTAACCTACATTGAAATATGAAATAATACTTCTGCTGTATAGAAATACTTAGTACATGACAAACTACTATGAGTTTTTTCTGATACATTTTCTGATACATTTTCTCATTCAGCTTTATAGCTGAGTGGTTAAGGTACTTGTCTCTAATGTAGAAGGTTGGGAGTTCAAATCCCAGCAGAAACTTTTCAGAAATAGAGGCTAAATTCTAGTTAAATACACTGGGTGTCCTCAAGCACTGACTCCATGTATAGACATAGCTATATATGGAGTCAGAGCAGGGACTCCTAAGCCGTGGACTCACACTGAGGGATTCCTTCATTGTACAGCAATCTTCTGCATAGACCTCAGTGGGACTCAGCACCCTCCCCTCTTCAGAGCAGGGGGTACCTAGTTTAATGCTCTGATTCTCCGACTGACTTCCATTGTAGAGCACCTGAGCCCAATGTGTTGTACTCGAGCACCAGAGCACCCTCGATCAACACTATGTATAATGTCTTATTTCTGTTCTTAGGTTAACTAATGTTGTCCTGAATGAATCTGCCCCCCCCCCCCCTTCATTAGGTGAGGATACTGATACTCCAAGAGGGTACCTGAAAATGTGCTTTCCTAAACATTAAACCCTTTTAACATAAGTATTAGAATACATAAAATGAAAACCATTGTGTTCATTGACATCCCGATAAAGGGAACATCCTGATTGGGGGGGGGGGGATTTATTATATATGCTGCTGGAGGATGTGCTATGTCTATAATATGTTTTATGTCATAATGATAATGATGTCACACATATATCAACTCAGGTGGTACTGTGTGGAGAACATGTACACGTATGCAATCCCACAATATGATGTATATTCATATGCTGTCACCAAATACTGAACATATAAATAATACTGCCATATACTGTATATAAATCATGACACTACATATCATGCGCATAAAAAGGCCACCATATTTTATACACAGAAATAAGGCCACCAAATATGGGACACATAAATAATTGCATCATATGCTCCATGTATAGGTATATACCATCATACAGTATATTGTACATATCAATTATACCGCCATATACTCTATGTATAAATAATATGAATATATTATGTTCACAGAAAAAAGCTACCATATACTGTACACATAAATAATGTCATATACTATACATATAATTACGGTTGCTAATATAACATTCACACACACAAATCTGCCATATACTGTACATATCTGCCTTAGGCCTCATGCACACAACTGTTGTGTGTTTTGCGGTCCGCAAATTGCGGATCCGCAAAACACGGATGGCGTCCGTGTGCGTTCTGCAATTTGCGGAACGGCACGGACAGCCATTAATATAACTGCCTATTCTCGTCCGCAAAACGGACAAGAATAGGACATGTTATATTTTTTTGCGGAGCTACGGTACGGAGTAACGGATGCGGACAGCACACGTAGTGCTGTCCGCATCTTTTGCGGCCCCATTGAAGTGATAGGGTCCGCATCCAAGCTGCAAGAACTGCGGCTCGGATGTGGACCAAAACAACGGTCATGTGCATGAGGCCTTATACTGCACATACAGTACAAATGATAAATATAATGTAAGTTTCACCTACTCATTACAATTACAGGGTCATACATACAAACATGGCCAATATATACACTCAGATATTCACACCCCCAACCCCCTACCGACGCTTTTCCGTTTATTGCAGCTGCCATAAAGCTCAGCTATAGTAACTTACCTTCCATCGTATTTGTCAAGATGCTGGCAACGCTCAAAGCTCTCTGCCTCATGGCCGTGGGATCTTCTAACAGATCCATAGACACCTGATAACAGCTAGATTTCCTTTTCCTCACTTCGGTCTCGGTAGTAGTTCCCTGAAATGAAACCATATATGAATAACCCAGAAGATGACGGCTCACTGTATTGTTTGCTTTCGTCCCCTGACCCTGGTTCTTCGCCGTCATTTAACGCTGATTTCTCATTTATTTGCAATCACTTGCGTTGTCTCTGCATATAACACAGAATGGTCCGTGAAGCAGGAAAGTGAGATGACAAACTGCAATATATACATATATCGATATGCATATATCTATAACACAATGGACAATGTGTATGCCTCCTAATATAGATAACTTACAGCAGACTGTATAACATAACAAGCGGCGAGCTGTCCTCTCGACATGCAAGAGCTAGGGAGGATTACACTGAAAAGACACGATACTTCGCTAGTGGCAGGATCTCCGATTTGTTCACTGGCAAAATGTACTTCTTTCACATTAAGAAATTGTATTTTCACCATTTTAAAAGAAAAACAAAACAAAAATAATTCTGAAGCATGTATTCTTCAAACTCTACTTAATGCTATTCCTCTGTTATTCCGCCTGGAAATGTATACTGTATATAAACTGTCTGGGTAATATTATTCCCCTTGTCAATATGGCATGTGTTCACACACTCTGACTCTGTCAGATGCATGCAGTTTCATACCCACTGACAAGGGGTATGGTAGCACCCAGTCCAAATTTTTTTTCTTCATGTATTTGCATAAGCGGTAACAGAGGATCGGCACAATTCAGGGTTCTAAGAAAAGACGCTACAGAATATTTAATGTAGGATATGACAGGAGAGGGGACCCTTTTTAAGACAATCAAAGTTGAAATCAGGACCAATATTTAAAGGGGTTGTCGATATAATACATCGTTTGGCTCTTTGCTTGGGCTCACAGAGGAAAGTCTTCCTGTCTGATGCCCATTTACTGAAAAAGGCGACATGGACTAGAGTTGCCCAGCTGTGACAACCCCTTTAAGGATCTACTGTCTTAAATGGGGCAAATACGGTTCTCATATGTGAAACTGTAGCTTTAAAATAGAATTACACTTTTAATCCTCCACTTGCCATGAATGTCAGCAGTCCCAATTTTGCCATCAAATAGGACCAAAATAGATGAGAGGTTTCTGAAAACCCCACCCAAAATGGTGTGGTTTAAGGGTGTTTCTATTTATCCGTGGCATTAATTTCCTAAATTTGGTTATAGTTACCAACATTTGAGGTGGTAAAATCGGGTCATATAAGCCCCGCTCCCAGTAATGCCCAGGACCCACCCTGAAACACCTATTTTTGGGTTGAGTTTGCATTAGCCATGCCTATTTTCGCCCCAGGACAGTGTAAATTTGCTGGGACTGTCTCTGAAAATCAGGGAGAGGCCGGTAAATTCGGGACAGTTGGCAACTATGCATGAGCAATTAGTGACAGCAAGTATAGAAAATAATAATTTGCCTAATTTTCCCATAAGAGAGCTTTCTCTATAGACAAGTGATGTGTCATAAGTCAGGCATACTGTTGGGTCTTAAAGGGTTTTTCCAGGAGAAAAAGACTGATGACTTAACCTCAGGATAGGTCATCGATATCTGATGGGTGGGGGTCTGACACCCGGCACCCCCACCAATCAGCTTGCAGTTTTGCCTAGGTCAAGTGATATCACATTCATTGGTCGCATGGCCTAGGTGCAGCCACCATTGAAATTCAATACCAAGCACAGCCACTATACTATGTGCGGTGCTGTGCTTAGTGAGCTGCGAGAAGAACATGACAGCTGGAGTGCCGGAGGTTAGCCATCAGTGGTCTAGGTCAACACGTCTAGATTTATAGTTCTTATAGATAGATTGCAAATCATAAGGAGAGCTGAGAGTGAATACAGATTCCTAAGAGAAAGATTAGATGCTCTGTTAGGGCCCCATGCACACAACTGTATCCGTTTTGTGGTCTTTAAATTGCGAATCTACAAAATACAGATGTAGTCCGTGTGCAATCTGCATTTTATTAGTGGACCCATTGTTTTCAATGGGTCCGCGGTCAGCATTTTTCAGGCATATTCTCTCTTTTTGCGAGAAAGACGTACGGATGTGGAAAGCACACGGATGATCTGTGTGCTGGCCACATCCGTATGTCCATTCCGCAAAAACATGTCCTATAATTGTTAATAAAATGCGGGGAGCAAACCCACAGAAATTAATTTGTGGCATACATTTTGTGGATCCGCAAACTGCAAAACGGATACGGTAGTGTGCACGGGGCCTAAGACTTACAGAGCATGCAGGAACAGGTCAGCGTGATCTGCAATCTTTATCATTCATATAATTAGGTATTTTGGCCAGTGCGTTCCAGAAGAATATCAGCAGTGATCATAATTACTCCATTCTGAAAAATGAAGATCATGTCTGAAGATGAGCAAATGTGACATTGATAAACTGATAGGATTATGAGGACACACACAGACACCTGAGAGGTCAGTACAGTGATGCTGGTGTTAGACTATGCTCACAACTACATCAAGTTTTTAGTTTTTCTGTTGACTGGACCAAATAAATGAACTTTTTGGAGTGCTCGATCTGTCATATGATGGAGTCTGACGGATTCCGCCACATTGTCCGCCATCTTGACGGGAAGAATAGTGCTGTATGTTGAATTATTCTTCCAGTCATATACTTATGATGGAGCCGATGACAGAGTCTTACATAGTATGATAGTAGCATCGCAATAATTTCAACATAAGGGCCTTACTCGCATGTCAGTGTTGGATCAGTGATTTCCATCAGTGATTGTGAGCCAAAACCAGGAGTAGATCTAAAACACAGAAAACGAGCGAATCTTTCCAATATACCTTATTTCTGTGTAGCCTCCACTCCAAGTTTGGGCTCACAATGACTGATAGAAATCACTGACGTGTGAATAAGGTCTAATTGCGCCTAAGAAAGTTAGAAATATTATTTGCTCATCTTAAGACACATATTAACAGTGATGTAAACAGCTCGGGATGGCGCTGCCAGCAGACAAAGGCTCTGTTCACATTAGCTTTAATGGGGTCCTTTGAGGTTTCCAGACACCAAGAAAAGTGCACTCCACAGTTCTATATATTGCACTCCCAACAGACCCCATGGTCCACTGAGATTCACGAGTACAGGCTGCCATGGCCTCTTTATTAACAGACGTGAATACACTAGTGTGAACAGAACCTAAACAAGACACACACTTGCCAAAGCAGGATATAATGAAACAATATGAGAAGGGAAAGTATTTCTTGTGGTTGTGACTATATGCAGAGTTGTACTTTAATCAAACACGTTAGGAAGATATGCGCAGTTCTTCCCACCCTCCAACCATTTATCACCACACTATCCCTGGAAATAGTCCAGTGGCCACTACATGTGTAAGATACCTCTACACCAAATTTATGTCCAGGGATGGGGAGGTCATAAGCAGAGCTGAGGGACAAATTTTCGTTTTGGTTGGGAATATTAATGTTCATGTAAAAAAAAAAAAACACTACAACTCAAAAACAACCAGATCCAGAGTTGACACTGGATCCAGCGGCGAAGATAAGAAAAGATATGTGGTATTAAGGCACCACCATGCCTGGGCTACATAAATCTTCCTTACATTGTCATCAGAAGTTGGCTTATCTATTATCACCTCTGGCAGTAGTAGTCCAACAGGCGATGTTGGGACAGATGGACCACCGAGCAGAGAGACCACTCCATTGCAATCCACGGTGCTGTGCATCTTGCCATTCGCCGGAAGCATTGGTATGGTCTTCGATGTCTTGCTGGCCATGCTTATGTTGCTGTTTCGCCTTTCCCCATGTCTGTGAGGTACGAACAAAGAGCCTCTTCTGCTTTCATTGTCTTCAAAGGTACTGTGTTCATCGTCTGCAAAATCGTTTTCTGAGCCCATGTCTTTTGCGCGGTTTCTAAAGCTGAACAGGCTGGCTCTACTATTGCGTCTCGGAGAAAACAGAGATTCACGAATGCTCAGTAATGACTGTAACAGAAGAGCAAACCAAAATTAAAAATACATCTAAATCTTTCCATGAGGCTTGAATCACACATGCAGGTTTTGTGAGAGTCCTAAAACAATGGATCAAAAACCGGACACAACAGTTGATCCCTGGGTAGCACCTGTACCGATTCTTTGCTGCTGATGACATTTTCATCAAATATAAAAGAAGAAAAAAAAACGGTAGGGACCCACATCTCACTTTTCTGTCCATTAATCTCCATTCACAAACCCTGTTTTCTCCGCTATAGGGCAATCCATGTGAAAAACAATTTAACCCCTGATACCTCACTAGTATTATCATCTACAGGAACCATATCACAAAAATGATAAAAACATTTTTAAACTATACCTGATGAGGGGAGGAAAATTTGTTTTCGTAAGTCAGTCGGTTTCCTTCAATGGAGAAACGGAAGCCTTTTCTTTTAATACTGGTTTCAGATTCAGACTTTGGAAATTTTTCATCATCACCCCTCCCGTCGTCTCCTCCACGCTTCTTCTGCCTTATTTTATTCTTTCGATCTTTGGCGCTTTTTGTACTTAGTTTGGAAACTTCTGATGAACTTTCTGAGAGGGGTCCAAAGCCGCCATCTTCACTGTACTCTCTTGACAGATTTAAGGCTGCTGTGGCTGCGGCCTAGTTGAAGCACATAACAGTATGTTGTTATAGCATAGACAGCCTTAGGCTAGTTTTACACTAGCGCTAAAATCTTCCAGCAGGTTGTTCCGCGAGAGGAGTAGCCTGCCAGTTCATCATATCTGTCATGGTTGGATACCACCGTTCCCCGATGGAGCCTACTAACTCCTGCAATCACTGGTTCTTGTCTGGCTGAATCCTGGCACTAATGCCAGAAACAGGCTGGATCCTTGTCAGATCTGGCGGAGAAAGGTAGTATCCAGCTATGCTGGACAAGATGACTCTGGCAGGCGTTTCCTCTGCCGAAACAGCCCGCTGGAAGATTTTAGCGCTAGTGTGAAAGAAGCCTTAGAGCAGGGATGGCCAGCCTGTGGCTGCTATCAAACTACAACTCCCACCATGCCCTGCTGTAGGCTGATAGCTGTAGGTAGTGTGGGCATGCTGGGAGTTGTCGTTTTGCAATGGCCGGCAGAGTCTTAGGTTGGCCTTAGAGTGTGAAAGATATAGCAGTCATTACAATTGAATAAGATGGATTTTATCTTCAGTACCGTCTCTCCTATGACAGGTTCTCTTTATAGTACAAGCAATGGGATTTTCAAAGCAAAACAAATTTAACAGTTTAGGACATTGCAAATTATTTCATTACTATATGAAGTACACAGCTGGATATATATGAGTGTACCTGGGCTTCTTCTTGTTGCTTTTTAAGTTGCTCTAACATCTGCTGAAATTCAACTTCCTTCTGCTCCGCTTCTTCTAGAGTGGCCTGGTTCTGCTCTTCATAAGCCATGGCAACTACCGCCAGGATCAAGTTCACCAAATAGAAGGAGCCCAAGAAGATCACCAATACAAAGAAGATCATGTAGGTTTTCCCGGCAGCTCGTAGGGTCTAAAGAAGAATGCATATAGTTGGCATATGGTAATTTCCCCATGATATAATTTGCATACTACATTGTTATAGGAGGTTTGGTTTCCATTTAGTACAATGTGTTTTTCTTACAGAGTCCTTCCAACGATAAGCAGATCATTAGGTGTTTCACTGATGGACCCCCAGTGATCAGTGATAACTAGAGATATTTTGTAACATTTGATTTGCTGAATTTTACAAAAAAATCAGCTTTGTGACGAATTACTTTGTCACGAACCACATTTCTTTGTAAGTAGTGGGTGCAATGACAGGGAACGGTGATTGCGCCATCTTTGTATCCCTCAGATGCCGCGTTCATAACTGATCATTCAATAGGAATAATACAGTGTAAAATAAATAAAAAAATAATAAATAATACCTACCTAATCCATTTGCTCAAGACAGGCCGGCCATCACCATCTTGCTTGAAGGTCTGGCGCAAAATCTCGTGCGGCCCGAGATTACGTCATCACGCCGGCAGGAGTGGTGACATCATACGTCACCACGCACAGGATTTCGGCCGAGATCTTTAAGCAAGATGGTGGCGGGCGGCCTGTCTCGAGCAAATGGATCAGGTAAATATTATTTTTTTTGTCTTTTACACTATTTCAGGTTAAATCGATTTGCTACTGCGAAGCACGAGGAAATTCGGCTTTGCGGCAAATCGAATTTATCCTGAAATTCGTGGACTTTGATTCGCTCATCACTAGCAATAACCAATATTTAACTGCCCTTCAGCACCAACACAGTAAAAATATTGTCAATGGCCTGTTCATGTAATGCATGGACCAGCTGGGTCTTCCAAATGGAGAGATGCTCTTTGGTATCCCCTATAGTAACACAGGATTCCCTAATGTGGAATTTTTAAACTAAGTAACCCCTGTAAGGATTTCTGGATTTTTTTATGCAGTAATAGATACTGAAATCACAATTTTTTTCATGAAAAACCCTACGTGACCATGATTATTGCAGAGCAGGAACAATATATTGTGCTAAAATTATCATGAAATATACAAATTGGTCTGTGAAGATTGAAAGCCAAATATCAGTAGTAATATGTCAGACCAACCCCACATGTATATTCTCTTGAAGATGTTTCGGCATCAGACTGGCCTCCTCCATTAGAATGCAATCTAATTCAGGAAAGCCAGTCGTATGACTGGCGAAAGGTCTTCAAGGTTACTGCTGATAAACCATGACCTGCATTAATGAGAACCTTCACAGACTTAAATCCAAATATTTCTTTAGTCTTGGCTCTAAAATGGCCAGTTTCTAACCTTTTAACCTTTTATATGTTTTCTCTTGTGGTATCACAGTTATGACCTGTTTCGAGATCTGTCATGTTATTTTACGTTGTAATACCACACTTCTATCCAAGAGCAATACCGAAAAGGGTTCTTTATAGTTAGAGTGGTGAAACTATGGATGCTCTACCCCATGAGGTAGTAATGGCAGATACTATGTCATCACCTAGAAAAGGGCTAGATGCTTATCTAATAACGACATTGAGGGTTATTACTAATCTAGCAATTAATATTATATAATTGACAAAGGTTGAACTTAAAGGATTTCTGTCACTAGAATTTTCACTATTAAACTGGCTGACATTAGCGATGTGCTAATGTCAGCTGCACCTAACTATGCAATTCTTGTGAATAATAATGCCCTCGTTACTGCAGAATTCTTACTTTATAATATGCAAATTAGCCTCTAGGTGCAGGGGGCGTTGACCCTGGTCCTAGAGGCTCCGTTCTCCCACCTCATTACACGCCCTTCAAGACTTGATTGACAGGGCCAGGCAGCGTTCGCATCCTCCTGCCGGCCCTGTGCGCTGGGGAAATCTCACGCCGTTCAGGCGTGGTGAGGAATCTGGCAGCCGGCGAGCGTCCTTCCCTCACCGCGCCTGCGCCGAATACTGAACAGCGGGAGATTTCCCCAGCGCACAGGGCCGGCAGGAGAATGCGAAGGCTAATTTGCATATTATAAAAGTAAGAATTCTGCAGTAAGGGGGCATGAAGAATCACGAGAATAGCATAGTTAGGTGCAGCTGACCTTAGCACCTCGCTAATGCCAGCCAGTTTAATAGTGAAAATTCTAGTGACAGAAACCCTTTATTGGATCTGTGTTTTTTTTTACTTTGCAACTTTGAACAGAATACCCACCAGTTGATATAAGTTTTCCCAGTAGTCTTGCGTCATCAACCGAAATAAGGATAGGAATGCCCAGCTGAATGTGTCAAAACTTGTATAGCCATAGTTAGGGTTTCTTCCGATTTTAAAGCACACGTATCCTTCTGGGCACTGTCTAAACATAATAATGATAAGAGCACATGAAGACAAGGAAATACGTACCCAATATCGGAAATTCACATCACATTCTTACAAGATGCATTTTGTGATATCATACATTTTGGTAAAATTTGGTTGATAACTATATACAAAATGAACGACTTTGCCAAACATCCAGCATATAACAGCAGTCATAGGATTCCTAGCTATGGATATTATAAAAGGATTCCCAGGGTTACAAACTGGTGAAGATATTTAGGTACATGAGAATTGTTGAATAGATGTACCTTGACTAAGGCCTCATACACACAACTGTATTTTGTTTCCTTGTCCGTCCTGTTTTTTTTGCTGATAGGATGCTGACCCATTCATTTCAGTGGGCCCGCAAAAAACGCGGACAGCACACTATGTGCTGTCCGCATCAGTATATCCGTTCCATAGCCTATCAAAAAAAATAGAGCATGTCCTATTTTTTTCTAGATTGCGGGCAAGGATAGGCATTACTACAATGGATTCGCAAAAAAAAACGATCCACACAAAAAAAAAAACGGATGCCATACAGAAGTCATCCGTTTTTTTTTCGGATCCACAATTTGCTTAACGCAAAACACATACGATCATGTGCCTGAGGCCTTATAATGTATTTGTCTTTGCAGATTTGCCTAGCTCTACAATTTGAGATTTATACATAAATACCAAGGTGAACATGAATAATATATTATCTCAAATTTTGTCAAAATAATGACCAAGATAACCCTTGACATGAGTATTATCTACCTAAGGAGTAAAACTGGCTATACACAAGACAAATGTTGGCTGAAATTGGTGATTTTGGCCAACTATTGTTTGAAGAACTAGTGCAAACTATTTTTCGCAATGGCCTACTGCAGACTTTTCTGTTCTAAAAATGTAATCGGCCAAGCTGGAAAAACATCGGCCGTTTATGGCTAAAATTGCATGTTTGTGGCGTGATCGGCTGAATTTTGCCAATCATTTCAAACAGCAGGGAATCAGTTTCTTTGAAAAACTGACTGCTTGGTCGGCCAGTTTAGTCTGGCATGTTGCTGGTGGGATTTCCCGTAGAAACGAACTCACAGACGACTGATTGACTGCATTGCAGCCTATCACTGTCTGAGGTGTAATACCAGCTTGACTGAGTTGGCACACAGTTGCCTCCACCTTGAAATTTGATTAATTGTGCAAAGATGATTGGGCTCATTACAAGTCCCTCCTTTTTCGTTTCTTTTTTTCCCCGTTTTTTTTTCAGCGCACCTATTTTCCAGGAGAACTGCATACCATTATTTTGACCAGAGGAGGCCAAATCTTCATGGTGGACTGCTGAGTGGAGACCAGTAGTAGTGTTGAGCGCAAATATTTGAATAGCGAATTTTAATCGTAAATATGGCAACTTCGAGAATTCGCGAATATTTTGAATATAGTGATATATTTTCGTAAAAACGAATATTCGTTTTTTTTTTCCATCTGAACCCATCACCTGCCTGCTTCTTGCTTGTGGGCCAATGTGAGAAGGCTGCCTGCAATATCGTAGTCTGTAGTGAATTTGAATATTCTTCAATATTTAATTTATTTTAGCGAATGCAAAAAAATCGGCAATGTAATATGCGCATTAATCGAGTAAGGGCGGGTTATACGCAACTTTCCTATTGTGTTGGCTTGCTAGAAATTGCAAATATGTAGAATATAGTGATATATTTGTAAAAATGAATATCCGTTTTTTTTATTTTTTATCTGAACCCTTTACATTTACTTATGGGTTCAGATGGAAAAAATAAATATTCGTTTTTACGAATATATCACTATACTCTACAAATTCTCTATTTCTAGCAAGCCAACCCAATAGCAAAGTTGCCTATAACCTGCCCTTACTCGATTAACGCGCATAATACATTGTCGATTTTTCGCATAAGCTAAAATAAATTAAATGATGAAGAATATTATAATTTACTACTGAATTAGAATATTCTTCATTATTTAATTTATTTTATCTTATGCAAAAATCTGCAATGTAATGCGCGTTAATCGAGTTTTTTCTTTCATCTGAACCCTTTACATTTATTTATGGGTTCAGATGAAAAAATATATATATTTTTTACGAATATATCACTATATTCTACATATTTGCGATTTCTAGCAAGCCAACCCAAAAGAAAAGTTGCTCATACCCGCCCGCCCTTGCTCGATTAACGCGCATATTACATTGCAGATTTTTCGCATAAAATGAAATAAATTAAATAATGAAGAATATTCTAATTCAGTCAGGATAAACTCAGGAAACTTCTAGCAGCTTGAAAAATGTAGCCAAAGTGACCCACGCTTGTATTTCACGTTACGAATTCGCATTATGCGATTTTTACATTGCCCCTTTTTCGCAAAGGGGACACACCGCATTCAATGAGGTAGTGCAAACCACGGCATCAACACATGACCATACAAAAGAAGAAGAAAAAGAAACGCTGCATAATCAGGATGCACATCCAATTATAAAAATCAATAATTATTAGTAAACACAAAGCCCAAAAAGTTTAAACCATTGTATACAATTATAACAGGCCAAACTGAGGAATGCAGTTTGACCTGGCGATATACGCAGGGCGCATTACCCACATACCATGATCTTCTGTGTCTTTATTTTGATAAGTATCTTGCACTGTTTTTGATGCTACATTTTTGAACTGTATATTTTCCTGGTGTTCTTACTTATGTTCTTTTATTTAACTTGGTGTTTGTGGGTATGTGTGTTGGACTTATCATTGATCCAAACACAATGTTATAATTGTACACCGTGGTTTTAACATTTTGGGCTTTGTGTTTACTAATAAACTATAAATTTTTATAATTATGCAGCGTTTCTGTTTCTTATTTTTCTTTATATTTTAAGGCTCACTGATAAAATTGATTGCAGGAAAAGATCTTACCCTGAATCTGAAGAGTTGCCGCAGAGCAAAAAGTCCCTCTGACCTTCCAACCTGTAGAAGTGAGCTGCAGGAACAGATAAATGCATGGAAGAGAAAATTGATTTACACAAGAATTTTAAATTGGGGTTATCCCCATCCTATAAAGTGATGGCATATTGCTAGGATATGCCATCACTCTTTGATTGGTGGGACTCCTACCTCGAAAATCGAAACAATGAAGGGGCCACACCACTGATAGCACTGCTGCCTCTTATAAAGTTTTCTCTGTACAGAAGCTCTCTCGGTCACTGGATGAGCAGGCATCCAATGGTAGGTGGATAAGTAACTTTAAAGGGATATTCCCAGCTGGGATGACAATCTCAAGTGCCATCATCATTTTGAGATTATTGACAGACCAAAGTCTGGGACCCCCACTAATCAAAGTTTTTCCTGCACAGCAGTGCTCCCAGTCACCAGTTGTGCAGGGTACTTTTACTAAGCTAAACCAGCACTGTGGCCCCTTCGTTCTCAGGACCAGTGGAAGTCACATAGGTTCAGTCTCAAAGTTGTATAATACCCTAGAGTTCTATTACTTTAACAGATGGTAATAACCCTTTAAAAATTTGAATCAAAGCAACAATTTTTTTTAAATATAATACAAAGAATGTTAATGACTAATGGGCTTTCATTAATAAGTTGTATATAATTAGTTTACATGTATTTGCAGCAGTCTGTCACCAGAAAATTCACATCAGGCAAAATAATCTGTTAATCTCTTGATGTTAATCTCTTAATTTTGTAGAAATGTACTTTTTAATCCATAAGCAAATGAGCTGTTAAGTGCACCAAGGGTGTGCTCAAGCCACTATGGGCACCCTTGCTCTTCCCGCTTCCTCTGCCAGACCCTCCCTCTACTTCATTGACAGGGCCAGGTTCCTGCATCCTCTCTCCTAGCTCCTTCAATCAAGAAGGCGAGTGATAGGCTGGCAGAGGTAGGAGCCCATGTCTCTGACAGCCCATTCTTCTCCTTCTTGATTGACAGAGCCAGGAACGGGCTGGCAGAGGAAGCAGGAAAAGCAAGAGTGCACAGAGTGGCTTGTGCAGCAAGCCCAGGAGGAGCCGGATTGAAAGATCTGAGTCGTAATAGCTCTGGCTGCAGAAAGTGAATCACACTAGCTTTTCTCACATTGTTGCTCCCTAGGGCAAGGCAGTGAAAGGAAGGCACATTCTGGTTCTGGGACCCCCCACCTGATGGTAGTTGGGGTGCCCATAATGTTAAGTGTTCGTATGGGTGCATAGAATGTGTAGAGTGCAATGGCTGGCGTATGGTGCAGGAGTTAACCAGGCCAGATTTAACAGAATAAACATCTCTCTTTACTGTAGTGCAAAATGGGAGTTGTAGGACATCCAGCAATATCAAAAACACAGTTCTTGCAGTGTGAATCTCCCCAGATGGTTTTGTATAGATTTGAGCAAGGATGGAAATCATCCTACTCTTTCCCCTCTTCTTTTACAAATCTCTTCCTGCAGAATCTATTGTTGGCAGTCTGATTTTTTGCAATTGTGCCTGTAATTCTCTACTGAGTCATACAGGTTTTTGCTAAAGATATGACTGGCCAAGTCATGTCCAAGTTTGAAAAGTGTCTTAACAGTATTCCTTTCACTGCAGTAAAGTCTTAATAGCTTAGTTAGCAGGATACCTGACTGAATTCGATGCTCACCCATTCAGATATCTGAACCTTCCTGTTTCTTTATCTCTTTTTTTCTTTCTGTATATCATTCAGAGATCAGTGAGTCTCTATAGCTTCACTCTAGTCCTGTGAGCAATTGAGTTTCTTCTTCACTCTTCCACTACTAGCTAACTCTAGGCTAGAACTCTCTAGACTCAGCTAGGGGCGGATCTAAAATCCATTCCCAAGCTTTCTGTAGTGGCTGTGCCAGAGTTGATTAACTCTGTCACTTCCATACATTACCATGCTGGGTAAAAATGCCATTAAAGACCATTAAATAAGATGACAAGCACTGAACAGCAAACAATTTGCAAGTACCCCCTGTTTTGGAGAATTGCACTTTGGCCCACTGTCAGTGCACTCAACTCCTCATTTGTGTATGAATTATAAGAACTTTTTCTTCGGAATGAGTCACGTGAGATCACTTATGAAAGGTATCATTCTATTCAGCTCAGGTAGTCCAACTAGCCATTGCACCTTATTTAACAGTGAATTTCCTGGTGACAGATTCTTTTTAAAGGGGTTGTCCAATAAAATCAACATCTGTCTATATGCCTATTAATGCATGTAAACTTTAAAGAGGTGTTTTTACCACTCAGGGTACCCCTCTCAGAGTGCCTGCTGAGCCTAAGAACTCAATGCAACCATACATTACATGATAATGGGAACAATAACCAGTGGGTGATATGCCACATTATACTAAAGTTCAGTAGCCAGGCCATCCTTTTGCCTCCTATAGAGCTATATTTCATGAATCTCTCTTGCAAATTTTATGCATCCAGAATAAGGTCTCCCCCCAACAGCCGTAATATAGCTGAATTCATGTGATCCAATCTTACAGTAGATCACCATAAGGGGCCTGGCTGAATATGGACATTATAGAGTTCTGAATGAGACCAAAGACTGAAACCGAGACACTGAAACCATGCAGGAGAAGGTATTGAATATAGGGATATATGCAGAAGCAATACCAAGGGAAATCTCTGAAAATTTTGGTCAACACTTTTAAGAAACTGGAAGAAAGGTATTGAAATATAGTGAAGGACATTTTGAAGAACTACTGTGACATACTATCAGAAAACAGTTTTTGGACAGTTGTTAACCTAGATCTGATGGTACAGATGGGGAAAAGCCCATGTGGACCACCAGAAAACTGCATATCAACATTATGGTGGTCTATAGTTTATAGAGATCTATAGTTTGTTTGTGGTGGAGTAATGGGATTCATCATCACCAGTAGTAACATTTTTATTGAAAATATTCTAATAGGAATGTGTGCAATGCGTTTTCCAAAGAGTTCAAAGAGGGCAGTGAGGGTATCTACTAGATGCTATCTGTTGCCTGTTTTAATTGCATGAAATAATTAAAGACTCGTTTTTGAGCATATATTTCAATTTCCAATTTCTAGATTTTCACTGCGCAACATAAAGAAGGGTATTGACGAGTCTACCCAAATTTACCATAACACCACATAGCCAGACATTATTCATTTTGCTTACATTCGTCTTTAACATATTCCTGCCAGTCAACATCTGGAAAGGTACTGTTGAAGAATGTGCTGTTTGCATCCATTGTGCCGTTGATGTAGGAAGTCGTATTGATTCCTTGATTGTATAGTGGCGGCCAAAGTAAACATTTGTTCCTTAGGTGTCCCATGAATAGCTGCAGTCCTATTAGTGCAAACACACTCAGACAAAACACTGTGAGAATCATCACATCCGAAAGCTTCTTAACCGACTGGATCAGGGCCCCCACAATGGTCTTCAATCCTAGGATCGAAACCACATCATTGTGTTTGTTCCATATGAACGACATCATAAAATTTAAAATCAAGAGTACAGTGAATTGTTTGCATGCAGAAGCCTGGACAAACAGTCAAACATTGACACAAAGCAGTTAACACAATGGACAGCCTGAAGCTGATGGAAAACAGTGAAATGAGTTGAAGAGACGTGGACAATTTTGTGGCTCTCACTCTGCCTCACAGAAGGTGATGCACTTTGCAAAATGGCCGCTTGTGAAATTCATGTTTTTATTTTTATTTTGGGATAGTGGTGTTGTGGTAGGGGAAATTACGCTTAATGTGAATTTACATATATTTCTCTTCTAGTTTCTCTTCTATGTCACATAATGTTATTTCAAAAGAAAACCCTTCATAAAATATAAGTTGCTTCTGATATCTTGAAACGATCATTTCATAACATTCACAAATAGTGTCCTTCCCTATTCTATCTATCTATCTATCTATCTATCTGTCTGTCTGTCTGTCTGTCTATCTATCTATCTATCTTAGAAAATTAGGGGGACATTTATCATCTCCTTTGCGCAAGAAAAGTGGCTTTAAAAAATCATCCCGTGTGTTTGTGACTTTTTAATGCAAGCTGTTTGTGACTTTTTAAATACGACATTTTGAAACAAAAAAAAAGGTCGCAAATGCTTTTTTTTTACACTGCCCTCGCCGCTTTTTAAAAGTCTCTCAAGAAAAATAACAGGAAAAAATTTATCAACTTTGCAATCAGTCCTAATTAGAAATTTCTATTCTTTTATTTTTTATTTTTCCTCTGCAGATTATGTGTTTCCATGGTAACAGACTGCAAACAAACTCTGAGTAGTCTGATCCTGCAGACCTATTCCCCTCTATCTGTCTCTACTTCTGGCTAATCTACCATATAAATGTTATCACAAAAAAAGGAACATATGGAAGGAAGTATAAAATTACAAGACAGCAAAATTAGGATTTTTTTTACTGTCTGTTACCATAAACATGCATTGTCTGCACAGACCAGTGGAAACAAAATTATTTGATATTTTACATTAAAGACTTACTAAAAGTTGCTTAATTTGTTATGACAATAAATTTGGTTGTGAAGGCGTACAGAACTTTCAGTCTGTAATAGCAGCTGTTCTCCGGAGTTTCCAGGAGCTGGACCCTATTGTGTCATGGTCATATGCTTATAGGGGGCTCTTTTTGGAGAAGGGTTTCTCAGTGGAGAGGACTGTTAAAGTAGATTATATTGAAAGAATACTATACACGTGAATGTTATAAAAATGTGCATTTCTTTTTCTCATGAAAGCAATGTATAATGTACAGATAGTTTTCTTTAACTGCTTAATGTCTACATCATGCATATTTGCGCTACCCTGTAGAGGTTATCTAAGTAAAAAAAAAAGCTTATCTGTTTTGGAAAGAATAATTTTTTTTTCCAAAAAGATGTCACATGCAGCTGTCATGCAGTCAGGAAAAAAATTCTACTTCTAAATTTGCAACTGAACCATAACTTTTATTCAAGGAATGTGTAAAATGTCATTTTTTAAAGATGAGGAAACGTGTTTTCATTGTTCTTGCCGTTTGAATCTAAGAAAATGTTGTTTTTTTATTGTAGGTGTGAAAAAAAATATCTCAAAATGCAAATTACACAGACTGAAGATAGTGGAGTCTCATGCAAGAAAGTGTCCAGAACTAGAAAAAAAACTTAACTAAAAAAGTAAATAAAAAAAGCTAATGCTAAAAAAAGCTAGGAATCTTTAGGCTCTCGCTGGCATTGCTCGTTGCGATTCCTGCTTTTTTTCTGATTTTTAGCAATATGAGTGGAAACAAAAAGGCTCTATGCTCATAGGATGTGGCTTATACTTTAATGGAGCAAAAACCAGCCTGCATATTGTAACCTGTCTCTCACCTGGAATGACTGATATTGTTTTCAATGCTCGGAGAACTCTGAATGTTCTCAATGCTGAGACATTGCCCAGGTCCACAAACTCTGTCACATATCTGCAATAGGGGAGTTCACACACAAACACAATGACAGACACAAAGAAACAGTTGGATGTACAAGGGGCCTAACACCTTACACCAATTACTTCTTACCTGGGATTACAGAAATAGTTTTCAAAGCTCTTAATACTCTGAAAGTTCGAAGAGCTGAAACATTGCCTAGGTTTACAAATTCTGTTACATACCTGTAGAATTAAATCAGAGTTATTCAGGATTTAGGAAAATTTTATTTTGCACTGGTCTTCTAGGAAAACCGTGCTGATGTTAATGATAAGAGGGGTGAATACGAGAAGGAAGAAGTTGTGCGGAAAAAAAAAAGAAATCTGTCTATATTATCTGTGGAATTTTAAGGGGATTATGATATATCACTGGGTTTCAGTGTTCAAATGTCAGTTTTAAAGGAAGTTGCCCCCTTAATACATTCTTGAAAACAGTTTACCATGCTATAAAATAACAAGAGTGGTAATACTGACCTTATGTAACAATGGCTGTTGTTGGTCGCTGTTCTCCTGCTTAGCGCCGTGGTCCTGGGCGTCGAGTTCAGTGGTGATCTGCTGCCTGTGCTTCCCATTTACCGCTGCAGTCCTGGGCTCTGTCCTTGCAGGTACTGTTTGTTCTGGGATCTGTTCCACAGTTTCCTTTCTGCCCTGGCCAAAGCATGCTTGCTGCTTTTTCCCTGCAGTATATCCTTAAGGGCCAGTGCGTGTCACTTCCTGTGCTTTATGGGTTAGATCATGTGACCTCGCTGACCAATCCTAGCCCTCCTGCATGTATATAAGTGGATCAGCCCCGTTCCCAGATGCCTGAGTGTCAAAGTCCTTGTGCCCTGCAAAGGTTGCTGATTGAAGTTACCGGCTGACCCAAAATCCAAGAATGCAGGCACAGACAGTGTGACTCCTTTGTGAGAGAGAGTCACCGGAACTGAAAGTTTTGGTGAGGACTTCTCCTTGTCTAGGACCACCTCCCCAACTGATCCTAGACATTGGCGTTTCCAGGCTTCTGTGGACAATTGCACACAAAGTGGGCCTTGCCTCTACAAAAAAGATACAGATTCTCTGTTTTGTGGAGTAAACATTCCTGGTCAGAAAATTGAAGGCATGGGCTCTTCAAATAGGGTGGACACTGGAGGAAAAACCGGCCTCTGGAAGGATGGAGCCAAGCGAGGTGGTCTGGCGCACGCGACCTCTTTAAAACGTTCCCTGAAATGCATATCTATCCTTGTGGCAAGGTGATCAGGTCATTCAGAGTAGACAGACGATGAAACTGGCTTGCGTACTGACCCACAAACAAGGAAACCTGTCATAGACGCAGCAGAGCTGATGCAGCGGAGGACGTGCAGCCGGGCTCTTCAAAGACTAGCGGGAAGGTAGCCAGGAAAGACTGCACATTATTGGTTTCTGGACCTCCATGTTCCCAAATAGGATTTACCCAAGCAAGGGCCTCATCAGACAGCAGGGACACAATGAAGGCAACTTCGGAACGCTCAGTGGGAAACTTCTGCCTATGCAACTCAAAGTGGATCAGGCACTGCTTCAGAAAGCCATGACAGGTAGGTGCCACGCATCCTTCCTCCTCTAAGGGCGTTGACTAAGTGAATCCCTCATTTTTCACAGTACCCCTGAAGGTGGGTATAGGCTTTCCTGAGAGGAACACCAGGTTGCTACCTCTTGAGGAGCATTGGCACACGAGGCAGCTGGTCCAGGAGAACCAGGAGGTACCTGAGCAAGGTACCAGAGGTAGAGACATAGTCAGAAGGCCAAGTCATAACCAGGAGCAACAGTGCAGGGCCGAAGGATGAATCAGAGACGAAGTCAAACAAGCAATAGGTCAGGGTAGGTGACACAGATACAGGTCAGGCAGTCCGGGTTGGCAACAGGAGAGTCAAGGCAAGCAGGAAGGGATTAAACAGGTAGCAGAGTACAGGAACACAAGCATTAGTCAGGTACACAGAAATACACTGAGAGAAATCAGCAACCTTTGCAGGACACAAGGACCTTGACACTCAGGCATCTGGAAAGAGGGCTGAGCCACTTATATACATGCAGGAGGGCTAGGATTGGTCAGTGAGGTCACATGATCTAACCCATAAAGCACAGGAAGTGACGAGCGCCGGCCTTTAAGGAAGTGCTGCAAAGGAAGAAGCAGCAAGCATGCTTTGGCCAGGGCTGCAAATAAACTGTGGAGCGGATCCCAGAACAAAAATTACCTGCAAGGACAGAGCCCAAGACTGCAGCGGTGAATGGGAAGCACAGGCAGCAGATCACCGCTGAACACGACGCCCAGGACCAAGACGGTAAGCAGGAGAACAGCGGCGCACAGTCTCCTGCCAATTACTTGCCAATATGTCCGGGGTTCCTTGCTCATCTAAGATCAACCAGATTCAGAGATGATCATTGATTTGTCAACATGACGTGTGATATGCTCCAATGAAAACATTGCCTGTCGACACATGCCCACTACAGACAAGCATTTCAACACCTCTACACTGTCCAGTGGCTGCAGGGTTGACCTCAATGGTGTTGAAATGTTAATGCTACAGCAAATGACTGGCCGTAGTGGGCTCTACAAGGCCATAGGCTCTACAAGGAGATTTCCCGGTGGGCCGATGCTACTGGCTAGATACATGATCATCTTATGACCTCGGTGGTAAATGACACTGGGAGCATCAGGTTCTTATGTACCTGACTGGTGGCTGCAGATGCCTCCTGAATTAAGTTGTATGGCTGTCCTGAGATCGGTGATATAGTCAACTGTGGGGGGAAAGGAAGCCCATCTCTCCCTGCCCTGCTGTTCACCATTATAGGCCACAACTCACAAGCCATTATATGAGGCAGTGTAGAAATGGTACAGGGACATAAGCGTCTCAGACAGCAGTCTGGAAAAAGTCTATGGCCTGCACCTGAGACAAAGACTTGGAACGGCACTATTTTATTTTTCTTCTTTCCTTGGCCACCTGGACTGCATACTATTGGAGGTACTATAGAGGTCATTACTAGAGGAAGTCCATACTAATGAACATATGGCTGGTTTGATACTGTGGTACACATCTCGCCTCCTAGCCCCCCTGCTCCATATTTGATCAGACACAATTGGAGGAGGATATAACAGTAGTAGCTATTGATGGCCACCACAGAAGGACGGCATCTGGGGGAGTATATTGTTCTGCATTGTATTTAGTTCTGCTGGGACAGTGTTTTGTGCTGCACTGTGGTATTGTTGACTCTGCCTACTTGTGTTGGCCCATCTACTTGTGTTTTCCTGCCTTCCGTGAATTTGGAGCCGCCTACAAGGGGCAACTTTTAGGCACTTTTCCAGAGACACTCTAAGGTGGTCATGTGTCAATGGGCAATGTTTTGATTGGTGTCGGTAAACAAAGACCAGAAGGGAATCCTGGTGACCAGGGACTGTTATGGTATTATTTCATTTGTTATTTTATACCATTGTAATCAGTAAAAAAAATAAAAAAATATGTTACTAGACAACTGTTTTAAAGGGGAGTTTTCACTATTAGAAGATGGCATTGTTCAGGGTTCTTGATCTACCGTATGGTTCTCATTCTTTTATTCTCCTTTCACTTGTGGTGTTGGCCAGAAACAAAGGCTAATAGCATTTCAGTAAGGGAGTTTTTAATAGATAAGGGAAAGGGGGTCCCATTCAGGTTCCTTGTCTTTTAGCCAGAGGGACAAGTGACTATTAAGAGTATCTATTGCGCTAGCAAGCCCAACATATCTATACATCTATACAACTGATTTCAATGGGAACTGTGTAATAATTCAGTTCCCCTGTGGTGTAGAGAAATGTATTATTGTTATTTTCAAATTGTGTTGCTTCGTTCTCCAACAGATTATGAATGCTGATGGTCCTTGCAGGGAACCCTTCTAATAAAATTAGATTGTCCAAAAGAGACAATTAACCCACTCACTGGGATTCCATAGTTATATCAGTTGTTGAAAGATCTTTTGTCTTTTCTAGCGTGTGTATGTCTAGATTTATTCAGACAGGAGGATAGAGCACATTCCGGCAGGTCTGGTGCATGCAGAAGGCACTATAGCCGGTTTTCCTTGACACCGGGCAGCCATGATGGGGCTCGAGGATATGGAAAACTGTTGCCCAATTTTGATTATTTATTGTACATTTTAGCTACTACTTCTATAGCAGGAATGCAACTATATATATATTTTTTTAGTTTATCTTAACATCTGTCTGTACTGTAACATTTACCAGAATTAATTTTACTTTTTATTTTAGATTTTTATTTATGTCATTTTATTTTACTGTGTATTTATGTTGGCTTAAAAGGCCAACATATTGTTCTCCGATTTTATTTTTATTTTTCAGCTTATTATTATTCAGTTTTATTATTCTCTTTTTATACGCTATTCCTCCTACAGTTTTGGGGGTGCATGCGCCAAACTTTCCACATTTCTTCGACCTATAGCGAAGTAAGTTGCTTGTGCTTTAATAAGCGATCCCACCCTCATTCACTCATTGATTTTCAATAGAAAAAATAAAACTGCTGCTATTTTTACATGTTAAATGCCATAATTCCCAAACCTTAAAGGTACACTGTCACCTGGATTTTGCCTATAGAGCTGCGGACATGTGCTGCTAGATCGCCACTAGCACGTCCGCAATATACATTCCCCATAGCTCATACAGTGCTTTTATTTAGTAAAAAAAACCCGATTTTATATATATGTAAATGAGGCAAGTAAGGAGCCCAAGGGGCTGTTACTGACATTTCTGTAGCCCAGCCACGCTCACTGTGAAGGAGTCCAGCACCGCCCGCATCCTCCGAATCTCCTCCTTGCTCTCGGACATCACAAAGTTAGAGTGCCGTAATCTCGCAGCTAGCGCATGCGCAGTTCATTCCCTGAGGCTAATGCCAGCACAGGGAAGGGACACTATTCCGCCACTGACATGCGGCGTACTCGTGCATGCGCGAGATTACGGCACTCTAACTTGGTGACCTTGAGGAACAAGGAGGAGATTCAGAGGATGTGGGCGGGACTGGGCTCCTTCACAGTGGGTGTGGCTGGGCTCCAGAAATTAGCCCTTGGGCTCCTTACT
The DNA here is from genome assembly GCA_033119425.1 of Bufotes viridis. Taxonomy (NCBI): domain Eukaryota; kingdom Metazoa; phylum Chordata; class Amphibia; order Anura; family Bufonidae; genus Bufotes; species Bufotes viridis. Next base: position 132,658,786 of record CM065595.1, on the reverse strand, counting down.
TGCCTCATTTACATATATATCAAATCGTTTTTTGCCTAAGTTAAAGCACTCAGAGCTATGGGGAATGTATATTGCGGACGTGCTACCGGTGATCTAGCAGAGCATGTCCTCAGCTCTATAGGCAAAGTCCAGGTGACAGTGTCCCTTTAAAGTGTTAGTCACTGGGTGACTGTGGTTCACAATTAGGAAAAAAAAGGGACGGACAACAACAGCCAATCAGATTTCAGCCATTGACCTTAATAAAAAAAAAGATAAGATTTCCCCTATTGACTTCAATGCAAAACTTTCAAATACTGCCATTCTCACAGTTTTAAAGCCAGAGGCCCCAAACTTGGCACAGACCATAACTGGGTGACTGGGGTTAAAATTCGGAAAACTGGGCAGAGTTTAAAACAGCCAATCAAATCTTACCTATTGCTATTCAATGGGAATATTTAAATTCAAACTTTGTACATTCGGTCACTGAGTGACTGGAATGCAAATTAACAAGGTGGGCAGAGACAAAAACAGACAATCAGTTTTTTAAATGGGAAAAACTAAAAATGCTGCCATTCTCACATTATTGATGTCAAGGACCTCAAATATCACAAATGTGGTCATTGGATGTTTCCATTTCAAGGTTAGAAAAAGTGGATGGAGCCACCAACAACCAATCAAATTTCTCTTATTGATTTTCGATAGAGTGTTACTCCTCCCCCAGTTTTAGTTCAAGCCAATATCCTGTGGTTTCTTCAGAAATTACACTATCTAGTTATTTTTGCTATTTTTTATTTTAGGCTTTTCCACAATTTCAACATGATTTTTTTATTCCTTTTTTTTACTTTCTTTAAAAATGTATATTATTCTCTTTAAATGAAGTTAATCTAAACATCTATTCATACTGTACCATTTTCCAGAATTGCATTTTAAGTTTTAATTCTTTTTAATTTTTATTTTAGAATTTGTTTAATGTAATTTTTTTTACTTTCTATTTATTCTTGCTATTTTTATTTTAGGCTTTTCCACAATTTCAATGTTAGATTTTTTTATTCATTTTTTTTCTTTCTTTAAAAATGTATATTATTCTCTTTAAGTTAATCTTAATATCTGTTCTAACTGTAACATTTTCCATAAATTGCACTTTAAGTTTTCATTGTTTTTACTTTGAATTAGAATTTTATTCAAAATATAATTGTATTAATATTTTTATTTTATGCCTTTCTACAATTTTTTTTCAAATTTGATATTATTCTCTTTAATTTACTACAGATAAAACATAATTTCAATGTTTTTTTTCACAATTGAGCCATGATATTTTTTTAATGCAATCCTTATATACTTGAAACAATTACTGAGTTTCTGAAGAAGGCAAAAATAGCGGCAAATTGAGAGGTGAAGAAATCCTTATAGAAAGGGTGATAATGCGATATATGCAGCCTACTTTTTAAAGATTCATTAACATAGGAACATTTATGGAAGCAGACGGAGAAGAACCGATTTCAAGAGACATATCAGAGAGAAATTTAATGTAACACAATGCGCTGATACTGTCTTCAGAAATATATACTTATATTCATATAACTTTATTTTGTTGAATCAAATACGCATGTGTTAATACAAGAAAAATATTTTTGCTAAAATCTGCCATAACAAAGTTTCAAAAACTTCCACTTAAAAAAACACAAACATAAGAAGTAGTCATGAAATACAGCTAAATCACTGGTTTATATTCCCAAACCCTTTGTATTTTAAAGGGTGCTGTCCAGTTTAAAAACCCCATTTTGACATATACCATAGTAGGGAATTTGAAAAGGGATCCCATTTTCGGTATTCTTTTTGTCATAGCCAGAGTAAACAGCAGTTACAAAGGTCATCCGTGATCTCCTGAATTACACAGACAAATCATTGATTGGAATGGGTACACTCTCTGCAATGCTTTATTTGCCCTGTGGTGGCGCTGCAGGGAAACTGACCACTTACTGCCAGATTACCCCACAGAAATTTGACTACTGTACTTCCCAGCAAATAAACCCTTTGTGATCTGATTATTGTCCATGGAGCCTTTTAACAAATAGCTATTGTCTAAAGTGACAACCCCTTTGAAGGTGGTTTCAGACAGTTTTTCTTTTTTTAGTGAAAAACAACATGGCCAGACTACATGTAGTCCAATAGTAAATGCCCTCAAAATACAGGGGTTCATTTACTTTACTGAAATATACCTAAATAGGGGATATTTTAAGCGCAGATGGCGGTGCAAGGGTTAGTTGCGTCAATATCTGCAAATCTCCCCGCTCACGGCAGTTCTAAAATTGTGGGCATAGCATGCGCAGGGAAGGGGAAGGCCGGCAGGCTATTCTCATTCATCATTTTCTACGTCTGTTTTAGGCGTAGAAAAAGGTCTAAATGTAAGACCGCTCAAAAGCTGTCTTACATTTACAACTGGCGCTGGATGTGCCGAAGTTATGGAGAGGCCTGCGCCTCTTCATAATTTCTGCGGATCCACCACCGGGGCCACGCAGGGCCTTTATTAAGACGGACGTCTAAAATGTCACAGTGTAGCCATATTCTAAAATGGTTGTGTGGCTGTGAAACCAACACCACCCAGAAAAAAAAAAAAAAAGCTTGTAAGGAAAAGTGAGAATTTCAGTGTGTTTTTTCACGAGCCATGAAAACATTGAAAAAACTGTATGGAAGCACCTAGAAGAAGTAAGTAATGAAGTAATGCAGCAAAGTAACTCAGCTGAAATATGCCAACACACGTGGAACTGCGGGGGTTTGTTATGAGAATCAACCACACTCCAGGGAGTGGTAGGGAGCATGAAATTGGCGACACACATAACCTTTTCCATGCACTATACAAACACAGGAATATCTAAGATACATGTGACTATACCATTGGATGCTCGTATGAAGACATTATATGCCCAATTTTGATGATTTGGATCTATGTGTTAAATAACCAGAGGAATATACTGACGGACAGTTTTGGTTTTTAGTGTTGCAAGCATTGGCTATTGAGGCCAATATATGTGGGAACATGCTAATACTCCACAACCTGGATTAATTTTTTAATTTGGTGTTTTATTGATTGGACATTGTGTTTCTTGTTTTATTATGTTTTTATTATGTAAAATTTGTGTCTATAGGTAGGTGGACCTATCTGGATGTTGACCAACTATCTATAAATAAATAATTATTTATACACATAACCTTATTTTATCATTGTTGCCAAAGTGTGGATGTTCTTGTCTATATTTAGTTAAAAGAAAAATGAAAAAGTCTAGTATGGTGTCAGCCGATCGAAAACTAGTTTACTGATTTTATGAAAACAAAATAAGAGTATTGCAGGTTTGATACCTTTTAATGGCTAACAAAAATAGAATATTTGTTAATGCTGCCATATGATATTCCATACTGCTTTATATTTTTAGATAGTTCACCTTTATAACTAATGTCTCTTAACCCTTTAGTGACCACCCATACATGTTTTTACGGTGGTCACTAAAGGGCCTTAGGCCGGGGGGGAGCGAGGACCCTGCTCTAACAGCCTGTACCGGCAGGAATGACGATCCTGGCTGTTTAACGCTTTACATCCCAGGCGCAATGGTGCCCGCCGCATGTAAAGCTGTGACAGAGGGACGGATTACCTCTGTCACCCATCAGCACCCCGCAAATCCGGGGTGCTGATGTGTTGTGAAGCCTTACCTGGCTTCCGATCCCTAGGCCCCGTCCTTCCTGCAGTAGATCCAGCAGTCTGTGCGTCTCTGGCGCAGCCTGATGGTCAATTTTAGAATAGCATTGCTGTTAAAATACAGTGCGTTATAGAGATAATGCATTGTATTTTAAAAGCAATCAAAATACTGTTTGTTATAGTCCCCTTGTGGGACTATTAAGTGGTAAAAAAAAAAGAATATGCTTTTTTTTACATTGAAAATACGCTTTTCAATTTAAAAAATCACAAAATAAATCTTCCCCATATGTTTGGTATTGCCGCGTCCGTAATAACCAGGTTAGCAACAAAAGGACCCTAAATTTGCCCAGGATATAACCATATAATTTATTCACAAATTGACCTGTTAAGGTCAAATAAATCCTGTTTGTGGCTATTAAAATGTACAATCTTTATTTAATTCATTATTAAAAAGCTGATGCCATAGACCTAATTTTAAAAGAGATCGAGGAGGGTGTACATATCAGCCTGTTTGGCGATTAACTTTTAAGTGATGTGTAATGTAACACTTTTAGCCTTATAGCCGGTGTGCATGTAAAGTGTCAAACATTGGTTACTTCACCAATGTTAATTAGGAGAGGGACCCATCTGCAGAGCTGTCCCGTTCCAACACTACACCGTTCACAACACCACTACACTCGATTGATTAAAATTTGAAACCCTAATAGCTTCTGCAGAGCTGTCCCATTCCAACACTACACCGTTCACAACACCACTACACTCGATTGATTAAAATTTGAAACCCTAATAGCTCCCCTCGGGAGCTATTAGGGTTTCAAATTTTAATCAATCGAGTGTAGTAGTGTTGGAACGGGACAGCTCTGCAGATGGGTCCCTCTCCTAATTAACATTGGTGAAGTAACCAATGTTTGACACTTTACATGCACACACCGGCTATAAGGCTAAAAGTGTTACATTACACATCACTTAAAAGTTCATCGCCAAACAGGCTGATATGTACACCCTCCTCGATCTCTTTTAAAATTAGGTCTATGGCATCAGCTTTTTAATAATGAATTAAATAAAGATTGTACATTTTAATAGCCACAAACAGGATTTATTTGACCTTAACAGGTCAATTTGTGAATAAACGTAATAACCTGGCCTACATAAATATCACATAAATTATCCCCTACGGTGAACGCCTTAAAAAGAATTAATAAAAAAAAAAGACAGAATTACTGATTCTTAGTTGCCACCAAAAAAAAAGTAATAACAAGTAATCAAAAAGCGCCATTTATTCCAAAATGACACCAATAAAAAATGCAAGTCGTCCCACAAAAATCAAGCCCTCACACAACTCCATAGAATAAAAAATAAAAAAGTTATGGTTCATGGGAAGCGAAAATGCAAAATCATTTTTTTGTTTTAAAAAAGGGGGTTTATTGCAAAAAAAGTAGTAAAACGAAAAAAAAAAATATATGTATTGCTGTAATCGTACTGACCCAGAGAATAAAGATATTATGTTATTTATACCGAAAAATGAACGCCGTAAAATTTATAACGTAAAAACGCAGTAGCAGTATTGCTTTTTTCCCCAACTTCCTCCCAGAAAGAGTTAATAAAAGTTAATCAGATGTTATGTGTACCCCAAAATTGCACCATTAAAAATGACAACTTGTCCCGCAAAAAATAAGCCCTCATAAAGATATATAGACGGAAAAATAAAAATGTTATAGCTCTTGGAACGCGACGATGAAGAAAGGAAGAAAAACGCTTAGTCATAAAGGCCCAAAACAGGCTGGTCACTAAGAGGAGAGAAACTCCATAGAAAGTTGAACTTGCCATCAGAGTATGTCATAGAAGACATGTAGAGGTACAGTAAAAGCATTCTGTTGCAATATATCAAAATTTGGAGGGTTCTAAAGATCTTCGGTACAATTTGTGGGACATTTTTTATCATGTATACTGTTTATTTGTACGATTCAATTCTGTATATTTATACGCAATCTGTAGGTGTTAAACCAGCTAAAAAAAACTAAACTCCATGAAAAAAATAATTACTTGTGGGTTCGTGGATAAAATTAACTGAAATGTGTTACAAAAAGTAAAAAAAAACAACAACCCTTTATTCCTCCAAGACAGTGATAACCTGATTCATGGCATCACTTAATGTCTTTGATGTTCTGCAGTAGAGAGGCCAAAGCCTCTTTGCTTTTACTGCGTTTTAAGAGTAGCTTTCCAGGACATCTAGGAAAAGCCCTGTTCACAGAGTGCAGTTTTTGGTGCACAGTTTTTTTTATTGCCTTGACAATTTTATTCAGCGTTTCTTTTTTCTCTCTCTCTATGCTATATAAACATTAAAGAGGACCACCTCTCCTGACATGTCTATTTTAGTAGCTACTTGCATCTCCCAGTTAATAACAATTCTGGAGCATCTTTTCTTACGACTCTCCGTTGTGCCTTTCCTTAATTATTCCTGCTAGACGATATGAAGTGATTGCTAGCAATTTGCAATGAAGGTCCAGGTGGGTGTTACCAGTTGGGGTGTGTCCCTGCACAGTCTAACATTATCCAATCAGCACTGCCAGAGTCAGACTGTGCAGGGGGACACCATTTTCTAGCCGCATGTTTGGCTATTTTTGTAACTCACAAAAAAAGTGAATTGAGTGACCTCTCCATTTACAGCGGAGGTCCAGATGGGAATTGCAACTAATGAACATTTATGACAAATTGCAATGGCAGCACTGATTGGTTAGTGTCAGATTCTAAAGCAGGGATCAGCAACCTCCGGCACTCCAGCTGTTCTGAAACTACAACTCCCAGAATGCTCCAAACTGCTAATTTAATAAAGGAATAATAAAGGAATAGCAACAACAGTTACTAAGTAGTTACTAAAACATAAATGTCAGGAGAGGTTAGAGGTCCTCTTTAAATAACATTTTAGTAAAAACCTCTTTACAAGTAAAATGTAATGTATTATTCATTTGATTAAAGTTTTTAACTTAAAATTTTAATTGGATAATATCTTTAATCAACCTTTTTTGCTAGACTTATTTTCTACCATTTTAACAACAGATTTTTTTTTTCCCGCACACTTCAGCCCTGAAGATTTAGGTGTTGTTGCAGCTGTTCGACTATAATACTATGGAAGAAAATACTGGGGATTAATTCTCTAAAGTAATAAAATTACTGTTTAATTACATTTTTGGTTTAAACTTATTTTTTTTCTAAATGTATAGCAATCGATAATAAAATACTATTCATAATAATTAATACTAATACTTAAAATAATCTTAATTCATATAGAAATAACATTACAAGAAGTCAACATCTACTGACAGAATTGTTAACATAAGGTTGCATTTCATTATCTATATCACTGCAGTATCATTCAGTATCTCACTGTCATAGTATCCATTATGCTTTCCTATCCTCTAATTTGACGGATCAAAACGGAATGCCTCTAAAGGTTACAAATTCCGTTATTTTCCGTTATAACCATATCATAACGGAAAACAGTAACGGAATCCATAACTGTGATGTGAACCCGCCCTTACCTAGCAGATTCATGCCTCGTTGCCCGGTTCTCCCAACTGGGCTCTATTTACTGGCTGTAGCGGTGACATCATTTCGACAACCTGAGATCGTTGGTCTCTGCGATGTACCAAAGAGTCTAATCATTGGCCTCAGCAGTCACGTATTATTGACATGACATCATCGAAACAGCTAGGTAAACAGAGCCCAGCCGGGGAAAAAGGCAGCATCGTCATGGAATCTGCCAGATAAGTAATGATCACTTTACTGCAGGTTGATCCCCATGTGGTCCTCTCTTGTGTGTAATTAGGCCAGGACTATTGGCCCATAGTCATGCTTACAGTAGATGTTTAGATTAAATAGGAGGTTTTTGTAGGAATTGCTAAACATGGCTGCCAGCAAGCAGCCCTAGTATTTAAATAGGACATGTTGTGCTCCACTGTAGAGCAGTATTAAGTGTTTCTGTCAAGCTGCTCAGCCTGGCAGCACATTGCAGGCAGGATCACATCATAGGAAACCTCTGGTTAGTCAGAATCAAAGTCCCCTCGGTAGCAGGGAATGGGGAGCTTTGTGGGCAAGTATGTGTATAGACAACCTACTCGGGATCAAAAATACCTAATCCTGTCCATGCATACGCCTCTTTTTCATAGATGGATGCATTTATCGCTATGGACATATTCCATGTCTATGGATCACAACATGCAACCAAAGTCTGTAACCCCACAATATGACTAGTTTGACCAGTGATGTTGGGAGCAATGTTTTTAATTTTAAAAGGGTAATCTCATATGACTCAATCTAGCCACAGATGAGTCCCTGTGATATAATATGTTTAATAAGCTGTTTAACATCCTGAGACTGCCATCAGGAGCTTCAGGTAATTAATCTGCTCCATATACAGTAGTTTAATGGAAGCGGTGATTAATTGCTGATCCCAGAAGATGTCACACAATGCTGTGCAGGAAAAAAAACTCATTTAAAATCTAGATTTTGTTGTGACTTATCTTATGCAATTAACCTCTTAAAATAACTTTTGATAGAGCTGTTTTTTACATTAATTAATAAGACTGAAACTGGCCATACACTTCAAATAGCTGTCGGTGGAATAAGCTATTCTTCCCGATATCCCCTCCCCCTCCACACACATGCACTCTCAGTTCGACTGAGCGTACATGTGTTCTGAATGGGTAGACTGGAGTTAGCTACTACAAGACAGGAAGCTTATATGCCTTGAGAACCAAAAGATTGGATATGTTAAAATCCAACATGCCCATTCTTGTTTTCCCTGACATTGCCATCAGAGAAAAGTCAGGCTACCTCCACACACACATTAGGTTGGTCATGTGGAAGTTTAGTCAAAATGAATTTAATTTATATGGCCACCTTTAGTCCACACAGGGTATTAGAGTAGCATACTTGCCAACACTGTAGTTGGTGAATTTGGGGAATGTAAGCCCTGCCCTGGGAATGGCATAAACCCATCTGGCAATGTCCACATATAGGGGTATTCCCCCTCCTGGACAATGGGGCATATCTGATAAATGCGGGTCGCACCTCTGGGACCCATACCTATACTTAAAACGGAGCCCGCAAACTCCTTCCGGGAGCACCGAGCATGTGCAGCTGCCCTCTATTTGTTTCTATAGGAGCTCCAAAAATAGCCAAGCAGCACGCTCCGCTATTTTTTGAAATCCCATTGAAATGAATGGGAAGCACACCGTGCAAGCATGGCCCCAGCTCCCTTCACTTCTATGGGGCTTACGGAAATAGCCATGGCACTCCCATAGGAATAAATGGAGGGCAGCCTCTTTTCTAATTATAGGTGCGGGTCCCAGAGGTGGGATCAGTAACTATCAGACAGTGATATGCTCCCAATGTCCAAGATGGCAATACCCCATTAAGGGCAGTCTTACAGAAGACTCCTTCATTTTAGGGCCAGGGCATCCCGATTTTGCCAGAACTATCTCTGAAAATCAGTGACAGTCCCTGCAAATTCGGGACTATTGCCAGCTATGCAGTAGTAGGCTCATTAATCACTTGCCTATGGGCAGGACTAGAAGTGGGGTAGCTATAGGGATTGCAGTGCTCTCAATGCAGTTAGGCCTAACCCAAATGCCCTCAACACTTTAATGAAGCTGGACTCTGGATTGATTGGGGGCAAAACAGACAACCCTCCACGAACATCCAGTGGGGGCTAGTCTTTTGCACCAGGGTCCATGAGCTTTTAGCGTTTTTTATATAAGGTCCACTATATATTTTAGAAAATAAGAAAATGGTCCTTCCCCTCAGTTTTTCTAAAACTGAGGTAACAAGACATCAAAGGGGTTCCTTCTCTCATCTAAATACTGCTCGGCCATGGTGCAATGAAAGGTTCTGCAACTTTGTAATAATTTAAGGGGCACAATTACGAATGGCTTTATGCCACTTTTATGGTGTAAGAAAAGTTTCAAATTATGGTTCAAGCCCTATTTGCACTATAATTTCTCACTTTTTTTGCCGCTAAGGGCAGGACTTAGCAACAGAGATGAGCCTTTTACTGCCTGACAGATTTACACTAGAAACAGGCATACATTACAGTTCATATCTACAATAGCTTACTGCTGGCCTAAAGAATTATTCATGAGACACCAGGTCATGGGTGTGACTGAAAACACTGCACCCCTATAGCTTTACCACCTCTCCACAGTCAGATCAGCTTCAATGTGTTGCCCCCCCCATTATCTTGCCGCACTGGTGCTGTTAATTCACCAGAATGGCTTAAAAGGGGAGGAGGTTGAGTTCAGACAATGCATGCTGTATATACTGCAGACCAGTTTTGGGGTGGAAGGTATTTATTGGGCACCCATGGCACCCACTAGCTCTATAAAACAAACATTAGAAACTATAAAGCCAGTAAACAGTGATATCCACTCTATATCTACCTTAAAGGGTTCTCTAAATTTTTTCCCTGTTGAAGGGAGATTGCTTCACAACTACTTACCATTTTGTCATGCCACCGATTCCGCAATTTATTCCGTCCTGACTCTGGCTGTGAGCTCTTCGACTGACGTCTTGACTGCACAGGAGCAGATCCGGCCAACATGTCAGCGGAAGAGCCTGCAGCCAGTGTCAGGCCGTCAGGTGAGCACAGACTGCAGAATCGGCGATTCGACAAAATGGTAAGCGGTGGTGAAATGATCTTCCTTCCACAGACTGTCTGAAAGCTAAAATGTATTCAAAGCCCCTTAAACTCATAATAATATAATAATATGTAATATGATACTTACGCCATAACAATTACGCTGAAATCCAGCCAGTTCCATGGATCTCGCAGGAAGGTAAACTTTTCTAGACAGAAACCTCTTGCTAGAATTTTTATGAGAGATTCAAATGTATAAATTCCAGTAAAGGTGTATCTGTGAAAAGAAAAAAAAAAACACTTGAGGTTAATAGAATGAAACAAAATTCTAAGATTTACCCCTTTTGCCTTCCTTTTACCCACGACCTTTCCTCACTTATGGTTGAACTTTCTTTTTAAACCATACTAACTATATCAGTAGATACCTACCAACTTTTGAAAATCTCAAAGAGGAAAAATATTTGTGGCGAGCATCACGGCAGTTTTTTTTTTAATACTAAGCCACACCTCTAACTCCGCCCAAAGCATAATTACTGACTCCATCCCAACTGCAGCAGCTGGGGATCGGTTAGGTCAATGATGGGCAAACTGCGGCTCTCCAGCTGTTGCAAAACTACAACTCCCAGCATGCAAAGACAGCTATCAGCCTACAGCAGGGCACGGTGGAAATTGTATTTTTAGAACAGCTGGAGAGCCACAGTTTGCCCATCCCTGGGTTAGGTGAGTGAAAGTTCTTTTATTTTCTTTACAGCATGTGGAGCCCCTGGGACAATTGTTTTTCCTGCGCTTCAAAATATCCATTTAAATATTAGCATAAATCATCAGATTATAGATATTTTAAGGTCCACATTGCACAAAATAATGAAGTTCTGGTCTAATATACAGGTAGAAACCAGAGACACTTTAGTAAGGAAGAATTTAGCAAATTTATTAATGAACATTTATGCATTAATCTCCAGGTCAAAAAGAGGGACATTTAAGGATCATGTTCATAGCTGATTGCAGCATCTGATAGAAATAACAGAGTGTAAAATGTAAAAAAGAACAAAAAAATCATACCTTACCCATTTGTTTGCGATCGGTCGGCCGCCGCCATCTTGATTAAAGATCTGGCGTGAAATCTTGCGTGGTCTGTGATCACGTCATCACACAGGCCGGCATGATGACGTCATACGTCACCAAGCACGGGATTTTGTGCAAGATCTTCACGCAAGATGACGGCAGCCGAGCAAATGGATGAGGTAAGTATGATTTTTTTTACACCATTTCAGGTAAAATCGATTCACTATCACGAAGCACAAGGACATTTGTGGACTTCGATTCGCTCAACACTATTGATGACCTATCCTGTGTCTGGGCCATTAATATAAAATATCCTAATAAACCCTTGTAAATCTTCCCAGCCCAAATGCAAAATCTATAACAGGGCCCCGATTTACCAAGGTCTAACCAACATACTGGTATCTTCCTATGTTGCAGAGGGGTCACTGTACCTGGGTGTGGCCGCTACTTCTGCAACCCCTCCAGCTACACCCCTGCTCAAAGGCATACATACAGGGGCATAACTACCATAGTGGCAGACCATGCGACTGCTATGGGGCCCAGGGCAAGAGGGGGCCCAGTTGGGATTATCTCCTCTTCTACTGTGGGTGAAAACTTGGTCAGGACTCTACCCTCTAAAGGAACAACTTTTAGCAAATGAAGCAGTGGAAAAAATGGCCCAAGGGTCATTGAAAAGGGATTAGGCAGAAACCCTTCTGTCTTGTGTGGGGGGCCTTGTTTGATCCTTGCTATGGGGCCCTAACTTCTCTATGTATGCCACTGCATACACAGATGAAAACACTCTGCACATAGCTGTGTATATACTACCGCTCATCTATGGTTACTCTGTAGGAGGCAAGCAGATACAGCACAGAAGGCATCAGAAGTGGAGACGTGTCATTTAAACCAGCAGATTAATGTATTAACTCCCCCCGCCCGCCCCCCCATTTGGCATTTGGCTTTGAGAAAGCTTTGAAGGACAAAACTTTATTGAATCATTTTCTCCACTTTTCCTACAGCCTCGTCTGTTAGATGACAGAGCTGCTGAAATTAAATGGCCAATAGCACTTAAGTTAATATAAATAGCATTCTCCCGGGATTGTAACCTTGCTCATCACTAAGCAACTGGTGCCATTATTATCCCGTACAGCGTGCGTAGATTTTTATATCATACACGCTGCCTTTTGCAAGCAAAAAGGAAATGCTAACCCTTGAAAACATTTAGAAACGTCAACTACTGACTACATATGACTGTGTTATAGCCCCTTTTAACATTGGGAAATATAATGTAGGAGGATGTGGACTTCCACGCAATGATGTCTTCTTAAATGGTTCTCTGTTTTTGACAATCCCTACTTATTACAAGGAAGCCTTGATAATAGGCTGGTCACCCGTCCAGGATCCCCCAGTAATCAGCTCTAATCTTTCGGCAAACCAGGTAGCAGGTGTTCAATTTCCCTGCAGCACCACTACAGGAGAAATGAAGCATTACACAGTGCCCATTCACATCATGTAGGAAAGGACAGGTGCTCCAGAGCAAGGGAAGCTCTTCGTAACCTCTGTGCACTGGGGTGAAGAGATGAGGATCCTGAACAGAGTTAATTCAGACTTTCACAAAAGGCTATATGAAACTGGGTTTTCTCAACTGGACAACCCCTTTAAGGAGAGTAACAGCTACTTTAACGTAGTCACCTTAGGGAGGGAGCATCATATCTTGGGAGAAATCCCAGAGGAGATGATTCTAAGTGGAAAAAGGACTTCACGAGCAGGGAGGGTGAGTGTTTGTACCTCTGGTCTGGGGCCTGTATTAGGTTGGTTTCACATGACTTTTTTTTTTTCCAGCATATTTTTTGAGAAATAAAAAGTCATGGCCAGATGCTACATGCTGGCCAATAGGAAATTACACAATTCCTTATTAAAAACTGTCTGCATTTTGAGACAGTTTCCCTGAGTTCTTTGCTCCCTTGGCATTTTTTTTTTTATTGCACCAGATGGCATTTTTTCAGATGTTTTCTCATAGACAAATACCACACCAATTAAAAAAAAGTTTGTAAAGGTCACAAGACTTTCATTGCAAAGCAAGAAAATGTGTCTGGAAGAAAAAATATGGTGTTTGGGGACAGTGTGGTCTGGGATTTGAGGGTAGTCTGGTGTGTTGTATTAATTTTGGGGGTGAAGTCATACTGGCTTACCAGAGTTCCAGAGAATTCTTTGGTGGGTCCAAATGTCCAGGAGAACAAAGAACCTGCCTATGGAGTTAATCACTATTTGCTAATCACTATAATCTTTATTTGCTTCATCAGACTTTAATGATAATACAGGCAATGGGTTCTGAGAACTATTTTCTCTGCTGACCACAGTCCAACGCTGTTTGTGGATAATCTGGTGTGAGGTCTGTACTGAAGGGTGGTCTGGGGTTTGTAGTAAGGCAAACTCTGCTATAGAGTCTGTATTAAGGGTAGAGTTGGTTGGGGATCCTTATTAAGGTTGTCCTATTTGCGGTCTGTATTAAGGGTGGATCATTAGTGAGTCTTGCTTGGAGTCTGTATTTGTTTGAGGGTCAGGGATCTGTATTTGTCTAGGAGGTCTGGTCTGGGGGGTGTTGTATGTACTTAGGATGTCTCTATATATAGCGTTGCATCCCTTATAAAAGGGGTGAGGTATGATGACAAAAACTTTGCATGACTTGCAATGCATGCTGCCTTTTCAGAATCTTCTTAAAGGTCCTTCTCAGAAGTTGGCAGGTTTGTAATAACTTATAATTCAGAAACACAATTCTGTTAGAGTTAGATATGGACCTCTTGGCTCTAGTTATGACTGGATTCCATTATACTGTCAAAACCTGGTCTAGTAGCCCTATTGTAAGCCATTCCAACCCTGGTGGATTTGTCAGACACATAAAGGTCCATGGCGGCATAAGGAAATATGGAGGAATTTGAAGCATTATAAGGCATAACTTGCATTTCTGAAGTGTTGAGTAGCAGTCATTCAAGTCTCAGTTCTACACTTACTGCTATATTACCACACTGGCCCAATGGTTTAGACAGACGCATTCTATGTAGCCACTTTATGTCATGATCAAACCCTAACCTTGGACCAGAGGATGGCATTTGGGGACATGTGAGGCTAAAATGCCAAATTGAACCAAATAATTGGCACATTGGCTGTAAAACTGCTTATTGTGCCATACCCATTAGACTACATGCAAATATATTTGCTATTTTATGACATTACTTATTTAACATTTCCCGAAACATTTGTGCTTATTTTACATGACAATTTATATTTCCACACTATGCGTACTCATTTTCAAGATGACATATTTTATTCTTTTCTGAAATGTTGTCATTTCGGCATCCTAGCTTTCACCAAGCAATTACTTTGTTAATGATGACTGAAACATGCATTTCTATTGTCACTGCAAGTAAACGGATCATTAAATTGGCGGCCATCAAATTATATCCAATACAATGAAACAGAAGATAAAGCAAATACTTACTCTACATTCTTGGTCCATTCCGGGGGATTACTCATGGTCATGAACACGCAGTTGGTCAAAATAGTGCACATTATGAGCATGCTGAATAATGTGAAGGGCAGTCAAGGAGAAAAGCAATGCAAAATTCATTTTATACCTACTTTAATAATAACATTGATTCAGCAATATGAAAAATATCATCAGATTTTCTTTATTAATGCCAAAAAATAACCAAAAATATAATGCCAAAAAAAAATAAATGCGTAGACGGGCCTCCTTATGAATAGTGACAGGAATTTATTTTGCTAGTGTGGGGCCAATTGTGCTTCTTCCCACCACACGAAATGTCTCCATATGTAAACGTAGAAGCCAAATCTCTGTACTGTCTTAGGGTACTTTCACACTTGCGTTGGTGCGGAACCGTCTGTTTATTTTCACAGACGGATCCGCACCTCTAATGCAAACGTTTGTATCCGTTCAGAACGGATCCGTTTGCATTAGGTTTAAAGAAAAATGACAAAGTCCAAAACGGATCCGTTTTGGATTACATTGAAAGTCAATGGGGAACGGATCCGTTTTCAAATGCACTATATTGTGTCACTGACAACGGATCCGTCTCCATTGACTTACATTGTAAAAAAAAACGGATCCGTTAGGCTCCGCCTCTTCAGACGGACACCAAAATGCTGCATGCTGCGTTTTGGTGTCCGCCTCCAAAACGTAATAGAGGCGGAACGGAGCCGAACTGATGCATTCTGAACGGATCCTTATCCATTCAGAATGCATTGGGGCTTAACTGATCCGTTTTGGAACGTTTGTGAGAGCCCTGTAACGGATCTCACAAACGGAATCCAAAACGCTAGTGTGAAAGTACCCTTATATGTCAGCCTAATCTACAAGTTCTTTAAGTAAACTCAAAATGCCAATCAAGGAACTATACAAAACACTTAATCTTGAGCTTTTATTACACTCATAACATAATATAGGTCATCATAGTGGTAGGTCCTCTGTTCCCCCTCTAAGAGTAAGAATGGACTTCTACTCCGTAAGAAGGGAAAGTGTTTGGCCATAGTAGGCACCGCTCAGCAAAATCAGTTCTGATGATCTAATTATTGCAATGCCTTGGTGCACCATGATGAAAATGCATGCAATGAGAACGAGTAACTATCCACATCATGAGCCACATAGCCAAAGAAATGCTATATGCATCGGTCATACAAACCATAGTGACATAAATGATTGTTCAAAGCCTGATCATGATGGAAAGTGTCCCGAGCAGGTACCTAGATGTGTCATCGCCTTTCCGAAATCTGTGCTGTGACTTGTAAATCTTTATTCTGTGTCGGGTTATGGTTCTAATGATGAATTCTGACGATATCTACACTGCTTATGTCTACTGCATGTAAGGCACTCACGGTACACGGTAAAATGTTAGATTCAGCACTTGGAGAATATTTTAGGCTTTTGCTCGTTACACTGGACATGTAATGCATGTAACAGAATTGTTCTGATCATTACTATAATTATTAATGTATCTGACACAACTACTACTATGTGCGTATTCTTAGTAATCTAGAAATTCATCTTTCTTGTATCTGTTTTTGCGTTCTCCTTTGTATGTTATAATAGCTACTGTATACTATTTCCATTTTCGCAGGAGCCCAGGATTACACAGAGCCATTCTTGAGAGTTTATGGAAGGACAGGGCCATTGCTCAGTCACCCAGAGCCGTCATGTATTTAGTTATTGGAGCAAACATCATCCTCTTTGCTCACATTTTCCAGCCACAGTCCGCATATGTGAGATGTGACTTACTTGTATCCTTATCATGTATGTGATTATAAATACTAATGAAATAATCTGTGGCTTTTACTTTTTCTGTATCTATGGCCTGTGTGTACAATCATGGTAGGTTTGTTATAATCCATCTGTGCAGGCTTTACATTTCAGTAGCCTATAGGCTCAGCCGTCCTCAGACTCCGACCATCAAGTATCCTACTGCTTAAACTTAAAGGGCCAGATTTATCATTACCCTTACATCTTACTCCACTTTTACATCTGCCCAAAGTCACTCTTGGCTCAGTCAGATTTATTAATGGTCCTTTAATACTGTGATACATGTGGTTTGATGATAGCAGTTTATCCTTCAGTAAGCGGCTTTACAAAAGTCGCACGCCTTTACAAAAAAGTCAAATGTTCTATTTAAAAGTCGCATAAGATAAGCATGGTCCTCACTGGAGTGAAAATGCGCATTTTTTGGGGACTTTTTTGCGACTATTTAAATGGTTGCAATAGTAAATCTGTCTAGAGATTCATTTCCATAAGACAACACGCCCACTTTCACAAAACTGGAGAGCTTAGTGCAGAGCTTGAAAAAGTTGCAAAAAAATGCACAATTTTAACGATTGCGCATTTTTTTTGCTACTTTTTCACTCCATTAAAGTGACTTTAGCTAATGATAAATATGGCCCAAAGTGTTTTTAAACACTATTTAGTTTTTAGATCCAACATTCTATGCTGATTATTTGATTATTTAACCCCCTCAGCCCCCCTAGCTTAAACACCCTTGATGACCAGGCCACTTTTTACAATTCCGCACTACACTACTTTCACCGTTTATTGCTCCGTCATACAACTTACCACCCAAATGAATTTTACCTCCTTTTCTTCTCACTAATAGAGCTTTCATTAGTGAGTATTTCATTGCTGCTGACATTTTTACTTTTTTTTATATTAATAAAAAATGACCGAAATTTTTGCAAAAAAATGACATTTTTCGCTTTCTGTTGTAAATTTTTTTTTTTAAAAACTGCATTTCTATATTAATTTTTCTCTAAATTTATTGTTCTACATGTATTTGATAAAAAAAAAAATCCAATAAGTGTATATTTATTGGTTTGGGTAAAAGTTATAGCGTTTACAAACTATGGTGCAAAAAAGTGAATTTCGGCATTTTGAAGCAGCTCTGACTTTCTGAGCACCTGTCATGTTTCTTCAGGTGCTAGAATGTCAGGATAGTATAAATACCCCCCAAATGACACCATTTTAGAAAGAGGACACCCCAAAGTATTCGTGGAGGGGCATGGTGAGTTCATGTATCATTTCATTTTTAGCGGAAAATGACATGGACCCTGTGATTGGACCATGTGATGTGACGTCATCACAGGTCCTCTAGACTGCAGCTAATGCTTGAAGAGAGAAGACAGATCGCCAACTACGTGATCAAGTGGCTAAGGTGAGTTAAGTTTTTTATTTTTAACCCCTTAATCCACATTCTATAAAGCATTCTTTATAAAGAATGCTATTATTTTCCCTTATAACCATGTTATAAAGGAAAATAATAAAATCTCCAGAATACTCAACCCGAAACCAGACTTCAGTGATGAAGTCCGGCTTCGGGTCTGGGTAACAAACATGGCGATTTTTCACAAGTGCGTGCAAAACGCATTACAAAAGTTTGCACACGTGCGGAAAAATGGCGCATTTTCCCACAACGCACCCGCATCCCATACCTGGGCATCAAACGTGACGCCCGTGTGAAAGAGGCCTTAAAGAGCACCTGTCAGCAGAATCAACTATTAGTATGCCTGGTAGGGTTAATCCTGCTGAAATGTGCAAGATAATACCCATCTTGTAAAAATCTATTGTGGTATTCTACAAGTTAAAAAAAAAAAAAAAGTATTTTGATTAGGCTACTTTGACATATGAGTTTTTGCTCTCCGGTTTTGAGATCCGGCATGGGATCTCAAAACCAGAGCAAAACGCATCCTTTTGAATAATACAACCGGCTGCATCCATTCAGAACAGTTTGTGTTTTTTTTGTGTTATATCAAAAATGAAGAAACCGGATCTGGCACTAAAACCATTGTAAGTCAATGGGCGCCGGATCCGGGACCATTGACTTACATTGTTCTTGGTACCAGATCCGGCATGTTCAGTTTCCCATGCCGCACACAAAAACGCTGCTTGCAGCTCTTTTGTGTCCGTATGAGAACGCAACAAACTGGAACGGAATGCATTCTGGTGCATTCCGTTTTAATCTGTTCAGTTTTGTCCCTATTGAAAATGAATAGGGACAAAACTGAAGCATTGTCCTTTGGTTTTGAGATCCTCTGCCGGATCTCAAAACTGGAAAGGAAAGCACCGATGTGAAAGTAGCCTTGTTTATACAAATCAGGGAGTAAGGCTACTTTCATACTTGCGTCAGGTGCGGATCCGTCTGTTATTTGCCCAGACGGATCCGCACCTATAATGCAAAAGTTTGCATCCGTTCAGAACGGATCCGTTTGCTTTAGCTTTAAAGAAAAATGTCAAAGTCAAAATGGATTCGTTTTGAATTACATTGAAAGTCAATAGGGCACGGATCCGTTTTCAAATGCACCACATTGTAGTTCAAAACGGATCTGTTTGGCTCCGTATTGTCAGATGGACACCAAAATGCTGCAAGCTGCGTTTTTGTGTCCGCCTCCAGAACAGAATAGAGGCGGAATAGAGCCGACCTGATGCATTCTGAATGGATCCTTATGCATTCAGAATGCATTGGGCTGAACTGATCCATTTTGGATGGAAACGGATCTCACAAACGGAATCCAAAGCGCCAGTGTGAAAGTACCCTAAGTGCACCAAGGAGCAGTGCAGAGCCCCTCAATGCACCTCGGCAAGTCAGCTTTCCAGTGCTGGCCACGCCTCTAATTGCACTGAATCCCTAATTTGCATAAATAATAAAAATGTATATATATACTTTTTTTTCTTGGGAACGCCACAGCTGATTTTTGCAGAATATCACAGTGCTGTTCTTACAACATGTGGCATCCTCTACTGCCTCCTGTTTTTTTATCTCAATAGACTTGAAAGCTATGTATCACTATTTATTCTGACCAGTCCTAACACAATTTTCCAGTTTTTAACACCAACCATATAAACAAGGATGAGCAAAACCACGGATTGGTGCAACGGGCCGAGACAAGGGAACATTAAGTTTGACTATAAGGTTTGACCACTTTCTCAGTTATATTACCATCAGGGGAGGATTGGTCATAGACCTTACAGGCAGATTTCCCGGTGGGCCGATGCCCAGGGGGCCGCCAGAGCCCTCCTCATGGCCGGCCAGTGGAAGTTTAAGGGGATGTATTCTGTGATGGAATGTGGTATTTGGCTCTGTTGGGGTGGTATAATGTGCCATAATGTGGTATTGCTGGCCCTGCCCTCCTGTAGGCCCAGCTACAAAACTGGGACACTTTTAGTATTTTTTCCAGGGCCACTCTAAGTTCCCAGTCTGCCCATGATTACCATCTATGTTATCTCTTGACGTTATCTATTTTCTACGTCAGTGTGGCCTTTAGCCATTTTAATTAGTAACATTTCTGGATATGTGGTTTCAGGAACAGGAGAAATTCAATCTATACAGATCATGCATTGATTTATTTTGCGATACCTGCGGATTACTCCTAGCTGAATTACAAGATCAATGTAGGGAAATCATCCATTTTCCTATAAGACTAGGCTACTATAGTTTAGTATCCTGTCCTTCCTATGTATTTCCACGTGGAGATATTTCCTGATACAATATAATTCTGATCACCTGATTGAAGGGGCCACAGCACCATGTCCCATTTATTGTTTACCAGGCACAGCTCTGTTTTTTTTGCAGCGGCTCTGCCTCAGTTCCATTGATGTGTTGAGGACCAAGCTGCAGTACCAGGGTGTCTAGAATTGGGCTATTGCCAGGTTGGATGGCAGCTATTCCTGATAACGCCACCATAAACACATCGACAGGCCTCAAACAGTTAAGACCGTCAGCATATCCCACCAAAATTGATGGGTTCAGCTAACTTTTTTCTCATTTGTAAGGCCAGTTTTGTGCACATTCATCCTTGCTGTTGTATCTTAAAGAGGGGTTTCCAGATTTTTTATTTTAATTTGGCCCCCAGCCTGGAATACCTGTGGAGAAATACTCATCTGCCCATGACTGCTCTGCATCGGCTCCCAGGATCTCTTCAGTCCCCATCTGTCAATGTCTGCATT
The DNA here is from genome assembly GCA_033119425.1 of Bufotes viridis. Taxonomy (NCBI): domain Eukaryota; kingdom Metazoa; phylum Chordata; class Amphibia; order Anura; family Bufonidae; genus Bufotes; species Bufotes viridis. Next base: position 132,637,939 of record CM065595.1, on the reverse strand, counting down.
GACAGGGTCTTGTGCGCCACTGTAGCCAGTGACTGTCCTCAGAAGTGGCGTGTCCTCAAGTGTCACGTCACTGCTGAGTCATGTGCCACTTTTGGATACGTCAGTGATGAGGAAAGTCATTGGCCTCAGTGGCGAACATAACCCCGTCTTTGCAGAAGATGACATATGGGGGCCATAAGTCGAGAGCTCAGGTTCCAGGGAGCCAGGACAGAGTAGCGGGGAGCAGGTAAGTTAGAATGTATCCAGTATTCCAGGCTGTGTGCTAAAAAAAAAAAAAACGTTACAACCCCTTTAAGCCATACAGCTACATTCAGCTTTCCCAAAGTCTGATATCGTCCACACCCCTCCTGTTTCCTACACATTGCTTGGTATGTCTACTCTGAAGCTTTAATGTCTCTTTTCCTGCTGGATTTATTGAGTATTTGTTTACATTGACTATTTCTGTATCTGGTCCTCCCTTGATTAGGCCATAAGTAGCCCCCTCCCCTCTTGTTCACACCTGATTGAACACTGAGTGGTATACATCTAAGTTCTTAGGTCATTCCAGACCTTGGTCATTGCAACATCTTCAAAGTGCAACATTCTAAGTGCTGATACCGAATTAAACCAGAATTGAACCAGAAGGAACCCAAAGGTAACTACAAAAAAGTTAATGTAAACAATGTTTCACTCTTTCATCTTACTCTTCCCACTTTTCCTTAACCTCCTAAAATACCCCCACATCCATTCACCCAGCAAGGAACTATTCATATCTCCCTCCATCTTACCTTCTCATCTGACTGATTGCACAAACTTGTTTGGCAACGTAAAACACTTCCTTCCCAAACACACACAGATACCTCCTGTCCTTTCTTTTTCTCACCTACTAACACTTTCTCTGCTTCTCCTTATTGCTGGTGATATCTCAACAAATCCAGGCCCCCTTCAGCAAATCCCCACTATCACCTCTACCTCCTACTACAAATCTCATTCCACAAATTTCTGCAACTCCTTAAACCTAATAACCATTCCTCTGACCCCTGCTCCTTTGGTTCCTCTTGATGGAGCATTATGGAACGCTCGCTCTGTCTGTAACAAACTGTCCTACATTCATGATCTGTTTATCTCTCAAAAACTTTCCTTTCTGGGTCTCACAGAAACATGGCTGACACCCTCCGACACCTCCTCCCCTGCTGCACTCTCGTATAGTGGATTTAATTTCACTCACACCCCCCCCCCCCCGCCCTGGCATTAAACATGGTGGAGGAGTTGGTCTTCTCCTATCAGATACCTGCTCCTACAGCCCAACTCCACTGCCGCCCTCCATTGCACGCCACTTCATTTGAAGTACACTCTGTTCGCATCTACTCTCCCTCCAAGTAGCTGTTATTTACCGCCCTCCAGGCCCAGCCACCATCTTTCTTGACCACTTTAACACCGCTCCTACACTTTCTTTCTGCTGACATCCCCACTATCATCATGGGTGACTTCAACATCCCCATTGACACCTGCCACTCAGCCGCCTCTAAACTCCTATCACTCTCTTCCTCCTTCGGCCTCTCACAGTGGTCTTCCGCTCCCACACACAGAGATGGTCACACTCTGGATCTTATCTTTACCCCCCTCTGCTCCCTATCTAACCTTTCTAATTCGCCTCTCCCCCTATCCGACCACAACCTACTCACCTTCTCTTCACTCGTCTCTGCTGCTGCGTCCCTTGTCCATACACTAGCCCACCCCCGCAGGAACCTTAAACATCTTGACTTTCGCTTGCTCTCCGACTCTCTTCTGCCGCTCTCTTCAATTTTTTCCCTCCAAGACCCAGATACTGCCACCACCCTATATAACACCACAATAAGTGCAATTCAGGACACTATTGCCCCACTTACAGACAACAAAACCAGAAAAATCAACAGACAACCCTGGCACACCAACCTGACCAAAAATCTCAGACAAGCTTCCAGGGCTGCAGAGCGGCGATGGAAGAAATCCCATTCTAAAGATGAATTCACCGCATACAAGCAATCCCTCCTCATTTTCAAATCCTCACTCGCTGATGCAAAACAGGCCTACTTCTCATCTCTCATATCTTCCCTATCCCACAACCCAAAACAACTTTTTAACACCTTTAATTCTCTTCTCCGTCCACCAGCGCCCCCACCCTCTCCTCTCATCTCGGCTGAGGATTTTGCCACATTCTTCAAACAAAAGATAGTCAACATCAGAAAGCTTCAACACACAGTCTCCACAGACCCTCCACACAGCTGCTCCGTCCTCTTCTCCCAAAACCAGCTTCTCCACCATTACAGAAGAAAAACTCTCCACTCTACTCTCCAAATCCTATCTCACCACCTGTGCACTTGACCCAATCCCATCCCACCTCATCCCTAACCTCACCACAGCATTTATTCCAGCCCTAACACATCTCTTCAACCTATCACTAACCTCTGGCGTCTTCCCCTCTGCTTTTAAACATGCTACCATTAAACCCATCCTCAAAAAGCCTTCACTTGACCCATCTTCTTTGTCCAGTTATCGCCCCATATCCCTTCTTCCATATGCCTCAAAGCTACTTGAACAACATGTCCATTCTGAACTGTCCTCTCACCTCTCCTCCTGCTCCCTCTTTGACCGGCTACAATCTTGCTTCCGACCCCCACCACTCAACTGAGACTGCCCTCACCAAAGTCACCAATGACCTACTACTTGCCAAAACCAAAAAACATTACTCTGTCCTCGTTCTTCTTGACTTGTCCTCTGCCTTTGACACTGTCGACCACTCCCTTCTGTTGCAAACTCTCTCATCTCTTGGCATCACTGACCTGGCCCTCTCTTGGATCACATCATACCTCACAGACCGGACATTTAGCGTCTCCCACTCTCACACCACCTACTCGCCTCATTCCCTCTCTGTTGGTGTCCCGCAAGGCTCCGTCCTAGGACCACTGCTCTTCTCTATCTACACCTTCGGCCTGGAACAGCTTATAGAGTCCCATGGCTTTAAGTATCACTTTTGTGTTGATGACACACAAATTTACCTCTCTGGTCCAGACGTCACCACCTTACTATCCAGAATCCCACAATGCCTATCTCGCATATCCTCCTTCTTCTCCTCTCGCTTTCTAAAACTTAACATGGATAAAACAGAATTCATCATCTTTCCCCCATCTTGCTCACCCCCCCAATAGACCTATCTATCACAATTAATGACTGCACACTCTCCCCGGTCAACCAAGTCCGCTGCCTTGGAGTGACCTTGGATTCTGCCCTCTCCTTCCGACCACACATCTAAGCCCTTTCCACCACCTGCCGCTTCCAACTCAAAAACATCTCCCGCATCCGCCCTTTCCTCAACTTTGAATCGGCAAAAATGCTTGTACATTCCCTCATCATCTCCCGCCTAGACTACTGCAACATTCTCCTCTGTGGCCTTCCATCTAGCTCTTTCGCACCCCTACAATCTATCCTTAACTCTGCTGCCCGACTAATCCACCTCTCCCCCCGTTACTCCTCTGCCTCTCCCCTCTGCCAGTGCCTACACTGGCTCCCCATTGCCCAGCGAATTCAGTTTAAAATACTAACCAACACATACAAGGCCGTCCACAACCGGTCCCCTCCCTACATCTATGAGCTACTTTCCCGATACATCCCCACACGCAATCTTCGATCCTCACAGGACCTCCTTCTCTCCTCTCCTCTTATCACCTCTTCCCACACTTGCCTCCAGGATTCCTCCCGTGCATCCCCCATACTCTGGAACTCACTACCCCAACATATCAGACTCTCACCTACAGTGGAATCCTTCAAAAGAAACCTGAAAACTCACCTCTTCAGACAAGCCTACAACCAGTGACACTGCTGCCTCTATACCGCCATGACCAGCTTCACCCTCGCCTACTGTCTCCATCTCCCATACCATGTAGATTGTAAGCCCTCACGGGCAGGGCCCTCTATCCTTCTGTACCAGTCTGTAACTTGTCTCGTTCATGCTTAAGGCAATTGCCTGTATTATGTATGTGCACCGCTTATGATATGTACAGCGCTATGGAATGAATGGCGCTCTAAAAATAAATAATAATAATATACCCTTTTTGCTGAGCCTTGCCACCTCTTTGAGTTGGAAACCAAAACAGATGAGCCGGGCGCAGTGGATTATTCACTAATAGGTCTAAAATGTTAAGCGACATTATGCACTGGGAAAGGATAAAATTTTGGCCCATTTTATGTCAGGGCACACTCACATTATTAAATTAGCCCACCTAGGCTGCTATTTAAAGGGGTTGACTAGGACTAGAAATGACGGCTGCTTTCTTCCAAAATAGCACCAGACCTATTTACAGGTTACGCGTGTCATTAAAGCTCAGCCCCATTCACTTCAATAGAGCTAAGCTGCCATACCAGACACAACCCATGGACAAGTGTACAGCTGTTTTTGGAATAAAGTAGCCATATCTGGGACAAGCCCTTTAACATTCTCAGTTTAATTATTTATTTATTTTTGTTCCCCCTTTTTCCCTCCAAATATAATATTTAATGGAAATCCAAGACAGCCCAAAACCACAGAATAAAACATTCTGGCTAATAAACAACAAAAAAAGTAAAAAACAAAAACAAAAAATATCAATACAACAGATCCACGGAAAAGGATATGAATGTACCAAAACCTTAATAGCTATTTTTCTAAGGGGGTTGAAAGGAGTTAAAATGTACAAGGCAGACGTGGCACTGAAGCGGAAGATTGCCTTCCCTCTATTCAATACTATAAAAGTCTGTAAAGAGAGAAATAAACAATTAGTTACAGAACAATGACAAGGGCACAAAAAACATTTGGTGTTCTCTGCACTTACAAAGATGAAGCATTGCTAAAATAATCTGTGTACCCTGCAGGGTGAGATATTGAGCCTGCGAACTGGATTAACCATTACCAGCAGGGGGTAAACGCCGTTTCCACGGGCAGTTAACCGATTGGATTCGAAGGCAAAGCGTGTGTGATAGTCATGTAAATACCTAAAGCGCGAAAATGACTAGCGATGGTCATGTAAATAATCACATAAATCTTTTGTATAGGACTTAAAAGGATCTACTTGGGCTTAAATCTTAGTGACCTATTCCTAGGAGAGGTCTTCAATATCAGATCGACTCCCGCCACCTCCCTGTTTGTTGGGTCAGCGTACTTCATTGTAGGACAAGCACAGCACTGTACATTGTATAGTGGTTGTGCTTGGTATTGCAGCTCAATCCCATTCACTGAGCTGCAGAATGGTCACATGAGCAATGGTCATGATGTCACAGATCTGAAGAAACGCTCGCAACGCTCACCTTAGAGCCATGACCCCTGCTCTGGATAGGTTATCAGTAGAGTTGAGCGAACTTCTGTTTTAAGTTCGGCTTCCAAAGTTTCTAGACAAGGATAGGCATTATTACAATGGATCCGCAAAAAATAACGGATCTGCAAATAAAAACAGATGCCATACGACCGTCATCCTTTTTTTTTTGCTGATCCGCAATTTGCGGACCGCAAAACACATACGGTCGTGTGCATGAGGCCTTAGGCTGCAAGCACACGACCGTATGTGTTTTGCGGTCCGCAAATTGCGGATCAGCAAAAAAAAACGGATGACGTTCCGTATGGCATCTGTTTTTTTTGCGGTGCCATTGTAATAATGGCTATCCTGGTCCGCAAACTAGAAAAAAATATGACATGCTCTATTTTTTTTGCGGGGCTACGGAAAGGACATACTGATGCGGACAGCACATGATGTGCTGTCCGCATTTTTTGCGGACCCATTGAAATGAATGGGTCTGCCTCCTATCAGCAAAATGAACGGAATGGACAAGGAAACAAAATACAGTCATGTGCATGAGGCCTTATACTCACTTATGCTGCGAGTCTGGAGTGTGAAACTCGCTCGTGTGAAACCAGCCTTAAAGAGTGCAAACCGGATCATTTAACATATAGATCTCTATGAATTAAATTTACCATGGAAGAAAAAGGTTCTTTTTTAAAACAGATTTGTTGTACTATGTAATATGGGCCCAAAGCCTGACGCTGCACTACTGAAACACTCTGACAACATTATCATCAACCTATTTGGTTTCTGCCTTGTGAAAACCCTGTAGTACAGGGATCAGCAACCTCTGGCACTCCAGGTTGTAAAACTACAACTCCAAGAATGCTCCATTTACTTCTTTGGGAGTTATGAGAACAGCCATGCAAGTGTGCATGCTGGGAGTTGTGGTTTCGCCGCAGCTGGAGTGCTGACCCCTGCTGTAGTAGGATACGAAGAACCAAACCTCTAAATCTACCTATAGACGCTCATAACTGAGATTATATTCAAGTTAGGCCCATAGCAACCAATCAGATTCTGCCTTTCATTTTTCAGAGATCCTTTGGAAAAGGAAAGATGGAATCTGATTGGTTGCCATGGGAAACTAAGCCAGTTTTCCTTTGCACCAGTTTCATAAATTTCACACAAGGTCTCCATGGCATGAACTGCATCCAACACAAATCACAAGTAGACAAGTCTCTTCAGAGCAGTGGCGTATCTATCACAAGGCAAACAAGGCATTTGCCTAGGGCGGCACTTGCTAATGGGGCGGCAAAATGCCTTGTTTGCCTTAGTGATAGTTAAATATTTGTTTTTCCCTTGTCCTTGTCCGGTCTGAACCTGATCCAATCCTTCACTATGCAAGCGGCATCGCCGGCGCCGCCCACATAGAGAAGTACTTGATTACTTACTTCCTCCTGCTCCTCCTAGTCCGTCCTAACTATTTCACCCCGACATGACATCGCCTGCTGCGTCCGCGCGTTGCCGTTGTGAGTCCCGTAACGTCACACGGAGGTGGAGTCACGGCAGGCGGCAATGCTAGGCGGCAGGTCCTACGCAGCATGTGCTGACTCTAGACCCATTTAAAACATGAGGACCCTCAAATTACTGTCACAGTCTGGAGCCTGGGGACGATTAAATAAGTATTGGGGACGGGTTATAAATTATTCAGAGACACTCTAGGAAATTGGAACATTATACCAGTGACATGCACATTGCATCTGCATGATATTAAAGGGATTCTGTCACCACATATAAGTTATATGTGGTGACAGAATCCCTTAATATCATGCAGATGCAATGTGCATGTCACTGGTATAATGTTCCAATTTCCTACTATTTGTTGGAGTGTCTCTGAATGATATGATACAACCCCTGTGAGCTAAACATATGTCCAGGGTTATATTAGGATTCCTAAGGTGGCCTTATAAAATCTATTTGTGGCTTTATTCTGCTAAAAAAACAGGTTTTATTAACCTGTCAATCACTGAATTAAGGTGCCCAAGGAGAGGTCCGTGGATCCATGGTGCCCGGCCGTTCAGTGGCCAGCACCGCCTTCCCTGTGTTCAGGGCCACCTACTTCACCTCTGCGCTGCCTCTCCCTCTGTCCCCCTCAGATCCCGCGCGTGCGGAAGGGAGGGGTGGGTCAAATTTATATTAGGGGGGTGCCCGAGTTTAGTCTCGCCTAGGGCAGCACAAAACCAAGATACACCACTGCTTCAGAGTATATCTGTAGTGCAGCCTCAGCAATTGGGCCCATAACATCAAAGAAATTCTTCTGACACCCTGAGATTTAGTAAATAGGATTTTTGTCACTCAGCATCTGCTGACATTATTCGTCCATTGGCAAAATTAGTTTTTGAAAAAGTTGAAAATCATGATATGTGACAAAGATACTCTAAAAATTAAGGGGGTCATTTATTAAACTGGTGTAAAGTAGAAGCGGCTTAGTTGCCCATAGCAACCAATCAGATTCCATCTTTCATTTTACACAGCTCCTTTGGAAAATGAAAGGTGGAATCTGATTTTTTTGTCACATGCAAAGTTTTAAAAATTGATGAGGAAAGTGGCCATGGTCTCCGAGGAGACAAGGATAGATTCGTGAAACGGTCTAAAAATGAAAAAAAATTAAACTGCCTTTGTTGCTCATAGCAACCAATCACAGCCCAGCTTCAAGTGCAGAATATAAAATGAAAGCTGTGCTGGGATTGGTTGCTTTGGGCAACAAAGACAATTTTACTTTTTTTTTTTAAACTCGTTTTATTAAGAGATAATAAGGCAAGTATGAGACAATTTTACTTTGAACAGATTTGTATATATCCTCAATAGTGTTGGGGAAATTTTTTATAGAAACTCAGAAAATGGTGCAAATTTTTGCTCAAATCTAATATTCAAACTATTAGACGGCCCCAAATTCACCAGATTTCTTATGAATCATGTGTCTTCTAACATATTTAGCACAAATAACTCCTTTTTCTCGGAGTTCGATATTAAAGGGCATCTGTCAGCAGATCTGTCCCTATGACACCGGCTGACCTGTTCCATGTGCACTTGGCAGCTGAAGACATCTGTGTTGGTCCCATGTTCATATGTGTCCGCATTACTGAGAAAAATTATGTTTTATTATATGCAAATGAGCCTCTAGGAGCAACGGGGGCGTTACCATTACACCCAGAGACTCTGCTTTCTCTGCAACTGCCGCGTCCTATACACTTTTATTGACAGGGCCAGGCATTATGATGTTTTTACTGCCTGGCCCTGTCAATCAAAGTACAGAGAGTGCAGCATCTAGGTGTAATGACAACACCCCCGTTGCTCCTAGAGGCTCATTTGCACATAATAAAACTTCATTTTTCTCAGTAATGCGGACACATATGAACATGGGACCAACACAGATGTCTTCAGCTGCCAAGCGCCATTGGCGGATCCAGGGGGGGGCAACGGGGCAATTGCCCCCCCCCCCCCGAGAATAAAAGCTGACAGACTGCAGTGTAGGGTGGCCATCCGTCCGGTTTTAGGCCACGCAAGGCCAGGACGGACGGCCAGAAGTCCTCCTTTTGGAAGTCGGCATGATGTTTTGTGCACTAAGTATCCCTAACCAATCAGCAGGCTTGTCAGAGACAGTGAGACTGATACAGGCCTGCTGATTGGTTAGGGATAACATCACATGATGTACCAGCCCTCCGCCCCTCCCAGACCTCTGAGGAGCTCGTACTGTTTGTTGTTCGTGCAGGAGCAGGCAAGGCAGCCTCTCCTCTCTCCTCCTCCAGCCAGTGAGCCCGTCTGTGACTCCACCAGCCAGCCTTTCTAGGTAGGGGACCTCCTCCTCCTCCTCAGCACCTCATGCATAGGCTAGTTGTGTGTATTAGTCTCTGGCTCTAGTGAGTGTAGGACGAGGAGGCGTCAGATCTGGTTGATTCAACGCAGGACAGCCCAAGGCGCACTCTGACACTCGTGAGATCCGTGTGGGTGGAATTAAGGGTTTTTTTATTGGTTGGATAGACAACGCGTTTCGGGGCGACCGCCCCTTTATCAAGTCTGTTTCTTGTAGAAACGAAGGAGTCTTCAGGAGAGGGGGGTTCTTCAAAGGAGGCTAGAGGCTTGGGATTGAGCCTGATAGCCTAATAAGTTCTGTGAACTTAAGTTCCCAGTCAGCGGTATGCTGACAGTGCGGTCCGCAGCACGTGTAGGACGCCGACTCTTGTCCGGACAACTTTCTGTTGTAAATTTTTTTTTAAAAAAACTACATTTGTATATTAATTTTTCTCTAAATTTATTGTTCTACATGTCTTTGATAAAAAAAAATCCAATAAGTGTATATTTATTGGTTTGGGTAAAAGTTATAGCGTTTACAAACCATGGTGCAAAAAAGTGAATTTCGGCATTTTGAAGCAGCTCTGACTTTCTGAGCACCTGTCATGTTTCTTCAGGTGCTAGAATGTCAGGAAAGTATAAATACCCCCCAAATGACACCATTTTAGATAGAAGACACCCCAAAGTATTCACGGAGGGGCATGGTGATTTCATGTATCATTTCATTTTTTTTCACAAGTTAGCGAAAAATGACACTTTCTGAGGAAAAAAAATATAATAAAGTTTCCATTTCTGCTAACTTCTGGCAAAAAAAAAAAAATCTCAGACGGGCTCACTATGCCCCTCTGTGAATACCTTGGGGTGTCTACTTTCCGAAATGGGGTCATTTGTGGGGTGTGTTTACTGTTCTGGCATTTTGGGCGGGGCTAAATTGTGAGCCGCCATGTAAAACCTAAAGGTACTCGTTGGAATTTGGGCCCTTTGTGCACCCAGGCTGCAAAAAGTGTCACTCATGTGGTATCGCCGTACTCAGGAGAAGTAGGGCAATGTGTTTTGGGGTGTATTTTTACATATACCCATGTTGGGTGAGAGAAATATCTCTGTAAACTGACAACTTTGTATAAAAAAATTAAAAAGTTGTCATTTACAGAGATATTTCTCACACAAAGTATGGGTATATATAAAAATACACCCTAAACACATTGCGCTACTTCTCCTGAGTACGGTGATACCACATGTGTGGAACTTTTGCAGCCTGGGTGCGAAAGGGCCCTAAAACCAATGAGTACCTTTAGGATTTCACAGGGCATTTTTACGCATTTGGATTCCAGACTTCTTCTCACGCTTTAGGGGCCCCTAAAATGCCAGGGCAGTATAAATACCCCACATGTGACCCCATTTTAGAAAGAAGACACCCCAAGGTATTCCGTAAGGGTTATGGTGAGTTCATGTAAAATTTTATTTTTGTCACAAGTTAGTGGAATATGAGACTTTGTAAAAACAAAATAAAAAAATATATATATCAATTTCCGCTAACTTGTGCCAAAAAAAAAAATTCTGTGAACTCGCCATGCCCCTCACAGAATACCTTGGGGTGTCTTCTTTCCACAATGGGGTCACTTGTGGGGTATTTATACTGCCCTGGCATTTTAGGGAACCTAAAGCGTGAGAATCCAAATGCGTAACAATGCCCTGTGAAATCCTAAAGGTACTCATTGGTTTTAGGGTCCCTTTACGCATCTTGGCTGCAAAAAGTGTCACACATGTGGTATCACCGTACTCAGGAGAAGTAGGGCAATGTGTTTTGGGGTGTATTTTTATATATTCCCATGCTGGGTGAGAGAAATATCTCTGTAAATGACAACTTTTTAATTTTTTTTATTCAAAGTTGTCAATTTACAGAGATATTTCTCTCACCCAGCATGGGTATATGTAAAAATACACCCCAAAACACATTGCCCTACTTGTCCTGAGTACGGCGATACCACATAAGTGACACTTTTTTGCAGCCAAGATGCGCAAAGGGCCCAAATTCCAATGAGTACCTTTTAGGAGGGCATTTTTACGCATTTTTCTTCTCGCGCTTTAGGGCCCCTAAAATGCCAGGGCAGTATAAATACCCCACATGTGACCCCATTTTGGAAAGAAGACAGCCCAAGGTATTCCATGAGGGGCATGGCGAGTTGATAGAAATTTTTTTTTTGGCACAAGTTAGTGGAAATTGATTTTTTTATAGTTTTTTCTCACAAAGTCTCCTTTCCGCTAACTTTTGACAAAAAGTTTAATTTTTCATGGACTCACTATGCCCCTCAGCGAATACCTTGGGGTGTCTTCTTTCCAAAATGGGGTCACAAGTGGGGTATTTATACTGCCCTGGCATTTTAGGGGCCCTAAAGCGTGAGAAGAAAATGCGTAAAATGCCCTCCTAAAGTTACTCATTGGAATTTGGGCCCTTTGCGATCTTGGCTGCAAAAAGTGTCACTTATGTGGTATCGACGCACTCAGGACAAGTAGGGATGAGTTTGGGGTGTATTTTACATATAGCCATGCTGGGTGAGAGAAATATCTCTGTAAATTGACAACTTTGAATAAAAAATTTAAAAAGTTGTCATTTACAGAGATATTTCTCTCACCCAGCATGGGAATATATAAAAATACACCCCAAAACACATTGCCCTACTTCTCCTGAGTACGGCGATACCACATGTGTGCCACTTTTTGCAGCCAAGATGCGCAAAGGGGCCCTAATTCCAATGAGTACCTTTAGGATTTCACAGGGCATTTTTACGCATTTGGATTCTCACGTTTAGGACTCTCTAAATGCCAGGGCAGTATAAATACCTCACAAGTGACCCCATTGTGAAAGAAGACACTTCAGGTATTCCGTGAGGGGCATGGCGAGTTCACAGAAAAAAATTTTTGGCACAAGTTAGCGGAAATTGATTTTTATTTTTATTTTTACAAAGTCTCATATTCCACTAACTTGTGACAAAAATAAAATTTTACATGAACTCGCCATACCCCTCACGGAATACCTTGGGCCGTCTTCTTTCTAAAATGGGGTCACACGTGAGGTGTTTGTACTGCCCTGGCATTTTAGGGGTCTCCGCAATCATTACACGTATGGCCAGCATTAGGAGTTTCTGCGATTCTCCTTTATTGAGCATACGGGTAATGAGATTTTTTTTCCGTTCAGCTTCTGGGCTGAAAAAAAAAATGAACGGCACAGATTTATTCATTCGCATCAATCAATGTGGATGAAAAATCTCTGCCAAAATCAGTGACTGCGGTGCGGTGGGCTGGGCGCTAGCTACCTAACAAGTAGCTAACTAACTGGCGGTGATAAGGGACCCTTATGCCCCATTCACACGTCCGCAATTCTGTTTGCGGAACGGAATTGCGGACCCATTCATTTCTATGGGGACAGACTTTGTCCCGCTCGGATCCGGAATTACGGATCCGCGCTCCGGGTCTGCACTTCCGTTCTGCAAAAATATAGAACATGTCCTATTCTTGTCCGCACTGCGGACAAGAAAAAGCATTTTCTATATAGTTCTGGCAATGTGCGGATCTGCAAAATGCGGAAAGCACATTGCCGGTGTCCGTGTTTTGAGGATCTGTGGATCCGCAGATCCGCGATCCGTGAATCCACGGATCCGCAAAACACATATGGACGTCTGAATGGAGCCTTACAAGGGGTGTGATCAATGACAGGGGGTGATCAGGGGTCTAGATGGGGTGATCAAGGGGTTAACAAGGGGTTAATAGGTGAGGGGGTGGGGGTTAGTGTAGTGTTTGGTGCAACTTTACATAGTTACCTGGTCCTCTGGTGGTCGATCCCAGCAAATGGGACCACCAGAGGACCAGGTAGCAGGTATATCAGACGCTGTTCACAAAACAGCGCCTGATATACTTGTTTGATGCGATTTATATCGCATCTACAGCCTGCCAGCGATGGATCATCGCTGGCAGGCTGTAGTTAAACTCCTGAGACGCGCGCTACTGTGAAGCGCGCTGCTGCACAGGAAATCTCGCGTCTCGCGAGATGACGCACTTCTGCGGCGCCCCAGAACAGCCCGACCGCCGCGAGAACGCAGTTGTGCGTTAGGCGGTCGGGAAGTGGTTAATAATTTATTCTCAGGATATCATCATCAATATCAGATCGGTGAGGAACCGACTCCAGCCGCCGCCACCGATCAGCTGTTTGAAGAGGCCCCGATGTTCCGGTGAGTGCTGCGGCCTCCTCACAGCTTACAAAGCACATTGTATAGTGGCCGTGCTTACTATTACAGTTCAGGCCCATTCACTTGAAAGGGACTGAGCTGCGTCTGGGCCAGGTGACATTACGGGTCTAAGACGAGGCCACGGCACTCACAACCTCTTCAAACAGCTGATCAGCTGGGGTGTCAGGAGTCAGACCTCAACAATGAGATATTATAGACCTACATTGGGGGTAGGTAATCAGTATCGAGCTCCTGGAAAACCCCTTTAAAGTATTTTTCCTATTATGGCCACTTTGCAAGTTATTGACATGTTGCTATAAGATATGTAAAAAAATATATTTTTTTAATCTAAAACTCAATATAAAGGAAGTGAAAAAGTCAACAAAAGAGACCTTACTTTTTGATTCAAATAATATGGGTCTAGGTCCTCCAGCGGTTCTGACACCATTCCATGAGGTATATCCCCGTATATGAATGGCAGACTTTTGCCCGCTTCCAAGTCACTGCTTGGCTTGGGGCCATTATCATCATCGTCAATATTGTTCTCTTGTTTGGGCTTCTTTGCTTTCTCCTCTGCAATGCGTTTCTCGATTGCTTCAAGAGACTCCCTGGTAAAATAGCGGAAGCTGTCGGGCCCGGGTGGTACAAGTCGTGCCTGCGCCATCTTTTCATCCTGCACCTCTTAATTTACTGCTTAGCTCCTTTCATAATGGAATCCTGCAATGAAAGAAAAATATAATTGTCAGCAGAGAAAAGGACCAACGACTTGTTTAAAGGTGTTTTCTGGAATTCATACATTGATGACCAATCTCCGCCGATGATTGCTGCAGCCTCTGCCTAGGTCAGTAACATCAAAATCATTGGTCACATGTCCTAGTTGTAGTTCAGTCCCATTCAGATGTATAGGTCTAAGCTGCAATACCAAGCACAGCCACTATATAATGGATGGCGCTGTAATTGGTTAACTATGAGGAGGCTGCAGTGCTCACTACAGTGCTGCAGCCTTTTCAAACAACCCATTGGCTGGGTGTCTGGAGTCAGACCCCTCAGATATTGATGAGCTGTTCTGAGGATAGCTCATCAATATAGGAGTACTTGCAACCCCCTTTAAACCTCAGTTTAAGACTGATTTGTCTTAAGAGTTGTTCTATAATAAAAGAAGTTGAGGTGTGCAGAGGTTTGAGTCGTCAGATAAGTAGTGAATGGGATATACTTTTATGAAGACCCTTAATAATATGACTGAAATTTTCTGGCATAACTTATATTACATATTTTTGGCTGCTTTGGCCTAGCCCCATTCTCTCCCGTCTAGTCTGAAATTCTGTAATATTAATACTTAATACAAAAACTGATATATTTTGGGCTGTTTGCCCATTTTTGGAGTCAAAAGTGGAAAAGCTGCAGTTTTTACAACTTTTGGCTCACCCATTTCCCACTGCTCCCATTCTGATGCTTCCTGGTCCATCACTGGTCTTCACTCCCTGGTGCCTCTTGACGCACAAGACATGACTACTCAGCCAATCACTGTATGAGGCAGGTCATCTCTGCGACCAGTGATTGGTTGTGCGGTCATTTCCTGCGTTTCAAGTGGCACCAAGAGTAGTGACCTGTGGGGGACAAGAAAGCATTGCAATGGGAGTGGCGGGGATCGGTGAGATACTGTATGATTATTATTTTTTAAACAGCATTTGGAGCGTTTTTCTAAATAATTAACTCATTGGGCACGAAAAGTCACAAATTCACAATCAAAACCTGCATATTATAAAAAACTACTGAACTGTATACTAAAACTTGATTAAAGGTTACCTTTGAGGGAAATTGTTTTATCATTGTAGTTTAGTTATTTTGGGCTAAAATTCATTTTTGGCCTGTATTTAAAAAAAATTATATTCCCCAACCTGCAATGTATCTGCAGACTATTGCTTTCTGTTTAATACTGAGTCTGTCATGGAGCTGCTGTGATGGCTCAATGTGTAGCCCTAAACTCCTGTCAGCTCAAAAACACTCTGTAAGAAGATTACAATGGTCACCGCCCAGAACAACCACCAGCAAACTCAGAAAACTGCTACCAGTGTTCCTTAACCACTCTGGATGGTAGGAAGCTAAGGCTATCCCTAGGTATTTCACCAGAGCCTACCATAAGGCTGTGATGGCTAGCCTCCGGCACACCAGCTGTGGTAAAACTACAACTCCCAAGATGTACACTTGCTTGGCATGTCTAAGAAGTCCATAGAAATGAATGGAGTATGCTGGGAGTCATAGTTTCACCACAGCTGTCGGAGGTTAGCTATCCAGAAACAAACATGGTCAGAATACCCGAAGCATCAATAGAAGTGAATTAAGCAGCAGACAAGAGATGAATCTAGAAACTACACCATGATCATTACACAGAGGGAAAGCAAGCAGTACAGGACAGTACAGAACAGAGATGCAAACTGAACCAGGACAGATATGCAACCACCAGCAGCTGACCAGGACTGAGCAGCAGATTTAAATTCTCTGCCCAGCTCTGGGATTGAATGCTGACCCAGGAACCTCATTGGTTTAGCTTCCAGCCTTACTGATAGGTCAACCAGCTGGGGCTTGACTGCTTGGCATGTCAACCCTCCCAGCACAGCAATGCACAGAATTCTGGCTGGGCAAACTCCTGACATACTCAGTATCACTTGTAGGGATCACAGCACTCAGCAGATAATTGGCAGTTATATAGGGTGCTCGTTTCTTGTTGGCCCTGACTCCACTTCCAGGGGCCTGAGTATTATAGACAATATATTTGAAAATTTTTGATTGCAATTACACTTTTTATTCAGCCAGACATTTATGCTTTATGCAACGTTTCGGGCTTACATAGATAGCCCTTCATCAGGCTGTATATCAAAACGAAAAAGAGAGAGATAAGAGGCATATAATCAGTATATAGTACATAGTGGGAATATACAATATAGAAATGTGAACAGGTGCATACATCAGTACACAAATACATATACACATAGGTAGGTCAATGGTTGTTTGACCTGTAACCTTAGGTCATATTACTAAAGGGGTATTTTATATGGACGTTTATGTTGTGTACAGCAGATATATAAGGTATTAAGTTGTTTGGGACAATGGGGTAAATTTGACAATCTTAATAGCATGTGGTGTACCCGCACTAACAAGTGCCTGTGAGGATGTGATAGCTGCATAATGATAGATAGTGCGGTTGCCTGCTACATATAATCGCTGAGATTATATGCCTCTTATCTCTCTCTTTTTCGTTTTGATATACAGCCTGATGAAGGGCTATCTATGTAAGCCCGAAACGTTGCATAAAGCATAAATGTCTGGCTGAATAAAAAGTGTAATTGCAATCAAAAATTTTTGGTGTGCCGTTTCAAATATATTGTCTATAATACTCAGTATCACGTTACGATTAAGGACGTTTAGTCCGAAACGCATCAACGTTTGTTGCAATTGCCATGGAATCTGTCTGTATGTGAATATGCACCAATAAAGAAGGAACCTGATTTTATCCCATGCTTGGTGCCAGAGCCACTTTTTCCTTTGTTTTGGATTTTCACTTGAGGGTCTCCACCCAGGCTCAAAGGCACACGGGGAAATCAAGCTGTCAAGGTGAGCTGGACATTACAAGTTTTCATACTCAGTATCACTAAATTCTTATCAAACCCATAAGAATATGGCTTAAGGCTCATTTACATGGGCAGACACGACAGGCAATTATTAGGAGCAAACTGTTCATTCCTGATAATTTCTTGCGCATTACAGGAGGTGAAAACTAAATTTTATGCAGCAATGACCTCCATCATATGGGGACAAACTAAAGCTAGAGAAATTTCTCATTCCTTTATTGACTCATTGTTTCTGGGCATCAGATCACTGTCTACACGGAACGATCTGCTGCCCAGAAATGATGATTTAATGTAGGTGACTGCACCAGCAATACTTTTACCAGATGAGTGAATCTATGCTCATTCATCGGGTGATTGGCAACACCTTTGAACAGGGTAATTATCTGGAGGAAACGTTCCTAGAAATGCTTCATCCCGATCATTGGCCCATTTATTGGTGCCTTTAAATGAGTGTTTATGAGCTGTCAGAAGTTCAGAGATAAGGGCTACACATAAAACCAGCACAGCAGCTGCCTGATGGACTGTAAAGCAGAAAGACATTGTCTGCAGATACACTGAAAGCGAAAGCTGTAGAGCAAAAATTGTTGACATTTTTAACCAATTAAAAAAGAAAAGAAAAACATTTTTAGCCATAAATGAGTAAAATGCATTTGGCTGCAAAGGTGTCTATAGTTTTTAAGTACTTTTGTAGTTTTTTTTACGATAGGCAGCTTTTGACTGTAAATGCTATAGCTTAAAATTGGATCAATATACAGTATGTGCAATACCCCAGAATGGCATTACCACCTCTTTTGGACCCCCACTATCTGGTATGGTTGATCCTGTGTCATCTTGAATATATATTACCATGTCTTGCATAGCGTGCATATCTATTTCCTTGCAAATTACTGTTCAAGTATGATGCACCTGGTTTACCAGCAGATGGCGGCATTTCTGGCAGAGCTGTTTTAGATAGAATGGAACCCTTCTTCCATTCTATTCCCCTCTCTAGAGAGGGAGGAGTTAGCTAGTGAAGGTCAGTCTAACCTTCCCCATCCTGGGGAGAGGTTGTGTCTAGTGTACCCCTTCCCAGGCCCTGTCTGTGAGTTCTACATGGTTGCATGTCCCCTCCTGGGCCTGCATTGCCTAAAAGCCAAGCCAAGTAAGCTTGAAGCCAGGAAGAAGTTCCTACAGTAAGAGACAGACTACAGACAGCTAAGTTACAAGTTACAGCAGAAGAGGAAAAGTTTCCTATTTTATCCAGCCAACACAACAGAGCTGAGAGAGTGCAGATGTAGCAAAGCTGGATGTGTTTGCCTACCAGAACTTTATGCTAAAACCTGCTGATAACCAAGATAAAGTTGGAAGATTGTTCCTTGATGAAAGTTTATGCCAAGTAAAGCTGTGTTCAACATTAATAGAAGTCTGGACTCAAGTTATTCTACAAAGCCCTTAACTGTTAACCCTTTTTGCACTGCTTCGTCCGACCACGTCTGGGATCCAAGGATATCCAGGTAAGAGCACCGTGACAAGTGCTAAAGCCACACCCAAGAGATACTATAGGCAACCCTTACACCACTCTGGCAATCCTACACCTGGGTACCAACACCACTATACTGAAAGGGGACTCCATGTCCTCGTTGTTTCAATGCAACTGGCGTCACGACAACTTGCTATAAGAGAGACATATATCATAAAAACCTCCAAAAGGGTAAAGGATACCCCAGTTTTTGGTAATAAGCCATTGCATATGTGATGATTCTGAAACAGTGTGTGACTTGTGTCCTGCAGGTTTACTAAGCACATAGTTGGACACGGTCTTCATTGGTATCTCATGAATATGCGCAGGTCAATTAACATCCATGACATATGCTCCATGTGCCTTCATGTTGTGATATTTATTGACAATATATCTAAATACTTGATATAGATGTTTGACCTCATAGTCTGGAACACGAAGAAACTTGTACAATGCATTTGTGATCTAGTGTTTGTTTTTCTACTTTGCGTGCATACCTACAGATGTAGCAGTGGTGAATCTGTCATAATGCATTGCAAATGCATTGTGACAACTCTACATTAGGATGATGTGCTGGGGTTACCTGAGGTTTATGTAAAGACACAAATAATACAGTGTGAATATTACAATAATGCTTGACACAATATAAAAAATGCTATTTCACAAATCTGCAACATATGTATCATGTACCAACTCTACAAGGATATGTGCCGTAATATATAAATTGTATAATTTATCCCCATTATCAAATCAAAGGGAGTGGGGATTTTTGTACACAGCTTTTTCAGACAAGCTACCCCTCAAAACAGTAGGTCATGGAGTAGGGACGTAAGGAGACCCAGCCTACTATACTGTTCTTAACTCTTTGCAGTCTTGTTTGCGGCACAGTCCTGTTAGGAGGTCGACAGTATCAGATAAAAATCTCAAAATAAATTGCAGGCATATGAAGGTACAGAAGGATCTCGTAGATCTATAGCTGTCCTATTATGGCTCTACACAACTTTAGGTTGCACAGAGCCTCAATATGATGTTGTGCCTAAAGGGGTAATACCATCTTGGGCAATAGGGGCATATTGCTAGGATATGCCCCCATTGTCTTATAGATGCGGGTCCCACCGCTGGGACCCGCACCAATATAGAGAATGGAACCCCGAAAGTGAAGGAGGGCGCACTGTGCATGCACAGCCACCCTTCATTCATTTCTATGGGGCCACGGCTATTTCCCTTGGCCTCATAGAAATGAATGGGAACATGGGCCGCGCATGCGGGATACACTCCCATTCATTTCTCTTGGAGAGGCGGGGAGAAGCGCTGGGTGGTGGACGGACCCCGGGAAATTCGGGGTCCTTCAGCCTCAGGTCTCCCCGCTCCGTTCTCGATATGGCTGCGGGCACCAGCGGTGGGACCTGCACCTATCAGACAAGGAAGCATATGCTAGCAATATGCCCCCATTGTCCAAGATGGGAATACCCCTTTAAGGCTAAAATAAGTACTAATTAGAACAAGATACTGGCATTTATTCATTTTTCTAATCTTTTTTAATTTACTGACCTCATCCATTTGAGTGCAAAGAGGCCGCCATGTTGATTTAAGGTCCCGCGCGAAATCTCGTGCGTGGTGACATATGATGTCACCATGGCGCCCAGCATGATGACATCATCACGCACTGTGCAAGATTTAGCGTGGTGTCGTCAATCAACATGGCCGCGGTGGCCTCTTTGTGTTCAAATGGATAAGGTAAGTATTATTTATTTATTTTTACCAGATTAACACCTGAAAGCCCTCACTATTATTCTCAGATGCTGCGCTCAGCAATGAATGTGGCATCTGAAGGGTTCAATGACGGTTAGCAGTGCAATCGCCATTCCCGATCATTGCGCCTGCTAGTTACAAAGGAACAAGCTTCATGACGAACTAATTCATCACAAAGCGAATTTCTTTATGAAATTCGGTGAAGCAGCCACATAGAATTTTTCTAAACTTTGCTCAACACTAGTCGGTTTCTTAAATTGCTTATATTGCATAGATTTGCTTCTTTGATTTGCTCTGCAGCAGCCACAAGGACGTAGGAAACCGATGTCTGGAGACAACTCATTGGCTCCTATTGGAGGGTGTTGTGGGCATGCTCTGTGACCTGTACAGAGGTCATTGTGCAGGGAGGAGGAGGTGGTAAGCTGCCATCATGTAAAAGCTTGTGGCAGGCTCACCCTTCTACAAAGTAGAAAATAGTCCAGCATCTCAGGATCCACAAATCAGAGCTTTATTCAAGGAATTCCATACATAATTGGTTGCAAAAAGATCTAAAGAATTCCTATGCGTTTTGGAAAACTTCTGTGTCCTTACTCACGGCAGTGTGTTTGGTACAATGTTTTATGACTTAAAATAGCTGACAGACGCTTGTCCTCATGCGCCCAGGAGTAGTTAATGACATATGTAATTTACCTGCATTATTATCTCTTCTGTTAATTCATTAACCATCAGTGTGAAATATATGTGTGAGGACTTACAAGTAGTAATTTAAAAAATCATACATTTAAAAACATAGAAAACAAGATCTATTATTGCACTGTTCTAATTAGATAAAAGAGGAAGCACAGTTATTTCCCAAACAATATCCCCCAAAAAGTTGAATCTCAGAAGCAAAGTGTGAACATGATTCTAATTATTAGCATTGGAAACTGGAGTGATTATTCAAATACCAAGTGTGAACACAGGCCCTGGTTTATCATACGGGTGCAAGGGTAAACTGGCTTAGGAATCTGATTGGTTGCTATGGGCATCTAAACCAGTTTTCTTTTGCCCCAATTTTGAAAAATCTACCCCATAGTTCTTATCCTTAGCAGTTAAAAACGAAATTGATTCTTCAAATGCAGAATGTTAACATGGTTCTTGTTATTTGCAGCAGAAACCAAGCCAAATCTAATTAGGCTACAAGCACACGAACACAAAAAAAAAAAAAGAATTACGTTCTGTATGGCAACCGTTTTTTTTGCGGATCCATTGTAACAATACCTATCCTTGTCCCCAAACGGACAAGAATAGGACATGCTATATTTTTTTGTCGGGGCCGCATGTATTTTTCAGTCCGCAAAAAACAGATCTGCAAAAAATACAGATGATGTCCGTGTGCATTCTGTATTTTTCAGAACGGAACAGCCGGCCCCTAATAGAACAGCCCTCCCCTGATAGAACAGCCCTATCCTTGTCCATAATGCGGACAATAAGGCCTTATTCACACGTCCGCAATGTCGTCCGCACCCGTTCCGCAAATTTGCGGAACGGGTGCGGACCCATTCATTTTGAATGGGGACGTGATGGATGCGGAGAGCACACACTGTGCTCTTCGCATCCGCATTTGCGGAGCGCGCCGCTGATCTTCCGGACGGCGGCACTGCAAAAAAGTAGAGCATGTCCCATTCTTGCCCGCAATTGCGGACAAGTATAGGCATCTCTATAGGGCTGGTGGCAAGGTGTTTTGCGGATCCGCAAAACACTACGGACGTGTGAATAAGGCCTAATAGGACATGTTCGATTTTTTTGCGGAACGGACATACAGAGATGGAATGTACATGGAACAACTTCAGCTTTTTTTTCCGGACCCATTGAAATAAATGGTTCCGCATACACTCCGTAAAAAAACGTAACGGACACAGAAAGAAAATACGTTTGTGTGCATGAACCCTAAGAATCATATTCATGCCTGGTATTTGAATAATCAGTGCAGTTCACAATGCTAGTAATAAGAACCATGTTCACACTTTGGATCTGTATTTATAGATCTCTTTTTGTATGTTTTTAAATGTATGATTTTTATATTTATGTTACTGACATCAGGCTCCTCCAGTACTGTTTCTAAGTTTTCCACATACCTATGTCACTTAATGCTGTAATCCAGCCGAGGTGGTCGTGCTTGCACACCATAAAAAAATCACCGCCTTTCTGATGGCCATTAGGGTCCATTCACACGTCCGTGTGTGTTTTGCGGATCCACGGATCCGCGGATCCGCAAAACACGGACATCGGCGATGTGTGTTCCGCAATTTGCGGACCGCACATCGCCGGCACTCTCATAGAAAATGCCTTTTCTTGTCCGCAATTGCGGACAAGAATAGGACATGTTCTATTTTTTTCGGGAACGCAATTGCGGACCCGGAAGTGCGGATCCGCAATTGCGGACCCGGCCGGGACATCGTCTGTCCCCATTGAAACTAATGGGTCTGCAATTCCGTTCCGCAAAATGCGGAACGGAATTGCGGACGTGTGAATGGACCCTTACCGCGGGAGCGCACATAGACTGGAGCCTTTTCCTATAGTGTGCAAGCATCACCACTGCTGATGAATTGCAGGGAGGTCGTAAATTCAAAACGAGCAGTGTATAATGCGATGGTAAAATGAATCCAGCCAGCAAAGGAGGCAAGATGGACAATCACAATACATTAGTAAGCGCCTTGTATTAGCTTTGTCTGAAGTGAGACAACCCCTTTAAGCTGCAATCAAGACCTATTGAAAATATTATGATCCTGTATTATCTATACAAAGGTGTTACTAGTCATTGTACTCTTGCTCCTGATGATACTGAAAAGTGATCTCTACAGAACATAAAATATTGGCCAATTTGGGGCCCAGGTATTGCCTGATAAATCTAACTGGACCAAACGACATAAACCAACATAAAACTTATGATGAAAAATGCTTGGAACCTGATGATTCATAATCTGATGCTGAAATTAATTTCCCAGCAGACTGTAAAACCAATAACTCCATCCAGAACACATAAGCGTCAACATGTGGCTCTCTGCTTGAAAAGGAAAGAAAAAATGTGACAACAAAAAGCTTGATTTAGCCTTTAATTCACATCAAATTTAATAGACGAGCATGTTAGAGTAATTCACAGCCGTGAACGCGCTCACAGCGCCCATCCTCTTAGCCTCTGCTACATTGTATCGTCAGGCGAGGCTTCTTTTAGCAGCTACAAACAATTACAATCTCAGAAATGATGAGCTTCATTCTGATTACGCCTTTATTCTACAATATTTTGCACTTAAATTCTAAAAATATCCAACTTACTCAGATTGATATATTTTCGGAAAAATGTTACAAGCTCCAAGTGTATCAATGATGCGTTGAATGATCATAGTTCAATGGGTTGGATTCCCGCAACGAAAAGCCCTTCAACTTGATACGCTGCTGAACAAGTCTACAGGAGCCGCTCTCTCTCTGGGCTCATTATAAATGAGACTGCAGTCAGTTTGGCATAATCCAGACGTTGTCATGGCAATGATACGTTTTTATGTTTGTCTAAAATTTAAGCAATTTTACTTTTCTCAGATGCCGTTGTTCTTTAGGGGGAGAGAGCACCGATAGACCCAGTATTTTACCAAATTCAAAATATAGTCTATACACGTTCAATTGAAATCTGTGATGCGCATTAAGGCCTCATGCACACGACCGTCGTTTGTGTCCACCTCCAATGCAGCTCAGGTGCTGACCCATTCACTTCAATGGGGCCACAAAAGATGAGGACAGCACTCTGTGTGCTGCCCGCATCCATCACTCCGTTCTGTGGCCCCGCAAAAAAAAATAGAACACATCCTATTCTTCTCCATTTGCGGGCAAGAATAAGCATTTCTATAATGGGCAGCCCGTTCCGTTCCACAAATTGTGAAACACCCAAGGTAACCATATTACCAATGGACCTATTTAAGGCGCCAGTTTTTAAATCAGTAGTGGGACGCCTTCATCTCAGTGCCCACATCTGAACACAGGTCTGTCTGTATTTCCCTATCTAGGGACAACATATTCCAGATATTTATTAGATCATATATACTGGGTATCTTTGTTCAGGGTCTATAGCTTAAGACCCTCAGCCAAGAAATTCCTGTCTACTTGGATTTTATATCCAAAAATCCAGGTACACAGTCTCCTGACGAACCAGTTTTAAGCTGGGGAAACGCCGCGTCGGGACGCATGATTATTACTTTGCGGACATTTTTGTTACATGTTTTGTTGTAGACACCACAGCATCTCCTGTTTCTCCTGGTCTATCCTACTTATCATTTTGAGGGTTTGACTAGGGCGATTAGCAGCTCTAGGAACGTGGACAGGGGACCCTCACCATCAGGGGGTTTCCCTGGGCAAAGGGATAGATAGGGAAGCTAGTGTACAATAGGGATAATTTATATCTTTCCCTACACTAGGTTATCCAGCATATGAAATAATGTATCCCCACGGCTTCTAAGTGTGTCTACTAACTGTAAGTAGAGAGGGCATAACCATCTGTATTGGTATTGCCTTACTTATTGATATCTGTCCGCATTTATCAGACTTGACCTTCTATCAGAGTGAAAAGGTTGTTGAAGCTTATCCTTCAGGTTATTTACGTTACTTTTAAAATTATCTATTAAAAGTTATTTTTTAATGTTGGAAGGTGTTTATGTATTATGTAGTCTGTAAACTTCCTCCGAATTGTATTTACCAATTGGCGGTTTTGTTTAAGTAGGAAACACCCAAGGGAGCCATCCATGTTTTGGGTTTAGGGGTCAGTCTGTGCCAATTGTAACATTTATGGCCTAATTCACACGTCCGAAGTGTGTTGCGGATACACAACACACCTTGCCACCAGCCCTATAGAGATGCTTATACTTGTCCGCAATTGCGGGCAAGAATAGGACATGCTCTATATTATTGCGGAGCCGCCGGCCGGAAGATCGGCGGCGAGCTCCGCAAATGCGGATGTGGAGAGCACAGTGTGTGCTCTCCGCATCCATCACGTCCCCATTCAAAATGAATGGGTGCGCAACCATTCCGCAGATTTGCGGTACGGGTGCGGACGAACATTGCGGATGTGTGAATAGGGCCTTAGTAGTGAATCGCATTGGCTCAGTTCTATCCTCTCTGTACATGCCACATAACAAATGGGTGACCAGCAGGATCGGACTCGGGTTCCTTGGGCCCACCAGAGGAAATTATTCTTGGGGCCCAACCCTTATATCAAGAATAAGTCTTCAAATGAATACGGTAAGTCTTTGATTCAAGAAAATAGACCCTAGTGGCAAGTTAACATCTACAAAGGCAGCTCCAAGCATTTTTTCTCTCCTTGACTTTTGTGGCCCACTATGATATCAGAGCCTGGGCCCACTGGAGGATCCTCTGGTGTTCTGGTGGGCCAGCCCCATGTTGGTGTGAAGTCTCAATGACAAATATTAAATTAGAAATCCCATAACTGAAATGAGTGCATGGTTTCGGACAGCTCGTCTTAAAGGGGCATTCCAGGATTTTAACACTGATGGCCGATCCTCTGGATGGGCTATCAATATCTGATCAGCAAGGGGTTTCCAATAGTGATGAGTGGGAGGTGCCATATTCGATTTCGCAATATTTCGCGAATATTCGATTGAATATTCGTCATATATTCGTTGAAATCGAATATTCGTCATTACTCTATATATTACGAATGTCACATGAATTTATATTCGCATTGCGAATTAAACTTAGAGCTGAGTTCCTAATGGTTGTAACTTGTATTGCTAGAATTGACGACGATAACGAATATCACGAATATAGCACTATATTCTCAATCTTCGTTATATTCTAGCAAGCCAACCATTAGGAACCAAGCTCTAAGTTGAATTCGCAATGCGAGTATATGTTCGCATTGCGAAATCAACTTAGAGCTGAGTTCCTAATGGTTGTCACTAGAATATAAGGAAGATTGAGAATATAGTGCTATATTCGTAAATTCGTGATATTCTAGCAATACAACCAGCTCTAAGTTGAATTCGCATTGCGATTACAGCTTAGTCAAATTTGCGAGATCATGATTCTCACATCCGACAGTACATTTTAGCATGGAGGCGTTCCCATGCACACGGGAAGTCGGCAGAAGCGGAAACGGGAATTGACTGCAGCGGGCAGGGAGCCAGGAATCCTCTGGACAGGTGAGAACAGCTTTTGGGAAGTGGGAAGACAACCAGAGAGCAACAAGAATTAACAACATAAAAAAAAAAGAATATTCTAAATAGCAAATATATAGCGCTATATTCACAATATTCGCAAATTTGCGAAGTGCCTATATTCGCTAGAAAAATTCGCTATTCGAATATTCGCACTCAGCACTAGTGTCCAACATTCAGCTGTTTCAGAGCATCTACAGCACCGTAAATAGACACCAGAACTACACAGCAATGTGGGCAGCAGTGTAACTACCAGCTCCGTCCGCTAAAAATTAGATGGTGCCCTGCTACTTGGAAACAGCCGATTGGAGGGGTTGCAGGGTGTGTGACTCCCAACGAACAGATATTGATGGTCTATTATGAGAATAGTCCATCAATCCTAAAATCCTGGAATATCCCTTTAGGATTAGTTGTCCCAAAGGAAACTGAGTTTAGTGTCATATGCCAGTGATGATATTCATCTCCCAGTATCTTTCCTGTTGCCTAAATATATTCTGTGGGGCAGAAATCAGGTACTGTCCACAATGGGGCACATAATCGACTTCTCAAACACACACACGAGCCAATGTCATAGGAACCCATTCAAACTATCAGCGCGGTTTGGAGGAAACCCATGCAAATATATACAAACATACAACATACAAACTCCATGTAGATACTTTGAATCGATATAAGCTCAAGTCCCCTCATACTGCAGCACAACAGTGTGAAGCACTGAGCCACTCAGATTTGAAGAGTTATAATGTAACCTATCTACTTGTGTTGCCCATTGGGAGACATTGATGTCCTCATGGTGGTCAATCCTTAAAAATCCTGGATATGAATAATTTTGTAATTGCATGTAATTAAAAATTTAGTATAGCCAGGTAATTATTCACTTAAGGCCTCATGCACACAACCGTATGTTTAGTCCGCGTTGGTTAGTCGAGATGCATATTTTGCGGCTCAGGCGCGGACCCATTCACTTCAATGGGGCCACAAAAGATGCGGACAGCACTCCATGTGCTGTCCGCATCCGTTGCTCCGTTCCATGGCCCTGCAAAAAAAAAAAAAATAGAGCGTGTTCTATTCTTGTCCGTTTTGCAGACAAGAATAGGCATTTCTACAATGGGCTGTGCTCCGTTCAGCAAAGTGCGGAAGGCAAACGGAGAGGCTTCCGTGTTTTGAGGATCCCCAAAACACACACGGTCCTGTGCATGTAGCCTAAATCTGATGTTTTGCCACCAGCTGCAGCAGACAGGACACATCCCTGATAAAGGACGCACCCTCTTAGCTGCCAGCTTGAATAAATGTAGCAGAGCAATTGCAGCAATGAATGGGGGGATTTCTGGATCCATGTGAGGTACAGCGCTGGTCTAGCTCTGTTAGAAAGAGATTGTCATGTATATATGATGTTTAATTTTCATTTTTTTCATTACTCATGGGATAACCCCTTTAAAGTTAGACCCTCCTAGTGACATGACTTTGTCTGCAAGTAGGGATAAAATCACAAAAAGCAGGTGACACAGTGGGGCCCCCAGTCTAACTTTACCAGATGCCAGTGGTAGAGATGCAGTGTTATGTGACGCTAACATAGAAAAGTGTGAATTAACGTAGCAGCAGCAGCAATAAGTTTTCCTCAACCTTTCTTGTCACAATCATAAAACCCATGCAGACATTCATAAAAGTCACCTAAGAAGCCGCCGACAAATGCAGTCCATTTGAGCAGCATTTCGGAGGCCATAAAAAAAGAAAGGAAGAGTTTCTAAATCCCAGAAATCTGCATGATAATACCGTGATCCCTAAAGATACAATGGCCTCAGGATACAATATTTTCAACATACAGTACTGTAGTCTTTTGTGACCCATCGTAAGTTGAAACCAAACTGAACATACAATGTCTCAGACTCAGATCCAACCAATCAAGGCCACTTCTCTGGAAAAATAGCCGCATTAGTTTTGGGTTATTAACTATTCCGGACTGTTATATGTAAGGATCTATTTTACCAGTCTTAGTTATCTGCTTATTATTCTTAAATCTTCATTTTCTCTTTTCTTGGATGACATTTTGGGGCTTTGGAACCGATTACTCAAGTTACAATGGTTTTAACATATATTGTGACTTGAGGGACCACTGTAATTATCATGAAACCATTGCCTGCGTTTAACCCTTGACTCAGGTGTCAGCAAAGGCTCATGTATATGACTATGCAGTGAGGACATGACATTATAAGCAGTTACAAACTGTTTTTGATTTTCACTGATATTCCCATTTTAATTTAGAAGTCTGAACAGAATGCGTGCCCCACATAGCGTTCCCGCTGCTTCCACACAGATTCACAGGTTACAAGACCCTGCAGCACTTGCCTTCATGCATATGTTAATGGAGCTCGCTGTTCAGCAGCTTCATGTTATAAAAAGGTACAATCACAGCATGCTTGACAAACGTGCATATAAAGTACTGCAAAGTGGAAGTGTCCGTTCTTGTCAAATGTCTGTGACGTGACCCTTTTATGGAATGTCATATGTCGTATTGATTGCAATCTGTAGAAGGACCCCCTGCCCCCAGTAAAATGATTTTCTCAGTGCGTTGACGCTAAAACTATATTATCTACAGTATTATATAAGTGTAAATCATAATAACAACAGCAGTCTGTACAAATACAAAGCCCAAATTCCATTAAGATGCCTAAGGATCTAGGCTAGAAGCTAGTCTATAGCAGTGTTGTCCAGCCAGTACCTTGGGAGCCACAGTAACTCTTGGGCTGCCCTTTGTTCCCTAAGGCAACTTTCACACTGGCGTTTTGGCTTTCCGTTTGGGAGATCCGTTCAGGGCTCTCCTAAGCGGTCCAAAACGGATCAGTTTTAGCCCAATGCATTCTGAATGGATAAGGATCCGATCATAATGCATCAGTTTGCCTCCGTTCAGTCACCATTCCGCTCTGGAGGCAGACACCAAAACGTTGCTTGCAGAAGCGGAGCCAACGGATCCGTTTTGACTTACAATGTAAGTCAATGGGGACGGATCCGTTTTCACTGACACAATATGGTGCATTTGAAAACGGATCCGTTCCCCATTGACTTTTAATGTAATTCAAAACGGATCCGTTCTGACTTTGACAATTTTTTTTAAAGCTAATGCAAACGGATCCGTTCTGAACGGATACAAACGTTTGCATTATAGGTGCGGATCCGTCTGTGCAAATACCAGACGGATCAGCACCTAACGCCAGTGTGAAAGTAGCCTAAGTAGTTATTTTCAACTTTTTATTTATTTATGTATTTATTTATTTACCAGGGATGCATTGTGTAACAATATTTCCCCATTCTACACAGGTCACACTCATTAGTGAGTTCCGAGAATGAGCTACGTGGAGCCGTAGTTACAATCAGTGATGAGCAAAGTTCGGAAAAATTTGATTTGGCTGCTTCGCTAAATTTCACAAAGAAATTTGATTAGTTAGGAATTACTTCGTCACGAACCGCATTCGTTTGTAAGCAGCGGGTGCATGATGGGAAACGGTGATTGTGCCGCCCCCTGTCATCGAACCCCTCAGATGCTGCGTTCATCGCTAATCATGGCATCTGATGTTAAAATGGAGGCCTTTCAGGGGTTAATTAGAGTTAAAAAAAAACATACTCACTTTATCCATTTGCTCACGGAGAGGCCGTCGCGATCCGTGCTCTCCCCACAGCGACATGATGAAGTCAGCAGGCTGGCCAGGCGCACTGACATCATCACCGATGACGTTACTTTGCCCGGCCAATGCGGTGACGTGGTTTCTTCAATCAAGCTGGCCACTAAGGCCTCTCAGCTAGCAAATGAATGAGGTGAGCTTGTTTGTTTTTGGGTTTTTTTTGGCACCATTTCAGCAAAATTTTATTCTTACCACAAAGCGCAAGGAAAGGAGCTTTGTGGCGAAACAAATTTTACCTGAAATTCGGTTTAAAGTCAATTTGTTTGGCTTTAGTTTGCTCACCACTAGTTATGATGGCCACAGAGGTAACAGTCACATCAAGGCCCCTCTTCTGCTTAATTAGACATCAGTATTGTAAATGAGACATGGTAGGTGGTGGACCCCGGGAGCTACAAGTTACATTCTAATATGCAAGAAATGCACAAAATGGAAACAGGAGAAGAATAATGCACACAGTGACATCACAGCATAAAAATAACAAAAAGAGGTCGCTATCCAGGAAGACCAAAAATGGCTCTCTGGCCCATCTATTGTATTTCCAATCAATGGTGGGAATTTATCACGAGGGGAATATTTGAAGTCAGTTTCTCTTGAGTCTGCATTGGTGTATTTTATGCCACATTTATCAAATTTTGCATGTTGTTTTATAAATTTTTCTCATCCTTAAAGGGATTCTCCGGGAATTAAGAAAATGTAAATACTAAAATATTACTTTATTATAAATATATACTCAAACACCTTTCATTATTTATAATGGCTCGTTTTGGCTGGAGACCTTTTTTCTGCATATTTTCCATCATCATAAGTTAAATGTAGGATTGTCAGGCTAGATATAGGCATCCCCTACATTTACCCCCTAACAGGGATTTACTAGGGACCCATAACAGGGTAAGGTTCCGGACTAGGCCGCTCTTGTCAGGGCGATGACTCCGTATTAGGAGGTCATTAGGGCATATTAGTCTTGACAGGGCGAGATAGGGACAGGATACGCACATTGTATCATTCACAAACCCACTCTTTAGGGTCCCGTCAGCGGCATTCACCCAGCAAGTCCGGTATAAACATGTGTTGATTGTACCATCAGCATACCGGTAACATTGCACCAATTTTATTATCACTGTGCACTTGTGTCTTTTTTAGGTGCTATTTATTAAAAGTTACGTTTTATCTCTATTTTTTTGTTAGATTTGCCCCTTTATTTTTGCTAGTGTTTGACTCCAAAGGGAGCACAGTATGGCCTCTTTCACACGGGTGCGTTGCGGGAATATGCGCTTTTTTCCCGCGCGGGTGCAAACGTTTGTAATGCGTTTTGCACGCACGAGAGAAAAATCGCCATGTTTGGTACCCAGACCCGAAGCCGGACTTCATCACTGAAGTCCGGTTTCGGGTCTTCTGGAGAATTTATTATTTTCCCTTATAACATGGTTATAAGGGGAAATAATAGCATTCTTAATAAAGAATGCATTGTAAAATGAAGTGGAAGGGGTTAAAAATAATAAAAGTTAACTTACCTTAGCCACTTGATCATGTAGTTGCGATCTGTCCTCTCTTTCCCTGCATCAGCTAAGAACTAAAGGACCTGTGATGACATCACATCACATGGTTCAATCACATGGTCCATCTTACCATGGTGATGGACCATGTGATTGGTCCATGTGATGTGACGTCATCACAGGTCCTGTAGATCTTAGAAGATGCAGGGAAAGAGAGGAGAGATCGCAACTACCCGATCAAGTGGCTAAGGTAAGTTAACTTTTATTATTTTTAACCCCTTCCTCTTCATTTTACTATGCATTCTTTATTAAGAATGCTATTATTTCCCCTTATAACCATGTTATAAGGGAAAATAATAAAGATCGGGTCCTGTTGCTAAGCAACCATGCGGGAAAATCGCAACGCATCCGCACTTGCTTGCGGATGCTTGCGATTTTCCCGCAGCCCCATTCACTTCTATGGGGCCTGCGTTGCGTGAAAAACGCACAATATAGAACATGCTGCGATTTTCACGTAACACAGAAGTGATGCGGGAAAATCACCGCTCATGTGCACAGCCCCATAGAAATGAATGGGTCCGGATTCAGTGCGGGTGCATTGCGTCCAGGGGAAACAAAACGGCCGCTGTACCATTAGTTCACACAAAACCTGTCCTGATTACAACACTGAGGTAAAGAGCAGCCTCGTCCTCGTCCTCCTCCTCCTCTATACTTGTCAGGGATTGTGATTGTTCCTATTGCTTCCTTTGCTGGCTGGATTAATTTTTCCATCATATTATACACTGCTCGTTTCCATCGTTATGACCACCCTGCAATTCAGCAGCAGTGGTCGTGCTTGCGCACTATAGGAAAAAGTGCTGGCCTGTCTGGTGGCCGGGAATATGGGAGCTCATATAGGCCAGCGCCTTTTCCTATAGTGTACAAGCACGACCACCGCTGCTGGATTGCCGGGTGGTCGTAATCATGGAAAGGAAGCAAAGGAAGCAATATGGAGAATCACAATATATTAGTAAGTGGATTGTATTAACTTTCTCTACATGATAAATTCCACTTGCTGAAGTGAGACAACCCCTTTAAGTTCTTCCACACCCTGATTTAGGCCCCTTGCACACGACCGTAAGCCCTTCGAGACATACGGTCCGTGAGCGGGCCATATGTCCCGGAGCGGCATACATCGTGTGCACGTAAGTGCGCAGCATCATAGGTTACTATAATGCTGTGCGCATCGGGCCACCTGCAGGATTATTGTCCCGCACTCATAAGATCATATGAGTGCAGGAAAATAGTTCCGCAGGCCTGCTCACGGACCGTATGTCTCAGAGGGCATACGGTCGTGTGCAAGGGGCCTTAAGCGTATTTAGTGAACCTACATAAACCACAACCTTTGGAAACTTATAAGTGAAAACTGGAGTACATTTCCTAGACAACAGTGTTAGGCTTAAGGATGAGACAAATTTATCAAACAACATGCAGTATTTAATCACAAAGCACATTCCTTTGTATGTAGTGGGCGCAATGACGGAGAACGGCGTTTGCGCCGCCCTCCCGTCATTGAACCCCTCAGATGCCGCATTCATCGTTGATTGTGGCATCTGATATTAAAATGGAGGCCTTTCAGAGGTTAATCTGGTTAAAACAAATAAAATAAACATACTCACGTTATCCAGGCAGGCTGTCGCAGCCATCTTGATTGAAGACACCCCGCAAAATCTTGCGCGGTGGTGTGATGACGTCATCACATCATCACACTCGCCTTACGCTGGCATCACCCAGTTCAAGTTTTTGCGTCGTATCCTCAATGAAGATGGACACGGTCGCCTCTGCACAGTAATGTGAACACAGAGCTTGGGTGCAGGCAATCTGAGGCAGCGTCAAGTATCGCTGTACCAGAATATCCTCTTCCCAGTGCAGCGAGTCACGCTGACTGATTTGTCATTGCAATTTTCATTTCAAGAACCAATTGCTGAGGGGGCTGCCCAAACTGTCAGCTCTCATGTCTTATGTGGGCGAGCCCCTCCCGCCATTGCTTCATTATAACAGGTGACACCCCGGCTCACCCTTAAGTGATTTCCCTGAGCTACAAACTGCTGTTTACATCAAGCTTTTATGGATCATAATGATTACGGCGGAGCATATGCTGACCGTATGACCTTGCAGTAAAGACAGAGGCACAGTATGGCAGCCGGCCCATATTTAACCCATTGATTCTGCCATAGAGCAATAACCTGAGGTCTGTCTGCTCACAATTATAGATGGAAAAGTTGTAGAACATGCCTAGCAATTTAAAGGGGTATTCCCATGAATTGATGGCCTATCCACAGGGAATCCAACTCTAGCACCCTCACCTATCGGGAGAACAGGTGTTGTGTGATCCCCGCTCTGACTCTTAGGGCTCATGCACACGGCTGTTGCCCCGCCGTGGCCGTATTGTGGCCCGTATACGGCGGTTCCACGATACACAGGGCCACTAGCCGCGTGCACGGATGCGGACCCATTAACTCACTACGGAGTGCTTCCGTGGGGTTTCTATCAGTGCCTCGGCACCGCAAAAAAATAGAACATGTTCTATTTTTTGCGGTGAAGACGGATCACGGACCCATTTAAGTTGAATGGGTCTGGATCTGTCCCGGCCACCGCATGGACGTTGCCCGTGCATTGGGGACCGCAGATTGCAGTCCCCAATGCACGGAACAGCTTTGCTGTTTAAATTTTTGCGAACCATTAGCTACTGAGCAGAGACAGTAAGGTCTATATATATTTGGATAGAGACAACTTTTTTCTAATTTTTATTCTGAACATTACCGCAATGGACCACGATGGATTTTGAACAAAACAGTTCAGATGCAGTTGAAGTTCAGACTTTCAGCTTTAATTCACTGGGTTGAACGAAATGATTGCATAACAACATGAGGAACTAAAGCATTTTTTAAACGCAATCCCTTCATTTCGGGGGCTCAAAAGTATTTGGACAAATTAAATAGTTGTAACTAAAATGCTAATATCTAATACTTGGTTGAAAACCCTTTGTTGGCAATGACTGCCTGAAGTCTTGAAGTCATGGACATCACCAGACGCTGTGTTTCCTCCTTTAATGCTCGGCCCGGCCTTTACTGCAGCAGTTTTCAGTTGCTGTTTGTTTGTGGCCTTTCTGTCTGAAGTTTAGTCTTTAACAAGTGAAATGCTCTATTGGGTTCAGATCCGGTGACTCGACCATTCAAGAATATTCCACTTCTTTTCTTTAATAAACTCCTGGGTTGCTTTGGCCTTATGTTTTGGGTCATTGTCCATCTGTATTATGAAACGCCGACCGATCAGTTTGGCTGCATTTGGCTGGATTTGAGCGCACAGTTGTCTCTGAAAACCCCAGAACTCATCCGGCTGCTTCTGTCCTGTGTCACATCATCAATAAACCCTAGGGCCAGTGCCACCGGCAGCCATGCATGCCCAAGCCATCACCCCGCCTCTGCCGTGGTTTACAGATGATGTGATATGCTTTGGATCATGAGCTGTACCATACCCTCGCCATTCCTTTTTCTTTCCATCATTCTGGTAGAGGTTGATCTTGGTTTCATCTGTCCAAAGAATGTTCTTCCAGAAGTCTGCTGATTTTTATGATGTTATTTTTAGCAAAGTCCAATCTAGCTTTCTTATTCCTGAGGCTTATGAGTGGCTCGCACTGTGAAGTGAACCTTCTGTATTTACTTTCATGCAGTCTTCTCTTTATGGTAGATTTGGATATTGATACACCTATATCCTGGAGAGTGGTGGTCACTTGGTGGCTGTTGTGAAGGGGTTTCTCTTCACCATGGAAATTATTCTGCGATCATCAACCACTGTTGTCTTCCGTGGGCATCCAGGTCTTTTTGCATTGTTGAGGTCACCAGTGCTTTCTTTCTTTCACAGGATGTACCAGACTGTAGATTTTACCACTTCTAATAGTGTAGAAATTTCTTGGATGTTTTTTTTTCTGCTTTCACATATGAAGGATGGCTTGTTTCACCTGCATGGCGAGCTCCTTTGACTGCATGTTTACTACTCAGCAAAATCTTCAAAAAGCAAGCACCACACCTCAAATCAACTCCAGGCCTTTTATGTGCTTAGTTGAGAATGAAATAATGAAGGAATTTCCCACACCTGCCCATGAAACAGCCTCTGAGTCAATTGTCCAATTACTTTTTGCCCTTTACAAAACAGGGTGCCACATGTAAAGGAGCTGAAACTCCTAAACCCTACTTCCAATTTTAATGTGGATACCCTCAAAGGAAAGCTGAAAGCTGTGTGTCAGTGTCCAAATATATATGGATCTAACTGTAAATAGCATTGTGGGAAATGTATCATATAAATCATATAAATCCCTGCTATCTCTATGCTTAGGAGTCCAGTGGGCAGGCCTACTTAGTGACATAGGGACAGCTATCAGTCACTGAATAGGACCACCCACTGGACTCCTAAGGGGTTTAAATTAATAAATAATGTTATACTAAATATTTTCCCACAAACCTATATATTAACCTGCTCAGCTCCTCCTGCTCTATAACATACCGCCCACAGGTCAGACTGCCTTTTCAATGTAAAGAGTTCACTTTAAAAGATGTGAAAATATGTTGATCCCACGTCATTCACTGTGTTCTTGAGGGGAACCTGAAATCTGACTTCTGGCTCGTTTTTTGGATTTACCCTGGTGCCTCCTGCTCCTGTTTATATTGACTCTCCTGGTAATGACCCTTGGCTCTCCTCTGGATTAACCATTTTTGCTCTGCATTGACTCCGCAGACATATCCTTGATCCATCCTGCCTTGCAGTGGGCTTTAGTGAATACTTAGGGGTACCCATAGTTTTATACTACCCGTAGTGGTTTTGGAAGGCTTGCTGGAGTTTTGGGGTTCACTAGCCGTGGTCCAGATGGTGACTCTAGTACATCTTAACACTATGCAATTGAGGAAACAGGCTGTCATCAAAGAAAAGCCTGCAGTCTACTGACAAGTATGTAGGAAAACACAGATTGTCCTCCATCCTTCCAGGTACCAGAACCCTCCAATGCTTCATGTAGTTTTTCTGATAATATCAACATATTCAGGAGGAGCTACTTAGGTGGAAACTTAATTTAAGGCCTCTTGCATACGAACGTTGTGTGCCCGTTTCCTTTTCAAAGTGTCAAAGCCCTCCTCTTTTCCCTGATGCATTCTCCTCCCCTAACCTTGCAAGCCTTCCTCCCCTCTCCCCTGACATCACCGCGCTTCTGATGCACTGTTCATCAAGAGCGTAGGGCCCCAGCGCCTCCGCAGAACATATCTCTGAAACAATAGCGCACAAAAGAGAATGTAGTGGGCAGGCGCCAGAAGAGCAGCGGAGGGCGCCTGCATGAGAGTTGGTATCAAAGCCTACCACCGTGATCGTAAACTATATATTCCCTATATTAAAATGACCAGAATAGAAAGGAAACACAATTTAAAAATGTATTTTAGGCCTCACGTGCAGCGTCCCACTCGTATATGTGGGTACTGAAAAGTTGTCATATCATATTTTATGTCATGCTCTATTACACCTTTATGTAAAATCCCTGTTAACAGGCTGTTAGGTGCACTGCACATATTCCACCACTAGATGGGGATAGCACTACAGTATATATATATATATATATATATATATATAACTCAGGCCAGGCCTAGTCAGTTGGTAGTTAGTTGTTGGAGTGGAAGGAGCTGGAGTGAGGAGCAGGGGGAAAGAAAGGACCCCCTCCTCTCAGCTCTCTCTCTTTTCTCTTGGGCTCCACGGCCCAGAGGAGCCAATACGTTGTCTCAGTTGTCAAGCCAAGAAACAGGCAGAGGTGAGACCTCCTTCTACCGTCTAC
Source organism: Bufotes viridis (assembly GCA_033119425.1). Classification (NCBI taxonomy): domain Eukaryota; kingdom Metazoa; phylum Chordata; class Amphibia; order Anura; family Bufonidae; genus Bufotes; species Bufotes viridis. The sequence continues at coordinate 132,600,497 of CM065595.1, read as the reverse complement.
CCTTCCGGAGTGCCGAGTGAACTATAACATTTCTATGTAAAAGACAAAGGAAGGACAATAGCCATTATACTAGGCTTTAGGCGCCTTTGTACCAAGGTGAAGGTTTATTAGCTTCCGGCATCCTCACCGTTCGTAACTTAAAAGACAGACAGCAGGCCATCTGTTGTAGCACTTGTGTGTAGAAGATAAGGATCTAAACCACTGTTACTGAGATTAGAACAAGGCAAAGCGCTAAGTACCAGTGAGAAGATACCTTTCGTACTCTAGCAAGACTTGAGCCTGATACAGGACCACACATAAAGCCTGTTATATTGGGTTTTGCAGCATTCAAGCTATATGCACACGAGAATCTGCTTATATCTGGATGTAATTGCTGCCAAGACCCTGCATACAGTAAAGTTCACAGTTGAATTCAACTCTTGTCTCCTTCTTCATTACCATACCATCGCCTCTCATCATTTTGCACCACCAAGGTGCTGGCGTCACAATACTACCTAATTCAGGGGCCCAGCTGCACAAGCACACAGAAATCCAATCACCATCAAGGGCACCTCGATCACCCCCTGGCCGGTGTCCCCTGTAATAGAGTGTGCCCCGGAGAATCTGGTGCTGTTCTCCGCTTCACTGCAGCCCGGCCCAGGGAGCGTCAGAACTGTGAGTAAAGAACTAACTGATTCCTCGGTACACCAACACCTCAAGTTATCCCCCTGTTGGCCCGGTCGTTGCACAAGCACATGACCAAATTTCCATCCATGTGCTCGCTGAGCCCATTCATTTCTATGGGCCTGCAAAAAAAAAAAAAGGTGTAAAAACCGGACGTGTTTAATTTTATCTAATATAAATGATCTAAACAACAGGGATTGCCAGTAAATTGACATTCAACAAAACAACTAAAACGTCCTGAGTCTGAGAAAAAAGTCGCAATTTACCACTGGAGATGTCGCAAATAAGCTTGAAAAATCGCAAGTGTGTCTGGCAGGGTTGACTGAAATGGCGCATTTCAGTTTAAAAAAGTCGCATTTTAGTGCTATTGGCGTTAAAATGTTGCAAATTGAGAGAAATAGGCAGATAATCAAGTTTATATTTTAAAATTGTCAAATTTTAAAAGTGGCGTATGCCTTTTGATATATGAGGTGAAACAAATCACCACTTTTGATTTGTAACATTAGTATTGTTTTGGCGCAAATTACGCCATTATTGATAAATGTCCCCCATTGTCACCGCACATGAGGTAATCTACAATATTCTAATTCAGCCCCTAATTCTGTATGATAAATTGTCTGCGCTGTCGTCCGTGTGCAAGAGGAAGGGATTTCACAGGCTGCTGCATACTAGTAAACATTTTGCCCAGGGCTTTACTCTGTTCCCTATTACAGTCCTTTCTCTAAATCACTGTAACACGTAATTAGCCATAGGAAGTCAGCTGGGCATTTAAATGTAAGGCTGTGACAGAGAAAACAATAAAACCGGGATGTACATAAACTGAATTACAGAACCTAGGGTGGATTTCTTCCTTGGAAAGCACGCAGACTTCCAACACGCAGAAATCCCATTACTTTACAGTATATTGCATTACATCCTAGTGGCCTTCTTTGATATGCCGTCTCCAGAGAGACAGCAGCTTTTGGAGAAATACTTACTGCTGCTGTATTGTAATATTGGAGCAATGTGGGTCATACATGTAATAAATGAAAAAGAAAAATGAATTCAAAATTAGACAGATAGATAGATAGAAAGATAAATAGAGAGATAGATAGATAGATAGATAGATAGATAGATAGATAGATAGATAGATAGATAGATAGATAGATAAGAGAATGAGACAGATAGATATTAGATAAACAGCTACATAGATAGATAGATAGATAGATAGATAGATAGATAGATAGATATGAGATAGATAGATAGATAGATAGATATGAGATAGATAGATAGATAGATAGATAGATAGATAGATAGATAGAGACAGAGAGATAGATAGATAGAGAGATAGATAGATAGATAGATAAGAGAATGAGATAGATAGATAGATAGATAGATATGAGATAGATAGGTAGCATTCAGCAATTGGATTGTGCATTATTCACAGGAAAATATATCCATAGATTTGCTACTGTTGTAATTATTTAAAAGGGTTTTTAAGGTTTTATAACTGAAGACCGAGCCTCAGGATAGGTCATCATTATCTGATCGGTGGGGATCTGACACCCGAGACCCCCGCCGATCAGCTGTTTGAGAAGGATGAGGCGCATGGAGCGCCGTGGCCTTCTCCGTGCTCACCAAGCACAGCGCCGTATATTGTATAGCGGCCGTGCTTGGCATCGCACTGGGGCTGAGCTGCTCTTAGGCCACGTGACTGATGAACGTGACGTCACTGGCCTAGAGAAGTGACTGCCAGCCCCGGTGCCTTCACATACAGCTAATCAGCGGGAATCCCAGGTGTCTGGCCTCCACCGATCAGATACTGATGACCTATTCTGAGGATACGCCATCAGTTATAACGTCTTGGAAAACCCCTTTAACAGGCATCTGTTTGCAGATTTGTCCCTATGACACTGGCTGACCTGTTACATGTGCACTTGGTAGCTGAAGACATCTGTGTTGGTCCCATGTTCATATGTGTCAGCATTACTGAGAAAATGATGTTTTAATATATGCAAATGAGTCTCTAGGAGCAACGGACTCTTTGCACTTTAACTGAGGGGGCCAGGCAGTGTAGACGTTTTCCCTGTCCGACCCTGTCGATCAAATTGCAGAGGCGGCGTAGTTGCAGACAGAGCAGAGCCTCTAGGTGTAATGGTAACGCCCTAGTTGCTCCTAGAGTCTCATTTGTGTATATTAAAACATAATAGTTCTCAGCAATGCGGGCACATATGAAATGACCTCACAGTATTACCCCCTTCTTAGTGTTATCCGCAGAGAGCTGACCTGACCCCTCCAGTTCTTTGCTCAGCGTTTAGTCGTGCGCCGCAATGGAGAGAAATAAAGTGAAGGGGAAACAGCACTAAACCAGTACCAGAGCCCGTTCTCTATTAGGATTGGTGGGGTTCCCAGGGGTCAGAACCCCACAATCGTGATGTGATTGCATAGCCTGGCGAGGAGATTCCATGCAGCAATTCAGGCAGGTTAACCAATATACAAACAGTATATAAAAGCCTGAACCCAATGACAAAATCTGCATTCATATTTTCTACTACTTTCCATATAAATATGAAAAGTGGAAATTAAATAGCCTTGAAACAGTGAAGTAGTCCATATTCTGGCAGATTGTACGTCATTCAGATCACAATCATACATATTTCACGAGAACTTCCAGACAAACAGCCAGTGTCATTCCTTTATGTGTCTGACAACCCGATTATAGGCTGTAATATACAGTTAGGTCCATATATATTTGGACAGAGACAACGTTTTTCTAATTTTTATTCTGAACATTACCACAATAGATTTTGAACCAAACAGTTCAGATGCAGTTGAAGTTCAGACTTTCAGCTTTAATTCACTGGGTTGTACAAAATAACTGCAGAACAATGTGAGGAACTAAAGCATTTCTTAAACTCAATCCCTTCATTTCAGGGGCTCAAAAGCAATTGGACAAATTAAATAGTTCTAAATAAAATGTTAATTTCTAATACTTGGTTGAAAACCCTTTGTTGGCAATGACTGCCTGAAGTCTTGAAGTCATGGACATCACCAGACGCTGTGTTTCCCCCTTTTTAATGCTCGGCTCGGCCTTTACTGCAGCGGTTTTCAGTTGCTGTTTTTTGTGGCCTTTCTGTCTGAAGTTTAGTCTTTAACAAGTGAAATGCTCTATTGGGTTCAGATCCGGTGACTCGGCCATTCAAGAATATTCCACTTCTTTGCTTTAATAAACTCCTGGGTTGCTTTGGCCTTATCTTTTGGGTCATTGTCCATCTGTATAATGAAACGCCGACCAATCAGTTTGGCTGGATTTGGCTGGATTTGAGCGCACAGTATGTCTCTGAAAACCCCAGAATTAATCTGGCTGCTTCTTTCCTGTGTCACATCATCAATAAACCCTAGGGCCAGTGCCACCGGCAGCCATGCATACCCAAGCCATCACACTGCCTCCGCCGTGGTTTACAGATGATGTGGTATGCTTTGGGTCATGAGCTGTACCATGCCTTCGCCATTCCTTTTTCTTTCCATCATTCTGGTGGAGGTTGATCTTGGTTTCATCTGTCCAAAGAATGTTCTTCCAGAAGTGTGCTGGTTTTTTAAGATGGTTTTTAGCAAAGTCCAATCTCGCCTTCTTATTCCTGAGGCCTATGAGTGGCTTGCAGCGTGAAGTGAACCCTCTGTATTTACTTTCATGCAGTCTTCTCTTTATGGTAGATTTGGATATTGATACGCCTATATCCTGGAGAGTGGTGGTCACTTGGTGGCTGTTGTGAAGGGGTTTCTATTCAACATGGTAATTATTCTGCGATCATCAACCACTGTTGTCTTCCATGGGCGTCCAGGTCTTTTTGCATTGTTGAGGTCACCAGTGCTTTCTTTCTTTCTCAGGATGTACCAAACTGTAGACTTTGCCACTCCTAAAAGTGCAGAAATTTCTTGGATGGGTTTTTTCTGTTTTCGCAGATGAAGGATTGTCTGTTTTACCTGCATGGTGAGCTCCTTTGACCGCCTGTTTATTTCTCAGCAAAATCTTCAAAATGCAAGCACCACACCTCAAATCAACTCCAGGCCTTTTATGTGCTTAATTAAGAATGAAATAATAAAGGAATTTCCCACACCTGCCCATGAAATAGCCTTTGAATCAATTGTCCAATTACTTTTGGTCCCCTTAAAAACAGGGTGCCACATGTAAAGGAGCTAAATTTCCTAAACCCTTCATCCAATCTGAATGTGAATACCCTCAAATTAAAGCTAAAAGTCTGGACTTCATGTCCGTTATATAACTATAACTTGAATATGTTTTAGTAAACAGGTAAAAAAAACTATTTGTGTCAGTGTCCAATATATATATGGACCTAACTGTATTGGCAGCAAATTATTTTTGGAAGCAAAAATGAAAGAAAAAAATTTGACACAAAACTGAAAATAATCAGCGTCTCCACAACAGACAGAAAACGTACATATGGTTGATTGAATAACAGTTTGTATGTGGCCTCAGCCAGATTTTTTACAGTACTTAAAGGGAACCTGTCCTATTTGAGTACGGCATATGATAGAAGGAGAGAAGTTGAGCGCTGTGATGTATACTGTACTCTTATAAAGTAGCCACCAGTGGTCCTCATTTATATGCTAAGTGAAGTGCACTTATATTTGCCATAATTATACCACATATGACATGCAGAAAATCCCAAACATTATTTATTTATTTTTTTACTAGGCAACTGGCCTTTTAAGAATACTCTCCTGGGTAAATGTTTTTGCATGAATTAATGGTAAAGATGCAATTTTCTATGTAAATGACTGTCAGCAATGCTGTTAGATGTAGAGAGAAATGTTTAATAGAAAACCAGCTCTGGCAACATGCTTGAGTTAACTGACTAAATCCCCGAGCTATTCCGGCCAAAACACTTAAGACATAATGAAATAACCTCGGCACATCATAGAAGATGTCCTACATGATGAAGGTCCATTAGACATTCAAAGTCAATGAGGGCCTATAAACATCTAGAGCACACTGCTACAAATAAGAGACTTCGCACCTGCAATTAGCATCATGAAAAGTATCTTGCTGACAAACATATTTTTAAATATACAAACGGACTAGAGGTGAGAAAAGTTCTTGAAATTCACTTAATCTCCGATATACCAAATTTTTCAAAAACATCAGGTCTGAATCAAATATGCTCCAATTGCCCTGAAAATTGGTATATAACACTCTACGGTCTCACATTTTCTCTCTCAAAAACCACAGAAAAATGTAAGTTTTAGAAGACCAGAAAGAGAGAGACCCATGCATTGGCAATTCTCCTTCCAAAAGTACAAGAGCACTGAGTGTGTTAAGAGAAAACTGCCATGTTTAGCGGAGTGGCTTTGGCGGTGCTCTTTCTCATTCTGGAGACCACTTAGTATGTATGAGGAGTATTGTAGACCAGCCAACGCTGATCTGAATTTCTCGGAAACATATATGCAAATACGCACATATTATGTCTGCTGGCATCTGGTAGGCTTAGTGTTCTTTATTTTTGGAAGGAAAGCTCATTTGCATACCTTTGTGTTTCTGGTAAAGTTATTGAAAATTTTTTAATTAGCGTTCTATAGAAAAAAGGAAAAGGAAACTAATTATAACTGATGTCAGTAGATGTAAGATATGCTAATTGGCATAAATGCTTTCCAGAAATGCAGAGCAGCGTTAACTGGACTAAATACTCCTCATGCAAACTAGGTGGTCTCCCTAATAAAAAAGAGCACCCCCAAGGTCACTAAGTGAACAAGGGCAATTTTCGATTGAGTGAGAGACTCAGTACTCTTGTCCTTTTGGTAGGAGAGCTGTAATACTGGGTCAATTTTTTATGATTGCATTTTACTCATTTCAAGCTAAAATCTTTTTTTAATTTGGTCTTTATAAAAAAAATGTTTAGCCATGTTTGAGATACAAAGGTTAAATATAATTTTATTTGCAAACTGCCACTCCTGAGTTCCGTCAGCTGACAGCTCATGTGTAACCTTGTCTCTTTTTTTACCCTTGTACCTCAAAAGCGTCTGAACATTTTGAATTAAGACCAATTCAATAAATTATTTTTAGCCCAAAATGAATAAAATGCAAAAAACTGCCCCAAAGGTGTCCATACTCTTTAAAGGAAATGTTTCATTAGAAAATAACCGTTTGTTTAAATCACTTTTTTATGGTCAACATATTTTTTAGAATTTGTGATGATGTTTTTAATTTTCCATGTATTACACATATTTAAACAAAAAAGATAAAATCCTGCAGTTTGCGCACTGTCCACTATGTCTAATCATTGGCGCCACGTCTTGGTCTGTACAGATCCTTTACTGCAGTTATCTGCTTATCTGTCATTCTAATTCTGCCTGTAATGATATCACCTCTGTGTATAGATAAGACAAGATCCACCATTCACAGTAGGTGATTGTCAACGCTTATCTATTCCTTTCCTTGTACGATGTCCTCTGCACAGGTCACAGAGCATGCCTAGAAAACTCTCCCATAGAAGTCCTGACCATTGTGTCTATGGACATTGGAGCTGCCGTAATGCAATTTTCCTAATGCTGTTAAGAACAGCTCAGGCAAGATGGCCGCCCCATAATCACGTTCAGAAAATAGAATACAACAAATCTACAATCAGAAAATAAAAACTGATCAGAAAAAAAGGATATGTGCTACCATCTGATTTTAACTGGCAGATGACATTTGCCTTGTAACTGTAGAATGGTGGTGAATGAACATGGCATCTTTTATTTTACCTAGTTAATGTCCCATACTATTAAAAGTGTTGCCTGACAATGGACGTTTATCACTTTTCCACTAGTGGGGACCTATTCTAGAGGCTCTTATCTCTGGTGACCAGCAGTTATTACCAGGGGAAGATATGGCACTCATTTCTCCTGCTACCTCTGGTGTAATTGAGTCATAGCACTACATGCTACCAATGAAATGAATAGCCATCCATTTTCGCCACAGAGGGAGCTGCTCTTACAGGGAGGTCCCCCATGATGACTTCCTCATATGAACAGGGGTTTTCGTCAGGCGACAGACCCATTCAGGAAGGTGATAAATCACTACATCACAGTTTGCGATACTCCATAGAATGGCATGCAATTGCAAATAAATAAATAAATAATGATAAATAATAAATTAGTATCGAGTAACCTCATCTGAGCGATTTTTTTTTTCCAATTTTCTGGTCAGGAAAGGTGACAATGTCTTTCATGTAATGTTTTCCAGTTCACAATGCTTCCGTCACAATCTGCTTCTACAAGCTTAACTAATTCTTAAATTGATCTTGCACTGCTGGCGTAGTGTATATGCTAATTATACCAGTAGGATTTCCTCTTAATCCATGTTTCAATGGAATTATATGTAGGGGAGATTTGCAAATAATGTTTTGCAGGCTGCCTGCAATTATAGTAATCTTTAAGAGTTAAAAATATGCATTACAGTAAAAAGAGGCAATGCACACACAATAACACCCCAAAGGTTGTGCATTTTGGGCCCCGGTAGCCATTGGCAGTGCTATAAGGCTACATTCTGTATTTTCAGTTTATAGGAAAATAAGAAAATGTACTAAGGCGTATATTTCTCATTATGGTCTCTATCCACACTCTTAGCTTTACAAGATTAGGGGGGCCATTTATAATCCTGAAATACACCTATATTAGGCGTATTTCAGGCGCAGACCGCAATCTGCGACTTTTCCCTGCTCACACCAGTGGGCATGGCGTGGGCAGGCCCATCTCATTCATCAATTTCTACACCTGTTTTAGGAGTAAAAAATGGTCTAAATGTAAGTCAGCGTGGAATCTGGCTTACATTTAGACCGTTACTGGATACGCCAAAGTTATGTAGAGGCCTGCGCCGGTCTTAATAAATGACCCCCTTAATTTTTACCATCTTACTATGAGCGCAATGGGAAGGGGGGAAGATTTATCAAAATTAATGCAAGGTGTCTATAAAGCAATTAAAAGGGTCTTCTCTTGCGGGCTTCCTTCTTCTAAGCTGATTCATAATAACCTATTAGACCTTACTAGCAATACAGTCTGGGTGTGATGCAGGACGAGATCTCAGAATTCTTTCCTTTGGCTCCCCTGACTTGTCACTTTTAGTAAATACTTGAATATCCTAGGAAATTACAATTCAGAAGAATCTTTTTGCATTGCTTAGCCTTGTGGGGCTCTTTTTTTATTCCTTTTAGAAAAGAATAAATAAATGGATAACTAGATGTTACCATTCCCCTTATCAATGGGATGCTTCCCTACACAATCTGATGCTGGCAGCACTGCTGGATGATGCTATACTTCAACTAATAACATGTGTCACTGTAATCATACATTTCTAGTAGGAATAACAGAGAATTGACACAACAGAACAGTATAAGAAAAGATGCCAAAAAACGGATCAGTTTGCATTCTAATGCATTCTGAATGGAAAAGGATCTGCTCAGAATGCATCATTTCGCATCATTTCAGTCTCCATTCTGCTTTGGAGACGGACACCAAAACGCTGCTTGTCCGTCTGATGAAACTGAGCCAAATGGATCCGTCCTGGAACACAATGTAAGTCAATGGGAACTGATCTGTTTTCTCTGACACAATCTGGCACAATAGAAAAAGGATCTGTCCCCCATTGACTTTTAGTGGTGTTCAAGACGGATCCTTCTTGGCAATGTTAAAGATAATACAAATGGATCCATTCTGAACGGATACAGACGGTTGCATTATCTAAACGGATCCGTCCTTGACGGATCCGCACAAAATGCGAGTGTGAAAGTAACCTTAAGAGGAGAGGAGGTAGGTCCTCTTTAAGAGATATTCTAGCCACAAACATTTGATTAGATGATATACTGTATATTACATTTTTGGATATCCAGTTATCGCTAGAATGTTGGACCCTGACCCCCGTTCCTACTAGCCACACAATCATGGCAAAGAATATTTTACTATGGAGAGCAGCTCTTGTTAAAGGGGTTCTCTGGGATTCTGATATTGATGCCCTATCCTCAGGATAGGTCATTATTATCTGATTTGTTGGGGTCCCACTCCCAGCACCCCTGCCAATCAGCTGTATGCTGAGGCCACTTCACTGTGTGAGCGCCTAGGTCTCTTCCTAGGCCATTTGACGTCACGTTCATCGGCCACATGGCCTAGGTGCAGCTCAGTCCTATTCAGGTGCTGTGCTTGGTGAGTATAGGCTTAAACCTAAGCACAATTTGTAGCTAATCTGTTCTCTAAAACTATTGGGAAACTATCAAAATCGTCATGAATCTGATCACGTTTTATTAGAAAGTTTTAGTTATCTCACACATCGACACTGACGGAACAGACAAGTGTGAAATGGCTGCGAACGCTGAAGACCACATACAGTATCAGTAAATCTGCGCTGTGTGGAAGACATTCTCTAAAGAAATCAAGACATAATTACTCTTATGATTGCTTCCGTAATTAAATGCCTTGTAAATACACAATAACATAATCAGATTATAGAGCAGTTACAATATTATCTTTTCTTTTTTTTCCCCCCTCTTTCAGAAATTATGTCACAATGCTCCCTGGACAATATTGTAACCTCTTTTTTGCTGAATTATATAAATGTAAGATGTAAAAATAATAGTTTAAGGGCTCATGCACACGACCGTTGTTCTGGGCCGCATCCGAGCTGCAGTTTTTGCGGCTCGGGTGCAGACCCACTCACTTCAATGGGGCTGCAAAAGATGCGGACAGCACTCCGTGTGCTGTCCGCATCCATTGCTCCGTTCCGTAGCAAAAAATATATAACATCTCTATAATGGGCCGCCTGTTCCATTCCCGCAAATTGTGGAAGGCACATGGGCGGTATCCGTGTTTTGCGAATCCGCAATTTGCGGACCTCAAAAAACGGAATGGTAGTGTGCATGAGGCCTAAGGTGTAAAAATCACAGCTTATTGTTTCAAGGTAAAGGTACTCTAATATTTCCAAAGAAAAATATTTTTTTTTGTTTCCTGTTATTTCTAGAACTCCAATAAATTCTACGGTGCTGTGCAGGGATTATCATCAGTCCCTATCCCTCATAATGTGAATCCCTTATGTCAAACACGCACTAAGGCCAACATCCTAGGAAGCCAACCTCCTATCAATATGATTGTGATGATAAGTGTGGTAGGAAACCAGAGTACTCCGAGGGAACCCCCCCACACAAAGGAGAACATACAAACTCCATCTAGATTTTGTCCTTAGTTGGATTTGAAGCCAGGACACAAGTGCTAACCACTGTGCCAACGTGCACCTTTCAAATAAGTCAATTCTCAAAAGCCTACTTGCTTAGCTATCTCAAAATACAATAGTTTGAACTTTGCATACAAGAAAGAGCAATCAGTTACATAGTCCACAGTAAAGAATAACAGCAAAAATTCACATTATGAAAATATTAACATGGTGCATATTCAAAACTTTCCCCAAAGAACCACTGCTCTAAGAGGCATAGTGTGGGGGTGGGCATACATCCATATTCTGGATATGATTACTTGATTAGTTTGCTTGCTTGTTCCCACATTAAGCATCATTGGGCAGGCAGAAATTAATTCTCCATCCTTTCTGTAAAAATTACAGTACTTGTTCTTGTTGTCCTCTAAGGTTCAAAAGAAAACCTGCTTTCCACCCAGCTCTGGTTAGGAAACACTTTTGGTAGAAGACACCAATGTTTATAGGCAGTCATACCCAGCTAGATGTCTCTCAGTACAGCATCAGTAGAACATTTGCCTACCTCTACTAATAGTGGCGCAATAGAGGTTAATCCTTCCATTTCAAGACAAATACATTAAAAGTGTCCTGTCTGACCCAAGAAAAAGTACAACAGCGACTTAAAAAGATTAAAATAGACAAATCGCCAGGACCTGATGGCATACACGGGAATTAAGGGAATTAAGTAATATCATAGCCGGACCCTTGTTTCTGATATTTGTGGACTCTATACTGACAGGGAATGTTCCACAGGATTGGTGCATAGCAAATATGGTGCCAATTTCAAAAAGGGTCCAAAAACAGAGCCTGGAAAATATAGGCCGGTAAGTTTAACATCTGTTGTGGGGAAACTGTTTGAAGGTTTTCTGAGAGATGCTATCTTAGAGGATCTCAACGGAAATAAGCGAATAATGCCATATCTGCATGGCTTCCTGAGGGATCGGTCATGCCAAACTAATTTAATCAGTTTCTATGAGGAGGTAAGTTCTAGACTTGACAGCGGCGAATCAATGGATGTCGTATATCTGGACTTCTCCAAAGCATTTGACACTGTACCACATAAAAGCTTAGTATATAAAATGAGGATGCTCGGACTGGGAGAAAATGTTTGTATGTGGGTAAGTAACTGGCTGAGTGACAGAAAACAGAGGGTGGTTATTAACGGTACACACTCAGATTGGGTCACTGTCACTAGTAGTGTACCTCAGGGGTCAGTACTGGGCCCCATTATTTTTAATATGTTTATTAATGATCTTGTTGAAGGCCTGCACAGTAAAATATTAATTTTTGCAGATGACACTAAACTGTGTAAAGTAATTAACACTGAAGAGGACAGTTTTCTGCTACAGAGGGATCTGGATAGATTGGAGGGTTGGGCAGATAAGTGGCAGATGAGGTTTAACACTGACAAATGTAAGGTTATACACATGGGAAGGAATAATGCAAGTCACTCGTACATACTAAATGGTAAAACACTGGGTAACACTGACATGGGAAAGGATCTAGGAATTTTAATAAACAGCAAATTAAGCTGCAAAAACCAGTGTCAGGCAGCTGCTTCCAAGGCCAATAAGATAATAGGTTGCATCAAAAGGGGCATAGATGCCCGTGATGAGAACATAGTCCTACCACTTTACAAATCACTAGTCAGACCACACATGGAGTACTGTGTACAGTTCTGGGCTCCTGTGAACAAGGCAGACATAGCAGAGCTGAAGAGGGTTCAGAGGAAGGCAACTTAAGTAATAACTGGAATGGGGCAACTACAGTACCCTGAAAGATTATCAAAATTAGGGTATTCACTTTAGAAAAAAGACGACTGAGGGGAGATCTAATATCTGTGTATAAATATATCAGGGGTCAGTACAGAGATCTCTCCCATCATCTATTTATCCCCAGGACTGAGGATTCTTTCCGGTAAGAGCAGTGGGACTATGGGACTCTCTGCCTGAGGAGGTGGTGATGGTGAATTCACTAAAAGAGTTCAAGAGGGGCCTGGATGTATTTCTGGAGGGTAATAATATTACAGGCTATAGCTACTAGAGAGGGGTCGTTGATCCAGGGAGTTATTCTCATTGTCTGATTGGAGTCGGGAAGGAATTTTTTATTCCCCTTAAGTGGGGAAAACTGGCTTCTACCTCACAGGGTTTTTTTGCCTTCCTCTGGATCGACTTGCAGGATAACATGCCGAACTGGATAGACAGATGTATTTTTTCGGCCTTATGTACTATGTTACTATGGGTCACTACAAGAAACTATTTAAAAATAATCTTAATACTCAAATGCCTAGCAATGTCAAGACCAGTTAAGATCATCAAAGGTGGAAGTTCCTAGTTTTTGTACTACGAGACACCTCCTATAAACCGTTGTCATTAATTACAATGCAATCATTTGTGAGCTTTCCCACATATATATCAGATAACAGCAAACATATATATATGTAATATTGATGACTGGAGCACTCCTGATGAAGGAACATCTGAAAATCATACAAAAGGTAAAGATTACAAAATAAAGTGTATTTATAACTCATGTCCAGGTAAAACGTTGCCTTAAACATTGTTTCTATGGAAGGAGCTTTATGTACAATGAACAGACGTACAAGGCAATGAATGACTCAAGAATAATGTAAGAGTACTGTGTATTGATCTGGAGTCCACAAAGAGAGCCTGCCCACACAAGCAAAGACTTTTTTCTTGTATGTATCTCATCCGCTGCTTCTTTTTAAGCATCTTCACCCACTCAATAAAAGATAGTAATGAAACCCTTCAACAGACCCTCAACTTGTTACATAATGTCTTCTAACCTACATGTCAAACTGCTGATTTTTTTTCTGATTAATTGTTTTTCTGCCCTGTGCAAGCAACAAACTAAAGGCAGAGAAATATAGAGAAGTGCAGGATCCCCATAATAAAGATCACAGTGAGGTTTCCTTCCAAAAGTGTTAGTAGGAGACTGTAGTAGTAGTTGCAGTAGTAGCGGTTGTTGTAGTAGTAGAAATAATGATAGTAGTAGTCGTAGCAGTAGCAGAGGTAATAGTAATAATGAAATGAGGCGGATGTGGATCCACTGTGCCACCTGAACAGTGGCTACTCCTCAGAGCATTGTCTAAGTAGTCCCCCCACGGTCTTGAATCTATGGGGGAGATTTATAAAAACGGGTGTAAAGGAAAACTGGCTTAGTTTCGCATTGTAACCAGATTGATACTTTGATATTCCAAAGGATCTCTGAAAGGTGGAATCTGATTGGTTTCTATAGGCGACAAAGCCAATTTTCTTCACACCAGATTTAATAATTCTCTCCCTATAACTCCTGTACAAGGATCTGAACTTCAATGCAGAGGAACAACCAAGCTACTACCTCTTGAAGTAGTCTCTGCTCAAATAACTGCTGACCCATGGGGGTAAAGAGAGACTAGTGTGGTGCATCAAGGGATCACGCAAAACCACAGTCAGGGTCAGGCCATGGTCAGGGCAGGCAGAGACTGTGCAATCCGATAACCAGTCTGAGGTCAATGCAAGCAGTTTAGGGTCATTATGGAGATCAATGTAGAAGAAGAGGCAGCTTCCAGCAATTTGAATAACAGTGCTTTTAATCAAAGAAAAGGCAGTCAAAGCAACCCAGAAGTTTTGCACTGGGAGTTAAAGCACCTTCGCTCAAATTGCTGGAAGCTGCCTCGTCTTCTACATTGATCATAAGAATGATCTTTTGGATACAGCTCTGGAAGCGTGCTTCTAGGTTGTCAGGACTTTATCTTCTTGGTGGATTCTGTATTTACTTTATTTTACACATTATGAAGATCAGGAACAGGGCAGGTCAGGCAGTGAAGGGTAAGTCCAAATTCAGGCAGAAATTAGTACACAGAACAGACAAACAAGCTAATGGCGCACTAGAACCAGTTCGCACCATCCTACAAGGGAATTTGCCTTAAATATCTCAGGGTGGCCTGCCATAATCTGGGGCAGTGAGAAGCTTTAATGGCAGGAAGCATGTCTCGGGCTGGGTGAAGAAGGGAACATAGCTGGGCAGAGGAAGATGGGTAGCAGCAGGTTCGGGCCACTAGAGAGCTAGAACTTTGGTGTGGGTGAGCAAAGTGGTGGCCATGCCAGAGAAGAGGACGGACTGCCTCCATGACAAGTAGAAGTAGCTGTAATGGTAACAATGGTGCTAGTAATAGTGGGAATAAAAGTGGTAGTGGTAGTGGCAGTAGTAATGGCAGTTGTAGTAATAGTAGTTGAAGTAATAGTAGTAGTAGTAGTAGTAGCAGCAGATAAAGTTGTACAAGTATCTGTTCCCTTAGGCAAATATCATGCAAAATTACTACAAACAAAATCACCTCGACAGATACAGATAGATGGTAATTATAATAAGCTACATTGCACCCTGTTATAATTCAATGACAAATTACGTACAGATAATAGAACTGTGTACTTATGTAGCCATAAGGATAGCAGTCATGTAATAAGTAGAGATGTCGCGAACATAAAATTTTCCGTTTGCGAACGGCGAACACGAATTTATGCAGATGATCGCAAATGGGCGAAGAGGCTGAATCACCATAGACGTCAATAGACAGGCGAATTTTGAAACCCAGAGAGACTCTTTCTGGCCACAATAGTGATGGAAAAGTTGTTTCAAGGGGACTAACACCTGGACTGTGGCATGCCGGAGGGGGATCCATTGTAAAACTCCCATGGAAAATTACGTAGTTGACGCAGAGTGTGGTAAGTTGAATTCGCAATGCGATTACTATAACCTGTATTAATCGCATTGCGATTACAACTTAGAGCTGGGTTCCTAATGGTTGTATTGCTAGAATTGACGAATATAACGAATATAGTGCTATATTCTCAATCTTCGTTATATTGCAGCAATACAACCATTAGGAACCCAGCTCTAAGTTAAATTCGCATTGCGATTACTACTAACACTGCAGCTTCAGAATGAATCTAAGATGGATGCCGTCCTTGCTCTTTGATAGGAGGTGGGAGGGTCTGGGAGGGAGGGTATGCTGATTGGCTGGAATGTGTCTGCTGACTGTGAGGTACAGGGTCAAAGTTTGCTCAATGATAAAGTATAGGGGCGAACGCAAACATCGCATATGTTTGCCCGCCGCGGCGGACGCGAACAAGCTATGTTCGCCAGGAACCGTTTGCCGGTGAATAGTTCGGGACATCTCTAGTAATAAGTGGTTCACAGGATGGACATACATCTGCACATCTGTTCATTATTATTCTGAGCATACCGGAAAAGGAAGTGACAACTGTTCCCTCTATAGGTCCAGCATCATTTGTGGAACACTACAGCGCAAATGTATCATGTTCAAATTAATGGTATGTAACACATTACAAATGTAAATGTAGTTAACATAAACACTCAGTGCAGACCAGCAGAGGATCACAAATTCCATAAATTCCTTAAATCTTGTATCATTATCCTTAAAAAACAACAAACCCCCACATTACACTCTAGGGGTTCCAGGAAGCTGAGATCTGAGGAGCTGTTTGGCTAAACGCTCATCCTGGGAAACTGGAGACAACCAGAGACTTATTTTAATCTGATTAACAAAGAAGTGTGTAGGAGTTTAAAGTACATGTTGTAAACTTGGATTTTCTTAGTCAGGAAAAGACTACGGATGACCACCAGTTTGATACGGGAACCCTGCCTCACAGCTACAATGTGTGATATGGTATGGATATGGTGTGGAGGAGTGGAATACTTGGGTAACTATGATCCATTCAGAATACAATACCAGGTACTTACAATAGGAAATACATTCTCCATAGTAGATGGCCAGCTTTTGAATGGGACTGTCTCTGTTGAGGAAATCCCTTTTAATTGGGGTTGAAAAAACATGGGTGAACAGCACTACTTGGTTTCAATGCGGCAGGTGCTCGTCTCCAGGGGGGTGGTTAAGTGCCCCCCCAAAAAACTTGTAAACATCAAAGATAGGAAAAATAAAAAATGGAGACAGAACGTGCAAAAAATTGAATTTTAATCCAGATGCAACGTTTCGGCTAGGAAAGCCTTTGTCAAGCTCTTTCCTAGCCGAAACTTTGCATCTGGATTAAAATTCTATTTTTTGGACGTGTTGTCTCCATTTTTTATTTTTCCAATCTTTGGTGTTCTAATTGGGGGTGTCCCTTGTTTGAGGTCTCCATCAGTTATAAATAGCTCTGCATGACTTCGAAGTGCATCTCCCTCTCTGAAGGACAGTCATGCATTACATGGTGCTGACGTTTCTAAAAAAAAAGACTGTCCAAAGTGGACTATCCCCTTATCTCATTCTGAGTGTAGCAGTGATCCTTCCATTTCTGCAGTCCCTGTAACAGAAGCCTCACTATGGCTCTGCCAGGACCTTTCACACAGTGATGTCACAGTTTAGGCTACTTTCACACTAGCGGCAGGACTGTTCACCCAACGGAACAGCCTGTCAGATCCGTCCTGCTGCTAGTGAACGTGTGCCCCGGACTACCGCTCCGGCCCCATTCACTATAATGGATGCGGGGCGGAGTTCCGGCGGAGACACGGCAGCGCATGGTGAGAGGCTGCCGGAATAAAACTACATGTCCGTCATTTATTCCCGATAGCCTCTCGCCGTGCGCTGCCGCACCTCCGCCCAAACTCTACCCCGCCCCTATTATGGTCAATGGGGCCGGAGTGGTAGTCCGGGGGCACACGTTCACTAGCGGCAGAATGGATCCGACAGTCCGATGACTCTGTTGTGTCTGTAAGTAGCAAAGAGATGGCATGGGAGATGATTATTCAGTTGCTGTCTCCTCTCCTGTCATCATTTGGGGCTGCCCCTTTCCAATCAGTGCTGACAATATCAAACTGTTTAGGAACACAACCCTTTCACAAGTGGGATTGATAACGACCAGTTGTCAATTTATTCATACATTTCTAGGAGGAATAACAGGTGAACAGCTCCAAAACTGCCACTGTATTTTTTTTTTTACCTAAAAAGAAAATGGTGATTGATTCTCTTTAACGAGTAATATTTCTTTTCTGACATGTCATATACACAATACAGAAGAAAGACCCGATGGAAGTCCATGAACTAAGACATAGCGCCCCCTTTAGCTTGAGATACCGCCAAGGGCATAATGGAACTATAATGTTTAGCCATAAATAGATACAAAAATTTCTCATCTATCCACAGGATACTGTAGGTAGTAAATGCATGATCATTGGGAGTCCGACTGCTTAGATCTTAGTGAAATAGCCAAGAATGCTGTGGCCTTAGGCCTCATGCACACAACCCATTCACATCAATGGGGCCGCAAAACATGCGGACAGCACTCCATGTGTTGTCCGCATCCGTTGCTCTGTTCCGTGGCCCCGCAAAAAAAATAGAGCATGTCCTATTCTTGTCCGTTTTGAGGACAAGAATAGGCATTTCTACAATGGGCTACATTCCGTTCTGAAAACTGCGTAACGGAACGTGGAGCAGCTTCCGTGTTTTGCGGACCGCAAAACACATACGGTCATGTGCATGAAGCCTTACTAAGATAAATATATGGCAATGATAAGCTGCTAAAGGTGCTACTCATGAACCAGGAACATATCCCGTGCATACAATTCATGCAAATAATTTCACACTGCTTACAAATGCTTACCATGCAGAAGTAATATATGCAAAGGCTGCCAGTTTTACAAGGCAAATGTGCATTTTGTCACCAAAGGCCGGGGTCTCAGTATCAGGTCATTTGTTTAAAATGATAGGTTTACACCGTGCTAGTAAAGGTATCACATAGTGTGGCCTATAGAAAATAGCATGAGCATGCATACTACTGCAATGTCCTAATAATAAATCAATCATGGCTGCCTGTGCAGTCCTCAAATCTTAAGGGGCCTTGCTATAAACTGTATGCTATATAGAGGAGGACATGCATTTTTTGTCAAAAAAGGGAGGGGGGGGGGGGGGGAGTAAGCCAGGCAGCATGTTGGATTGGACATGTTGAAATCCAACAGCCCAATCTTTCACACACCCAAATCTGGGAGTCAAGAGACCCTTATATGCATTAGATAGCTGGCTAGTCCTGCAACATCATTTGCCAAATCTAAATATATTTTAGGTAAAAAAATAATTTCCTCCAGCTTTTTTGGGATAATCTGCTTGCATGCCAGTTACAGAACCAAGGCTAGACTGGATCCCATAATAAATGTCTCACAATATCTGCAGCGAGCCCATGAGGAGCCAGAGCTGATTATGGGAGTGGTAGTGGCTCTGGCTGTCACAGTCAATCATGGTTTCTCCCTAGGGCCATGTAGTGAAAGGAGGGGAACATTTTTTTCCACTAGGGGCACACCCCAATTCTGGAGCTCCTCTCTGATGGTCGCTGGAGTGCCATAGATGTTAGGTGTTTGGACGGATGCAGGGCAGGGCGTATAGAGTTCAAATGCCGGCATGTGGTATATGAGTCAAGAAACCAGGTCAGAGATAGAAGATTAAACGTCTCTCAAAATGGAGTAATAGTACATGCAACTATAACAGTCACACTTCCAATTTTACACAGCGAAATTCTCTTCCACAGCAAAGTATGGATTTAGGCAAGAATGGGAGTTATGGCCCTTCTTGTTCACTTTCTTGCTAAAGTCTTTCTTAGTAGAATCTATGGTAGGCGATAGTACTCTGGCAATGGTGGGTGTAGTGTTCCCTGTGGGGTGCAGGGTTATGAAGGCATGTCTGGCCAGGAAGTGTCCAAGTGTGAAGAGTATCTGAACAGTGTTCCTCACAGCAATAAGGTCTGAATGGCTGTAGTCGCAGATTACCTTACTGATTCCTATGCTTAAGAAGAAGGAGCATAAGACACAGCTTCCTTCCTCTTTGAACTCTACTCTGGATTGACTCAGTAACTAAGCCAACCCAACCCAACCTCTTGCAAAAGACTGAACCAGGAATATTAACCCTGGTTGTGCCATCCATCCACTGATATGCTGGCTGTAATACATGGCATAACTATAAATAACATTACACTACATAATATTAAAGAACAAACCCCTGCAAAGGGTTACTGCATTTGCAGTTTGTGATTTAGCCTCATTGATCACAAAGTCTTTTTCCTAAAAACAATTGTTAGAGTAAGGGCGTAGGAACATCAGAGAGAATGTGAATACTAAAGCTCTGCATGTTTCTTTCCTCCATCAGGAACTTGGCTGGGGCCGTCACACTGACTAAGAGAAAATGATTGTTCCCATATCAATAAATGAACAGGAGGACAGATGGCTTGTGGCTTGAAAAAGATTCCAACGCTAAAACATGTCTTCATACTCAAGGAATACCACCAGTTCAATATTAATTCAAAAAATGGTAATAAGAAATATCTCCTCAGATTCCTATTGTTACATTTTAGGGCAGGGGTAGAAATATTTTAGCAGTTTTTGGTTCATGGGCATTATCCTAAATCTATGACCTTTGTTTTACTGTAACACATTGCCCTGTGCATCATGTTGCATGACCATTATGTCCATTGAAGGGCACTTATAGAAACCTATGGGCCTATATTTTACCTCCATGTGCCTTTGATTTTATTTGTAAGGCTGGGGTCATATCACCGTTTATTTTTCCATTCTTCTGATCCAACAGAAAAATAAACAGAATAAAACAAAAAATGGATTGTGTAAGTATCTATTATGTTTATTTATGCATGTTATACAAAGGTTTTTGCCATTTCTGTCTGAGATTCATTATTTTAATTTAATTTGAAGTGGAAATGTCTAAAATGGATACAAACGGAAACTTTTGAACACCTTTGAAATAAATGGCCTTTCTACAGGATTTGTTAAGTTCAGTTAATTAGAAATAAATGTTGGAAATGCATTTTAGTCTGACATTCAAATTTAATCAGAGAGAGAAATGACAAAAATTGCAAATGGTAGACTGATTTCAGGTTGTCCTGTGATGGATACCTACAATGATCAGCTATAATTTGCAGAGCTGCTAGTGTTCAATTTCCCTGCAGTGCCACCCCAGGACAAATAAAGTATTACATGGTGTCAGGGTTGCCAACCTCATTTTTTATTTTTGCAAGACAATTTATCAAAAAATCACAGGCCGCCACTATTTTTTTATACGGACAAATTGGAAAACTATAATAAACTATAAAGAATATAAGTAATACAACATTATGTATAGGTCATAAACTAATACTGAACACATTACCAGCATTTACTGTGAGCTCTAAATATGTTAACAATTACAATCAAAGTGACCTGCTTAAGAACCATCAGTCTAAAAAAAAAAATACGGTTACATCTAATTTTTTTCACGGACACTGGAAAAAAGTCCCCTATTTTTACCGACTGTCCAAGAATTTCAGGATGGTTGGCAACCCTGCATGGTGTCTATTGGGCTGCCTGTGCAATGTACGGACATGCTGACTCCACCAGAGAGAGAGATGGTCTTTAAAGCCACTCTCTGCTGAAGGTAATTGATGGACCTCCTAAATGAGGCACTCTCTTCTACTAACTCAGATTGTGCTAATAGCTCATACCAAAAGACGCTTTCTAAACTAAACAATAAAGTTGCCTCATGAAGACAGACCCCTTATTAAAGGGAACCTGTCATCAACTTTATGCTAACCTCACTGAGGGCACAATAAAATAGTGACAGAAATGCTGATTTCAGCGGTGTGTCACTCGTGAGCTAATAGGTTGCCGAGAACCAACATCATAACCATTGCAGCCCAGGCCTTGAAAAGAGTCCAATCTACCTGAGAAGAGTCCTGGTTATTCCTAATCTCCTGCTCTCCCCGACTATCTGCTAATGATTGACGCTTCTCTCCTAGAGAGAAAGGGAGAAGACTAGGTAGAAGACTGTCAGTCATCAGCAGGTGGGCAGGAATTCAGGAATAACCAGGACTCTTCTCAGGTGGCCGTGACTCTTTTCCAGGCCCAGTCTTCAATGATTGTGATGTTGGTTCTCGGCAACCGCTTACTTTTAACTTTTAAATGACCGACCCCTGAAATCAACTCACCTGTCTCTACTTTATGCTGCCGTTAGTATGGGCAGCATAAAGTTGATGACAGGTTCCCTTTAAATAGAAGTCATCTGGATGATTTCAC
Source organism: Bufotes viridis (assembly GCA_033119425.1). Taxonomy (NCBI): domain Eukaryota; kingdom Metazoa; phylum Chordata; class Amphibia; order Anura; family Bufonidae; genus Bufotes; species Bufotes viridis. Next base: position 132,578,557 of record CM065595.1, on the reverse strand, counting down.
CATGGAATTCCAGAGATAGAGAGAACTGGAGGATATGGAAACATAGGGGGACATTCATTAAGGACTGATATTTTACACGCCCGGTCTTAATCTATCCTCTGCTGGTGTCAGACGCGCCACAATTATTAAGAGATGAAAAAGGGAGTAGGTCTAGATTTCAGGCATAATCTACACCAGTGGATTATAGACATGTGCTATGTCTGGCCCCACATTGCTCACTTGCAAGACAATATGACATGCCCCATGGCTAGAAATATCTGACATTGGATGGAGCATCTGTGGGACCACCTCAATTGCATGTTTGCTCTATGGATCCTCCCCCACGCCTCTTCCAGCCGCTGTGGGATCCACTGCAGTCAGCGTGGCTCCAGATACCTGTGACAACCCACTAGGACCTTATTGAGTCACCCCCAGCCCGTCTAGCTGCATACGACGGTTACTCTGGATTTTAACTGGTGGTCATAAAAATGTGACTCGACTGTGTAGAATAGTAATGGTTGTGGAGCAACACGAGACGGCGTAGACATTACTCTGTAGGTCCCTTTGGGAGCAAACGTATGCCACTGAGCTGCCCAATAAACCCCACGGCTCTCAAACAGTTCCAAAGGAAGATGAGAATTCTCAAAGGCGAGACCCTGTAGAGGTAATTACATGATGTTCATGCTACACAGGATTAAATAGCTGTTATTAACAATGATTTCCATTTCACAATAACACAAACCATGTTTAAATCATGTTTTAGGAGACAGTGGCGCTTAAAATATGCCCTGTACTAATTATAGAAAGGGACGAAATAAACTCCTGTTACAACAAGGGACTGGGATTAGCATGTGCGAGATGTTTACCTCCCTGATCTGAGCAATGCTAATGTATAGCTGCTACAGCAGGGCCTGAATTAATACATTATATAGCCTAAGCATCTTTAAGGCTGCATTCATACATAGTTTTATTTATTTCTGCTGCCTTTTCAGTTTTTTTGACCATTTTTTACGTTTCATTTCTTGCAGCAAAAACACCAACTATAGATTCATTTGAGGTGCATTTTTTGTGTTTTACAGTGGCGCTTTTTTCCAAGCATTTTTGAATAAACTTCTCTATATGAAAAACACAACACATCATTTTATACGTCTGTTTTAGTCGTATAAAAAAGGGTTCAGGCTAGAGTGAGTAAAGGTGGGTTTACATGGGCCGAGCTTAAAGCTGATTTTCGGGAAGATAGCGTTCCTTCCCGAACCCTGCGATCCCAAATGCGACCACTCATTCTCATACTGTGGAGGTGATCTCTGCATGTATATGCAGCGGTCTCCTTCACTGAACGAGCAGCAGACTGTCAGGAAGGAACGCTACCTTCCCGAAAATCAGCTTTAAGCTCGGCCCATGTAAACCCACCTTTATTCACTCTAGCCTCAACCCTTTTTTTATTCGACTAAAATTATGAATGAGACGGGCCCTGATGGCCGGTCCCTTTTCCCCGCCCACACCACACCCACTTTTGTAGACATGGCGCGAACAGAGAAAAGTTGCAGATTGCGGCACAAAGAACCTAACGTATTTTTGTTAGTAAGTAACCCCCAGTTTCTTCCTTTTTTGCTTATAAATGTGAAGTTACTTTCACTATCAGTTTTGCAGTGGACATTTGCATATGAACCTTGAAAACTCCCGTCACATACATAAACCATATCCATAGGCCCCATTCGACAAGCAAAGAGTGTCCTTTTGGCCCTTGTATATGTTGTTATACCATTTTTTCTGCAGTATGCACTTGTGAAATCCTCCCACGGTATAACTCTAAAGGTACTGTCACATGAAGCGGCTATGATCCAGTTGGGTTGCAGCCTTGCATTTAACTAATGAAGGCCGCACTGTAAAAGTCGATCTTCAATGTTAATGGCCGCCCAAGCACCTTCAATAATGCGTGGCCATTCACAATGGAGACTAACTATACAGTGCGGTCTTCATGAGTTAAATGAAAAGAAGCTGCGGGCAAATTGGCTGTATGGTTCATGACCGCAGCACGGCCGCAACCCCACTGCTCCGTGTGGCCGTACCCTAATAGGTACTGCAAAAAGGAGCATGAAAACTGCCTTAAAGGGGCATTCCAGGATTTTGTTATTTAGGGCCTATTGGCCTATCCTCAGGATAGACCATCAATATCAGATCAGTGGGGACAACCACCCTGCACCCTTGCTGATCAACTGTTTCAGAATAATGTCGGTGGCATTCACTGAAATAGGTGCAGTACTGCGTTCCCAGTTCCGTCTGCTACTCTAAATGGGGATGTGGAGTGTCAGAGGTCCCGCCAATGACTTATTATTGGCCTATCCTGAGGACAGGTCATCAGTAACAAAATTCTGGAGTATCCCTTTAAGTAACATTTACTACTGTATTATAATGGAGGTAAACCATATCTGTTATCCACAATACAGAGTTCCAAACAGATCCACATAAAAACAAAAGAAACGTAGATGGTGTAGCTGAACACAGACATATGTCCATCAAGTCCAACTAGGGGAAATTAAAGTACCACATAAAATTAAATTAAAAAAACATAAATAAATTGGCACAATATAATCTACTCTAAAACAGAGAATCCCACCTGACCTCTATTGGTGATCTCACTGGATCAATTTATTTTATATACAGTATTTAAATTATTTTCAAGAGCATTTTCTTGAAATAATGCAATGTTTCTAAAGTTTAGCACAGTTTCCTTCTTAGGGGAGACTTGCCAAAATTGTTGAAATGGAAAAGTGGAGTAGTTACCCAAAGGATAAAATTACCACTGCCCCTTCAATTTCTTGGGAATCTCTGCAAAATGAGAGGTGGAGTTTGATTGGTTGTTATTGCCAACTTCTCTACTTTTCCAGTACACTACTTTTAATCAATCTCTGGGTGATTTGTGGCTTTCTGTCTATTGAGGGAGGGGATCAGACTGAACATAAGTTGGTAGTATTTACGTATGGGCTGTTGATCTATTCGCTCATATCGATAATGTCCTCCCCTCAAATATAAAATTACTGAAATAAATCATGCTGTAGCTTCTGGGTAAGTAGTGGAATATTATTTCTTATCTCCATGGGTTCCTGGAGACTTGAACATTCGCTTACAGTAGATCCTCTCATTTATTACTGCTATGGGTATATGGTTAACAATTCCAGTATATTCCACAAGGTTGCATTTCTAGTATGGATTTCCTTGAGAGCTTTCAGTAAACCTCCTCAGATCTAGAACGCCATTGATTGATCTCTCGTGTAATGAGAACAGAAAAGCGGATTAATAACTCTCTTCTGACATATCTAGGAACCATAACGTAATGAAATGCACAAATGTTATTCCAATGGTGCATTACTGCAAGTATAACAAACATTGTAATGTGATTATAAATCTGTACTGGAGGATGACGCAAATGGATTATTACTGTGTGATCTGATTCTCCACCTTAAATCATGCTTCAGAAGAAGATAAAGATAATAAGGGTACGGCCACACGGTCAGGTTTCTGCATGCAGTTTTGGAGACCAAAATCAGGAGTCGATCTTAAAAGGAGAGAAAGGATAAAGGACAGATACGACTTCTTCTCTTTTTTGAATTCACTTCTTTTTTTGGCTTCATAAACCTGACTGTGTGACCGTACCCTGTAGGTGGTTATTCTCACTTACGATAAGTGCTTCGTATGGATTTGCCTTATGTTGTACATGTATGGGACAACACAAGACATTCATCCTATGCATCCAGTCCACCTGGTGGGAAGCGTGATACCCCAGAGTGGTATTACCATTCCTACACCCTGCTGTCTCTAATTGGCTAACATTAATTTCTACTATTTATTTATTCCAGCTTCTTTACACTGTGCATTGATAACCATTGCTATGTAACTGTTCTTTGTTGTATTAAATTTAATGTGCCTAGTTCACCAGCAGGTGGCAGTGTATATAGTAGATCTTTAGATAGAATGGAACTTCCCATTCCATTCTTCCCCTTTTAGGCAGAAGTGGGCCAGTCCGGTTTCTACCAAGAGAGTGGCTGCAGGATGTTTTCAGCCCATCTGAGTCATTCTAGTGTGGGAAGCAGACCTGTTAAGATGTAGCAACAAAGGGAAGGTTCCCCCTCCTGTACCAGGAGTCTCTCCAGAGGGAAGCAGCTCATAGAGCACCATGACTCCTTGCAGACTCCTACAAAGTGTTACGAGGGGGTCAACAGCCAGAGAGACCCCACTCCAAAGGTACCAGAACAGCCCTGAAGTCCAGCGACCAGACTAAAGCTGAGTTTAGCATAGCAGAGAGATAAAGCAGAATATTTAAGTTTGCCTGCCAGTTTATGCCAAAACCTGCTGGAACCAAGAGAAACACCACTTCTTGTATGGATGCAAGTTTATTCAAGTAAAGCTGTTGAACTTTATAAAAGTCTGGACTCGACTATTCCTCCACCTCCACCATTACTCTCCCCTTTATTGCTCCGGAGTTTAACCCTGGGGATCGACCGTGACACTCACAGAAAACTATTGGGCCCGCACCACACCACTCAGCATTCCGAAAAACCTGAGACACGATTGGCCCAGGAGGGCGGTACGTTTCTGAAGCACATCATGCTGTGCTCTTGATACCCAATGTAATGATATTAGAAGAGGAAATTCCAGTCCTGACTGCCAATTACATAGGAGTTGTGACTGTTTTTTTTTTAAAATTTTTGTTATTTTATTGTGTTTTCTGATACTTTATACAATGTTGCTATTGTTTACATCTAGAATTTCTAGGACCCACCTATCTGCATGTGTGTGTGCGGTTCCATGAAGATCTGTAAGGGTAGGGCCGCATGGAGCCTCCCTGATACGGTCAGCCAATTAGCTGCAGCTGCCTTTACTAATGAAGACCGTACTGTATAGTCGGTCTTTATTGTTCATGGCGGCGTGGCACCTTCACTACTGCGTGGACATAACAATGAAGACTGGCTATATAATGTAATCTTACTGACCCACAAAATAAAGTTAACATGTAATGGATACCGTACAGTCAAATCTGTCAGCAGATTTGTACCTATGATACTGGCTGACCTGTTACATGTGCGCTTGGCAGCTAAAGGCATCTGATGTTTTATTATATGCAAATGAGCCTTTAGGAGCATCGGGGGCGTTACCATTACACCTAGAGGCTCTGCTCTCTCTGCAACTGCCGCACACAACCCTTTTAAAGCCCAAACAATGTCTACTGACTATATATGATGTATAAAATTTGTGACGGGAGCACCATAAAAATCTACAGAATAAGGCCTCATGCACATGACCGTTGTTTTGGTCCGCGTCTGAGCCGCATTTTAAAACGTCGGTAGGGGGTTGGGGGTGTGAATATCTGAGTGTATATATTGGCCATGTTTGTATGTATGACCCTGTAATTGTAATGAGTACAGTAGGTGAAACTTACATTATATTTATCATTTTTACTGTATGTGCAGTATAAGGGCTCATGCACATGACCATTGTTTTGGTCCACATCCGAGCCACAGTTTTTGCAGCTTGGATGCGGACCCTATCACTTCAATGGGGCCGCAAAAGATGTGGACAGCACTCCGTGTGCTGTCCGCATCCGTTGCTCCGTTCCGTGGCCCCACAAAAAAAGTAGAGCATGTCCTATTCTTGCCCGTTTTGCGGACAAGAATAGGCATTTCTACAATGGGCTGTGTTCCGTTCTGCAAATTGCGGAGCAGCTTCCGTGTTTTGCGGATCCACGGTTTGCGGACCGCAAAACACATACGGTTCGTGTGCATGAGGCCTAATCAATGCATTTAACACTGGTGTGAGGGGCAAAATTGTGAAACAGGCAGGGAGTGAACTTGCTCTGAAAAGAATGCTGAAAAAATGCACAAATCAAATAAAGGTCTTTATCTCCAGCATGTGTAATGACTTTAATGTGTCAGGCCCCCGGCGTAATACAAAGGTCGTCCTCAAACATAGCCCGCGGTTACATTAAATATTCAGTAGGGAAATGCATTACTAACAAATAGCTGGAATCAAATCTTTTTTCCTTCCATTCTTTCTGGCTTTGTAGGTTTAAATAAGGCATTGTCAGCAGCCGAAGAATCATTTATCAGCTGTAGTTAAAGACAAGGCTCAAGGAGCTGAAAATTAGAAAAAAAACTCAGTGATAAAATAAATCAAGACGATGAATTATAGAAAAATATATTTTCATCTGCAACATGTCTCACTGCAAAATGAGCAATACTATTATTACCGTATTTTTCGCCCTATAAGACGCACCGGCCTATAAGACGCACCTGGGTTTTTGAGGAGAAAAATAAGAAAAAAAATATTTTTAACCAAAAGGTGTGCTTTTGAAGTAATGGTGGTCTGTGCATGACAGTATTATGGGGGGGATCTGTGGATGGCACTGTTATGTGGGGGAGATGTGGATGGCACTGTTATGGGGGGATCTGTGGATGACACTGTGATGGGGGATCTGTGGATGGCACTGTGATGGGGGATCTGTGGATGGCACTGTGATGGGGGATCTGTGGATGGCACTGTGATGGGGGATCTGTGGATAGCACTGTGATGGGGGATCTGTGGATAGCACTGTGATGGGGGATCTGTGGATAGCACTGTGATGGGGGATCTGTGGATAGCACTGTGATGGGGATCTGTGGATAGCACTGATGGGGGCATTGATGAATGACACTGCACTGGATTGATCTGTGGATGACACATATATAGCATCTTATGCTATATGTGTCATCCACAGATCACTCCCAATTACAGTGTCATTTATAAATGCCCCATCAAAGTGCTATCCACAGATCTGGCCCATAGTGACAGCTTAGGGGAGCTGGAGCACATGGCGGGCGGCCCGCCGCCAACAGCTTGACTGCTTTGATAACACTTATACCTTTATCATGTCCCTTATTCCTTATAATGCCAGTAGAGCGCTGCTGGCCCTGTTATACAGATCCTCTAGCAGGCGAGCGGTGCGCGGCAGGCTGCTGTACAACCTCACTGACGCCATCTGCCTGCTCCTCCTGCTTCATTCATAAAGTGAAAGGAGCAGGCAGATGACGCTCAGTGAGGACGTTACACAGCAGCTCGTCGCCGCACCGCTCTGCCTGCTAGAGGATCTGTATAGCAGGTTAGCAGAGCGCTACTGTACTGGCATTATAGGGAATAAGGGACATGACTAAAGATTAAAATGTTATGAAACCATTCACGCTGTTAGCTATGGTCGCCAGCGCGTGCTGCCAGGCTCCGCCCTCCTTCCTCCATGCTGATACATCGCATGCTAGTGCGATGTATCAGCTTTAACTATAGGAAAATGGTAGCATTCGCCATATAAGACGCACTGCCATTTTCCCCCCACTTTTGGGGGAAAAAAAGTGCGTCTTATATGGCGAAAAATACGGTATGTATGTTTAGGAGGACCTCTCACCACTGCTGACATGTCTGGTTTAGTAACTACTTGCATTCCACATGTAATAACAATTCTGGAGCATCTATTCTTATGACTCTATGTTGAATTGTTCCTTTATTATTCCTGTTAGAAGTTATGAATGAATTGCTAGCAGTTTGTCATGAGTCATGACAGTTCGGATGGGTGTTGTGTTTCTGCACAGTTTGACATTATCCAATCAGTGCTGCCGGTGCCAGACTGTGCAGGGACACACCATTTTGTAGCCGCTTATTTGGCTATTTTTGGAATTCCCAAAAAAGTGAACTGAGTGACCTCTCCAGTCACAGTGGGAGTCCAGAGGTAGGAATCGCATCTATTGAACATTTATGGCAAATCCTGTGCAAATACCAAAAATGTCTCTTTAACTGTAATATTGGGACACTAGACTAATTTATTTTTAGCATGATGGTATTTGGTACCTTTTTACCTTGGAAGCCGTCCTGATATCAGATCCAGTACACCATGCCCTGAAGCTTCACCACCATGCTTACTGGGTATACCATGCCATGAAGCTTCACCACCATGCTTGCTGGGTATACCATGCCATTAAGCTTCACCACCATGCTTACTGGGTATACCATGCCATGAAGCTTCACCACCATGCTTGCTGGGTATACCATGCCATGAAGCTTCACCACCATGCTTACTGGGTATACCATGCCATAAAGCTTCACCACCATGCTTGCTGGGTATACCATGCCATGAAGCTTCACCACCATGCTTGCTGGGTATACCATGCCATGAAGCTTCATCACCATGCTTGCTGGGTATACCATGCCATGAAGCTTTACCACCATGCTTGCTGGGTATACCATGCCATAAAGCTCCACCACCATGCTTGCTGGTTATACCATGCCATCAAGCTTCACCACCATGCTTTCTGGGTATACCGTGCCATGAAGCTTCACCGCCATGCTTGCTGGGTATACCATGCCATAAAGCTTCACCACTATGCTTGCTGGGTATACCATGCCATGAAGCTCCACCACCACGCTTGCTGGTTATACCATGCCATCAAGCTTCACCACCATGCTTGCTGGGTATACCGTGCCATGAAGCTTCACCGCCATGCTTGCTGGGTATACCATGCCATGAAGCTTCACCACTATGCTTGCTGGGTATACCATGCCATGAAGCTTCACCACCATGCTTGCTGGGTATAACATGCTATGAAGCTCCACCACCATGATTGCTGGTTATACCATGCCATAAAGCTTTACCACTATGCTTGCTGGGTATACCATGCCATGAAGCTCCACCACCATGCTTGCTGGTTATACCATGCCATAAAGCTTTACCACTATGCTTGCTGGGTATACCATGCCATGAAGCTCCACCACCATGCTTGCTGGTTATACCATGCCATCAAACTTCACCACCATGCTTGTTGTATATACCATACCATGAAGCTTCACCACCATGCTTGTTGCGTATACCATGCCATCAAGCTTCACCACCATGCTTGCGGGGTATACCATGCCATCAAGCTTCACCACCATGCTTGCTGGTACCCAAAATGGCCTGTGCTCTGTATTTACCATCAGGATACCTGTACTAGGGATGATGGGGGTGATGAGTGTTAGAGCACATTCCACTTGAACTACTCAACCACAGTGTGTATATAATCTGTGCATAATCCTGCCCCTGCATGTTATATTATAATACAACAAATCTGTAAAGTTATGTCAACAACCTAGTATATAAATGTAGCTGCCATGATAATTTTTCAATATAACATACCTGGTCACCAGTCTGCACATACAGCTGCTATTAAAGGGGTTGTGCAGGACTGGAGGGGGATGGGGAACCCCCCCCCCCCCTCACACACACACACTCACTTTCCTGGAAAATGACCTGTTTCCCAGCACTGGCTCCCCGCTTCCTCTCCTCCAGGCCGGGTTACCTCACTGTAAACATTCAGTTTGACATCACTGCAGCCAATCACTGGCTGTGGCAGATACTGGATCCCCTTGTGTCATGTGACTATTTGTCATGATGTAAGGGGTTCTGGTCACCGCCAAAGCCAGTGACTGGCTGCGGCGATGTCAAACCAGATGTTGGCGGCGAGGAAGCCCAGCGGAGCATCAGGGAGCCAGCGCTTGAAAGCAGGTAAGTAATTTTCCCTTTACAGGTCTGGGAAAGTGGGGGGTTGCCAAACCCCACCCCCATTCTCGCACCATTGAATGTTGATGTAAGGTAACATTTCTAATACAGCCCAGCCTTATGTCTCCCCCCATTCCTCACTTAGCATGCAGTTTTGGTTTGGTTGAACACATATATTAAAAGAATTGTCTGGCGTAGAAACTCCATTTTTTGGGCTTCATTTGGGACCTTTATGAACTAGACAGAAAAAAATGGGAGTGACTAGAAATGGGAGTTCTTGATCTGGAGAACCCGACATGTCCGTGTCTTACACTGTCAGACCACTGACCTCACCAATCTCAATGATCACGGTGTAATTCCTTATTCCTCCTGCAGTGGCACTGTGGAGGAACTGAGCACCTTCTGCTGGGTTCCCTCACAGATTACAGCTGATCACTAGTTCCAGCAGGAGAACACCCATTGATTGGGTTACCATCAAGAAACAGAACATTTCTACAGAAAATCCTTTAAAGGGATTATCTCATGATTATTATAAAACTGTACAATATACAGTACATGACAACTTCTTTCTAACAAAGCTACAAGCAGCCCTGTACCTGACATGCATCCAGAGATCTCCCCATTCACTTTCCAATTGCTCTGTCAGCTCGGGTCGCATGCCCTTTCTCTCCTGTCTGCTGCAGCTGGGGGCAGTTGAGGGATGGGACTGAGCATGTGCGACCACCTCAGTGAGGTGGTCACAGAAATTACAGAAAGAGCAAACAGCAGATGTCACTATAAATATATTATGGAGTAACACTGGCTATACTAAAATTTTAATTACCTGCAATTACAAAAGTATTCAGATCCAGGTGCTCATTTGAAAACTGTAGAATATTTTTCGTGGGACAACCCCTTTATTATTATTACCCCCCATTGATAACATTTATAGTATAATAAAGTGACCCTTTTTATTTTATTTTGCTAAAAGCCACCAGAGTATTACAATCCAGCGTACAATATTGCGTTAATACAAGCAATTTACTGATTTACAAATGGCCGCTCCATAGTAGGATATGATTTATTTTCTTGACAAGTGTATATGAAACAAAAAGAATTAGGGCAAGAGCATTGTCAGGGCCGGATCTAACTAGGACACGGCTCCTAGGGAACTGTTAACTAGCTCACAGCTGAAGGAGATATAACACACTGCCTTGCATTATGCTAGACCCTGCCATAATGATAGGAGTAACGATGTGAACTACAAATCACATCAACCACTCAAGAAAACATTGGTCCACATAGGAGAACCCATTGCTACCGATTCCCCGAATATTCTGAACATATCATCATATCGCCTTATGATATAGTAGTGCAAAATGCCGTTTGCTGGTTATATGCAGGAATTGTTGTAATAAAAGAGCTCCAAAACTACAATTCTTTGGGATTACCAATTGAGCAATTCTCTACTTTAATCTCAATTGGGGTTTTCGGAACACATTTTGCATCAAAGTATTGCGAGAGCTGCTAAGGGCAGGTTTACATCGACGTTAGGGAATTCTGTTATAGCTTCGTTATAACAGAGTTATAACAGAATATAACGGAATTTTAGGATGGAAAGCAAAACGGTAGCCTTTAAGAGGCCTTCCGTTTTTCTCTGTCCTAATACATGTCTAGGGGGCCAAATAATGGTTCGGTTTGTTTACGTTATACATGACGGAAAATATTTTTTTTTTTGGGGGAAGCTGCAATTTTGCTATTGTATTTTTGTATTTTTTCATTTTACACCATAGACCATGCAGAATATTGTTATTATTATTTATTTGAAGGCACCATTAATTCCATGGCTCTCGACATCAAGAGGGGGTTACAAAGGTGTAATATAAAATACAATAAACAAGAAACCATTAACAGACTGGTACGGGGCGGGGTTACAATCTACAATAGGCTTACTACCGTACAATAACATGTTGATTTCCTTTTATGTGATTACAGTGATACCAAATGGATACAGTTCCTTTGTTACAGTGTGTTTTAGTATCAATGAAGAATAAGAACAAAGTTTTCTGAAAAAGAAAATCATTCTTGAGACCTTTAACTTTTTATGTTTCCATAGAGTTTCATTTTATTTATTGTTTGCATTTTCATTGCCTTTTTTTATTTTTTACAGGGGGAATAGAGAAAATCAGCAATTCTGTCATCACACTTTGCATTATATTTTTAATGCCATTTAGGATGTGGTTTAAAAAATGTATAAGACTTTTCTATGTGTTAAAGTGATTGTGGCAGCATCATATATCATTTTTATCAAATTATTTTTAAAAAGTGAAATATTTATTTTTTGGGTGAGGGAAGCTTTTTTTCATTTTATTAAATTTTGGGTAATTTAATTTGAATGTTTCAATCTTCTAGGGAACTAGAAGCTGCAATACTTTGATTGCCTACATGATGTTTTGGTATACAGAGTATTCCTAAGCATTATTCCCTGTCAATGTAAAAATCACAGGTAAACAATTAGAAATTATAATCTTGACTGCAAGAACAGTGACATTCTGGAACTATCTGCCAGAGGAGGTTGTGATGTTTGTTTCATTGAACAACTTCAATAAGGGGGGTATGGATACCTTTCTTAAATTTAAAAATACTGCAAGTTATAGGTGATAGATTTCTGGCGATGTGGTGCTGATCTGGGATTGAAAGCTCTATTACACCTGAAGATAATCGTTCAGATCATCACCAAGCAGCGTTCGTTGGTTAGCGATTATGTGGCAGTGTAATACTGCCGCCAATTATCTGATGAACGAGCATTGGGTTCATCAGGTAATTGGATTTTTTAAGAAAGTCTAAAAATCCTTGTTTGTCGGCGATAGATTGTGCCACGTAATCACAATCTGCTGACGGCAAACAGTGATTTAGTATGGGGACGAGCGACGGCATAACGATTGCTCCTCCCTATACAGAGGAAGAGATCGCTGCATGTAATAGCAGCGGTCTCCTCCGCTAGCAAGCAGGCCATTGGCGGGACGGAACACTTCCTTCCCGACAATCGCCTGCAGAATCTGCAGGTGCAATAGGATCTTTACTCTGATTTAGAGTCGGATGGGATAACTTTCCACATGATAGCGGGTAACTGGCAATCACCAGGGCTTTTGGCCTTTTGCACAGAAGGATTATAAAAGTTGACCTCGATGGACCTGTGTCTTTTTTCAACCTTATCAACTGTATAATGAAAGTAAGCAGAATATTGATTGCTTTTGGTACTTTATTGCCCTAGGGAAAAGCTTATGTGTCCTTTTAGGTTCCTGCTGGGTTATGACAAGTGTGTTCCTGAGTGCATGATACAAAGCATCTGGAAAACAGTCGCCCTGAACCTCGGTTTGATTTGCACTCCATAAAGTCAACAGGAATATTTCATTACCAGGTAATGATTCCAAGAAAACCAATGACTTCTATATGGGGGGATGGGAGTTGTGCAACTGGAGTTGCATTGTATGACCAAGTGACTATATAAGGAGTAAATACAAAAACAAGAGAAGTACAGAACTACTGAAGTGACCCTACAACCTGAATGACTATTTGTCGGGTGAAGTTTAACAAGGAACGATCATTTTAGCCGACTGATAGCAGAAAATCATCACCTGAAAAAAAGTCGGTCATGCTTGAAATTTTAGTGCAATAGTTAGAAAAATATCTGTAATTCAAAGAAAGATGGTTCATGGATGGAGGATCTCTTTTAAAAGAACGTCCCCGTAAAGATTTGTTGTCCATCCCATTAAACATGTATAGCCAGTATGAACAACTGTATCGGCCAATATGGACTAAAATGTGTAAGCCCGTGTCATTGGGATGATCGTTCACCAGATGATTGTTTGTTCAACTGCTCTTGAACGAACTATCAACCAGCTTCTATATAATGTGCATAGCCACTTTGAGGGTCCTAATACACTTTTCAGAAGAAGGAAGCGATTGTTGGAAAGCAAGCATTCCTTCCCGACAATCGCCTGCTCGCTAGCGGAGGAGACTGCTGCTATTACATGCATCGATCTTCTCCTCAGTATGGGGACAAGTGATCACTAATGTCATCGCTCGACCCCATACTAAATCACTCTTTGCCCCCTGCAGATCGTGATACACTGCAAGATCTGCTGCCGAGAAACGAAGATTTTTAAACCTGCTAAAAGATTCCGATTACCCGATGAACAAGTGTTTGCTCCTTCGTCGGGTATTTGGCGGCACTGCCAGCTCATCGCTAATGAGCGTTCATACGGACACTCTGAATGATTACCCAATTACCTTTAGGCTTTATGCATATAGCCTCAGTACAGTGCTACACCTGTTTTATGGAGTAACAATGCCACAAGTGATGTCACCAAATTTAGCGACTTTTGTTGAGCAGCTGTGACTTTTTGTGATCGGCACCCTCCCACAACACTTTCAGAAGTGGAGTGAGAAGTTGGTAAGGTTTTGCTAGTAGATCACTTTTAAGCAACATTTATGAAGTGTGATTTTTTAAAATGTTGCCAAAAAAAAGGTTGCAGCCAGTCGAAACTCCACGCCAGGTAACCGCCAGGTGTACTTTCGCTGAAATTCGCTGAATTTATAAAACCATGGCCCACGTTCATAAATCTGGCACAGGTCAGTATTAGCAACTCCAATCTTAAAAAACAACTTCAAATAAAACTACAATGATAAATTCCTTCCCTAGGTGTCTACAGGTTCAACAGACCTGCAGGCGCTCAGATGTACGGGGACTGCGAATCTGCTTGTACATAAAGGTGGCCATACACATTCCACCGATTGTTCACACAGCTATCTCTTCCGACTACCCCATACACATAAACCTTCGGAACACATACACATTAGTGTTGAGCGCGAATATTCGAATAGTGAATTTTAATCGCAAATATCGCCACTCAGAGAATTTGCGAATATTTAGAATATAGTGCTATATATTCGTATTCGCGAATAGTGTCGATCGTGAATATTCTAATTGCGAATTTATCACAAATTTATTGCGAATATCGATTAAAATAGAAGATAAAAAAGGGATAATATTACATGAAGAGTTAAAAGGTAATGTTAAAAGGACAATTATGTCTTAGTATTCAGAGATACATCTGGTACAGTAACGTAAGAAAGGAATGGGTTAATATTGAATGATGGGTATAGACTAAAATTAGTGTAAAGTCATATAAAGGTAAAATGGCCAGAGTAAAAAAGCGTAGTCCTTTTTGGTCAGAGTCCGCTGGGGCAGCTAAGATATGTAGGGGATATAGCAGGACTCATACTATCATATCCAAAACACGCATGAATACAAGACCGATACGAAGTCAAAAAGTGCCGGAAGAAAAAAGCGCGCGAACGGGAACCACGAGGACGCCGAGATCAAGCTGCAAGGGAAGAAGCCACATACAGGAAGATTGGAACCCCACGAGGACGCCGAAGACCGCGATCAACTACACCACAGAAGGAAGCACCGGCCGGTAAGTGAGCTCTGCGCCATAGACAGTGTGGGACGCCGCACCGAGGCGCAGTACACCGTCTTCCTTCTACAGACTACAGTTAATAGAGACATATCTCAGCTGCCCCAGCGGACTCTGACCAAAAAGGACTAAGCTTTTTTACTCTGGCCATTTTACCTTTATATGACTTTACACTAATTTTAGTCTATACCCATCATTCAATATTAACCCATTCCTTTCTTACGTTACTGTACCAGATGTATCTCTGAATACTAAGACATAATTGTCCTTTTAACATTACCTTTTAACTCTTCATGTAATATTATCCCTTTTTTATCTTCTATTTTAATCGATTCAATAAAACCTTACAATTTTATCCCAGATAAGAGTGTGCCAGCTGCTCCTCTTTTCATTTTCTCCTACTATTGCTGACAGGGTGAGTCAGTACACCCAGCTGTTGCACCTCCACCATCAATACTGACAGGTGGAGCCGTCTTACTTACTTTTTCTACTTATTGCGAATATCGGCACTTAGCACCATCCATAGCAACCAATAGGAAAGTTACCTACCCCTTAGTGTTGATCGCGAATATTCTAGACACCACCACCACATAACTATGATCACATTGAGACCTTTTTACAAATGGTCTCCAATGAGTTGGAATGTTTGGAAAGATTAAAGCCGGATAAATTTAATCTTACCCATATGGAAATGAGGGCCCTGAGGACCCTGGAACAAGACACTACATTGATTATTAAACCGTCTAATAAAGGGGGGAATCTTGTGATCTTGGATCACACCCTTTACCAACGTATGTGTCATGATCTCCTTAAAGATAAGGAAGGCTACTGTATACTTCCTTCGAACCCCACAACAAGTTTTATGCTGGAACTTAAAGGTCTCCTCGATGTAGGCTTGTCTGATAAGGTCATCTCCTTGGCAGAATACGACTTCCTTCTCCCTAAACATCCATGTTTGGCTACCTTCTATGGGCTTCCCAAGGTACACAAGGGTATAACTCCCCTTAGAGGTCGACCAATTGTCTCAGGGGTCGGGTCATTGACACAAAACTGTGGGGTATACCTTGACCGTGTGTTGAGGGAATTTGTCGTGTCCCTACCGGCTTACACCAGGGACACGATGGATTTCCTCAACAAGATCGATAACATCACGTTGGAACCTGACTGTTACCTAGCTAGTGTGGATGTTGAATCCCTATATAGCTCCATCCCCCACTCTAAAGGCTTGGAGGCGGTGCAATATTTTCTCAGTACCAGGGGCACTCATCATAGTAGGCATAACCGCTTTATCCTGTCCTTACTTGAATTCACTCTGACCCACAACTACTTTTTGTTCAACACCCGGTTCTACCACCAGCTGAGGGGGACAGCGATGGGGAGCCCCTGTGCCCCATCGTATGCTAATCTCCTCCTCGGCTGGTGGGAGGACCGCTGTGTCTTTCCAGACCACAGTAACTGGTGGTCCGACAGGATCATCTTATGGACCCGCTATATTGATGATATTTTTGTGGTCTGGAAAGGTGGGTCAGAGGAATTCCGACGATTTGTTGATGAGCTCAACATTAATCATATTGGCCTCAGATTCACGTTTGAAATCCATCCCACAACTATAGCTTTTTTGGATGTGAGAGTGACCAAGGAGGCAGATCGACTCACTGCGGATATCTATAGGAAAAGCACCGCCACCAACTCACTCCTACATTGGGAAAGCCACCACCCCTTTCCCCTTAAGAGGGGGATCCCCAGGGGACAGTACCTCCGTACCCGGAGAAACTGTACCTCTAGGGAATCTTACTTCAAGGAGGCCAAGGTACTCCAGAATAGATTTAGGGACAGGGGCTACCCCCAAACCATTCTGAGAGATGCTTTTAAAAATGCCCTTTCCAAAGAAAGAGACCAACTCCTGGTGCCAAGAAGAAGGGAGACTCAGGAGACTCAGCCCGCCAGAATCATCTCTACCTTTGACTCGGCAAACCCGGAGGTACTGAAGGTGCTCAGACGTATGTGGCCTATTCTGCTTATGGACCCCGACTTGCATGACATCTTACCTGACCATCCGAGTGTCACATATAGACGGGGTAGGAGTCTTGGTGATAGACTCGTCCATAGCCACTATTTACCTACCCCATGCAGTAATACGTGGTTGGACCGTAAGCCAAGGGGCATGTTTAAATGCGGTAATTGCAAGGCATGTAATTTTGTACTGGCGACTAAAACTATTAAATGTTCAGCCACTGGCCGGATATTTGATATTAGGGACTTTCTTAATTGTAGGACTAGGGGTGCTATATATGTATGCCAATGTACATGCCCCTTGGACTATATCGGTAAAACCACAAGAGAAGCACGTAGAAGATTCCTTGAACATATCAACGACATATTGAAGAAGAGGGATACTCCAGTAGCATCCCATGTGGTTGAGAAACATGGAGGGGACCCCAGATCACTTAAGTTCAGTATCCTGGAAACAATTCCCCCTCTCCTAGAGGTGGTAATTGGGATAGGAGGATCTTACAAAAAGAATGTCAGTGGATCCATAGATTCCACTCGCAGGCCCCACAAGGACTCAATGAGAGACTCTCTTTTACTTGTTTTCTTTAATGTTTATCTGCTTTATACCAGGATTAACCCTTTTTCTTTACTTTATACCTCATTGCCTCCTCTATGTTAAGCTCGGGCCGGGTGCATGATTGCACCGAATTTATTTCTTGTCATCATATTAGGTACACCCACATCATTGGGTGCCCTTAGTGTTTGCTTTGAGGTGTCCCATCCCACATCGGTACTAGTGGACATTGTGATACGTACTTATTATTTCATATATCAATACTTCTGCCCCTGGTTTGTGTGTTTCTTTCCTGATATTAAGTCTCCTTTCTCCACTTACACAACGCTTTAGGCAGATAAGTGTTTCAGCTGAGATCGGTTATCATACCTCAGCCTTAATATGACAACCTCCCCTCTTCTTACCCGTGCTGTGATATCTCTGTGCCGGGATCCACGATCATGTGACCTAAGACTGGTCACCTGATCGGGGTTACGCTATCTCGGCTTTGTTGTTATTTTTTTCTCGCCGTCATCTCCGATCATGTGACCCAAGACTGGTCACATGATCGCGGCATTCACATTACAGCGGAGGTTTGCCTTATCCGGCTTCCGCCTTGCGGGTACACTGTTAGGAAGTTACGTTGGTGCTTCAGTGCACCTAAGCATCATCAATCTACGACACTTCCGGGGAGGTATGTAAGACTAGCGGGCTATTTAAACCACACATGCTCGTGGGAAAGGTTACAGGAGGAGCGCGACTGGCAGGAACCCTGCATGTGAGTACAGGAATTCTAAGCACTAAAGAGGCCATACGCCTTTTCAATTTTGGTTTTACCACGTACTTATGACCCTATTCATTTTCAGCATAAACTGGGTCCACGCATACCCACAGGGACACCTACCCTGACTTGTATGTCTTCTGCAAACATCACCAGTAAGGGCCATTTGTATATTTTGATTAACTGCCTCCCTGTGCTTCTCACATGGCTATTTGAATTATGTATCTTTTTCCTGTAGGTCTTTTTGAACTCTGCCCTATTCAATCAGGGCCTGCTATATTTCTCCTCCTGTCACCGGTCCTGACAAGTTGGATTCACTGGTTCCTATGCGACTGAGAACATGTTTCCACAGGGGCTGTTAAGTATTTTCTTAACCTGAGCTTTACCAATATCGGACTGGCTCACACTATCTCTATTTATATGACCAGTTAATAGATACATTTATACACTATACCTCCTGATGAACCCTTTTACACTCTCAGGGGGAAACGCGTCGAGGTGTGTATACGAGGTGCGTTTACACTAGGCGCACCTTGGTACTTTCTACTGGGCAGTACCACATTCATTACCTGCCCAGTGTGTTTAAGTACTTCCCTGTGTCACTAGGGACTGTCTAGGGTCTCACAGCCTAGGTACGAGGACGAGGAGTCCCCACCTTCAGGGGGCGTCCCCGGGCTGAGGACTAGCATAGGGGTACACTAGGGCTAGATCCCTTATCCCCCCCGCCTGTCTACTGTTTAGAGACCATTATTGTCATCTGCACAGTCCCTTTTAATATTATTATTCTAGTTATCACGTTTATAATAGGTTGTTTCACCTTATGTTACCCTTGGGGTTATATATGACCTCTTTATTTTAACCATAGACATTAAAAGTAAATTTTTATAGGGATTCACTATACTTGCTGGAATATTCGCGAATATTCTAATTGCGAATTTTTATTGCAAATATTTTACATTGACGATTTTCGCAATCAAGTAAATAATGACTGGAGATTACGAATTCTCGGATTTGTGAATTTATGGCGAATATTCGACTAAAAATTTGCGACATATCGCACATTCGAATATTGCCTATGCCGCTCATCACTAATACACATATGTATTCAATGGGGAGAGCAGAGAAAGCTTCTGCCAGACACTTCTAACAAAAGGATCTGGTGAAAATATTCACTCCGCTCCAAACTTCTTTCCCCCGGACATCTCTTGTTGGGGAGTTGGGAGCTCCCCACACACATTAGGCTGTTGGCCGAGCCACTGCTCTCGGTGGATTCTGGCGACAATACCTTTTCTGTTTTACTTTGACTCCTTTTTGGATTCCCTCTTAGCGTCACACTGTGCTGTCTGGTCTATAATTGGTTCTGAAGTGGCGCTTGCCGTGGACTTTTAATGCTTTTTCTTACGGAAATGTTACAACAAAAAGTAGAGTTAATTCTTCCCTTGACCTTGATTGCTCCTCTGAGATACAAGACTGTAATAAAAGAGGACGGATCTATCTTGGCAGTCATCCGAAAGAACTGACTCAGTGATATGAAATTTCTAGGGTTTGGGGACGGTCCTTTTTTGCTTCATGACATTCTACTTTCTTACTGAGGAATTCTTCCCTTTCAAACATTGTAGCTTTAATATAGAAGGACCGTTTATTAACACATGGACTCCCTTTGGGTCCGTGTAAGGCCTCTTTCACACTGAAATTGAATGCAGGTGCGTTGCGGGAATATGCGCGATTTTTCCGCGCATGTGCAAAGTTTTGTAATGCGTTTTGCATGCGCGTTGGAAAAATCGCCATGTTTGGTACCCAGACCCGAAGCCGGACTTCATCACTGAAGTCCGGTTTCGGGTTGAGTATTCGGGAGATTTTATTATTTTCCCTTATAACATAGTTATAAGGGAAAATAATAGCATTCTCAATACAGAATGCTTTGTACAATGTTGATTAAGGGGTTAAAAATAAAAAAAAACGTAACTTACCTTAGCCACTTGATCGCGTAGTTGGCGATCTGTCTTCTCTCTTCAAGCTTTAGCTGTATTCTAAAGGACCTGTGATGACGTCACATCACATGGTCCAATCACATGGTCCATCACCATGGTAAGATGGACCATGTGATTGGACCATGTGATGTGACATCATCACAGGTCCTTTAGAATACAGCTAAAGCTTGAAGAGAGAAGACAGATCACCAACTACGCGATCAAGTGGCTAAGGTAAGTTACGTTTTTTTATTTTTAACCACTTAATCAACATTATACAAAGAATTCTTTATTAAGAATGCTATTATTTCCCCTTATAACCATGTTATAAGGGAAAATAATAAGGATTGGGTCCCGTCTCTTAGCAACCATGCGGGAAAATCGCACCGCATCCGCACTTGCTTGCGGATGCTTGCGATGTTCCCTGAGCCCCATTCACTTCTATGGGCCTGCGTTGCGTGAAAAACGCAGAATATAGAAAATGCTGCGATTTTTACACAACGCAGAAGTGATGCGTGAAAATCACCGCTCATGTGCACAGCCCCATAGAAATGAATGGGTCAGGATATAGTGCGGGTGCAATGCGTCAACCTCACCAATTGCACCTGCGCGGAAAACGCGCCCGTGTGAAAGGGGCCTAACAAACCATTGATACCCCTTTTGCATCATCCATACAGGGTCCATGCACACGGTGGCAAACTTTACCACCATGCAAACCAATCAAATGCTCATGGCCACAGAGATCGGGGGCGGGGGCTATTGGCACAAGCAGTCGACTAGAAGGTGACTAAATGGGCAGGTGTACCACCGTCCCAGCCTAGGTAGCAGTTGTATACAACATCCAAATTATATTGTTCGTCTACATTTGTCAAGCCAAGCATCAGAGACTGGTCCCATCCTCAGGAGGGTGGTGGAGGCTTGTAGATGGTGGGGACGCGGCAGCATTTGCCCCTTTTGCTCACTGTATGACCCGCCCCAGTTCAGCTCTGCCAATGGGGACCCCAAATGATGATAATAATATTTATACTGTGAATAAGATCATTTTAATGAAAATGCAAACGTTCCTAATACTGACACTGATTTTCAGGAAAGTGGATGACTATAACGTGGTGTGCTGACGTGGGCACCGTCACAGTGTGTAGGACCAGCATTAGAATGAATGTCATTAAAATTATGCAAAAATGAGAGAGCAAAGTCAGGGTTATATTTCACATCATCCATATTGTTTACTTAGCAGAAATGTGTTTGCTATTTGCAATTACTTTAAGCCGATCGTGTTGTTCAAATATTTCCATTCTGTGAGTCACAGGCCTATTTGTGAATCTCTGTGGAGCAGGAGTCCATGTCCCACCTCTCTCCAGATGCCAAAAGCCAAAGTCCTAATATTTATTACTGCAGCAAATGTTCTATCTATCTATCTATCTATCTATCTATCTATCTCCTATCTATCTATCTATCTATCTATCTATCTCCTATCTATCTATCTATCTATCTATCTATCTATCTATCTATCTATCTATCTATCTATCCAATATCTATCTATCCAATATCTATCTATCTATCTATCTATCTATCTATCTATCTATCTATCTATTATCTATCTATCTATCATCTATCTATCCAATATCTATCTATCTATCTATCTATCTATCTATCTAATATCTATCTATCTATCTATCTATCTATCTATCTATCTATCTATCTATCTATCTATCTATCTATCTATCTATCTATTATCTATCTATCTATCTATCTATCTATCTATCTATCTATCTATCTATCTATCTATCTATCTATCTATCTATCTATCTATCTATCTTATATCTATCTATTATCTATCTATCTATCTATTTATCTATCTATCTATCTATCTATCCAATATCTATCTATCTATCTATCTATCTATCTATCCAATATCTATCTATCTATCTATCTATCCAATATCTATCTATCTATCTATCTATCTATCTATCTAGCTATCTATCTATCTATCTATCTATCTATCCAATATCTATTTATCTATCTATCTATCTATCTATCTATCTATCTATCTATCCAATATCTATCTATCTATCTATCTATCTATCTATCTATCCAATATCTATCTATCTATCTATCTATCTATCATCTATCTATCTATCTATCTATTATCTATCTATCTATTATCTATCTGCGTATGGAGACAATGCTTCCTAGTGTATATTTAAGATAATGAAGAGGCTTATCTGAGGCGTTGATGATTCCTGCATCACTAGGATTTGTTCTCTATTCCTCTCATGCTCTCCTTCTGTAGATCCACACCCATTATATATATATATATAGCAATGGGCATCATTACAAATCTTCCTTCGTCTACCTTTCCCAGACTCCTACCTGTAAATCCCGTAGAGTTATAGTACATAGTTTTATATAGGGTATATATATATAAATGCACACATATATATATAAATTGTATCTTGTATTTTTGCTAGTTGATATTATTGTATTTGCTGCTTTTAGGAGGGAAGGTGGCCCCTTACCAAGTATGACATACAACATTCAATGAGTTACAGCTAACATGCTTATAAGTAATAGATCTCTTTCAGTCCTGGTCAGATGAGAGGCAGGTGAATCCTGTTACTCTTCTCCCCCTTCCCAGTACATGGTACATTCAGGAATTGCCATAAGAGAATTAGCAGTCTCTGCACACAATGACGCTGTGGCGAGGGAGCTGACAAACAAGCGAGAACACCACAAGTTGCTATAGCAACACGTATATGTCAGGCAAATCCACAGAACCCAGCCTTTTAAGACCGAGCTGGAAATAATAGGAATCTGATACTGTATTGCTTAGCTAGGGATATGGCTCGGTTTGCATTAAGGTCATTCATAAACAAGCAGCTAAATAGGTCTGAGAAATCAGATACACTATACAATAAATAGCAAAGCAATTTCTGTCTAGAAAATAGTAACATATAGCACAAGTATTTAATTTGCTGGTAAGTGTTCTGCCATAGAAAGGCAAGCCTCACCTGCAGACATGGGCGTGAAGGACTGTGGACCTGGTCCTGCAAGGCTTGTACCTTTACTGGGTTAAACTGGCCCACCACAGAACCAGATCCTCCAGTGGGCCCAGGCTTTGATACCATAATGGACCCAAATATCCAGGAGAAAGAAAACGTTTAGTTGCCTTTGGAGCTAATCACTTCTCGCTGAAGTTTTTTCATGCGATTCTAGGACCTAATAAACTTTATTGGTGATATGGGGGTTGTGCCCCAGGAACTTCAATCCGACACTGAGGTGAGAAAAGTGCCCCAGTCTAGACCTCCTGGGGGGTAAACACCAGGGTATATGTTTCATACAGAGTTTCCCAAAAGTTAGAACATTTCATTATGTGATAACTAATGCTTGAATGGCTATTTTCTAATTTGCACATTTTCTGTAGATGCGTATATTGTGATATGTTCCCCGGTTGGGGATGTTTTTTACGGCACCATTAAGGCACTGGTCGATGTAAACAGTGCTTATGTTGGACACCGGGGTGGACTGGGAACCTAAAGAGGTCCTGGTAAAAATAAAATAAAAGTGGCCATCATGTTGAAGGTGGGTCCAAAATGACAGAAGATGGGGCAACATAAGTAGGTGGGACCAGCAATACCATAGTACACAATACCGTCCCAGCAAACCCAAATATCACAGTGTAGCCTAATATATTGCCCCAAAAGCTGTCCCTCTGTGGCGGCCATCAATAGCTGCCATTTTCTGTCCTGTCTGATTAAAATAGGGTGCAGGGGGCTTAGGGGTGAGATGTGGGCCACAGAAGTTGAATTAAGGAGGGTATGAGCAGTCACAAGGTTAATTACCGGTGAGAGCTTATAAGGTACCCGGCCAGTGGCAGAGAGTAGGGCTAGGGCAAGGACCTTAACCACTCAGCTATAAAGCTGAACGATAAACTGTGTCAGAAAAACCTCATAGTAGTTTGTCATGTATTAAGTTATGCTATACAGCAGAAGTATCATATTATTATTATATTTCACTACAGGTTAACATGTAGCTGTATAGCGTAGTGGTTAAAGTTCGTGGCTCTAATGTAAAAGGTTATGAGTTCAAATCCTGGCAGAAACATTTCAGAAATAGAGGCTAAATTAGATTTAAATACACTGACTCGAGCACTCGTGGTATTGGGCCTAGCATTTCGATGTTCGGCCAAGCATGCTCGCTCAACACTAATCCAGAGACATCAGATTTATGCCATCCATATACTTATTTATTATAACTAGTATAAAAATATAGCTAAAATGTGAGAATATAAAAATATACAAATCAAATTAAAAATAAACACACACTTATAATACCAATGCCCTCTATTAGCTGTATATGAGGTAGATCTGATTGATCTCGCCTCATCGACACATAGGCAAAAAACAAGGGACTGTATATATAGTCCTAATCTACTGCGGATTTAACTGATACTACGGTTTAAATTATATAGATCAAATGTACAGTATATTCCAATTATGGCAGTAATGTCTCTCTTTCTTTTCAAAACAATGTACACTTGTCGGCAATATGTAGACAAATCATCTGTTCCATCTTGTGTTATTGTGCTCCTATATAGTTCGTCTATATTCTCAATCCGTTAGTTTTCCAGTTCATCTTTATATTAATAATATTGTCTTTTTAGCTATATAAATCCAGCCGTAATCAGGAGTGTGTACTCACTGTTTGCAAATATTTAGATGCTATCCGCCGTGGCATCCCACATGATGGCAATAATGCTCACCTCAGCCTCAGCGTCTCTGTCTCCAATACGGACAGTAGTACCTGTATCATGATTGCAGTTGCTGGATCCCGGCGTCCCACGTGGTGCAGCGCGCTATGTCTTAGCTGCCCAGATCTTGAGGGGGTAACTCACGTGGTGTCTGTGGAGCGCTCCACACGTCATCTGTATTTATTCCAGCAACACGGTTTTTCCTCAATAGGTTAGTGAGATTATTGTAAGTCGAACTGTTATTGCAACATTATAAGAGCTGTGCTCCTCCGTAAGATATTTCTTTGTACCTTTATCTTGGATGCATGGTTGCTCCTCAGTAAGCCATCCTGTTGGCCTCCAATATTCCTTGGACCAGTCTGTTTTATGTTTTAGCAGTGTAGTTGATTGTTGCATTGAACTATCGGTCCACTTGCCATTCTTCCGCACCTTTAAAGTCCCTGGGTTGCTTTGTCCTTGGCTTACCCCACCACATGATGGGGCTTCATTACAATGAAGATGGTTCAATGACTGACAACCCTTGGAAATCATTTAGGCTACTTTCACATCTGTGTTTTTACTGGATCCAGCAGGGGATCAGCAAAAACGCTTCTGTTATGATATTATGATATATTCAGAACGGATCCGATTGTATTACGTCTAAAATGACGAAGGTGGATCCGGCACTAAAACCATTGTAAGTCAATGGGCGATAAAAAAAAATTCGTGTCCCAAAAAAACTGATCAAACACCATTAACATACATTTTTTTTCATTCCGGATCTGTCTTGATCAATTTCTCATGACACACACAAAAACGCTGCTTGCATGGGAACACAACCAAACGGAACGGAATGCAATCTGGTGCACTCCATTCCGTTTAGTCCAGTTTTGTCCCCCTTAACAATGAATGGGGACAACATTGAAGATTGTTCTTCTGGTTTTGAGAGGAAAGGAAAGCGCTGATGTGAAACTGGCCTTAGATCATTACAACTTTCATACTGTATATAGAGAAGGAGACAAGCAACTGCCAGACATCTCCAACAATGACTTATCTCCTGGCAGGACAAAGAATCAATCCTCATTTCCAGTGACATGTGCCTCTGGGGCACTGTCAGGACGCCTACTTAGTCATATATGCATTAGATTATCAGCCGTATCCGTCGTCATTTATCTGAACTAGTTCAATTATACTTTTACCAGGCAGCACCGCAAAGTACAACCATGCACAGGCATAAAAATAGTGTATGAACATAAAGGATGAACTAGGAGGAAAAATAAATAGAGAAAAAATAAATTTTATAAAGGACTGAACAAAAGTACTGTGGCCGTGATTAAAATGTATGTGCGGCGGCTCTAAATGCCAATCAGCAGAGAAGTAACTAGACAGATGTGAAATCTCAGGGCTCCAAAACAATCATGTTACTTTTATCACACTGATGTTTTAGTACTGGTGTCCTGTACCTGGGGTAGAGATGTCAAGATGCCCATAGGCACCATAAAGCACCAGGGCCTGAGAACTACTGCAACCTCAACAACTTATCAAGAAAGACTCCTCTCATTTTCACCTTATAACCATGCTCCATGCATTATTTTTTCACATGCTGCATTATTTTATGTAGAACCAAATAATTGCATGTCGCCTGAGACTTTACACTTGAATGAAAATCCCAAAGGTAGCATGCAAATTTATTCCCACTGAATAGTCCCTATCATAAGTAAGGGTCTGTAGCTATATGGTTTGCGACTTTAAAGACATCTCTAGACAATGGAGGAGATATGTATCAAGACTGGGTTTCCTAGGCCAGGCTTGATACCCGTGCACTGGAGTAAGAGGCCCTCTGTGCACCAGAAACTCAAATCTATGTCAGCTAGGAACTGGAGTAGACATGAGCTATATGGCATGCATTACAGTAAGTCAGCGGGAGGCCTGTCCATCTTCTGCTTATTCCCACCCCTTTTCCCACCAGTTTAAAAAAGCGATGTGCTAAAAGTTGCTAATTATGGTGCAGATATGGCATGCTCCATAATTTTCTACTTTTTAACTCCCCTTTTGCATTGTAATATCAGTGTTAAATCTCCTCCTAGGTGTTCTACCTTAAAGGGGTTCTCCGGGAATTAAGAAAATGAAAATACTTAAATATTACTTTATTATAAATATATTCTCAAATACCTTTCATTATGTCATTATTGTCTTGTTTGCGAAAATTCGCATAAAAATTCGCATAAATTAGCATAAAAATTCGCATAAGCTGGTATTTAAAAGGTATCTTTTAAATGCCAGTTTATGTGAAGTGTTATGCTAATTTATGCAAATTTCTGTATGCTAATATATGCACATTTTTTATGCAAATTTTTACAAACAAGAAGATAATGTCTGGAGATTACGAATTTGCGAATTTTCGAATATATGGCGAATATTCGCCCAAATATCGCGAATTCGAATATTGCCCCTGCCGCTCATCACTATTTGTCAGGGATCCTGATCCTGAATACAGATCATAAGAACTTTAGCTGAATCTCTGGGAAATTTAGTTTATGAGGAGACATGAAGTACAGGGAGGACGGACAGGACAGACTGTGGTAATGTGGGGCTGTGGTAATGGAGACTGTAAACAAGTGCTGCTGCTCATTAGCCACACCTCATCCTCCTCTCATGTCTCTTTATCATCTCCATTCACACAGAGATTCACCTGTATTCAGGATCATAACCCCTGACAAGCAGAGTAGAAAGGATGAGGCAGTTCTTTACCTCAGTGTTGTGAAGTAACTTGTCCTCCTGTGTGATTGGGACAGGTTTTGTGTGCACTAATAGGACGGCGGACATTTTATTTCTCCTAATGATTGCTCCCCAGACAAAACAAGCCATTCAAAGTAATGAAAGGTATTTGTGAATATATTTATTGTAAAATAATATTTAACTATTTTCATTTTTTTAATTCCTGGAGAAACCCTTTAAAGAGAACCTCTATCAGGATTTAGCCCCAACACATACTGACAAAAACCTGTAATCTATTATAGCGAAAGGTTTACCATTAGGATCTTTTGCCTCATTCTGCACAATGAAGAAAAAATACTTGGACTGGTGCAGTCACGGGGGTGGAGCCCCTCTGCTGACCAGTATTCCTCCTAGAATGATTAAGGTCCCAGAGGCTAGGTAAGTCATCACAAGCCTCCTCCAGCTGCATGTGGTGCATGCACAATAAAGCGAGGTACATTGGCTCTGGGTTCATCTGCACACTGTGCATGTGCTGGATGTGGCTGGAGGAGGCCTATGATGATGAGCCTGGCCCGTGGGATGCAAATCAGGCAAGGAGGGGGAACGGTCAGTGTTTTTTTTTTTTTTTGCAATAAGCAGAATTGTCCAGAAGACAAAAAATCATTATATCACCATAGTGCATAACAAACTGGTGGCATTTTTAGGGGAAATGGGGTAAAGCTAAATCCTGATTATAGGTTCCCTTTCATAACCTTGCTTAGTTGCGCTCTTGAGTGCCAGGACATAGGAGGATCGTTTATGTCAAGTGATGCTGCATGCCTAATTGACTCCCTGATTTTGCTAGACAGTCATGTTGTCCCTGAACGAGGTGCATCTGTCCTGGCAGAGGATCTCCATCACATTTTGTTCCATCTTGTAGAACATTCTCTTGATCATCATAGATCAACCCATGGACAGGAAGTTACAAGTCTAATGGAGAAAACCTGTGACTTCCTTCTTGCGTCTAAAGAAGCAGGAGAGTAGGGTTTGGGAAGATTGGGAGTTCTGTGGTTGGTATTGGGACACTGTGACTAACATTAAAGGCACCTATACATATATTAAGCGTATTTCAGGCACAGATTGAGGTGCAATCTGCGACTTCTCCCCGATTACACCAGATCTAAAAAAGTGGCCGTGGCATGGGCTCAGAAGCTGTCTTACATTTAGAACTGGCGGAGGATCTGCTGAAGTTATGAAGAGGACAGCGCCTCTTCATAAGTGTTGTGGATCCAATGCGAGAGCAAGGCTTTATTAAGACCGGCGTCTAAAACGCTAGTCTTAGTAAATGTGCCCTATGTGTCTAATCAGTGATTTATAACATCATATAGTTTGCATTTATTGTAGATGTAATTATTAATTGTAAACATCAGTACTACGTTTCCATATTATTCCTTTTTCACCACTGAATTCAACTATATCCATATCCTTAGGAGGCAGATGCAGTTGAAATAGGTGCCACTGCTAGGGGCACCCAGCTGCTAGTGGGCAGCAAGGGACCACACACTGTTGCGTGTTTTCCTAATAGCCAAATCTGCCATTGTATTGGTGCAGAGTCAGTTCTGGCCAGTGGTGTCTGGGAGGAGGAGAAGGAGGAGGCTTGTCTTCCACATAAGTGAGACATGGTAGGTGGTGGCTCTGCTATGGATTTTACATTGAGGCCAAGGATCTCTGCGTTGCATTCCTGGTCCTCCTACTGTTTCTTACCTATTTCAGTATATCGGTTATTTTTGTATATTGCTTTCACTGATTTAAAGCGCTGCTTAATATGTTGGTGCTATATAAAGAGTTTTTGCAACTTGTGAACTTCTGCACTTTCGGATTAACGTTGTTGTATCATCACTTGGTGCTTGTCATATTGATGTGAAATGCGTCATTTGACTTAAATCACTTCATTGTGAAGACAATCCAGTATATCATTTGGACAGGGATATCATGAGTCACGTTGCATATCCATGGAAGGTCTTTTACACTGTGTTAAATGATATGGAATGAAAGCATCGGCACAAATATAGATAAAGCACATCACTGCCTGAATAAAATTAACCATGAAAGTATAGTAGAATACTTAAAACTCTAGAGAAAACCTAGTAAAAACTGCACAAGGGGTAAAAAAAACACAAAGCCATATACTCTCCTACATCCCCCATCATGTCTGCTCTGATGATTCTGTGGTGCCCTGAAGGCTTTTGCCTCCTTTTTGCTGCATCAATGCTGTGTCGCACTCAGTGTGTAACTGCGCCAGACAATCTAGCAACAAGGTTGATGTGCTGTCCATAGTGGTGTTTCCACTTTGACCAGTAGTTGTCTGCTATGGTCAAGTGTCGAACATGCCATGTTGCCGATGTGGCCAAGTAAACTATGACCAACAGGGGAGCACAGGAACATTTGCACAGGAACAGTTGGGAATTTAATAGGTATTAGCTTTTTTTGTTGTTTTTGCACATATTCAGCTTACACTGTGGATTTACTGAGCATGCATGTATTTTTGATGGGGAGAAAGGAAGAAGCCACTTTTGCAAAGGATTGGACATGTTGACATCCAAATTCCAGATCTTTCATTCCCCAACATCTTCCATAGTTAGGAGGCCCCCCATACACATTACATGGGAGTCAGAAATATTGGTGCAAAACACTGAGGGCTCAGGCAAAGCTCATGGTCAGTGGAAGGCCAAGGTAACGGCAGGCAAAGTTCAAGTGAATCTAAGAATCAGTCCAAGGGTCAGGACAGGCAGCACAGGGTCAGAATGGAAAACAAGCACAGGTCAGATCAGGCAGAAGAGAGTCAGAGTCCAGAAATAAGTCAGTAGTCAGTACACGGGCAGACACGGGCTTGTCTGTGCAAAGGTCTCTATATATACTGTAAAAGAACTATGACCTGTTTGCCCGTGTACTGACTGCTGCCTGATTTCTGGACTCTGACTAGCTGCTGCCTTACCTGACCTGTGCCTGTTTTCCGTTCTGACCCTGTGCTGCCTACCCTGACCCTTGGACTGATTCTAAGAGAGAGAATAAGTATTTGCTTTTTCGTTGTTTTTGCACATATTCAGCTTACACTGTGGATTTACTGAAGGTAGCCATCTGAGCATGCATGTATTTTTGATGGGGAGAAAGGAAGAAGTCGTTACCAGACACTTTTGCAAAGGATCGTGCATGTTCCCCAACATCTTCCATAGTTAAGAGCCCCCACCTACACATTACATGGGAGTCAGAAATATTGGTGCCAAACACTGAGGGCTGAGGCAAAGCTCATGGTCAGTGAAAGGCCAAGGTCATGGTCAGTGAAAGGCCAAGTGAATCTGAGAATCAGTCCAAGGGTCAGGGCGGGCAGCATTAGCCAAGCAGCTGAGCATGGGATCATAAAAGGGAATTATCCTTTGCAATGCTACATGAAAAAGTCTCTCCAATACACACACAGGAAGAAGCTCTGCAGCCGGGCAGAAGCTAATTGAGTGATGCAGACTGCGGGATGGCAGCAGGCCCAGAGCACCGCCATGATAGTACCTATGTAATAGGTGGAATTATTCTAAGGAAAGGACTCTACATTTAGTTTGGTTTCTCTTTACTTTGCTTCGCACAGGAAGGTATACATGAAAATACTGTTTGCTGTAAATATCCTGTCTTTGAATAAGCAAAAATCTACTGGAGACAGGGAGTTTGTCTGCACACAATAGGCAGCAATACATAATTGCCATGAAATCTATTTCTTTCCTCCCATATCCCAATACTAGTACAATGGTGAAGACATAGAGGTAGAAGTTAGGAGGTCTGAAACTTAGGAAATAAGGTAAAAACAGAAAATGACTTTCCTTTTCCATTCTTTGTCAGATTGTTTTTTATTTTTAATGAATATTTTTGTGAACTGTTTTGCTAAGAACAACCCAGACAAATATGTGTGGGTGTGGGCCATGGCTTGGAAATAGACATGTAAGGAAGTAGGTAACACAGCCTTATATCAAAGCCACCTGGTGTCCTTTCACTTCGAAGAATGGTGGAAGACTGCATACCGTCCTTAGACCTGGAACATTCTAACTTTAAAGGCAAATGCAGTGTGGGTTCCTTGTTCCTCCGCTGAAGTATATCTCTTATCAGACTGGTTCAGTCATATCAGTCATAAGACCACAACTGCATTTGTTTTGGAAACACCCTGTCCCCACTGACTAGAGAGCTTCTGCTCCCACCACCAAGTACAGCTATGGTCCAGGTGCTTGAACCTCTGGAACTTGACCATGGTGTATATCAGCAATCTCCGCTGTTCTGAAACTAAAATTTCCAGAATGCGTTATTCACTTCTATCGGAGTTACAAGAACAGCTGAGCAAGTGTGCATGCTGGGAGTTGTAGTTTCACAGCAGCTGGACTGCTGAAGGTTGCTGACCCCTTGTGTATATCATAGTGACTTTCTTAATTGTCATTTCCTTGCTACAGGTGTACAATATTGACATAAGATATTGGTTATTGCCATAGAAAAGATTCAGTGGGGCGAAGGTCAGCAGTATCAGCAGTAGGTACAAGCAATCAGAGCTCACTACATAGCTTCCTGACCTATAGTTCATGTGGATGCCCGCTAAATTTGTGAGCTTGGCAGTGTAATGTAGGGTGAACGTCAGTCTGAGTACCATACCTATTTTGTGCCAGTCAGTAATGCCGAAAGGGCTGGCCGCAATGATGATTGATGAAGAGCCAGTGGATAAACTATTTGGAGGCTTAGCAGCAGCCGTTCTTACTGCCCAATTTATTGACCCTTTAACCTCTTCTATTAGATTTCTGTCTGTTATGATTTTGCTTACATGGGACTGATTTATCGTTTCGTTTTGTTTGTTCTGCTTTTGCATTTTATGTTTCTTATTATTTGACCCATGCAGAAAGATAACATTATAAAAGTATACTGTCTTCTACAAATTGTCCTAATAAGGTGGTCTACTGAACCTGAAGCCTGACAATGTCACTGTAAGTGAGCACAGGGTTTATAAAGTTTGGGCATAAGGCCAGAAGAACAGCGGAGAGTTTTCTAAAAGATGATTTTATTGCTATGAGACTAAGTGAATAGAAGGAATGAAACCAGTCCTCCAAGAACATATACGTAGAAGGTGATGGAAACACAACCTGTAAGTGGCCAGTGCTGATACACGTGTAAGGTTCTGCAACCCTCAGGGTGTACCCTTTGTGTTTTTGCATACCACGCTTTTTTTTTTATTGCAGCTATAAGTAATGTGGAAATGGTGGCTCTCAGGTAATAGCCACCAGTCCTGTAGCAACATGGTGGAAAATACAGCCCTGGGCAACATGTTGTTGGAGGCAGGTCATGGGGACTGCAGCGTTGTCACAGAGGGTGCTGTGAGAGGCACCAAGGCATTCGGAACAGCACATGATAGAGGATATAAGGGGATATATTTGCATGCTCATGACTATGCCAGTGAAGGCATGACATCCTGTGATTAGGCTACCCACTCGCACTATAGAAGTAGTATGGAAGGGCAACTTTGATGAGGACAGCATAGGAAAATTGGCATAGGTTCTAGCACTGCAGTATGAGCCTGACAAAGAGCCTGCAGAGAGACTGTCGCTGGGCATGGCCTTTGAGAACGAGAGCCCCAAGGTGTTTGACAAGAGCTATATGTATGTTGAGTGCACTCCACAAGCTAGTGATGGTAAGCAATCCACAAGCTAGTGATAAGAGTCTCAATAACACAGTGGGATTGAGTAGACGTTGTAGGTGTAGACTAGACTGCCAGGACTGTGCCAAGAAAGTCACCACCCAGGTCCAACTGTGAGCATTAAGTGAACCGCGTCTGCTTGTTCTAGCCATCCCTTTCGGCACTATCACATATGGAAACCCTAGGTATGTGTATTGAGTGAACTTCCATAGGAAAGTGCAGGCATATTCTATCTACATGATAAAGAAATACAGAACTACACAGATAAAAAGAAATGACGGCTAAAAGAGCCCTGTTATTGTGATTTATAAGGTTTTTGTGTTTAAGTATTTTTGAAGACTGACTGTGTTCTTCTTGCCATCAAGAATTCTTAGAAAACTCTGATAGAGAGGCATAAGATATAAAATGTAATTGATATTAACTTAATATTAGTTTTATTCCGGTATTTTGGAGATGTATATTAGCACTGTTATTACATTTCTATGTATATCTGTTGTGATCTGATGATTCTATATCGTCTTGTTTGAGCACTGTAAATTGGAATTAGGCCATACTTTCCAACTTTCCCGGAATGTCTGAGAGGCATATGGAAAAGGGTAGACCTACAGGACTCTTGAAAGAGTTGGCAAATCTCCTGTGTGCTGCCGAAGCCCGCCAGAACCTCCCAGAAAACAGCCGGGAACACTTGTGTTGCCAAAATAGGCAAAAAAAAATGTGTGTTCACACACCGCACTGCAGATCACTCAGAAGACAATTTGATAAAGTTGGTATGTAAGCGTGATTTAGCCATTGGTGTATCTTCAAGGCCCAATACACAATACTCCTTTTCAGTGTATGGTGGTGGCAGTACTGCATGGTGAACGTATATACACATTTGGAACTGTTATTTGGGCACCATATTGAATAGGCTCTGTATGGTTAAAGGGGTAATCCCATCCAGGACATTGATGGCATATTGCTAGGATATACAATCAATGTCAGACAGGTGAGGGTTTTATGTCGGGGGCCCACTCCTATCTCTAGGATAGGAGCGGGTCCCAGACTTCAAACCCTCACCTGTGTGACACTGATGGTATATCCTAGCAATTTGTCATCAATGTCGTAGATGGGCCTACCCCTTTAACTGTGTACTCTAGGTAAGTAAATAATATTGTGGGATGGCACAGGGCACCATCCAACATGGCCTAGCTACTGCAAAACTGTAGTGCTTATGCTGAGGAGAACATGGACCACAGGTTCACATTGATCGAAGAGAACGGAGATGAAGTTGGCCCCCTCCTCAATGGGCAGCATAACACCCATGAGAGCTAACCCTTTTGTCATCTGCTTACGACTGATGGATATAGAAAGGTTACCTCAGATATATAATTCATCTCAGTCTTGCACAACATCTGATACACTTGAATGTAAAGTAGTGGTTTTACCTGCTCTTAAAGGTTCCTTGTACCCATATGATATTAGCCGTATAACATTTTTACATGGCATGTGTCATTTTTGGTTAATTGCCTTACACTTTATTATTTAGTGCTCTGTTAACCTTACTTCTGGCACATCGTGTTTCGTATGAAAAACCTGCCTGGATAATACTGGGTAATTCCAAGACACACGCAAAGGCATAACCTAGTACTGGATCTAGATTTTCATCCCTTTAGATAGTGGTTGCCAGATTTTTTTCTAAATGTCATTTTAAATCTAAGGCTTCGTTCACATCACCGTTCAGCTTTTCCGTCTCCTGCTCCATTTAGGAGAACAGAAATGATGGATTCGGCACATAACTGACCCGAACGGAACCTAAGGACCCCATAGACTATAATGGGGTCTGTTAGGTTTCCGCCCAGAGAAAGATTTTTGAAGCGGAGACAAAATCTGCTCCAAAATCCGCTGCAAAATCATCTTCTGAGTTAGGCCTCTTTCACACTTGCGTTGTGTAGATCTGTCGTGTACTCCATTTGCCGGAAGTGCCAGCTGGATCCGTAACAACGCAAGTGACCTGAAAGCATTTGAAGACTGATCAGTTACTATGGCAGCCAGGACGCTATTAAAGTCCTGGTTGCCATAGTAGTAGTGGGGAGCGGGGGAGCAGTATACTTACCATCCGTGCGGCTCCCGGGGCGCTCCTGAATGACGTCAGAGCGCCCCATGCGCATGGATCATGTGATCCATGCGATCACGTGATCCATGCGTGTAGGGCGCCCTGACGTCACTCTGAAGCGCCCCGGGAGCCGCACGGATGGTAAGTATACTGCTCCCCCGCTCCCCACTACACTTTACCATGGCAACCAGGACTTTAGCGTCCTGGCTGCCATGGTAACGATTGAGAAAAAGCTAAACGTCGGATCAGGCGATGCGCCGAAACAACGTTTAGCTTAAGGCCGGATCCGGATTAATGCCTTTCAATGGGCATTAATTCCAGATCCGGCCTTGCAGCAAGTGTTCAGGATTTTTGGCCGGAGCAAAAAGCGCAGCATGCTGCGGTATTTTTTCCGGCCAAACAACGTTCCGGTCCTGAACTGAAGACATCCTGATGCATCCTGAACGGATTTCTCTCCATTCAGAATGCATTGTGATAATCCTGATCAGGATTTTTCCGGCATAGAGACCCGACGACGGATCTCTATGCCGGAAAACAAAAACGCTAGTGTGAAAGAGCCCTTATGTGCCGAATCCGCCCTTTCCGTTCTCCTGCTCCTAAACGGAAAGGCTGAACAGTGATGTGAACGAAACCTTATATACATAGAAAGTAACATAACTGACCTATGTGGTCTGAAATGGACCCCTGTAGTTGATAATTATATTGCTGAAATCAATAAGATCACCATTGGGCATGTTAACCAGTTCAAGCCTGGATTATTTACCCCCTTCCCAACCAGGCACATTTTTTGTTTTTCTTTTTCTCATTACATGCATCTTTGAAAGCCATATTGTTTTTTACATTCGGTTATGTAAATAATTTTTGCCAAATATTTAAAAATAAATTTTGCTTCTTTTTTGGCGATACACGGGACTTTATTTTTATTTCATTTTTATTTTAGTATCTTTTTGTTTTTGTTTTTTTAGAACCCGGAAAATGTAAATAAAATGGGAAAAATAGTTGCGTATACACCAAGATTTTGGGAGGGCACTCCGTATTTGTAATAAACCGGGAAAATAAACTAGTATCAATATACAAACAATTTAATTCTCACAAAATACCATGATAAAATAACATAAAATGACATAGATCACATATAAAACCTGGATTTTTCACTGTTCGCAACTCAAGTTAATAGTGGATGTGATGGAAAGTCCTCGCTTAATGTCCTTTGTTCATCCAGTAATAAAAGTTTCGACAAATAATGTCTATTGGTTTCGCTATTGGATAAGACTTCGTGAAATTAGGTAAAATTGTCGAGTACTCACTGTTGGATTGATCGGAGCAGCCGTGGCGTCCCACGTTTGATCTCCGGACTTCGCGCTCTTTGATAGTAGCGCTCTTTGGTAGTAGCGCTGGATCTCGCGAGAGGATCTGCGTGGTAATCAGCGAGTTCACATACGCTGGAAATTACAATGTTTATAGAGATGTCTCTCTGTAGCTGACTGCTAGCAGTAGTTTTCGGGGGTATTGGTACGCACTTCAATATTGTCAATTGTCAGACGCGTTTCGGGACTATTAGTACGTCCTGTCCCTTCCTCAGTGACATGATTTGAAGTGCCTGAAACCCCTCATTTTATAGACTTGCTCCTCCCCCTTTCTTTCTCCCTTAATTCGGGATTCTATAATCGATGGCATGGATTTCTGTGGAAACCTGTCCGACCAGGTGAGCAAAAGTATCAATCCACTTAGTCTTATTACATATGAAGTTTATACATCCAAATGATTAATTAGTGGTTATAACGTTCTCTATTTAAAATCACAAAAAATCGCAACAAATTCCATAGTGCGGTTTCCATGCGTTTTTTTTAAAAAAATTTCGTTTTTATGTGTAAATTTTGCATTGCTACATGACAATACGTTTCATAGTTTTCTTTTTGTATAATGATCATTAACTCACAAATAACTTCACAAAGACTTCACAAAAAATAATAACTTCACAAAAATTGCAAGTTCGTACAATCCGGACCTATAATTCATTCCCGATACTTATATTTCATTATTCATACATCTGTTCCAATATTTATGTGAAAATAGTTTTAATTATGATTCTGATTCCCATATTTCTCATCTTGATCTTCCGAATCCATTCCAAAATATTTCCAAAATGTTTGCGGAAAGTTCCTACGTGGCTGAGGGATGGAGTACCACAACCGAGGGAGACCCGAATGAGATATTAACCTCGGGTCATCTGTCAGCTGCGGGACCCCAACCCGAACCTCACAGGAACCCAAAAATCTCGAAATCCTTATTTAAACCGAACGGTACCATTGTGTTAAATTCAAAAATATAACGGGATTCAACCCTTGACATTTGTCTAATGATGTCCCCCCCCTCCAGTGTACATTAATTTGTTCAATTGCTGTAAATCTCAAACTCGGGGGGCATGAGCAATTGAACAAATTAATGTACACTGGAGGGGGGGGGACATCATTAGACAAATGTCAAGGGTTGAATCCCGTTATATTTTTGAATTTAACACAATGGTACCGTTCGGTTTAAATAAGGATTTCGAGATTTTTGGGTTCCTGTGAGGTTCGGGTTGGGGTCCCGCAGCTGACAGATGACCCGAGGTTAATATCTCATTCGGGTCTCCCTCGGTTGTGGTACTCCATCCCTCAGCCACGTAGGAACTTTCCGCAAACATTTTGGAAATATTTTGGAATGGATTCGGAAGATCAAGATGAGAAATATGGGAATCAGAATCATAATTAAAACTATTTTCACATAAATATTGGAACAGATGTATGAATAATGAATTATAAGTATCGGGAATGAATTATAGGTCCGGATTGTACGAACTTGCAATTTTTGTGAAGTTATTATTTTTTGTGAAGTCTTTGTGAAGTTATTTGTGAGTTAATGATCATTATACAAAAAGAAAACTATGAAACGTATTGTCATGTAGCAATGCAAAATTTACACATAAAAACGCAATTTTTTAAAAAAAAACGCATGGAAACCGCACTATGGAATTTGTTGCGATTTTTTGTGATTTTAAATAGAGAACGTTATAACCACTAATTAATCATTTGGATGTATAAACTTCATATGTAATAAGACTAAGTGATTGATACTTTGCTCACCTGGTCGGACAGGTTTCCACAGAAATCCATGCCATCGATTATAGAATCCCGAATTAAGGGAGAAAGAAAGGGGGAGGAGCAAGTCTATAAAATGAGGGGTTTCAGGCACTTCAAATCATGTCACTGAGGAAGGGACAGGACGTACTAATAGTCCCGAAACGCGTCTGACAATTGACAATATTGAAGTGCGTACCAATACCCCCGAAAACTACTGCTAGCAGTCAGCTACAGAGAGACATCTCTATAAACATTGTAATTTCCAGCGTATGTGAACTCGCTGATTACCACGCAGATCCTCTCGCGAGATCCAGCGCTACTACCAAAGAGCGCTACTATCAAAGAGCGCGAAGTCCGGAGATCAAACGTGGGACGCCACGGCTGCTCCGATCAATCCAACAGTGAGTACTCGACAATTTTACCTAATTTCACGAAGTCTTATCCAATAGCGAAACCAATAGACATTATTTGTCGAAACTTTTATTACTGGATGAACAAAGGACATTAAGCGAGGACTTTCCATCACATCCACTATTAACTTGAGTTGCGAACAGTAAAAAATCCAGGTTTTATATGTGATCTATGTCATTTTATGTTATTTTATCATGGTATTTTGTGAGAATTAAATTGTTTGTATATTGATACTAGTTTATTTTCCCGGTTTATTACAAATACGGAGTGCCCTCCCAAAATCTTGGTGTATACGCAACTATTTCTATTCAGATTTGGGGAATCTGTGGTTGGAGCACCCACCCGTCTCTGGCAGACTTGTTGAGCCACACTATCCGTATTATTTATACCAAAAT
Organism: Bufotes viridis; assembly: GCA_033119425.1. NCBI lineage: Eukaryota > Metazoa > Chordata > Amphibia > Anura > Bufonidae > Bufotes > Bufotes viridis. The sequence continues at coordinate 132,539,108 of CM065595.1, read as the reverse complement.
GGGAAAAATGTCACTTTTTTTTGTTAATAGCACTTTTTAAAAAAAAATGATGTTCCCTATGGCTGCTCATTGAACGCTTTGTATAGAGCAATGGGGAAGCCATACATTAACATGTAGCTTTGGTTTCTGCATGGACATTTTAAAACATCCGTGCAGAGATATGTGCCAACAGCCATAGTCAGTGGGCAGTCAGCAGGGAGTTAACAAATGTCGGAAAAAGGCTGCAAATGGTTCATAATGGCCAAGTCTAGTTGTTGATCCTTTGACAATGGTAAAAATCTCTGGTTATGGTAAAAGTAAGGCTAGTTTCATATCTGCGTTTTTGCTGGATCCGGCAGGGTTCTGCAAAAACGTTTCCGTCATGATAATACAACCGGCTGCATCCGTTATGAATGGATCTGGCTGTATTATGCCTAAAATAGCCATGATGGATCCGTCACTAAAAACATTGTAAGTCAATGGGGTACAGATCAGTTTTCTTTTGTGTCCAAAAAAAACGGATCCAGCACCACTGACTAACATTGTGTGTCATGTCGGTTCCGTCTTGCTCCGCATCCGCGGTTTTCTGTCCATCACGGGAACGCAACCAACGGAACGGAATGCATTCTGGTGTACTCTGTTCCATTCAGTTTTGTCCCCTTTGACAATGAATGGGGACAAAACGGAAGCGTTTTCCTCCGGTATTGAGATCCTATGACGGATCTCAATACCGGAAAGGAGAAACACAGGTGTGAAAGTAGCCTTAACTGGACTAAATTACATCTAAAGGAAGCCATAAACCTTCAAAAGGTGTCGGCTGAATGCAGGTGTTTTTCCTGTGCATCCAGTTTGGCCGACGGTGCATGGTTCTCACCACCAAACAACATAGGGACAAGACTAACTTAAACAGGGGCCCTATAGCAGCCGCATAGCCTGCATCCATGGTACATAGACCATTATTAAGAATTATTCTGAATTCATATAATGTAAAGAAAACCATCACTTACTGTTACATTACCACCTGTCATTGCTCATTTTCCTCCTACAGTATTATGAACAACATTCAATTATTATCATATCAGTGCTGTTCTGGATTTTTCAGTCATCAGATCTAGATGACCAACACAAGATGTTGTAGATCATGGATCAGAAACCTCTGGCACTCCAGCTGTTCTGAAACTACAACTTCCAGAATGCTCCATTCACTTCTATTGAAGTTGCAAGAACAGCAAATCATGTGCATGATGGGAGTTGTAGTTTCTCAGCAACTGGAGTGCTGAAGGTTGCTGACCCCTGTTGTAGATCTTTAACTTCAACCCACAAATCATGAAGAATAAGACACTGACTAGCCAGGGGCGTAACTACCATAGCGGCAGACCATGTGACTGCTATGGGGCCCAGGGCAAGAGGGGGCCCAGTCTGAGTTGGGATTATCTTCTCTTCTACTGGAGGTGAAAACTTGGTCAGGACTCTACCCTCTAAAGGAACAACTTTTAGCAAATGAAGCAGTGGATAAAATGGCCCAAGGGTCATTGAAAGGGGTTTAGGCAGAAACCTTTCTGTCCTGTGGGGGGCCTGGTTTGATCCTTACTATGGGCCCATACTTCTCTATGTACGGTACTGTGGCTAGCTTCAACAGTGTGGCCCTCCCAGATAAAGTCACAGTAGCACAGATGACTGATAACCATATGCATCATATTGAGCTTCAGTCAGCAAGCTCATGATGACACTGGTGGTCACTAAGGGTCAACGCACATTGTAATTTACTGCAAATTGAAGCCTATCTCAACCCCCACTTGTAAGAAAAAAGAAACAGTCAAAACCCAATTAGAAATAAAGTCACAACACAGTATTCGATTCTGCTCATCAGTCAGGTATTGTGATGAATCTAATGCCAAGGGATTGTAAGAACTCAGATTTCCAATCTTTAGGGCATAGCAAAAAATGTATACAAATACATGGCATAGCAAGATATCTCTTTGGTTGTGGATAGTTCTAGTTGAGGCTGTGCTCAAGGGCTTACACAGGTAATAGAGTCCCATAGCAAAATTGTGCATAGCCCTCCCTCCCTAAGACATTTCTGCCAAATGTATAACTTTTAGAGAGTAGAGATTTTTTTTCATTAAATAAAAATTGGCACTTCGCCTCCCCCACTTTACCGAAATTATATGATAAATATGGCCACATTCTGATCATTATATTTCACAATGCCTTAAATACATTGATAAATCTCTAAATCTACACTTCCCTTTATAATAAAACTACCTGCCTGCCGCCAGCACTAGAGGGAGCTCACTGCATGGGAATTTGTACAGTTACCATTGAACTCCACACAAGCTGTACAAAATCTTTTCACCAAGCTCCCACTAGTGACAGCAGCAGGAAAATGCAAGTGGTTTTAAGTCAGAAACTGAAAGAGTTCAGAGACAGATTTCTTCTCACTGCGGGTCCCATAGAAGCCGTGTGGGTCTGCCTCCATGTTGCGTACACCTCCGGATTTGTTTGATATTACATGTCAACTGATTAAAAAAGGTCCGGCTTCACTAACCCCTGTCAATAAGCTGTAATCATGGGTGAAATTTCATGTGGCCGCAGGAAAACAGCGATTGATCGCCAGTCGTCAGAGAATGATCCATTCATTTCCATGGGAGTTCTGGGAAGAGCAGAGCAAATATGCATACTGGGAGTTGTAGTTTCACAACAGCTGGAGTGCCGGAGGTTGCCTACCCCTGGTTTAATCAATTAAGTTTTATTTATGAAGGAAAAAAATTGTATTACTCTAGGCCTACATACATTATATTAAAAAGATGCCATATGGCAGGCATCCTCAAACTGCGGCCCTCCAGATGTTGTAAAACTACAACTCCCAGAATACCCTGCTGTAGGCTGATACCTGTAGGCTGTTCGGGCATGCTGGGAGTTGTAGTTTTGCAACAGCTGGAGGGCCGCAGTTTGAGGATGCCTGCCATATGGTAACACAGTACTAAATGTGACACGTGCCAGGCTTTGCCTGCTGCCCTATAGAAACTATACAGTCATTAAACATTAGACAAGGCAATGAAGCAGAACTGACCAACACATACACCGAATTCAGGGAACATCCCCCGACACAGGCACAATTACAGCCACATTACAGCTGATGGCACGAATGATGATCAGTAGCCCCGAGGCAGAAGAAAAGAGAGAGAATGGGCTGCAAACCGCAAACCTACATTACATTTCCTCCCAATCAATACGAAATAAGAGAAATAACCTACTTTGCGAGCCTGTTATGAAATGAAGGAATCAGTTACTAAATAATTCATTTGTGTCGATTTATTATGAAAACTAATAGAGGGCGTTGTACGGTAATCATTTGTAAAAGCAGCATTGTAAACCAGAGCGTGCCATCACTTAATGAGATGTTAATTATGCCATTTTAGTGGTGGACACGTACGAGCACTGGTTTGGTTCTCATTGAGCAATGCATTGTAAATCCCATATTTAAAGGGGAAGGTCTGGTTTAGAAAACTTACTTTCGGATGTGCTGTTAGGTCAAGCTGAGTAAACTTCGACCCCTAGCCAGAGCGGAAAGCATCTGCAAAGAGTATCTCTCCCTTTGGAGCACCAGAACAATCACTTTTCCCGTAAAAAAAAAAGAAAACCAACAGTAAGTAAAAGTCATTACAGCTTGACTTGCAATAATTTGTAAGTATCCAACAGAAGAAGAAAACCTCTAGGACTTTTTCTGGGACAACCCTAGGAACCAATTCACATATGGGGTGTGTTTACACAAGGTTCACCCAAAAGTGGACATTCTCGGGCGTGTAGCCCTGGGGGCAGGGCTTAAATGTCACAATTTCTGGAAAATAATATAAATTTGATGAACAAAGAATTACAGTCTACAGTGGAATAATATCTTTATATATGGCTCACAGGGGGTTAAAAATAAAGAGGTACTCACTGGCTACTCTGCTGCTGCTTCAGTCTCTGTTACTCTTCACTTCCTGGTCTCAGTTTGACATGCAGGAAGTACCAGGAAAGGCCTGCTCAGACAGTCACTGGCCATAGCAAGGACCAGGGCAGAGCCTGAACGGAAGCCGAGGGCCGCTGAGGGTAAACATGGCTTCTTGGTTTTTTTTGTTTGTTTTTCCATTTTTAGGCCACTGTGAGCCATATATAAAAACAATGAATATCAATGGACAATCCCTTTGAGGCGCCATTCACACGTCTGCAATTCTGTTCCGCATTTTGCGGACCCATTCATTTTTATGGGGACACACTATGTCCCGCCCAGATCCGGAATTGCGGATCCGCACTTCCGTTCCGCAAAAAAATAGAACATGTCCTATTCTTGTCCGCATTTGCGGACAAGAAAAGGCATTTTCTATGAGAGTGCTGGCGATGTGCGGTCCGCAAAATGTGGAACACACATTGCTGGCGTCCGTGTTTTACGGATCCGCAAAACACACACGGATGGGTGAATAGACCCTAAGAGTTAACTTGACATAATAATCCTTTCATGATAAATCTAAATTTAGATTTGAAACTGTTCAACAACACAATAAGCCTGTTAATAAAAATATATATAAATATATTAAAAAAATTTAATTTCTTAACAAAACCATAACCATCAAAATTTCTGATGAGCCTTTAACCTGGGACTCACAAAATATTGCCTGTACATTTTTAAGGCCATAATAAATAATAAAAATTGTTGTTGTTTTTTGAGAATGTCTAAACATTTTCAAAACAACAATAAAATAAACATATACAAATTTTAAACTATGTCTAAAACAAAATGGAATCCCTGGTGCTGATTTAGTTAACGATGCGAGGCAGTAAGTCCTAGCAGCAGAACTTGTTTAAAGGATGTGTACAGTCCCTTCCAATTTTTTTCTAGGGCTAATGTTGACATTCACATGAGAGGATTTAAAAAAAAATGTCTGTAGACTCCGCATTGATGTATAGGACTAAAGCAGTGGGCCCTTCCTGCCTATCTAGGTCTTTCTGGTAAGTAAATACACAAACCAGCTTGTGTGTAGATGAGCTGCGAAGTGGAGAAAAATAAAAATACAACACAAAAATAAAATAAAACAAACATCATCATACACATTTATCCTACCTATATCCTATAACGTAGAACCAAAAATTGTCACACCCCAGCAGGCAGAAGGACATGTTATTGGACATGTTATTGGCCTGGGAAGGGTTACATTTCATCCCCGGCTCCACAGATTCATGTGACACTTGTCCTAGGGATTTTCTGACACGCTCCTATGATGTCATTGAATCTTTTTTAAGTAACACTGTTTCCAACAATACAAGATTCGTGGTCAGACTTTGTCTTAACAGTTTCCTATAGGTGAAGGAAGGCAATAGGAGTCTGTACAGAGGTAACTCCCTAATAAATCAATCCCTGACACCATTTTTTATAAATAAGGCCTATAGTTCCGGTACAGAAAAATTGGCCTTCAAGGGTATTTCACATTTTTTTCCTATTGTCCATTGGATTAATAATGTCATGTTGTCACCGTCCACCAAAAATGAGGCCTGATTATAGACGGCGGTCCATTAGCTATACCAACATAATAATGCTTCTGATGTATTACTGATATGTTACAGATGGCTTCCCATAATAATGCAATACCGATTCCTGCTCCAAAATAATGGACCGTCGCTAGGTCTAGAGACCAATGATTATTTACAGATCAGTTGCCCTCGAGGCATCAAGGTCTTACACCCCCAAAAGAGACACCCCTATGGATGACCTTCAAAACCATCCCTGGGATTGTTGTCTATCCAGCTGACGGGTGCTCAAAAGCGTAAGAGGAAATCAATCAATATGCAGGGTTTTTCTAGACCAGTCGTTTCTAGAAATGGTCTCTGTCCCCCATCCTATGTACAGCACATTCCCTCAAGGAAGGAAGGGAGAGGGGGAGGGCGGAGTGACCATACCATGCCATAAATGTAAATCTGATGGCAAATGCAGAGGACCCTCCTGTATGTCGGAGAGGCCTGCCATGCATTTCGAAACAGCGAGCTTGGAAAGGGTTAATTCATTAAGGCAACATAATTACTAAATCCCTGTAAATGCAATTGTCCCCTTCTCCTCCTCCCCAGCCTCACTGTCCAGATGGATGTACAGGAGTCTATATATACTGTATATATGTGTGTGTGTGAATATGTGTACAAATATAGATACATATTTACAAATTCAAATAATAAAGAATACATATTTATAAACAATAGTGTCTATTGCTGCATCTTCACATATTTCTGCCCATTTGCAAAGGGGATGAATGGCAGAGGAGGATTTGCAAGGATAAGAAGAAAGGTACCATAATGATCCCTGCCATGGATCAATGCAATACTCACCAAGGCAAAGGAACAATGCTCTCTCCTCCTTTGCTTCTGTCGAGATCAACCTCCCACAGGATCAGGGATCACCTCTATTTCTCTCCCATCAGGACACCAGATGCCATATAATTCCAGAGCTGGACTGTGTATGTCTCTCCTTTTTTTTCTATGAGGGTCTTCTTCCTCCTATAGGGCTGAGATGCTTCTGTGTCCCCCTTGTACCAGGCGTGTCTCCTCTTTGGATCCTGGATGTGCAAAAAGGGGAGGAGGAGGCAGCAGCAAGGATGCTGTGCACAGAGCAGGTGCAGCCCAAACAGCTCAGGGAGATGGGAGACACCTTCCCAGGGGCTGCAGGGACGATGGATGGAAACAATGGCTGGGCTCTGAGAGAGCAAGAGGCGAGAATGAAAGCTGCCTCCCTAATAGTGTCCAGAAGCACGGGCGTGTGTCTGTGTGTGTGCAAAAAGCAGATTTGTGCAGCATCAAAGGCGAGCACCTCGCCGCACAGCGCCCCCTGCTGGCAGCTATGTGGTGCTCCATGCTGGGTGACTGCAAGGATTGGCTGGCAGCGTTAGAGATAGAGAGAGGGTGGAAGCAGTGTACTGTGTGTGTGTGTGTGTATATATAGTCTGTCTGTGCCATGGATAGATCACATATTCAAGAATTTCACTGACATGTTCTGTATTATGCAGTTTTATCTATCTATCGGTCTGTCTGTCTATCTGTCTCTATCTATCTATCTGTCTCTATCTTTCTCTATCTATCTATCTATCTATCTATCTATCTATCTATCTATCTATCTATCTGTATCTATCTACCTATCTATCTATCTGTATCTATCTATCTATCTATCTATCTATCTATCTATCTATCTATCTATCTATCTAATCTATCCATCCATCTAACTGCATAACACAGAATATATATAGAAACCATTATATACAGAGGTAAGAATCAAAGTGCATAATTACAGATAAACAATGAATGGTGATTTCAAAATAAACTTAAATCCTCACATTGTCTCAAAAAAAAAAAAAAACTCTAGTCATGACATGATTATTATAGTTCATATATATCAATATTCCACTGTAAGTGCAGTAAAACCAGTGCAAAATTCATAGTCACGATAAAAATGAGTGACGTGAGTGACCAATAAAGTGTCTAGTGCAACCAAATATATATATATACTTATACCCTTTATAAAAAGGATGAGGGCGTTGTATGTGAATGAAAATTCTTTCATCTGGGACTTTGACGCCATTTCGCTAGGATATACCATAAAAGTCAGATGGGTGTTGGTCCCACCTCTGAGACCCGCACCCATCTCTGAAACGGGCACCCAAAAGTGAAGGAGAGTGCAGCATGCTTTCCATTCATTTCTGTGGGAGCACTGAAAAAAGCTCGCTCAGCTATTTCAGAAGTCCCGTAGAAATGAACAGGAGAGCGCGGCCACCGCTCCACTCACGTGAATAAGACTGCAAGTGCTTGGCTATTTTTGGCAGTCCTGTAGAAATGAATGGAGGGCCATTCTGGAGATAGGTGCGGGTCCTAGAGGTAGGACCTGCATCTATTGTATCTCACATTGATGGCATATCCTAGCGATTTGCCATCAATGTCTCAGGGGAGATAACCCCTTTAATCTTCTAAAAGATCTCAGGTCCCCCGGTGGCCTGCACTGAGAAATACTTTCCATGGCACTCCTTGTTTAAGACATTAGCACTGATAGATCTCTTATCTTTCTATCTATCTATCTATCTATCTATCTATCTATCTATCTATCGCTCCCTATCTATCTATCTATCTATCTATCTATCTATCTATCTATTATCTATCCATCTACCTACCTGTCTGTCTATCTATCTATCTATCTATCTATCTATCTATCCATGTATCTTATGTGTAAAGAGAAGCTTTCATTTGATTTCCTCTATAAATGTATATTGCAGGTGAATATATAAAAATTTGTAATATAGCTTATCGGAGATACGTGCTTCTTTCTCCTCTTCCTAGGCCTTCTTCTTCTAACTTCCCCTTCAGTCTTAATTCACTGCTCAAATCTGTCTTCAGTGAAGACAAGTTAGTAGCTCACTGTTCTTAGATTCTGGTAACCAGATTGTCCAGGGCACAGTCTGACTGGTAGAGCTGTTGCCGAACAGTCGAGACACCTGTTATGTGAATCCATAGATGATTTCAAATCCCCCTGGAACATCTCTTGTAGATCTGCCGTCTCTTTCTAGTGGTAGACTTATGAACTTTGATGTCCTTAATGGTGAGAACTTTAAGTTCTTTGATTCTCAGAGACTTTTTTCAGCATCTTGTGTCCTGTTTTTGGGCTGATGTCTTTGTCCAGGAGATGCTTGTCTGAAATGTTCTCCGCTTGTAGATGTTCTTCTGGACAGTGGAATGATATTAGTCCAATTATTTTAAAGCCCTTTGTTAGATTTGTCGGCACCTATGACCTTCCTCCTGAGGACCTCAGAGAGCTCTTTGGACCTAGCGATGATGGCACTCATGAGACACCAGATTTCTGTTTTTTGTGCAACAATGCATTGAAGGATCACCAGCAAGGTACAGGTAGTAGCAGATGACAGATACAGTTTACTTGAATTTTTGTCTTTCTGCCAAAAACTCGCACCCAATAGGGGGGATATAGGGTTATCCCTAAATATCCATAAATCCTAGTCCATTGGCAGGATTAAAAATCAAATGTGTTCTGTTGCTTTTGCTCCCAGGGAAAGAATAAAGGAAGCATTTCACCTCTCCACGTCTTGGCACTTTTCCCAGCATAACCGGAGGCAACAACCTTGCTTTTGAAGAAAACAAAAGGTTAGAAATAGTTCCCATATAAGAGGTTATGAGCAGGTTAGTTTTATCTGTATTAAATATAGCATTAATAAGCCCTTAATAGATGGAATATGGTATTTTTACAAAAAATATGTAAAATACAGCATTAATACAACACGGTTAAATGGGTTGTTTTTATCCTCTGTTTCTTCCAGCGATGCTTCTCTGATCCTCCCTGCTGTTACATCCATGATGCAATTTTCTTGACTGCATTGGAGATACGCCCATATACCTCTGCAGCCAATCATTGGCCTCAGCAGTAAACGTCACATGACCACTAAGGTGTGTTGATTGGCTGCAGTTGTCACCAACACTGACTGCCAAACAAACAAAGCCTGGTGGGGCTCTATTGGGGCTTGATTCATTTTTGCGTCACATTATACATTGCTTGTTTCGAGGGGTTATGGCCACAATTAAAGTGCAGATATGAGCTGTCCAGGACAAGAGCTTCTGTGCATGTGTGCTTATGTACACTCCCATGGTCCTGGCCACCAGAGACGCCAGTGCTTTTTCCTACCGTGTACAAGCACGACCACTACTGATGGATAGTAGGGTGGTCGTAACCCCTGGATGCAAGCAGTGTATAACGTGATGGAAAAATGAATCAAGCCAGCAAAGGAGGCAATATGGACAATCACAATACATTAGTAAGTGCCTTGTAGTAATTTTCTCTACATGATAAATGCCGATTGTTGAAGTGAGACAACCCCTTTAGGCTGCATCAAAACATGTACGTGTGATTCAGCCTGAGGGTAGCTGGCCGTGTGTATTTTTGATCAGGTTTTTTAATGTCATTTTGAAGGCACAACAAAGCATAAATATAGGAAAAGTATAAAGTGCAGATCCTACTTCTTTTTTCTAATCAAATCAAGGTTTAATCTTCTAAAAATGTACAACGTTATCTGACGTGTCAGATGTTGAGTCTTTAGGGTAAGAGCAGACAATCTGGTTGCTACATGTGGCTGGCACCTGGCCCACATGTGGACACATGATTGGCTGCACAATTTTAAAGGTAATACTTTATTTTTAGCTGCTAACTTGTCCCATCAGGTTTAGACCATGGGCTGCATTGTGACCACATCACATGACAATCCTCAGTTGGCTACATATGTAGTGCTGATCCTGTACGGTGTTCATTTTAGGACATGGTCAGATATCAGAGTCAACTATCAAAATAATGCCAATGTGACACCTGACACCTGACTCCTGACACCTGACTCCTGACTCCTGACACCTGACTCCTGAAACCTGACTCCTGACACCTGACTCCTGACACCTGACTCCTGACACCTGGCACCTGACTCCTGACTCCTGACACCTGACAACTGACTCCTGACACCTGACCCCTGACTGAATTGAAGTTATGTGTGACCGCTGATATCTGACTACTGACAAAGTCAGGTGTCAGGGGTCAGCCTCACTATTAACTTTAGTTTCATCCTTCTTTTCATACACTGAAAGGCATAGATGAATAAAATGGCAAGTAAACCTTAACTGAACTTATAGCTCAGTGGTAGCGCATCTGTCTTGTGATTAGAACCTTAGGGTTCAAATCCCCTTCCAGCTCTTAAAAAAATTTACTTTTATTAAACTGTAGATATGAGGCAAATTGACGTCATGTGCGACCGCTGATATCTGACTACTGACAAAGTCAGGTGTCAGGGGTCAGCCTCACTATTAACTTTAGTTTCATCCTTCTTTTCATACACTGAAAGACATAGATGAATAAAATGCCAAGTAAACCTTAACTGATCTTATAGCTCAGTGGTAGTTTGTACATTTTGCGTCCAAAGACCATAGGTTTAAATCCCCTTTGCTGTCTAAACCTGACTAAAATTATGAGCTTGGAATTTTCTTTTTTTTACATTAAACAGGTGACAAGGAGTACTGTAAGTAGTCCTTTTTTATTTTATTAAAGATTAAATGGGCAGCACTATTGTAAAGTGGGCACTAATTTAATGTACAATACAATAAAGTATTCTTATTTCTTAGGAAGGCTATAAGATCAGTTAAGGTTTACTTGGCATTTTATTCATCTATGCCATTCAGTGTATGAATAGAAGGATGAAACTAAAGTTAATAGTGAGACTGACCCCTGACACCTGACTTTGTCAGTAGTCAGATATCAGCGGTCGCACATGACGTCAATTTGCCTCATATCTACAGTTTAATAAAAGTAAATTTTTTTCAGAGCTGGAAGGGGATTTGAACCCTAAGGTTCTAATCACAAGACAGATGCGCTACCACTGAGCTATAAGTTCAGTTATGGTTTACTTGGCATTTTATTCATCTATGCCTTTCAGTGAATGAAAAGAAGGATGAAACTAAAGTTAATAGTGAGGCTGACCCCTGACACCTGACTTTGTCAGTAGTCAGATATCAGCGGTCACACATAACTTCAATTCAGTCAGGGGTCAGGTGTCAGGAGTCAGGAGTCAGGTGTCAGGAGTCAGGTGTCAGGAGTCAGGTGTCAGGAGTCAGGTGTCAGGAGTCAGGTGTCAGGAGTCAGGAGTCAGGTGTCAGGTGTCAGGAGTCAGGAGTCAGGTGTCAGGAGTCAGGAGTCAGGTGTCAGGAGTCAGGAGTCAGGTGTCAGGAGTCAGGTGTCAGGAGTCAGGAGTCAGGAGTCAGGTGTCAGGTGTCAGGTGACAGGTGTCAGGTGTCAGTTGTCAGGTGTCAGGAGTCAGGTGTCAGGAGTCAGGTGTCAGGAGTCAGGTGTCAGGTGTCACATTGGCATTATTTTGATAGTTGACTCTGATATCTGACCATGTCCTAAAATGAACACCGTAGTACGGTAATCCTGGCCCTGGTCACATCATGTCTACATGCCGGGTCTTGAACTAACTTGAACTCCTGGTAACTTATCCATTAAGCCTGGTATGAGTGACAGTCAGAGATTGCTGCTCCTTATATCGCCCCCAGCCGTGATGTGGACAAATGGATGAATCTAATAAATAGTTTTAGTTAAGCTACAAGAACAGAGACAGCCTAAAATATAGAACTCCCTTATTTAAAAAAATTCTAACCCTTACCGGGCTCTCAGTTGCTAGGATCCTCACGAAACACTAGAGGTCATTGTACTGTAGGCAGTGGCTTAACTAGAAATGACTGGGCCCCACAGCAAATTTTTAAATGGGGCCCCTCTCCCAGTAATCTTTTCACAACCCCTTCCTTTCATGCCACCCCCTTTCCTGTGGCTACTAAAGATCACTCTCTCAGACCAGGCCTAGCGGCTGTTCCATCCGTTTTCTACACTGTCTATACTCCCATTGTGTAATACGGTTGAGGGGCCCTTACAAAATCTTTTAGTACTTCTCCTCCTCCTCTTGGATGGGCCCCTTCTGGGTCAGGGCCCCAAAGCAACCGCTTCCCCTGCTTCCCCTATAGTTACGCCCCTGACTGTAGGTCTATCTGTGGTGCAGGATCTAAATGTATTTGTTTTGAAATAAGAAGCCAGAAATTGCTGCAGAAACGAGGCGCAAAAGATGTCTTGGCAGCACGTTGTACAGTAGTCATCATATTGGCCTGGGCCAGATGGAGAAGAAAAGGAAAGAGAACATCTACAAACAGGAAGAATGTCACTCATATATGCCTGTGTAGAACTGAATATGATGCTCACTGGACCGCTCCATCTCAGTTTCTAACTCCACCTACAGCATTAACTCCGTTTATAGTGCTAGCTCTGGTAATGCTGCCTGAGACCCTATAGCCCTGCTGTTAATACACGATTGTTCAGTGTTAATTTGTTGCTTTAGCCAAACAACCACATGTGCAAAGGACATAAACTTTTACGTCAATGAAGACATGCAGATCCTGTCCATTGTGCTCTAATGTCTTACGATGAGTCAGAGGCTTGCTTCATCTCCGTTTTGCCTGCCTGTAGAATAAAATACAGTCCAATATTATTTGCCATAATCTTCTGGCTCTCAATTTTAAAGAAGCCAAACACTGTGGCGAGCCAGCCAGGTTGTAGTATAGGGAGGTAGGCGGTATCATCTTTACCCAATTCTTGTTGCCTTTAAGATGACAGGTAAGGGGAGGTAAGGCATTTGGTTCCTCAGGAAATTTGGCAAGACAATTTGCAGTTGAACAAACACATTGTCTCACATTTACCTGTACTGCATAAAAATAAGGGTATGTTCATATGGTGTCTTTTGACATCAGAGATTTGGTGTGGCTTATGGACCAAAAAGTCACAGACGACCACTTAAATCTGCCTTCCATTGCTCTTAATGGAAGGTCACACTGTCGGTCCTGCGGCTACAGTTTATAGCTGTGACCGTGCCAAGAACGGGCACATCCTTTCTTGTCACGGCCTTAAGCTGCGGCATCCTAATGAGAACAATGGGAGGCAAACCCCACATGGCTGCCAGACGGTTTCTTGTGTGGAATCTAAAACAAATTTTCAAGGCAAGATTTTGACTAGTAAATTTCCCCCAATTTCTTTATACCCTGATGAGGCCCAATTCTTACTGGTTACTCATGGAGGGAAACACTTATCTATTCCTCAACGTTCAGTTCAGTACAATGTTGCTTTTGTAGCAATCCTGCCCCTTTGGGGACTGGAGTCATGTGTGCAGCAGCCAATGACTGGCCACACAGGTGACATGTCCCCCAAGCGGCACATCCAACTGGAGAAAGCCTCAGGTGTTATGGTGACTTGATACAACCTTATTGTCTCCACAGGTGTCTTTCTGTGTCTCTCCCTCAGGCCTATGATCAAAACTACTGCTATGCCTAAATAGGTGGATGCTGATAACCAGTTGTATGACATTTGTGCAGTTACAGACCATTACGGCTTAGTCAGGTTTAAAAAGCTGAATGGCAGGGTGCAATTTAAGATCTTGGGTATAGATATTTAGAACATTTATCAAATTTTAAGAGAAGTGTTATAAAGTCCCCAGTTAATAATATATCTAGAATACAATTCTTCTTCCTCTTACTATGAGGCCAGTTTATACTCAATTAAGAGAATGATTTCTACACAAGCAACGACTATTGCCCAGATTTACAAATGTACCTGCGTCTAGAATTTCTCTAAAAAGTAATGTAAATTGGCATTATTTGGCTCAACCAGTTTTTCCACAACTTTGTTCAACTTGCTGAAAAGGGGTGTTGCGCTTATAAAGTCCTTACATATTAGAAATAAGGGCCTGTCTAGTAACATAGTAACATAGTAACATATTCTTATTTGTCTTGGCAGTAGCTGCCTGACACTGGTTTTTACAGCTTAGTTTGCTGTTTATTAAAATTCCTCCATGTCAGTGTTACCCAGTGTTTTACCATTTAATATTTACGGGTGACTTGCATTATTCCTTCCCATGTGCATAACTTTACATTTGTCAGTGTTAAACCTCATCTACCACTTCTCTGCCCAAGCCTCCAATCTATCCAGATCCCTCTGTAACAGAAAACTGTCCTCTTCAGTGTTAATTACTTTACACAGTTTAGTGTCATCTGCAAAAATTGATATTTTACTGTGCAGGCCATCTACAAGATCATTAATAAATATATTGAAGATAATAAGGCCCAATACTGACCCCTGAGGTACCCCACTAGTTACAGTGTCCCACAATGCCTATCTCGCATATCCTCCTTCTTCTCCTCTCGCTTTCTAAAACTTAATATGGATAAAACAGAATTCATCATCTTTCCCCCATCTTGCTCACTCCCCCCAACAGACCTATCTATCACAATCAATGACTGCACACTGTCCCCGGTCAACCAAGTCCGCTGCCTTGGAGTGACCTTGGATTCTGCCCTCTCCTTCCAACCACACATCCAAGCACTTTCCACCACCTGCCGCTTCCAACTCAAAAACATCTCCCGCATCCGCCTTTTCCTCAACTTTGAATCGGCAAAAATGCTTGTACATTCCCTCATCATCTCCCGCCTAGACTACTGCAACATTCTCCTCTGTGGCCTTCCATCTAGCTCTCTCGCACCCTTACAATCTATCCTCAACTCTGCTGCCCGACTAATCCATCTCTCCCCCCGTTACTCCTCTGCATCCTCCCTCTGCCAGTCCCTGCACTGGCTCCCCATTGCCCAGCGAATTCAGTTTAAAATACAAACCAACACATACAAGGCCGTCCACAACCAGTCCCCTCCCTACATCTCTGAGCTACTCTACCGATACATCCCCACACGCAATCTTCGATCCTCACAGGACCTCCTTCTCTCCTCTCCTCTTATCACCTCTTCCCACACTCGCCTCCAGGATTTCTCCCGTGCATCCCCTATACTCTGGAACTCGCTACCCCAACATATCAGACTCTCACCTACAGTGGAATCCTTCAAAAGCAACCTGAAAACCCAACTCTTCAGACAAGCCTACGACCAGTGACACCGCTGCCTCTATACCGCCATGACCAGCTTCACCCTCGCCTACTGTCTCCATCCCCCATACCATGTAGATTGTAAGCCCTCACGGGCAGGGCCCTCTCTCCTTCTGTACCAGTCTGTAACTTGTCTCGTTCATGCTTAAGGCGATTGCCTATATTATGTATGTGCACCGCTTATGATATGTACAGCGCTATGGAATGAATGGCGCTCTAAAAATAAATAATAATAATAATAATAATAATAATAATCTGAGTGTGTACCGTTAATAACCACCCTCTGTTTTCTATTACTCACCTAGTTACTTACCCACATACAGACATTTTCTCCTAGTCCGAGCATTCTCATTTTATATACTAACCTTTTTATAAGGTACAGTGTCAAATGCTTTAGAGAAGTCCAGATATACGACATCCATTGATTCGCCGCTGTCAAGTCTAGAACTTACCTCCTCATAGAAACTGATTAAATTCATTTGGCATGACCGATCCCTCATGAAGCCATCCTGATATGGCGTTATTTGCTTATTTTCATTGAGATACTCCAAGATAGCATCTCTTAGAAACCCTTCAAACAGTTTACCAACAACAGACGTTAAACTTACCGGCCTATAATATCCGGGCTCTGTTTTTGGAGCCTTTTTGAATATTGGCACCACATTTGCTATGCGCCAATCCTGTGGAACATTCTCTGTCAGTATAGAGTCCGTAAATATCAGAAATAAAGGTCTGGCTATGACATCACGTAATTCCCTTAGGATACGGGGGTGTATGCCATCCGGTCCTGGCAATTAGTCTATTTTAATCTTTTTAAGTCGCTGTTGTACTTCTTCCTGGGTCAGACAGGACACTTTTAATGGGGAATTTACTTTTACATTCTGCATTTCATCTGACAGTTTATTTTTCTCAGTGAATGTAGTGGAGAAAAAAATATTTAATAGTTTTGCTTTATCCTCGTCGCTCTCTGCAACACCCCCCTTATTGCTGTGTAAAGGGCCGACTCCTTCAGATTTATATTTTTTACCATTTATATAATTGAAGAACATTTTATGGTTAGTTTTACTCTCTTTGGCAATTAATCTCTCGGTCTCTGGTTTGGCAATTTTTATTCGATTTTGACATATTCTATTTTTTTCCTTATAGTTTATCGGTGCTTCCTCGCTACCCTCCTGTTTTAGTGATTTATATGCTTTCTTTTTGTCATTTATTGCTTTCTTTACGGTTCTATTTATCCACATTGGTTTCTTATTGTTTCTTAGCTGTTTATTCCTATAAGGTATGTACCTCTCACAATATTACATTAAATTACTTAATTCTATTAGGATATGGGTGTATGCCATCTGGACCTGGTGATTTGTCTATTTTAATCTTTTTGAAACTCTGCTGCACCTCTTTTTGGTTCAGACAGGTCACTTTTAATAGGGAGTTTACTTTAAAACTTTGCATTTCATCTGACAGTACTTTTTCCCCAGTGAATCAGTGACGGAAAAAAAATAGTTAATAGATTTGCATTCTTCTCATCGCTCTTTACAACTCCTCATAGTTTTTCAATGCTTCCTCACTACCTTCCTGATTTAGTGATGTAAATACTTTCTTCTTGTCATTCATTGCTGCTCCCTTTACATTTCTATTTATCCACATAGTTTTTTACTTGTTCCTCACCTTTTTTTCCCCATAAATACCTTACCCTTACAATTAGAGTTTAGAATGCTTTTAAAAAAATCCCATTTTGTGGCTGCATTCCTATTCCTGAGGACATTGTCCCAGTTAGTGAGGCCACTGGCCTGTCTTAGCTGCTCAAATTGTGCTTTCTGGAAGTTTGCCGTTTTTGTGCTGCCCTGAAGAAACACTCATTTAAATGACAACTGGAAAGATATTATTTTATGGCAACTATTTCCCAGGTGTCCCCAAATCTGCTCATTTGTTGCTCTGTCGGGTCTATTGGTTAGTACTAAGTCCAGTATGGCTGTCCCCTATCATTGTTGGGCTCAAGCATATGAACTACTTTAACATCAAAAATTGCTTCAAGGTAGGTAAACTACTATGACATAACAAATAGGTTTTAGCCAGTTACATATTTGTGACATCACAAGTGGGTTCCAGACAGCTAATATGCGGTGACATCACAGGTTGGTTTGAAATACAGTCATGGAATCTACTATGATATCACAACTGTGTATCAATTAGGAAACTGCTGTGAAAGAAAAACTACTTCAGTCAAGTCAGCAACTGTGATATTACAAGTGGGTTTTAATAATGTAACCTTCTGTGACATAACAAATGTCTGTCACTCATTTGAATGGCTGTGACGTCACATATATTATTCTGGCACCAGTGACATCATACTTTAAGTAAGTTTTAGTAAAATAACATTCTGTGACATCACAAGTGGGTTTTAGGTTAGATGCTGTAAAATCATAAGAGCGTTTCAGTCAGTAAAGCAGCTGTAACTTTGTAACTGTGTTTCCGGCAGGTAAGCCCAGGGGTAGGCATCCCATAGGTACCATTACATTTCAATTTGCAAATCAAGGGCCCTTATACTGGTTTTGCTCACGGGACCTCTGTTGTGTCCACCCATGTAAAATGCAAAACGCCTACCTAAAAAATTAAGCCATCCAGTACAATTTAAGGCTGTTACATTGTAGTTTTATTGTATCTATATTGAACTATATGTAATGCAGCCACTTTTAAAGGGCTTTTCTGGGATTACAACATTGATGGTTTATCCTTAGGATTAGTCATAACTGTCTGAATGGTGGGCTGTCTGACCCCTGCCTCCCCTGCTGATCAGCTATATAAAGAAAGTTCAGCGCTCCCCAGAGCATACTAAGCACAGCGCCGTACATTGTACAATGGTCAAGCTTGGTATTGCAGCTCAGGCCCATTCACTTGTATGTGACTGAGCTGCACCTAGGCCATGTGACTAGTGAAGTAGATGTCACTGGCCTAGGAGAAAACCATAGTGCTCTGTGGAGCATGATGGCCTCTTCAAACAGCTGATCAGCCGATATGCCAAGTTGTACCCCCACTGATCAGATACTGATGACCTGTCCTAAAGATAAGATTTGGAGCCTAGGGTTCAGCCTTGCTCCACATCCAGGTTCTACCTGGGCCTGTGTCTAGGAGAAAAATTGATAGTCAATCCCTTGAAGAAACTGGAACTGCAAAACTGGTCAGGACAGATGAAGAACCTCCTTTAAAATCTTTGCTATTTTTTACATGCTTAGATTGCCCAAACCTTGGGCATTTTTAAATGTAAGTTGTAGGGCCATTTTTAGCATCTTTTGAAAGGACTGTCCATGATTTTTTTATTTTATTTACCCACATGAAGAAAGGCTTGTGAAGGAAACTATCCTGCTCCTTCCAGCT
Organism: Bufotes viridis; assembly: GCA_033119425.1. Lineage (NCBI taxonomy): Eukaryota > Metazoa > Chordata > Amphibia > Anura > Bufonidae > Bufotes > Bufotes viridis. Next base: position 132,520,239 of record CM065595.1, on the reverse strand, counting down.
CTGTAGGTCCTGGGTTGTCTTCCCTACATTTCCAGTCTCCCATGTAAACATCCTACAAGGATGGAATCACATGTGCTGATCTAGCCAAATACTGTCCTCAGCAGTGACGTGTCCCCAAGCGACACATCACTGCTGTGTCATTTGCTGCTTGTGGATATGTGGATGCTGAGGCCAGTCATTGGCTGCAGCAGCTCACATGACCCAGTCCGTGCAGGAAGTTTACATGCGTTGACTGCAAGTACAGTGAAGAGAACCTGGGAACCACAGAGCGAAAACCAAGCAGCGGGGAACAAGTAAGTTTAGTTTGCTTCACAGGTCCTGCTGGGTGGGTGGGGAGATTAAAAAAAAAAATCATGAACAACCCCTTTAAAAAGCCAATGAGGCTCTTTCCACTCAACTTGTAGGGTAAGCATGCTCAGATGTTTCCATGAGAAAGACACACACATGACCCCTCCATTTATTCTCTGACTGTGTGCACTGGAAATGTGCATCTGGTCGGGCCCCCCTGTTCTAGAGATAGGTGCAGACCCCTGTGGATGTGCCAAAAAATGTCTGAAATGGACATACCCTGTGTTTTTGGATCATAGAGGGTCACTCTAGGTACACCAGACTTAAAAAAGGGCCATGTATAAATAGATATTTTCTATGATATAAATGGGTTCCCCAGTTGTACATATTAAGGTAAATGTCACGCATAGCCCCACATGCAGTACATCTGTGGTCAGCTATAAAGGGGTTGTCTGGAAGGAGAACATTCTGTTTGTATATGTAAATATAACCTGTCATGTTCCTTTAAGAAAGACTAAGCAAGCTTGAGTTTCCGTTGGTTATTTTGCTCCACAGTCTAATCTGGCCTCTGTAGATATTATTCCCTTATCTATGATTTTTCTCACTTTAAGGAGTCAGTAGAGCAGACATATCTGATGATGTAGAGTCACATTTATAACTGGCCTGAGAGATAAAGAATAATGTTTTCAATTCAGTCTCACAGTTAAAGGGGTTATGCCATAATTGATCTAAAAGTGAAAATCAGACCAGTGGCATGCCTAAGGTGTTTGGCACCCGGGGCGGTTGAACCCCCTTACAGTAGTTATGCTCCCATTGTGCACCCCCTAACAGAAGTAATACCCTCATTGCTCCCCTTCACAGTAGTTATGCCCACATTTTGTCTTCCCTCACAGTAGTAATACTCTTGTTGCACCCCTTCACAGTAGTTATGCTCACATTGTGTCTCTCCTCACAGTAGTTATGCCCTCAATGCACCTCTTCACAGTAGTTATGCTTTCAATGCACTCCCTCACAATAGATATGGTATCTCTGTGCCCCCATAACAATTGTTATGCCACTTTACAGTAGTAGTGCCCTCTCCGTGCCCTCTTCACAGTAACTACTCACCTTGTCCAGTTCCTGATGATCAGATCCAGCACTCCTCTGCAGGCAGCCAGGCACAGATCCCGCTGCAGCGCTGTGTGGGAGAAGTGCACGGCTAGATTCACGGGCTCCTCCTACAAAGGCTGGCAGATCTGTGCCTGCAGAGCTGAATGATGAAGCAGAGAACAGATGGCTCCCTGCTTCCCCATTCACTGTGCCTGCCTGGAGGAGGGAAGGTGGGTGGGGGGGCTAAGTGGTCAGTAAGTGAAAGGACCACAGCTCCCTGGCACTCTTGCAATGATCGCCTCCATCTGTATTGATGAAAGTGCTCATTGCATCCAGCAACCTCTTGAGAGCTGGCCCCTATTCCTTCAAATTCTTGTTTCTGGCTTCCTATTCATTACTTTAAAACTGTGACTAATTCACACAGAATTCAGACAAATGTACTCACAATATTAAAGAAGACCTGTCAGGTCTGCCCACAGTTGGAACTGGCCACATACAGATGTAACTATAGCAGTTCTAAACTTGAGTGCTCTATCATGTGTCACATGGCATAAAAGTCACTGAAAAAGTCAACTAAAAGTTTCTTCCCATAATTTACCGTATGCATTAAAGTTGTCATCCCATATTAGATGATCCGGAAAAGCAGATGGCAGAAGAAGGGCTCCCACCCAGGAGAGCGCTGGGGTTGGAGAAGTGGTATGCCAGCATATTGTAACCCCACCTAACCAGCCAAACCCCATACCAGCAACAGCCCCTATTTAAAGGTGCATTAAGGGTGTCGAGCGGCTATTAACAATGAAGACTGACTATACAGTGCGGTCTTCATTAATACATGAAAGGCAGCTGCAGACTAATTGGCCACAAGGTTCTTCACCGCAGCATGGCCGCAACCCACCCGCAACATGGACGCTCTATGTGGCTGTACCCAATGGCGTGTCTATCACGAGGCAAAATGCCTTGTTTGCCTTAGTAATAGTTATATATTTTTTTTCCCTTGTCCTTGTCCGGTCCGAGCCAATCCTTCACTATGCAAGCGGCATCGCCGGCACCGCATAGTGAAGGACTTGATGACTTACTTCCTCTTCCGAGTCCTCCTGACTTCACCCCGACATCCCCTGCGTCCGCTCGTTGCCGTCGTAAATCCCGTGATGTCACACAGAGGTGGAGTCACGGGACGGCGGCAATGCTAGGGCGGCAGGGCCTACGAAGCATGTGCTGACTAGAGATCCATTTGAAAAGTGAATACCCTACCGCGGAAATTACTGTCACAGTCTGGAGGAGGACGATTAAATAAGCAAATACTTACAAATTGGGCATACTGAGTCAGCTACCATTGAGAATACCAACATCTCTATTGCCAGTAGGATCAATCTATATTGGGGTTATAAATTATTTAGAGACAATCCAACAAATAGAAGGAAATTGGAACAATATACCAGTGACATGCACATTGCATCTGCGTGATATTAAAGGGATTCTGTCACCACATATAACTTATATGTGGTGACAGAATCCCTTTAATATCATGCAGATGCAATAGTGCCCAGCCATTCGGTTCCCTGCGTTCAGTGCCGCCTACTTCACCTCTGCGCCGCCTCTCCCTCTAATTGATGTAAGTAAATGGTGTGTAAAGTCTGTGCTATGGCTAAAGTAATGTAATGGATGTGTTGATATGTACAGTGGCACTGTCTTGTATGAATGACACAAATTGTGTATGCATGTCCAGTAATAGCTGTAGAAGCCTTGGTGCTGTTACTGCTCATGTGGACTGACCACGTGCTAATTCAAACAATTTGAGTGTCTGTGATCAATATAGTATAGTTGACCTGGATGACTGATCTTTGTAAAGTGGTTGAATTTACACTTTATAATATTATATCTAAAGATTCTCTTTAAATAATAGATGCAACATTTGGTACAGAAAACACAAAATATTGGCCTTCGTTATTCACTTTTAAATACAGAAAGAAAGATGTGAAGCTCTAACAGGAAAGGGTGAAGCCTAATAAGGAAGGGGTGTGGTTTACAGAGGAAGGGGTTTGGCCTTGATGGGAAGGGGTGGGTCAAATTTATATTAGGGGGTGCCCGAGTTTAGTCTCGCTTAGGGCAGCACAAAACCAAGATACACCACTGGCTGTACCCTAAGGCAGACTGGCCTGGTTATACCTGTTTATATTCATTAGTGACAAATTAATTCAGAATGAATGAAATTTCTTAGCTAACTTCGATGAAGTTGCCAAATCAAATTTTTTCAAAACTCCGCCCATCTCTAGTCTCTACTGCTCAGTGTCAATGGAACATCACGTCAGCCATTGACACTGGGCAGTTCAAGATATACCTCCTGACAGCACCACTTGTGAGCAAAATGAGGAGTGGAATGGCAGTGTGTGAGTGTGTGTGGATGGGGGGGGGGGGGGAGTCGCGTGTGGAAAAAGTGCACTGGGATCGGTAAAAGAAAAGCAGTCTATCCAGTTTCAGTTGTGTGAGAACATGACAGGGGTCAGAAATCAAAAAGAGTTCTTAATCTGAAGAGGAAAGGTAGAGGAAAATGGGGAATTGGAGCCACAAACCATTAACTAGTTGCTTTTTTTATGTTTCTTCCATGTTTCTGTGATATATTCCCTGCATTTCTTCTCTTTTTAATTGAGATCAAACGCGTACTGCCTGCCACATATCGTAAGTTAACGCATGTTATTTAGTATAAGCTGTCACACCTTTACGGGTTGAAAGTACAGAAACTATAGCACGTAGGTTGTTATGGCAACAAGCACAAATGAGATAAGATGTTGCAAGCCACGTTATATTGTCTATGAGTTTACCATGTATCGTTGCTCGGGCAAACATCTTTAACCTCAATCGGTAACCTAATTTCAGTGTTGCGTTCTTCAGATCTGGATGAATTTTATTTTTGGTATTTCCTAACAGGACTTTATCCCATACTTCCCCTATAACTCTCTTGGGATGTATGGAAGGCTCCTAGAGACAGAAGAGACCTTCCAGACTCTCTAAAGAGTTGACAAATGCCCAAGTGGTTGGACAGCCAAATGTCGGGTGTTTTTGGTCACTGCTTCTCTCTCAATGAGTGCTTTATATTCAATAGAGGCAGCGGTGCTATTGCAATGATTTGAAGGGAAGGCTACAATGGGAGGAGTGGTAGTGGCTATGATAGTGGTAGTAGTATTAGCAGTTCATGGTGGCAGTCCTCCCGCTGGATCTCCTAGGCTTTGGAGAGCACACCTTTATTCCCTCTGGGCACAGCGTGGGCCTATCTGGGGCTCCTTGGCGTGCCCTTGATGGTGGATGTTTGGCAGGGCGCAAGACAGGAGGTCAGGTAGAGTGCGAATGGTGGAGACAAAGACCAGGCCCAGTTTAGGGATAACATAGAACAGCGTCTTTACTGAGGATGAGAGGTTCAGTGCAAATACCAGCAAAAAGCACAGTTATGAGGTATAACACAGACTTTGCTTTTCCCCATGGCTATATATAGGAGTAATTATAGTAATAGCAGTCCTCGAGTCTCTTTTTACAGGTGCTAGCAATCTTCCCAATTGATGACAGGCTTGCAAAACTCTCATAATCAATACTGCAGTTCCAAAGGTGGGATGAAGATCTTCAAATGGTAGGTCAACTTATGGAAGTGTGCTGGGTGCCCGAGGTGATGTACCCTCTCCACAAGCAGAAAAGTCTATAGCCATAAACGTTACCTTTGCTATCATGCACAGTCCCTTGTGATCCAAAGCAATCTAAAGATATCTGTTCCCTTTCCCCCATGGGTTATCCTATTGCAACTGCTTTTGGGCAGACAGCTTCTCCCTCCACATGATTGATGTTTTTTTCCTGGGAACATTTTTTTTTTCCTTTCTATCAGCTTCTTTCAGGCTCACAAGCTATAGCTTTACATACATCTTGTGCCAGACTAGTCTGTAAAACCAGCCAAAACAAGCCAGAGGGTGCAAGGCGAGGTTGTCTCTGTGGAAATCATGCTAAGGAGCTGCCAGATGTTAGCTATTTGCTTGCCTATGTTCAACCATTTGGGATTACGTAATATATAACACAATACAGTAACCCTTCAGCACCAAATTAGCCTTTTAGCAGTGAACCGCTGGGTCTCTGCACTATTGGTCCCAGTGGTCACATAATCTCCATTATACTGGTACTAGGAGGCTGCTCCTAGGTCTATCAAGACCCTGCACAGCCCTAATAGTGACAATTGTCATATAAAAGGGCCACAGGCAGAAGAGGTAGCCTGCATTATGAATCTTCTGGTCTTTTGCCTTTGGCTTCTTCAATTCATTTTGCAATGATGGCAGCTCTGGAATGAGTGAGTTACAGAGGCCGGTCTTAGGAAATTAGTTAAATCTCTTGAGATCAACATGTCTTCTGCATTGCTGTTAGGTGGTCCACATTGATTAGACAACATGACAGTAAGGCAAGAGATAACACGCACTGAGGAGAACTGAGGTTTCCTCCTTCCTGTTAGGGCTGTGTTTAGAGCTTATGCCGCCCTAGGCATGTTAAGTGCCCCCCTCTCCTCCCATTTGTTTGGCTTTAGCGGCCTATTGACTTGAGGTTATATAGTAACTACATAAAATGCCATCTCTATCAGTGGATGGTGCATGCTGTGACTGGAAATGTTATAGCATCAACCATCTAGCCCTGATTTTTCCTAAAGATTCATTCACTCAATTGAGTGGGTCTGCAAGAAAAAAACATAATCCGGACATCATCTGTGAGTGATCCATATAAAAACGCGTCCATGTTCACAGGCCAGAACACAAACTATTTTAACATCACTTATATAAATGAACTCTAACTCTCGGTATATGGCCACCTTTACTGAGACTGCTGTCTACTGAGCAGCTTTACTATTTTTTGACAGTGGGTGGATTATGGAATAGTCTGCTGTGTCACAGGCAGAGAAATCCCTTTAGTAGGCAATGTACATGTGGTCATATATTTGCTTCATCTTTCTCCTCATCTGACTGCTCTGATGTCTCCTTTTCCATTTTGTTTATTATAGCTACAAGTCAGGAGACACACTGTCTTCCTGTTATATTAGCTGTAGGTAAGCAGTGTAAGGGGTTAAATATCCTGACTTGTAGCTGCAATAAACAAATGTTAGTGATAAGGAGACAAGAGAAGCAGCACTAAGGTGAAAGAATCAATATAAATCATTATTTTTCTCTGCAAAGTGCCACCCTTCCTTCCGGATGCCATAGGCACATGCCCTTATGTACCTTGTTGTAAATATGGTTATGCTTCCTGTACCTTTAATCTGGTACATGTACCTTTAATTGGGTGCCTAAACATAGTTTGTAAGGTAAATCTCTTGACATCAGAATGTCTTTTGCTTCGCTGTGTGGTGGTCCACAATGCCTGAACAGCATCACAGTGAGGCAGAAGGTAATGCCAACTGAAGAGAGCTGAGGTTTCCTCCTCCCTGTACCTTTATTCTGGTTAACCATATTGGGTGCCAAATCTTAGGGGGTTATTTGCTATCAGATATGTGTCTGTTTTCTGGTGTACAGGTATATCTGTTGCAGATTGTGGCGCAAAGTTTATTTGCGCAGCAATCTGGAACTTTTTCCAGATTTGCTCACACCAGGTCTAAAAAACAGAGAGTGGTGTGGGCGGGGAAGGGGACAGGCCAGTAGGCCCATCTCATTTATCATTTTCTACGCCTGTTTTAGGCATGGACAATGGTCTAAATTTAAGCCAGCAAGGAAGCTAGCTTACATTTACACTGGCAGTGGATGCTCCGAAATGATGTATAGGCCGTTGCCTCTACATAACTTAGGCGGATCCTCCACCAGCGCAAGGGGTTATTAAGACCGTAAGTTAAATCTTGAAAGATTGGCATGTCTTCTGCATCCCTCTGAAGCAGTCTGCATTCATTGGGGAGCATCACAGTGAGGCAGAAGGCAAAGACTACTAAGGAGAGCTGAGGTCTCCTTTCTCCTGTACCTTTACTCTGGATTACCATATTGGGCACTAAATGGAGGGGTCTGTAGCAGGACAGTAGAGGGGCCAAATAAAAAGAAAGATGGGCCAAAATAAGCTGATCTCAGTTTGTCTCGATGCATGAAACTATAGCGATTAAATGTCACTTTTAGGGGATTCTGACAGAAAGTGTTCAGTTCTCCTGCAGGGCCATCATAGGATAAAAGCATTCCATGGTGCCCATTAAAATCAGTACATGACTGGTTATAATTAGAGATGAGTGACGTTCTTTAAAATTCCATTCAGCTGCTTCACCGAATTTTGCAAAAAAATTTGCTTTGTGACGAATTACTTAGTCACAAAAGTTTATCTTTTTGTAAGTAGCAGGTGAAATGACAGAGAACGGTGATTGCATCATCCCCTGTCGTTAAACCCATCAGATGCCGCGTTCATCAATGATCGTGGCATATGTAATCAATATTAAAGCATTTTAGGGGTTGCTCCTAAAAAAAAAAAAAAAAAGCCCACCGTGGCCACCTTGCTTTAAGATTCATCGTGAAATCTCGTGTGGCACGTGATGACGTCATCATATTGGACGGCGTGGTGACATCAGACATCACCGCTCACGAGCATTCGCGTGGGATCCTCAAGCAAGATGGCTGCGATGGCTTCTTCACGCTCAAATGGATGAGGTAAGTATGATTATTTTTATTTTTACCTCCATTTCAGGAAAAATTGATTCATTACCACGAAGCACAAGGAAATTCGGCTTCGAGGCAAATCAAGTTTTTCCTGAAATTTGGATCGAAGTCCACTTCCTTAACTCCGATTCGCTCAACACTAGTTATAATGATGTACTACTGTATTTGAAAATGGACAACCCTTATAATGGGTTAAAAAGCACCTTCACCTTACCTATAGCATAAAACCAGCCTTAACACTGTAGTTAAAATAATTATCTGGTGTAATCCGCCGGTCATCTAGAAGTCCCCATTAGATTACACATTCAGTTGTGAAATTATGCATTGGATCATCAAATTGTGTTACGTAAAACTAATTAACCAAACGTCATATCAATAAAAATATGTTTCAGCATTTAACACCATAAATGACATTGAGCTCTCTGATGAACCCACTGTTGTCAAGTGAAATCCAATATGAAGAGCACAGATATTATTCAGCAGACCGAGGCTCCTCTTATAGGACCTAGAATAAAGCAATCGGATGTGAGGATTGTGCTTGCAGCTAAGGCGAGGATTGCCTGCTCTGAAGTCAGCCAGTGTCACCTGTTACACATCTTCCCCTTGTGTTTGGAGACTACAGCTGGAGCCACGTGACTGACAGCAGCTCACATGGGGTGGCCTGTGTCCCAGCTCACTTTCATGTAGGCAGACGCTCAACATGATCAATGTAAAATCCATAGAGAATGCTTTGTATTCCGGCCAGCACCATGGACAGCACCAGCGCAGCTAGAATACAATTTGCATTTGCACTGAGAAATTACAAACAATAGGCAAGAATAAGCTGCCGTCAACTTGTTTCCTTTCAACCCATCCAAAGGGTGGGGGGGGGGGATAAAAGCTACAAAAAAAAATACATGCCTATATACATTATTATGAAGTTCTGGGTAAATAAAGCACAAGGAACATCTTCCTTAGCTCGAAAGCAGGCATGCTCAACCTGCGGCTCTCCAGCTGTTGCAAAACTACAACTCCCAGCATTCCTGTACAGGGTACAGCTATCAGCCTACAGCAGGTATATATTCTGCCCCATATCTATAAAAATAATCCCATTGGGTATCTCTTTTAAGGTCTCTGGGCACCTTTAGGGCTGTATTATAGGATAAAAACATTTCAATTTGTTTTTTTTTGTTTTTTATGTTTTACTTTTTTCTCTTCTGCAGCCTGCATGTATTCACATACATTGCTGGCTGCTTGTTACCACTCAGTGTTGACGAGCCCTTTAGCTCTCTCTCACTGCTATACTGAACACAAATGTAAGATGACAGCTGTACAACCAAATAGCATGAATTTAAAGGGGTTAGGGTAGGTGGCCAGAGGTTTGGGCTTATGTAAGCTTCTCAGTGGACCGGTTCTCCACTGTTTCGCTAGCACCCATTGCAGTGAATGGGAGCTACATAAACAACATAGAAGAACAAGCTAGGCTGCTTTTGTGACTCCTGCGTTCTGAAATGGCATACTGTAGCTAGCTGTGCTACGTTATTTGCATAGCTCCCTTTCACTGCAACCTGGTGCTTAGTCCCATCTCTCAGCTTCCATTCCAATTCCCTTTAAAATAATAGGGGTGTCAGCTTTATGAGCTTGTGTAATGCATTTCATATATAAACTACTAGCAGAAGGACCCGGCTTCGCACGGGTATATTTCATTGATTTTATTTAATGTTTGTGTGTGTCGTTAAAAGATATTGACAGTATCCCCCATAACAGTGACCTCTACAGCACCCCGCCTCTTTAACAGTGAGTTTCACAGCACCCCACTCCCTTGACGGTGATCTCCTCAGGGGCCCGCCCCCCTAACAGTGACCACACAGTACCCTGCTGCCTTAACAGTGACCTCCACAGCAGTTGCCCCTTTAATAGTGGTCCCTGCCCCCTCACATCGACCTCCACAGTGCCCGCCCCTTTAACCATGACCTCCACAGCACCCTTTCCCTTTAATGCTAGGGCTACATGACGACATGTATCGCGCAACATTTTGTCTCAACAATTTTTATAATGATAGGCTATGGTGTCGCACTGCGACATGATGGATTTTTCTGCGACTGTCACGTTGCAGTCGCAGCATGTCACATGTAGCAGTGCAACACCATAGACTATCATTAGAAAAATTGTCGCACGACATTGGTGCAACATAAATGTTACGCGACACATATAGCAGTGTAGTTGTGCCCTATGTGTTATACGACTTATTGTCGCGCGACACATGTCGTCGTGTAGCTCTAGCCTAAAGCTGACCTACTGCAGTGAAGAAAAATGGCTGGTTTGTTATGGAAACCTGGAGTAAAACAGTGTGTATGTGGAGACTAAGGACTTGCAAGCTTCTATTGGCTGATAAGGGACATGTGACCATGTGTATGGCAGTTGGGATATGAAAAGAAAGACTTGCAGGCTTGTATTGGCTAATGCAGGTCATTTTTGGGGAATATCTCAGGAATTGTATGTCCTAGAGAGCTGTGACCCCCCACACGATTTCTTTCTAGGTAGCAAGGGATGTGTATACCAAGTTTCGTTGAAATCGATGGCTGTGTTTTTGGGTGATCGTGGAACATACATACATACACACACATATATACGTCCTTCTCTATATATATATATAGATTTGCAAATATTTGCAAATACACCAGAATACAGCCAATGCAATAGAAAGTTGTCCATACTGTAGCTTTTAAGGGTTGCATAGCAAATCTCTACACGTAGCCTTGCCTCCGTTTTTTAGCAAATTATAGCACCAGGCTGCTACGAATATTCACTTGAATGGGGCAGAGCTGCAATACCAGACAAAGCCCATGGGCAGGAGTGGCACTCTTATGATCACAAAGCTCTCTATTCAGTACACATTACACTCATATTAGTAATTGAAGTTGTTTTTTTTTTTATTGTTGGGGGTCGTGGTGAATACTTAATTTTACCTTTAGCTTTAGGAATTGTGCAGTGTTACCCCTCAGGTCCTTATGGGGTTCACATCTGGACAGATAATTGACAATTATTTCAACATATGGTAAACAAGATTTACAGTCTTAATTGGTGGATTCTCCCAACCGGAATATTTATGTGAAAAATAAAATGCAAAAATACTTAGAAGACAATTTGTACCATCTGCTCGTTTTCAGATCTGTAGCTCTAGTAACATTGTCTCGCTTTGGCTTGTGTTTAATTAATAATGGCTCTTCCATGAGAAGTTAGGCCTAGTAAGCAATCATATGGGAAATCTTCCTAAAGCCTTGTGTTCATGTCAGGTTTTAGAGGAACGTAACCTAAGTAAGTGTATTTCCATGTAACGGATTAGCTATCCCGCTTTGCGATCAGGGAATACGAGGTGTACAATATGGTGGGTTACTCAAGGAAAAGAGAAGAAAACAACTAATATTTAGCAGAATCTGGGTGGTAATCTGGTTAATATATGCTCATCCAGATTACATCTATATATATGGTCTTTATTGTAAACGGGATTAGCTCCTGGGAATGCTGTCTGCTGGCGTAGACGAGCTCACAGCACACCAAGAGCCTCAGTCCAAAATTTGATCCTGGCCTTAACCACCTTTATTTGATTTTCATTCAAGAATCACAGTCACAGTCCACCAACCTGGCTGGCCACTAACTGTACGTCATAACTTCCTTAGCTATCAGGGTGGAGTCCTCCTACTGCCTAGACCAGTGATGGCGAACCATTTAAAGACCGAGTGCCCAAATCGCAACCCAAGACCCACTTACTTATCGCAAAGTGCCAATGGCAAGCGGACCAGATGTCCCAGACTGGCATTGATCATGTGCAGTGGAGCACACAACATCATAGGTACCTTTGCATGTTGGGCGGCCCGACGTGCACAGCATCACAGTAAGCTATGATGCTGTTTGCTCCCCTGCACACGATCAATGCCACTCCTGGACATCTGGTCCGCTTGCCATTGGCACTTTGCGATAAGTAACTGGTCATGTGCATGGGCCCTTAGGGAGGAGGACCCCCCTCTACCACCTCCCATACACTGGGGGGGGGGGGGAGTCTGGAGGTGTACGAGTGGTGGGGAATGGAAGTGCTCCCTGAGTCCCCTCAGTCAGTGGAGGGCCAGTGACACATTTTATAATTTAGATTAGGTGTTGACTTTTACATTCAAATATAATTTTACCAGGCAGGGGTGGACGCAGACAGCAGAGGGCCCCTGTGCAAAGAATGTGCCTGGCCCCCCCTCCCCAAACCACACATACAGACGTAAACATATACAATACGTGCATAACCCTGGAAGACCAGCAGCATATAAGTACCAGGAGCACAGCGCTGGCTCAGGAAGCAATGTACAGTACCAATGAAAAAGGGGGAAAAAACATACATAGATACAGTCACCCCTTTAGGGTCCATTCACACGTCCGCAAAATGGATCCGCATCCGCAATTGCAGATTATTATAGTGTCGGCCATGTGCATATGGCTGGTGTCCGTGTTTTGCTGATCCGCAATTGAATGGAGCCTTAAGGCTACACAGTGCTTTTGGCCAACAATGTGTCGCGCAACCAAGGATCATAGCAGCACAATGCTGTGATGCACTGAGTTAAAATGAATGGGGTCACATTGTGACCTTAGTTTCTTAAAATCACAATTAATAAGTTGCAAGAAATTCAGCAGGTCAGATTTTTTGTGACCGTCAGGTCACTGCCTCATTTACTTTTACTAGTTGTGATGTATCGTAGTGTCGCTGCAATCTTTGGCTGCACAATGAGAAAATGCCTATTCTTGTCTGCAATTGCAGACGAAAATAGGACGTGTTCTATCAACGGACATATGGATGCGGACAACACACTATGTGCTGCCCGCATCTGTTGTGTACCTGAAATGAATGGATCCACACCCATTCTGCAAAATTGCAGACCAGATGAGGACTCCTTTATAAGGCCATTTAATTGAGCCCTAACACACATACTGGACTTTCATACATGCAACTGCTCTTTTTCACACATCCTCACACATGCAGGCACTCACATACACTGTCACACATGCAGGCACTCACATACACTGTCACACATGCAGGCAGTCACATACACTGTCACACATGCAGGCACTCACATACACTGTCACACATGCAGGCACTCACATACACTGTCACACATGCAGGCACTCACATACACTGTCACACATGCAGGCACTCACATACACTTGTACACATGCAGGCACTCACATACACTGTCACACATGCAGGCACTCACATACACTTGTACACATGCAGGCACTCACATACACTTGTACACATGCAGGCACTCACATACACTGTCACACATGCAGGCACTCACATACACTGTCACACATGCAGGCACTCACATACACTGTCACACATGCAGGCACTCACATACACTGTCACACATGCAGGCACTCACATACACTGTCACACATGCAGGCACTCACATACACTGTCACACATGCAGGCACTCACATACACTGTCACACATGCAGGCACTCACATACACTGTCACACATGCAGGCACTCACATACACTGTCACACATGCAGGCACTCACATACACTATCACACATGCAGCCACTCACATACACTGTCACACATGCAGCCACTCACATACACTGTCAAACATGCAGGCACTCACATACACTGTCACACATGCAGGCACTCACATACACTGTCACACATGCAGGCACTCACATACACTGTCACACATGCAGGCACTCACATACACTGTCACACATGCAGGCACTCACATACACTGTCACACATGCAGCCACTCACATACACTGTCACACATGCAGGCACTCACATACACTGTCACACATGCAGGAACTATTTTACACTGCATTACATACAGATCCCTTCCTCACCTCCAGGCTCTGTATTGCTGGTTCTGGTGTCCTCAGCGAGGCTCCTCCCCCTCTCAGTAGCAGGCTCAGGCTCCTCCCCCTCTTCATAGCAGACTCCCCCTCTCAGTAGCAGGCTTAGGCTCCTCCCCCTCTCCATAGCAGACTCCTTCCCCTCTCAGTAGCTGGTTCAGGCCCCTCCCCCTCTCCGTAGCAGACTCCTCACTCACTGATCGAATACAGCAGGTTAGCGTGCGCCCCTGCAATGTTCCGTTCCGTCCTCTAGCTCTGTCTCCGCCCCTCCCATGCCCCACATCACTCACATGAGGCTCGCAGAGTGATGCGAGTCCCTACCTTCTCACTCCGATTTGTGTTCAGAGATTTTATTACTGTACTAGCGCTGGTGCTGCATATGCAAAACGGGGCGGCGATACTCCTCTATTACATGTGGGCTAGGGTGCGCTGCCGACAGAGAAGGCTCTGCGTGCCCTCTCTGGCACGCATGCCATAGGTTCGCCATCACGGGCCTAGACGGTCAAAACAACATCCAGACCAGAGTCTTCCCCAGGCTGGGAGCCCTGAGTGAATAACTCACGCCTTTCTTGAGGAGGACCTACCAACACTCAGGGCATTTCTATTTTAATAAACACTGTACTCTTTTCTTAGATCATTTTGTTAGGCTACTTTCACACCAGCGTTTTTGCTTGATCCGTCATGGATCAGCAAAAACGCTTCCGTTCTGATAATTCAACCATCTGCATCCGTTATGAACGAATCCAGTTGCATTATCTTTAAAATAGCCCAGTTTTCTATTGCGTCAGAGAAAACGGATCTGTCTCCATTGACCTACATTATGTGTCAGGACAGATCCGTCTTGCTCTGCACCACATCGCAGACAGAAAAACATTGCTTGCAGCATTAGCATTGTGTTAGCAGTTCAACAAGATGCACATGGCAATATATTAGACTGCCCTTTAATACTGTGGCCCAGTAATTCTATACTTAAACTAACAGATAAAATGGGATTGTGGCAGCAGTTCGACAAGATACACACAGTAATTACACTCAACAAGCACTGTCCCTGCAGTCTCCCTAGAGTGTATATAAACTCTCCCTACGATTTCCTTGCACTCTCCCTATTAAGTGTTCTATAACTAAAAACTTTCTGAAACACTGTCCCTAGCACATAAGCGCTTGTCACGTCTTTCTCTAAGCTCAGCTCACAGTGAAATGGCAGAGACCACGCGGCATGAGTCTTTTTATATGGCTGTGACATCACAGGGGATGGCTATCTGCTGATTGGTTGACTGCACGACATTATTGGTCATATCGAGCTCCCAGGCTTCTTAGTTTTACTTTGTAACACGTGCAGCAGCCATTATAGAAAAAAATCCAATTCATTACCAAGAGGAAATTCGGCTTTATGGCGAATCAAATTTTACCTTAGCTTTGGATCAAATTCTACTTCGGATGCTCTGATTCGCTCAACACTAATATCCAACATTTTCTGCTTTAAGTTACCCCCTCCATGATTTAAGTGCTTCATGCTACATACTCCTGTGGTTAGCTGATTGAGGGATATTCTCTCACTTTTATTCCCAAGGAGCTGACTAACATCATGCTTTTAAAAAAAATCATAAACCAGTGCAATAAATGATTCATGACATGTATGTGTGTGTATGCTCAAATGGCCCTCCCAACACTGAAGCGAGGAGTACATAAGAGTGCGCTGCTGCCTCAGATGCAGAACCCAATGCAGCTCGTACACTGCGGCCCTGAGGATATCATAGGAGGGTCCTAATATTATTAAAGTATGTTCACTCTAGAAATTACAGTAGTGAGAAAAACAAAGTACACCGTCTTTGAAATTCATGATTTTACATAGGGAGGGAAAAAGAAAAATAAATCTGGTCCTTTGAAGTTTTTAAAATGAGGTAAAAACAAGTTCATGATAAACTACACCATATTATTATTTATTTACCAAACACTGGGCCAAAATGCAGAAGCCATGTGTGAAAAGTGAGTACACCCATACTGTTTCTATAGAAATTAAGAAGGTAAGTAGCAGCCATGTACTGCTAACCAAATGTCCCTGGTTAATTGATCAGCAAGTGTGGCCGCCTCTATAAAAGCCAAAGTTTGTGAGCTTGCTGGTCTGGAGCAGTCAGATGTGTGTTAACACAATGCCAATGAGGAAAGACATCAGTAATGATCTTAGAGAAGCAATTATTGGTGCCCATCAACCTGCGAAGATTTGTAAGGCCATTTCCAGGCAATTTGAAGTCCAGCATTCTACAGTGAGAAAGATTATTCTCAAGTGGAGAACCTTCAAGACAGCTGACAATCTTCCCAGGCCGCGCAATGCTCGGAGAAATTGCAAACGGCCCGAGAGCTTCATCTAAGACTCTACAGGCCTCAGCATGTTAAATGTTTAACTACATGACAGCACACTTCGAAAGAGACTGAACAAGTATGGCATGTTTGAAAGGGTTGACAGGAGAAAGTCTCTTTTTTCTAAACAGGGAAGGGATTTTGGTGATAAAACGAGGGAACCTTATTTCAGGTGCTGTCACCACAAAATCAAAGGTAGGCTTGTATCCAAAAGATAAACAGAACCTTTATTCATGCAACGCGTTTTGAGGGCAAAGTATCCTGTCCTGTGCCTGACAAAGTGTGCCATTTGCCCTCGAAACGCATGATGTGATTAGACAGTTGTAGATTGTGTAGTGAGACAACCCTCACTGGTACTACCAAATATTTCATGTTTTCACAAATTTCTAGGAGGAAAAACAGAAGCTATTATTTCATATGGAATAGAATCATTTTCTAAAACGGACATGTCAGGAGAGCTGATAGATCATTTTTAAAGCACATTTTGCCTCACCTTTATTAGTACAACTATTTCTTGCCGATTATACAGCATTTTATCCGAAGCCTGAACCAAAGGCTTATTGCTGACCTCTGGTGGTCAAATAAAATATCACAACTTCTTGTGATATAAATAAATAACAGTATATATGGAAAAATATTGACTATAAAAATTGGTTATTTGTTTAGAGCTTTGATTTTGTATTGGTTATTTTAGAGGAGCTTTTTGGGAAAATATCTATATCTAAGTATCTTAAATAAGTGATTCCTACAGCTTTGCAATAAAGTCTCTCCTCAATCCTGCGTGAGTTGCACAGACTGCTCTACAAGCTTCCTGAACTTATGCATTGTAGAAATTATCAGGGCATGAAGAATCTGTGCTTCTGATGAACATGCACAGGATCTCCCAGACTGGACGCAGTTATACAAAACCTTCACACTTCACCAACCAAACCATTTTTCCTCTTACACACCATCTCCTCATTCCACCATCTGGTTGTTGGTGTCCTTCAAGGCTCTGTCCTATATCTTCGGCCAAGGAATGCTTATGGTATTTAGTTCTACTGATGCTGTTACCTCTCCACAGCTACATAATTACATAGTTACATAGTTAATATGGTTGAAAAAAGTCCATTCTCCTTCTACTCCCCCAACACAAACTCAACACAGAGAAAAGTGAATACATCGGATACATTGTTATATATTTTACTCTAAGGCTACTTTCACATCTGCGCTTTCCCTTTACGCTATTGAGATCCTTCATAGAATCTCAAAGGCGGAGGAAAACATTTTAGTTTTGTCCGCATTCATTGTCAATGGGGACAAAACTGAACGGAATGGAGTGCACCATACCGCATTCTGTTCTGTTTTGTTGCGTTCCCATAATGCACACAAAAACGCTGCGAGCAGAGCTTATGAGTCTGTCATGGGATACTGTTCAAGACAAATTTGTCATGAAACACAATATAAGTCAATAGTGATGGATCTTTTTTTTCGGGTGAGATCCAGAGCCCATTGACTTACAATGGATTTAGTGACGGATCCGTCTTGTTCATTCAGGATATAATACAACCGGATCTGTTGTGAATGGACGCAGATGGTTATATTATATACAGGATGTGTTTTTGCTGAACCCATGATGGATCCAGCAAAAAACACAGATGTGAAAGTGGCTACTCCGTATTGACATCCACATGACTACAGAGAAAACACACAAACCAGTTGCCTTTCAATAGCTTCTTAGATTGTTATCACGCAGCTGACTCCATAAATTAGACACATATTTGCCCCTCCATGTGCCAGAAAATCTATTGCAGATAGGGGCTGGCATAGACTTAAAGGGGTTATCTGAGCTTTAAATATTGATGACTTATACTCAGGATAGGTCATCAATATCAGATCGGCTGTTTGAGGAGATGTCGCACGCAGTGGGCAGGTGCCGTCTTCCTTCTCTCTTCCTGCTCTCCGCTGTATGTCTATGGGACAGCACGGACAGAAAGAGAGAAGGGAGACGGCACATGCCCACTGCGCTTGCCGTCTCCTCAAAGAGCTGGTCAACAGGGTTTCCATGTGTTGAACCCCCGCCGATCTGATATTGCTGAGATATCCTGAGGATAGGTAATCAATAAAAAAAAGGCCAGACAACCCTTTTAAGCTATAACTTACACCAGTTGCTAGAGCTAAGGACAATCCTGTTTTCCCACCACTTCAGAAAAATGCAAGAAGCTCAAAAAGTCACAAATGATGGTATAAATATGCTGTGTGCTGTAAGTTGCAACTTTTTTATACCACAATAGTGGTATAAAGCTTTAATAGTTGTCCCTCTGGCATTTTCCAGCTAGGTTGGCTTGATTGGTAGGTCTCTTCCAATTTGTGTATAGGGAAAGACCTTTCCTTTCAAGTCAACAGGGATGGAGAGAAGCTGGAGGGAAGTCGCCAAGTGGACTCCTCCCTGTTCTTGGCTCTTTTTAGTATTATGTTTTCTTTGAAATATTGCTCTTCTGTCCCCTTATGTGTGAGTAAGACATAAACTGAAAGGCAGCTAAACTCTCTCCTAACAATTCATAATAAATCCAACCTGAACTTTTATTGCAAGAATATGGCAAAACTGAAGGACATAAATATGTACTTACCCTAGTGAATAGAGATGAGCAAAGTTATCAAAAATTTGATTCAGCTGCTTTGCTGAAGTTCACAAAGAAATTAGATTTGTTACAAATTACTTCATCACGAATCTCATTCCATTGTATGTAGTGGGTGCAATGACAGGGAACGGCAATCATGCTGCCCTCCGTCTTTAAACCTCTGAGATGCTGCATTTAACGTTGATCGTGGCATATGACATCACATCGAGACCTTTCGAGAAACATCGAGACCTTTCAGGGGTTATTTAGAGGTTAAAATAAAAAAATACATACTCATCTCATCCATTTGCTTGTGGAGGGGCCATTGCGGCCATCTGGATTAAAGAAAACACATCAAATCACTGGCAAGGTTTGTAGCATTTTCTTCATTTGGCCACGGCCACTCTGCAAGTAAATAGATGAGGTGAGTATTTATTTTTTGTTTTGTACTGCCATTTCAGGAAAAATGTATTCATTACCATGTAGTGCAAGGAAACTTGGCTTTGTGACAAATTACATTTTTCCTGAACTTCGGATCAAGTCCACTTCATTAACTTCGATTCGCTCAACACTAATAGTGTATAAGTATGTGGCATATACAATAACACATTACAGCACAATATGACATATGAGCATGAAATGCAGGATACATTCAATACAGCACATCAATCTACACAAATATACAGTCTTGTAATGATAAGCTAACATTCTAAATGTATCAGTGATGCCAAATTAGTCTGGATGTGCAGATGATTAGACATGTTGTCCTGTCTTTCATTAGATCTTGAAAAAAAATTGGCTGCTAGAGGCTGAGCGGATAATGTCACCAAGGTCATATGTAATAACTACATTAGTTGGTGTAGGACAATTATAATATTAAATGCTAACTAGCTAGAAACTGTTTGCACAAAGGGTCACTAGATGGAGCCAAATCAAGATGAATACC
The DNA here is from genome assembly GCA_033119425.1 of Bufotes viridis. Lineage (NCBI taxonomy): Eukaryota > Metazoa > Chordata > Amphibia > Anura > Bufonidae > Bufotes > Bufotes viridis. Next base: position 132,500,453 of record CM065595.1, on the reverse strand, counting down.
AGCACACATAAGAGATGCCAGTTGAAAGCATGACAGCTGCGGTGTTTCAAAGTTAAAAATGTAGATCGTTGTAAAAAGAGAGCCTGTTGTATTTCATGTTTCCTGTGGTTGGGGCAGAATAAGTCTGCTGAGAGGATCCCTTTAATGCTAGTAATTAAAGGAAACTAGAATGTGGGTTAAGCCAACTATTAATAGAGATTAGTACTAAAACTGTTCACATAGAAGGGACTTGTAAAAGCATATTTTGTGATTGCACATGAAGACCAGTTTATCAGTATGGAGTAATTGGTTGTGAAGCTGCCCAGAAATGTGACAATTCACAGCAGTAGATGACCTTCTCCTGCACCTTCACTCAGGCTCGGGCTGGCCCACAAAGTGGGCCCCTAGTCTCCCATCTCCTGTACAAGTGGCACATAAAACATTAGACTTACTGCACTACATACATATATTCAATGTACAGCACCTCAACCAGCCTATGTTCATATAAAAAACTTGTTAAAATATTTATTATATTTCAATGTATCCTTACGGTGGGCCCCCAAAATAAATTTTACTGGTGGGCCCTAGGTACCCCAGTCCGACACTGCCTTCACTAGAGCACTGTGGCATGGGTCTATATCATGTCATAACTTGAGGATTCTTTGCTGGACTCTAGGAATGCTATGTCTGATGCCAGCATGCGTCCAGGACTCCACAGTTGTACATCATGCATTTTTTCCCTAATGCAATCAGATATAGAATGATATTGTCTAAAAGCCCCTTTGCACAATGGGGCAATGGGCAAAATGAATACTATCCGCCCAATCCTTTTGTTCATCCAGGAGGTAAGCTACCACCAGAAGGGTCTGTCAGCAGCTTTCTCTGTTCTCCCCATTTCCAGTTCCATTGAATTTCAATATCCAATCATTTGTTCTCTCAGGAGAGAAGAGTTTACCGGCAGCAACTTTCTCCTCTCTCCCTTTAAAAACACATGGGCACTTGGCCCAATGGAGTCCGTACTGTATACAAACACAACCTTGCTCAGCTACCTTGAAAACGAAGGAAGTGGGCATGTTGAATTCCAGATTTCAACATGTCTGACCCTTTTTTTCTCCAACAGCAGACATCAAGACACCCCCATACATATTGGTTGGCTGATCCTGCAGAAATCTGTAGGTTCAGTTGATTTTCATCTACTATGTAAAGTATGGCCCTATATACATGACCTGACAGAGTGAAGACATTCATTCCCAATCACTACTGGCTCACTAGCCATGTGTCCATGCAGCAATGATCGCTCGTCCCCATACAGCGTGCTGCCAACAAACAAGGACCTTTGGTGCCGCATGAAAGATGCGATCATGCAACAAACGAGCATTCATTCTCGATACATTGCCCAATCCTTGGCCTGTGTGAAAGGCCTGTGACTCTCTTGAATATCTGTAAGATGGTGGTGGTTGTTTCACTGCAGGAAAGACAGACACTAATTTTACTTTGCCCGCTTGGATTGTAATTGCGTTATTATCGTCTATGATTCAGGCTGATGGCTGCGTCACAATCAGGAGGAGACAATGCAATCTGCCAGATTATCATGGATTTGCTGTGTGATTCATATGAGAGTGACATTATGTGCATCAGCAGAGACAATTCCTACCTGTGATAATAGCTTTAGACAACAGGAATGGAGTTATACCGACATGACAAGGACGGGCACGCCTGGTCCTGAGCTGGCAGAAGTTAGCGGTGGATAAAAGATACAGAACGTCTTGCTTTTTTATTTTTTACAAGGAACATTTAATTCTATCTTTTACATAGGACATTGTGTACAAAACCATTCTTGCCCTATATTTTTACTTATAGGGGTATTTTATCATGGCTTATATCATGGCTTTATCATCTCCACAAAAGTTTCTTGTCTCTTTGTGTTTTATTCCACTCATGCAGCAAGCATTAGCGGACGGGATGTGACCTCCAACTATCCAGTCTATGCTTCCCATGTCAGACAGAGACATTTCCCAACTGGTAACACCCAGATGGACACTTATTGCAGCTTGCTGGCAATTTATTCATAAACTTCGAGTAGGAACAATAGAGGAATATGGAGGCTTAAAAAAAGTTTTTTTCACAATTGTTATTACATGGGAAATGCAAGTTATTACCAAACAGACATGTCAGGAGGCAGGTATGTAGGCCACACCTTGTTCTCTCCATTGTCTTTAAAGGGAATTTATGAGCAAAAAAGAGTTGAATAGTGGCTCACCCAGCTGACTTGCACAGATAAGGAGCTCTTGCCTAACTGAACACCCAAATCAGAGATAATGGAAGACAATGAAAGTAGAGAAGACAGGCACTCAGTAGCTGGAAATACGCGGGAATCAGAATGAGTATATATCTATCTAATGTATTATAAGTAATGGGTAAAAATAAATGGTAGCACAAATAAAATAAAAATGAAAAAATAGAAATAAAAATAAAAGTTATTGTTGGTTTAGTTGAAAAAGGTAAAAAAGAGTCATTTTTTTCAAAAGATGAAACAGATCACAGTCCTAGATGAACGAAGATATGGTAACCATATTGCTACTATATCCTCTGTTGTTTACTTCTTATATGTCAGATAGTTGTAGATTGGGTTATTGTAAGGTAGTCTCTCTTCATATCATGCTTCCATCATAAGAAGTATAAAGATAGTCCTAATTAATTTAGGTGAATAGGCTGGTAATAGATGTGTTCAATACTCCGTCAGTGCGGATTAGAATGAATAGTGACTGAGTGTCAAGTATATTCAAGTATATACCATCTGCGGTTCTTAGCTGCATCTTCAGATATATTGAAATAATAGATGGAGAGCGTAAGCTACCATAAGACTAATAAATGCAGTTGGGATATTGTGCTCGTTGTGGCAATTGCAATACTCCGACTGCTGGTACTTTGTTCGCAGTATGGATGGTATCTGTGTCCCACTTGTAGTGGCATGAGAGCTTGTCCGTCCGGTTTGAGATGCCTGGCATGTCGCGCGGACTGATTCTCCAACTTATGGGGCTTGGCGTCCCACGTGGTTGTGACGTCACTGGAGGTTGCTCACCGTGCCAGTCTGCGTCAGCAGGGAAGTGTGCTCCGCAGCTCAGATCGGAGATAAATAGCCCATGTCAGGACCAAAATAATGTTTCCGTGTTCCTGGAGGGTTTCTGGTAGGGTGCATAGTTGTCAAGTAGACTGCTATATCTACTCAAATGAAAGCATTTGACAGTGAGGAATGTAAGAGAATGCTGCATCAGTAACACTACATCCAACTCCACATGGGTATTGCACAATTCACACTGCAGATATATCAGTAGACCAATAAAGTGCATTTAACAGCAATTCTACTGACTACTAGATGCATGACTACTCATCACTCAGCGGTGCTGGACAATATGGAGCAGAGATTATCCTGGCCCCTGGTAAAGCTTCCAGAGCGTGCATCATAGCAGCATGCAGTAGGTGAGTATATAGTGAGAGGTCCTGCTGTGACCAGCGGGCAAAGGAGCTGAGGCTAAGAAGGAATGGTTTGTTGTGACTACTAAAAGCCAGAGAACATTGCTGTAACTAATAAGGGACGGGAAATGCACTTGTGAAACAGAGGCATATTGTGACTATTTGGGGAAGAGGGGCACTATTGCTCAGACTGTGGGAAGACAAGAACACTTCAATAGTTACTGCAGGCCAGTAATAAGGAGAAATATGATTGACTGCTCTTGAGGTAACTTCTGTGACTTATACAACAGAAAGGGGGACATTGCTGTAATTACAGTTTGAAGTGGCACACATGCAATAACTTGGTGTGGACTTCTGGTGATTACTAAATAAACATACTTTTCTGAAGGGAAAAAAAGCTAATTATCATGAGTAGCATGTGATATACTTAAAGGGGTTGTCCGCTTGCCTATCCTCAAAATGGGTCATCAATATCAGATTAATGGGGTCCTGACTGGTGGCATCCCTGCTGATCAACTATTTGAAGAGAACACAATGCTCGTACCAGCACTGTCTTCTCTTCATTGTTTACCTGCCCACCGACATTGCAGCTGTGAGCAGTGTAATTACTTCTCCTCAGTCCCCATTCACTTCAATGAGACAGGTCCGTCCTAGTCACTAGAATTGGAAGGAGCCATCGCATTAAAGTGAATGGCGGATTTGTAATTTCACCTGCTCACCGGTGCAATGTCGATGGCGAGCAGCTAAACTGTGAAAAGAGAGCAGCTCTTGTACGAGCGATGCGTTCTCTTCAAGCAGTTGATTGGAGTAGGTGCCAGGAGTTGGCCCCCTCTGATCTGATATTGGTGACCTCACTTGAGGATAGGTCATCAATATTAAAAAGCGCACAAGCCCCAATCCCCATCTTTCATATTTATAGAATATTCACAGGATATGCCATAACTGTCTAGTTGGTGAAAGTCCTACATCTGGATTTGGGGACCCATAACTTCGCCCTGCCTGGCGTCATGTCCAAGCTGAGATTAAATGGATTGACTGTGCATGTGCCTGGCTCTTTGCAAGGAAAAAGAATAGAAAAGCAGCTAGACTCTATAAAAGTGAACGAAGCAAGCCAATGTGCATGTGCAGCCGTCCTCTCCTTGCACTTCCTGTCTGGATGCGACGCTAGAGGTAGGACCGCCATCTATCAGATATTTATTGCATATCCTGTGGATGGGAATACCCGTATAATAAAGGAGCCATCCCATTAAAGTGGGGTGCCTAGTTCATGTCTGCTAAGAGGGATAGAAGTTAAAACAATGGACACAGGTTCTACAGAAGTTTCTACTTCCCTGGAATGTCTTTTATCGCCATTATCTCAGTTTGCTCTTTTATATTGTATCCATGGAATCCGAGGTTGTCAAAAGACACATTTACGGAATGCAGATAGAAACTTTAATGCATATAGAACATATATATTGTACCATACCATGCTGTTTTTGAAGATTTCTCATGTGAGTAAACATCTTACCTATAGTGCACTGGGAGCACTGAGAAATAAACCCAGTGAAAGTGATGTCATGTGCTGATCAACTAGCCTCCTCTGTGATTATTTTTTTTTTTTCTAGGATTTTTTTTAAATTAATACATTTTTCTTAATGCAGGCTATAATAGGCGATCTTTTTATCAGTTCCAAAATACATTGCACTATTCCTGTAGTGCAATGTATTTTAACCCCTTAAGGACCTGAGTTTTTTTTTTTTTTCTTTGCGTGTTCGTTTTCTGTTCCTGCCATCCCAGAGCTATAACTTTTTTAGTTATCAGTTCACATAGCCATATGAGGGCTTGTTTTTTCCGGGACAAGTTGTGCTTTCTAATGCCACCATTTAATTATGCATATGATGTAGTGGAAAGCGATCCGGAAGGATGTGGGTGCTGGCGGGAAAAAAGTTTTTAAATTACAACGTTCAATGTGCGATAAAACTGACCAGTTAGTTTTATTCTACAGGTAAGTTCGAATCCGGCGATACCTAATATGTATAGTTTTTCTTGCGTTTTGAAAAAATTCAAAAGTGGGAAAAAAATCCGTCTTACTTTTTTGTCGCCATATTTTGAACCCTATAACTTTTTTGCAATTATGTGTACGGAGCTGTGTGGGGGCTCATTTTTTGCAGCGTTATCAGATCTTTTCAATGATACAATTCTGGGGTGTGTAATGACTTTTTGATCACCTTTTATTAAATTTTTTTTTGAGAAAATGAAGAGTCCAAAAATGGCGAATTGGCCATTTGGATGCTTTATTCCGTTTTTCTGTTTACCGTATGTGGATTTTTAAAAATATTTTTATAGTATGGGCGTTTTTGCACATTGCAACACCCATGATGTGTATTTTTTTGTTTATTTTTTATTTAATTTTCATTTTGGTAAAAGGGAGTGATTTAAATTTTTAGGTTATTTTTAATTATTTTTTGTAACTTTTTTTTTATTTTTTACTTTTCTATAGTTCACATAGGGAACTATAATATGCAATCATTAGATTGCTTTTCTCATACATTCCAATGCAATAGCATTGGAATATATGAGAAAATCGCATATTTCCTATGGAGCCTATTACAGGCTATGGCTCCATAGGAAATACTACAGAGCTGCCTGGGTTTCATTCATAGAGACCCAGGCTGCTGCGGGCATGTTCCGGCTCCTCCAATGGCCACACAGGGGAGCCACAGCACAAACCGAAAGTGAAACACGGCATCTGAGTGGTTAAATGTCCGCGATTTGCATTACTGCCGGTCGCGGACATCCAGCAGGAGCGGGCGCCATCTTTAAACACCGGCACAGAGCGTTCATGTACACCCTGTGTCCTTGAGAGGTTAATGTCAATGCTATACTAAAATTCACCAGCAAGCTGTGCCAAAGACGCTTTTTTGAGGCATGGGAGAGCCATGCCCTGGCTCTCTGCTGCATGGGAGCCCAGCCTAAGGCCCCCTAGTGCCATAAAAAGGCATATTGTTGGTCACTAAGGAGTTAAAGGTGCAGCTCAGCAGTTAGTGGTTAATAAAGGCCATTTTAAATCATTATTATTAGCCAAAAATGAGTAACATGCAATCATAAAAAGTTGCCTCAGAAGGTGTACATAGTCTTTAAGGACAGCTGCTGTACCTGTACACCGCTTAGATGGCACAGACTTAGGAACCCAGGTGGCAGCACTCACTATGCTGACCATAACATCATAGTGGTTTACAGATGGGCAAAGTTCCCTCTGTTACCCTATTGCTATGTGGTTGCAGGGTGCCGATTGATTGTTATGGCAGCTAGAAGCCTAACAATTTTATCCATATCTGCTAAGAACAAGGTTTAATTTGCTAAAAGTAATAATACAATTCTGTACTGAATTATTGGAGTGATAATTAAAAAAAAATAGTAACAAATACAAAACCCCTTTTCCTGTGTTAGGCCTCATGCACACGGCCATTGTGCAGCCGTTCCGTGCATTGGGGACCGCAATTTGCGATTCCCAATACACAGGCAATGTCCGTGTGGCGGGTGGTATGGATCGAGAACTATTTAACTTGTGGAGGCACGGACAGAAACACCAAGGAAGCACCAAGTGAATGGGTCCGCATCTGTGATGCGGGGAGCACACGGCCGGTGCCTGCATATCGCGGACCAGCCGTTTGCGGGCTGCAATAAGGCCACGGTCGGGCAACGGCCGTGTGCATGAGGCCTTACTATGTAACAAATGCACTACTCAACATTCAACAAGTTGTGGTATTATGGAAATCACAGGATCGATAGACATGTTAATGGTATGCAAATGATTAAAAATGGAAAAAATATTCAAAACATCTGAGTATGAGTGTTAGTCACAGAAATGCAGACACTTACATGCCTTGGTATGCTATCAGTGAGGTTATTAATGGTTGTCTGAGGAATATTCTGACAATCTGAATGCACTTGGGCACACAGATCATCAAGATCCACTGTTGGCAGTTTCCTTTGCAATTGCTGAACAATGATGTCCCAGATGCAATAAGAAACAAGTCTGAAAATGCTGCAAGCTATAGTAACACATTTAGGTCACACAGGCTGCTTATGGTAGCATGAGAAACAAGTGGCCTGGAGTTTCCTGTTGAAAAATGGACTCTCTAGAGAAATAGCCATACCACTGGTTCCACAACCAAATCAATGTAATGCTGACCTGTTAGTATACTTGAAATATAGACTAGAGAGCTCTGGCTACTTATATTATGCCGCCTCACACCATAATGAGTAATGCCAGTGTGACTTACTCTTGTGAAGGCCTCTTCATGGCCTTGTCCACGTGATCTCCAGACCAATCTCCAGCAATCACTGCATGCAAGACCGTATGAGGAACTCATTGTTAAAGAGGATAGACCTCCATTCCAGCCTTTATTGCCATATTGCTGTGCACCATGGTAGGCTTTGAAAGTGATGGCATGAGTTCAATGGTGGTGTGAGGTCAAACTGTAAGCAGTTTATGTGACCACAAGCTTGTTGGCAGCGAGCAGACCTGTAACTGTAGTTCTGATCATAGTAGTCACTCAATGTGGATGATCTTTATAAGCTCAAAGGTGGACATACACTTTAGGGGCTGTTCATATCACATTTTGTCCCACGTTTAACATATACACAGCATCGGACTGGTTGGCCCAGGTTCTAATTCAATAGTAGGCCCCAAAGGTCAAGGACAAAAAATATTTAGAGCTGCCTTTGGAGACAGTAACTTGCCACGAGGGTCTGTTTCTTTGAATTTAAACCTATTAGACGTTATATGATTGGGGGTTGGGCCCCAAGAATAAAAAATTGTTGCAACAGCATACTACGCTATGCTGTTCTATCCTGCAGAGTCCAGCAAAAAAAAAAAATGTACATTAGCGTACAGTATATTTATTTTTAACAAACTTAACCTTATAATGATGGATGTCACTGTATAACATTTGTCTGAGGCATCCTCTCAATGTATATATGTCATGTATATTTCCAACGTGGGACAAAAATGACAGATGAACACAGCTTTAGGCTACATGCACACGACCATTGGTGTTTTGTGGTCCGCAAACCACAGATCCTCAAAACACGGAGGCTGCTCCGTGTTCCATTCCGCAATTTGCAGAACGGAACGCGCCCCATTATAGAAATGCCTATTCTTGTCCGCAAAACGGACAAGAATAGGACATGCTATATTTTTTTTGCGGGGGCACGGAATGGAGCAACGGATGCGGACAGCACACGGAGTGCTGTCCGCATATTTTGCGGCCCCATTGAAGTGAATGGGTCCGCGGCAAAGCCACGAAATATGCGCCTCGGATGCGGATCCGAAGAACGGCCGTGTGCATGAGGCCTTCAGTAGACATTTTAAAGTTGTTCAGCTAACTGAATGCTTACATTGAAGTTAAAGAGAAATTTCTCCTATAGTTTTTACACTTTTTGATGCAGTTAAACAGATGTTTCTACAGATGGACCATGAGTTTAATCTTCTATTTGCCAACCTATCGCATGACCTTTCGGTTTTATGCCAGATTGGCAACATGTACAGGACCGTTCATTAACAAATCTGAGAGGAAATCTGCCCTGAACTATTTGTCTGTGAAGTAGAAACACCTAAGTCTGTGTGTGGTTATCCCCAGTTTCCAGCTGTCCTAATTGCCAAGGAAAGATCAAAATTGTAAACATGTCTTTAGGCTGCTTAAGGGATCCACATCATTGTCAATATTCATTTTTACTCCCTTTTTATATGGTTGTTCCATCCATATAAAAAAACAAAAATATCTATTGTAGAGTCATGACATGTGATGACCTGTGACGGTATATATGGAATATTTCCAACTATATTACTTGGGCTAATATTTCTTTATTTTTCTACAATTATTTATCTATAACAAATAACAGTAATTGTCAAGATTGTACATATGTTATACAGGAAAAAGCAACAGAGCATTAACAAATAACTTGAGGTGTAACTTAAAGCCTACTCGAGTTTTCTAAAAAGTTTGCACAATGATAACTGTGAAGGAACAGGTGTATTTTGGGCTTCGCATAGACTTCCCAGAGACTTTTTCACCCATATTATTCACGTTTCAGCTGCATAGCTAGATGCATTTCACTCAGAAGCTGGGGATGTCTCCCTTCTGTAGAAACTGCCAGCACTGTACTGCTGTGACAGCCTTTCCCTTACTTCACACTATGTTTGTTTTCAGCTCCAAACCTCACAGAAGAGATAAGGAGGGAGAAATTACACTTACAGACAAAAAGGAGACTTCTATAATCTTCAGAAGCCGTGTAGAAGCAGTTCTTTTATCAGGCTCAAAATCACAGCTAGCTCTGACACCTCCCCTTTTCTGTGAACCCTCTTCTGTGTCTCTGATACTAGGAAAAAAATCACAGAATAAAGTGGTCTAAAGGGCAAAAAAATGCTCAAGATCCCAAATGCTGTTGCACATTTCTACCGGGGCGAGCAAATCCTGCGCATGTGATCCTTTGCTAACAGCAATCCCCAGCAAAAATGCATACAATGGAAGATGCAAGCAGCGGACCGCATGTACCGCAAAAACATCCTACACAGATCTTAATAGCAGAAAATGCTCAAAACCCTATATGCTGTTGCGCATTTATATCCGGGGGACCAAATCCTGCACATGTGATCTGTTGCTAACAGCAATCCCCAGCAAAAAATGCATACAATGGAGGATGCCCGCAATGGACCACATGTAAGGCAAATGTGCGGATGGGGCTAAAAAACTGAAAATCACTGAAAATGGTGCATTACAATGGTACATGCAATTGAAAATATTTGGCTAAACCCTCACGCTGAAATTAAAATGAAACTTTCACCTACCGATTGTGAACAGATTCCGATGTCCATCTGCATGGGTTCCTGATCCTGATCTGTTTGTCTGCCAGTGCTCTGTGTTTTGTGCCATGCCTATGTCTCTGGTGTTTCCACCAGTATTTTTGAGTACAGTACGTCAACTGCCAAGTACACTGAGACCATCCCAGATGGTAGCAGGGTGGTTGTTAACCTGCAGTAAAGTCTACATCTCTGTACAAGGGTTAAAGGGTGGATACTGGGGAGGAAGCAGAATAATGCTATTAGGGTTTGGCCCAACATCAAACCAGTTACTTGGTATAGTGGTTCCACAACCATTGTCCATAGGTATATTGGTAACACTATCTCTAAATATCCCATATCTACACCCTTCATTAGACAATAGAAAAGCTTTATGGGATGGGGTCATAAAATGTACAACTTTGACTTGGCGTTAAAGCAGGGTTTATTCATGAGAGGTCAGAAAGGATCTGGAGAGTGAGTCATCCATCATACAACCAATCTGATGCATTTATCACAAAACAGCATTATGCAGCTACAATGTACTGTGAAACATCAAAGCTGCAGAAGCCAAAAGGTGCAAAATATGTCTTATTTTTTCGGACAGGTTCCTGTAATTCCTGGTCGTTAGTAAGTTATTCTAATCATCTGGAAGCCAATACCATTGTAGAAGGATCATCTAGGGAGTAAATACGGGCAGCACATCTAGGAACACGGGGATGAGAAGGAATGACATTGGATATGACCTACGGTTTCACTCTGAGTGTCTTTCAGGAGATTCACTTTGTAATGTTAAGAAATTATTGCAGTCATTTCTCCAGAGAATTGCTTGAAGAAGAGGTTAAGCGATGGTACAGATAAATGTGAGCGCTGCATAGGGCACGATGACAAACTGGAAAAAGTAATCACAGTATGTAATCAAAGGATGTTTGTATGTGTTAAAAAAAAAAAATTTGAGATTAAAACAATCAAAACAATCTACAGTAAGTGTTGACCAGCCCGAGTACAATTATTATTAGTACTATTATTATTAACCCCTTCCTGCTCTGCACTGTATATTTACAGCACGGGCAGGACATTTTTAAAGTGATTCGTTGTACAATTACAACCAGGCTCCTGCTGCAATGGTCCTCCCCACAACATGATAGCAGGGGCACAATGGGTGGCAACAGCAGCCCGAGGTATAACAATGACTTTAGGGTCTGCTGAAGTATGTACAGAAACCAGGGGCAGGGCATAATAAGCTGCCTGTCTGAAGAACACGGACAGGCAGGAATAATACTGTGCACTACATAAGTATTGCAGTGTATTATGTAAGGGTTTTAAGGATTACATGTTAACGTCTGCTTGTAGCTAATAGATATTGTAAAAAAAATGTTTTTGAAGTTTTAAAAAAAGCACAAAAATTACCATTTTAATAATAACATATGCTTTATTATAGCGGGGGGGGAACAAAGAAGACAATATTTTTTTAAAATATTACGATTATTATGATTACATTATTTATTCTGTCAAGTGAATGCCATGAACAATAAAAATAATGCCAGATGAAGCCTTCTTCTTAGGGCATCGCTAAAATGTCCATCAGGGTTGGAGCTATTCCAGTAGGAGAGGACAATCCTAGTGGAGTAGGAGATGACAATGCTTTGGATGCATTAGGCTCTTTATTGCAGCTGTTTTGTAGAGTCTTACATGGCCAGTAACCCTTGGGAATATTACTGTATGTCCATTAGAATTTGCACTAAGCACTTTTGCATTGCATGTATATGATGCTCACAAATTATGATTAATATAAACATTAACTCCACCTCTCAATCAGCACCGGAGTTCCCTTCTCCCTGTTTCTTGGATGGGCATCATCCTTCAATGTGATTGATGGCCATTCGTGAGTATTCGTTTCCCGTGATCCTGGGCACCAGAATCAGAAAGTGATGCAAGGATTGCAGCAGTGGCCACAAACCCTGAAAATAGCAGTAAATAAAGGAGGAGAAGCTCTTAGGAGGCTCTTTTGAAAGATGCATCCACAAGTCAGTGCATTATTCTGACATGCTGCACACTAATATAAGCATTTACCAGATGGGAAAACCCAGGCTCCAGGATAGGTCATTAATATCAGATCGGAGAGCGCTTGACACCGTGCACCACTTTGCAGATCAGCTGTTCCTTGCAGCCTCCGGCGGTGGGACTAGCACTTTGAATGGAACAGGAAGCACAGCTCAGTTCAATGTGTAGTGGTCATGCTCCGTTACTGCAGCTCAGCTCCCATTGAAGTGAATGGTGGCTGATCTGCAATAACCCGGCATACCCACTACACTTAGAATGGATATTAATATTAATGATGCATATTGATGAGGATATGTCATTCATATCACAAGCCTGAAATACCCCTTTAAATGTGTATCAGTTGGGCTTAAAAAGTTGGGGTTAACAAGATGCACAACACACATATGTATGTGTCTTCTTCTACAGCATAGGGGTCTTAAACTGCCTACAGCAGGCATGTCCAAACTCTGGCCCTCCAGGTGTTGCAGAACTACAACTCCCATCATGCTCTTCTGTAGGTTGATAACTGTAGGTTGTCCAGGAATGATGGGAGTTGTAGTTTTGCAACATCTGGAGGGCCGGAGTTTGGACATGCCTGGCCTACAGGATGCAGGTCGTGGAGCAGCTGCTACTTCTGCACCCCCTATAGCTAAGCCCCTTACACTAATGTCCAATGGATAGTGATGAGCGGCAGGGGCAATATTCGAATTCGCGATATTTCGCGAATATTTTGGCAAATGTTCGCCATATATTCGAAAATTAGCGAATTCGTAATCTCCAGTCATTATTTTCTTGATTGCGAAAATTCGCATATAAAAATTCACATAAACTGGTATTTAAAAGGTATCTTTTAAATACCAGTTTATGCAAATTTTTATGTAAATTTTATTGCTAATGACATTATTTCCTTGATTGCGAAAATTTGCATATAAAAAATTCGCATAAACTGGAATTTGAAAAACTAATATTCGCGAATGTGAATATATTTAGCGATATTCTAAATATTCGCGAATTCTCGAAGTGCCGATATTCGCGATATATATTATATATTTTACAAGTGCTGAAGCTATGTTTTTAGACTCAGAGCTAACAATCACATGCAGCTCTTTATGCATTTAGTTGCATTATAAAAATCTGGCTGCTTAGTTCCGCCACTAGGGGGAGCTAATTGCATATGGATTTCTATACAATTATAGAACTTAATAGCAACTGTAATAATCTGTTTACAGTTTACTCCCTAGAGGTGGCTGCAGGAAATGCCCTATTGTATTCACATGATCTGTCTTTTGTGGTAGTTATTCTCTTTTTTTTTAATCAGAAACAGGGATTCATTATAGTTCTTTACTAAATCTTGGGCTTTTTCTTGAATTGTGAAATTCTCTAAAGTTTCTTTTTCCTTTCTAAGAGAAACTCTCTGTGACCTCATGACTTTGGAAGTGCAAGTTTTTTTTATGATTGTGTCATTTCCACATTATATAGCTCCCTATGGGGGAGAGTTAGCTCGGCTGAAGATACAATGGGTCTACTTTCTTTGACCTACTTCTGATATATGTCTGCACTCAAAGTAATAAAATTTCTTAGCTGTGAAAGTCTTTTGCTCAATTCTTTCTGCAACACGGGCAGTAATAATATCTCAGCTCTACAGGAAAATATCCAATGTTCGACAAACATTTGAATTATTTGCTTTGTGGTCAAAAAAAAAAAGCATTGTGCAATGATAGAACAAGGATAAGAAATCACTACGACTACCAGGGACGTACATACACTGAACAAAAATATAAACTCAACACTTTTGGTTTTGCTCCCATTTTGCATGAGCTGAACTCAAAGATCTGAAACATTTTGTACATACACAAAAGACCCATTACTCTCAAATATTGTTCACAAATCTGTCTGAATCTGTGTTAGTGAGCACTTCTCCTTTGCCGAGATAATCCATCCCACCTCACAGGTGTGGCATATCAAGGTGCTGATTAGACAGCATGAATATTGCACAGGTGTGCCTTAGACTGCCCACAATAAAAGGCCACTCTGAAATATGCAGTTTGATCACACAGCACAATGCCACAGATGTCGCAACATTTGATGGAGCATGCAATTGGCATGCTGACTGCAGGAATGTCTACCAGAGCTGTTGCCCGTTCAATGAATGTTCATTTCTCTACCATAAGCCATCTCCAAAGGCGTTTCAGAGAATTTGGCAGTACATCCACCCGGCCTCACAACCTCAGACAACGTGTAACCACACCAGCCCAGGACCTCCACATCCAGCATCCTGTCTGCCATCTGCCCTAAACTGTGAATACCAGGACTGATCCGTGAACAGAATGCCCCTCCAACGTGCTAGGCGCCATCGAATGTGAGCATTTGCTCACTCAAGTCGGTTACGATGACGAACTGCAGTCAGGTCAAGACCACGATGAGGACAATGCGTATGCAGATGAGCTTCCCTGAGATGGTTTCTGAAAATATGTGCAGAAATTCTTTGGTTATGCAAACTGATTGTTGCTGCAGGTGTCCGGGTGCCTGGTCTCAGAGGATCATGGAGATGAACATGCTGGATGTGGAGGTCCTGGGCTGGTGTGGTTACACGTGGTCTGCGGTTGTGAGGCCGGTTGGATGTACTTCCAAATTCTCTGAAACGCCTTTGGAGATGTCTTATGGTAGAGAAATGAACATTCATTGCACGGGCAACAGCTCTGGTAGACATTCCTGCAGTCAGCATGCCAATTGCACGCTCCCTCAAATGTTGCGACATCTGTGGCATTGTGCTGTGTGATCAAACTGCACATTTCAGAGTTGCCTTTTATTGTGGGCAGTCTAAGGCACACCTGCATGCTGTCTAATCAGCACCTTGATATGCCACACCTGTGAGGTGGGATGGATTATCTCAGCAAAGGAGAAGTGCTCACTAACACAGATTTAGACAGATTTGTGAACAATATTTGAGAGTAATGGGTCTTTTGTGTATGTACAAAATGTTTCAGATCTTTGAGCTCAGCTCATGCAAAATGAGAGCAAAACCGAAAGTGTTGCGCTTATACTTTTGTTCAGTGTATATATTATAGGATCTCATAGCAAAAGTTAGAATTGGCCCTCTGCACCTAGTTTCCTAGTATATGTGCATTAGTCAGTCCCAGGCAATTCAGAACAATGCAATGCCCTACATTTCTTACAAATGTACGCTTTTTTTTTAATCAAGTGGAAGAACTGTACACATTTGTAAAAAAAGATTTGTAAAAATGTTTTTGCAGTTCCTTTTGCTTATACGGCACCAGTATGTTCTGCTGTGCTTTACACAAATTATCAGTATTCACACTAGTTTCTGTGCCTAATGAGCTCCCAATCTAATATTTCCCAAGAGACACGCATTACAGACCAATTTCAGTTAAAGAGGTTCTCTGGGCTTTTACTATTGATGACCTATTTTCAGGATAGGTTATCAATATCAGATCGGCTGTGGTCCGACACCCGGCACCCCCGCCGATCAGCTGTATGAGGAGACGGCGAGCGCAGTGTGCACGTGGCATCTCCCTTCTCTCTTCCTGTCCACTGCTGCTGTCTATGCAAAGACCGATCTGATTTTGATGACCAATCCTGAGGATAGATCATCAGTAGTAAAAGCCCGGAGAACACATTCAACAATTGAGATTTAAATCCCTATGGGAAAAAAATAGGGAAACATATACACTCCAAGCAATTGCCCTCGATTGAATTTGAATCTATAACCCCTGGAGCTTCAAGGCAGCAGCACAAACCAACAACAATGAGGACGCATACCTCCTTCTTCCTAATTAACAATCTGGCAGTTATCCTTGTCTGCAATATTACAGATCCTGTATAGTAGAGCTGAAACCCAGTCGCTTTCTGCCATTCACACTGCAGACTGGTTGCATGACTAAGGCTACTTTCACACTAGCGTTAATATTTTCCGGTATTGAGATCCGTCATAGGGTCTCAATACCGGAAAAAAATGCTTCAGTTTTGTCCCCATTCATTGTCAATGGGGACAAAATGTAACTGAACAGAACGGAAAACTCCAAAATGCATTCCGTTCTGTTCTCATACCGGAGATCAAACCGCAGCATGCATCCGTTTTCTCTGACAAAATCTGACACAATAGAAAACGTCATTGTTGTGTTAAAGATAATACAACCAGATCCGTTCATAACGGATGCAGATGGTTGAATTATCAGTAACGGAAGCGTTTTTACTGAACCCTCGCAGATCCAGGAAAAACGCTGGTGTGAAAGTAGCCTTGGTTAGGAAGTTACTTCTACAGAAATAAAGATAGCTGGTGCAGTAATCCCATGTTTGTGTAAAATGCGTTATTATCGTTCTCTGTTTGTTTCCTTTATATATTTCATCAAGCTTTGAAGGGAGTCTGTCAGCAGTTCTGACCATGCAGAATTGATAACAGCACTAGGAGATTTTGTGGAGATTTTATTATCAGGAGTAGTGCAAATATTAACTTTTAGGCTACTTTCACACTAGTGTTTCTATTTTCCAGTATTGAGATCCGGCAGAGGATCTCAATACCGGAGAAAAACGCTTCAATTTTTTTCCCATTCATTGTCAATGGGGACAAAATGTAACTGAACAGAACAGAATGCTTCAAGAAGCATTCCGTTCCATTTGGTTGCGTTCCCATACCGGAGAGCAAACCACAGCATGCTGGGATGCAAGTCAATGAGATGGATCCGTTTTCTCTTACACAATCAGACACAATGGAAAACATGTCTGTCCCCCATTGACTTTCAATGCTGTTCGTAACAGATGCAGATGGTTGTATTATCAGTAACGAAAGCTTTTTTGCCGAGTCCTACTGGATCCAGCAAGCACACTAGTGTGAAAGTAGCCTAATTCGTGCCGACATTGTTCCTGCAAATACTCTAGTGCTAGCTGAACTCTGCTCTGGGTAATGGTCATGGCATCCAACCAGGAGAGTGCCACAGCCGTCACTCAGAGCAGAGAGAAGGGCAATGACGTTCCACCACCTGGGCATTTGCAGGAACAAAATCTGGCAGAATAAAAGCTCATATTCACACTACTCCTGATGATAAAACCTCCAGAAAGGATATGTTTGTCTTTATTACCCCAGCTTCTATCTAGTGCTCTCATCCATTTTATATGGTCAAAACTGTTGACAGATTCCCTTTAAGCTGGCCATACAGATTAGATAAATGTTAGCTGAAACCACCAATTTCAATGGTAACGGCTGGAATTGGTGGTTTCAGGGGGGTATGATTTATAGGTTTCTATATGTCTGGTTAGGGCTAAGGTTAAGGCTAGCCATACACATTACACTTGTCTGACCAGCAGCTATACCCCCTAATTCCCCCCCTCCGCCATCACATAAACAATTGTAAAATTAAAGGGTAAGGTTGGCTTTACACATTATGTTCATACCCCCCTGAAACCACCAATTCCACCAGTTCATACGGTATAAACTGGCGGAATTGGTGGTTTCGGGGGGGGGGGGTATGAACATAATGTGTACAGCCAACCTTACCCTTTAATTTTACAATTGTTTGTGTGATGGGGGGGGGGGGAAGGTAAATGGGGGCGGTTTTTCTTAGGAGCTATTGTTTTCCTCTACAGTGTGTGATTTTCGAGTGCTTTCTGGCAGATTTTAGCCATAATTACTGTATCTGTTAGCTTTCCGAAGCAACACTTTCCTTTTGACACAATCCTATCTCTCCGATTGCAATCTGTTCTGGCCATATTTTTTATCCTATATTATTTTGTACAGTGAATTCAAAGAAAGTTGATGCATTTAGTAACTTCAACCACTAGAGGGGGAAATTGTACTACACATTTTACATCAAAACTGGCAAAGATTAGCTGTTTTTGCTATTGAATCTTTCCACCTCTGTAACTATTATCAAATATTTTTTTAGATTGTAAAGTCCTTGTACTTTTTGCATTATATTACAGTGTATTGCTAGACAGTGTAAGTGCTTATTGGAAGTTTTAAAGTTTAATTGTTGCACTCAACAGCTTTATGTATTTATGTTTTGCTACATTTATGCCTGTTTTGGATTTTTTAGGGTCAGGCTCACTAAGTTCTACAGCATTAGATTTTTTTTGAGCAGGACCGTATACAGTTCATAAGTTTATGTGCTCACACAGTGCTGTTCGAATGTACGTTTAAATGGATTTATGTTGTTTGTATACGCCATAACTCTCTATTTCTGATTTTGTAAAAGAAAAGGTTCCCAAGACCTGTTCCACACTTGCGTTGTTGTTTTCTGGTATTGAGATGCGGGCAGAGAATCTCAATACCGGAAAAAAAAGTTTTCGTTTAGTCCTCATGCATTCTGAATGGAAAGAGATCTGTTCAGGATGCATCAGGACGTCTTCTGTTCCAGCAGCATTCCGTTTTGTGATCGAACACAAAACCACTGCAAGCTGCAGTTTTGTGCCTGGTCATAAAAATGGAAAAAAAACGAATCCGGCAGTGAAAACAATGTAAATCAATGGTGATGGATCCATTTTTTTAGGAGCCTAAAGAAACGGATCTGTCACTCATTGACTTTCAATGGATTTAGTGACTGATCCGTTTTTTCTTCCGTTTTTATATACACAACCGCATCCTAACGGAACGGATGCATCCTGATGTGTAAAATCAAAATGGATCCGTGTAATTCCAGTAGTGAGATCCTCTGCCGGATCTCAATGCTGGAATTAACAACGTAAGTGTGAAAGTAGCCTTTTTTGTGTCTTTTTGGTCTTGAAAAAAAGTCAACATCTTTTTGCAAATATTAGTTTTGTGTTGTCAAATTTAATACCCGTAATGTTTTATCTTTCCATTCATTTTATCATACATTGATGGTTAGAGCATAGTTATAAGTACATTTTTTTCGATTTTTTAGGCCACAAAAATACTTTGTATGTGAAAATGAATTATTCTCTTTTTATTTTCCTAAAATCTTTCTATAACGTTTGTTAACTTTTGTTCAGTTCCTGTATAGAACTTGAACATGGAATTGTCTTATTGTTTGTAAAAGGCACTGCAATAAATATATAGCCTATATAGCCTTCACATATTTACAGACAGTATAACAAAGCAATCAACAATTCAGTCAGAGTTAGCGTCCGGCTCTCAAGAGCTTACAATCTGTGAGTAAATCTGGGTGATGACACAAGATGTAAAAGTGCTAGTTTTATACAACTATCCAGAGGGTGAACAGAGAATTAGAGAATGTGATAGGCAAGGATGCTAAAACTTTTGCAAAACTACAACTCCCATCATGCCTTGCTGTTGGCTGATAGCTGTAGGCTGTCCAAGCATGCTGGAAGTTGAAGTTTTGCAACAGCCGGAGGGCCGCAGGTTGGGCATCCCTGTGATAGGCCATCCAAAAAGTATTTATTGAGGTGTATTATGTCTGTCAATGCAAAGCTGTCAGGCAGTCTCTTAAATCCTGCCATGTCTCTGGCTTATGTACATACAGGGCAGAACTGGGTGCCATTGATCCTGTTGTTTGCTAACAAAGGGAGCCCCCTTCCTCAGAAGAAATTAAAGATTCAGCCCATAGAGCAAAGTGCCGCTGCAACCTTAAGTGCAATAATACATTGTTTCGCAAGAGCAACCCTTTCACTGCAGGGGACTAGTATATCAGAAAGGGGTTAAAATGTACAAAAATGAAATAAAATAAATCCTAAATAAACCTAGGTGGCAGACATACTGTAACTTATGCATGTGTTAGGCTCTGGTCACATTTGCATTGGAGGCTCTGTTCTGAGCCCTTTTTGCAAGCTCAGAGCCACTGAGTCAGGGTCAGAATAACCGATATGTTGACCAGAACTAGACAGACATTATTATAAATTAGACAGGTGTCAGTGGTATCCTGGAATGGCTCCCCCATGCTTCATTGTAAAAGGCCAGAGCCTATTGGAGGCTCTGATGCCTTTCACGGTATATTCCAATGTTGGCCTGCAGGTGGCAGCACTACACTGGAATATACTGAATCTTCTATTTATCAATGGATCTAATTCTATTGCTAAATAGAAGTGGCAATCTGATGATTGCATGTTATTAGGCAACTGGAGGCCTAAAATAAAGTATAAAAAAAATAAACAAAAAGAAAAGTTTTTTAAAAATCGAAATCAATAAAACAAAAAACTAAAATCACCCCCTTTTCGCAAGGATAAAAATTAAAATAACTAAGCAATAAGAAAATAAATATCATAGGCTTTGCTACATCTGAAAATGGCCATATTATTAAAATAATAAAAATATATCCCATACGGCAAACGGTGTAACAGAAAAAAAAAAAAATTTGCCATTTTTGGGTCATTTCATCTCCCCAAAACTTTTAAATATATGATCAAAAAGTCATACACACCCAGATCATCCCACATAGCTCCTCAGAGCTAACTATAAAAGTTATGGAGGTCAGAATATGCTAATGAAAAGAAAAAGAAAATTCCAGCATTTTTTTTTTTTTAGTATTACAATACAAGAAAAACTATATAAATATGGTAACATTGTAACCGTACTGACCCAGAGACATAAGGGCACTGTAGTTTTACTACATAAGGACTGCCGTACACCATTTGAAATTGCCAGCTTGAAATTGCCAGCAATTTCCAGCTTCCCAGTTCCCACTAAATTGTATGTAATAGTAATTGGTGCCAATAGAAAGTGCAACTTGTCCTGCAAAAAACAAGTTCCCATATGGCTATGTGAATGGAAAAATACATTTTTATGGCTTTGGGAAGGCAGAGAGTAAAAAACAAAATGCAAAAATGGAAATTTGCAATCCTGAAAGGATTAAATACAGTGCAAACATGCAAGAAATATGAAAATGAGAAAACAGTCCTGAACATGGCTGGAGGCTGGCGGGCGAAAATATTCGAAGTTCGCGTTCGCCCCTATACTTTATCATTGAGTCAACTTTGACCCTGTACCTCACAGTCAGCAGACACATTCCAGCCAATCAGCATACCCTTCCTCCCAGACCCTCCCACCTCCTATCAAAAAGCAAGGACGGCATCCATCTTAGATTCATTCTGAAGCTGCAGTGTTAGTAGTTGTAATTGCAATGCGATTAATATAACCTGTATTAACCACTTGAAGACCACAGGTTTATACCCCCCTCGTGACCAGGCCCTTTTTTACAAATCCGCACTACACTACTTTCACCGTTTATTGCTCCGTCATACAACTTACCACCCAAATGAATTTTACCTCCTTTTCTTCTCACTAATAGAGCTTTCATTTGGTGGTATTTCATTCTTGCTGACATTTTTACTTTTTTTACTATTAATAAAAATGTAACGACATTTTTGCAAAAAAATTACATTTTTCACTTTCTGTTGTAAATTTATTTTTTAAAAACTACATTTCTATATAAATTTTTCACAAAATTTATTGTTCTACATGTCTTTGATAAAATAAAATCCAATAAGTGTATATTTATTGGTTTGGGTAAAAGTTATAGTGTTTACAAACTATGGTGCAAAAAAGTGAATTTCCGCATTTTGAAGCAGCTCTGACTTTCTGAGCACCTGTCATGTTTCTTCAGGTGCTAGAATGTCAGGATAGTATAAATACCCCCCAAATGACACCATTTTAGAAAGAAGACACCCCAAAGTATGCGAATTCAACTTAGAGCTGGGTTCCTAATGGTTGGCTTGCTAGAATATAACGAAGATTGAGAATATAGCGCTATATTCTCAATCTTTGTTATATTTTAACAATACAACCATTAGGTACTCCAGCTCTAAGTTGAATTCGCAATGCGATTAATGCAGGTTATATTAATCGCATTGCGATTACAACTTACCACACTCTGCGTCAACTATCACTATTGTGGCCAGAAAGAGTCCTGTGGGTTTCAAAATTCACCTGTCTATTGAAGTCTGTGGCGGTTCGCACTGTTCGCATGTTCACGAACATTTGTGGAAGTTCGCGTTCACCGTTCGCGAACGGAAATATTTATGTTCGCGACATCACTAGTAGTATCTTGTAAAATAAAACAGGACTGTATAATGCATTATCCTAACCTTTGAAACCACCTCCTATTACTTTGTATTCTGTAAGATCTGCATTTACAAATCTTAAATCATCTTTCTGCTGTTGCGCCATGATATATAGCAAGTATGTTGTTCAGCCAAATGGAAAGGAACAATGGCGCTGTGACATTGTCACCGATAACACTGCAGAAATGTTTCATCCAATTAGGGGAGTGAATTTTAATATATTCACTAAATCAGCACTCTTCGCTTTCAGTCCATGGTAATTTTCTTTCCAGAGAGAATAATTTATTTTGAATAAGTTCTATCTGCAAAATAAAAGTCCTGTTTTGCTGCAGCCATAGCAACGCATTGTTGGATCGTCCAGCAGTCAGGCGGTTAATTACTTCTATCGTCTTAAGATTCTTATGCCATGAAAAGGAAACTATTTTCCCTCATGTTGTGGACGCCTCTAACTTGTGCATAAGCTGCAAAGGTTCAAGGGAAATTGTCACATATTTAGTTCTAGTTCTATTAAATAGATGTCAAGTATTTAAAGGGTTTGTCCAGGATTAGAAAATCATGGCTTTTTAATTCTAAGAACAGCTCCATGTCTGTCCATGGATTGTGATTAGAATTACAGCTCAGCTCCATTGAAGTGAATGGGACTGAGCTGCAATACCACACACAACCTCAGGATAGGTGTGGTGCTGTTTTTAGACAACCCCTTCAAATGACATATAATATGTTGGCTCTTTTTTTTCTATTTTCCATTGGTGTGGGGGGTAATTATTTTTTGCTTTTGAAATTTTTCCTAGGGGTGTCCATATTCGTTTTTTTGTGTGTTTACACAGATAGTAAAGAGATTAAGGAAATAGAAATAGCAAACTCTCAAGAGATCTGGCTCATTGCCCAAAACAATTGCCTTAGAAGCCATTTTTCTGGCCACTTGGGTATAGGCACGCTAA
Organism: Bufotes viridis; assembly: GCA_033119425.1. Classification (NCBI taxonomy): domain Eukaryota; kingdom Metazoa; phylum Chordata; class Amphibia; order Anura; family Bufonidae; genus Bufotes; species Bufotes viridis. Next base: position 132,477,203 of record CM065595.1, on the reverse strand, counting down.
ATTTGGGCAGGCACTTTATATAGCTGTCGGCCGAGAGCTATCTCTCCCAAAGCCCTATCAACTCCCCCTACACATACTGTAAGAGGGTGCAAGGTGTTGTATTTGATAGCAGGTACGTGTCATCGAGGTTGCTGGCCTCGGTGAGGTAAGAGCCGGGGTTTTTGGTCTGCAGCAGCTAGTGCTGCTCTGTTAAATAGCATGGCTGCAAAGCCGATCCGGGCCGGCTCTTACTGGGAGCAGCTAAAGAGTAGGGTGGGTGGCTGCTCCCCACGGTCCAGTCCATGTTTTGGGGCTGGGTATAAAACGCAGCCAGCAGCTGTGTCTGGGTGTGTGTGATTATCCTGGAGCCTGCAAACAGGGCTGAGGAATTCTCTGTCCTGGAGGAAGGAGCTCAGCAAGGTGGTGTTGCCCTGCGACCTGAAGGTGGAATCGCCTGCGGCTGAGCCGACTGCTAGGTGTGAACCCGCACCTAAACCACCCAAGGTGACTGGACCGTGTGTTGGCCTGTTTTTGGTTTTTCCACATGATTTCTGTTGTGTATGAACTGTCACCAAGAGACTGTTTTCATTTCTGGTGTGCAAGTGTGAATAAAACACTGTTTGATGCACAATCTGGACTCCTTGTTTTGCCTCTAAACTGCACCCGCACCGCTGTCTACCAGAGCGACTCCCCACAATACACATTCAGTTCGGCTGAATGTCTATGTGTATTCAATGGGAGAGAGAAGAAAACCTAATTTTCCTCATTTTTCTATCATCATCCCCCAACCTGGCGTCCCCACAGTGTTATCCTGCTGCTCGCGCTGTGCCCCCAATACCCCCAAATACTTTCCTCAAGAAATATTACTACCCCCCCCCCCCAATAGTGCTCTTCCAAGTCCCACAAAAAGTAATTCCCTTCTAGAATGCCCTCATTAGTAATATTGCCCCCTACAGTGTCCCCAACAATGATATGCTCCCCAAGAGTGCCCCCATTATTAGAAGAGCCCTCCAGTATTAATAATTCCCTCACAGAGCCCCCAGTAGAAATAAGGCCCCCCCTATTGTTCCCCCAGTGGTAATAAAGCGCTCTACAGACCCCTCAGTAGTAATAAGGCCCCCATAGTGTTCTTAGTAGAAATAAGGTGGATCTATAAGTCACTCCTATAGAGCCCCCAGTAGTAATAAGAACACCTATAATGTCCCCCTACAGTGCCCTCATTATTTATAATGCCCCTGAAGTCCCCCCTGTAGTTATATTCCTCCCTTTATTGTCCTTAAAAATTATAATATCTCAGCCCCTCCACTATATAGTCCCATATAAAAAACACTATTTCCCTCCCTCCGCCATAGAGTCCCATGAAAATAACATCACGCCATCCCTCCAGCTCCCTCCAATATACAGTCCCATGTAAATAACATCCCTCTCTATCTACAGCCCCCTTCAAAATACAGTCCTATGTAAATAACCTCACTTCCCTCCTATCAGCCCTTCCAATATACAGTCCCATGTAAATAATATCACCCCTCCCCAGCCACCTCCAACATACAGTCCCATGTAAATAAGATCACCCCTCCCCAGCCACCTCCAACATACAGTCCTATGTAAATAACTACACTCCTTCCCTCAGCCCCCTGAAAAATGTAGTCCATTGTAAAGAACATCACCCACTCCCACAGCATGATCTGTCGGAGGAAAATGGGGACCTCTCCATACACATTAGAGTGTCAGCCCAAACCTGCTGCTTGGCCAACAGAATACTCATGTGTATGGGAGCCGTAAAGGTTTTTTTTAAGTTTTTAATGTAATGACCTATCCTCAGTATCTGATCAGTGGGGGTCTGACACCCGGGAGCCCCACCGATCAATAGTTTGAGACGGCACCGATGCTCCCGTAAACGCGCCGCGGCCTTTTCTCTGCTTTTCCTAGGCCATGTGTCGTCACGTTAATCAATCACGTGGCCTAGGAGCAGCTCAGTCACATAGAAGTGAATGGGGCTGAGCGAGATACCAAGCACGGCCGCTATACAATGCACGGTGCTGTGCTTGGTGAGCTGAGAGAAGGCGGCGGCGCTCACAGGAGTACTGGTGCTTTCTCGAACAGCTCATTGGTGGGGGTCCCGGGTGTCATCAGTAGTGAAGGGGGGACTGCTGAGGGGCTAGTAACAAGACTGGGGATAATCTGCAGGTGATCCATTTAGATAATAATGCAGATCTGCCTCTGTGCCAGGATCTCGTACATACAAATAACTGCTGTACACCTGTGCCCACAGCCCACCCTGGCCGGACCGGACCCTCCATGCCAAGTAGAAAAGTTTACACTGTGCAGGTGCCCCACTCTCACACAGGGAGCCCCCACCAGCTCGTTCTCCGCTATCCTTCGGCTTCCCGAACAAACCTGCTCTGCTCCTGGCTGCACACGCCGGCTCTCTGCAGGCTGCCCGGCCATACACAGACTAGAGGTGGCCCACACCCGTGAGGTCCCGTCCCGCGCTCCTCTGTTCCCGACTTCATTCCCGCACAAACCAGAATTGGCTGGTGCAGCTTCAGTGCTGATAATGTTGTGACGTCACGTAAGCGCGCAGTGTGATCCAAACGTGCTGCCAGGCCTGCCTCTTGCCAATTACTTAAAGTGACCATGCCTGAGCAGATCCGCTGTCCCGACACCCTGTTAAGAACTAAAAAGGACTTCTGGCCGTCCATGCTGGCCTTGCGCCGGACGGAGGACCAGGAGTCTAAAAAAACTTGAAAGATTAATAAAGAAACTCTCTAGTTTATTATTATAGACATGATCAGAGCTGAGACGACTTGTAGGTATAGAGGAAAGCAGCCGGGACCCCCATATTCAATCATCTGGTAGCATCTTGCTGCTGTGTAAGCAGGTAATATTTTAATGTATCCATATGGTGGGCCCCCAAAATAGATTTTACTGGTGGACCCTAGGCACCCCAGCCCGACACTGCCTCCAGCAGTACAATTAAGTGAGATGATGCTCCTTATCCTGTATATACAGTACAGCAATGCTGAAAAACAGAGAGCAGGTAGCAACCGCAACCGTTATGTAAAAAATTATTACCAAATATCTGAAAAAAATATTTTAAAACTTGTTTTAAATAATATTATCTCAGCTGCTTTGCAGAATCTTACAAAAAAAACTTGCTTTGTGACAACCTATTTCGTCACAAAGTGCATTTCTTTGTAAGTAGTAGATGCAATGACAGGGAATGACGATTGCGCCGCCCCCATCATTGTGTCCCTTAGATGCCGTATTCATACATGATTGCGGAATCTGATATAAATAACAGGGTGTAAAATAAAAAAATAAAAAATAAAAGAAACATACCTGATCCATTTGCTCGTGACGGGCCAGCCGCCATCTTGATTAAAGATCTGGCTCGAAATCTTGTGCGGCCAGTTATGACGTCTATTAATATCTAGTGACGTCTGGACAATATTCACATTCGCGATATTTCACAAATTCTTGGACAAATATCCGCCATAAATTTGCAAATTCGCAAATTCGTGATCTCCAGTTATTTACTTGATTGCGGAAAATTGGCAATGTAATATATTCGCGATAAAAATTTGGAATTGGAATATTCACGCTCAACACTAATGACGTCATCACGTTGGCTGCTGTGGTGACATCACATGTCACAGCGCATGGGATTTCATGTGAGATCTTCAAGCAAGATGGTGTCGGCCTGTCGCTAACAAATGGATAAGGTAAGGTGTTTATTTTTGTTTTTTACACTATTTCAGGTTAAATAGATTCGCTACCACAAAGCATGAGAAAATACGGATTTGGGACAAATCGAATTGACTTAATAGACTTCGATTCACTTGGTGCTAAATATTATAATATATACATTTTCTGTTGATACATTCCTCTTTAAAGCACATAATCATACCTCCCAACTTTGTAAACAAACAAAGAGGGCCACAGCAATTTTTCTCTGCACTAGGCCACGCCTCTAACTCCGCCCAAAACATAACTATACACCTAATCCCACCCAGTCCCCTTAATACTCCACATAGAAATGTTTCCCCCTTTATGCCACCGCACAATATTTATGCCCACATTGTGCCTCCTTCACAGAATTATGCCCAGCTGTGCCCCCAGTAATATTCCCAGTTATGTGCCCACAGTAATATGCCCAGCTGTGCCTCCAGTAATATGCCCAGTTATGTGCCCACAGTAATATGCCCAGCTGTGCCCCCAGTAATATGCCCACAATGTGCCCCCAGTAATATGCCCAGCTGTGCCCCCAGTGATATGCCCACATTGTGCCCCCAGTAATATGCCCAGCTGTGCCCCTAGTGATATGCCCACATTGTGCCCCCAGTAATATGCCCAGCTACGCCCACAGTATTATGCCCAGCTTTGTCCCCAGTGAAATGCCCAGCTGTGCCCCCAGTAATATGCCCACATTGTGCCCCCAGTAATATGCCCAGCTACGCCCACAGTAATATGCCCAGCTTTGTCCCCCAGTAATATGCCCACACTGTGCCCCCCAGTAATATGCCCACATTGTGCCCCCCAGTAATATGTCTCCCAGTAATATGCCCACATTGTGCCCCCCAGTAATATGCCCACATTGTGCCCCCCAGTAATATGCCCACATTGTGCCCCCCAGTAATATTTCTCCCAGTAATATGCCCACATTGTGCCCCCTAGTAATATGCCCACATTGTGCCCCCCAGTAATATGTCTCCCAGTAATATTCCCACATTGTGCCCCCCAGTAATATGCCTGTTAGGATTATTTTCAAATAATCAATGATTGAGGGACATGGTGATCTGAATTCAAAAAGGTAGGTCCAGTTTATTCCTGTTGGCAGAGAGACAATCAAAAAAGTACCTCAGGCGTGCTAAGATATTGTCTGCCAATTACCAGTACACAGGCTGTATTATAACGCTTCTGACGGCAGCATAATGGAAAATGGTTTTGTCTACAGTATGTAGCTTACTTGCGGTTTCATATAGGGCATAAGGCAGGTGTTAAGCAGATCGCTACCCCAGATATCTTTGCGGTCAACTTAATTTCCTGTAAGCAGCGAACTTCACAAAGTTAGCAAAAAAGCAAGAGATAATATTAAATTTTAACTCATTAATGATAAAAATTTTAAAGTATAAATCTTCCCAACAATGCCGACATTGTGCCCCCAGTAATATGCCCACATTGTGCTCCCTAGTAATATGCCCACATTGTTCCCCCAGTAATATGTCCACATTATGCCCCCCAGTAATATGCTGTGCCCCCAGTAATATGCCCACATTGTGCCTCACAGAATGTAAAAAAAATAAACACCACATACTTACCTTTGTAACACCCCAGAATGATGCTACCACTCCTGTTTCTACTGTCTGTTTTGGGCTAACACACTGTCATCTATGTATTCTGTTCCAGGTTCACCACAATGTGCATCTATGATATTGTTATTTAACTGTTATGAATGTAATTTACCTGGTTCACCAGCAGGTGGCAGCAAATATAGCAGATCTATCCTTAGACGGAATGGAACTCATCATTCCATTCTCCCCCCTTTTGGGCAGAAGTGGGCGAGTTCTGCTTGCTACAGAAGGAGGTGGGGAAGTTCTAGATGATTCCGGTTTAGACTCCATGTTAAGGCTGACAGGACACTAACCTATTCCTTGGCTGAAAGTAAGTCAGAGTAAAGAGTGGAGGGCAGCAGAAAGAAGTAACGAAAGTCATTAAGCTAGCTTGTCATTCAAGTAAAGCTTCCATTGTACTTCATCTCATGGTTTGGACTCAAATTATTCTTCAAATCCCTCAATTATTTCTCATTTTCATTGCTTTGGAGCCAAAGCCTGGGGTTCAGTGGTATCCAGGTAGGAGCACCGTGACACACCTAAAGATACATTAAGGCTGCACTACACCACTTGGCATTCCGACTAAACCTGGAAGGCGATATAGAGGGCCCTGGGCGGAGGTGGCCCATTGCACCTTCTTCCTAGCAGCAGCAGCAGGACATCGGCTGCTCTAGTCTGTGAAGTAGGCGGAGCCTAGCCTGACTGCTGGCCGGCCCTGCCCCCCGCACAGACCAGATGTTTGGAGAGCCGGCAGGAGGGAGGAATAATGAAGCAGGGAGCCGATGACTGCTCACTGCTTTATTATAATACACAGGCAACTGTCTCTACTTCCTATGGATGCAGAGACAGCTGCCATAAAGCAGGACATACCTCCCTCGTACCGGGACAGTGGGACTGCCACTGAAATACGGGACTGTCCCACCGGTTCCGGGATGGTTGGGAGGTATGCATAACGAGTGGATCAGGGTACACTCATTTCCAAGTCCTAACATATTATTATACATGTTTCTACCAGTCAGCACACTCCATTAGGGTATGGCCACACGGTCAGGTTTCTGCATGCAGTTTTGGAAGCCAAAATCAGGAGTGGATCATAAAAGGAGAGAAAGTATAAAGGACGGATATGACTTCTCCTATTTTTTTTAATTCACTCCTGGTTTTGGCTTCCAAAACTGCATCAGGAAACCTGACAGTGTGGCTGTGCCCTTTAAGGGGTTGTCCGCTTTTTATTAATGATAACCTATCCTCAGGATAGTTTGAAGAGAACACAGTGCTCATACGAGAGCTGCCTTCTCAGCTTAGTTTACCTGCTCACAACAGAAGTTACAGTGGTGAGCAGGTATAATTACAAGTGTGGCATCCCTATTCACTTCTATGGCATGGCTCTGTAGTACTCATTTGAACAGTCACAGCTGTCTCATAGAAGTGAAAGGGGATGCCATACTTGTAATCACACCTGCTCACTACTGCAATTGCTGTCCCGAGCAGGTAAACAGAGCAGAGAAGCCAGCGCTTTTGTGAGCGCTGCCTTCTCTTCAAACAGCTGATCGTCGGGAGTGCTGGGAGTCGGACCCCCACCAATCTGATATTGATGACCTATCCCAAAGATAGGTCATCAATAGTAAAAGTCAGACAATCCCTTTAAAATGATTGATAAAATTAAAGGGTTGAGTTTGCATTGCTAGGTCATAAGTTGCTTGTGTGGTGCACACAGGCAACAAGTTGTCACTTGTGTTGGAACAGTAGCTAGGGCTCTAGTAGAACTGTAATTTACAGAGGTTGTGACAACATTAAATGTTATCTTAATATAATTCAGCATGAAAAGTAATTACTGTTGTACTTTACTCCCTATTACAAAAATGCTACAGATGTGAGATATTCGCCTTACTTTGTTATAATAGTGCACCCTGGTGTTCAATCTGTATAGTAATGTGAATGACACTTACTGAGGTCATTCACACATTCTCAGTTCCATCCTTCAAGTGCCACCAGCCATATCTGCAGTTGGAAGCTGTGGCAGTTACAGGGAGAGTGCTGTAGTAGAAAAGACCCCCCCCCCTCCGAGCTGTGATAGGTAGAGAGCTGCAGGAGGAAGGACAAACCAGCTGAACTGATCTGGCAGAGTGGTTCCAGCTTTATTAGATGTCTGATTTTTTTACATCAATCGTGGCATAAGTTCCTCAACCCCAATGCAAAATCTTCTTCTGTGGTAGAGGGGCATTCGGCCTCCTCAGACACCAGAGTCTTTGTTACCTTTGTACCACATAATAACATTGTCCTGGCCAACATTTGTTCAATTGTGAGATGGGGGGACAGGTCTCCTTGTCTGAACACTGTTTGTGTAGATTCAATTAAATGATCTGGACTGACATTCTGCTGTTTGGCCACAAGATGCCACTGTTTCCTAAACACTGCTTATATTTCCATATTCATGAGAGGTGGAGTTACTCAGAGCCTTGAGAGGAAGAGAAAGGAAGCAGCCATCTTAGAGGGAGCTGAGACTGAGGAACTGTGTCAGCAGAGGATCCAACAGCATCCAGGTGTGAGAGCACCCCTCAGTGACCAGAGCGGTAAGTGAAGCTGATCGTGTCCAAGACCCTGACCCTATCCAGAGGAATGAGGATTGCTTTCAGGAACGCTGATGAGAGCTAAGGAGCAAAGCGACATACACTGCGGGACCGCATGCTTGTTGGAGAGGCATTTGTTCAGTTCAGAGTCACCAGTGGAGGCAGAGCAGACCCATTTCTGTAAGATCGTGCACGCACCTCATTACAGTGTTGGCGCCTAGAGGCTCTGTCTCTGTCAGGCCACAAGTGTTGCTGATGTTCATTGCAAGGACTCCATAATTTAAAGGGAACCTGTCACCGGGATTTTGTGTACTGAGCTGAGGACGTGGTTTGCTAGATGGCCTCTAGCACATCCGCAATATCCAGTCCCCATAGCTCTGTGTGCTTTTATTGTGTAAAAAAACAGATTTGATACATATGCAAATGAACCTGAGATGAGTCCTGTCCCTGAGATGAGTCACGTACAGGACTCATCTCAGGTTAATTTGCATATGTATCAAATCGTTTTTTTTACACAATAAAAGTACACAGAGCTATGGGGACTGGATATTGCGGATGTGCTAGCGGCCATCTAGCAACCCATGTCCCCAGCTCTATACCCAAAATCCCGGTGACAGGTTCCCTTTAAAGGGACATTTCACATTGGAGAGCTGATAAACTTCCCCACAAACTCAAGCCAGGCTGGCGTTTTGCTCAGAAGGGATACTCAGGCATTTGCTACAAGACCAGTTATATGAGGGGGAATCCTGTAGAGCTTTGTAAGATTGTAAGCTGTTGTGCTGCACCGCAGGCTAGCCCCTACCACACAATAGTGTTGATCACGAATTTTCAAATTGCGAATTTTAATCGCGAACATCGGCACTTCGAGAATTCGCGAATATTTAGAATATTGTGAAATATATTCGCAATCGCGAATATTTGTTTTTTTAAATACCAGCTTATGCAAATTTTTATGCAAATTTTATGCGATTTTATATATGCAAATTTTCGCAATCAAGAAAATAATGGCATTATTTTCTTGATTGCGAAAATTTGCATATAAAAATTCGCATACAATTCGCATAAAAATTAGCGTAAACTGGTATTTAAAAGATGCCTTTTAAATACCAGTTTATGCAAATTTTTATGCTAATGTCATGCAAATGTTTACGCTAATTTTATGCGAATATTTATATGCAAATTTTCGCATTCAAGAAAATAATGACTGGGGATTAGCAAATTTTCAAATATATGGCGAATATTCACCCAAATATTCACGAAATATTGTGAATTCGAATACTGCCCCTGCCGCTTATCACTACCACACAACCAAACAGTTATTCTTGTTTTTTTAGGGTAATAACAGGTAAGGTGTGGCAGTTTACTTGTACCTGCCAGTAGGTAAATTACCGCATTTTCCTCCTGCATCCATCGGAGGGCGCCATGCTGTGCAGCACAAGGGTCTCAGCCTTCGGGCTGGATACATGTAAATTTATTGTATATTCCCAGTATTTGTGGTTGTGTTCATTACCACGTTTAAGTAAAATTCAGTTTTGGCCAAAGCTGTTGGATGAGTTGTTTTCCTCATTCGTGACTTCGCTGTATCCTGGGGAGCCCACCCCGACACATGGCTTACCCAGTGACATTGCATATTCCCTTGTAGTACTATATCCAATACCTTGCTGTTTTGCCAGTCCACGAGTATTTGTGATCAATGGAAACTATTAATGTATGCCCTTACATACAGAGTAGTAGGTAATAGGAAGGACTTACATTCTTTAAAGTGGTTGTGCAAGAATATGGGGGTGGGTTTGGCTACTCCCCCATGCTGCGGTTTGCTCTCCGGTAGGAGAATGGAACGGAATGCAGTTTGGAGCACTCCGTTCTGTTCAGTTACGTTTTTTCCCCATTGACAATGAATGGGGACAAAACAGAAGCTAGTGTGAAAGTAGCAATATTATATAATACAGTGACATCACTACATTTATTATTCTTACATTTCGACAACACTATATCTGTCATTAAACAAAACGTATTTTATCATTTTCATTAGAACATGTCGTGTATTGCAGAGAACCACTTTTCTTGGCAGTTATAATTCACGTTTTATTTTCAATTTGAAGATTACATTTTTACAAGACACGGCACAGCAGCAGAATCCTAAAAAGCTCTAAGAAAAATATCTTGAAAAATGAAGTTGTACTTCAGTACGACATCCAAAATGCTTCCCAGCAGCGCAGAGTCTTACTCAGTCTGATGCGAGCTTTGGGGATGATGTGGCATAAACACCAGAGACGTACACACAGCGTTTGCGATGTAAATCCAAAGATCACCTGGGAATCGCATAAGACGCCTTGAAACATTAAAGGCATCAAGAAAGAAAGCACTGAGTGAGAAATAGAAGGATATAACGATTAACTCAACTTGAACAGGATTTATCTTGAAGGGAATTTTAGTGTAACATTAGATGAGCTGGTGGTAAAATATTATAAACTGTAATTCTAACGCGTTTCAATTGCTATTGTTCAAAATGAATACTTGTCAAGTGTAGTTTTCCAATTGTAAGATAAGCAAACCTGTACTGACTCAATGCTGTACATGTGGCCTTCAAGTACTTTGCCTTCTGTGTTTGGAACAGCTTTAATAAATTCTGATAAAAAGGATATAAGATGTTTAAGGGCTCGTTCATTTCGCTGATAGACTTCCGCTAATAATTTCTGTTGTTCTGTTCTATCATAGAAACAGAAGAGCAAAAATCCTGGAAGTGTTGGCTCCTTCTGCACCCCATTGACTATAAATAGGCTACTTTCACATCTGCGTTGTGCCTACCAGTTTTAAGATCAGGCACATGGTGTCAGAACTGCAGCACAACGCGTCATTCATTGTCAACGGGGACAAAACTGAACAAACCGGTACAGAGTGCACCAGAATGGATTCCATTTCAGTTTGTTGTGTTCCCATGCCGGACACAAAATCACTGCAAGCAGTGTTTTTTGTCTGTTGCATGGGAAACTGAACATGCCGGATCTGGCATGAAAAACCATGTAAGTCAATGGTGCTAGATCCCGTTTTTTTCGATCAGAAAAAAACGGATTTGGCGCAGATTGACTTACAGTGGTTTTAGTGCAGATTTGTTTGTTTTTTTCACTTTCGATATAATACAACCGGATCCATTTTGAACCGCTGCATTCTCCGCAGTGGAGTGCTCAGTCATTGAAGAGAATGCGGCTGAGCTGTGATACAAAGCACAACCGCTATACAATGTACAGTGCTCTACTTGGTTAGAAGAGAGAAGGCCGCAACGCTACTGTTAGTACTAGTGCCTTCTCATACAGCTGATCGGGGGGGGGGGTCCTGGGTATTGAACCCCCACCAATAAGATACTAATGACCTATCCAGAGGATAGGTCATTAGTAGAGTTGAGCGAAGTTATTAAAACTATGATTCGGCTGCTTCACCGAATTTCACATAGTAATTTGCTTATTGACGAATTACTTCATCACAAAGCACTTTTCTTTGTCATTAAACCCCTTAGATGCCGCGTTCAGCACTGATCTGGCAATCTGATGTAAAAAGGTGGCCTTTCAGGGATTTAAAAAAATAATAATAAAAATACTCACCTCATCCGTTTTAGCGTGAAGACGCTGCCTCGGCCATCTTTATTGAAGATCCTGCGCAATATCTCACGTGGTGTGTAATGACAAGACAGGTACAAATTCTTTTTTTTAAATTCACTCCTGGTTTTGTCTTCCAAAACTGCACCTAAATGTGTGGTCGTGCACAGCACGTTCCACATCTAGCTGCCCAGCACAGGTAGACAGGTTTGATCTGTCTGGATAGGACTGTGAAGAAGTAATGATTCCTTCAATATTACACGTTATTGTTGTCATCCATGCATGACTTTGATTTGATAAAATAATATATATTTTTGCCAACCGACTCCTCCGCTGGAATATAACTCACAGAGCCATTTGAAAGCACGTTTTATAGTTCATAAAGTTAACAGAGGAACACATATGCTGAATGTTGTACCAGCTGGCGGCTGCCTTAATTGCTTTATAAATGGATGTTGAGAGTAGAAATATATCAGTGCGGCCAGTGGTGTAAATAACTCTTTTTGGCCCTTTTTTTAAATGAAATATTTTTAAAAAATGCTTCAAATTCTGTTTACAAGGAAGCAAGTCCTAAACCATCATTGGGGTCATTATGATTAATATACATCTAGATGCAAAGAGACACTTTTAGTTTTTTTTCAGGACCATTTTAATTTCCGAGTCCACCACTGCCCTTAGTTCTACAGATCGTTGGGGTTCTCAGCAGACAGACCCTTATTGATGACATCTTGTGTTAGCAATGTCCCCATATCTTTTTCTAATTGAACATTTTATGTCATAGCACATGATTTAACTTTGTATTTGAATTGTATTTGCACATTAAGAGGAATAAAGGAATACTTCCATAAATTGAAATGGATAAGGGCGGAGGGATTTGAGATGCTAATGTCTGTAAAGTGCTGCGGAATATGTCAGTGCTATATGTCAGTGAAATTAATAAAATAAATAATTGAATAATAAAACAGTGCATTGCTATACTGTGTGAAGGACACTCTACTGTTATAGTACCAAGAAAGATAATACAACTATAGATCGTGTCAAGCATCAGCAGCGGTATAGCTCATCGTATGAGTGGATTACAGCAGGGCCAGACTGGCCTACCAGGATACCGGGATATTTCCAGGTAGGCCGCCGGCCCTGGGGCCGCTTCAGTGCTTCTTGCCTCCCCTCTTTTCCGCTGCCACGCGGCCTGCTTGCGGCCTGCCCTTTACCCTCCCCAGCCGTGACCCGCCCCTTACCCTCCCCGGCCAAGGCTTCACTGTCCTGAACGCGTACAGCGTCAGGATGTAGTGCGCGCAGACAGAGAGGATGGATCGTGACTTGGAGGAAGCGGCGGAGCAGATTCTGGTAAGTATGTTGGGGCCTGGGCTGGCCTGGGCCCTCCCCTGCCTGCCACTTATTGATCTGAGTGCCGATGGGGAGTCTAACTGGGGCTCTTTAGACTCTGAGGTCTGATGGCGGCAGGCTGACTGGGTCTGGGGTCTTTGGGCTGATCTGAGGTCTGATGGGGGCTGACTGAGGGTCTGATGGGGATCTTTGAGCTTATAGGATGTCTGATGGGGGCTGACTGGGGGTCTGATGGGGTCTTTGGGCTGATCTGAGGTCTGATGGGGGCTGACTGGTGGTCTGATAGGGGTCTTTGGGCTGATCTGAGGTCTGATGGGGGTGACTGAGATGTCTGTCTGACTGTCAAACTCTGCAGAGATGAGGGATGGCTGAAATAAATCATTACGGTGGTCCAGTCTGAATGGAGAAGATGAAGAAAGAGAACATCTACATCAAAGGAGATGTCACTGGATGTAAGAAGTATGGGCGTGATATATGAGTGGGGCTGTGGCTTGAGGGTGGGCGAGGACACAGGGGCCCCATGATCTCCTATTGCCCGGGGAAGTGCCCCTCCCGAGACCAGGCCCTGGATCCGCCACTGGGGCGGCGGCGGGGGGGCCCATGGATCAGTTTTGCACTGGGGCCCCATGGATTATGGATATGCCACTGGATGTGCCTGCACTTTCAGCCACATAATATTATTTCCTCTTAAAATCTATGCGGCCACGGACATTACCAGCCGCAACCGCGATGGCGCCATCCGCAGCTTCTGCGGCTTTTTATCAGCGGAGGATAATTACGCAATGCTATGGGGCTGGTATGTAATTTTTTCCAGGGCTGGTTTTCATACCCAGTCCAGCCCTGGATTCCAGTTGCTGGAATGTGCGTGCAGGAGGATCCATAGAGGGGTCGCAGCAATTGAGTTGGTCCCACAAATGCTAAGTTGGGTTCAAGCCTGAGGAATTGTGGGGGCCAGAGTAGTACTTGAAGTCTTGCTTATGCTCTTCCAACCAATGTCAAACATTTCTAGCCGTGTGAGATGTCACATTGTCTTGCTGAAAGATCTCAACCACCCCAGAGAAGACAATCAGCATGTGGGTGTACGTGATCTGCAAGGATAGATTCATACCCAAGTCAGTTGAGAGTGTCTTCCACATGGATGAGCAAGGCCAGAGAATGCAACAAAACATTCCCCAAACCATAACGTGGCCACCACGAGCTTGTGTTCTTCCAGCAATGGTTGCAGGGTATTTGTTCTCTGATATTTCACACCTGACATGCCAATGTCCATCCGTTTGATGAAGCAGGGAACGTGACTCTGGAGAAGGCAACCCTTTGCCAATCAGGAGAGGTCCAATTCTGATATTGCTGCAAATATTGAAGCCTTTTCTGTTGATGCAACTTTGTTAGAAGAGGTTCAGTAAAAATGCATCTGCTTCGGAGCCCATACGCAGTAGGGTTCCCCGAACTGTTTAGACACGGGTCTGGTAGCCCCCTGGTTTATTTTGCCAGTAAGCTGTACCAGTGTACCAATGTTGGTCTACCCTCACGCACCTTTGTAGCCGACATTCACTTCTCACATCAATGGCATGTGGTGCGCCACAGTTTCCACGTTCATTAATGGTCCCATTTGTCCACTTATGATACGCTCTCCCCACAGCAGCACACAAACATGCCTTAACCATGCACCTTCTCTGCATCGGCTGGCTCTTCTGATCTTGCTTACCTCTGTTACCACCACCTCTCTTGAAAACCAAGGTAATCCAATGATAAATGCAGCCTAGAAGAGAACAAAAGATAGTCATGCATCTGTGGGGTTTTCTCTTTTCACTCACTCTGCTTTCTCCATAACTTCTATAGACTTCAATGGAGAAGGCTATATGTGACAAGCTCTTCTAAATGTGCCTGCAAAGGTGCGTCGGGTGGTTGGGATGTTGGTCCCCACCAACTTTAAAGAGGGTCTGTAACCTCTCACAACATGTCTTTTTAGCAATTATTTGTAATATTGATTCTGGAGCATCTATTTGTTTGACTCTATGATGTGCCTTTCCTTTCCTTTATTAGCTCTGCAAGAAGTTATAAACGAATTACTAGCAGTTTGCAATGAAGGTGCAGCTGGGTGTTACCAGATGCAGGGCCGGCGCTTCCATAGAGGCAAGGGGGGCAATTGCCCCCGGGCCCCCGAGTCCTTAGGGGCCCCCACGCAGGGGCGGATCCAGGGGGGGGGGCAATGGGGCAATTGCCCCCCCCGATATTGTGGCAGCACCGGCGGCAGTGACAGGAGATGAACGCTTCCATTGTGGAAGCGTTCATCTCCATAGTGATCTGTATCGCTGTCCTCTGGACAGCGATACAGATCGCTGTGCAGTGCGGCAGGGGAGGAGAGGCGTCTCCCTCCCTGCTCCTCTGATAGGCTGCCGGCCTCGTGCCGACAGCCTATCAGAAGCGGTTCAGGCGGCGCGATGACGTCATCGCGCCGCCTGAGCAGAGGATAGAACGGGACACAGGCCGGAAGAGGCCTGCATCCAGCGCTGCAAGGAGGTAAGTAGGAGGGAGGGGGAAAGGAGCCTGCACATGATTTTGGGGGAGGGGAAGGAGCCTGCACATGATTTTGGGGGAGGGGAAGGAGCCTGCACATGATTTTGGGGGGAGGGGAAGGAGCCTGCACATGATTTTGGGGGGGAGGAAGGAGCCTGCACATGATTTTGGGGGAAGGGAAGGGGAAGGAGCCTGCACATGATTTTGGGGGAGGGAAGGAGCCTGCACATGATTTTGGTGGGGGTTGGGAGAAGGAGCCTGCACATGATTTTGGGGGTTGGGAGAAGGAGCCTGCACATGATTTTGGGGGAGGGAAGGAGCCTGCACATGATTTTGGGGGAGGGGAAGGAGCCTGCACATGATTTTGGGGGAGTGGAAGGAGCCTGCACATGATTTTTGGGGGGAGTGGAAGGAGCCTGCACATGATTTTTTGGGGAGGGGAAGGAGCCTGCACATGATTTTGGGGGAGGGGAAGGAGCCTGCACATGATTTTGGTGGGGAGTTGGGAGAAGGAGCCTGCACATGATTTTGGGGGGGTTGGGAGAACCGCATGATTTTTGCCTGCACATGATTTTTTTGGGGGAGGGAAGGAGCCTGCACATGATTTTGGGGGACGGAGCCTGCACATGATTTTGGGGGAAGGAGCCTGCACATGATTTTGGGGGGGAAGGAGCCTGCACATGATTTTGGGGGGGAAGGAGCCTGCACATGATTTTGGGGGGAAGGAGCCTGCACATGATTTTGGGGGGAAGGAGCCTGCACATGATTTTGGGGGAGGGGGACATGATGGGGGAGAGAGGAGACTCTGGGGGCACTATGGGGACAATACTGATGTATTTTATATGGGGGTAGTAGGATAATTTGTCCAGAATATGGGAGGATGATGGAAAAGTAGTAACTGAGATTTATTTTGTTGTCAAACTGCAGAGACGAAACCTGACGGTCTGGTCTGAAGGTCTGAAAGGAGAAGATGAGGAAAGAGAACATCTACATCACAGGAGACGTCACTGGATGGAAGAGGTAAGTGGGGCTGTATTTCTGTAGTGATGGGAGCTGGGGGGGGAGGAGATGTGCAGATGTGCTGGAGAAATGAGCCATGGGGTTGGGGGGGGGGGGAGAGATGTGCTGCTGCCACTGGCCCATACAGGGGAGAAATGTGCCATTCGGGGGAGGGGGGAGTATGCGGCAATGGAGGGGGCGGGGAGAAATTATGTGACGCGAAGGGGGTGATTGATGACGTGACACTGAGGGGGGGGGGCCCCTTATTGTTTTTCGCCCCCGGGCCCCATTTCACCTAGAACCGGCCCTGACCAGATGGGCGTGTATTACTGCACAGTGTTTTACTTCAAACAGTTTTTTCTCAAAGAGATGTTCAGATGAGTCAGACATAGATGCATGAAACTCAGTTTATTACTGCACAGTTTGACACTATCCAATCAGGGATGCCAGTGTCAGACTTTGCAGAGACATCTCCCAACTGGTAACATCCACCTGGACCTTGTAGACTGCTAGCAATTTAGCCATAACTTCTAGTAGGTATAATAAAGGATAAATGCTCCAGAATTGTTGTTACATGGGGAATGCAAGTAACTACCAAAAGGGACATGTCAGGAGAGGGGACAGCTTTTTTTTTTAGTAAAGTGCTCAGAGTAGTTTAACAAACAAGAATCGATATCTCACCGATCCCAAAAAACTCTTAGGGAGAATTTATATGTCCGTTTCATTTTCTGTTCTGCTATTATGCAGTTATGCATCTATTTGCATCAGTTACAGTTAG
The DNA here is from genome assembly GCA_033119425.1 of Bufotes viridis. Classification (NCBI taxonomy): domain Eukaryota; kingdom Metazoa; phylum Chordata; class Amphibia; order Anura; family Bufonidae; genus Bufotes; species Bufotes viridis. The sequence continues at coordinate 132,460,090 of CM065595.1, read as the reverse complement.
GTCCAGAAATATTTGGACAGCGACACAATCTTCATGATTTGGGTTCCTGCATATCACCACATTGGATTTGAAATGAAACAACTGAGATGCAATTAAAGTGTAGACTTTCAAGTTTAATTCAAGAGGTTAACAAAAATATCCATTTAGGAACTGCAAGCATTTTTGTACAAAGCTTCGTCATTTCAGGAGCTTAAAAGTAATTGGACAAATGAACATTACCATAAATAAAAATTGTAATATTTTGTAGAGAATCCTTTGCAGGCAATGACTGCATGAAGTCTGGAACCCATGGACATCACCAAACTTTGGGTTTCTTCCTTTGTGATGCTTTGCCTGGACTTTACTGCAGCTGTATTCAGTTGTTGCTTGTTTGTAGGTCTTTCTGCCTTAAGATTTGTCTTGAGCAAGCAAAATGCATGTTTGATCGGGTTGAGATATGGCGATTGACTGCCATTGCAGTGTATTCCAAACCTTTGCCTTAAAAAACTCCTGGGCTGCTTTCGCAGTATGTTTCCCCTATCTCTCTGATGGATTTTTTTATTTTCTACCTGCCTAATGATGGTCTGTTTCACTTCCACTAAGAGCTCCTTTGACCACATGTTGTGGGTTCACAGCAACATCTTCCAAATGCAAATGCCACACCTGTAATCAACTCCAGACCTTTTACCTGCTTAATGGATGACGGATTAACGAAGGAATAGCCCATGCAGCCCATTAAATAGCTTTTGAGATAATTGCCCAATTACCTTTGGCCCCTTGAAAATGAGGCAGCTACACATTAAAGAGCTGTAATTCCTAAGCTCTTCCTTCAATTAGAATGTGAATACTGTCAAATTAAAGCTGAGAGTCAACACTTTAAGCCCATATTGATTATATAATTGTATCTTGAATATGTTTTGGTAAACAGCTAAAATGCCAAAACTTGTGTCAAGTTCAAATATTTCTGGACCTAACTGTATGGACAGGATCTTATAAAAAAAAAACGGATCCTGCTCCTCATTTGGCATCTGAGCCAATTCCATCTGAGATAGGTTTTTTTAGATGAAAGAAAAAAAGTCCATGCAGTACTTTTTTTTCCAGTTTAGAACGGATCTTTGATGGAAATTACTTTTTATAGGATCCTGTTTTTTTTTCTTTCTATTCTTCTGACGGATCAGGAGGATGTAAAATGAACAGAGATATGAACTTTCCCTCATTCCAAAGCATTCCGGGCCTCAACTGATCTTCTCTGTCCAGGTCTGGTCTCGACTCTCAAGAAAAGCCCGTTCAGCCAATGACCCGTTGATCCTCAGACCCGTTGATCGGTCTACTGTACATCAGCTGTCAATTTGTATCAGTTTCCTATAGTTTAGATTTATAAAGCAGACAATATGTAGAGAAATAATCTTGTATTTTCATATTTTCTCCCTTACAGAGATAGAATTGAAGAACTGTGAACCTTTAAAGCGCTCCACGCTCTGCACTATTGTTCTTGGTAATGTCCTCTGCTTACAGCTTGACAGTAGTAATAAAACATTTATTTTGTACCATACTAATATCAAACAAATGTTCTGACAGGTGAAATCAGTCTAGATTTGTATACCCTAGCACAAATGGAGCTGTAAGCAGAAAACATGTTCTTCTGTTCCATTTTATCACTCTTCACCCTTCTATGGACAATAAGTTAAATCGGAATGTCTTGAGTATTTCTTTCTGAAATTATATGGTTTCTACTGTTGTAAATCTAGCTGTCTAGTTTTTAAAACATCCCTTGTGGTGGCCATATTGGAGATCCTTTCTGATGTTGTCTGTATAGACAATGCAACAGGCTGATTTTTGAAAGCTGAAATGAGTGGAAGTCAATGGTCAGAAAGGTGGCAATAGACTAATGTAGTCTCAGGAACATCAGAGATGGATAGCTTGTAGACCACATGACCCTACCTTGACATCTTCATTCACACTGGCTGTGCTTGGTATCGCAGGCTAGGCCCATTCACTTGTTCGTTTGACCAATGAACTTGACATCGCTGACCTAGGAAGAGGCTTTGGCACTCAACTGAGAGCTGCAGGTTCTTCAAACAGCTGATCAGATGCCCACCGAACAGATGTTGAGGATCTATCCTCAGGATAGGTATGAGCATTTTACTCCCAGAAAACCTCCTCAAAGGTGCTTTTGTTCAGTTTTGTAAAATCCTGGCTGCGTTCAAATGCGCAAATGAGCCTCTAGGAGCAAGAGCGACGTTGACATTACTCCTACAGGCTCTGCTCTCTCTGCAACTGCCATACCCTCTGCACTTTGATTGACAGGACCATGCAATGAAAACAAGATCAAGCTTGGCCCTGAGGTCTCCTAAAAGTCAGAGGGTGCTGCAGTTGCAGACAAAACTGAGCCTCTAGGTGTAATGTAATGTGTAATGTTAACATCACCATTGTTTCTAGGAACGTATTTGCATATATTATGGCTTCATTAATCTCAGCAATGCGGACATATATGAACATGGGACCAACACAGCCTCCAGCTGCCAAGAACACATGTGACAGGTCAGAAAAGTTTCATAGGTACAAATCTTTTGACAGAAGAAATCTAGTGAATGTATACCATTAATCACAGACCAGAATTAACTTAGGTAAATAATCCTTACATGTACAGATGTTCCATTTCTTACCTTTCTTCCTGGCTCAACATATGAGATGTAAGGCAGAAGATGACCAGCTTTTTAATAAAACATGATCTTGTGATATTTTTGTGATATTTTGTGATATTTTGTGATATTTTGTCATGAGATGCTCATGCTTTATGTTTCTGTCCGTAGCCGCCCAGTGGTTTCAATATGAATTGCAGCCTGCCTAGGGTTTCGCTAGCATTTTTGATACAGTAATAATCAGTTTGTTTCATGAAAAATTGAAATCCTTTTCCAAATTCAAGCTAAGGAAAGGGTGCACGTATCTTTGACTAGAGATAATTACACTTTGTAGAAATGACACCTTGCGAATAGTCATTGTACATGAAGAAGACTATGCTGTTTACTAAGCCGTGTGTCACTCAGTTGCAACATAGTTAACTGCAACCTTTGGCAGCCTAAACACCAAGCCTTTCTTTTAACATTGCAACTTGAATGGAAACTCAAGGGGAAAGTGAAAAAAAATGACTGATCAATTACTGAGACCTAATTACGCACATGAAATTCACAAATGATGCTGTCACAAAGTCACAAAAGAAAAAAAAACATTACAGTAATTACTGCATTGTCATGAAGCCCTGATTACAGCTAATTGTAAAAGATAATCTGTATATTCACAAGGTACACTAATTACAGGCTGCAAATATATACTTTTGTCATTATCACAGAAACAGCAAAATTGTTTCTGCCAACTGATTGCAGCATGACTTAGTGAAATAATTAGACCAATGAAGTAATTTCCACTATTGAAGATGACACTCTGCATTTCCTTATTGGGACCTCTGCTCTGTATGAGATTCTAGTACATAGAGCCAATATGATGATATAAAAAAAAGTAAAATTAAAAGGATATAGATAACTGAGTCATAGTAATGTATTTTTAATATAAGGTTGTTGAAGGGGTATCTAAAATAAAAAAAAATATATATATATATCCATGAAAAATCAACGCAGCACTCAGAGCTTGAGAAGGATCCCAGAAGGGGATTGAAACGTTGCTTATTTAGTGTCACATGTGTGAATAAAGACACAGCGGGTTTTTTTCACAAGAAGAGTGCTGCGTTGATTTTTCATGGATATACATGCCTGATGTCAAGGGTGAGACGCGTGCACCTGATAAACCATAAAAGCGAGTGCTGCCGGAATTATTATATTACATATATATATATATATATATATATATATATACTGTATATATATATATATATATTGTGAGTCTCAGGACACCCATTTATTTCAGAAGCGAAAGGGAAAATAAAATATCTGACAAGCGAAAGGGAAAATGAAATATCTGACAAGCAAAAGGGAAAATGAAATATCTGAAAACCCAGCAAGTTATAGGTGAGGGGGCCTATCTTTTCAAAACTTCTAAGGCTACATGCACACGACAGTGAAAAAAAACGTCCGATAAAAACGGACACACTGTCAGTTTTTCATGGCCATTTTGCATCAGTGTGTGCATCCATTTTCTGGCCATGTGTCCGTTTTTAATGTACGTTTTGCATCCGTTTTGCATCAGTTTTTCATGTCCGTGAAAAACGGACATCAAAAATGGATTAATTTGATTGGCAGTTATTTCTAGACCCATCCTTCTGACTGCCATTATCTGTGGGCGACAGTGTCATGGGGGATCTGTGGGCGACACTGTTATGGACGGGATCTGTGGGTGACACTGTTATGGAGGGGATCTGTGGGCGACACTGTTATGGAGGGGATCTGTGGGCGACACTGTTATGGAGGAGATCTGTGGGTGACACTGTTATGGAGGGGATCTGTGGGTGACACTGTTATGGAGGGGATCTGTGGGCGACACTGTTATGGAGGGGATCTGTGGGTGACACTGTTATGGAGGGGATCTGTGGGCGACACTGTTATGGAGGAGATCTGTGGGTGACACTGTTATGGGGTGAATTTTCCATTTTAATCAATTTTTTCCAGTAACAAAGCTAGGGTTAACAGTAAAACAAAACTCAATATTTATTGCCCTGATCCTGTAGTTTGCAGAAACACCCCATATGTGGTTGTAAACTGGTGTATGGCCAAACGGCAGAGCGCAGAAGGAAAGGAACGCCATATGGTTTTTGGAAGGCGTATTTTGCTGGACTGGATTTTTGACACCATGTCCCATTTGAAGCCCCCCCGATGCACCTCTAGAGCAGAAAGTCCAAAAAAGTGACTCCATCTAAGAAACTACACACCTCAAGGTATTCAAAACCGGTTTTACAAACTTTGTTAACCCTTTAGGTGTTCCACAAGAGTTATTGGCAAATGGAGATGAAATTTCCGAATTTCTATTTTTTGTTACCTTTCCTCAAAAAAAGTGTAATATAGAGCAATCAAAAATCATATTTACCCTTAAATCATACAAACAAAACTGCCACCGTATCCCGTAGTTTCCAAAATGGGGTCACTTTTTTGGAGTTTCTACTTTGGAGTTTTTGGTGTTCCCTTCCTTCTACTCCCTGCCCTTTGGCCATACAGCAGTTTACGACCACATATGGGGAGTTTCTGCAAACTAGAGAATCAGGGCAACCCATATTGAGTTTTGTTTGGCTGTTAACCCTTGCTTTGTTGCTGGAAAAATGTATTAAAATGGAAAATTTGCAAAAAAATAGCTGTTTTGGGACAGTTTTTATTTTTTGTTATTTACATCGTTGAACTGACAGGTTAGATAGTATGCTATTTCTATAGAGCAGGTTGTTACGGATGCGACAATACCAAATATGACTACTTTTTGGGGGGTTTTGTTTCAGTTTTACAGAATAAAGCATGAAACAAAAATGATTTTTTTTAGTGTCTCCACATTCTGAAAGCCATATATTTTTTTTTTTGGGCGACTGTCTTATGTAGGGCTCATTTTTTGCGGGATGAGATGGCGGTTTGATTGGCACTATCTTGGGGTGCATATGACATTTTGGTCGCTTGCTATTAGACTTTTTATGATGTAAGGTGACAAAAATGACTTTTGACACCATATTTATTATATATTTTTTTGCTGTGTTCACCTGAGGGGTTAGGTCATGTGTTATTTTTATAGAGCAGGTTGTGACGGACACGGAAATACATAATATGTATACTTTTTATTTATTTATTTGAGTTTTACACAATAAAATCTTTTTTTAAAACAAAAAAATCATGTTTAAGTGTCTCCACAGTCTGGGAGCCATATTTTTTTTATTTTTTTGGGTGATTGTCCTATGTAGGGGCTCATTTTTTGTGGGATGAGATGGCGGTTTGATTTGTATTATTTTGGGGTGCATATGACTTTTTGATCGCCTGCTATTACACTTTTTGTGATGTAAGGTGACAAAAAATGGCTTTTTTGACAATGTTTTTATTTTTCATGTTTATGGCGTTGACCTGAGGGGTTAGGTCGTGCTATATTTTAATAGAGCAGGTCCTTACGGACGCGGCGATACCTAATATGTATACCTTTTTTATTTATTTAGGTTTTACACAATAATATCCTTTTTGAAACAAAAAAAATATGTTTTAGTGTCTCCATAGTCTGAGAGCCATATTTTTTTCAGTTTTTAAGTGATTGTCTCAGGTTGGGTATAATTTTTGCGGGATGAGGTAACGGTTTGATTGGCACATTTTGGGGGGTCATATTATATTTTGATCGCTTGCTATTACACGTTTTGTGATGTAAGGTTACAAAAAAATGGCTTTTTTTGGCTAGTTTTTATTTAATTTTTTTTACAGTGTTCACTTGAGGGGTTAGGTCATGTGATATTTTTATAGAGCAGATTCTTACGGACGTGGAGATACCTAATATGTCTACTTTTTAGTTCTTTTTTTACATTTAACACTAAAAAGCATTTTTGAAACAAAAAAATCATGTTTTAGTCTAAGAGCCATAGTTTTTTTATTTTTTGGTCAATTGTTTTAGGTAGGGGCTCATTTTTTGCGGAATGAGATGGCGGTTTGATTGTTACTTTTTTGGGAGGCATACGCATTTTTGATCACTTTGTAATATACTTTTTGTGACGTAAGGGGCCAAAAATTGCTTATTTACACCATTTTTTATTTTTTTTTTAATGGGGTTCACCTAAGGGGTTCGGTCATGTGATATTTTTATAGAGCAGGTTTTTACGGACATGGCGATACCTAATATGTGTACAGTATTTTATGTTTTTCATTTTTATTCAGTGATATGTGTTTTCTTTTATTTTCACTTTTTTCCATTTTTTTTTTACCTAGACCCACTTGGTTCTTTTAGATCCAGTGGATCTGGGTCTATAAAATACAGTAAGTACACTATATAGTGTACTTACTGTATTTTTTTCTTTACTTTAGAAAGCCTGAATAGACCTGCCTATAGCAGATCTATTCAGGCTTTCAGCACCATGGAGAGAGAAGGGCGCTTCAGTAAGCGTCCTGTCTCCATGGTGACCATCACCCGCTGCCAGAAGGGAGCAGCGGGTGATGGGGAGGGAGGGGAGCTCCCTCCCTCTGTGACCCCATCCTGTCAGGGGGCTGCATAGGCACGGCAGCCCCCCGATGGGAGAGGGAGGGAGCTCCCTCCCTGTTAACCCCTTCCATACCGCGGTCCGTATGGGCCGCGGTATGGAAGAGGTTAAACTGCTGACATCTGCAGCACAGATGTCAGCAGTTTATAGCAGGGGGTCAGCAATGTGCTGACCCCCTGCTATACCCACTAGACACCAGGGAATTCTTTTTAAAGGAGGCGGGCGGGGGATCGCAATTGCGATCCCGCCTGCCGCACCGCCCGCCTCCCGCGCCTGCAGCCCACCTCCCGCCACAAAAATAGCGCTGCCGCAACCCCCCCCTGCACAGCCCCCCAACCAAATTAGCAAGAGGGCTGCAGGGGGGGGGAGGGGGTCAATAATGTTTTTAAAAAATGGACATTTAACTGAAAAGGGGGTCAGTCAGCACATCCAAAGTGCAGGTTGCTATGGCTAAATACACAAAAAACATAAACAATGCAACAGCACTCTGCAGACGAAATAAAGTACTAAACGTCATAATAAATGCTCTAATGTTTATCCTATGCTTATAAATAAAGTAGAGATGCTTGGCAAATGAACTTTGTACTCCTGATAAGCTTGACTGCCACATGGGCTGTTTTTAAAGAGGACCTTTCACTAAGATTTAGGTAGTGAAATACTTACACTACCTTCCTGGGCGGCCCCCGCTGACGTCCAGGCAACATTTTTTTTTCAAAATAACACCCCGTACGTGCGCTCCGGTCCCCATTAGTTTTCACATGCAGGGATTTCTTGTGTGAGGCGGGGACTTGTCTTTTGCCTGGGGAGTGGCTTTCCTCTCCCTGGCTGCGAGTGCAGCCAATCATAGGGAGAGGAAATCCGCTCCCCAGGCAAAAGACAAGTCCCCGCCTCATACAAGAAATCCCCGCATTTAAAAACTAATGGGGACCAGAGCGCACGTACGGGGGGTTATTTTGAAAAAAAAATGTTGCCTGGACGTCAGCGGGGGCCGCCCAGGAAGGTAGTGTAAGTATTTCACTACCTAAATCTTAGTGAAAGGTCCTCTTTAAAAACAGCCCATGTGGCAGTCAAGCTTATCAGGAGTACAAAGTTCATTTGCCAAGCATCTCTACTTTATTTATAAGCATAGGATAAACATTAGAGCATTTATTATGACGTTTAGTACTTTATTTCGTCTGCAGAGTGCTGTTGCATTGTTTATGTTTTTTGTGTATTTAGCCATAGCAACCTGCACTTTGGATGTGCTGACTGACCCCCTTTTCCTTGCAGTATATATACATATAGCTACTGTTGTTCTGCTGTCAGATGAAAAGTGTATACAGTTGTATTCAGTCATGGCAATGCTGTGTGAACTGAACAGCCTAAACCCTACAGATACATTGTAGCAAACTATCTTATTGCCTGCACCTAGAACAATTGTATACACCTTTGAGGTTGAGTACAGGAGCCACAGTACAGTATAAAAAGTACAAGTGCAATGCCTCTGAATTAGAGATGGGCAAACTTCTTGAAATTCATTTAGTTTCCGATTCGCCAAATAAAAAATAAAAGTCCATTCAGTTTTAAATTGATTCCAAATCAAATATGCTCCAGTTGCCCTGATAGTTAGTATATAACAGTCTAAGATTTCCTAAGGATCATATTTTTTTCTCTAAAATACTGGAGTGAGACACACAAGCCAGTTTTCCCTCCAAAAAGACAAAAGAACTGAATGTTCCAGTATTATACTTCTCTGAGGGAGATGTGTGAGTGAGTTCTCCTTCCAAAAGGACAAGACCATTGATAGTCTCAAGAAAACTATTACCCTGGTTAGCTGAGGAGCCTTGGGGCGCTCTTTTTCATTAGGAAGACAACCTAGTATGCATGAGGTGTATTGTAGTCTAGCAACACTGCTCTGCATTTCTGAGAAACATATATGCAAATGAGCTTATCTTATATCAGATGGTATCAGGTTGTCTTAGGTCATCAATATCAGATCGGCAGGGATCTGACTTATGGCATCCCCATCAATCAGCTGTTTGAAGAGGCCACTGCGTTCACTGCAACTCAGATGAGCACTGCGGTCTCCCACAGCTTACCAAGCACAGTACTGTCCACTGAATAGTAGCTGTGCTTGGTATTGCAGCTTAGCTCCATTCCCTTGAATGGGACTGGTCAGAACCTAAGCTCCGTGACTGATGTATGGTGAACTCACTGGCCTAGGAAGAGGCCTAATTGCTCACAGAGTGCTGCACGGAGCGCTGTGGCCTCTTCCAACAGCTGATTGGCAGGAGTGGCAGGAGCCAGAACCCCACCAATCTGATATTAATGACCTATCCTTTAAACATTGCAGCTATGAAACTGATTAATTATCTAGAAATTAAGATAAAATGAACAAGAGGTCAATCCATGCGAAATTTCCCCTACATGAACCAGGTCTGCCAGTGTGAGGGAACCCTCTCTATCATATCCATATGCCCTATCAGGTTATATGGACAGGGGTTGTCTTCATGAGGCACTCTTTTAAATAAAATTTTTAATAAATGAATTTGAGAAATGAATGACTTGATACAAGTCTAATGTAATGACAATATATTTACAGACATAGCATAAGTACATTTCATAACGAATAGTTTGTATAGATATTATTTTTGAACTGTGTTGTCATTAAGGGCATGTTCACATAGTTAAAATACACAGTAGTAACATCCAAAATGTATTTTTGCTGTAGAACCTGTTTCCAAATCCAAACTGACCCTTGGACTTCTGCTGCAGTTTGCAGTATGCAGTATGCGGAATCTGACTGCAGATTAGCCTAATTCAGAACAATGGGGAGTGTATTGTATGTGTTTGAAGAAAGTACAGTGAAATCCACTTAACACTGTGTGAACATGTCCTAAAAGTGCAAAATCATCATGTAATACACATGCAGTATTTCTCACAATAAACCAGTCTTGATATACCATAGTTCTGCCACCAGATGGCACTGCTTTAACATTATGCAGTGCCGCCTACCACATACAATAGAAACAAGAAGGATTGCATATTCTACAAGACTGGCACCTGCAAAACCTGCATATTTGAACTATGTTTTTTGCAAAATGAAAATACTGAACATACTACATACTGAATTCCACAAAGAATTGTCCCTAGCAAAAATGGTAAATGAAAAACCCCTTTAAAGGGCTTGTTTATGAATTGGGGCGTTTTCTACAGATCCCACAGCATGGCCATATCAGTGCATGGTCATATCTGGTGCTCCCAGGACGCCGGTGTGGGCATATGGGCTTTTTTTTATGTGTCAGCTGCTGACAATAGTGTTGCCATCTGCAGCCTGTGCTGTCAACGCATAAGTCGCAGTAAGCCCAACACTCACCTAGGGACGACCTTAAGAAGGCACCTGGCCTCCCATCACCAAGCCCAGTGGGAGCAATGCCGTCAGATACCACAAAGCCACACTAAGTTCCAGATCCATCTCTGCCCCACCAACTCTGCTGGTCTCTGGTATTTCTGTGACAACATCCAGTTTGAGGTTGGGTCCAGGCCCAGACTGGCCTAAAAGAGAACAGGAGAATGTCCCAGTGGGACCCTGAGCAAGGTGGACCCACACCTCCTATCAAATATACTCCAACTGTCCTGAAATTTGGTAGGAAAGAGAAATAGAGAGAGAGACTAGGGTATTACTCTGGGTTTCTCTGCTACACATCTCTAGGTTTTGGAATCGATATTCAAATTAGCTTTTAAACTTGCTAAGCCTATCTGAGGCCAGAAGATGCTAATTTTCAAATATTTTTCCCCAAAACCCAGAGGAACATTGACTGGCTTACGATACTCCTCATGCACATTCGGCACCCTCCTTAAGCACAAATAGTACCCAATCAAGGTCTTTCAGGCAGCCCAGCAAATTTTTAATGCTCTACCCTGTTGAAGGGCAGTTACCCAGAAATAGCAGGGCTTTCACCTATGAGACATCTTTCTTTTCCGTTTGGGAAGGAGACCAGCTTTCAAGGCTGTTTTCCAGAGATGCATTATGTGGGGATGCAAGCATAGCAATAGATAAAAATCTTATTATGAAAAAACACTGATTCGACAGTTTGAGGCTACCACCAAATACTAATAAACTAATAAAAAAAAAGTAGGGGAAAATTGATCTATGACTGAAAAAATACTGTTAATCTGTTTTACTCAAAATGAAAATTCAATAAAGATCTATTGGAGAAAAACAATCTTACTATGAAAAGCTCTAATTGAAAAGTTTGAGGCTATCACTAGGGAAAATCTTATTATGAAAAAGCACATATTGAACAGTTTGAGGCTGCCCCCAAAAACTTGGGAAAAATAGGGGGAAATTGATCTATGAAGCGCAATAAGGTATGTTTAAATATACAGAGTAGAAATGAGCAAATCAATTCTATCACTTTGGAATTAATCCTCAAGTCCCCAAAAAATTGGATTCTAACAAACTCAAATATTTTGCAGTTCATTTCAGGCAAATCAAGAGAAAGATTTGAATGTAAAAAAAAAACATGCAATTCATCTTTTTTTCTAAAGGATTGAAAAACCTAATATCCTTCCCATCGTTGCCCATCCTTTTAAACATGCTTCTTAGCACAATAATAGCTGATAGCTCTTGGCTTTTTTCATGTTTTGGTGCCTCACAACCTGGAATTAACATGGATTGTTTGAGGATTTACATTATTTAATTTACAGAACATGCCCACAACTTTGAAATGTTTTTATTTTTATTTTTTTTTATTGTGAAGCAAACAACAAATAGGACAAAATAACAGAAAAAGACAATGTGCATAACTGTTCACCTCCCTAAAGTCAATACTTTGTAGAGCCGCCTTTTGCAGCAATCACAGCTCCAAGTTGCTTTGGATAAGTCTCTATGAGCTTGCCACATCTTATCACTGGGATTTTTGCCCATTCCTCCTTGCAAAACTGCTCCAGCTCCTTCAAGTTGGATGGTTTGCGCTTGTGAACAGCAATCTTTAAGTCTGACCAGAAATTTTCTATTGGATTGAGATCTGGGCTTTGACTAGGCCATTCCAACACATTTACATGTTTCCCCTTAAACCACTCAAGTGTTGATTTAGCCGTGTGTTTGGGGTCATTGTCCTGCTGGAAGGTGAACCTCCGTCCTAGCCTCAGATCACGCACAGGGTGGTACAGGGTTTGCTCAAGAATATCCCTGTATTTAGCACCAGTTTCCAAGTCCCGGCTGCTGAAAAACATCTCCACAACATGATGCTGCCACCACCATGTTTCACTGTGGGGATGGTGTTCTTTGGGTGATGTGATGTGTTGGGTTTGCACCAGACATAGAGTTTTCTTTGATGGTCTCATCAGACCAGAGCATCTTCCTCCATACATTTTGGGAGTCTCTCACATGCCTTTTCGCAAACTCACAACGTGCCTTTTTGTTTTTAGCTGAAAGTAATGGCTTTCTTCTGGCCACTCTACCATAAAGCCCAACTCTATGGAGCATACGGCTTATTGTCATCCTATGTACAGATACTCCAGTCTCTGCTGTGGAACTCTGCAGCTCCTCCAGGGTTACCTTAGGTCTCTGTGCTGCCTCTCTAATTAATGCCCTCCTTGCCCGGTCTGTTAATTTTGGTGGGTGGCCGTCTCTTGGCAGGTTTGCTGTTGTGCCATGTTCTTTCCATTTGGTTATGATAGATTTGATGGTACTCTTGGGGATCATCAAAGATTTGGATATTTTTTTATAACCTAACCCTGACTTGTACTTCTCAACAACATTGTCCCTTACTTGTTTGGAGAGTTCCTTGGTCTTCATGGCAGTGTTTGGTTAGTGATGCCTCTTCCTTAGGTGTCGCAGCCATTGGGGCCTTTTAAAAAAGGTGTGTATATGTAATGAGAGATCATGTGACACTTAGATTGCACACAGGTGGACATCATTTCACTAATTATGTGACTTCTGAAGGTAATCGGTTGAAGCAGAGCTTTTTATGTGCTTCCTAACAAAGGGGGTGAATACATAAGCACATGCCAATTTTCTGTTTTCTATTTCTGAACAACAGTTTTATTTCTATATTTTTCTCATTTCACTTCATCAAATTAGACTATTGTGTTCTGATCCATCACATACAATTCAGATTAACAAAACATTGAACTTAAGGCTGTAATGTAACAAAACACAAAAAAGTCAAGGGGGGTAAATACTTTTGCAAGGCACTGTATAACTTGCTTGTTATCAGTGTTGTATTCCCCTGTATAGCCTAGTCTTACTGCATGAAAATACTCTGCAGACCACCCTGTGCAGAACTGATATCAGACTATTACATGTTTAATCTATGGCAGTATTATTGTTTTTATTGGTGATTATAGAGCAATAGAATACAGTTGTCCCTGATTGAAAAAAAAGTAAATGCATGTTCTTGCCTTTGGGATTAGGTGTCTATGTTTTACTATTGTTTTTATGTTGTAGTTTAGAAAAAGTAAAGTATTGGAGAGGGATGTAACACCCCCCCCCCCCCAAAAAAAAAAAAAAAAAAAGATAGATAGATAGATACTAGATGATGGGGTTACAGAAACCACTGTGCCAACCAACCTGTTTGATTTAGGGACAGGGGCGTAGCGTGGGGGGGGCCGGGGGGGCCGTTGCCCCGGGCGCACACTGCAGGGGGGCGCTGGCCGGCTGCTGGCAATAATTCATAATTGTATGAGTAAGGAGCCGGAAACAGCGCGCCCCCTGCTGAATCACCAGGGCCGGGAACACCAGCCACATGGCAGTACTCACAGGCATAGGCTCCTCCCACCTTCCAGGCACTGCGGAGCAAGAGGAACTCAAGAAGAAGGTGGCTGCTGCTTCAGGAGGGAGAGCAGCCTGTGTAAGAGAGAGCAACACAACAGTGAGTGACAGTGACTCACAGGGGGTGATATATTATACATGGGGCTGGAGCCTGGAGGAGCTGGGGGGTGATATATTATACATGGGGCTGGAGCCTGGAGGAGCTGAGGGGGGATATATTATACATGGGACTGTGCTGGAGCCTGAGGAGCTGAAGGGGTGGGGGGTGATATATTATACATGGGGCTGGAGCCTGGAGGAGCTGGGGGGTGATATATTATACATGGGGCTGGAGCCTGGAGGAGCTGGGGGTGATATATTATACATGGGGCTGGAGCCTGGAGGAGCTGTGGGGGGTGATATATTATACATGGGGCTGGAGCCTGGAGGAGCTGAGGGGGGAAATATTATACATGGGACTGTGCTGGAGCCCGAGGAGCTGAAGGGGTTGGGGGGCTTGATATATTATACATGGGGCTGGAGCCTGGAGGAGTTGGGGGTGATATATTATACATGGGGCTGGAGCCTGGAGGAGCTGGGGGGTGATATATTATACATGGGGCTGGAGCCTGGAGGAGCTGAGGGGGGATATATTATACATGGGACTGTGCTGGAGCCTGGATAGCTGAAGACAGGAGAGTGATGTATCTTATTTGGGACTGTATGCTGGAGGGGCTGAAGGCAGGCAGTGAAGAGAGGGACGGTGTTTGACATGGTCATTTACATGGGACTGTATGTTGGAGGGGCTGAAGGCGGGGAGTGATGTATTTTACATGGTACTGTATGCTAGAGGAGCTGAAGGGGGCATAATTATTACTATAATACTACAGAGGGGCCATTATAATAATAATAACAATAACACAGAGGGGCCATTATATAATTATACAGAGGGCATTATGGGGAGGGGAGAAATCTAAACATTTTCTGTGAAACTCTGCAGAGATGAGATGCGGCAGAAAGAAGGTGTCATGACGGTCCTATCCCCGAATGAAGACGCTGAGGAAAGTCTACATCCCAGGAGAGGTCATTGGATGTAACAGGTATGTGCTGTAATACACTGTATATTTCATAGCAATGTATGTCCATCCAAATATGTGTTGGGGGGATGTAGTATTTGGCCCACCCTGCCGCATCCTGGCCCCAGACTTCAGGTCACACTGTGCGTGTTTTGAATTCTGGGGCCTCACACCCATCTACTTCATTATCTGTACTCAGAGAGTTATTACTGTGTTATCAGTGGGGTTACATAGGACTGCAGGTGACATCTACTACATTATCTGTAAAAAGGGGTGTTGCCACAGGTTGGGGGGGGGGGCGCGCAATACTTGGCTTGCCCCGGGTGCTGGCAACCCACGCTACGCCACTGCTTAGGGAGAAACCTAAGGGCATGGTTCTGGCAGTTCCTTCGTTTCTATCCTTTAAACCCTATACAGGGATCTGACCTTCGTTGCAGGGCACCAACCAGGCCATTACCTCTTGGAGTTGTCCTGGTGCTGTTGGCATGTGACCCACGGCAGTCAGAGACACTGGTGCAAGAAGCCAAGGGGGCAGGCAGTACTTATAGTCAGGAAACAAGCTAAGGTCGGGGTGGGCAGAGCTGTTCATATTCAAAAGTCAAGTCCGAGGTCTGAACAGGCAGCGACGAGTCAAAACAGAGAACAGGCTATGGTCAAGGAGGGCATCAGAGTATTAGAGTGTATAAAAGTAGAGGTTCAGTACATGGATAAACAGGCTATATAGCACACCTTCGATGGTCAACTAAAAACCTAGGAATTTAAAGCTCAGGCACCCTCCCACTGGGAAGGGTACCTTATATAAGTATAAGGTATATATAAGGTTATATAAGGTATATAAGGATATCCAGACATTAGTTGCTGAAACATTAAGCTGCTCATGTGCTAGCCTTTTCAGAGTCTGAGAGTGAGCAGGTGCGCCCTATATACCAGACCATGAGGCCTGACAGTAACCAACAGACTGCAGCCTCTAGGAACTATCTATGACTCAGGTAGCCAGGAGTGAGGATAGTAAAAGATAGGGTAAGTAGTGCAGAGTTTGGGCCCATTAGTGGGAGTGGGGCAGAAGCAGACACGGATGGCCAGCACCACAGATAAATAATAGGGATAGATAGATAGATAGATAGATAGATAGATAGATAGATAGATAGATAGATAGATATGCAGTACCCCAGTACAGGGGGAACCTCCAAATGGTTTGCTCCTATTATTGTCTAATGTTACGTACACCCAGCATGACCTTGTAGGGTTGGCAGAAACACGGATAACCACCCTGTTCTTATCCTCTTGGCAGGAGTGGGCTGGTCATGCTTCCTGTCTAGAGGAGAGCGTTTAGCAAGTGAGGAGGGAGGAAGCAAGTCCATGTGCTGCTTCTCTTTAGGCCTCAGGATCCAGAGACTAACCAATCTCTGTGAAAGTTACTGCTTCTGCGAGAGAAAGAAAGAAAGAAAGAAAGAAAGAAAGAAAGAAAGAAAGAAGAGTCAGCAAGGTAACCTGTAATTAAAGCTATATAGACTTTGCTGCTGTGAGAGATTACAGTTAAGACAACTGTCACACTTCACCATGTTCTGGCCAGACGTGCCTCTAAAGACCTGTATCGTACAGTGGACACTATAGCCACAATTGCCAGATTACAGTTGCTAGCCATAAATTATAGAAAGAAAGACTTTAGCAAGATGGAATACCAAGAGTGCCATACCTTGCCATCAAAGAAAAATGATTTACGCTGTGTATAGATTGTTAAGGGAAACCACTTTGACACATTCCCGCAGATCTTCAGGGGCTCCATGAAGATAGATAGATAGATAGATAGATAGATAGATAATAGATATGGCTAGGGATAGATAAATACATTAATAAATGGATAGATAATTCTATATTATTTAGCTTGATTTATCAACAATTTATGTTCAGAAAACATTAGCTCATAATGACAGGCCCAATTTAAACACAGCTTGTGTTATTGTGACATTCCTGTCGCTCTGGTAAATGTGATGTGCCACACTTCCTCTGCAATACAGATGGAGACAGGATGTGGAACAGCTTGGCAAAGCAGCGTGACAAGTGCAAATTCAGCTTTATAGGAATTTCTAGTAAAGAATATTAACCATTCCTGCACACATCTATGTAAAGTGTTATTATACATGGATGAGTGATACATGACTTACTGACAGCATCGGATACCAGAAACATTTATGTAGATAAAATGACTAATTCACATGATTCATATGTGTTCTCACACGCAATGTGCAAAGCTTTGGACCTTACTCGCCTCATCAACGCGTGGAGCAGCAATTACGACCAAGGTCAGTCCATGTCTTTCACAGCTCACTGGGTCAGTATTTTGTGTGGCAGTTGTGACTGCACCACAAAAAACGCGTCTAAGTCCTATTGACACCTCCACGTTGTGTCTGTCTGGTTCCCACACCAGGGGCTTATCCACCTCTTCCACTGAATTGACATCCTATTGTCCCCAACAGAAGCAGTGATGAGCGTAGCTTTCGATCCCCCTTCCACCTTTAACCCCTTAAGGACACAGGGCGTACATGTACGTCCTGTGTCCGGTCTTTAAAGATGGCGCCCGCTCCTGCTCGCTAAGGCGCCCGCATGGTTCCTGTAGCAGACACCCGCGGCTAATGTCCGCGACCGGCAGCGATGCCGATCGTGGACATTTAACCCCTCAGATGCCGTGGTCAATCCTGACCACGGCATCTGAGTGCGCACGAACCGAAAGTTTTATTTTCGGTTTGGGCTCCGGCTCCCCCGTGTGGCGATCGGAGGAGCCGGAGCGTGCCTGTAGTAGCCTGGGTCTCTATGAATGAAACCCAGGCTGCTCTGTAGTATTTCCTATGGAGCCTTGCCTGTAATAGGCTTCATAGGAAATATGCGATTTTTTTCATATATTCCAATGCTATTGCATTGGAATGTATGAAAATCACAATCAGATGATTGTAGTTATAGTTCCCTATGGGAACTATATAAAAGTGTAAAAAAATAAAATGAAAAGTTAAAAATAAAAATAAAAATAAAAACATAAAAGTTCAAATCACCCCCTTTGCTAAAAAAAAATTAAAAACAAATTTTTAAAAATACACATCATGGGTGTCGCAATGTGCAAAAACGCCCATAGTATAAAAATATAAAAAATATTCCCATACGTCAAACAGCAAACGGAAAAAGCGTCCAAATGGCGGATTCGCCATTTTTGGTCGCTTCATTTTCCACAAAAATTACATAAAAGGTGATCAAAAAGTCATACACACCCCAAAATGGTATCAATAAAAAGATAAGATTATGACGCATAAAATGAGCCCCCATACAGCTCTGTACATATAATTACAAAAAGTTATAGGGGTCAAAACATGGTGACAAAAAAGTAAAACTGATTTTTTTCCCACTTTTGAATTTTTTTTTCACTATCAAAACGCAAGAAAACCTATACATATAGGGTATCGCCGGATTCGTACTGACCTGTAGAGTAAAATTAACCAGTCAGTTTTATCGCACATCGAACATCGGAATTTAAAAAGCCGCAAAACTGTGGTGGAATTGCTTTTTTTTTGCAATTTCACCCTATTTGGAATTTTTTCCCTGCTTCCCACTACATCATATGCAATATTAAATGGTGGCATTGGAAAGTACAACTTGTCCCGCAAAAAACAAGCCCTCATATGGCTATGTGAACCGAAAAATAAAAAAGTTATGGCTCTGGGAAGGCAGGGAGCGCAAAACGAAAACTCAAAAAGTAAAAAACCTCCGGTCCTTAAGGGGTTAAAATGTGTAAAATGAAGCATTACCATTCTTTCTTAAAACTTATGAGCCTGGACGAGAGAAGCCGCACAGTGAAACACTCGCTATTCTGAATCAAGTAGCAAATTTCCCTCTAGATGTCTCCCTGCTGACCAGAAATGGGCAAGGTGGTCCGACACAATGGCAGGAACATTGTGGTTGTGCCGTATTTGGAGGATATAATACATGCCACCTGCATGGCGCGCATACAGTAATAATGAGGTTGTGCAACACGTTTAAAAAACAAACAAAAAACTATGGTGGCTTGCAGAACGTGCTAACCATGTCCAAGAGAGTGTTTGCACATTTGAGCCATACTTATGCAGCTGAGAACAATGTCCTGGACTTGCAGTGACAGAGCGATCTGCCGCTGCATTAAGAAAATTGCTTTATGGCAGCTCCGTGGTCCATAGACACAATAGTCTGGAAGGGACATCAGGGACTTCTATAGGAGAGTTTTCTAGGCATGCTCTGTGACCGGTGCAGAGGACATCGTACAAGGAAAGGAATAGATGAGCTCTGACAATCACCTGTGCTAACTGCTACAGTAGAATGCAATATTTTGTATTTATTTTCAATGGCATAGTAATGGCGAAATGAAAAAGTAAAATAGCCATTAGATCTCTAAAAAAAGAAAATGTTTTCTGTGGATATTGAGTTAAAAAATACCCCTTTCGGTTTAAACACTTCACTGAGGTGTCCAAATATATTCCCAATATGCAGGCTTTCCCCCACTCTACAGCTGCTGGTTGACAGGTTTCTCCCAATTACTGTGCACCCAGTATTGTGCATCCTTATTACTGTGTATACAGAGAAGCCTGTCAATCATTTGTTTCAATCACAGAAATCTGTTATCCCGTTCGACATATAGGAAACACCAGTGATTGGCTAAGCGGGTATCCCCCGCCCTTTCCTGTGTGTAGAACCTGGCCCAAGAAGAAGTAGACAGAAACTCGGACATAGTAAGCGTTGGAACAACAGCGACGGGGGATCGGTGAGTAATTCTTTCGTCATTTTGTACCATTCTGCCCCTTATCTACCAAAAATCCATCCAAGCAGTCCAAGTTTTCTGGTTAATTTTCCTTCAAGACAAACATTCCAGTACAAACACTCACCTCTTTCACTTAACACATACAGAAACACTTTGTCACCTCCACGACAGTCGTAATTCTTTGAATTTGTAGCAATAAATTACCGTATGTTTTTCCTGCAGCTAAGAAGAGAAATAATTGACTTAGCAATCTGGAGTTTATTTGTTACATGCCTGCAACGTGGGAACGAGGTTTACATAAATAACTTTCCAACATGTGAATGTGAAACGCTAATTGCACGGAATAAATGTACCTTCTTGATAAGCACCACATACGGTGGACGCGCGATACTGAGGAAACACGCTAAGTAGCAGACAAAAGAAATCAAACACTTTACCTGGTGTCAAACCCATAAGAATGAGCAGATTTCTAGGAGAATGATTGAGTTTAGTAAATAGAGGGGCATTCATAAATGTAACAGATGGTGGATATGAAGCAAAAAAATATAAATTTAATAAGTGAAATCTTTAACATCCCATATGTCTTAAGATTTTCTGTGGCAGTCTCCCCCAGGATTTTTGGCCTCGTTATAGTCTACGAGGCATATTTGCCTTATAGGCTGGGAATCTGTGCATGCTGTAAAAAGCTATCTTGAGAATGAACTCCGATGAATAATTATATTTTTCTGATTTATTCTGAGATAGCAGAGATTGAAAGGCTCAGGACGGCACCACACAACTGTAATGAAAGATTTTTAAGGACCTTAGAGGGAGCTGACTCTTGGCCTCGGCACAATATTAACTGTCTTTCAATGGAATGGTTTAATGGAATGTAGTTTAAAGCTTTTTGACCGGGATTTAGTGTCACTTGTACTGGAACGTTCAGTTCTCACGGCTTGCAGGGTCAAGGTGACAGAATGATGCCGATACAATGTATCTAGGATTACTGAGCAACACCGTGCATTGGGAACCTAGGATGAAGCAGTCATGGAGGTGGCTGCGGAGATTTGCTCTTGAAATCCTTCAGATGACATTGCAATTCACTAAATTCGGCAAAAGAGTCCAGGCCGGAGTGTTAGAGATGTTGTTTAAAAGCTCAAACAAGGCACATTAGATGTTAAAAGGGTTGTAGACAATCAGGAAAAACCTTGGTGCCTTTATCCAGAAACGGCACCACTTCTTTTATCTTGAATAGGTCAATGGGGCTAGGTTGCAATACCGCAAACAACCTGTGGACAGGGGTGGTGCTGCTTTTGGAAGAAAGCAGACACATTTTTTCTAATTCTGGGGAGCCCCTTGTCGGCATTATCAGATATTTACAACACACACCTAGGGTGTATTCACAAGGTTGAATTCCTGGTTTGTGTATTTTTTTGAGGGAAGGGTGTGGGGAGTGGGGCAGGGGGAAGCTATGCTTAACATAAAGCACAGAATGGGGCAGAGTTACTAATGAAAATGTGTCAGAATTCTGGCTCATATGTACTCCAGCCCGCAGAGGGGGGAGATGCAGTTCTCATTAACTCTTTCTGCAATACCCACGCTGCATAGCTCAGATCGGGATGGCCAGATCCACAGCAGTAAATTCCGTAGACGGAAGTCAAAACGGAAGCCTTTAAGAGGCGTTTTGCATTCTGTCTTAATACGAGTCTATGGGCAGTATAACGGATCCGTTCTTCCGTCTTATGGATTCTGTTATTTTCCGTTATAACCATGTTATAACAGAAAGCCATAACGGAATCCAGAACGCAGATGTGAACCCACTCTTAGCTGTTCTCTGCCAGTTTTCAGTCTGAAGGATGAAGGTTCCCTGGCCAGGCTTCTGTTTAGGCCTACATTTCAGGAGCACTCAGATACATGTCTTTCTTCTACGCCTGCTCAGCAAAGATTCACCAACCAGGGGGTGGGACCAGTCCATCACCCAGGGAACTGGGAAAAACTGCCAGTTTTAACTAATTGCTGCCCATAGACAACCACTGTCTTAGACACTTTTCCCACATTGCTTGGCAGGTTGATTTTTTTGCATCTTTAGACTGTCTATCCTATGGGGGTAATGCATTACGAGGGTGATATTTGAAATCAGTTTTTTGAGTGTACTTTCTTTTGAGTTTTTTTGCAGCAAAGTTACCAAATGTGGTATGCCATTTGTTCAATTTGTCATCTGAATGAGTGATTTTCAGTCTAAAGTCTACTGTTGTTTATTACAAAGGTGCCTTCAGTTTTAAAACCCCCAGGGGACTGGAGCACATTTAAGCCTTTTTTGTGGTTTTATAAACTGGCGAAGTCTGGCTAAAAGTATAACTCTACCCACAAAATGCAGGATATGGCACAAGCCACATAAACAATGTGGTAAAAGCTTCCTAAAGTTATTGCAAAGTCTACCCCACCAACAAAATAACCAATATTACTCAATGATTCTGGTACAAAGCCTTTCATACGTTGCCTCCCTAAGTTTATACTGTCTATTGCTGCCCAAATTTCTTTGTGTGGGGTTGATTATATCTGATATTAAGCCCTTTACAATAATGGGCGCTAGAACAGTAGTGCATAAACATTAGTAGGAACAGTCTACATTAAATGGCAAGGGGACGGCTGGCACTGACTGGTGGCACTGACTGGTGGTGTTGAGACTGCTGGCACTGTGACTAGTGGCTGGTGGCACTGACTGGTGGCTGAGAGTGCTGGCACTGTGACTGGTGGCTGGTGGCACCGACTGGTGGCTGAGACTGCTGGCACTGTGACTGGTGGCTGGTGGCAATGACTGCTGGCACTGTGACTGGTGGCTGTGGCTGGTGGCACTGACTGGTGGCTGAGACTGCTGGCAGCGGCTGTTGTCTGTGGCTGAGAGTGCTTGGACTGTGCGGCTCTGTGATGCAGGGACAGTAATGGCGGCGCTCCGACATGGAGGGCACACCATAACCTGCGAGCGGCGGCGGTGATTGGGCGGCGCGCAGGTGTAGGCGGTGCAGGCGGCGTGTGGAGCTCCATGTGATGATTGGTTGGCTCGCTGCGCATGTGCTGTTCAATTATCGGCACACACGCACATACACGCAGCCCTGATCACTCACACAGGGCTTTTATTATTAGTGATAGCTTGTACCATTGATTCCCTCAAACACAATGTATAATAATAAAAGCCCTGTGTGTGTGTTCTGTGTACGTGCGTGTGTGCCAATAATTAAACTGCGCTGCGCCGACCAATCTGCACAAGAAGCTCCACATGCCGCCCGCAATGCTCATTACACAGCTGTACCCCGCACCAGGTGTCCGCACAGAGGGCCGGGGATCCCGTTACCTGACAGGCCACAGTGCATGCCTCCGATGCTGCTGTACAGCTCCAGCACCCGCAGCGGCGCTATCACCAGATCCCGCTGTCTCTGCGGCCTGCACGCTGCTCCCTCCTCTTACAGGGGTTCAGCTCTGAGGGGAGTTCGGAGGATGATGTTCTGTGTATAGAGGCAACGGCATCAGTTGCTGAGTGCAGGGGCCTGCCGCAGGCTTGGTATTTGCCTCTAGTAGTAATACTCCTGCTCTAGTGTCCATCCATTAGTAATCTTGCCCCCGCTCCAGCTAACCCCCATAAGTTGCCCCTGCTCCAGGTACTCCCATCAGTTGCCCCCGCTCCAGGTAACCCCCATCAGTTGCCCCTGCTCCAGGTAACCCCCATCAGCTGCCTTTGCTCCAGGTAACCCCCATCAGTTGCCCCCGCTCCAGGTAACTCACATCAGTTGCCCCCGCTCCAGGTAACACCCATCAGTTGCCCTTGCTCCAGGTAACCTCCATCAGTTGCCCTGCTCCAGGTAACTCCCATTAGTTGCCCCTCACTCCCCGGGGCTCAGCTCTGAGGGGAGTTCGGAGGATGATGTTCTGTGTATAGAGGCGGCGGCATCAGGTGCTGAGTGCAGGGGCCTGCCGCAGGCTTGGTATTTGCCTCTAGTAGTAATATCCTGCTCTAGTGTCCATCCATTAGTAATCTTGCCCCTGATCCAGGTAACCCCCATAAGTTGCCCCTGCTCCAGGTAACTCCCATCAGTGGCCCCCGCTCCAGGTAACTCCCATTAGTTGCCCCTGCTCCAGGTAACTCCCATCAGTTGCCCCTGCTCCAGGTAACTCCCATTAGTTGCCCCTGCTCCAGGTAACCCCCATCAGTTGCCCCTGCTCCAGGTAACCCCCATCAGTTGCCCCCGCTCCAGGTAACTCCCATCAGTTGCCCCTGCTCCAGGTGCTCTGCTGTCTGCTCCAGCTTCCTCCTTTCTGATGCAGGTGTTCCCCAGAGCCCCTACTCACGCTGCATCCAGGACCCCCCCCCCCCTCCCCGAGTACCTCTGCTGCCTCCCCTTTAGTTCCAGATGCCCCCTCAGTGCCCCATCTTTAGTTGCCTCCCCTCTTTAGTGCCCCTGCTCCAGGTGCCCTTCCTCCCTCTGGTGCCTGTGCTAATTCCACCTTCACCTCCTGTCGTGCCCTTGCTGAGGTGGTCTCTGCTCCAGGACACCTCTTTGCGATGATGGGGATTCAAAACCATGCCCCTTACCGCCTCTTTCACCAATTTGCGGAGAGTGCTTCTTTCTCTCCCGATTCTGTCCTCCTATTGGCTCCCTAGACATCAATTACATTTTCAGCTTTTTTTGATTGGTAACCTAGATTGTAGAGGCCGGCTGTGTCTGCAGCACAGCCCGGCGGGCGCACTGTGACCCGGAACGGGTGTCTACACGTTGTGTGCCTGGTTTTGGGATGATGTTAAGTCGCCAAATGAGCGGAAGCAACCGCAGTCTGGATCTCCTGTGTATGTCCACTGTAAGGCTGCTTGGTGACTCTGAGTATACGTGTAACATGCGGTTGACAGTAGGGAGTACTGTCTCCATGGCAGGTCTCTTTTAAGATCTGGAATCACATAAACAAACTCACCTCTGTGTATAGCTGTAACGTGACAAAAATTCAGGCATTCTTGTAAATTACAAATATGTCAATTGCACTTTGAGTGTGAGAACTAAACAGAATATATTGTAAAGGTCAAAGCATACAATACACATATACAGTATAGTCTACATTAACCCCTTAAGGACGAAGGGCGTACATGTACGCCCTTCGTCCGCACTTTAAAGATGGCGCATGAGCTGCGGGTAAATGCTTGATTCATCAAGCTGACACCCGCAGCTCATGTCTGCGACCGGCAGCGATGCCGATCGCGGACATTTAACCCCTCAGATGCCGTGGTCAATCCTAACCATGGCATCTGATCGCGCAAAAACCGAAAGTTTCACTTTCGGTTTTGCTCCGGCTCCCTGATGGCCACAAGGGGAGCCGGGCATGCATGTAGTACCCTAGGTTTCTGTGAATGAAACCTAGGTTACTACTAAGTATTCCTATGGAGCCTATGACTGTAATAGGCTCCATAGGAAATATACGATTTTCTCATATATTCTAATGCTATTGCATTGGAATATATGAGAATAACAATCTGATGATTGCATCTTATAGTTCCCTATGGGAACTATAAGAAAGTAGTAAAAAAAAAAAAAAAAGTTTAAAAAAAAAAATTAAATAAAAAAATAAAAATTCAAATCACCCCCTTTCCCCAAAATGAAAATAAAATAAATAAAAAATAAAAAAATTACACATAATGGGTGTCGCAATGTGCGAAAACGCCCATACTATAATGATATTAAAAAATATTCACCATACGGTAAACATAAAAACGGAAAGAAAGCGTCCAAATGGCTAATTCGCCATTTTTGGACGCTTCATTTCCTAAAAAAAAATGAATATAAAGTGATCAAAACATCATACGCACCCCATAATGGTATCAATTAAAAGTTCAGATTGCCCCGCAAAAAATGAGCCCCTACACTGCTCCGTACGCATAATTACAAAAAAGTTATAGGGGTCAAAACATGGCGACAAAAAAGTGAAATAAAAAAATTCCCACTTTTAATTTTTTTTTCACTATCAAAACGCAAGAAAAACTATACATATTAAGTATTGCCGGATTCGTACTGACCTGAAGAATAAAATTAACCAGTCAGTTTTATCGCAAATCAAACGTTGTAATTTAAAAACCCGTAAAACTGTGGTGATATTGCTTTTATTTTGCAATTTCACCCCATTTGGAATTTTTTCCCGTTACCCACTACATCACATGCAAAAATAAATGGTAGCGTTAAAAAGTACAACTTGTCCCGCAAAAAATAAGCCGTCATATGGCTATGTGAGCGGAAATATAAAAATGTTATGGCTTTTGGAAGGCAGGGAGCGCAAAACAAAAATGCAAAAATCCCAAAAACCCCGGTCCTTAAGGGGTTAAAAAAGCTTGTTGAAGTAAATTTTAATACATTTATCATCATAAAAATATAGTGCACTTAAATTACATATCATATATAAAAATAATTTTGTAATAGAAATTTCTAATCCTGCACAACCCCTATAATAATTTGGGCTAGTCTTGTTATGCCGATGAAGCCATTTGACGAGTGTAATTATAAAACTTGTAAACTTTTGCTGTAAAATGGAGTTGCTAAAGTTGCTTCAGGTAAGTTTCCCTGTTAAATAATACATGTCCCAAAAGAGGCGATAGCCAGTGCTATCAAGCTTGGAGGACTTGCTGAACATTCGAGAGGCAGCTTAATCAAAGCAATGGTGGGTGCTAGTTGTCACAGGCTGAATTTTTCTGAAGGCAGATGCTTTTTCATCCCATGTGAGTTGAGGAGGATTTCATCACTCAGACTATAAAATAAAACATATACGATTGGAAAATGAAAATGTGTAAGATGTCTGTCAAGCTGACAATGGAAAATAGGACTTTCTCCGCAGAGTACAAATGTTAGAGAAGGTAAAAAACTGGCAGTAAACAATGGTGATGGGGCAGAAAAACAAATCTGTCAGATATCACTTTCGTAACTAATGATGGCAATTAGAGATGAGCGAATCGAAGTTGACGAAGTGGAATTCGATCCGAATTTCAGGAACAATTCGATTTGCACCGAAGCCGAATTTCCTCACGCTTTGTGGTAAGGAATCGCATATTTTCCAAAAATGGCTGCTGCAACTGTGAGGACATGGAGAAAGGAAATCTGGGAAGGCGGGATCACCCATACTGCCATGCATACAGCCAATCAGCAGCCAGCCAGCCCTGTGATGTCACAGCCCTATAAATAGCGTCAACCATATTAGATTTTGCCATTTACCAGCGTACTTAGTGCAGGGAGAGACGTGTCTGCAGGCGCTAGGGACAGTGTTAGGAAAGACTGGATTGTGGTGAAAAAAAACGATTTATAACTACAGGGAAAGAATAGGGATGAATCGTTCTACAGCATTTATGTAGAACAGGGTTCAGTAGGGGAGGTTACAGCCTGGATAATAGGAACAATCCTATTACACCTTGCTGCACTGACTGGGGATCCAAATTGCCATTATACAGCTCTGTCATTCTAGCAAACCATTCTTGTTATTGGAGTGCAAGTGCTGTTTGATACAGCCATTAACAGGGTTTATTACAAGGAAATATTTCTACAGTACATCTTATTTGCCCTTGTGCGGCGCAGTTATATGTTGTAAAGCCCTTTTTGCCGTGCATTAGTGGCAAAAGAAAAATATATTTGCCTTTGTGCGGTGCAGTAATATATGCTAAAGCACAGTTTGCCGTGTATTAGTGGCGAAATAAAATATATTCGCCATTCTGCATTGCACTTATCTGTTGAAAAGCTTTTTGTGTTGTGGAAAAGTGGAAAGAAATTAGGGCCTATTTGCCGTTCTGCGGTGCAGTGATATATCCTAAAGTCCAGTTTGCCGTGTATTAGTAACGAAATAAAAATATATTCACCGTTCATCTTTGCACTTATCTGTTGAAAAGCCTTTTCTGTTGTGTAAAAGTGGAAAAAAATTAGGGCCTATTTGCCGTTCTGCAGAACAGTGATATATTCAAAAGCCCAGTTTGCCGTGTATTAGTGGTGAAATAAAATATATTCGCCGTTCATTGTTGCACTTATCTGTTGAAAAGCCTTTTGTGTTGTGTAAAAGTAGAAAAAAAATAGGGCCTAATTGCCATTCTGTGGTTCAGTGATATATTCTAAAGCCCTGTTTGTCGTGTATTAGTGGCGAAAGAAAAATATTTGATCTAATATTTGATTATTTGATATAACAGTATGTCAGACAGAGAAGTGCCAGGCCCTACACAGGGGAGGGGCAGAGGCCTAAATGTTTCTTGCGCAGGCAGAGGTCGCAGCAGAGTAAGGGGTTGCAGCGAGGGGCCTGCGCTCCCGGTGTCATGTAGCGGTCGTGTCTTGACCAGCAACCCAGCGGTTCTTGAATGGTTGACTCGGTCATCCACTTCGTCCCAAGTGACATCAGACACCCCCAGCCAAGAGTCGGTGGGTTCCTCTGACACGACGCTTAGTTGGCATGGCCCGGGAGTAGGCACTGTGCCCCACCTGCCCTGAACCTTCATCGGTCACTTTCAGTCCCTTTAGCCACAGAAGTATTATATTCCCTTGGCTCGGCTCTACTTTTAGCGAGGACGAGCTAATAGAGGACAGTCAGCAGCTACTGCCCAGCCAGGATCTGGAGGAGACATCTGCTGCTTCCTCCACTAGGTGGGCAAGTAGTGATGAGGAGTGTGGCATGGGAGCTGGTGTTGCGTGTGAGATTATGAAACAACTCTTAATGAATGAACACTGTTATTTTGCTGTTTCCCCACACAGCTAAAAAGACTACTCAGATTTAAATAATCATAGGAGGGTGGAGCTGTGTGTCTTTAGGAAGGAAGCTGGCGTCCATCTTAGTTGCAGACTAGAAAAGTGTGTAAGAGAAGAAATCCATTAACATCCTAGCATGGAATCACCCTTTTGCGACCAAGACTGCAGCCAAGTGAAGCTAATCGTGTCAAGGACCCGGATTCCGTCCAGAAGAAGGAGTACAGCTCCCATGATCGCTGATGAGAGCTGGAGAGCAAAGCAACGGACCCTGCGGTACCGCGCGTACGTTGGATCAGCCTTTGTTCAATTCGCAGTCACCAGGCAGAGTAGACCCGGGTTGGTAAGACAGAGCATGCTCACCTCTCAATATAAGATTGGTGCCTAAATACTAGAGACTGAGATCAAACCTGCTGGTAGTTAGTGTTGCTGAGTGACTGGCTACCAAGAATTGCTGCTTGTTTATCACATCTCCACTATGCTATTTTTATGATAAGTATTACCTTCATATTATTCAATGTTGATGGATTTCATGCATTACATCTGCACTTTATTTATTGTTTACTTATGTGGGACTGTGCTTATATTCATGTGGTAGAGTTAGGGTGGCGTGCGGTACGTATTTGGTCCACACTGCCATGTTTCATTGTATACAATGTTTTTAACTTATCCTTGTTGTGTCTGTTGTTCTCAATAAATGTGATACTTTTTTAGATGTGCGGCTTCCATCTCGGTATTCTTTTCTTTGTTTTGTGTTTATAACAACGACTTATCACTTAAAGTTTTGGTTAGAGAGGACTTCACCATAATCTCCAGTTACCTCAGCGTGTTTATTGGAAGTGATATATATTAGGCACGTGCCACAGTACATTTTGGGAATAGGGATTGGGGATAGTACTGTATAGGCCCACAAGATTGTAAGCTGCTGTGTCACACCGCGTGCTACCCTGTATCTCACACACACACGATTGTTGCTAGCCAGCCTATGCTAGCAGTAGGTAAATTGCGCAAATGTTTTCAGGCTACCATCACAGGGCGCCGTGCTGTGCGACATAGGGGTCTCAGCCTCCGGGCTCAGTGTATGTAATCTGATTTTATGTTCACTGCATTTGGGTGCGTGTTTGATATCCCGTAACAGTAAAACAAAGTCTGTTCTACAAGACCTGGTGTCAGAGTCATTTTTCTTGTTCGTGACTTCGCTGTATCCTGGGGAGCCCACCTCGGTACACGGCTTACATGCGCGCAGTCAGGCTCCTGACCCAGAGATGGTTGAGGAGGACTTCAGTGATGTACCTGATCGCACTTGGGAGCCGGGTGACGAAGGGGCTTCATCATCATTGGGAGAAGAGGGTGGCAGCTTGCCCGTGAGCCAGCGGTGAAGCCATCAAGTCGCTAGTGTGGCCAGGAGTCAGCAGGGTGGCAGCAGTGGGAGGTCGGGAGCCAAACGTGCCCGGGGTAGACCACCCGTTTCTCTGGAGCCTACCTGCCAGGGAAGTAGCGGTGCATGGGTTTACGGAGGCAGCGGCGTTATCAGACAGGGTAAAATCACCTACTCGGCGATGTGGCATATTTTTGTTAAGCCACCGGAGGAGGTGAACATGGCCATATGTAGAATATGTAGGCAGAAGGTGAAGCGTGGCCAGGGTGCCAATGTTGGCACCATGGCCCTGAGTCAACATATTGATCACCTTAACTGTGACCTCCAACATTCCCTGCCTCCTTAACAGAGACCTCCACAGTCCCCGTCCCTGATCTTGTATGTAGTCATGGTGAAACAACTGTAAATTGTAATTAGTCTGATTTAAACACCTACTTTATTTACGTTTAGTAGTCCAATGGTTAGTCCTCCTCTTGGCGACTGACTGCCTTCCATATATTAAGGTACTAGCTGAAGGACCCGGCTTTGCTCGGGTATATTTCATCTATTTCATTTAATGTTTGTGTGTGTTGTTAAAAGATATCAACAGTATCCACTATAACAGTGACCTCCACAGCCCCCCATCCCTTAACACTGACCCCACCCCCACCACAGTGCCCCGTCTCTTTAAAATGGGACCTCCACAGCAGCCCAACCCCTTAACTTTGACCTTCACAGTAGCTCGCCCCATTAACAGTGACCTCTACAGCACCCGACCCTTAACACTGACCAAAGGTTACAGTCCCCTTATCTGTGACCTCC
The DNA here is from genome assembly GCA_033119425.1 of Bufotes viridis. Lineage (NCBI taxonomy): Eukaryota > Metazoa > Chordata > Amphibia > Anura > Bufonidae > Bufotes > Bufotes viridis. The sequence goes on along the minus strand of CM065595.1, from coordinate 132,429,470 downwards.
ACCAATCCAGGCCCCCTTAAGGGAGACCTCCACAGCGACTGCCCCTTTAACAGTGACTGCCACAGTCCCCTCCTCCCTTAACAGTGACATCCACCGTGCCTGCCCCTTTAACAATGACCTCCACAGCAGTCTGCCCCTTAACAGTAACATCCACATCACCCTCCCCTTTAACAGTGACCTCCACAGCAGCCGCCCCTTTATTACTGACCTCCACAGTACCCTGTCTCCTTAACAGTGACCTCAACAAAGCTCCGGCCCCTTAAAATTTGATCTCCACAACACCCCGCTTCCTTAACAGAGACCTCCACAGCGCTCGCCCCTTTAACAGTGGCCTCCACAGCATCCTGTCCCCTTAACAGTGACCTCCACAGTGACACAACCCTTTAACAGTGACCTCCACAGCGGCCGCCTATTTATTAGTGACCTCCACATTACCCCGTCTCCTTAACAGTGATTTTCACAACACCCCACCCCCTTAACAGTGGCCTCTACAGCAATCTGCCCCTTAACACTGACCTCCATAGCAGACTGTCCCCCTAATTGTGAACCCGCCCCTAGGGCGATAAATAAAAAGAATTGTCCCTCTTGATGAATTAGGACCATTCCGTTTTGCTTCTAGTAGGATGGGGAGAATGCCAATGTGCCTTTATTCCATTTTACTATTAATGCTCACCACAGCATTTGTGTTGGTTATTAAGGTTATATGCACAAGATACGACCTGATAAATTACTTCTAGCAAATCTTTTTTTCTTCTCACGAAGTCGAAGAATCTGGAAAAAATGGTGCCAGTTACACAACATTTTAAGCACTTAAGAACAAACAGCTGTAAATTTTTATTTGTAGGAGACATGGCTGTAAAAAATACATAGGGAAGAAACAGTAACAATTCTCAGCGAGAGGAAGCAAGCACTTAGAAGAAAAGTTATAAAGGCTTCTCAGAGCAACGGGAGGGTGAATATCCTCAGTGAAATATTTAATCATAAGATTTCCTTGGACCATTTGATGATATATTACTATAGTGCCACATGGATTAATACATGCTTATCCAGTATAAGGTGTAAATTCAGGCTCCTGGGTCTAATCCAGTTCTCTTCTAGGGTCCCCCACCCATGATGTAGTAAATGTACCTTTAGGTAATTTACAGGGGGATGCATTGTTAAAAAAAAAAAAAGAATAAGACAATGTTAAAAAAATAACAAAGGGTTCTCCCCTGATCGGCCACTGCTGCCATTCCGACCTGCTCTGGTGCCCACTGCATTGCAATTGCCACTCGTCTTTGCATAAAGCCTGGCATATGGATGTGTCCTTACTTGTAACATCTGACTGTAAGCATGAACATACAGAGATGATACAGAGATAAGGGTACTTTCACACTTGCGTCGGTATATATTTCTTCACATTTTTACCGGTCTGCGCATGCTCAGACCGGAAGGACGGATCCGGCATTGCATTATTTTGAATGCCAGATCCGGCACTAATACATTCCAATGGGAAAAATGCCGACTCCGGCATTCCGGCAAGTGTTCCGGAATTTTGGACTGAGATAATACCGCAGCATTCTGCAGTATTATCTCCGTCTTGAAATGTCAAAAAGACTGAACTGAAGACATCCTGATGCATCCTGAACGGATTTCTCTCCCTTCAGAATGCAGGGGATAAAACTGCTCAGTTCATTTCCAGTATAAGGGTACTTTCACACTTGCGTTGGTGCGGATCTGTCTGTTTATTTGCACAGACGGATCCGCACCTAAAATGCAAACGTTTGTATCCGTTCAGAACGGATCCGTTTGCATTAGGTTTAAAGAAAAATGACAAAGTCCAAAACAGATCCGTTTTGAATTACATTAAAAGTCAATGGGGAACGGATCCATTTTCAAATGCACCATATTGTGTCATTAAAAACGGATCCGTCCCCATTGACTTACATTGTAATTCAAAACGGATCCATTTTGATGTCCGCCTCCAAAACAGAATAGAAGCGGAACGGAGCCTAACTGATGCATTCTGAACGGATCCTTATCCATTCAAAATGCATTGGGGTTTAACTGATCCGTTTTGGACCATTTGTGAGAGCCCTGAAACGGATCTCACAAACGGAATCCAAAACGCTAGTGTGAAAGTACCCTAAAGCCCCTATGACGGAACTCTATGAGTACTTTCACACTTGCGGCAGAATGATCCGGCAAGCAGTTCCGTCGCCGGAACTGCCTGCCGGATCCGGCAATCTGCATGCAAACACAAAGCATTTGAAGACGGATCCGGCTACGGATCTGTCTTACAGATGCATTGCAAGAACAGATCCGTCTTACAAATTCATTGCAAGAACGGATCCGTCTCTCCTCTTGTCATGCGGAGAGACGGATCCGTTGTATATTTCTTTCACATTTTTACGGATTGAACTAAAGACATCCTGATGCATCCTGAACGGATTTCTCTCCATTCAGAATGAATGGGGATAAAACTGATCAGTTATTTTTCGTTATGATGGAACTCTATGCCGGAAAAGAAAAACGCAAGTGTGAAAGTACCCTAATACTGCAGGGTAAAAGAGGAGCTGTCACCACGCCTGACATTCCTGTTTTAATAGCTTCATGCATTCCCCATGTAATAACAATTCTGGAGCATCTATTCTTATGGCTCTATATTGTACCATTCCTTTATTATTTCTACTAGAAGTTGTGAATGAATTGCTAGCAGTCTGCAGTAAGGGTACAGAGGGTAACCAGTTGAAGGGTGTGTATCTCAAAAGTCTATCCAATCAGTGCTGCCATATTCAGACTGTGTAGGTACATAAAGGAATGATACAACATAGAGTAATAAGAATAGATGCTCCAGAATTGTTATTACAGGGGGAATACATGAAGCTATTAAAACAGGCATGTCAGAAGCGGTGAAAGTTCCTCTTTAATGTAGGGGGGGGGGGCATAGTTTGACATATAAAATAAGGACTGTTACTTATATCTAATGGTTGATTACGTTGAAGGACGTTTTGGGCAGCCACCCAGGGCCTGAGGCTCCTGGGGGGTTCATGGCCACCCAAAATTCCCATCAGTATTTCTGGGCCATCTCTAAGCTGAAACATTCAAGGCTTGGACCAGTGATTCGAATATTTGTGATTCGAATATTCGCGCCCAACACTAGCAGGCATCTCAGTTCCTAGTCCGTAAGTCATAGAAGAGGCCTGTTGCCTGCATTGCAGATGGTGGTGTAGAGTGGGGAGTGAGGTGAGTATTTGATACCCTCTACTACAAGGAGGCACTACTGTATAACTACTAGAGCATTAAAAGCGGGCATTATAAATACCGGGGGGCTACAAGAGGGCATTACAATATAGCTACTGAGGGCACTACAGAGGGGCACATTATAACTATTGGGGGCACTACTGGGGGCATATTATAACCAATAGTGGATTAAAAGAGGGCATTTTGATCAGCCTCCTAGTGTCCAATTCTCCGGGCATCAAAGTGGTCTGCTCCCAATGGAGAAGATGAAGAGAGATGATGTCCACATTAGAGGGAATAAATTGGCCTAAAAGGCAAAAGATGCGCGAAACTTCAAATGCTGTTGCGCATTTCTACCCGGGGGAGCAAATCCTGCCCATGTGATCCGTTGCTAACAGCAATCCCCAGCAAAAATGCATACAATGGAGGATGCCAGCAGCAGACCACATGTACCACAAAAACATCCTACACAGGTCTTAAAAACAGAAAATGCTCAAGCCCCCATATGCTGTGGCGCGTTTCTAACCGGGGGAGCAAATCCTGCACATGTGATCCGTTGCTAACAGCAATCCCCAGCAAAATGCATACAATGGAGGATGCCCCTAACTGACCACATGTAGGACAAATGTGTGGATGGGGCTATAAAAACTGTAAATCACTGAAAATGGTGCACTACAATGGTAAATACAATTGACAATATATGGCTAAACCCTCACGCTGATATTAAAAATGAGACAGTTCGCCAATATATTCTTATATCAAGAACATACCGGAGCCCGCGCACCCCGTCAAGGTCTCTCAATGTGGCACAGGACCTAACGCTAACCTATCTGTGCCATATGGACAGTTAATGATAGGTGCATAAAGTCCGACACACAGCCAGCAGCTCCCAGTTACCTCCAGAGTGAAATCACACATATAATGGGAGGAGGGACGAGGCTGTGAGTCCCACCTATAACAGGCTGATGTGACGCAGGGTGCACCTGAATGTTACCCATAGATCAAAATCAAGGCACATTCAAACCTGAGTTTGCCCCACCTCCAGGCATACATATAGAGATAAAATCACAGAATAAATTAGAGGGAACATCACTGATTATAACAGGTACGTAGCGAGGTATTCTCCTGTATGTTTGGTGAATGAATGTCCATCTAAATACGTCTTTAGCACTAGGGCTGGAGGGAGGTGTACTGTACAGTATACCTTTTTTTCTACATGTGGGTCCCAAGCTTGAGGAAAAGCCTAGGGCCTTTGCACTACTTAATGCACCCCTGACTTTATCATTAGGTAATAAAAATATTATAAACAAATTGCTGCGGGATCTGGGAAGATTTACATGTAAGTCATTGTTTTGTTCATAAGACAAGCTTTTTATAATGAAACATCATAAGGGCTCAAAACGAATGTTCCCTCAGCATGGGTTAAGTATTAAAGTAGTAGTGCTCTAATTAAATAAATTTGATGTGGCAAATTAATGTAGTGTAAAGTAATACAGACTGATAACTTCAGAGTACTTCACAGTCCAGTCTTTTTTTTCATTTATAGAGCACTTCATTAAGAGCATTATCCATGGCCTATTTCCATTCAAAGCACATCAAATGCACCCAAAGCATGCTCAATCCATTTACTTATTTTATTTATTACTTTGCTTGATTTTTTTTCTCCATGTCCCAATATTTAGAAGGGAAAATTTACATTATGATCCTCTTTTTTTCATTTCTGCAGAGCGTCTCCATCGAAATTTGAAAATTAGCTGTAATTTACAATATATTCCCATCTCATACAGTGGTGGTATATCGCTAGATAAGATAGCTATAACCTCCTGTAGTGCCGCATCTGCTTCAAGGTTTTCCTTGAACAAGTGCACATCCAGCTACCAGCTGTGCAGAGAAGTGCAGTAGGGCTCTATTCATTTGAATGGACCTGTACTATAGAACTCTGTACAGAAGGTGGCCAGGGGTCCGGTTCAAAATAGCATTGTAGCCCCTTCAGTCTCAAGATCAGTAGGGGTCCCAGCAGTCAGACCCCTGGCAATCAGAAAGTCATTGCAGCTATGCCCCATTCATGTGGCATGTTGTGTCAAACAATAGCCATAAAGGGCACTGTGCTTGAGCACTTCTGCCAGGGGTAGGCTGACCATTTGGACATTTAAGTGAGAGAACTTGAAGAGAGAACTTGAAATGCATTCTATTAAGCCAAAAGAAATGTTTCATGTCTAGCATGGTGAATAGGAGCCACCTTGTTTGGTGGGGTGGCCATCATGGAGAACATTCCCTGCGGGAATTACATGTCTGGTGGTTATCATCCAAGAGGATACATATCATATTAAAGACAGACCACGTGCCTATAGTCCATCCGTCATCCCTCTTCTGTCTAAACGTGAGTCACTCCACATCTTCTGGGGAGCCTTTGGAGAGAGGGTCTCCTCTCTGGTTGGTCTCATTCCCTTTGCTAGTGGATAACAAGAACCTGTGCAAGAACAGAGAAACTGGAGCAGAAAGTTGGTGCAAAGATCATGGAAAGTGGAACAAAAGCAAACAGGCCTTTCTATCCTGGATGGAATAAATTGGCATCATAATGGTTGGCCCATTTTGATCCTTCTAGGAGTCCCTCTTTTCTATGTTTGCCACTGCCACCATCTCTTCTGTGGGCACCTATGTCAATCATCTTTCCTTATTTTAGCATCTTGATGATATCTTGCAAATAAAAAGTGTGCAAATCACAGTGTGCAGTTTATACCTTGTAAATTTTTACCTTAGATGCTTCCAACTCTTTCTGCCTTCAATGTTTAGCACACAGACTGCCTGAAAGCTACCATTCTTAGCCATATTTCTCATGTTAGGTGCATGACTGCTACTTCTTTTTGTTAAATACCAAATTTGTAACACCACGCCTCTATATCAAATTGTATGCTTTATTAGTTGAAATACAAATACACATAAATATCAATAGAAGACACATAAGTTAAATAAACAACAGAACATGGCACAGGTGAGCGACAGAAACCTGAAAGGGGGCTGAAGAGTCAGCACACATAGGGCACAATGAGTTAAAAAGAGAAACCACACTGACTCCTGGAATATAGTAGTATAAGGTACCCGGACAAAGTCCAAAAAGTAATATATAGAGGGAGACTGTGTAGAAAGTATATAAAAACTATAATACCCTCCAATGTTCGCTGGTCCTTCAGCCTTCTCCTCCCAACACCGTTTCGCCAGATACACTGGCTTCTTCCGGGGAAGAAAAAGTAAAAGCAAACAATTCCTGAAAGCTCTCATACAGTTATAGCCACAAGGACTAAAAGGTTAAGCCAGATTCCCATCATACTCTTCAAGCATTTGTCTGCCGTCAACCCCCCCGACTGAGTGCTGCCGGCTGGTCTCTCATTGCTTCTTCAGTCGTTCACCATAGGGGAAGCTTTCACATGTCATCGCTTTAAAGAACCGTAACTGGCAGATCGATATCTTCTATGGCTAACATTCTCTTAGGGAATAGATTACTAGAACATTCTATATATATATGCTCCTAAAAAATACAATATTAGTTATTAAATGTTAAAGAATTAAATATGAGGACAAAATGTTTTATTTTCTTCAGATTTCAGAGTTGTCCAGGATTAGAAAAACGTGGCAGCTTCTTCCAAACACACACAGGTTGCTTGTCCACAGTTCTCCTGACTTACCAGCTTCCGTAAATACATGTGTTCCAAATAAAACGTAGAAGCGCAGAGGGCATCTGTGGCAAGTGCTTATAGGGATGTGTGGGGCAAGCACACTGTTATGAGGGGATTGTGGCTTACTCTCTAGTATTGTAAAATATTACTGAAAGAAGTAGATAAGCTTGCAGCATGGACGAGCGCGTGTAGATAAATGTAAAGTATTACTGCATACAAGAAATACACTGAAAGAAATAAAACAGGAGAAACACCTGGATATTCTCGCCACAAGTAAGCAAAACAGCACTCCTCAATGTCAAGCAGCAGCTGCAAAAGATTGTATCATATATATGTACGAAATTTTGTATATTGATATATTTAAATTAAACTTCTTACTGGGTCTGATAAAAAGTACATTGTAGACCGTGACCACTTCCTACTTTCGATGTTGTCAGCGTGTTACTCATGAAGAAAGTCACGTGTGGTGAGCTGGCATGGTGGGTATAAAAGGTGTGAGATAGCCTGTGTGCACATGTATCCTTCGTTGCTGTCATGGGTAAAAGGGGTGATTTGTCAGAGTTGCAAAAAAGGATGATTAGTGGCTTTCAAGCCAAGGGTGGCGGTATTTCTGAAAACATTGTGAATAGGCAGCGTGGAAACTGCGAAGCACCACGTTCCTTTGATGTGAAAGTTGAATATCGGCTACAACACGCTAGAGTGGAGCAGCTCACTGCTAAAATTAACTAGGGGGCGACCAGATGTGGGTCTAAAGCAACAGTGGAGCAAACTCCATTGTGTATGGGGCATTAAAGCATACGATGGTCACTGCACCTCTGCTAGCAAATTTGCATGGGCAGAAAAGGCTTTAATTTTTATGGCAGTATCACAATTGGACCTCCGCAGATTAGCAAAAGCTCGCCTTTTCCAACAAATCACATTTTCTGCTACATTGAACGGATGGACGTTGGTGTGTCAGTGAGAAACATCAGAGAACAAACACCCTGCAACCATTGCTGGAAGAACACAAGCTGCTGGTGGTGGCAGTGTTATGGTCTGGGAAACGTTTTCTTGGTATTTCCGGGGCCCACTCATCCATGTGGAAGGCGGTCTCAACCAATTTGGGGATGAATTAGTAATGAGCGAACTGGGTTCGGACTACTCTGTCCGAAATCGTTTTGTTCCAAACCATAACTCAATAATGTTCCGCTCCGTACAGTGACAAAATGTATTGGCACTGATGAGGCTTTGTCATTTTGGCCACCAGTAACGCCAGGCTCGATTAGTCATGTGTATGCGCCATTATTATAATTTGCCTGATGCATTAATGTTCTTAAATTACGAATCTGAACTCCTGTTCGGGCCATGCGCCACTTTCATTAACAAACCCGAGTTCGGATTCGTAATTTGAAACATTAATGCATGCGCCGCGACCTATAGTAACTAATCGAGTCTCGCGTTACTGGCGGCCATATTAACAAAGCCTCATCAGAGACAATGCATATTATCACTGTATGGAGCTGCACATTATGAGATATGGTTGGAAACGAACCTGGTTTGCTCTTTATTAGTATCAATCCATCCTTGCAGATCACATACACCCATACATGCTGATTGTCCTACCTGGGGTGGATAGGACCTTTCACCAAGACAGTGCGACATGTCACATGGCTAGAAATGTCCAACCTTGGTTGAAATAGCATGACAAGACTTCCAAGTACTACCCTGGCCCCCTAATTCCCCAGCCCAATTGAGCATCTGTGGGACCACCTCGATTGTCGTGTTCACTGTATGGATCCTCTCCCATGCACCCTACAGCACCCGTGGGACGCAGTGCAGTCAGCAGGGCTGCAGATACCTGTGACAACCTACCAGGACCTTACTGAGTCACTTCTAGCCTGTCATGGTGCTGTCCATGCTGCACACGGTGGTCACTCTGGATATTATCTGGTAGTCAGAATAATGTTACTCGACTGTGTATATAAAGATGGAAATATGGAACCAGATGGGTATAAGAGTACCTTACACACAGAGAGACAGACAATATTATACATATAAACAACAATAATTACACTTACAACAACCAGAATTGCAGTATAAACTGATACAATTCATTAAACTTTGCAGTAACAATGGTACATAGTTACTACGCATGAACATTTCACATACAGTACTTAGGTTTCTCCTCCATTATTTGTCTCTCCTCTGGACTCTTGGTCTATTTAGATCCAAATACTCGATGAGGGGGGATGTTCTTCTATATCAGAGATGCACCAAGAGAGAGGATGGACCAAGAGAGAGGATATCAGGGATCCATCTAGGTCCTCCCTTTCCTGATATCCTCTCTCTTGGTCCATCCTCTCTCTTGGTGCATCTCTGATATAGAAGAACATTTTGCCCCCTCATCGAGTATTTAAAAACAGTCTTGAAAACCAGTTATATAGCATTTTATGTCTGTTTGCCATTATTTGCAGATACTGGATGCCTGAGTGCCTCTAAAATCTGTAAGATATACAGGAGCCCGTATTTCCTAAATATACAAAACAGATAAAAACCTGTGATCCCAATGTCATATTATCCCTGTATTAATCCACAGTAAGGCCAAATCTCAAATATTTGATTCACTTTTGAGTGTCACATTCTAAAAAAGATGTAGGAGAGCTAGAAACTGTTCAAATGCAGGCAATTAGATAATTAAATGGTTTGAAAGGTCTCTCTTAGGCTACTTTCACACTTGCGCTTTCCCGTTCCGCTATTGATATCCGTCTTGGGAAAAAGGCTTCTGTTTTGTCCCCATTCATTGTCAATGGGGACAAAACTGAACTGAATGAAATGGAGTGCACCAGAATGCATTCCGTTACGTTTGGTTGCGTCCCCATCGCGGACAGAATAATGCTGACAGTAGCGTTTTACTGTCCGCGATGTGGTGCAGAGCAAGACACAATAGAAAACGGATCTGTCCCCCATTGTCTTTTAATGGAGTTCATGACTGATCCGTCTTGGCTATGTTAACGATAATACAACCGGATCCGTTCATAACGGATGCAGATGGTTGTATTATCAGTAACGGAAGCGTTTTTTGCTGATCCATGATGGAGCTAGCAAAAACGCTGGTAGGAAAATAGCATTATAACAGAAAGCTAGAAAAATCAGGCTTAGAAAAAAACATCTTGCGTATGATCAGACAGTGCTTTTTTCATGTGGCTTTCAGCCCATGTTCGACTCCAAAATCCATGTGAAATCCAAACTCTGTTGTTTTTAATGGGAATTTGTATTGCCATTGCGCAAAATTTTCTGCATTGACATCAAATAAGTGTTAAAATACATGTCAAAGTAGTGATGTCACCTGATGCAGAGCTTGCATGGAAACTGTGTCAGGTTTACCACACGTGGCTTGGTTCCACTGAATGGGGATAAACTGCCTGCAGACCTGCTACAGTTTAAATTGAAAATCTGTGGGTTACCTTTAGAGATGACCACAGTTTTGTAAAATTCAATTCAGTTGCTTTGCCAAATTTTACAAAAAAATCTGCTTTGTGACGAGTTCCTTCATCACGAAGTGCATTTCTTTGTAAGTAGTGTGTGCAATGGCAGGGTGCGTCAATTGCGCAGCCCCCGTCATTGTACCCCTCAGATGCCACGTTCATAGCTGTACAGTGTAAAATAAAAACTAGAAATAAATAATACTTACCTGATCATTTTGCTCACGGCAGGCCGGCCGCCGCCATCTTGCTTGAAGATCTGGCGCAAAATCTCCCACGGCCCGAGATGACATCATCATGCCAGCCAGCGGCAGCGGGCATGGGATTTTGGTCAAGATCTTCAAGCAAGATGGCGGAGGCAGACCCGTTGGAATAAAATGGGTCAGGTAAGTATTAGTTTTTTTGTTTTTTACACTATTTCAGGTTAAACTGATTCACTACTGCAAAGTACGAGGAAGTTCGGCTTTGTGGCGAATCAAATTTATTCCTAATCAGGGTCCACTTCATGGACTTCGATTCGCTCATCACTAGTCATGTGCAAAGAACTGCTGCATGATTTATTATTTCCAAAAACAGTAGAAAGGACCAGTGGAAATGTATTATATGTGTAAAGGGAAATGTTCTTTACAGTTAGGGTACTGTAGAAGTAGAGTATTTGTTACGTGGGGATAGGGAAGGGTTATTTACAGTTAGAGTACTCATTATGTGTGGATAAGGAAAGATCATTTAGTTATAGTAGATTATTCATTACATTTGTATGGTAAATGGCTCTTTAGCGTTAGAATGGAAAATGAATGGGGTTGAGCGAACACCTGGAAGTTCGGGTTTGCCGGATTTGGGCGAACTTCGCCGGAAGGTTCGGATTCGGGACCCGAACTTGACCCCGAATCCGAACACCATTGAAGCCAATGGGGACTCGAACTTTGGGTCATTAAAATGGCTAAAGGACTGCAAAAGGAAGCAAAATGGGGGTAGGAGCAGGACAATTACCCTGCTAAGGCCTCTTTCACACTTGCGTTCTGAGGATCCGGCGGGCACTTCCGTCCCGCCGGATCCATCAGAACGCAAGTGGACTGACAGCATTTGAAGACTGATCAGTATCCTGATCAGTCTTCAATATGCTTTCACTGTTACCATGGCAGCCAGGATGCTACTGGAGTCCTGGCTGCCATGGTACTCAGCAGCAGTGTACTCACCTGCGCTGCGGCGGCCGGGCGCTCCTTAATGACGTCACAGGTCCGGGCGGCGCATAGATCAATGCGCCGCCGGGACCTGTGATGTCATAATGGAGCGCCCGGCGGCGCAGCGCAGGTAAGTACACTGCTGGGTTGTACTTACCATGGCAGACAGGACTCCAGTAGTGTCCTGGCTGCCATGGTAACCGATCAGAGCCCCAGCTTACACTGGGGCCCCGATCGGAACGGCTGCTGAGCATGCGCAGTGCTAAACGTCTGATCCGGCAATGCGCCGAATCGACGTTTAGCTTAATGCCGGATCCGGAATTATGCTCTTCAACGGGCATTCATTCCGGATCCGGCATTGCGGCATGTCTTCGGGCTTTTTGGACGGAGACAAATCCGCAGCATGCTATGGTTTTGTCAACGTCCAAAAAATGTTGACATACTGAACGGATGACATCCTAATGCATCCTGAACGGATTTCTCTCCATTCAGGATGCATTAGGATTATCCTGATCAGTTTCTTTCCGTCCTAGAGCCCCGAGGACGGAACTCTAGGACGGAAAGAAACAACGCTAGTGTGAAAGAGCCCTAACAAATGTGTTTAGGGAAATGACTTAAAATAACATAGAATATAAAAAAGTAAAAAATAATGATCTTGAACTAGGAGGCGGAGGTCAAAGTGGAGTATGAGGTTGAGGAGGCGGTAAACATGGCGGTGTAGGTGGAAGCCGTGGTGGAGGAAGAGGAGGTAGCCAACACTGTTTTTGTAGTTTTTTAAAAATTTCCACTTTATTTATTTATTTTTTTATAAATTTGGGAAGACCCCAAAACATTCGGAAATAGAAAAGAGAATGCAAAGAGAAAGTGCACTGGAGTATAATTATGGCTGGGTGCAGCCGGTATACTTGTCTATTCTGCACAAGGTACGGACAAGTCCTGTGGGATCCATGCCTGGTTCATTTTAATGAAAGTTAGCTTGTCCCCGTTGACTGTGGACAGGCGGCTGCGCTTGTCTGTGATCATCCCCCCCCCCTATGCTAAACACACGTTCGGACAATACACCGGCCGCAGGGCAGGCCAGCACCTCCAAGGAGTAAAGGGCAAGCTCAGGCCATGTGACCAATTTGGAGACCCAGAAGTTGAATGGGGCAGACCCATCAGTCAGTATGTGTAGGCGTGTGCACACCTACTGTTCTGTCATGTTGCTGAAATGCTGCCTCCTGCTAAGATGTTTCATATCAGCTGGTGGTGCTGGTTGTTGTGGTGTGCTGACAAAGCTTTTCCACATTTCGGCCAGGCTAACCCTCCCTTCTGAGGTGCCGGTGGTGCCCCAGCTGCTTCAGCAACTTCTACTTCCTCCTCTACCTTCACCTTGTGCTTTCACTGAGGCCCCTGTGTCAGGTGGGAATGCCATCAGCATTGCGTCTACCAGCGTGTGCTTGTACTCTCGCATCTTCTGATCACGCTCCAGTGACGGAATTAAGGACGGCACGTTGTCCTTTTAGCAGAGATCCAGCAGGGTGGCCACCCTGTAATCAACACTGGTTAGAATGTGGGCAACTCGGCGGTTATTGCGCAGGCACTGCAGCATGTAGTCGCTCATGTGCGCCATGCTTCCCAGAGGCAACGACAAGCTGTCCTCTGTGGGAGGTGTATCATCTGTGTCCTCTGTATCCCCCCATGCTGCAGTGATGCCCATGAGCTGCTTTGGTTGCCACCCTGCTGTGAACACGGTTCCTCCTCCTCATCATCCTCCTCCTCATCCTCCATAACTGTGCCCTGGCTGTACAATTGTGTGCCTGGCCTCTGTTGGTGCAGGAACCCACCCTCAGAGCCACTTGTGACTGACTGGCCTGATAATTGTAGAAATGATCCGTCTTCCTCCTCCTATTCCTCCTGTGCCACATCCTCTTCCATCATCGCCCGAAGCGTTTTAGCAAGGAGACATAGAAGTGGGATAGTAACTCTGAGGACGGCGTCATCGGCACTGGCCATGTTGGTGGAGTACTCGAAACAGAGCAACAGGGCAGACAGGTCTCGCATGGAGGCCCTCTCGTTGGTGGTGAAGTGGTGCTGTTCCGCAGTGCGACTGACGCGTGCTTGCTGCAGCTGAAACTCCACTATCGCCTACTTCTGCTCGCACAGTCTCTCCAGCATGTGCAAGGTGGAGTTCAACCTTGTGGGCACGTCGCATATGAGGCAGTAAATGGGAAGGCTGAAGTTATGCTGCAGCGCAGACAGGCGAGCCAAATTCAGCACATGCGCCAGGCAAGGGATGTGTGTCAAATTGGCTAGGCCCAGAGCTGTTAAGAGATTCCGGCCCATTATAACACAACACCAGGCCAGGCTTGAGACTCAGTGGCACCACCCACTCATCGGTCTGTTGTTCCATGCCCATCCACAGCTCCTGCGCGGTGTGGGGTTTTTCCCCCAAACAGATGAGTTTCAAAACAGCCTGCTGTCATTTCCCCCTGGCTGTGGTGAAGTTGGTGGTGAAGGTGTTACACTGACCAGATGAGGAGGCGGTAGAGGAGGAAGTGGAGTAGGAGCCAAATAGAAATGTCCTGCAATCCTCAGGGGCGGAAGGGAAGGACATGCACCTGTAAGAAACAGTCATGTAATGTCCCCAAGTTTCATTACTCTGTTTAAACTGTGTTAAAGTTCAATGGATATGTGTTTCTGTATTACTGTGATACTGGTCCTTTAAGGCAGCAGCTGAGTGTTGAAGTGAAACGCCCCCTATGATGTCAGCCTGCCTCCAAAGCAGACAGTTTGAGCATAGAGAATGAGGAAGTGATGAGACTTGTGCAGAAGCTGCAGCCATATTGGCAAGATACAGAACAGGTTTTGTGTTGTGTTAAAAGTATGTGGAGATACTAAAGGACTAAAGGACTTCCCTGTGCAGCCAGGCTGTGTGAACTTCGGTCTAGAGACAGACGGAGTATAAAGAAGCAGTGCATTTAGTGGAGCCACGCTGAAAAGGACTGTGTGCAGCAACTACTCAGTGGAGCTGACATTAGGCTGTGTGAATTGCCACCAACAGTAAGAGACTCACAGTGCTGTCGAGGTACTGGACAGCAACTGTAAAATCCCGGATTACATCACACCCCAGTATATCAGAGTGCCAAGGGGACATCTGCTGTTGAACTCCATTATATCCAACTGGTTTCCAGCCTGCTGAGGAGGACTCCATTGTTCCGGATCTTGCGTTCACTGAAGGAAAAGGACGACATCGGGCCCCACTATGCACTTCTATGAACTGTAGGAGGTCCAATCTACTACCGCCTCTACTTGTTCTGGCCTCACCATTTGTACACCCGTATTCAGGCCTGCAAAAGAACTTCTGTCACCTACGTGCACCTGGCACAGATCAACCACAGATCAACCACGTTCTCTCCCTGCAACAGGAGCTCCACCAGCACCAGCAACACCACGACAAGGGCCACGTTCCTTTATTTGATGCTCTCCTCAGTCTTTGAGGTCACCCACTGAACTAAGAGACGGATTAACTATATTAATTTCCCTGTCACGTATGCAGTGCAGGTGTACTTCACACAATAAATAGGTATATGTTGCCCACCTAACTAACAGACGGCTTAACTATATTTTTTCCCTGTCACGTATGCAGTGCAGGTGTACTTCACACAATAAATTGGTAAAGGGCTTAAACCGAGAGTACAATGTACGTAGCTTTCTTTGAATATAAATTTGTATAACCATTTGATTTTTCTTTTCAGCGTCATTGAAACACTATTTGATATATGGATTAACAATGGGACATTATAAAAAATCTTTCTTTGTTTCATTTCTTCTTTTTTTCTCTTTTTGCAAGTGGGAGGTGCCTTCGTTCCCACGTCACTTACTCCATGTCTGAACACCTATTTATTGTATAACTGAACAAGGCATGTATAGAGTCTGATAAAAGCACACTTGGTGCTGAAACGCGTCACTATGCCTACAATATGTGACCAATAAATTAGCAAAAATAATTCAAAGAAGCGAGTGCCGGTCTTTTCTTCTGAAGTGTATTCGTGAAACGCCCGCCCGCAGACACGCGCACCTCACGCTATCAAGGCAGTGCCGACCAGTTACCTAACTTGGAATAAATTGGTATATGTCACCCACCGAACTAACAGACAAATTAACTATATTATTTTCCCTGGCACGTATGCAGTGCAGGTGTACTTTACACAATAAATGGGTATATTTCGCCCCCATATAACCAACAGACAGATTAACTATATTATTTTCCCTGTCACGTATGCAGTGCATGTGTACTTCACACAATAAATGGGTATATGTCACCCACCTAACTAAAAGAACGGATTAACTTTATTTATTTCCCTGTAACATATGCAGTGCAGGTGTAACTCGCACAATAAATTGGTATATGTAACCCCCCGAACTAACAGACGGATTAACTATTATATTTGTGTGTTAGAGGTAAAAAGATGTTGCATTGCACCCACCAAAAAATCGCTGTAGGTCACCCACAGAATTAACAGCCAGATGAGATTCCTAACACTGTCCCTCACTTCAGCTGCCTGCTTCCTGTCCCTGCACTACTGAGAGCTGATGGGCGGTGCTACATGTGATCCAGCTTTTATAGAGGCTGGGTCACATGATGCACCGGCCAATCACAGCCATGTCATTAGTACTCATGGTTGTGATGGCTTCTAAGTGCACACAGCTTAATAGCTTGTTGATTTGCTGCCCTGCAGCCTTTTAACAAGCTTTATGAAATGCCCAAACACCAAACTCGAACCCAAACTTTTTCAGCAAAGTTCAGGTTCGAGTCCGAGTACCAGAACCGCAAAGTTCCGTACGGACCCGAACTTTACCGTTCGGGTTCACTCAACACTAAATATCTATTCATTATGTATTTATAGGAAAGGGTCTTTTATAGTTAGTAGTGATGAGCTGCAGGGGCAATATTCGAATTCGCGATATTTTGGGAATATTTGGACAAATATTCGACATATATTCGAAAATTCGCGAATTTGTAATCTCCAGTCATTATTTTCTTGATTGCGAAAATTCGCATATAAAAATTCGCAAAAACTGGTATCTAAAAGATACGTCATGACGTATCTTTTAAGTACCAGTTTATGCGAATTTTTGTGCAAATTTTATGCAAATTTTTATATGCGAATTTTCGCAATTAAGAAAATAATGACATTATTTTCTTGGTTGCGAAAATTTGCATTTAAAAAAATTGCATACAAATTTGCATAAACTGGTATTTAAAAAAAAACGAATATTCGCGATTCCGAATATATTCTAAATATTCGCGATCTTGAAGTGCCGATATTCGGGATTAAAATTTGCAATTCGAAAATTCGTGATCAACACTAATAGTTAGTGTAGAGTATTGATTAGGTGTGGCCAGGAAAGGGTTCTTTACAGTTAGAAGAGAGTCTTCATTCATTGTATATGGCTAGGAAAAGGTTCTTTAGGGTTAAAGTATTTATTATATGTGTATATTATTCAGTACATGTGGATAGGAAAGGTTTCTTTAGCGTTAGTGTAGAGTATTCATTAAAAGTGTATAGGAAAGGGATTTTAGAGTTAGATTCGAGTTTTCATTTATTGCATATGGCTAGGAAAGGGTTCTTTGCTGTTATAGTATTCATTACATGTGGATAGGAAAGTTTTTTTTTACAGTTAGGGTATTCATTACATGTGGATAGGGAAGGATTCTTTACAATTAAAGTAAATGATTTATGTGTGGATAGAAGAGGGTTCTTTGTAGTTAGAGGATCCATTACATGTGGACCGGGAAGGATTCTTTAAAGTTTGAGTAGTGGAATACCCTATTCCAAGAGGTAGTAATGGCAGTTTCTATGTCAACATTTAAAAACAGGGCTAGATGCTTGTCTAATAACAAATGGCATTGATGGTGATAATTAATCTAACAATTAATGCACAGTATACTGTACTTGATAAGAAAGGTGGACGCGATGGACCTGTGTCACTATTTAACAATGGCCTCAGTGTGCCACTAATAGTTTTACACAGAGAATCCCTTACCTACCAATGTAATGTGATTCTTAAGGATTGAAAGGCTTTTTCTCACTGCTATAGTCAGATGTAATCCATTTTAATATATGGCTTCTAATGATAAAAATAAGTATGTTGAAATGAATGCTGGGACGTTCTATAATGCCACTGTACCTGCACTAAGATGCCTCAGCGGTGCTTACAGAGTCTATTATTTCATGGCACTGGAGTCCTGGGTGTTTTGTCAGACTCTCACACAGTACTTAGTCATTGAAATGAAATAATCTGGCCCGCATTTCGAATGCAAGGCATTTTATTGAACCTGTCATGTCTTGTTCCCCAGTGGAAACCATTAGCATAATCCTCACTGTACTCTTTCTAAGATTTTGTATAAACTCTAACAATTGCATTTGGTTGAAAAATATAACAAAGTATCACAGCTGAAAAAGCAAGTTTAAGCATCAGTGGGACAGAGAATGTGCGAGACAAGCGATGGAGGCAAATGAAATATTTAGAAGTGAATACAAATTTATAAAGGAAAAGTTATTCCTCTCTCTGGAGGCCCAGTTCTGGCCATGGATCTTTCTGACTGTGCACTAATGGCAGGGTGCCTTTGCTTATGCCCACTGTGCCATACACGCCCTAGCGCACTATAATCTGCCTGCCGCAGGAAGCCACCCATGCGCAATTCTACAGTGAAAGTATTTGTGACCACTAACCTCAACCAAGCTGGGTGCCCACCAATAGTAGTACAATACATCCTAAAAAGGAGCTGCCACCTCTCGTGACATGTCTGGTTTAGGCTACTTTCACAATGGGGGCAGGGGCGGAGTTCGGGCGCAGCACGGTGAGAGGCCGCCGGACTAAGGGTCCATTCACAAGTCCGCAATTCTGTTCCGTATTTTGCGGAACGGAATTGCGGACCCATTAATTTCAATGGGGACAGACGATGTCCTGCCCGGGTCCGCAATTGTGGATCCGCACTTCCGGGTCCGCAATCGCGTTCCCGAAAAAAATAGAACATGTCCTATTCTTGTCCGCAATTGCGGATAAGAAAAGGCATTTTCTATGTAGTGCCGGCGATGTACGGTCCACGGATCCGCAAAACACACACGGACATGTGAATGGACCCTAAATGTCGGACATGTCGTATTTTTAGTCTGGCGGCCTCTCGCCGTGCTGCGCCAGAACTCCGCCCCCATTATAGTCAATGGGCACAGAGCGGCAGTCCGGCGACCCACTTTAACTAGCAGCAGGATGGATCCGACAGGCTGAACAGCCACTCGGATCCGTCCTGCCGCTAGTGTGAAACTAGCCTTAGTAACTGCTTGCATTGTCCTTGCAATAACAAGGCTGGATCATCTATGCTTATAACTCTATGTTGTTACTATTCCTTTATTATTCTTGCTCGAAGTTATGAATGAATTGGTAGTCATTTGAAATGAAGGTCCAGATGGGTGTTACCAGTTGGGGTGTATCCCTTCACAGTCTGACACTGGCAGCACTGATGGGATAATGTTAGACAATGCAGGGACTCACCCCCAACTGGTAACAGTTGCACCTTTATTGCGAACTGCTAGCAATTCATTAATAAATTCTAGCAGGAATAACAAAGGGATGGCAAAACATGGAGTCAGAAGACAAGATGCTCCACAATTGTTATTACATGGGGAATGCAAATAGTTACTAAAACAGACATGTCAGGGGAGGTGACAGGTCCTCTTGGGCACAGCGCCACTGCCTACCTTCACCTATATTGCCCCTGCCTAGTGTAGCTAGCATAACATGGCGATCATTAGTTACTTCACTGGCGATCACAGTTACGGATACGGCTTGCTGGAGGGGGTGGCAGGTGCTCCTCTTGTTAAAATTGGATTGATATGTTTCATCTCAAAGCTTCTGCTTACAAGAAGTGTGTTTGGATTTAGACAGAAATAATAAACATGTATTTTCCATCAGAAATGTTAATAATGAAAATATGCAAATCTTGTTATTATCGTCTGGATAATATTTTTCAATTAAAATCAAATTCAATTACAAAATGCTTAATGAGGTGATCGCTGAATAATGTCACCAGAATGAAGCTTTCACATCACGTCAGTGGCATATTTGTGAGCACTGGGAACCAGTTGATATTTTTTACGCCCTGTTCCCTGCAGTCTAAACACTGACCAACAGCAGTCTATGCCCCCTGATAATATAATACCCAGACAAACGGCGTGATCTCTAAAATGTAGGACATTCAGAGAATCTGAGACTTCGGCGAGCTGCAAATTAGGCTACATGCACACGACCGTATGTGTTTTGCGGTCCTCAAATTCCGGATCCGCAAAAAAAAAAACGATGACATCTGTATGCCATCCGTTTTTTTTGTTGTGGATCCATTGTGACAATGCCTAAAACGGACAACAATAGGACATGTTCTATTTTTTTGCAGGCTACGGAACGGACATACGGATGTGGATAGCACACAGTGTTTTGTGGACTCATTGAAATGAATGGGTCCTTATCTTATCCGCAAAAAAAACGTAACGGACAAGGAAACAAGCAACATTCGTGTGCATGTAGCCTTACTCCTATCTCTGACGAAAATATCATGTAACTGTAAATAGAGAGCAAAATGTTTACTGTATTAAAAGTATGAGTATTCATTTAATTTATCCCGAAATGTCAGTGGAATAGTATATGGCATTTTTGAGACAGACTTTGAGTAGGAGGGTGAAAACGCAAGACTATGGTCATTGTAATTAGTGTTGATCACGAATATTCGAATTCCGAATTTTTATCACGAATATTGGCACTTCGAGAATTCGCTAATATTTTGAATATAGCGATATATTCGTCATTTCGAATATTGGAGATTTTTTTTTAAACAGTACACATGATCCCTCCCTGCTTCTAACTTGTGGGCCAATGAGAAGGCTGCAAGATCTTTGATTTTAGGAGTAGTGTTGAATGCGAATTTTTTAATTGCCGATTTCCGCAATGAAGAAAATAATGACTGGAGATAATGACTTTTCGAATTCGCAAATATATGGTGAATATTCGCCCAAATATTCGTGAAATATCACGATTCCGAATATTGCCCCTGCTGCTCATCACTAATTGTCATTGCCAGGGAGCATTGGAGAGGGAGCACTAGCATATTGGGTGACTGACATAGGATAAGGGCCTCCACCAGGAGATACTGTATCCTGTAGAGAGAAGCAGCTCAGTGTAGAAAATCTAATTCTGGCTACTGACAAAAACCACTAGGGGGTGCTCACTGCATAGGGATTTATACAGCTACCACTGTTTGTAAAGTCTGCAAGGAATGCAGTGGAATTCTGCAGATACCATCAACACTGTCAGGAAAATGTATTTTACTATGTACAAGTGAAGCACCTTTCACCAGTACTTAATGGACCAATTTCCCCTTATCTAGAAATATTCTCCCTTATTACTTTGCCACCCTTTTTGGAGAATTTAGCTAACAAGGACGGCATCCAAAAAGTGCTAAGAAGCATTTCCAGGTTGTCTTGGGGGGTGGGGGGGGGGTTCTGTTTTTGGGTTTTTTGGATTTAAATGATGAGAGGCATGGCATCTATGCCTGTTTCGCTTGTAGGTTAGGTCAGTGAAGAGGTTAATGTCAGTATGTATTTTGGTGGTTTTAGGTAGTGGAGGGGTAAGTGCCCGTTTTTACTTGGTTATTGGTGGGCTTAGTGCCTCCAACCAATGTAATATACTGATGTGTTCCTCCTTTCCTTTGTTTGGGGAGCTCTGTTTGATCTTGTAGGGAGTTTACTCTTGCCCATCTCAGTTTAAAGTACCTGCGTGTTGGCCGGTTGCACCCACAGACCATTTCTTAAAATGGCCCCGTTTCTATGTTTCCTAATTTGTGATCCAAAAGGTAGGTATAATGGATCACAAACACATAGATCACAAATAATGTCTATCTCAACCACAACCTCAAACGTGAAAATGCTAGTTCTTCTCAGACTACTGTTCATCCTGCTCCAAGAGCCACCATATACTGCAAACTGCAGCGGGTTAACAGAAATGTACATGATTTCATATGTAATACCTGCATATGTATGTATGTGCTCATAACTGCAGGCTATATTTTTAGCCACCACTAGATGGAGCTACTGTCACCCGCTTTATAAAAGAGAGCAGAACATTCTAGAGCTGTGATGGCTAACCCCCGACAACTTCCCAGATGCACACTTGCTTGGCTGTTCTCAGAACTCCATAGAAATGAATGGAGCATGCTGGGAGTTGTAGTTTCACCACAGCTGGAGTACCGGAGGTTAGAAGGCCACATCTGCACTAAACGTGTCAGTAAATATATAAATTTAATAAAGTAACATTTTGATGTTGTTGGCTCTTGTCTCAGGAAATGACTGCCAACAGCTTTAAGAAAGGACAGAACCTAACGGCGAGCGTTCTTGTGATGAAGAGGAGATAATGCAGCCTGCCGACTGGTACAAGCTGTGCTGAGGCTGAGGCACACCCGGCCTGTCACTCACAAGGAGAAAACTAGACGTAATGGCTGCAAAAGTACCTGCAGAGCAGTATCTAATGAACGTGAGGATACACAGAATTATTGATTTGATAACAAAACCACATATTGTAGTGAAACCCCTAAAATTCAGAGGGACAAAATGAACTGTGCAAATATTATTCATAATCGACCTAAATAATAAATAATACTCTGGTGTAGAGGCACAAGCAACGGAATACAAGGAATATTTTGTTTAATGCAGTACGGACAGATTAGATCGATATGGCATAGCTAGATAGATAGATAGATAGATAGATAGATAGATAGATAATTGATAGATAGATAGAAAGATAGATAGATATGACATAGATGAAAGAAAGAAAGAAAGAAAGATGTGAGATAATAGATAGATAGATAATAGATAGATCTTTTTTTGCAGACGACACTGTAGTAAAGGTAGCTATGGTGTGCCAGCAGCCGCGGAAGCGATCCAACATCCATCTGCTTGAGAAAAGTCCCAGTAAGAGGACTGAAACGTCACTTTCTTGATTCACATTCTTGAGAGTGCCGTGGATATTTTTTTATATTTTTAGATAGATACATAGATAAACAGATAGATGAATAGATTGATATCTAATATATAGGTAGATAAATAGATATCAGATAGATAGATAGATATGAGATAGATATATAGATAGATAGATAGATAGATAATAGATAGATAGATAGACAGACAGACAGATAGGAAATAGATAGATAGATAGATAATAGATAGGAGATAGATATATAGATAGATAGATGATAGATAGATAGATAGATAGATAGATAGATAGATAGATAGATAGATAGAAATGAGATAGATAGATAGATAGATAGATAGATAGATAGATAGATAGAAATGAGATAGATAGATAGATAGATAGATCTGGATAAGCAGATAGATGAATAGATTAATATCTGATAGATAGGTAGATAAATAGATATCAGATAGATAGATAGATAGATATGAGATAGATAGATAGATAGATAATAGATAGGAGATAGATAGATATATAGATAGATAGATGATAGATAGATAGATAGAAATGAGATAGATAGATAGATAGATAGATAGATAGATAGATAGATCTGGATAAGCAGATAGATGAATAGATTAATATCTGATAGATAGATAGATAGATAGATAGATAGATAGATAGATCTGGATAAGCAGATAGATGAATAGATTAATATCTGATAGATAGATAGATAGATAGATAGATGATAGATAGATAGATAGATATGAGATAGATAGATAGATAGATAGATAGATAGACTCACTATAGCCCAGGATGGTGCTGGGTCTCGTGGCTGTGACATGACTGCTACACTGGGACTACATTACGTCTGTCTGAATGTGGCCTTATGGACAGTCCTGGTCATACGTGGCATGCCATAGTATAATGATATACAGTGTAATTCTGGACTCCATTTTGGATGCAGTAATTGATGTTATATAAAGATAAATTAGCTCAGTAAAGTCTTCAGAACGTAAATTCACCATTTAAAGTCTGGAGAGCGAGAGACGAGAGCATGCCTAATGAACTGCTTATTAGTTTTCCAAGATGGTGTTTCCGTCAGCAGCTGGAACATCTGTCTCAGCATTTCTAATTTATTTAGGATTTCACGTTTAAGTGAATGTGATGTCCTCGTCCCCGGCTGGAGGTAACTCATAAATCAGCCTGCTATCTATAAGATGCCCCGGTTGGGTTACTAACACGTCTGTGCCGTGAGGTGCAGGACTTTCTGGGCTGCTCATTCTTGACCAGCAGAATTCAGGAGATCACTCTGCTGTGATACATCAGAGACTTGGCACTTGGGCACCTGTTTTCTGCCCATGTAATGCTTTGTACAGGCAGAACCTTCCACCCTTTTCTCTATCAAATTAAATATGAGCATTTTTTCATAAAAATATAGTATATACAATTATAGATCGATACGTAAGCAAATTACTAAATGCTGCCATGTCACCCTCCATTGTCCACACTGAGGGCTCCAGTGCTGCATGAATTTATCCAAATCTACTTCATTTAAAGTGAATGCCCAGCCAGGGGCATGCACAGATCTCATAGGGCCCCATAGCAAGGCTTAGTATGGGTCCCCATGCCCCACCCAGTTTCACAGTATGCATGCGTCAGTTACTCCCAGGCAACAGGCCCCAGATTTCTACATTTTTTTATTAAGTGGGAGAAATATTAATAAAAAAAAATTGTCCTCACACACTTAGGGCTCATGCACACGAAAATATTTTTTGTCCATGTCCGTTCCATTTTTTTGCGGCCTGTATGCAGAAACATTCATTTCAATCGTCTGTATTCGTATGTCGGCAAGTCCGTTACGCAAATAAATAGAACATGTCCTTTTTTTGTCTGTTTTGCGGACAAGGACAGGCATTGTTACAATAGATCCGCAAAATAGATCCGCAAAAAAACTGATGTAACACGACGTCACATGGATGTCATGCTTTTTTTGCGGATCCATGTTTAACGGACTGAAAAATACATACGGTCGTATGCATGAGCCCTTAGTCCGACTTCTATGTTGGAAAAAGTGGAACAGGTACTTCAAGTATATGGGGCTCATTTAGAACAGCGTATTTCTCAATGTATTTAAAGCAGACAACTGGCAAAAGTGCATTGATAAATTACCTTCTATCCTTCACACAGTATGTTATAAAACTGGCTGCCTGTAGCCACCACTAGGGGGAGCTGAGTGTATAAGAATTTATACAGCTACCATTTCTTCTCATTTCTTCTTTGATGATTACTACAGTATACTTTTATAACGTATAGAGCTAGGTTTTTCTGAGACAGAGCTCCAACTCCCCCGCCTAGGCACTGATTGACAGTCAAACACTATAGTTGATGCTTATATGCTGCTTATTTTCCTCAGTTCTTGCTGCTTGGCCGCTTTTTAGCTCAGTTCCATTCGGACAGGGCTGAAATCTCTGACGGCAGCTTAGCTAGAGTCTGGGGTAGTCAGAGGCACATCTCCTGGCTCATCATTGGATCAGGCTGCTGCTCTGTCCCTCCCCCGCAGATCTGCCTCCTCAGTTGGGTTGCTCTTTATAAACACAAGTCTATCACAGGCTCATCAGTAATCAGTGCATGGAGAGGTGATGTTCAGACCACTCAACCACCGGTAAGAAAAATATTATCACATAATGTCTGCGTATATATGGAAGGGAAAAAAAGCTTTAGCAAGGTGGAGCCTGGAGAGTTGCTTTAAATGATACAATTCTGGGCGCTTAAAGGAGAAATGCCATGATCGATGTAAAACATGAAAATCAGACATCATATAGTAGATGACAATCTCTTTCTAAAAAAAGCTAGAACAGCCCTGTATCTTCACATGGATCCAGAGATCTCCCCATTCACTGACCCAATTGCTCTGCTAGATTCTCTTCAGCCTGGCAGTGCAGGGGGCATGTCCTTTCTACTGCAGCTGTCTCCCTGTAACTGCCTAAGTTTTT
The DNA here is from genome assembly GCA_033119425.1 of Bufotes viridis. NCBI lineage: Eukaryota > Metazoa > Chordata > Amphibia > Anura > Bufonidae > Bufotes > Bufotes viridis. The sequence continues at coordinate 132,403,938 of CM065595.1, read as the reverse complement.
AAAATAATGTATGGCTTGTGGCAGTTGAAGATTTAAACTGAGCATGTGCGACCAGCTCAGTGAGAACAAACAGCAGGTGGCGCTATACAGATACATTTTATTGAGTAGCTCACTGGCTATGCGAATTTCAAAAGTATTTCGGATCCAGATGCTGCATTGAAACATTTAGATTATGCTGTGTGACACAACCCCTTTAATGGGTGAGATTTACTAATCAAAATGCCTCAGGCTTCTGGCAGAATGTGCCCCATAGAAAAAAAATCATGTATAATTTGAACCACATATACTGTTTTTGACACTTTCAGACACTTTTTGTGACTTGTTTGACAAGGGACTTGGCTTACCAAACAAGGGAAAGGGGCATAGCTTAAATGGGCCTCTGTATACCAAAAGTACTCTAAAATTTGGCACTTTTTTGAAGTGAACCAAACCGACTAATAGGTGGTATAAACTTGGGGGGTAATGTATCAAATATGCTGTGCCAGAAAAGTGGAGTGACTTTTATTGTCGAAGGAGTGGGCATTTTCACCAAATCTGTGATGTATTTCCACAATTTTTGGGTCATTTGTGCCACACCTGGCAGTTTGAGATTACTGTGAGGCAGCCAGATGTTTTGTGCAGAGCTAAGTTTTGAACCAGATTTATCATTGCAACTTTTTGTAAAAAGCTGCAAAAAATCGCAAGTGTGCTCCAGTCCCCTGATGGCGTAACAGAGCGACGGAGCCTTTGTAATGCATATAACTAGACTTTAGCCTGAAAAATCCCTTGGTATTTTGGGTGACAAATTGATAAAAATGTAATGTAAAATTAGTAAATTTGTTGCCAAAAACTAGTTATAAAACAAGTAGACACTCCAAAAAAGAGCAGAAAGTCCCATGTTGAAACATTGCCCTCTAAGTTTACACTTACTTTTAGAAAGTGTTAGTAAATCTGGGCCACTGTACATACATTGAAGTCAATTATAAAAGTCTAGCATTGGCTACAGACAGCCAGAATCTTATCATTTAACTCTGCTCATGCATGGGATTTGGAGCTCTGTATTAGAAAAATTGAGCACCTAGCCCTGTATAGATATGTTATGATATTGAAAAGTACAACATTATGGACCGATCAAATTAACCCCCTCAGGATCACTGCCATACATGTATGATGTTCAAGGTTTAAGAATGCTACCAGCTGCCATAGCCACTAAGTATCTTCTGTTTTAAACAACAGAGACCAGGAGCTAATATCTGCGATCGGCGATAATGCTGATGGCAGACATCTAGCCACTCAGATGTCGTGATCAGTGTGACCATGTCATCTGAGGCATTTTTTCCCAGAAGTGCCAGGGCAAGAATGAATTCCCCACACAGAGTTTAGGGAAGCCTTTCATTCTCTGTAATAGCCTAGATCTTTTTTAAAAATGCTAGGCTATTAAAGCTATAGTTCCTATGAAGGTCTGCAGATGGCAGGGCTCCACAAGAACATAGCAAACCTCCGATACACTACAATGCTAAGTTATTGCAGTGTAAGAGAGAAGCAATCGGAAGACTGAACATTCAACTTCCCTAAGGGGACTTAAAAAATTAAAAAATAAAACTTAAAAAAAAAATAGTAAAATAAACTTCAAATCACTGTCTTTCATTATAATAAAAATAAAGAATAAAAAAAATAGGCACTACTGTGTCACAAAGTGTCCATTGTATTAAAATTTTAATGTATATATCCCTTATAGTGAGTGCTGTAATGGGAAAGAAAAAATTAAATGGCCGATTTGCTATTTTTTTGTGGCTTCGCCATCCAAAATAATTTAATAAAAAAGTCATAGGCACTCCAAAATAGTGTCATTAAAAGTACAGATCACCACAGCTCTGTAGACATCAATATAAAAAAATTATGGGGGTCAAAATATGGTGATGCAAATAAAAAATCTGCATTTAAAAAAAAATGTTTAAGTATTAAAACCCAAGAAAAACGATAAAAAGGTGGTATTGTTGTAATCGTATGCACCCACAAAAAGCAAATCGGTAACTTTAACCACAATGTGAATAATAAAACCTGTAAAACTGTGTCGGAATTGTTTTGTTTTTTCCAGTTCCACCCCATTAGTGATTTTTTCCAGCTTTCCACTACATCAAATGCAATATAAAACAGTGCCATTAGAAAATCCAAATTATACCATAAAACACAAGCATCGTACGTCTATGTGAACAGAAAAATAAAAAAGTTATGGCTCCTGGGAAGGCCCGGAGTAAAAAACGGAAATGAAAAAACAGAAAATGGTCTGGTCTTAAAAGGGCTAAGGTCCTAAAATGGTGTTCTGGGGACAATAGTACAATATTACAACGTTTCCCTACTTTTCAAAGTTTTTCTTAGGCAATGTGCAAATGCAACTGATAAGTTAATGACTGAAATCTTTGCACTGAGTGTAAGACTGTGAGGACTGTTGAAGCAGCAGAGGGATTTGTCATGTCCCCCTTTAAGACGCGTTGACACATAATGACACATTGTTACTAATATAAACCCGCTTGACTTATTGAACATTTCGCAGAGTGCCTTAAAACATTCAAAACTTTGCTGAAATGTAGGTTACTGTTAGAAACTGGATGGCTTAAGGCATGAGTGGGAATAGAGCTCTGGAATTTCTTCTTTGGAAACAGTACATTAAATACAGTCTCAGAAGGGCTGGCTAATAATAAAATAAATGGGACTTTTTTTTAGACCCTTAGGAGAGTGAAGGGGTAGCTAAAAAAAAAAATCTTCACCAGCTAGTAAAAACTGCATGCACCAAAAGAAAAACTACATTGTATGAATGAACATATGTCCCTATATAATGCAAACATTTAAAGGACTGCCCCATGTAAGCACCATTCACACATAAGTCGGCTAACAACTAATTGGTCCTACATCCCATGTTTTATGGTTCTGAACTGGAAATGAGAATGGAAATGAGATTTCCAGGCTTAGAATTTTTAGGTTTTGAAATAATAAGTATTTTATTTTAACACTTACGTCACAATTTTACAAAAAAATCCGCTGTGTGACCAATTATTTAGTCACAAAGCACATTTCTTTGTAAGTAGTGGGTGCGCCGCCCCCGTCCTTGTACCCCTCAGATGCTGTGTTCATACATGATTGCGGCATCTGATATTAATAACAGAGTGTACAATAAAAAAAAAAAAAAAAAACTTACTTTATCCATTTGCTCGTGATGGGCCTTTGCTTGAAGGTCTGGCACGAAATCTTGTGCAGCCCGAAATGATGTAATCAAGCAGGCCGACGTGGTGACGTTAAAAGTCACCTCACACGGGATTTCGGCTGAGATCTTCAAGCAAGATGGTGGCGGCCGGCCCGTTGTGAACAAATAGATCAGCTATTATTATTTTTAATTTTTTTACACTATTTCAGGTTAAATCCATTCGCTACCGTGATTCGTGCCAAATCAAATTTATCCTGAAATTCGCTCCTCACTATTGAAGATCTCTGTAATTGTGTTGGAAAGGTATTGTCACGTACTGTATGATGTCTGATTTTCATTTTTTACATCAGTCAGGACATATTCCCTTTAACCCGTTCACTCATTTGGACGTTACTGTACGTCCAAATTGTAAGTACCGTAATTTACTGCATTTGGATGTACAGTCACGTCCAAACTGCTGACCGGGGCTGTGACACTTTAATAACGTGTCACAGCCCTGGAGACTCCGCTCTCCCCGAGAGCAGAGACACGGGGAAGCCGACAATCAGAGTGGTCCCTTGCTAAAAAGAACTCCTATTGGTTAGTCTCTGCAGACTAACCAATCAGAGCGCTTTAGTGTATAAAATGCCGGTTTCCGGCTGTGATCTCCACGCTGGAGATCACAGCCTGAAACCAGGCATGACTTCTACTGTGCCCCCATTGATATAATGACCCCCAGTGCCTCTAACAATTTAATTTCCCCCATAATGCCCCCCAGATGCCTTCTGCCAGCCAGCCTCAGTGTGGTGGCAGCGGCTCAGGAACGGAGCCGCTGAAATCAGCAGAGAGTGTTAGCTGTCACTTACAGCTGACACTCTGCTGCTACGGCCGAAATCGGTGCTGGCACCGATCTCGGCCGTTTAACCCCCAAAGATGCTGTTGTTTTTGTCACCTCACATGTTAGAAAATCCCGATGCCGCTCCTTCCCTTCTGAATGCTGCTGTTCCCCCAAACAGTGGTTTATGACCACGTATGAGGTGTTGCTGTATTCAGGGAACATGCATTACAAATTTTAGGGTGCATTTTCTCCTGTTACCCCTTGTGAAAATGAAAAATTTGGGGCTAAAACAACTTTATATTGGAAATGAAACGCTTGTTGGGTCAAAGCATTCACTTCACCACTAAATTTATTCATTGAGGAGTGTAGTTTCCAAACTGGGGTCACTTTTTGGGGTTTTCTTTCTAGGGGTACCTCAGGGTCTTTCCAAATGTGACATGGCACCGGAATCTGCCCTCCATTAACAATATGGCGCTCATTTCCTTCTGAGCCCTGCTGTGTGCCCATACAGCAGCTTACGGCCATATATGGGGGGTTTCTGTAAACTGCAGAATCTGCCCCCAAAAATGACATTTTAAAATTTACCCTCCATTTTGCTTTAATTCTTGTGGAACACCTAAAGGGTTAATAAAGTTTGTAAAATCAGTTTTGAATAACTTGAGGGGTGTAAAATGTTTCTAAAATGTGGTAATTTATGGGTGGTTTCTACTATGTAAGTCCCACAAAGTGACTTCATAACTGAAATGGTCCTTAAAAAGTAGGTTTTGGAAATTTTCTTAAAAATTTTAAAATGTGCTTTGAAACTTCTAAGCCTTCTAACTTCCTAAAAAAATTAAATGACATTTACAAAATGATGCCAACATATGGGTAATGTAAAGTAATAACTATTTTCTAAAGTATCACTATTCATCTTAAAAGCAAAGAAATTCTAATTTTGAAAATAGCAAATTTTCAAAATTTTCTGCAAATTTATTTTTTTTTTATGCAACTAGGTAAAACTCAAATTCACCACTATCAGGAAGTACAATGTGTCACGAGAAAACAATCTCAGAATGGCTTGGACTAGTAAAAGTGTTCCAAAATTATTACCACATAAAGTGACACATGTCAGATTTGAAAAATGGGGCTTAAAGGGGTTAAAGGACATCTGTCAGCAGATTTGTCCCTATGACACTGGCTGACCTGTTACATGTGCACTTGGCAGCTGAAGACATCTGTGTTGGTCCCATTTTCAGATGTGCCCGCATTGCTGAGAAATATGAAGTTTTAATATATGCAAATGAGCCTCTAGGAGCAACGGGGGCGTTGCCATTACACCTAGAGGCTCTGCTCTTTCTGGAACTGCTGCACCCTCTGCACTTTGATTGATAGGACCAGGCAGTGCGATCGTGGTCATAATGGAGAGAGCGTGGCAGTACCAGAGAGATCGGATCTTCTAGGTGTAATGGCAATGCCCCAGTTGCTCCTAGAGGCTCATTTGCATATTTTAAAACATCATTTTTTTCAGCAATGCCAGCGCATATGAACATGGGACAAACACAGATGCCTTCAGCTGCCAAGTGCACATGTAACAGGTCAGCCAGTGTCATAGGTACAAATCTGCTGACAGATGCCCTTTAAGGAGGAAACCCCCCTTTTAAGACCCAATCTAAGACTGTGAAAACACTTGGGATTCTCTTCTTAATAATTGCAGTTATATTTATGCATGTATAATGTAGGACTATGCTTGAATTTGTTTTACTGGAGACAAACGCTGGTTATTTCCTATGTAATATATTGTCTTTATTATATGTTCCTCACTTATTCACTCAGATGTACTAAATGTCAAAGTAAAACAATGAGCGTTATATTTATGTGCTGTACACATGGCTTGGTTACTGTCACAATCCTCCGGAGAGTCTTGACACGAGTAGTAAATAATACTGAAGACAGCTGTTTTACTAGCGGTTTTCTGGTCCTCCATCCATTATGTGATGTGAGTGGCATTTATATTACCTCTCTCTGTTCTCTAAAATTCACAAGATAGTTAACCCAGAGGACTCTGATGACTTACTGCCCGGTTATTAATACCTTGCACGCCGTTGTTGGAAAACTCTGTTCTTGACTAGAGGCTATTACATTGACTATGCGCCACGTTGTCTTGGGATCAATGGTGGATTGCAAAATATAGAGCGTCATAAGCATTGCAACAAGATTATAAGTTGCTGTAGACATGAATTAACGTTTTAAGTATTATAGGATTCACACAAAGTCATATCAATACTGTATTTCAGAACCCATGATAAAAACCTTGAATTGACCAAATAACAGCAGAAAAACAGTACGTGTCAACCCGGCCGAACACTTACTGAAGACAATAACATGGGGACCTCACTGAGGAAATTGGACAAGGACTTAGAGGGGTTTTCCAGCATTTTATATTAATGCCTAATCCACCGCACTGCTATACTCCCTATCACTGACGGTGTGGCTAATGGACAGTTCGACAGTCATAAGACCGAAAATGGTCACCCTCACTTGGATTGTCCTGAACATCAATAAATTGGAGAATGCAGAGTGACTTCTACTACATGCGGGTTCCCCAAATCCCCTGCCCTTGTAGCATCCTGCCATAGTCAAAGACTGTGGGATGAGTTTATAATTTTCCAGAAGACATAAAAATCAGTATCTGGAACATGATAAAAATGTAAGAATGTAAAGAGGCAAGGAGAATATTTGATGGTTTAACATTGAGATGGTTTCATTGAATTTATGTAAGAGGAGATAAACAGGAGCATTTCATCAGACACAGCTCAGCGCCGTTAATGAGCAAGCTGAAATATATTTTATTGAGACAATGGATTTTTTTTTTTTGATGATGTGAACTGGAACTGCAGCTTTCATGTTTTTGTTCAATGCCGAGCCCACATAAATTCATGTGTTTGATCCCTTCCCTTTCAAATCGCCTAAATGAAATGATTGCTATAATTTGTTATTTTCTGTTATTCCTTCAAATAACCTACATTACTTTAGAAAAGTGTGATACAATAATAAAGTATAGGACATAGCTATTAGGCAGCGTTACCCAGCTTAACCTCTCATACTGCAGATATTGTTATGTGTCATTCGAAGCTACACTTCCAGTATGACAGAAAATTGGATGCATAGCAATCCCCAAACATTGCCATTAGAGATGAGCGAATCGAATCCCAGTGGAATTCAATCCGAATTTCAGGATAAATTTGATTTGCCTCGAAGCCGAATTTCCTTGTGCTTCGTGTAAGTGGATCGATTTAGGCTCCATTCACATCACCGTTTCTCCATGCAGGACTTTCTTCTCCTCTCAAAAATCATGTTCTGAGCGGACACCTAACGGACCCCATTATAGTCTATGGGGTCTTTAGGCTCCGTTATGCTCAGTTAGGTCTTAGTTATCTGTAAAATCCGTCCTTTCCATTCTCCTGCTTCTCAACGGAGCAGGAGAACGGAATGGAGAAACGGTGATGTGAATGGAGCCTTAACCTGAAATAACCCCCCCTCCTATAGTCACTTGCCAAAAGCAGAAGGACATAGGAGGCCCTCATGAAGCCACTACAGGTTGTAGGTAGGGATGAAGGACTGCTGCACATTTCTCTCCTCCTTCTCCTATGCCTTCTTAATTGCCAGCAGCACAGTATATGCCATGGGTCTTACCTCCTCTGTCACTCCAGCAGGAGGCAGCATGGCTGTACAAGGCTTCCATCTTCTGGACACAGTAATAATCTCTCTAAAACAGGAAAGGTGATTACAATTTTCAGAGCCAGCGCTTGCCTCTCCTCATTCCGGCCCTATAGGAGAATTGCAGGTACAGCAGACGTTCAACCCCATTTCAGTCTTAGTTTAGCCTCCACTGATATCTGCAGGTTCAGCAGATTCCTCAGTCTGAACCAGAAGAACTGGTAGATGCACCTACTGTACATCCTGTGTAATGGTGGAGGCCCAGGGGTGCGCGCCCGGGTGCCCACCGTTTAAACCACCTTTGATTGTTTTTACCATGACCATAGCAAAAGCAGGTGCACTCTGCGGCATTACTAAACCCTCACACTGATAAAATTGAGGGGTTAGTTCGACATATCCTACTAGGAGGACATGTCTTAAGCTCGGACACCGCAGCAAGGTCCCTCAAGTAGCCCGAGGCCCTACCACTCAACCTACCTGAGCCGTATGGACGTATTGATTGCCCCTAGCAACGGACTACAAGTGCAGGATGTGCTCCCCTAGATACATGCACAACTGCATATGGGTTGAGCATATCCTGCTTGTTAAACACCACACCACGTTTTCTAATGGATTGTTTTTACCATGCACACAAAAACTTTAACAATTTAACAATAATACAATCTTTTTCACGTATCGGACAGACTCTTAGACAACTGAACAAGCTACTAAACCTAAAAGGATACCTAAAATGCATTTAGCACCCTTATATGTTGATGCCTCAGTGGTAAAAGTGTTGAAGCCCTGCTCTAGTCCTTGTTAGGGACTGGGGGTGCTGGGTTTGAATCCCATCAAGGTCACCTCCCCGTGTTGGAGTGAATTTTATCTGGGTACATAGTGAACTTGGTTAATTACAGTCCTAGGAAATTGGCCCTAATGAAGGTCTGAGATTAGACTGTGGGCCCCATTAGTGACAGGTACTGATCTGAAGCCTGATACTCTCTGTAAAATGTGTATTACTACTAATACATACAATTAACAATAAAAATAAATTGGTTTTATACATTATAAAAGCAAACTACAGTCACAAAGCATATATAGAATGCTTTATGAGATATAAACAGACCCATTTAATGTGGAATACTAGACACGAGTTGTTCTTATTATGTCCTTGTATTTAGAAGAACCTCTCTATTGTTATATCTGTATTAATTACCCTGACTGATGAGCAACTGAAAGACTCCCTTCATACATAATGTAATTTTATACTCTACTGTGTACTTTCACCCACTGTCTAATGCTCGTAACACTAAGTGAACATGATGCCTAATGCTGCATAAGTGGAATACATCTATATTTCTCTTGACAGTTTGAAATGAGCTGCAAAGTTCCACAATTTGGTTAATAACTAAAGACAACGAGTACAATTTTCCCATAGCAGACTGTGTTGTGTTCTTCCATCCCTATACTTATAATGCCCACCCATACCTATAATGAGTTGCCTTTCACATCCTTATAAATAAAGGGAATTACAGGAAAATTCCTTAAATACAGAAATCCATAATATAAAAAGTCTGATAAACTGACAGCACAGAATTGTAATATAATATGGAATTTCCCATTTCCCAAAATCAGAAGCAAAGAGAACCAACTGGGAAATTCCTCCTAGATAAAATATTAATAAAAGTTTCCCTAAAGATCCTCAACTCTTAGGGGGCTTAGCTATCTGGATAGGTGTGTTTTATGCTTGTCATGCCTATGGTGGGGTAAGCAGGGTCCCCACTGTTACCATTCTCTAAGAGTTGTCCCCAAACATCTGAATCAAGCACTACTGCAGATTTTAGAATAAAGAGATATAATTTATTAATGGACTTATTGCATGAAAACAATCCTTGTACAAGTGGCCTATTAGGGTGTATGGGTGATCCCATTTGAGACCCCATGATTCAAATACCTTTTGAGGGACTATAGCTGTCCATGTATGACACCCTTGGCCATAGGGGAAATGTCTTCCTGGCTGCAACAAAATCAGTTGTTTACTGAGATGCCAGAAGGCTTACCAATGGTCATTAGTCACGATTAAAATCTCAAAGGGATTGTCTCTGATTAGACTAATCCTTTAAGGCTACCTTTACATTAGCGTTTTTTGCGGATCCGTCATGGATCTGCAAAAACGCTTCTGTTACAATAATACAACCGCATGCATCCGTCATGAATGGATCCGGTTGTATTATGTCTTCTAGCCATGACGGATCCCTCTTAAACACCACTAAAAGTCAATGAGGGGACGGATCCGTTTTCTATTGTGTCAGAGAAAACGGATCCGTCCCCATTGACTTACATTGTCCATCTTGCTCCGCACAACATTGGAGACAGAAAAACGCTGCTTGCAGCGTTTTTCTATCCGGGATAGTGAAGCAACCAAATGGAACGGAATGCATTTTGGTGCATTCCGTTTAGTTTTGTTCAGTTTTATCCCCATTGACAATGAATGGAGAAGAAACTGAAGCGTTTTCTTCCGCCATTAGGATTCTATGACGGATCTCAATAGCGGAATTGAAAACGCTAATGTGAAAGTAGCCTAAGGTTTAACCCCTTTAGGACACATGACGTACTGTGTACGTCATGTACACGGACAACGGAATGGAAGGGTTAAAAGGGAGGGAGCTCCACTCCCTCCCCATCCATCACCCGCTGCTCTCTTATGGCAGCGGGTGATGGTTGCCATGGGAGCAGGACACTTTCAGAAGCGTCCTGCTCTCCATGGTGCTGAAAGTCTGAATAGACCTGCTAAACGTCTTTTCAGACTTTGAAAAGTACAAAATACAGCACAGTGCACTATATAGTGTACTGTACTATATTATACAGACACCAGATCTTTCAGAACCAAGTGGGTCTGGGTAAAAAAAAAATGTAAAAAAGTGAAAAAAAAGTAAAAATCAAAAAAACACATATCACTGAATAAAAATTTTAAAAAATAAAATACACTACACATATTATGTATCGCCGCGTCTGTAAAAACCTGCTCTATAAAAATATCACATGACTGAACTCCTGAGGTGAACGCCATAAAAAAAACACAAAAATTGTGTAAATAAGCCATTTTTTGGCACCTTACATCACTAAAAGTGTAATACAAAGCGATCAAAAAGGCGTATGCCTCCCAAAATAGTACCAATCAAACCGCCATCTCATCCCGCAAAAAATGAGCCCCTACCTAAAACAATTTGCCAAAAAATAAAAAAACTATGGCTCTCAGACTAAAACATGATTTTTTTTGTTTCAAAAATGCTTTTTAGTGTTAAATGTAAAAATAAAACTAAAAAGTAGACATATTGGGTATCTCCACGTCCGTAAGAATCTGCTCTATAAAAATATCACATGACCTAACCCCTCAAGTAAACACTGTAAAAAAAATTAAATAAAAACTTTGTCAAAAAGCCATTTTTTTGTCACCTTACATCACAAAAAGTTTAATAGCAAGCGATCAAAAAGTCATATGACCCCCCAAATAGTGCCAATCTAACTGTCACCTCATCCCGCAAAAATGATACCCAACCTGAGACAATTGCCTAAAAACTGAAAAATATATGGCTCTCAGACTATGGAGACACTAAAACATGTTTTTTTTTAATTCAAAAAGATATTATTGTGTAAAACCAAAATAAATAAAAAAAGGTATACATATTAGGTATCGCCGCGTCCGTAAGAACTTGCTCTATAAAAATATAACATGACCTATAAAAAAAGTATACATATTAGGTATCGCCGCGTCCGTAAGAACCTGCTCTATAAAAATATAACATGACCTAACCCCTCAGATGAACACCGTAAACATAAAAAAAAATACGGTGTCAAAAGCCATTTTTGTCACCCTACATCACAAAAAGTTTAATAGCAAGCGACCAAAATGTCATATGCACCCCCAGATAGTGCCAATCAAACCGCCCTCTCATCCCGCAAAAAATGAGCCCCTACATAAGACAGTCGCCCAAAAAAAAAAAAAACAATATAGCTTTCAGAATGTGGAGACACTAAAAAAGAATTTTTTTCTCAAAAATGCTTTATTAAGTAAAACTGAAACAAAAAACCCCAAAAAGTAGTCATATTTGGTATTGTCGCATCCGTAACAACCTGCTCTATAGTAATAGCACACAATCTAACCTGTCAGTTCAACGATGTAAATAACAAAAAATAAAAACGGTCCCAAAACAGCTATTTTTTTGCACATTTTCCATTTGAATCCATTTTTCCAGTAACAAAGCAAGGGTTAACAGCCAAACAAAACTCAATATTTATTGCCCTGATTCTCTTGTTTTCACAAACACCCCATATGTGGTCGTAAACTGCTGTATGGCCAAACGGCAGGGCACAGAAGGAAGGGAACGCCATATGGTTTTTGGAAGGCAGATTTTGCTGGACTGGTTTTTTTGACACTATGTTCCATTTGAAGCCCCCCTGATGCACCCCTACAGTAGAAACTCCAAAAAAGTGACCCCATTTTGGAAACTACGGGATAAGGTGTCAGTTTTGTTGGTACTATTTTAGGGTAAATATGATTTTTGGTTGCTCTATATTACACTTTTTTTGAGACAAGGTAACAAAAAATAGAAATTCTGAAATTTCATCTCCATTTGCCAATAACTCTTGTGGAACACCTAAAGGGTTAACAAAGTTTGTAAAACTGGTTTTGAATACCTTGAGAGGTATAGTTTCTTAGATGGAGTCACTTTTATGGAGTTTCTACTCTAGGGGTGCATCGGGGGGCTTCATATGGGACATGGTGTCAAAAAACCAGTCCAGCAAAATCTGCCTTCCAAAAACCATATGGCTTTCCTTTCCTTCTGCGCCCTGCAGTTTGGCCATACAGCAGTTTACGACCACATATTGGGTGTTGATGCAAACTGCAGAATCGGGGGAATAAATATTAAGTTTTGTTTGGCTATTAACCCTTGCTTTGTTACTGGAAAAAATGGATTAAAACGGAAAATTTTACAAAAAATTGAAATTCTGAAATTTTATCTCCATTTGCCATTAACTCTTTTGGAAAACCTAAAGGGTTAATGACATTTGTAAAATAAGTTTTGAATACCTTGAGGGGTGTAGTTTCTAGAATGGGGTCATTTTTGGGTGGTTTTATTATGTAAGCCTCACAAAGTGACTTCATACCTGAACTGGTCTCTAAAAAGTAGGTTTTTGAAAATTTCTGAAAAATTTCAAGATTTGCTTAAAACTTCTAAGCCTTGTAACGTCCCCAAAAAATAAAATGGAATTCCCAAAATGATCGATACATGAAGTAGACATATGGGGAATGTAAATCAATAACTTTTTTGGCGCTTTTACTATGTATTATAGAAGTAGAGAAATTGAAACTTGGAAAATTGCAAATTTTTAAAAATTTTTGGTAACTTTTGCCACTCTGTTGTCTCCTCATGCTGCTGCCACATCCACAATATGTCGGACAAAAGACACCATCGACATGGGATAAATAATTACATCGAATATATGGAATAAAGACAACACTGTGCATGGATGTTAAGTTTCACCATACATAGATGCCGTAAAACAGATGATAAACAACATGAAGCATGGCCACTATATAGAAATAATAGTCATAAGATGCTCCACAAAGTGTGTCCCAAATAGTATATATCTACTTGTAATGCAATAATAAAATGCTGACCACACATATGGTGCAAAATATTGCAAATTTAGGCATCAAAATCATTACTTAGATAGCCATGCTACATGTGAAAAATCCCTAATATATCCAGGAGCAAAAACATGCAAAGTAAACACATGTATCACAATAAATTGTAATATTACCCATGATAGAATGGCGTGTTCCCCGGTACCACAGACGCACCTTGCCATGCTTCATGTTGTTTATGATCTGTTTTACGGCATTTATGTATGGTGATAATTAACATCCATGCACAGTGTTGTCTTTATTCCATATATTTTATGTCATTATTTATCCCATGTCGATGGTGTCTTTTGTCCGGCACTAGACTACGGGTGGTTGCCTGGGTCACACCGGGCTTCCAAGTGGTTGTTATGTTTTCAGTCTTTATATATTTGGTATAATATACTTTGAGATATGTATTTTACATGATACTTGGTGATCTCTTTATTGTATACTGGTACTTCTTTCGCCCTCCTTTATGAGATGTACAGGTTTCAGTTTCCCAGTCTATATCTGGGTAGTTGAGGTCCCCCTTAGTAACCACCACACTATGATTTGCTGCCTCGTCTATATCGTTTAGTAGCAGATTTTCTGTGGAATCTGGTATATTAGGTGGTTTATAGTAAACTCCTATTAGTAATTTATTATTGTTTTTGGCTCCATGTATCTCTACTACCCACAGTGACTCCACATGTTCATGTCCCTCACTTATGACTTCTCAGACTGTGGGCTTTAGACAGGACTTTACATAAAGACAGACCCCTCCCCCTCTCTGCTTTTTGCGATCCTTTCTGAACAGTCTGTAACCTTGTACATTAACTGCCCAGTCATAGCAATCATCCAGCCATGTCTCAGTTATTCCCACTGTCATAGCTATCATCTAGCCATGTCTCAGTTATTCCCACTGGCATAGCTATCATCCAGCCATGTCTCCGTTATTCCCACTGTCATAGTCCTCCTCACACATCACTAATTCCAGTTCCCCAGTTTTATTAGTCAGGCTTCTGGCATTAGTATACATACATTTAAGAGGTTTATGTATATTTTTTACCCTACACCTTTCCTTCTGAACTGTTTTAGTCCCTCCTTCCATTCCTCCTCCAGTCCCATTACCTTGCCTCCGGTCTCTATCTGCACTATCTTCCCATCCTATAACATAACTACCTTCCCCCCAGTCCCTAGTTTAAACACTCCTCCAACCTTCTAGCCATCTTCTCCCCCAACACAGCTGCCCCTTCCCAGTTGAGGTGCAGCCCATCCCTACGACAGAGCCTGTAGCCGTTAGAGAAGTCGGCCCAGTTCTCCAGGAACCCGAACCCCTCCTTCCTACACCAGTTCTAAAGCCACTTGTTAACCTCCCTAATCTCCCGCTGCCTTTCTTGTGTGGCTCGTGGTACAGGCAGTATTTCAGAAAATACTACCTTTAAGGTCCTTGGCCTAAGCTTGTGACCTAAATCCCTAAAATCATTTTTAAGGACTCTCCACCTACCTCTAACTTTGTCATTGGTTCCAATATGGACCATGACCACTGGATCTTCTCCAGCCCCTCCCAGTAATCTGTCAACCCTATCCGCGATGTGTCAAACTCGAGCGCCAGGAAGACAACACACCGTTCGACAATCCCGGTCTTTGTGACTGATCGCACTATTTGTTCCCCTAATAATGGAGTCCCCCACTACCAGCACCTGTCTGGCCTGCCCTGTTCTCCTGGTCCCCTGCTTACTGTAGCTGACATTCCCCTGACTGGAAGAGGAAGGGTCCGGCTGCAGCAGTGCCGTCCCTGAACTGACATCCCCCTCATCTGCCAAGTTTGTTGGGGTGTGTCAGATCAGGGCTAGCTTCCCTGGCACTCTTCCCTCTATTTCACTTTCTAAATGTTATCCAGCTAGCTACCTCACTTTCCAGAGCCTCCTCGCGACCACCCTCCCCCACATCTACCCCATAGAGTGCTTGCTCTCAGTGAGCAGCAAACTCTTTTCCAAATTGTGAACGCTTTTTAGTGTTGAAACTTGTCCGGTTAGATACAAAATGGGCAATTTGCTCGCATTTTGAACAAAGATATGCACCCTTAGACGGCGTGTTGCTATATAAAAGTAACTTTTTACCCTTCCAAAATTTTGTGTCATGCCTTATTAATAAAATTGTACTACTTTTGAAGATCTGCTTAAGGATCCTTATTGTATGGTTAAGTAATTTTACAGATGCCGTTTCCTCATTTTCAGTCTCAGTTTTCTACAACATGTTCCAATTGATAGAATACCTTCAGCTTCAGTGTGAAATCTGGGTCAAAGATATATTTCATATGCTGTTCCTTCACCAATAATTGCAGAAAGTCTTGTCTGGATCTGGCATTGTGTGCTTGTCTAAAAGGAATGATCAATTTATCAGTCAGGATCCAGACCTAGTAATGTACAGCAGAAGAAAGAGAAACAATGGACCACAGGAACACAATTACATCTTTTCTTCTCCTATATATTAACAGGCGCAGTGCAATCACTCGCTGTTGATAGAATTGTCACAATCACACATTGTTAAATGCATTTCTTATATCTTGCTGCTCTTATGAGTTATGATGACTATTGATGAGTTATTCATAAAGGGTGAAAGACTAAACATTGTATGTTGAAAAAAAAAGTTATATTCTAACAGAACTCAAAACACAGAGCTATTGTCTTTATCTGGTCTGGCTTTTGGTGGGGTGTAGTCACACAAGATGCCATTAACCATCTGTGCTGAAGGAGACATCGAAGCCTTGCAATCAACAAAACTCTTAATATCAATTTCTGGTGACAATTTTTATACTAAATACACTCAACTATAGTAATTATAGTAAAAATAAGCCTTCCTGGGTCAGCAGATGTCCAAACCAAACAGCAATACCTAGGCTAGAGAGTGGTCAACAATTGGCTTAGATTAGGGATGCTCAACCTGCGGCCCTCCAGCTGTTGTAAAACTACAACTCCCATGATGCCCTTCTGTAGGATAAAAGCTGTAGGCTGTCAGGGAATGATGGGAGTTGTAGTTTTGCAACAGATGGAGGGCCGCAGGTTGAGCATGCCTGGCTTAGATGATTATTCAAATGTAACCTCATCAGACTTCTGTGGCATAGGTTATGCTAAATAAAAGTACAGTATATTAATAGTATGTGTATGGGGCATTCATTTCTACAGAAAAGCGTAATAGTCAACTATGTAGACTAGTCCACCAGAGACCAAAAATCCTTTGGCCTCCGTTGGGTGAGTAGAGCGCTATGGATACATTTCTTGCATACGCTGGGAACCTTTACTATTGTATTGGCAAATTGTAGGTTCAAAATTTGATGTGTGTGGGCAATAATGCAGCTGGGATCCATCCAGCTGCAATAAAGAGTGGCTGATTACTAGTGGCAGGGAATATATCCTGCAAAACTTTGATTTTGTTGTCAAAGAGTGCACTGATGCTTGTTAATGCTCTGACCTGGGCTGCCCCACTGTTCTATCTGTGAATATTGACGCTGCTTTTCCGCCGTCTCTCGTAAGCTCCTTGCCTCTCTTCTCCCATTCCAAGCAAGTCACAAGCCCAGTGTTTTCTGCCTCCTATCCCCACTCTCTTCTTTTCACTCACTTCTTTTCCCACTCTACTGGATCTGTACTCCCCTCCTGTACCCCACACTCTCAAATATCACTGTACTCCAAGTCTTCCAATGCTCTGTTAGCATGCTGCTCTCTACCCGCTCCACCACCAACACTGTGTAATCACCGTCCTGTCTTGGGTGCTTCATTATTGTAGTGCATGTGATCATTGGCTGTCGCTGAGTACTAAGTATAGTAGTAGGTGATACTTGTAGCGCTTTCTATTTGTGATACTTGTATTGTACTATACCTGTACCATACTGTTCTCTATATGTACAACATGTTTTGTACTGATATCTACCTGTAATACATGCATTATGCTGCCCTCTACCTGTACAGCATGTATGATACTGCTCTCTGCTGCATATAATCTAATGTTCTCTATCCTTACTATATGTATTTCCATGTACTATATCTGTATCACATGTACTGCTCTGCTCTTTACCTGCACTCCTTATATACAGTTTCCAACTGAACTAGAACCTTCTAATTCAGGAAGGGGTGGAGTGGAGAAACCCAAACACAGCCCAAACAGATACAATGTTACAATTTTCATCTGTAATAAACATGCATTCAATAATAGTCAGTCGGAATGATAAAGCAGTTTTTCCAGACAAAAACAATTATTCAGACATAATAACATACTGTAGCTAACCCAGACATCCAAAAGGTCAGTTTTTGTGGTTTTGGAGGTAAACAAGTCTGGCTTTTTCCCCCCAAAACATATTCTTCTTTAACCCTTGGTAACTGTGGAAAATTATTAAAGTCTCATTATTAGCTACAAAGTCCCAAAAGTCTTTCAATATAATTATTAATTAACCCTTTCCACTGTGCAGTGCAACTACAGTGCAAATGAACAGGATATGTATCACAACAAACATATAAAATGCAGTTAGACAGTAATCGATAGTATATGTCAGTGCAAAGTAACCCTTGAAAGTGCAATAGAGTAAGGAGGTGATGGCCTTGCATGGAAGAAATAGGGGCAAATGTCCACAATGTACTGTCCTGTTCTATATCTGTATCTCGTAAACTGGACTTCTATCTACCTGTACTACCTGTACTTCAAGCACTATACTTTACCATATGTATAAGTATCACCAGTTTCCAGCACAAAGCATGATGCAACAAAGTTATAAAGAGGCATGTGTCTCTTAACAAATAATTTGAATCTTTCTCCAGCTGTGGTTTGAAATGCTGGTCTTTAAGTAAATGACCTCTACAATGTCAAGATTTCCAAGTTACAATCTTAAAAACAATGGCCCTGATTTATCATAACTTCACTCCAGAATTCTGGCATTAAAAAGTAGCAAAAAAGGGCTTATGCAACTTTTTTGCACTCGTTTGCGCAAAATGTAAGCGATTATGCAAACATGTGCAACTTTTTACACTGACTTTACAGTGACTTTTTGCATTTTTAAGCCACCCATTCCAGTTTTGTAGTATGGGTGGAAAAGTGGGTGTGGTTAGCTATGTATCCCTATGTTTCCCTCCAGATTTATCATTGCAACCTTTTTAAAAAGTCTCAAATAAGTCGCAATCTCACTCCAGGAGGAGGGTGAAGTAGGAAAACTGCTTCTCTAGGCAGAAGTGTTAGACAACAACCTGTGACATTTGATAAATGTGGCACAATGTACTCCAACACAGACTCAAGAAAAACTGACTTCAAATATTCCTCTTATGATAATGTATTATGGTGAATATGAGCATCAACTAAGCCAAGGTTAAAACATCACATTTTCGGCAGCCACATCCAGATGGGGTTCACTCCAAACATGCCTGGATGGTCTTAAGCTGAGAAGGAATCAGCCTTTCAAAAACATCCTTCAGGAAGATCCAAACTTTTGCAAGGATTATCCTGTACATCAAGATATCCATCATCCTTTAGTGAGATACAATGTGTACAATATTTTCTCATTATGTTTTTCTTCCCGATGTTCGGTTTTTCTGCTTCGCATATTAAAGAATAAATTAAAGTATTCATTAAAAGAAAATAGTGGCTTGATTAATTTTTGATACGCTTTAAATCTGAGTGGATTAATCATTTTGTTCCTCATTTCTCAGCTGTTTATTATATAGTATCTGCATCACATGGCCATGGTTTCTATATATCACTTCAACGAGCGAAGAGATTTTATAGTGCATAATAAATGTGACCTGTATTTCATTGTCCCGGTATCCTGTACTCCATAAGGCATAAACACACATCCATAAAAAATCTACAACAAAGTGTTTAGGTTCTTAGAACCTTTACAACTCAGAGGTCTCAGGCGGGTTCCTGGGAGGAGGGGCATGTATCAAGCAGTAGAAAGGGAATTCCAGCACACCGCTCTGCTTTGGCTAGAGTATTTAGATATAGAGCAAGGGAAAGAATTTGAATCTTTGCCCTGCCCTAGCTAAGGGTCCATCCTCAATCCCAAATAACATTGGGCATATTTAGATTAAAAGCAGAACTATAGGTGGCACAGAGGGTGCAGTCCTAGAGCTTTTGCTAAAATTCACCTGAAAATTCTTCCCCCCCCCTCCCCCCAATATGCAAACCTGTAAAAGGGAACCCAGCTATATCTCTTTACACATTAGAGCCCAGATTTGACTGCTCCCTCTATACCTCCAGGGGCGGATTGGCCATAGACCTTACAGGAAATTTTCCGGTGGGCCGATGCCCAGGGGTCCACCTGAGCCCTCCTCACTGCTGGCCAGTGGAAGTTTTTGGGGATGTATTTTGTGATGGACTATGGTATTTGGCTCTGTTGGGTTGGTATAATATGCCACAATATGTTATTGCTGGCTCTGCCTCCCATAAATTTGGACTGAACTACAAAACAGGGAAAGTTTTAGTATTTTTTCCAGGGCCACTTTGAATTCCCTGTATACCTCCTATAATTACGTGATCATTACTTTAAAATATATTATACTTTAAAAACAATATATGTTTTTGGTTAAATGGGTTATCCCATGATTAATGTAAAAGATGAAAACCAAACATTGCTCTACTAGATTTAATTCAGGCTGGAAGTTTATAGTGCTGTAAAAAGTATTTGCACACATTCTACACATTTCTTTTGTTTTTTGCAAATTTGTCACACTTACATTTATCAGATTATCAAACAAATTTGAATATTAGTCACAAAAATATACAAGTAGCTGTTGGCTCACGGAATAAGTTTACATTTATTGTTACAAACATATGCATATTATATGATTTGCATAAGTTTGTAACAATAAGGGCTCATGCACACGACCGTAAGGCTTTTTCAGTATTTTGCTGTCCGCAAAAAACGGATATGCAAAAAATACGGATGACGTCCGTGTGCATTCCGTTTTTTGAGGAATGGAACAGCTGGCCCCTGATACAACAGTACTATCCTTGTCCATTATGGACAATATTAGGACATGTTCTATCTTTGAAAGGAGCGGAAAAACGGAAACGGAAGGCATACGGAGTACCATCCATTTTTTTTGCGGATCCATTGAAATAAATGGTTCGGTATATTGAACGCAAAAAAACTGAACATAAACGCAAAATAAATACGGTCGTGTGCATAAGCCCTAAATGTACATGAGCTCACTTGTATATTTTTGTGACTGAATCAGACGCTTTTTGGTGGAGAGCAGGCTGTGCTCTGGAATACCATACATCTGGTGAGCCTACCTATCCATGAATTAGAAATTTGAATATTAGACAAAGATAAGCCAAGCAAATAAAAAAATTCAGTTTTTAAATGATGATTTCATCATTTATTAAGGGAAAAAGCTATTTAAACCAACCTAGCCCCATGAGAAAAAGCAATTGCCCCCAAAACCTAAAAACTGGTTGTGCCACCCTTGGTGGCAACAACTGCCAATCAAGCGTTTGGGATAACTGGCAATGAGTCTTTTACATACGGTATCTGTGGAGGAATTTTGTCTCACTCTTCTTTGCAGAACTGTTTTAAATCAGCCACATTGCAGAATTTTCAAGCATGAACAGCCTGTTTAAGGACATGCCACAGCATCTCAATCGGATTTAAGTCCAGACTTTGACTAGGTGACTCCAAAACTAGGGATGAGCGAACCTGAAATTTGCGAGTTTGGGTACCCGGACCCGAACCCAGGCTTTTTCATTGAAGTCTGGGTTCGGTGTTCGGGTGATTTTATTATTTTCCATTATAACATGGATATGTTATAACAGAAGTGAAGTGAAGTTCGGGTCCCCATTAACTTCAATCCTGGTTTGGGGTCAAGTTTGCATCCCGAACCTGAACTTTGACCTGAAGTTCGGCCAAACCTGGTGAACCCGAACTTCCACAGGTTCAATCACTAGTCATTTGATTTAGAACCAATACTGTACTTTGCCTGTGTTGATATATAGAAGAAACTGCTCACCTTTCCAAAATGTTGTGCTTCGTACCCTGTTAATAAAATTTTATTATTTTTGAAGATCCTCTCAAGTGGACATAAACCTATCTCTGCACCTTGATGTACAGGAGTTCTGAGCATCCTTATTGTATGGTAAAGTTATTTTACAAACGCTGTTTCCTTATTTTCAGTCTCAGTTTTCTGCAACATTGACCTCAATGGGATTTGAGTCCGGGGTCAAGTTCGGGTCCCAAACCTTCGTCGAACTCAAACTTCCAAGGGTCCACTCATCCCTATCCAAAACTTTCATTTAGTTTTTTTTTTCAGGCATTCAGATCATTGTCCTGCTGCAGAACCCAAGTACGCCTGAGCTTATGGTCGCAAACCAATGTCCGGACATTCTCCTTCAGGATTTTCTGGTAGAGAGCAGAATTCATGGTTTTATGAATTACAGCAAATCATCCAGGTCCTGAATTAGTAAAGAAGCCCGAGACATCCCACCACCACCACCACGTTTGTCAGTATGATGTTCTGTTTCTGAAAAGCTTTGTTAGTTTTACACCAGATGTAACAAGACGCACACCTTCCAAAAAAGTTCTACTTTTGTCTGGTCAGTCCACAGCATATTTTCCCAAAAGGCTTGGGGATTATCAAGATGTTTTTTGACAAATGTGAGACGGGCCTTTGTGTTCTTTTTGATCAGCAGTGGTCTTCGCCTTGGAACTCTCCCATGGATGCCATTTTTGCCCAGTCTTATTCTTATTGTTAAATCTGGAACACTGACCTTAATGGAGGTAAGTGAGGCCTGCAATACTTTAGATCTGGGTTGTTTTGTGACCTACTGGATATGTTGTCAAAGAGGTCTTGGAGTAATTTTGGTGGGCTAGCCATTCCTGGATGGTTTACCACTGTTCCATGTTTTCTCAATTTGTGGATAATAACTCTCACTGTGGCTCTCTGGAGTCCCAAAGCATTAGAAATGTCTTTGTAACCTTTTCCACACTGATACATATCAATGACTTTCAGATCGGGGCATGATGTGTTGCTGTGTTGCTTTTTGAGATCTTTTAACCTACTTCATCTTGTCAGACAGGTTCTATTTAAGTGATTTCTTTATTCTATAGGTCTGGCAGTAATCAGGCCTAGGTGTGGCTAGTGAAATCACAGTTGATTCGGGGGGGGGGGGGGGCAGTTTGTTTGGAATAGCTTTTTCCCAAAATAAATGAAATCATCATTTAAAAACTACTTTTGTATTTACTCAGGTTATTTTTGTCTGATATTCAAATTTGTTTAAATCTGAAACATTTAAGGCCTCATGCACACAAACGTATTTTCTTTCCGTCTCTGTTCGGAAGTTACTCCACGTGCATTCCGTTTCCGTATGTCCATATTTCCATTCTGCAAAAAAAACAGAACACATCCTATTATTGTCCGCATTACAGACAAGGATAGTTCTGTTGTATTAAGCGCCAGCTGTTCCGTTCAGCAAAATACGGAATCCACACGGACGTCATCCGTATTTTTTTGTGGATAAGTTTTTTGCGGACCGCAAAATACATACGGTCATGTGCATGAGGCCTATGTGACAAATCTGCAGAAACAAAATAAATCTGTAGGGGGCCAAATACTTTTTGAGAGCACTGTAGCTGGTGGTGTGTCTTTTTTCAGCAGTGTGTGTTCGTTCTCAGGTGGGCAAGTCCTTTACCCATCCTTGAAGGATGAAACTGAGCATGCACGACCACCTCATTGATATTATTGATATTGAAGTGGACAGACGAAAGAAAGAAAGAAAGAAAGAAAGAAAGAAAGAAAGAAAGAAAGAACAAACAGCAAGTAGCGCTATACAGATTTTATTAAATAATTCAAAGGTCCAAGTGCTGGTTTGAAAAATGTACATCATTTTTTTCTCAGTGGAACCCCTGTAAGATTACTAACTAATCATATTCCTTATTGATATATACCTGCGAGTCACAGTAGCTAAACATGGATTACTACTGACTGGCCTGCTGAACCCATAATTGCTGTGGTTATGAGTTGTAAGCAAAGCAAGTACGGCAACTACTGGCTTACCTTAGCTCTTCTGCATGTGTAATAGTACCTACTGATTGGAATATATTATGCAAACGATGTGTTACATCTGCAGGTCATGGCCACCACTTACTTGCTATTTTGGGTGAGCATGGGTTGTGCTTCACTCACCCTGTGCCTCTTCATTGAACCTCATCTCCTTCTGCAGTACTTAACACCTTGACTCTGTGTGCTGCTGTTGATAGGCTATTTCCAATTTGCTCATTACCTTCTTCTACATATGTTGTGCTGTTTCTCTCACTTTTGGTCTGAGCAATTAGGTTACTTGTTTGCTAGTTCCTTGGTAAGGTGTTTGTTCCTGCTGTCTACCCGTGTACCAACCGCTGCCTGTTTTCTGCATTCTGACCCTCCTCTCTCTGACCCGACCTGTGTCTGTTTACAGTAGTGATCCTCTGCTGCCAGTCTCCGCCTCTGATATGATTTATGTGTTAGCATAAACTCTGCCTTCCCTGAGCTTGTCCTGTTACGGACTATGAGTTTTGCTCCACACCGGAGTTTTAGAGCCCAGTGGGTCAGCTGTCAACCATACCAGGACTACTCCAAGATGTAGCGGATTGATGGTTCCCCTGCAGCGAAGTTCAGATCCCTGTACAGAGGTTAAAGGATGACTACTAGGCGGTTGCCAGGATAATGCCCTTACTGTAGGTTTAGCCAAAAGTCAAACCAGTTGGTAGACACAGTGGATCCACACCAACTACCGTATCTAAGTATCCAAACCAAATACCGTATATAATTTCGCATTTTAAAAGCAGAAAAAGACTTTAAATCTGATATTTGAGTTATGATTGTTTAGTAGTGGCAGAAATAATTGGAATAATAAAAGAGGCGCTCAATGTTTGACCTGCGAGCATCAAAATATTAATGGTAACTAAGGCGACATTTCAAAAGGAGCTTAGTACATAATGCAACTAATACAAATAAAAGTAACATAAAGGGAAAATTAGCATAAAACGAGCTGGCGCTAGCTGACCCCTGACGCAATCTGTTCTGAACTGTTTGCCATGAATATCATGGTTAAGGAAGCAGGATAATGGGATGGGGATTGTAGTAATTGAAATAATAAATTGAAATGCTACAGTAGTAAATAACCGCGTTGCCTTTGGTAACATTGGCCAGGATATTATTGTCACTTATAGCATAATAAAGGGATACTGTCGCCTTATGATAAGTGATCAATTTATAAAATGACTAGGAGCCAACGTCTCCTTCGAATGGAAAATTGCATAACAAGCCATTATCCCCTTAAATAAATAACCTTAGGGAAAGTTCAGATTCACCTTTAGTGAACATTTATCTATGATGTATGCCACATAATGAGCAGAGGCATATATACCATGGAGGCAGACTTAAAAATTTCCACCACTTAATTAAAAAAAATTGTATTCTGCATTGCCTTGGAGTGATTTGATGCATACATACTGGTTAGGGAGACCAATACAAAATTTTGCTCTAGAATCCCTATGAGATCTGTGTATGCCCCCTGATAATGAGTACAATAGGGCCCTATAATCAGTTGGGTCCATTGTTGAAGTCAGTCGTGAGATGGATCCGGCACTACCTTGATTTTCAATAACAGAAATGCAAAATGGCAATATGAAAATAGCCTAAATGTCTTTTTAGATTATCTGGTGTATTTACACGCAGCAATCACCTCCGCTGTATGGGGGAAGGCAAGGGTGTAGCTATAGGCGAAGCAAGGGAAGCCCAAACTCAAAAAGTGCCCAACCAGGAGAAGGACCGAAAGATTTTATTGTCAATAGTATTATAAACCGACATTATATACAATGACACGGCTGGGCTGCAAGGCCTGGTCTAAGTGACTAGTCACAAGACTGGGGGTTGTACAGGAGGAGGGGGATGTGAAGAAGTTGCTTGCTTGGGGGCGGGGGATATTCAAAAATTTTATCTGAGGCCCAGTAATTTCTAGTTACGCCACTTAGGGAAGGGATCGAAACAGCGATAGCTTGTCTCCATAGAAAATCATTGTCCCAGTGCAGCAGATGGATGTTTATACAGCACAATCTGCAGCCCAGGAACAATGATTTCTGGTGGCAGCACAGTGGCACGATCACCCAATGAACCAGCATTTCAAACCACCGTTTCACCGGCAGATTATTAGGAACAAGCATTTATACAAGCCCCCTCCGATAATTTGCCTGATAATCGGTCAATATAAAAAGACCTTTACTCTGTAATTCCCCATTATTTATCCAGCATATGTGGCAAGAAAGGGAGAAGCGCGCATAGGGTAGTACGTTTATTTTTGATTGATTGGTTAAAGATTAAAAATAGTTGCTGTGTGTACGCAGGCACAACACTCATATAGGCAGGTGGTTGGTGCTGCTGGTATCGTTCAGTCCTCGCCTGTGGAGTTGCCAGTCCTCCGGCGGAGTGATATAATAGACAATGGAGAGATGTGGACAAATGGAGTCCACAAATTTCGATACCCCCTGGCGCAAGAACATAACCTCAATGGATTGAAGACGATCTCTTTTATTGAAATATAGGTGATTATATATTTCAATAAAAGGAATAGTCTTCAATCCACTGAGGTCGTGTTTTTGGGCCAGGAGGTATCGAAATTTGTGGACTCCATTTGTCAACATCTCTCCATTGTCCATTATTTATCCAGTGATTAATTTGCTAACCAGTGACAACATCAAGAATGGCCAGCTGCCAATCAAGCTTTGCAGTCGCCACTTGGATTAAATAAGACATGTCTGCCTCGGAGCTGTAAGGGAAAACTGCACTTTAATTGCACATTACATATTGATTCTTCTCTATTTCTTCCCTTAAATAACACAAATCATCAAGCAAACAGGAATATGTGCCTGTGTCTTCAGATCTTTAGGATGATTTATCAGGTAAATTAACAGTTCAGCGGTTTCTTACTTTCTCCATATTTCACAAATACGGAATTATATGTGCATTAGGCCTGTGCGGAAGGAGCGGGTTGCTGCAGAGCTGTGTTCTAGTGATCTATCCGTTTGAGAAAAAAGAATCACAGACTGAATTAGGGAACCTACATAAGGGTCCATTCACACGTCCGCAATTCCATTCCGCATTTTGCGGAACGGAATTGTGGACCCATTAGTTTCAATGGGGACAGACGATGTCCCAGCCGGGTCCGCAATTGCGGATCCGCACTTCCGGGTCCGCAATTGCGTTCCCGAAAAAAACAGAACATGTCCTATTCTTGTCCGCAATTGCGGACAAGAAAAGGCTTTTTCTATGAGAGTGCCGACAATGTGCGGTCCGCAAATTGCGGAACGCACATCGCCGATGTCCATGTTTTGCGGATCCGCGGATCCGTGGATCCGCAAAACACACACGGACGTGTGAATGGACCCTAACTGTGTATTTAGGCCCCATGCACACGACCCTATCCGTTTTGCAGTCCACAAATTGCATATTCTTAAAAACCAATGCAAAATCTGTGCCATTTATGATACTGGTGTATTACTTTGTGTGGCAGGTGATTTTAGACCCCTTCTGGCATCAGGTTCTGAGTGCAAGTATTGCGCTGAACAGAAGAATTCTGTCTGCTATTCTGTTTGCTATAGATATAGTTATTTACCATTACATTCTGGTCAGATTAAGGGTTCATGCACACGAGTGTTTATGCCCCATGCCCGTGCTGCGGACCGCAATGCACAGGCACTGTCCGTGTTCACACCTGAACCCCAAGGGTGGAGGGAAAGTGTAGAGCCCCTCTAACTGGATGCATACAGACATGGTTTGGGCAGACTGGGTATAGAGGGCAGATTATATCTGGCATGCAGCATTGCAATACTATACTACCTTGAGAGTCGTTCTGTTTTTGTGCAGCGTGATTCTTTAAAATCAGTTATTTTCAGTCTACCAATGATGGACACATTCCTTAATGTAATAGAATAAACTAAACACATCAATATCAACATTCACATTCATTCAGGTTCATAGTCAACACATCTAGAGCTGCATATGTTTACAATTATCCAGGACTAGTAATTATTTTAGCTACAGTAAGTCCTTAATTAACCCAAGAAGCCTTCATGTCTGCCAGAAACATTGTCACTAAAAGTAGTCTAATGATTAGTGACAGTAGATTTTACTGTTACCGTGAGGATTATAAAATATGAACACTGTGCCCAGAGTGATATTAATAAATGTTTTACACGAAGCTGGGCCTTAGATTACATGGACATTCACTGTGTTTCTCGAACAAGGTTCAGTGTCAAGCTCATCTGAGTATGAGGTCTCCTGATTTTTATTTTTTGCTATACCAATTAAGGACTCTGTGATTTTGTAACCTGATTCTAAAACAAAAAAATGTGTCACCAATTCATAGGATCAACCTTGGTAGTAACCTTTTATTTTCTATTATGGTTCAAGAGAAATGTTACTGTAAAATTAGCTTTGCAAAATGGAACCTAGATACATGCTTGGTCTGCTGACTTTGGCTTGGTACTGTGCACTATTAAGATCTGGTGATGCTTCTTTTCTACCGGTCAGAGGAAGAGAGTGGGCCTGTGCATGCTCCACTTCCTCTGACAAACATAGTAACATAGTATATAAGACCGAAAAAAGACATTTGTCCATCCAGTTCGGCCTGTTTCCTACAAGTTGATCCAGAGGAAGGCAAAAAACCCCTGTGAGGCAGAAGCCAATTTTCCCCACTTAAGGGGAAAAAAATTCCTTCCCGACTCCAATCAGGCAATCAGAATAACTCCCTGGATCAAAGACCCCTCTCTAGTAGTTATAGCCTGTAATATTATTACCCTCCAGAAATAAATCCAGTCCCCTCTTGAATTCCTTTATTGTACTCACCATCACTACCTCCTCAGGCAGAGATCTCCATAGTCTCGCTGCTCTTACAGTGAAGAATCCTTTTCTATGTTTGTGTACAAACCTTCTTTCCTCTAGACGCAGAGGATGTCCCCTTGTCACAGTCACAGTCCTGGGGATAAATAGATGATGGGAGAGATCTCTGTACTGACCCCTGATATATTTATACATAGTTATTAGATCTCCCCTCAGTCGTCTTTTTTCTAAAGTGAATAAGCCTAATTTTGATAATCTTTCAGGGTACTGTAGATCCCTCATTCCAGATATTACTTTAGTTGCCCTCCTCTGAACCCTCTCAAGCTCTGCTATGTCTGTCTTGTTCACAGGAGCCCAGAACTGTACACAGTACTCCATGTGTGGTCTGACTAGTGATTTGTAAAGTGGTAGGACTATGTTCTCATCATGGGCATCTATGCCCCTTTTGATGCAACCTATTATCTTACTGGACTTGGCAGTAGCTGCCTGACACTGGTTTTTGCAGCTTGATTTGCTGTTTATTAAAATTCCTAGATCCTTTTCCATGTCAGTGTTACCGAGTGTTTTACCCTTTAGAATGTACGGGTGACTTGCATTATTCCTTCCCATGTGCATAACTTTACATTTGTCAGTGTTAAACCTCATCTGCCATTTCTCTGCCCAAGCCTCCAATCTATCCAGATCCCTCTGTAGCAGAAAACTGTCCTCTTTAGTGTTAATTACTTTACACAGTTTCGTGTCATCTGCAAAAATAGATATTTTACTGTGCAAGCCTTCTACAAGATCATTAATAAATATATTGAAGAGAATAGGGCCCAATACTGACCCCTGAGGTACCCCACTAGTTACAGTGACCCAATCTGAGTATCTACCGTTAATAACCACCCTCTGTTTTCTATCACTCAGTCAGTTACTTACCCACATACAGACATTTTCTCCTAGTCCGAGCATCCTCATTTTATATACTAACCTTTTATGAGGTACGGTGTCAAATGCTATGGAGAAGTCCAGATATATGACATCCATTGATTCGCCGCTGTCAAGTCTAGAACTTACCTCCTCATAGAAGCTGATTAAATTCGTTTGGCATGACCGATCCCTCATGAAGCCATGCTGATATGGGGTTATTTGCTTATTTTCATTGAGATACTTCAAAATAGCATCTCTTAGAAACCCTTCAAACAGTTTACCAACAACAGATGTTAAACTTACCGGCCTATAATTTCCAGGCTCTGTTTTTGGACCCTTTTTGAATATTGGCACCACATTTGCTAGACAAAGCAGAGACAAAGATGTTATGTTAAAGACTTTGTAGCTACTGAGTGGGGAAGTCAGAGACTTAGGTTCTGTTTCTTCTAAACTTAGCGTCCCAAGACAGTAGCGAGTAAATATTGCTGTATAGCACCAATTAATTTTCTATAATTGTCTGCAACCCTAGTGATTTAGGGCAATGGAGGAGTTAATTTCAGTGTCCATGGTGGTGTAGGGCAGAGAAAGGGTTGATGTTGAACAACTGGTGTTCATGAGTTACTCACCCCTCCAAGCACCAGTGTTGCCCCTGTAGCAAGAAATCAGGCCCTGGAAATCTCCTTATGCCCCCCTCTTACACACGCTTCTCTTCATGTGCCTCTCTCTCACATAGACTACTTCTCAAGCCATCCTTTACTACAGGTTTCTCCCCATGCCTCTCTCACATAGATTCCCTTGCCTCCTTAAACAATCTGCTCTCTTTAGCCTCCTCAGAGACTCCTTCACAAGGACTGCTCTCTCAAACTGCTGACCCCCTCCACAAAGACTGTTCCATATACCCTCTCTCTCTCATGCTTCCTCTCTCCATTAAAGGAGGCTTAACACTGGCAGCTTAGTTTCCTGCTTTCTCCCTGTATATTAAATATAGAGATGAGTGCAAAGAGGGGATAGAGAGGACTATGCAGCTGTGATTATAATGCTACACAGTTCTCTCTGTAATAGAGTAGAGTGATTCAGGATCAGTGTTACGGACAATGGTTGTGGAACCACTGTGCCAACTAAGTGGTTTGAAGTTGAGCTAATGCTGTGGGTATGATCCCGACAGTCCACTGGTTTTCAGTGGTTAAACCTCTAATAAAGGGATTTGTACTTTGCTGCAGAAGACCCACCAGGCTGCTACCTCTTGGAATAGTCCCATGTGTTGGCAGCTGACACATAAAGGTCAGAGAATCCAGTGCAGTGTACAGAGGTACAGGCAAAGCACACTTACAGAACCAGGTATAGAATAACTGGCAAAGTACGGAGAAGACCAAGGCAACTACAGAATGAACAAGTTAAGGTGAACCACACAGAATAAATACAATTTCATGGAACAGACACTGTGGAATATCAAATAGAATTGAGGTCAGAATTGAGACACATAACAAACACTGAACAAGACAAGGTCAGGAACACAGTAGACATACAAATCCATGGAACAGACAATGGGGAATGGCAAACAGAACTAGGTCATAGTTCAGACACAGAACTAGCGGATAGAATCTGAATAGAACTTGAAGAAACATGGCAGACAGGACTTGTTCCACAACTAGGGGCAGGACACACAACTCAGAAAATATAAAGCAGGCTAATCAGTACCACGCAGCCTTGCGCCTGCACATATAGCAAGTGCTATACAGTGCCACAGAGTACTGCGGGATTCAAAGAATAAACTTCTTCATACACAGAAAGGCAAAGTGTAACAATTGATCCGGGGGATTCATCCATGCTGCCTTTTCCTTTACATTATGGCAGTGTCTCGATTACCCAAATTCAGGGTTAGCTGTGCAAAACTTTTTTATATATTTTTTTTCTTGAAAGTGTAACAATTGCTTTACCCAATCTAAGAGTTTGCACAGCAGCAGACATTCTTAGAGTCGGGAGAGTTTTCGCACTGTATGACTGCAGCGCCACACGGTCTAAAGGGAACGCTGATCTTTGGTGAAGAAAAAATGTGCGTTCCACCAACATATACAGGAAACAACATGTACGCTTGATGTCCCACATGGCTCCTCTTTGGACAATACAGGTATCTTCCAACGTCACTAAGGGTTTATGAAATAATATATATGTATTGTTTTATGTAAGATTCTGAACATGTCCCTTGACCCCAATGAAAATAATTAGTCTCAAGGGCCACTCCCACTCATGTAATTATTTTGCAGGTATTTATACCCTCGCTTTATGGGGTATATGCATGCTTTACAAAGGCTATCTAAGCCGAAACGTTGCATCTGGAATAAATCCCACTGCTTTGGACGTGCTGTCTCCATTTTTTTTTAACCTATTTGTACGCTGTTTTGGGGGGCTTTTTACCACCCCCTGGTGACGAGCACCCACCATATCTATGCTAAGGAGTGCAGTTCATGCCTTTATTTTCACAAGATAGAGAAGACGGCATCTGCCACGAAAAAGGGATAACTTTTATTTACATTTTTTAATTAAAAAAAAAGAAATTTGACTTCTTAAGGCAATTGAGGCACTTTCAATTCAGACCAAGTTTATTTAAACAGAATCAAATCTGACGGTGAATTCTACCAAACCTG
Organism: Bufotes viridis; assembly: GCA_033119425.1. Lineage (NCBI taxonomy): Eukaryota > Metazoa > Chordata > Amphibia > Anura > Bufonidae > Bufotes > Bufotes viridis. The sequence goes on along the minus strand of CM065595.1, from coordinate 132,372,185 downwards.
ACTCAGAACGAACTTTGCGAAATTCACTCCTCTCTAGTGTGGAATGGTACCACTCCAACTAATGTAAATTATCTCAACAGAGACAAAATACAGTATATGTAATAATTGAATTGATACATTACATATTTTAATATGCTCTGCGTTTATTTATATTTTTGGGGAATTCAATTTGATAATTGAAATTATTATTTCATCCTTAGCAATGGTGAACTGTGAATATTGAACATGATTTACTCTAAGCATGGTACCATGGGTAATCAGCGTATACGTGTTCCTGTAGATATAAATAAATATGTTACTTAGAGTATAAACTATATAATGTAGGAGAGGAACATTTAACAATCTGTAACAACATTGCCATAGCCTTTAAAATACAATCTTCAGTAAATAATACATTAACATTTTCCACTTCTCTGCTCAACCATTGAGATTGAAAAGATATTGAAAACACTAATTAATGAAACCACTTGCTCTTTAATTCCAAGTCTAACACAAGCCGCTGTTTACAATATTGAAGGTCAACCAGTTATTAGAAGAATCCTTAATGCAAATGTTTGCAATAAAACATGACAACCTTAATTTTTGTCACAGATGGAAGTTGCTAATAAAAATAGGTCAACATTGTATCTGAATTGTTATCATTATAACCAAAGTGAATGACTATTGAAGACTAGGTAAGCTTTGGTTTCCAGGATTGGCAGGGTAGTAACAGTTTCAATGTGGCGAATGCCAACGCTGCTGGGACTTCACAACAGAGAAAGAACTCAGATTGTGGTATTGATAGCTAAAGGAATGGTATATAGCTTCAAGATCCAACATTACCTTTTGCACAGTGTTTTCTGGTCTAATAGAAATATTTGCTTAAAAAATCTAAAAAGGTTGCTCCATGTATACCATATATGTCTGATCAGTGGAGTTTCACCTTCTATTACTCCACTCTACGAGCTTAGAGGAGAATGAGGCATATGAGCTATTCTGTTCTGTACTCCAGGGATGAGGAGTCCACCAATGTACATGGCTATATCCTCTATAGTTTATGGGAATTACCTAGACAACTGAACATCTTCAGAACAGTCTAAAGGCACATTTATTCACACAAGCCAACTGAGCAGGCAATTATCAGGAATGAAACATTCCTTCCCGTTGCTGCCTGCTCATCCTTGGAGTTAAAAGCTACATTTAAGGCTACGTTCACATCTGTGCTTTCCCTTTCTGCTATTGAGATCCGTCATGGGATCTCAATAGCGGGAGAAAACGCTTCCGTTTTTTTCCCATTGTTAATGGGGACAAAACTGAACTGAATGAAACGAAGTGCACCAGAATGCATTTCGTTCCGTTTGGTTGAGGACCCATCGCAGACAGAATAACTTTGGCTCATCTGAGCCAATATGTTCTAATACAGTATTCTAACCAAGTTTTATGCGAATCGAATTCAGATGTTTAATCAAGAAGTCGATTCGCTCAGCCCTAGTGATGATAATACCATGGTTTCTATATATTTTTACTGTTTTTTCTCTCCTCCTGTAGCTTTCAGCTCTGCAGCTGCTCCCTCATTCTCTTCCACACTGACAGGGTGTGGGGGCTCCTTTAACTGCTCATATCTATGGTTTGGTACCAGCAAGAGATATAGGCTTTGTATTGTTTGAAAGCTGGCGCATTCCAAGCTTTCAGACGATACCAGTTCAGAACAGGGGAAGATATCACTGATAGAAATCGGAATGCAGTGAATACTGCTGAAAGTGAAAGTAAAAGCAGGTTTTACTGGCAGTTATTTCCGACTCGATTTCTAACAGTGATTTCTCCTCTGTTGCTTGGACTTTAGCTGTCATTTTGGGCTTGACCAGTTGCATGTTTCTAGCTGCTACTATTCAGGGGATAGCAGCATCTAAAGCAGCCCTCCCCCCCCCCCCTCCACTTTCCGCCCGAGCCCAGCTCTGGCAGAACAGTTAGCTACATTTCCCACTGTCTGAGCTGGACTCGGTTAAAACAATTAGGTGGTTCGTGTAAAAAAATATCCATTCTGAGAGGGTTAAATGCACAGTCTTTTGTGCACTTAATAATTCAATGTCCAAATAAGAATCTAGTTAAACTTCTACTGTACGTTCATTAAACTTCTGATCTATTATAGGGAAACATCAAAACTTGATATCAGTGGGGATCTGAGCACTGAGACCCCCACGATCTCTAGAATGAGGCGAGAAAAGCGCAAGCTTAGCTTGCCCTCAGCACTCAGAGACCCCACAATCTAAACTTTTGATATGTGCTCATAACATATCAGAAGGTTAATGAAAGCACAGAGCCACTTTAAGTAGTCATAACAGCAAACATTGAAAAGCAATAATACTCAGGTTAAAATGTCAAAATAAAGTAATTCTCTATTAATTTTCATTATGGATTTTGTCTGAAGTAAGTAAAATTAATTTTGCTCCGTAATCCCTGATTTGTAAATCATTTCCACCTGCGCTTGTTTATATGTAAACAGCTGAAATGATTTATTCATTCCGTACTTCAAGCATTGGGTAATATTGCAGCGCTATCTGACTCAAAAGTGATAACGCTGCAATGTTATGGTGTAGCAGGCATGAGCATTGCCTCTCCTAGCATTCTGAAGTCTTCAGGGATCCAGTGGGCCGGAGCGGCTGGCCCTCATCTGCAGCTTGGAGTCAAGTGTGTCCTTTTCCTCTTCCTGGTCCTCTGTCTATGCCCATAGAGGAGCTTGCTAGTTTAACCAGTAAAGCTGTGCTATTCTGATTGTGATTGTCTGCTCATGTACCAAACTTCTGCCTGTTAACTGACTCTGATACTCTGCTGTATGGCCTGATGTTCATCTGTTCATCAGACCCTTGCTGCCTGCCCTGACCTCAGATTAGTTTCTCATTATTAAATTAACTCTGCCTGTCCTGACCTCTGCCTGTTTACTGAGTATGAGTATTTCCTGGTCCCTTGCTGCTTTGTACTGGTGTCTCTGTCCCTTGTAGGTCAGCTGCAAACTCAACTACACTGGGACTATTGCAAAAAGTAGAAGCCTGGTGGCTTCCCTGCAGAGTAGACCAGATCCATGTATAGGAGTTAGAGGGTGAAAACTAGCGGACCACCAGGGTAATGCCTTTAGGACAAGCCCAACGTAAAACCGGTTAGTTAGTACAGTGGGTCCGCACCCCCTGCTTGTTACAAAGACAAGTTGCTGGGAGAAATATACCAGTGATATTGCCAGGAAAAAGTATGGCTTTTTCCCATAGAAACCATTTACATTGTTGCTTGTATGTTTTAAAAGCAATATGAAATATGAGAACTGGAAATTGATTGGGTGCTATGGCAACTACTCATTTTTTTTCTCTCTCCTACATTGTGTATCAAGGGCATACAATGAACAATTGACTGGGAACCTTAATTGTGTCATTATGTCCCTTTTAGTTTGAAGAAATTACTTATCTTCAGGTTCTTTCCTCTTCCCTTAGGTCTTCTTTGTTACCTTGCCCTGCCCGGCCAGAAGCGCAGCATTTCAATGACTGTTTGGCAGTGCTGTTGGGGTTTTAAGGGGGTACCTGTGACCAGCGCTGTCTGGAGGCATCCAAGGCTGAGGCATATAAGATGGCACACCTGTAGCTCTTTCTGGTGGAGGTGTTTGACCAATTATTGGACTGTTTATTGAAGTTCCTAAAATTGATTACTGTGGGAGGTACTGTTTAGGTTAGGTACTGTTAGGTTTCTGAACCTACTGTTGGAACCCCATTATTCTGTGGTCTACTTTTACCAATGGTATATTGTCCTTTTGTTATCCTGATCAGAGGTACAGATAACCAGTAATCTCAACTACAGCTCATGCACACAACTGTTGTTTGGGTCCTCATCCGAGCCGCATTTCATGCGGATCCATTCACTTCAATAGGGCCGCAAAAGATGCGGACCGAACTCTCTGTGTGCTGTCCACATCAGTTGCTCCATTCTGTGGCCTCGGAAAAAAATAGAACGTTTCCTATTCTTGTCCATTTTATTGGCATTTCTATCATGTGCAGCCCGTTTTGTTCCTCATGCCCCCATTTATCTCGTAAACGCAGCCAAAAACGAAGCCAGCAAAGTGGTGGCCGGAAGTGCCGGGTCTGGCCGCCACCTAGCATTCCTATTGACCTGTTGAAAATAGCTGAGCGGTGTTCTGCGCCCTCCCACTCTTTGCCGGCTGCGTTTACGAGATAGATGCAGGTCCCAGAGGTGGGACCCGCACCTATCAGACAATGGGGGCATATCCTAGCGATATGCCCCCATTATCTGAGATGGAAATACCCCTTTAAATGCCTCGAAAAGTCTCTTTCGCTGTTTCTCTCCTTTCTAACTCTCTCATCTCTGTCTTTTGGGGAAAAATGTTTCCCGAATCGAGTCTTAAGAATTTCTTTCTCACTTCTATCTTTGTCTCGCTGGAAAAATTCTCCCAAATCGTATCTCAATAAATCCTGACTCCAATGAATCAGATTTTTTTTAAAGAATTAGGTTGAATTTCATTTTGATAGAATGAATTCGCTCATCTCTAATGTATATATTCTGTAAATATTCATTTTTTTGTTTCAATTGCTGTTTCTTTAAAAGATTTACATCTATGAGGGGAATTTTCTTGCCAATTTGTGCTTTCCTCCTTGGAAACAGTGATTAATGTATCATAAATACAGCCAGAGCCGATCAGATAAGAGGTCGACAATTCCATGTTCTTGTTTAACATAATTTGAAACTGAGCTATTTCCTATTTTACGTCAATGTTACAAGTGCTGGTTGTCACACTACAGAACTCTAGGAGATAAAAAGAGAGAGATGTTTATAGTGCATTTAAACATAATATACGCCATCTTGCAACACAGCAGAACTTCACTAGTAATAGGAAGGGTCTCAAAGGGGTCTAATGACCACTTGCTTATAAAATTATATTATAAATTATATTATAAAAATCACAAAGTGTGCAGCTCTGCTATTGCAACCAGGGACCATGGGTAACGATATGTAAATGAGTGACATTCACAGTATATTACATTTTACTATGTGATGTTACTATGGGGGTTTGGTGCATTTAAATGTATTTTTTTGCCTTTTACATCTTTATGTATAGTTTAAGTTAAACCTCAGGTATTACTCATAACAGTTCTCTCCAGTTTTTATCCCTCCTGTAAAGTTAGCCATCTTCCTTGCTTGTCTAATATGGAACACAAGCCCTATTTACAATGCTAACAAATTATACTAGTCACTGGAAACATAGAAACACCTCAATGTTGACTTTAGAATGAGGAATTATTAGATAGTGGCTTGTAATTTGACATTCTCTACTTCAAAACACCCAAGCTCAAGCTAAAGAAGCACATTTTATGGAGCAGTTCATCCTGTTGTAGATGTAGTAGAGTTAACACTACTCCTGGAGTAGATTTCTGTTCTGGTGTAAAGACAACAAATTCACTAAAGGGTTTGTCCAAATTATTCTTATTGATGACCATCAATATCAGGTTGGCGGGGGTCCTACACCAGGCACCCACGCCGATCAGCTAATTAAAAGAAGGTGTGAGCCGTGCCAGTGCTGCCTTCTCTTCTTTTTTACCTGCTCGCCATCGCAACAGCAGTGGTAAGTGGTGTATTTACAAGAAGCGGTCCCGTTCACTTCAATGGGATGGCTCACTCCTATACACTTAAATAGGAAGGAGGTATCCTATTGAAGTAAATGGGAAGGCTTCTTGTAATTACACCTGCTCACCGTTCACCAGCCTTCTCTCCAACTAGCTGATCAGTGCGGGTGTCGGCTGGGAATCCCTGCCAATCTGATATTGATGACCTATCCTGAGGATAAAAATAACTTGGACAACCCCTTTAAAAGGCGTCCGCCTCTTAATAAGTTGGTTGCATCTTCCACCAGCCAGGATTTTTCTAACAACAGCATGTGATAAACCAGTATGTCTTCAGAATAGCCATCCAAATTGCAATGGTTTTACTTAAATGGGTCTCCAGGATTTTGATACTGAGCCTAACCTCAGAATAGCTCATCAATATCAGATTGGCAGGGATTCCCAGCACCCCCGCCGATCAGCTGTATGAAGAGGCCATGGGACTGTGTGAGCGCTGCAGCCTCTTTCTAGGCCATGTGTCATCATGTTCATCAGTCACATGGCGCAGCACAGTACCATTCAAGTGACTGGGGCTGAGCTTCAATACCAAGCACAGCTGCTATATAATGGACGGCACTGCGCTTGGTAAGCTGCAAGGAGGTCGCAGCACTCACTGGAGCTCCGGCTTACTGGAACAGCCGATCAGCGGGGTGCCGGGAGTCAGACCGCCACTGATCTCGTAGTTATAACCTATCCTGAGGATATGTCATTAATATGTAAAATCCTGGGAACCCCTTTAAGATAAAAAAAAGAATTAAATCCAGGTAGTGTACTGCAGTTCAATGAAGACATAACTGAGTGATGAAGTAATTGGCTTCACCTCTTGATTTTGTTGTTAAAGTCTAAACTGCCTTTGATTTCAAGAGTTTGAGAAGCTTGAAGGATGATTCCTCTGAGGCCTCATGCACACGACCGTTTTTTTATGCTGTCCGCAAAAAGGGGTTCCGTTGTTCAGTGATCCGTGTCCGTTTTTGCCTTCCGTTGTGTTTCCGTGTGTCTTCCGTTTTTTTAGCGGACATGACCCAAAAGATTTTACCAAAAGACAGGCTGACAATGTTTCCCAAGTGCCTGCCAAGGGATCCGCAAAAAAAACGGACACGGAACACGGATGACACACGGATGGCCATCCGCATTTTTCACGGACCTATTGACTTGAATGGGTCCGTGAACCGTTTTTCACGGACAAGAATAGGACAGGTTATATTTTTTTGACGGACTGGAATCACGGACCACGGACGCGGAGGACAAACGGTGCATTTGCCGAGGTTTCCACGGACCCATTGAAAACCAATGGGTCCGCAGAAAATCACGAAAAACGGAGCAACGGACACGGAATCAAACAACGGTCGTGTGCATGAGGCCTGAGATACAGCTGCTGTATTTCAATGCGAGGTAAGATAACTACAATTCCAACAAATGTAGAACAAACAAATGCGATCACCTCACCACTCCCACCGCAGGAAAGTTCCTATATGCATGGACAACCCAACATAGGGTTGAATAGCATGCAAAAACAGAGTCCGACCCCAGAGACACTGCTAAGTAAGGATCTCTCTTTTACTGAATACAAAAATTAAAAAGCCAGAGTCTGTGTTTCCGTATGGATTCTGCTGTGTGGACTTTTAATCTTTGCATTCAATAAACCAGAAATTAGTGTTGATCGCAAATAGTCTAATCGCGAATTTTTACAGCGAATATCGGCACATCGAGAATTCACGAAGATTTAGAATATAGTGCTATATATTCGTAATTGCGAATATTCAAGATTTTTTCATCATCAATAACCTCTTTTCTTGCTTGTGGGCGAATGCAAAGGCTGCAAGATCTTTGTCAGAGCTTAGCAACATCCCTAGCAACCAATAGGAAATTTGCCTACACCTTACTATACAAGAACCTCCCGAGCAGCCATTTTCTGCTGTTTTTTTGCAGTTCTGAGAGAGACAGCAGTGACATTGCTGTGCTCTGTGCTGTCATCTGGATCCTATTCCTTATCCAATTACATTACATAGTTAGTTAGTTAGCTCATATATAATACAGATAGTTAGTGAGAGATAGTCAGTGTAGGTTAGATAGTGACATAGTGTAGCTGAGGTTCCAGCGCAGGGTGTTAGGTAGTGTCATAGGTTCTGCTGTCCATACATACATGCTACAGACACAGACTCAGACCTGATAAAATGTGAAGTTGCATGTATTGCTAAAAAAATATGCGCATCATTAGTGTTGATTTGTGCTATCACGAAAATAATGACTGGAGATCATGAATTCTAGAATTCGCTAATTTATTGCGAATATTATGCGAAAAATTCGCGCAATATTGAGAAAACAAATATTGCCTATGCCGCTCATCACAACCAGCAATTTATACTTGGAAATGACTCTAGTGCTGGACTTGTTTTCATGTATACCATTCCCATATGTTAGATGAAAGGCATTATACGATAATTGTTACTCCAACAGTTTAATCTCCAGTAAGGTTCTTGAGAAGGGAGGAACTAGGGACAAACAGATCATTTTTTGCCAATGCATTTGTGGGTAACCTTCAAAACTGAAGACAGAAGAGTGGAGAGGTCCAAGAACAGGTACTACATATGTACTGCTTATTTCCAAATATCAAAGGATGTACTAACATTGATTTCAACTTAAAAGGGCATAGCCACAGGATACGCCATAAATGTCTCTCAAGTATGGGTCCTGTCTCAAGAATGGGGTCTGGCCATGAATGGAGAACAAACTCAGCTGTTTTTGGAAGCCCCATATCAGTCAATGGAGGAAACCATGCATACGCCGGTGCTCTACATTCTCTGCGGGGTCCCATGCCGTATCTGTATGCTATAAATGTCCAGGTAGGACAACCCCTTTAGTTTGAAGATGTAATTTATTTCCCCAAAAATGTCCTTGTATCCCTATGTACAGGATTCAGAGTAATTTAATGTACTTTATGTCAATATTTCAATTTCTTGAAATATTACATTTCAAACAACTCGTTGTTCCCTGGGTCTGTATAATATTCCTCATCGACAGCACCACTTCCCATGTTACTTTCCTTTGGGCATTGGATATCTTGCCATTTGTCAAGCTAGATGATTTCTTGCACTTGACAGTTTTCCCACAGGCTATACATGAAACTTCACTGGTCACAAACTGATATACATGAACATTCAGGCATGAGTTACTGGTTTACTCACGTCAGCTTACAACACCAAACACTACAATCATACAGTGAAGGAGTATTCTGTCCTTACATAATTTTATTTGATAAGATGGCAGCGATAGTGATGACTCAGCTTGGAAATTGTAGAAAATACATGAATTAATACCTTCATTTTTGTTAGGTCATATATAATACATCATTTCTATCTGTTTTATTATATTATTGTAAGGGAGGAGCATAGCTTTCACATGACCATAGGCATGTGACACCTGTAAACAAAAGGTAATGACCATGGACAGTCTTTGATGTGGCAAGTAATGGGTCATAGGGTTGCTACAATGTAGAAACCAGATTGTAGCAGTAGATATGGGGAGCACAATGCTCTTAAATTTACTTTTGTAGAAAACATTTGATGGACGATTTTTTTTCTTTTTCTTTTAAATTGCATGTTCATCTTTAAAGTGGTTTTCCGATATTCTTTAATGGATAACCTATCAGGTCATTAGTATCTGACCGGTTGGATTCCAACATTCGAGACCCATGTTTAAGAAAGCACGGGTGCTTGCAGTAGCACTGCGGCCTTTTCTTAGCTCACCAAGCACAGCGCAATACATTGCGTTATGGAAACCATCTGTTCTGGATTTTGGGAGAGACTTCAAAAGGGCCTCCAAGTCTTTCAGTGTGGCTAAAATCACAGCTCAGCCCTAAGTTCTACCTAGGCCATGTGACCAAGGAATGTGACACATTGCCTAGGCAAATCTGTGAGAAGGCCGAGGTGCTACCGTGGATGCCGTTTCTTTCCTCCCGATCTACAGCCTGTGTGAGCTGCGTTCCTCGGAATTTCTTCCCCCTCTCCACACATTCTGGTCTGCTGTATATAATCCACCCCTCCCACTGCTATCTCTTATACTAAGAGAAGGGAACAAGAGAGCATGGAAAGCCAGCTAAGTGAAGGATTTGCACACACTCTGCAGAATGAAAATTGTTATTTTTATTTTTAGATTTTTTAAATTGCACTTAGGAAGAAATAGTTTATTTAAAAATTCAAATGGTGCCCCACTACAGGAAAGTTTTGGAACTTATTGCGTTCTGTGCTTTTATTGAATTCAGTTGTATGCAGTAAGTTCCTAAGCTCCCTCTAGTGGAGGCATAATTTTATCATTTAAAAAGGGCGCATCAACATGAAAATGCAGTGTAATCTTCAGGGCGAATGTTATAGAGCAGAAGACGCTGTGCAGATTAATATAGTTTCATGGGTAATGAGTTTTTCATTAAAATCTCTGCACATTCTAAGCTAAGAAGCCATGTGGACGTTCTTACCAGTGACTGGCACCTATCTCTGCATACACATTCATACAGGAAAGGCTGTCAATCACTGATAAGACTGCCCACATGGCTACTGAGCTCAGAAAGAACATAGATCTTACTGAACAAATTAAAGATTTTGTTTTAAAACTATTTATCATCCTGCTCAATGCTGTCTGCAGACTGCCCTGTATTTATATGGCGGCAGGTTCGTATACAGGAGATTTGGGGCTCTGGAACAGAAAAACAGATGTGTTAAGAAATTAATTAGCACAGAATTGTAGACACAACTGAATAGTGTTCAATGATGGACATTCAGTATAGGATAATATTTTTGCTACCAATTTAAATATAAAGTTTCAAGGCAGCATATTCCAGACCATTAAAGAGGCTCTGTCAACATGATTAACCCTATTAGGGCTGGCGGTATTTTGCTCGCTATTATTTTATCCTCTTTGAATATGTCCCAATATTTATTTACAATTTTCCTCAAAATGTGTGTCTGAATATTGTATGGGACAATTATAGGTGGTATTCTGTCTTCCTTATTATCCTGCTCTTTTTTCTCAATTTTTTCTTTTTCCATTTTTTCTTTTTCTAGTTTTTCAGATTTTTTTTTATCAGGTCTTCTCTATCCACCTGTTTCATTTTTTCTTTCTGTTCATCAAGTTCTTCTTTCTTATAACCCTTTACTAGGAATTTCTTCTGCATTTCTTCAGCCTCTCTTTCACATTCAGCAACTCTGTACAGTTTCTTCGAATTCAGAGAAACTGGCCCTTAGGGATATTATCCAGCCATCGTGGTAGATGGCAACTCTCCCTATTTATGTAACTATTAGAATCAGTGGGCTTCTCATATGTACGGGTACAAAGATTTCCGCCATCTATGTAATCGGGATTCAGGTTAATAGGCTCCACAGCAGCAGCTCCGGTAATACGGTAACTGCCAGTTTGGTGTGCACGGTGTTGCATGTTGGAGAAAACCTGAGGTCAGCAGAGGTGGATTAGGGATACTATGCTAGGTGTCTTGGCATTTGTTACAGTGGCATTGTTTTATGTGCAGTTGGTACGGGACTGCAGCGGCAGGATATAGCGCCAGTGATTTTATATTTTGTGGTTTATACTTCAATACTGTTTATTGTAGCATTCACCATATTACAAAACAATAAAAAGAATTTTGAAAAAGAGAAAGACACCAGTAAAAAGTGTTAGCTTATAAGCATAGAAAAAAAACAATTTTCTTCATGTGGTAATGCTATAGTTCAGTGATTAAGTGATTGGTTTTGCTTGTAAAAATCCCAGGTTTGAATCTTAGGAGAGATTCTGAAGTTTTTTCTTCAGATATTTATTTTTTTCCACATTTATCCCATACGAAAAGTGGATATCCTTATCATATTGAGAATATTGTTTTTTTTAAAAGCTAATAAATATTACTGGTTTCTTTATAATCATCTATTGTGTCTGAATAAACCAGTAATAGGTTTTAGGTGGAAAAAAACACTATTCTCAAGATAGTAAGGCCTTATTATTATTTATTATAGTATAGCCTTTACACATAGAGAAGCTTGTGTCTTCTATGCTTATAAGCCAACACATGTTACTGGTGTCTTTATAATCCTAAATCTGACCGTTGATTCCAACATTCGAGACCCATGTTTAAGAAAGCACGGAGCTTGCAGTAGCACTGCGGCCTTTTCTTAGCTCACCAAGCACAGCGCAATACATTGTGTTATGGAAACCATCTGTTCTGGAATTTGTGAGAGACTTCAAAAGGGCCTCCAAGTCTTTCAGTGTGGCTCAAATCACAGCTCAGCCCTAAGTTCTACCTAGGCCATGTGACCAAGGAATGTGACACATTGCCTAGGCAAATCTGTGAGAAGGCTGAGGTGCTACCGTGGATGCCGTTCTTTCCTCCCGATCTACAGCCTGGTGAGCTGCTCCTAGGAATTTCTTCCCTCTCCACACATTCTGGTCTGCTGTATATAATCCACCCCTCCCACTGCTATCTCTTATACTAAGAGAAGGGAACAAGAGAGCATGGAAAGCCAGCTAAGTGAAGGATTTGCACACACTCTGCAGAATGAAAATTGTTATTTTTAGACTTTTTTTAGAAGTGCCGCCGATTGCCTGCGCGATTTAAAGCCAACTGAGGGCAACAGCCTCAATAGTGTCACTGAGCATGCGCCGAGCCCAGTGACATTTTCAGAGTGCTGTTGCCCTCAGTTGGCTTAGGATCGCGCAGGCAATCGGTGGCACCGCGCCTGCGCGAGAATTCCATCGGCCGGCGAGATGAAGATCGGGGAGTTATTGTGGCCTGAAAGCGGAGGTAGCCAGGGGTGGAGCCATTAGCCTTGCCTCTGGGAAGCGGTTTCTGCAGCTGTAGGCGTGCTTGGGGATTCAGATTTAGGTGGGTGGGGCACATTAGGGAGGCGTTACTGGGCTCCTGAGCTGGGAAAAAACGCCCCTCTGGGCACCTTGGACCCTAATTAGCATAAAGGAAAATTGTTTTTTTTATCAAAATGACAAGTGACAAAGAAAAAAGAAGAACAGCTACGGATATAAGGTACTTTATTACACATGGATAATGTGACAGAAAAATTATGATAGGCAGGTGACAGATTCCCTTTAAGACACACTTTGTTCTCCAAAAGTGAGGCAGCGAGTCTTATGAAGTGAAAACATCTGGAACTGCTCATTAGTATACAGTAGGACCATGGAGCAGTGAATATAGTGCTCCTGCGTACAGCGTCAGGACATGGTGCACGTAAGCGCGCACTATGATCTGACGCTGTGTATTTGCAGATCTCAGTGCAGCTCTGCAGGAAGAGCATGCTAAATCTCCCAAGGGGTGGTGCCGTCCAGAGAAGCAAGTTTGTTTATTTTAGGTCTGATCCGAGGGCTGATAGAGATTGGGTGTCTGATTAAGGGGTCTGATGAGGATTGGAGGTCTGATTTGGGGGTCAGATGAAAATTGGGGGTCTGATCTGATGAAAACATTGTTTTCTCTTATTTTCCTCATCTAAAACCTAGGTGCGTCTTATGGGCCGGTGCATCTTATAGAGCAAAAATATGATGGTTTTATGGGAAAAGAGTCAGCAGAACTTGTAATGTATTCGCAACTTTGTGCACTGGCTTAGGAGTCCAATGGGTGGTTCTAGTCAATGATTGTCAGTCTTCCATTTATGAGTGTACATAGAGCTAGCTGTCAATTACTGAGTAGGACCACCCATTGAACTTCTAGGTCCAGAATGAACCGAGCTTTGAAATCATAAATTAAAACTTCTACTGAATATTTTTCCACAAAACTATATATCAATATGTTCAGCTCCTCTTGCTCTACGACATGGTGTCCACATGGAAGACTGCATTTTCAAGGTAACCGATAACCTTTAAAGAGAAATGTCGTACATTTCATTTTCATATTCTATTGCACAGGTTTAATTTTAATCCATGTAACCTATATAAATCACATTTTCATGTTGCATAACACTAATGGAAATGAATTTGCATAATCCTACCACAATTCCCAGGAAAACTATAAATGTCATTTTCTAGTTTTATTCATGACTAATTAACAAAGGTGGATCTTCAAATAGATGTAATCTTATTGTAAGCAAACCTTTGGGAGTCGTTCCAGAGGGACCCCTACTGGATCCCAAATATTAATTTCTGAATCTGTGAAAGAAACATCTTCTGCTACATAATTGATTTAGTGCTTTAATTGAGCATTTTTAGCACTTTTTTTTACATTTGGAGAGCTTTATAAGAAAATGGTTTGGGCAGCTGTACTCCATGTCATGAATAAGGATCGTTATATGTGGATCCGAAACGCGTAGACGAGTACCTGTCTGCTTTTAACCTGTACCGCACCATGTGAATAAAGTTCTTCACGATTTTTGCAACGGAAGCTGGACCTTTCTTTCTTAACTCTCATAAATTGTACCATTTTCTGACCCTTCTATCTTTACTTATTGGACTTTTGGCGCCTGTGGTTCCTCGGCGTGGCCTCGTGCTTCCTAGGATTGGGTGAGCTCACCATATCTGTGGACGTGATTTATGAGCGTTAGGTTGGGTTCACATTTGTCATAGGAACAGAAAAATGAAAATGAAATCAGTGTCGGGTCCATCACCATTAGTGCCCAACAGATACAACTGACGTTAAAGAGATTATCCAAGATATTTTTACTGATCTGGATAGGTCATCAGTATCTGATCGGTGGGGGTCTGAGACCTGGGACCCCCACCGATCAGCTGTTTGAGAAGGCACAAGCACTCACTGTAGCTCAGCGGACATCTCGCAGCTTACCCTAGTTCATGTGACAACTTTTCAGCAACTGGAGACAGTGTGCCACCTCTTGCCAAGACAAACCTTTCTGTACTACCCAGAGGGGTCTACTCTACAGGACCACCGCTTATTACTAACAAAGACTGACTCTCCGTGCTGCAATGTAGATGCCCACCACAGATGTGTTTAGCCAGCCAAAACTTCACTTGGTGATCACAGGTGATCAGCAGGGATTAATGAAAGCAGCAGCGATCAGCCGATTGCCATGCCTCAATCTTTTCTCAAAGCCTAAACCATTTAGACCAGGGGTGCACAACCTGCGGCCCGGGGGCCACATGCGGCCCTCGATACCATTCTGTGCGGCCCCCAAACATCTAGTAAAAGACATGTAGGTCTATATCTTATGGCTTATTACATGTATATTTCATGTATTCTCCTATTAGATGGGAGTCCTAGAGCTGTAACTAGACATTTATAGTATATACTGTATGTTCAATATGCCAGAAATACAGTATTTTAGTTGGCAATACCCCTTTAAGTTATATTTTCGGCCCTTGGAATTGGTTCAGGCTGACAATGTGGCTCCCAACCAGAAAAGGTTGTGCACCCCTGATTTAGACAATGAAAAGACCAAAATCCCAATCTGTGTGATACGCATCTACATTATATTTTTCATCTCTTCCGTCTATCTTATACTCCTAGCGTTCCAACTTATGCAATGATCAGGTTCCATCTTGCTGATTGTTGTCATGGATGGACCATTGTGCTGCACTGAATAATTTCTGGTGACCACAGATTATATGACCTGTATAGACAATGTGGTACAGTCACGGACAGCTGGGTGGAAACATTAGCAGATGGTTATCTATTTTATGGCTATTATAGGAAAGTAGCTTCTTCAAGCGGAGTTAGGATATGAAAGTTGTAGCACTATGTACAGTACATATCAATAGATACATTCAATACATTATCAAGTTGCAAGCCCTAGTATCGACCGCCGAGAATTAACGTACCATTGCAAACATTATTCAAAGACTTTAAATTTCATCTTAGGAAATAACGCAGGCAAGCAAAAAATTAGCCAGAAATAATGATCTGGATGAAACCAAATCTGCTGGAGTGCAGAGGACAAGGGAAAGAGAGGGAGATAAGTGCATGTCTTTTAATTAAGGCTTAGTTCAGCCTATGTTCGTCATTTGTCTGTATCCTTAGCAACCAATGCCATGCTTCAGAAGTTCCGAGAGCAAAGTATATACAAGTAAAATGGCTAGTTATTTCTTTTATATGAGAGGTTAAGGCGTACGTTAAAGTTTCCTACATATTTCTATTCTTTTTATGTATTTTTTTGCATTTATACAAAAAGTATTAAATATCTCTATCTATCTATCTATCTATCTATCTATCTATCTATCTATCTATCTATCTTTTTAGTGCTTGAAGTTTATGCATTGAAAGTAGGAAAATGGGCCAGCATAAGGCTCTGAACAACTTCTACAAGGTTGTGATCTCTTAATGACTGGGTCAGGGCATTTCCAAAATGGCAGATCTACGCAGTGGTTAGTATTTTACCTGCTAAAAATGATCCAAGGAAGGACTTGATAGGGTCATGGAAGCTCACGGCTCACCAATGCACTTAGCTAGTTTGTCTGGTTCAATACCCCAAAGGATCTAATGTAGTGAAAAATTCTGAAAACGTTTCTGCTATTATAGAAAGATGTTAGAACACATGAAGCATCACTCTTTTCTGCATAATCATAGATCACCCATGCCAACCCTTGTCCATCTGCCAGCAAGAGTTCCATTACCCTGCTGTGCAATCCTGGAAAAAAAGTGATGCATTATAGTTCCTACCAAATTCCAAGGGCTGTTCATGTAACTGAAGTGAATGGAAGCAGCACTGCCGTAATCGGTTATGTCCACTGTGCCATGGATGAAGTTCTGTAGATCCAGTGCATACTTTCAAAGTCATAACTACTGTACTTGAGCTGATTGGTGGCTGCATGTGGTGTCGGATGCCCACTGATCAGATATGAATGGTCTATCTCGAGGATAAGCCATCAATATAAAAATTCCTGGACAACCCTTTGTACTCCACCAGTGTGGCATTTATAGGCATCTTATATTTGTTTTATTCACGTATTTAAATTGTCAAAGTGGCACATCAATCATGACAGCCCTGGAAGACGTTGTGCGTTATATTTTAAGTTATTTAACTTTATTAACACCTGTTAGAGTACTTTCACAATTGCGTTAAAGTTTTACGGTATAGAGTTCCATCCCAGGGGCTCGGTACCGGAAAAAACGGATCAGTTTTATCCTAATGCATACTGAATGGAGAGAAATCCGTTCAGTATGCATCAGGATGTCTTCAGTTCAGTCACTCTTACGGTATTTTCTCCGTCCAAAATTCTGGAACAGTCGCCGGAATGCAGGATCCGGCATTGTTTTCTATTGAAATGCATTAATGCCGGATCCGGCACCAAGTGTTCTGGCAAAACTGATCCAGTTTTCTGGTCTGCGCATGCGCAGACCTTTAAGAATGCAAGAAATAAAAAATTAAAAAAATACAGGATCCGTTTTTCCGGATGACACCGGAGAGACAGATCCGGTGTTTCAATGCATTTGTTAGACGGATCCGGATGGCAGTTCCAGCGACGGAACTGCCTGCCGGATCCTCACAACGCAAGTGTGAAAGTATCCTCAAATATTTATATTCATTTCTTATGTGAGACCAGTGTTCCTAATTCTGGTTGAAGCTTTAGAAGGGATCCACATCTTAATTCATACCATCCTATTTCTCTTCCTCCAAAACTACAGACCATCGGAAATGCTGATCCTCTGTGTTACGGTCCTAATACAAAATCGTAGCCCGAATAGTGAAGCTCCACCAACACAGATTGCGCAAAAAATACATTTCTTTACTTACAAGATAACAGCTTCCAAATTGCATACAAGACTCCACTTAAAACCCGCCTGTTAGCTGTTATCTTGTAAGTATAAATGTCTTCTTTGCGCAGTCTGTGTTGGTGGACCTTCACTATTCGTACTACCATTTTGTATTAGGACCGTAACACAGAGGATCAGCATTTCTGGCGGTCTGTAGTTCCAGAAAAGGAGACAAGGGATGGTGTGAATTAAGACGTGGGTGGATCCCTTCTAAAGCGTCAACCAGAATTAGGAACACTGGTCTCACATCAGATATTTTGGTTGTTCCAGAGATCTAGCGCAGATCTGGTATTTTTTGTTTATCCTGATAGTGGAAACATGGATGTATCCGCTTTCTGGTGCTGGATCCGGCATTAATGCATTTCAATGGAAAATAATGGTGGATTTGGCATTCTGGCAAGTGTTCCAGAATTTTGGACGGAGAAAATACCACAGCATGCTGCGGTATTTTCTCTGGTCAAATACCATAAGAGGGATTGAACTGACAACATCCTGATGCATACTGAACGGATTTCTCTCCATTCAGAATGCATTAGGATAAAACGAATCCGTTTTTTCCGGTATTGATCCCCTAGGACGGAACTCAATACAAGAAAACTTTTACGCAAGTGTGAAAGTGCCCTTCGTTTTGCATACAGTGTAACAGCATTATATATGTCTATATATATGCATTCATTCAGTATTCACTGTCTTTCGAATGTGTGTGTGTGTTGCACAACAAATACCTCAAATGCTGTGCTAACCCATCCTTTTAGTTTGTACAGGTACGCCAAGAATGGTGTATATTTTCTATTTATAATGAATTATGCATCCTGTCCTCCGCATTGTTAAGGACAAGGTGAGGTCTGAAAGGTATTTTCTTCAACAGCTGTGACGAGATCCCTGTAAAATGCATGTCTGGGGTATTGTCTTCTGATACTGAACCTGCAGCATGCTGTCTGTGATGGTCAGTAACATAAAGCACAATTCTTCTAAGCCACAGTATTGTGTCTGATTAGGGAGCGGGGGGGTTCGAAAGCTCTCTAGCAATGCTGTATAACACACTGAAAGGAAAGACATCCATTGAGTGCAATGCTGTAAGATGATCAGCAACTCAGCTGCAACTACTCGGTAACAGAAAGTGTACTTTTAGACAGATCTCGGAGGCACTAAATAATATATTTCCATTAGGTAGATATAGGAGATTCTGTGTCTCTCTCCTCCCTCAGTTACATTCAAGGCGTTCTCTGAAGTCACTAGAAGGAAAGCACAGCAAGGTGGACCAAGGTAAAGTTGACCAGGTGTCTATCATTCGAATTTCATGAACTTTGTGGGGAAAGTTCCACAGTCCTCCATAAAAGGTAGGTACATTCCAAGTCTGTGACTCTTCACTAAGATTTCAATCATGTTCCTATCACATATCTCTATTTCTTCAGTGTCTACATTGTATATATGGTGATACGCACTTACAGCAACAAAAATGGAAAAGGTGCTACTGGTACAAAACTCACGACAAGACATTAGCAGCAGATCCTTTAAGTTGCAAGGAGAGGCCTCCTTGATTTGGTTGAGACCTGGAGAATTTGGAGGCCAAGTCAATACCTTGAACTCTTGCTCGTGGTTTTAAAACCATTCACAAACAATTTTTACAGTAGGACATGGCACATTGTCTTGCTTGAAAGAGGCCACTGCCATTAGTGAATATCATTGCCACTTGGTTTGCAACAATGTTTGGGTAGGTGGTGGTACAAGTAAGAGTAACATCCACATGAATGGCAGAACTCAAGGTCTGCCCAGAGCACCACACTGCCTCCACTGGCCTAACTTTTCCCATAGTGCAGTGATGGCTAACCTCCGGCACTCCAGCTTTGGTGAAACTACGACTCTCAGCATGCTTCATTCATTTCTATGAAGTTCTCTGAGAACAGCCAAGCAAGTGTGCATTATGGGAGTTGTAGTTTTACCACAGCTGGAGTGCTGGAGTTTATCCAACACAGACAGAGTGTATCCTGGTGCCATCTGTTCTCCAGGTACCTGGTACACCTGCCTATCTACTTAATGTAAATGAAAATCAATCTTATCTATCTATCTATCTATCTATCTATCGTGCATTCCATGGGGCATTTATATTGTATGTGATAATGTGGGTATATTGTCTTAATACTATGTCAAGGCATTTTTTTTCATTATTGTGACCACCTGCCTGTGTTAAATTTAACCATTTTTTTGGGGGGTGGTGGAATTTTTTATAATGTCATAACATGTCAAAATATGCATTATGTGGTAGTACTACTACTGGTTGTTAATTATTGTCACACTATTGGACTAGTATATCGTATATAGGTTGTATGGATTCTATTTAGGTGTCCCTTGTGACTAATGCCATTGAGGTACATTTGGTTGGTATTGTGTTAAAAAGCCCTACTTGAAGAACAGTAATTTAAAATTTAATTTAAGCCCAAGTTCAAAGTTACCCCGCATAGCATGCAGCTATCAGCATCAGGATATTAGGAGATTGTTGGAGCTCTCACACTGAAATGTACTTTATCTATCCCAGGGCCTTGTGCAGCAAGGTGATTATTTTATTGACAAACAAAATTCATTCATTTCATAACATCTCTAGGACACTCCCCGCTGGAAGAATGGTGGTCCCTTGACCTTTTTTTTGCAGATTCACAATTTCTATTTTCCAATTGCCAATATTCCCATTTAATTATTTGGAAGTAACAGAAAAAGCTGAACAAACAGGCTATTCCTGCAGCTAATTTTATTTTGGGGCTAGGACCAGGGCCGGCTCCAGGTTCATGTGGGCCCTTGGGCGATAAAGCCTCAGTGGGCCCCCTTACACAGTGATAACTCTCTAAGTACAGATAATATAGTAGATGTCCCCTGCAGTCCTATGTAACAGCACAGATAACACAGTGATGGCTGAGTACAGAAAATGTAGTAGTGTTATCAGCGGTCCTATGAAAAACCACAGATAACACTAGTGCTGATAATGTGGTAGTGTTACCCGCAGTCCTATGTAAAACCACAGATAACACTAGTGCTGATAATGTGGTAGTGTTACCTGCAGTCCTTTGTAAAACCACAGATAACACTAGTGCTGATAATGTGGTAGTGTTACCCGCAGTCCTATGTAAAACCACAGATAACACTAGTGCTAATAATGTGGTAGTGTTACCTACGTCCTTAGTGTGCCTCCCTGTGCCTCTCCCACGGACTTCATCCTGGCGGCGCTGCCTCCTCTTTCATCTTCTTCTTGCCCCGCACAGAACGTCCTGATGCAGCTGCGTCAAGACATAGGAACACTGGGCATGGTGATGGTGACACACAGGGAGAGACACAGAGGGACAGATACACATACAGGGACAGACACACACGGACAGACAGACACACAGGGACAGACACACACACAGGGACAGACACACACACAGAGACAGACACCTGTGGGATGGTGAGATCATCAACCAACTTCTATCTAATGTGTGTGGCCACCTTAAGGGGACATTAAAAGGGAATTCCACCTTTAGTTATGCTCCAACCTTTTGTTACCTTCTAATATGACTCCCACTGATTCCCAGTACTGAAGGGACATGGACTGGGGTTTAAAAGGGAATTATGAACATGTACCAGAAGGTGGTCTAAACTGTAACCCATTAGGCACTGGCTAGACTATGGTATGGAATCTAAGGAATTCCTTAGACACACACACACACTGGGACAGACACACACACACACAGCTGGGCCTCACCACACTCCAGCCAAGCTCCTCTCCATACAGGAACACAGCTTTTTCCCCACTGGTCACATTAAGAAGGTCCTTTAGCCCAGTTAGAAAACTCCATCTACCCTGTTCTGAGTCCTGGGGCTGCCCACCCCAGCAGTACATTCAGGACAATTGTCTGCATTGCTGGGGTAAGCTGCCATAGAATTCAGAACAGGCAGTTTGAGGAAGACCAGGACGAGGCTGCAGGAGTGAGCGGGCACAGTGGGCCTTGGCTAGGACCCTCACCAATCACTGCAAATGCTGGGACCCACATAAAGAGGGAGAGCTCATTGCTGCTCTTTGTGTTGAATTTATATGCTTTTTTCTCTCTCTTACACAAGACAATAGGACTCCTGAATAGTTTTTTTTACACAGGATAAGCCTACATGCACACGGCAGTGTTTTTTTGCGGCCTCCGTTCCATTTTTTTTGCGGATCCGATGATTCCCATTCATTTCTATGGATCCATTAAAAATGCGGATGCCTCTTCCATTGCCTGTCCGCGTCTGCTGTCCGCTGTCCGCATTTCACGTCCGCAAAAAAACTATGGCATGTCCTATTCTTGTCCTCAAAAAAGGTTTGCGGACCCATAGAAATCAATGGGTCCGCAGAAAATGTGGATGACCAACGGAAGCCATCCGTTTGTCATCCGCATCCGTTTTTTTTGCGGGATGGTTGCTTGGAAACCAGGGCACTTGTACAGGGGCTTTAAGAAACTGGTTCAAGCCTTCCGTTTTTTTTGCAGATCCGCAAAAATAAAACGGAAGACACACGAAAACACAACCTACAAAATTTGCGGACACACGGAACTGATGTAGGTGTGAAAAAAAAAGGAAGACGGATCCGCGATTTGCGGACAGCAAGAAGCAACTGTCGTGTGCATGTAGCCTAATATTGATTCTCCTACACACCCCTTGGAAAGGAGTCCTCTTGGCCACCGGGTGCTCAGAGACTGCCTGCTCCATATATTTCCTGTAATATGATGGAGGCAGAAACACTACCAGTAAGCCACAGGCTGCATTACTTCCAAAGACAGAATTTTCTCTTCCTAAAAACCTTGGTATTATCCTTCTTCTTTACAGGCATAATGTACTAACAAGTCTCAAATATCTCTATATAAGTACAGCATAGGATAAAAAAAAGGAACCAAGTTAACACTAACAACCTAAATGCTTATTCTTGAAGTTAGAAGTCAGGAAACTTTGTGATGAATTTAATCTTGAGCACCAGACTTCTCAACCCATATGACCTTTACAATGAAAGCTTATTTCCGAAGCTTCTGAAATGCTGTAAATCACGAAAAGCTTCAGTACTTGTGTGGATATGTATTTTCCCACTGACCTTCAAATAAAAAATAACTACAGTGTCTTTTTTTTTTTATTTCATATTAGTCTGCTGAAGTCTCTGAATGTGGGAACGTGGCCCAACTGTCTAATGTTCATTGAGAATTTGGAAAAGAACACTGTGTGGTCTTATGATCCAAGTATCCGTATGAACCAGCTACTAAGTTTCTTCCTCCAAGGCTATGAATCATCTGTGAAGCTTATGCTGCTGCTTCAAGGAAGAGTGACCAGCTTCTGGGAGGAATGATTGCCAGAACTAAACTTTAAGCTGCCAAAGTTGAAGAACTCATTGCCATCGGCAGATCATCAGTGAAGACAACTGACAGGAGCAATTTGAAAGAAACTAAAAATAGCTGAAACAAGAATAAAACTTTGATTGCCAAGAGCGAGAAGTAAGAACAAGCATATAAAAAATATTAAAGGCAACTGAAATTAATAAAAGAGAATAACCTGTCAATTTGGTTGGGGTTCTTGAGCTTAGTCAATGACTTTTTAGGGCAACAGTAATTTTTAAGTCACAAGTAGATAAAGCTCTCTATTGAAGAATATTTTGTTAACTCAGAAGTATGAGCAAAGTACATACAGGTGAGGACAGAAGGACCAACCAAGCATCTCAGTCACCACACAGGCATCGGAATGGAGATACTATTTTTAAAGAGGATCTCCAGGCTTCTCGCAAGATTGAAAGGTTTGCCATTCCCCTGGACAGTCTGAAAATGATGTATGAAAGGCCAAGTCGTATTGTTGTGATGCCACGCAAAAGCAGCAAGAAAAAGGTAAGAAACTTTCTCTTTGAAGCTTTTTGGCAAATTGACTTTTTACCCCTTCCACTGTTACCCTGGCCTAAGGAGAGTCATCATGTTACCATTCATCATTAATAAATTACCAGACACAGTGAGCATTTCTTTTCCTGGAAATCTGCTCCAGATAGAATATTAAGACTGGGTGGCCATCTTATTTTTATGAGAGCCTCTCAAATCTCTCCCATCAGCAAATGTCAGGAGAAAGAAAGGACAGAGATATTGGATTTCAGCATACCTGATCCTTTGTTCTCATGGGAGATAAGCCACTGCCAGAGGTATGTCTCCCAATTGAGAACATACCTGTATGCACTTTCAGGAAAGTCAAGTGTGCATGTGTAAGTGAGGGTTGCAAAGAAAGTTGACATCAGGAGTTATCTGAGTGTTTAATATTGATGGCCTGTCCTTAGGACAGGTCACCAATATCTAATTGGTGAAAGTGTGGCTCCTGGCACCCCTGACGATCAGCTGTTTGAAGATGCTGTGGTGGCCTAGGCTTCCTAGGTTAGTGATGTCAAATTTATTGGTCACATGGCCTAGGCATAGCCCAGTCCCATTTGAATAAATGGGTCTGAGCTGCAACTTCAAGCACAGTAGCTATCAAATGGATGGTTCTGTGCATGTTAAGCTATAAACAGCTTTGATCATCTGATTGGAGAGGGTGCTGGGAGTTGAATAACTACCGATCAGGTATTGATGACCTATCCTGAGGATTAAACGCCTAGAAAATCCCTTTAAGGTGTGTGGTCTTGTTAAGTCAACTTCCAATAGTAGGAGCCCAACTTTTTCTTCAAGGATGCTTCAAGGTTGAAGATCCATATTGAACTTGGTTATATTTATACCTCATACATGTCATGGTCCCTCCAGTGACAGGGGTCAGAAGATCTAAGAGACTGGCTGCACGTGATGTTATCCGACAGTCCCTTTGGTTTCACTTTGTTCAGTGCTGTTGTTAGTAATGACCACACCTCTTGTCTCAGGTGTAGATTAAGTGGTCATTCCAACTTCTATTTAGTCTGGCCTCACCCATCAGGCTATTCGGTTGACAGCTCCTTTTGGCTGTGGAAGCGCTGATGTTGGTTCTCCTCTGAGTTCCTGCTGGTCCGCATACTTCGGAATTAAGTGTAATTTCTTCCTATTGTTTGTTTTTGGGTTTTCCCTTCCCTTTTGGAATCAGGCCTGAGGGGGTCCCCTGTTCCTTCAGCTTGGAAGGAACCGGTCACCTGTTGTCCTGACTCTGTTTCCAGGGCCCTGTAGGGGGAGACAGGGCCTTGGGCTCCAGCGTATGAACATTCCTACCATCGAGTTTAGGGACTTACCAGGTGACCTTTTCCCTAGTTTCCAGGCTTAATACCTTCCCCCCTCCTTCCTGTGTTCGGTGTGGAGTGTGTTTCCCACACAGCACAGTGACAATACGTTTACATAGTTGAAAATGAAAAAAATATATATAACACCCAGTGTATTGAATTATGTATACGTCTGCAAATGCATATATTTACTCCTAGGCCCTGTATTGTGTCACAGAATGGGTTTTTATAACCATGTTAAAGCCCAAGGCATATAATGTTCCTACATATGAAGTTGCATAGTAAGCTCAAAGCAATATTACAAATTGTCCAGGTTATTACACTCCTAAAATGCATTTGGCTCAGTGCTCTAATATAGCCCTGAACCAAATACTGCCTCAGTCGTCTTCTGATTGCAACATACTCTCGAGGTCAATGAAGCGTTCATTTTCCATATCTTCTAAAGGATATAGTTTAATATCTATAATATTAGGACCTATTTAAGAGTAAGGCAATGCCCTGCAATAGGTCTCACGAATTCAATGTTTTATTGAGTAAGAATACAGATACACTATGAAAAGAGATTGTCACTGGCCATACATATGGAGATTCTCATTAGATGGAAGCCAGTCAGTCCTACTTATTTTGGAAAGATTTACCAACAATATGTTGTGTACATGAATAGGTCATAGACCCTGTTGGCTGATATTGGATCAAAAATAGTTGGGTCTCAATATGTTTAATCCTTTGTTCCCATAGAGGTTTCCAGTAGTAGCTTATACCCATCTCTACATTGAAGTAAACATGTACACCTGGCCTTGTTTATGGGGGAGCACATAGGAAGCTGTCAACTAAACAAGTGTGTGTATGGCAGCTGTTGGTGAGTTAGGTTCTAATTTATGGGTGTTGCTCAGTATATTCAGGAAATTATGATGTATTCACCAATACTCTCTGTCTTTTTGGAATTGGGATTGGGATTATAATAGTTTTTTTTATAACAGATAAGACCGCATGGAACTGGACATATACATAGTGCCTCCATAAAACGGCACCTAAAGAAGTGTATGGGACTTTACCTCTGTATCCCTTCACCTTCATACAGAACACTGCAGAAATAGAAATCATGGCCGACTCCTTGAGATGTCATATTATGAACACATTCTCACCCATAAGCATATGGAGTCACCTCTCGACAACACCTGAACTGCTTACAGCTCTTCCATGAGCAAATCAATTCTAATGAATCAATACTGTATGTCTCATTAGTAAGAGTTCTTCACTTGTTAGCAGCTGTCACCGAAGTTGCAGAAGCATCCATCTGCCTGTTGATTGACATGTCGCTGAGAATCCGATGCCTGTGCCTCTGCCCGAGTTGTGGAGCATGCACACAGGTTCTGCTTCTGCTTGCAGCAAGCGTGATGGTGCATGGCTACTCCAGCAGCAGAAGCAGAACCTCTGCGTCTGCACCACTATTTTAAGTAGATCAGATTGTCTGGCCAGGCGAGATGTCCTGTTAATCAAAAGGATGGTTGGCTCTTCTTCACCTGCAGAGACAGCCCCTCACGGGTGAAGACCTCTTGATAATGAGACAGACCGATTCGCTCATCCCTAGTGCTATGTATACAGCTATTCTCCTGAACCACAGAAGAGACATATCTGGATGATTACCCTTCACTCTGCAGACTATGGCCATATTAGGTTGTGTATGTTTTTTAACGATTAGAGCGACTTGAAAGTACTCGGAGTTCCAGTCGTACTCATTTCGTTGTACGGATTTCTATTTTTCATAACATAATAAGGATGATTTTTTCCACTAAACTGAAGTGTTCTAGTTTAGCTCTCGATAATTAGGGCAACTCTCTGATACATCCATAATTTGTTTTCTTGCAATCAAAAACTTAGGCTAAACACCAAATGAGATCCCGCAGCCAGATGCTTTCCTGTGTTTAGATTAAATCACATATATCACATCAAGAAACAAACTTATATGCCACCTTTCGGCTCCGAGCCATGGATTTTTCCTTCTATTATACCAAAACTTTGCTGCTTTTCTTCTCATTATTTTTGTGCTATCTTTATACATTTAACCTTATACATTTCAACCTTACAATTTTTCTTTTTTCCATTTTAATTTTTTACTTTCTGCCTTCCCAGAGTAATAACTTTTTAATATTTTTTTCATTTGCATAGATGTATGAGGTCCTTTTTTGGTGGTACAAGTTGCACTTTTTAATAACGCCATTTTATGTTGCATACAATATAGTGGGAAGCTGTAAAAATGGTGAAAATGGTGGAAAAAATAGGGTGGAAATGGAAAAAAATGCATTTCTGCCATAGTTTTATGGGTTTCGCTTTTATGTTGTTACCTATGCAGTAAACCGGACCTGTTAAATGCAGTAATCCCTTCCTGACCGCTCCACATAAATTTACGATGACGGGCTGGCATTTAAAAATGGGAGCAAATGCAATAGCCACCGGGTGCCTGTTGTTTTAAACAGCAGGCACCAGGAATAATGTATGCAATCGACGATAATTAACAAAAAATGACGAAATGAAAAAAAAAAAAAATTGTCGATTCGCTTCCCACAAAAAATGGAATAAACAGTGATCAAAAAGTTATACACAACTAAGGGCTTGTTCACATCACTGTTATGGATTCCATTTTTGTTTTCCGTTATAACATGGTTATAACGGAAAATAACAGAATTCATAAGACATAAGTCAAAACGGAAGCCTGTAAGAGGCATTCCATTTTGATCCTTCATAATAGAAGTCTATGGGCAGCATAATGGATCCATCCTGGTTTCTGTTATGCAGAACAGAAAAAAGTCCTGTCGACGGGATTTGGATAACAGAAACCAGATCGATCCATTATGATTGCCCATAGACATCTATTATGACAGATCAAAACGGAATGCCTCTTACAGGCTTCTGTTTTGATCCTTAATAATACAAGTCTATGGGCAGCATAAAGGATCCGTCCTGGTTTCCATTATGCAGGAGTCCAGTCCTGCATAACGGAAACCAGGACGGATCCGTTATGCTGCCCATAGATTTGTATTATGACGGAATGCAAAAAGGAAGCCTTTAAAAGACATTCCATTTTGCTTTGCGTCATAATGGAAGTCTATGGGAATCATAACGGTTCCTTCTGGTTCCGTTATACAGAACAGAAAAAAAAAGTCCTGTCGACAGTTTCCTTCTTGCATAACAGGAACAGACGGATCCGTTATGATTCCTATACACTTCTATTATGATGGATCAAAACGGAATGCCTCCTAAAGGCTTTCGATTTTACTTCCATCAGGGCTAGTTTTGGACCAAGTGTGGCCCTGGGCAAAATTGAAAGTGGGGCCCCAAATCCTGAAATACTGGACTAGCAGTCTGACAGAACCTTGTAGGCATGGACAGCGGTTGCAACCACGGCAGCTGATTGTAGAATGCCACATCGTCTTTCTTTAGCCTTTCCACTGTAAGGCCTTGTTCACACCTCAGTTATTTGGTCAGTTATTTCCATCAGGTATTGTGAGCCAAAACAAGGTGCGAGTCAAAAACACAGAACAGGTGCCGATCTTTTTATTATACTTTATGTCTGTGTAGCCTCCACTCCTAGTTTTTGACTCTCAATCACTGATGGAAATAACTGATCAAATAACTGACGCGTGAACAAGGCCTAAGCTGCTGATCCTGCAGGCTCTTTGGGTATGTTCACACAGAGTTTTTTCTGTGCTTAAAAAAACCTAATGCAGAATCCGCATCAGTTTTTTTTTGGATGTGTTTTTTTCTAACGCATTTTATAAAACGGTTTTTGATGCAGTTTTGGCATGGATTTTCATTCCTTCCCATTTTCAGTGGGAATTCTGGACATGGACCCCGCGTTATGAATGGCCAGGGCCCTTCTGTTTTCCATGGTGCAGTTTATAAAACCACAAGCTGAAAAAAGAGGGCTGTCCCGTCCAGGCCCCTGAAGTGAAGGGAGAGCACAATGCACATGCACGGTCACCCTCCATTATACTATGAGTGTTCTGTAAATAGCTGATCACTGGCAATTCCTTAGCAGTGAATGGAGATAGTGCTGCACATGCACACTGTTATGGGGGGATCTGTGTCTGACACACTGTTATGGGGGATCTGTGGGTGACACTGTTATGCAGGATCTGTGGATGACACTGTTATGGAGGATCTGTGGATGACACACTGTTATGGGGATCTGTGGATGACACTGTTATGCAGGATCTGTGGATGACACTGTTATGGAGGATCTGTGGATGACACACTGTTATGGGGATCTGTGGATGACACTGTTATGGGGATCTGTGGATCACACTGTTATGGGGGATCTGTGGATGACACACTGTTATGGAGGATCTGTGGATGACACACTGTTATGGGGGATCTGTGGATGACACACTGTTATGGGGGATCTGTGGATGACACTGTTATGCAGGATCTGTGGATGACACTGATATGGGGATCTGTGGATGACACACTTATGGGGGATCTGTGGATGACACTGTTATGCAGGATCTGTGGATGACACTGATATGGGGATCTGTGGATGACACTGTTATGCAGGATCTGTGGATGACACTGTTATGGGGGATCTGTGGATGGCACTGGTATGGGGGATCTGTGGATGACACTGTTATGGGGATCTGTGGATGACACTGTTATGGGGATCTGTGGATGACACTGTTATGGGGATCTGTGGATGACACTGTTATGGAGGATCTGTGGATGACACTGTTATGGGGGATCTGTGGATGACACTGTTATGGAGGATCTGTGGATGACACTGTTATGGGGGATCTGTGGATGACACTGTTATGGGGGATCTGTGGATGACACTGTTATGGGGGATCTGTGGAGGACACTGTTATGGGGGATCTGTGGATGACACTGATATGGGGATCTGTGGATGACACTGTTATGCAGGATCTGTGGATGAACACTGTTATAGGGATCTGTGGATGGCACTGTTATGGGGATCTGTGGATGACACTGTTATGCAGGATCTGTGGATGACAACTGTTATAGGGAGATCTGTGGATGACACTGTTATGAGGGATCTGTGGATGAACACTGTTATGGGGATCTGTGGATGACACACTGTTATGGGGATCTGTGGATGACACTGTTATGGAGGATCTGTGGATGACACTGTTATGGGGGATCTGTGGATGACACTGTTATGGGGGATCTGTGGAGGACACTGTTATGGGGGATCTGTGGATGACACTGATATGGGAGATCTGTGGATGACACTGTTATGGGGGATGTGTGGATGACACTGTTATGGGGGATCTATGGATGACACTGTTATGGGGATCTGTGGATGACACTGTTATGGGGATCTGTGGATCACACTGTTATGCAGGATCTGTGGATGACACTGTTATGGGGGATCTGTGGATGACACTGTTATGGGGGATCTGTGGATGACACTGTTATGGGGGATCTGTGGATGACACACTGTTATGGGGGAACTGTGGAGGGGGCATAGGGAGTTCATACAGCGGGCACAGGGGAGTGCACACAGAGGGAGCTCACACAGGGGAGCGCATACAGAGGGGGCAGAGGGAGCTCATACAGCGGGCACAGGGAAAGCACATAGAGGGGGCAGAGGGAGCTCACACAGTGGGCACAAGGAGCGCACACAGTGGGCAAAGGGAGCAACACAGGAGGGTGCACAAGGAGCACATGGGGGGGGGGGGGCACAGGGAGCACATAAGAGGGGGCACAGAGAGCACACAGGAGGGCCACAGGGGAAACACAGAGCTGACAGTGGGAACTCACAGGTCAGTGACCATCAGTACTTGAGGGCAGCGCAGGGCTGTTACAATGAGAGTGTGACCTCAGCAGCCCTGCACCCCCTCCTCCACAGACGTGACTGCATGCTTCTTACTAGATGGACTTCCCAGCTGCTTTGATAAGAGGATCCTGGGAGGGGCTCTCTGGGCGTCGGATGCAGAAGAAGACCCAGTCATCCCAGTATGAAGTTTAGGTCTCCAGCCTGGAACAAGTGCAGGCAAAGGATGCAGAGGAGCTATGTTAGCTCTGCCCACACAGAACATCCTGATGCCGGTCTGTGGCATCATTTAGGATTGTGGACTGTCACTGAGGTCTGGTGAGAGAGGGAGACTGTGTGGGAGAGAGGGAGACTGTGCAGGAGAGAGGGAGACTGTGCGGGAGAGAGGGAGGCTGTGCGGGAGAGAGGGAGGCTGTGCGGGAGAGAGGGAGGCTGTGCGGGAGAGAGGGAGGCTGTGCGGGAGAGAGGGAGGCTGTGCGGGAGAGAGGGAGGCTGTGCGGGAGAGAGGGAGGCTGTGCGGGAGAGTGGGAGACTGTGCGGGAGTGGAACAGCAGCGATGACTGTTCTTACAGAGACAGCTGCAGCATGGTAAAGAGACACTGGGGAGCAGAGGTCGTCCTACATTTTTTCCAGAAGAGTAAAAATACTCCTCTTAACAATTTTGAGGGGTATTTTGAGCCGAGGAGTACAAATTTTGCGGCAATTATATATAAGGAAGGACGTATATATGTGTGTGTATGTATGTATGTTCCACGATCACTCAAAAATCCAGCCATCGATTTCAACGAAACTTGGTATACACATCCCTTGCTACCTGGAAAGAAATCTTGTGGGGGTGATACGCCCCTACACAGCAGCTGCATGGAGTTTGTATGCTCCAACTGTTTTTCCTACACACACATTGCTCTGTACCTCAAAAACTCATTGATCAATTTCTACTAAACTTGGTACACATATCACTTACTATCTGGGAAAGAATACTGTGGAGTTTCTGTCTGTCCCCACGACTGTCTGTCTGTCTGTTCTTTATGAGCAACCAAACGACTGGACCGATCTTCACCAAATTTGGAAGACAGGTACATCAGGTGTCCAGACCGGGTCTCAGCTCTCTAGGCCGTACCGTTCCTGAGATATTCCCAAAAAATGACCTGCATTAGCCAATACAAGCCTGCAAGTCTTTCTCTTCATATCCCAACTGCCATATACACAGTCACATGTCCCTTATCAGCCAATAGAAGCTCGCAACTCGCAAGCCCTTAGTCTCCACATACACGCAGTTTTACTCCAGGTTTCCATAACAACCCAGCCATATAACTTCACTGCTGTAGGTCAGCTTTAGGCTAGGGCTACACGACGATATGTGTCACACGACACATAGGGCACAACTGCACTGCTACATGTGTCGCACGACATTGATGTCGCGTGACAATTTTTATAATAATAATCTATGGTCTTGCACTGCGACATGTGACATGCTGTGACTGTGACGCGACAGTTGCAGAAAAATCCATCTTGGATGGATTTTTTTCGACTGTCGTGTCGCAGTATGTCACATGTCACAGTGCGACACCATAGCCTATCATTATACAAATTGTTGAGAAAAAATGTCAAAAAGATCCTTCTATCTTCATTCAGCAGGACCTGCATGGATGTCACCGCCCTCACCACGTGGTGAGCTCGATTACGTCATCAAAGGTCCTTTGGCAGGTCCTGAAAGAAGAAGAAAGAAGATGATGTCAGGCTGCGTGATTTTCACGCAGCCCTATTCATTTCTATGGGGCCTGCGTTGCATGAAAAAGGCAGATATAGAACATGCTGTGATTTTCAGGCAACGCACAAGTGATGCGTGAAAATCACCGCTCATCTGCACAGCCCCATTGAATTGAATGGGTCCGGATTCAGTGCGGGTGCAAGGCGTTCACATCAGGCATTGCACCTGCGGGGAATTCTCGCCCGTGTGAAAGGGGCCTTAGATAACATATTCTTCTCATAGCAGCGATAAACTGAAAATGGATTATTTATATAGGAGCTTTATCTCTCTGTGCTGACTGCTACAGAAGGATAACATTTTGCATTTCTTTTCAATAGTATAGTACTGGAGAATTCTAACAAATTTTCTATGAGTACCACTTTCTGATGGAAATATCCATTTAAGAAAAAGAAAGATTCTTGCATAATCTGTTATCCATAGTCTTTCTGCAAGACCTAGTAAAAGGTTGGACATTGACGTATAGGATAGCTTCCCGACCCCCAACCGATGGCATAAGAAAGGCAGGTTGCCTTCTTCCTAGGATACTACTTTGCATGACATTTTTTTCTCTGAAAGCACAGACTCCAAACTCTGTAGTCTCCATAAGAAGAAACTTTATTTCTCCAAATGAACTGAGAAAAGTCACAGCTAAATTCACACATTGAGTGTTATACGGCGTCCCACAGAGCCTCATTTATAAAGGAGTTTGGTCAATGTAAAGGATTCTTTTTAAATGTTTCATATGGTTAAATAAGCTGGAAACCTACAGCAATACTGAATTGAGACTGAAGAGTCAAAAATTTGAATTTAAATATTTCTTATACAGTGGTAACAAATAGGGAAACATTTGTTATTATGTCCATAAAAACAGAAAGACAGGGAGGTATCGGTGACCAGAGACGTGACAATAGAATGATCTCTTTCGCAGAACAAACCCTACAGCAATTTCTCTTGTGCCTGCTTCAAAATGCAGGGAGATGATAGCAATTTAATTATTCAGGCTTTTCAAAGTATTCAACGCTGACTTGTCTTTGTAATTTAAAGCCAATGAGTAAACGGGAAACATTTATCCTTTAGAAAACAGTAAATGAAACACGTTTTATATGCTGTTAGCTCATTTCACGGTGATGCAGGTTTGTATGTCAGAATTTAAATTGACTCAAATAACGGTGTAAGAAAAGGAATGAAATATTATTCTGAAGCCTGAGAATCATTGTCAAAGGGAAAAACAGTTATTGGCTCCCACAGTAATATGATGGTGTTTTATTAGCAATGCATCGTTAGGAACCAACAAGTATCCTACTTCTGTCTTCGGTTATGTGATACATTTGGCAACAAATTATGTGTCATTACTAGAGATGAGCGAATTGATTCTATACTGGTCAAATTCGCCTTGAAATTCCCAAAACTTATTCCCGATGAATTCAAATCTTTTTGAGATTTGATTTGGACCAATCTGTCAAAAGGAAGGCCACTATGTTACAGGTCTGAAGACAGAGAAGAAGGCATCTGGCACTAAAAAGGGCTCATTTTTGTACCATGTAAAAATACAATCTGAGAGAGTGTTTTTTTTTTTACCGCCCACTACTCATAGCCATTTATGTCATTGTCACTTTGACATTGCTAATGCTGTCTTTGCATTAAAGATTGTATGGAGCAGTGATCCCTAACTCCACTCGCACCACTGGTCCTACTTACTTGCAGGATCTGTTCTAGGTAACAGAATAAGTGCTGGGACCCATAAGGTGAAAAAGCCCGGGAGAAAATAACAAACTTAGGCCCCTTGCACACGACCAATATGGTTTCTGTGTCCGTTTCTGATCCAATCTGTATCAGGTTTTTTTTGCGCCCAAGTTGCCCTCGAGTATATTCAGTTTTTCACTGATCAGATAGATTTTAATGGGTGGCTCGGATCATTGAAAGCGGACATGAATGGGGCATGTTTTAAAAATATTGGAAAGGATAAATGGATCTGCTAAGATAACTGAAGTGTACATTATGCCATTGAAATGCATTGGTTTATATTGATATCCAAGTGACATCAGTTATAAAAACATCAGTTAAAAAATAAAATCGCCCCAGAAGAAATGTAAAATCTGCTGGCAAGTAGTGAAACAAACCAGGTCAAAACCAGGAGAGCACAAACAGAGTCATATCAGAAACCAAAGGGATAACCGTACCAAGCCAGGGTCAAAACATGAGAATACACGTCAATGTAAGGCAGAAGCAAGTCCACATCCAAGCAGAAGTCATAGGAAAATATTACAAAAGCGGACATCCCCTTTAAGATGAGGCCTCCGTCAACTCTTGAACATAACATTAAAAAAGTGGAATGGCACCAAAGTTGTATTATTTATTCTGTTCTGCTAAATTCACAAAACATTGCACAGCGATATATACTTTATATTATAAAACCCATTCACACATACAAAGTGTTTCCCGGTCTACATACGGTAAATGGAGACATGTTGGTTACAAATCAGAAATCCCCAAACCAAAAACTGCAGAACAAGAGTGAAATATATGTAAAATTAAGCCTGAGGGTTTATTTGTGTAATAATTTTCCGCACTTCTGAACACTTCTTTTAAAAGTAAGGAACTGGTGTAAATTATAACCAACATCTATGTGAGCTTGTGCTGGCTACAACAGTCTTAGTAGATCTGCTGCCAAGCACTTTAAACTTAACTCACTTTTGACATACTGTATTTTATTCTGGATTTATGCTGCAATTTTGCCTTTAAAAACCATATGTTCATGTTATCAGATGCAGTCTATCCACATAAGCTGCAGGGTCAGTCTTTTGTACTACATCCAACACATGAATTTACTCCGTCTTCTACTGTTATTGCTTCACCTTGAGGTCAACATTTTTTACCGTAAGGTGAAGAAGACCCTGCCAATGAGTCTTCCTTTACCTAATGCAGATCCTCCAGAGTACTGTACATATTATATCGGTCTCTGAATATTGGTATGCCATTAGTAAAAATACACTGCATCAGTCGTAGGGTTGGGGACCAGACACATTTATAACTGCTGTGACAACCTGTGCAGTATCGATGTCGCCGCTGCTCAATGCGATGCACCCAGTGAAAAATGAACCTGTCTCTCCAGTCTGACAGACATCCTTAATCAATGGACTTTTATTTTAATTCATTATTACTATGTGTAAGATATAAACCCTTAATATCTTCTGTATTCTGCTTCTCCTTTGGTGGCTTACATTGACTTAATGGTATAAATCTATATTGTCCAGTAGGGCTGAGCGAACGCGAACTGTAAAGTTCGGGTTCGTACTGAACTTTGCGAGTTCAGGTACCCAGACATAAACCCGGACTTTTTCACCGAAGTTTGGGTGATTTTATTATTTTACGTTATAACATGTTTATAACGGAAAATAATAGCATTCGAAAGATAGGATGCCAAATAAAATCGCCATTGAGGGGTTAAAAATAATTAAAAAACTCACCTCATCCACTTGATTGCGCAGCGGGTATCCTCTTCTTTCTTCAGGCCCTGCGATGACATCACCGCGCTCACCACATGGTGAGCGCAGTGACGTCATTGCGGGTCCTGCTGAAATAAGATAGAAGAATAGATCAGCAATCCATTCAGTTTGCATCAGGATGTCTTCAGTTAAGTCCCTTTACGGTATTTGGCCGGAGAAAATACCGAAGCATGCTGAGGTATTTTCTCCGGCGAAAATTCCGGAACACTTGCCGGAATCGGCATTCATTTCTATTGAAATGTATTAATGCCGGATCTGGTACCAAGTGTTCTGGAAAAACGGATCCGGTCTCCCGGTCTGCGCATGTGCAAACCTTTAACCCCTTAAGGACACGGCCCTATTTCACCTTAAGGACCAGGCCATTTTTCAAAATCTGACCAGTGTCACTTTATGTGGTGATAACTTTAAAATGCTTTTTCTTATCCAGGCCATTCTGAGATTGTTTTTTCGTCACATATTGTACTTCATGACAGTGGTAAAATGAAGTCGAAAAATTAAATTTTTATTATATATAAAAAAAATACTAAATTTACCAAAAATTTTGAAAAATTAGCAATTTTCCAAGTTTCAATTTCTCTACTTCTAGAATACATAATAATACCGCCAAAAAAGTTATTGATTTACATTCCCCATATGTCTACTTCATGTATCGATCATTTTGGAAATGCCATTTCATTTTTTGGGGACGTTACAAGGCTTAGAAGTTTAGAAGCAAATCTTGAAATTTTTCAGAAATTTTCAAAAACCCACTTTTTAGGGACCAGTTCAGGTCTGAAGTCACTTTGTGAGGCTTACGTAATAGAAACCACCCAAAAATGACCCCATTCTAGAAACTACACCCCTCAAGGTATTCAAAACTGATTTTACAAACGTCATTAACCCTTTAGGTTTTCCACAAGAGTTAAATTGATAAAATTTAAAAGATAAAATTTAAGAATTTCGATTTTTTGGAAAATTTTCCATTTTAATCAATTTTTTCCAGTAATAAAGCAAGGGTTAACAGCCAAACAAAACTTGATATTTATTCCCCCGATTCTGTAGTTTGCAGGAACACCCTATATGTGGTCGTAAACTGCTGTGTGGCCAAACGGCAGGGCACAGAAGGAAAGGAGCGCCATATTGTTTTTGGAAGGCAGATTTTGCTGGACTGTTTTTTTGACACCATGTCCCATTTGAAGCCCCCCAATGCACCCCTTGAGGGGAAACTCCATAAAAGTGACTCCATCTAAGAAACTACACCCCTCAAGGTATTCAAAACCAGTTTTACAAACTTTGCTACCCTTTAGGTGTTCCACAAGAGTTATTGAAAAATGGAGATGAAATTTCAGAATTTCTATTTTTTGTTACCTTGTCTCAAAAAAAGTGTAATATAGAGCAACCAGAAATCATATTTACCCTAAAATAGTACCAACAAAACTGACACCTTATCCCGTAGTTTCCAAAATGGGGTCACTTTTTTGGAGTTTCTACTGTAGGGGTGCATCAGGGGGGCTTCAAATGGGACATAGTGTCAAAAAGCCAGTCCAGCAAAATCTGCCTTCCAAAAACCATATGGCGTTCCCTTCCTTCTGTGCCCTGCCGTTTGGCCATACAGCAGTTTACGACCACATATGGGGTGTTTTTGAAAACAAGAGAATCAGGGCAATAAATATTGAGTTTTTTTTGGCTGTTAACCCTTGCTTTGTTACTGGAAAAATAGATAAAAATTGAAAATTTGCAAAAAAATAACTGTTTTGGGACTGTTTTGTATTTTTTGTTATTTACATCGTTGAACTGACAGGTTAGATTGTGTGCTATTTCTATAGAGCAGGTTGTTACAGACGCGACAATACCAAATATGTCTACTTTTTGGGGCTTTTTGTTTCAGTTTTACATAATAAAGCATTTTAAAAAAAATATATTTTTTAGTGTCTCCACATTCTGAAAGCCATAGTTTTATTTTTTATTTTTTGGGCGACTGTCTTATATAGGGGCTCATTTTTTGCGGGATGAGATGGCAGTTTGAATGGTACTATCTTGGGGTGCATATGTCTTTTTGATCGCTTGCTATTACACTTTTTGTGATGTAAGGTGACAAAAAAATGGCTTTTTTGACAACGTTCTTTTTTTTTATGTTTACAGCGTTTACCTGAGGGGTGAGGTCATGTTATATTTTTATAGAGCAGGTCCTTACGGACGCGGCGATACATAATAAGTATACCTTTTTTTATTTATTTGGGTTTTACACAATAATATCCTTTTTGAAACAAAAAAAAACATGTTTTAGTGTCTCCATAGTCTGAGAGCCATATATTTTTCAGTTTTTAGGCAATTGTCTCAGGTTGGGTATAATTTTTGTGGGATGAGGTGACGGTTAGATTGGCACTATTTGGGGGGTCATATGACTTTATGATCGCTTGCTATTACACTTTTTGTGATGTAAGGTGACGAAAAAATGGCTTTTTGACAAAGTTTTTATTTAATTTTTTTTACAGTGTTTACTTGAGGGGTTAGGTCATGGGATATTTTTATAGAGCAGATTCTTACGGACATGAGGATGCCTAATATGTCTACTTTTTAGTTTTTTTTTTACATTTAACACTAAAAAGCATTTTTGAAACAAAAAAAATCATGTTTTAGTCTGAGAGGCATAGTTTTTTTATTTTTTGGCCAATTGTTTTAGGTAGGGGCTCATTTTTTGCGGGATGAGATGGCGGTTTGATTGGTACTATTTTGGGAGACATACGCCTTTTTGATCGCTTTGTATTACACTTTTAGTGATGTAAGGTTCCAAAAAATGGCTTATTTACACCATTTCTTTTTTTCTTTTTTTATGGCGTTCACCTGAGGAGTTCAGTCATGTGATATTTTTATAGAGCAGGTTTTTACGGACGCGGCGATACCTAATATGTGTAGTGTATTATTTTTATTTTTTATTTAGTGATATGTTTTTTTTTATTTTTATTTTTTTTTCACATTTTTACATTTTTTTTTGACCCAGACCCACTTGGTTCTTGTAGATCCAGTAGATATGGTGTCTGTATAATACAGTACAGTACACTATATAGTGCACTGTGCTGTATTTTTTACTTTACAAAGTCTGAATAGACCTTTAGCAAGTCTATTCAGACTTTCAGCACCATGGACAGCAGGACGCTTCTGAAAGCGTCCTGTCTCCATGGCAACCATCACCCGCTGCCAGAACTGAGCAGGGGGTGATGGGGAGGGAGTGGAGCTCCCTCCCTGTTAACCCTTCCATACCGCGGTCCGTACGGACCGCGGTATAGAAGGGGTTAAACGGCTGGCATCTGATCAAGCACAGATGCCAGCCATTTCTATCAGAGTGTCAGCAATGTGCTGACACTCTGATAGATCCACTAGACACCAGGGAATATCCTGCACCGCCTCCCGCAACCACCCCTCCCTGCACCCCCGCAGCCAAAATATGATTGGGGCTGCAGGGGGGGTAAAAGTTTATAACTTTGGGGGCATTAACTCTCTGATCCCCGCGGTCACAGACCGCGGGAATCAGAGATCGCACAAAGCGCTGCAAACCGCAGGTCTGAATTGACCTGCGGTTTGCAGCGATCGCCGATATGGGGGGGTCACAGGACCCCCCTAGGCATTTGAACATGGTTCCTGCTGCACGATCGCAGCAGGAACCATGTTTCTAGCCCGATTTTATATATTTTTTTATAAGCGATTTTATTCAGGACGTATGGGTACGCCCTGTGTCCTTAAGGACTCGGACATTAGGGCGTACCCATACGCCCTATGTCCTTAAGAGGTTAAATCTATGAAAGATATAAATACCGGATCCAGTTTTCCAGATAACACCGGAGAGACGCATACGGTATTGCATTGCATTTGTTAGATGGATCCACATCTGAAACAAATGCTATCCGTTTGCATACGGATTTCCAGATCATGCAGGCAGTTCCGGCAATGGAACTGCCTGCCTGAATTCTCGAACTCAAGTGTGAAAGTACCCTAAGGGGCTGTTCAGGCGCAGTTTTTTCAGGTTGCCACCTTGACAGCTCCAAATTCAGTCTCGAAAAAATCCCATTTGAATCGCCCTTAAGACCAGGAAAACATTCAGGTTTTGTCCAGGTTTTCTGATGCAGGTGTGCATTTTAAAAAGAGGAGATGTAGAATCTGTTTTAAATACTTAATATCTTCCATTACAATCTAAATCTTGTTTTAGCTGCAAAGCAGCATAAAAATGTAAAAAAAAAAGATCAAAACTTAAATGTGTACAGGCACCCTACAACATTCTGTCCTTTCTAAAACATACAGCTAGAAAATATTCTGTTGCACTGGTTTCCCACTGTCTCGAAATATGTTTTTATGGTCAGCACGAGTGGTACCATGTAAATCAATTACCGTGGCATACAACACAGATGTTTGCCCGCTACACAAGCCGGTGAACTTGCCTGAATTAATTAAATGCCTCCAATCATTATTGATGGTTTATTTTATGATCTGAAAGGAACAGCTGTTAACACTTCTGTTTACGAACCTATCGTCTGCAAAGTGCTCGTTGCCTTCGCGAGGGAAAATTCTGGGAATTGATGAAATCTTTTCTCCTTGACGAAATCTTCCAGAGTTGTCCATGTGTATGAATATGTTTTTTGTCTTACATGAGATAATTCTGCCATACAAACAGATGTACTTTATGAAATGACATCCAACTGTAGTGAAATATTCATGCGTGGTTTCAAACATTGCTTCAAACTTGAAAATGCATCTCTGAATAATTTATCTTGCTGTTCGGTATTTGGGTTTTAGAACGGTGTTAACAATGTTTCAGGTTTTGGATTGCGGTTTCTTGCTCTTTTTTTTTTGTAAACCTGAACATTGCTTTCATTATGATTTGTGTTGTGGGGTCGGCGTTCAGTGTTAGAGCCCGGGCAGAGACTGAGCTGTCTGCCGTAGGGAGAAATAAATCTTATTGCTGCAGCACAAGGATGATGCATGATGATGAGCTACCCTCATACTTCTACAGTATGGGACCGTGTCAAAATAAGAGGCAATGCCAATCCTAGTAATGAACATTTTTATAATGAGCCAGCTCCATATGTAAGAGCCTCAGGATGAATCAGGAACATTCTGCAACGTTATTTAAAGGCTATGTATACCTTCGGGGACAATTTTTTTATGATTGCATTTTATTCATTTTGTTCTCAAAATCATTTTCTATATTAAAAATATTCAGCCGTTCTGTCACAAAGGGTTAACTGTTTCTCTAGCCCTAAATTACTAAAAGATTACTTACTTAAGCCACATTCTCATCAGTAGGATAAAAATTGAGCTATACTGAGTGTTTATAAGGTCAGAGATCAGGAGTTGTCAGCTGAGATGCCTGACTCAACGCAATAAAACACAGAGCATGCTGCTAGAGAATCTCAAGCCTGTACAGAGAAAAGGGCTTAAAATTTTAATAAAGACCAAATTAAAAGGTGATTTTTAGCTTAAAATTAGTACAATAAAAAAAAAATCCAGGGTCCCTTGTTCTCTTGCTTGACCGAGCTCCAGAAGTTAGATCCACATGACCATCTACAGGAGTATAAGTGGCAACAATAGGGGGAGACAGGCGCTCATAGGGTAGTGTGTTTCAGAAATTTTGATTGAAAGGGGGACTTACACCCCGAAACGCGTAGTCAATAAAAACCGTCATTGAATACATCTGCTTCAAGGTTGTCATTGTGCGCCAATAGGTACCCATCCTGGGGTGTAGATCCTCTACATACCCAACACACCCATCCATCCATCCACAGGAGTGGATAAGTGCTCAAGCTCATCACAGTGTTTTCCATGGGAAAATATGTTGGCAAAGGGCTCAGGGTGCATTTAAAATATAAGCGAAGCAATACTCCCCTAAAGGGCATCTGTCGGCAGATTTGTACCTATGACACTGTCTGACCTGTTACATGTGCGCTTAGCAGCTGAAGGCATCTGTGTCGGTCCCATGTTCATATGTGCGCGCATTGCTGAGAAAAATTAGGTTCATAATAAATGCAAATGAGTCTCTAGGACCAACGGGGTGTTGCCTTTACACCTAGAGGCTCTGCTCTCTCTGCAACTGACGCACCCTCTGCACTTTGATTAACAGGGCAAGGCAGTGTAAACATAATTACACCTGACCCTGTCTAGGGGTGCAGAGGGTGTGGCAGCTGCAGAAAGAGAAGAGCCTCTGGGTGTAACGACAATGGCTTATTTCCATGTATTAAAACATCATTTTTCTCAGCAATGCGGGCACATATAAACATGGGACGAACACCGATGCCTTCAGCTGCCAAGCGCACATGTAACAGGTCAGCAGTTTCATAGGTACAAATCTGCTGATGCTCTTTAATAAACCCCCGCTGTTTCAGTTCTGATGCTTACCGGGGCCCCACTCACCTCTATGTCCTGGTCCTATCTCAGCACATAGGAAATGCTCGCTCAGCCGATTAAAGGCCACAGTAGTCATCCTGGGCATTTCCTGTCTGTCGAAACGCGACCTGGAAGTAGAGACCAGCGGCAACCTGGTAAACATTATAATGGGAGCAGCAGGGGATCGATGAGGTGGTGAGTGTCACTTCTATTTGTTTTTTAACTTACTCTGAGTCTCAAAAACAACCCAAACACCTTTCCCTGACGACTACCCCCCTTTATAAGACCATGCGCATGAGATAGCAGTTGGCCAAACATGCCTTTAGTTAACAGTTATTCCGCCCAACTTCACCATAACTATGCATGTAAGTGTGTATATAAGTTATTGCCAGACATGTATGAAATCAATCGAGACTAAAACAAGCCTGCCAGGTGATATCTGCCTCCTATCTGAGCGCAGGATATGATTTAGGGAGAGAACCTAACCTCTGTGATATATACTGTAGGTTTTATATGATTTGGAGTCAAAATCAAAGTACATCCTGACAGGACTCCTAGGAGAGACAGTGAGAGTCCTGATTACTCCGCACACATACTGTGATTGATATCTCTCTCTGTATTGTGTGTGTGTATCTATAGTAGACTGTCAATCACTATGTGTGGGTGGCATAATCAGGACTCTCCTAGGAGTCTTGTCAAGACGTACTCTGCTTTTATCTCAGAAATCCTGCTCCGAATCATATAAACCTATATATGAGAGAGCTCAGCATCCCTCCCGCTATCATATGCTACTCTCACATAAAGCAGCACAAATTACCTGATAGGTTCACTTTAACACCAGTTTACATGCTGCAATTTTTCTAAACACTGACAGATGATCGGTAGTTTGAAAAATCACGGCTGAGAATTTTATGCAAATCTCCAGTAGTGCCATCCTAGCAGCCAGTGGAAGAAAGCAGCATTATTTCTAACTAGCAATGGCTTTTGGCATTGCTTTATGTGAATGTTGTTAAAAGCAGCCTTTATATTTCCAATCGATAACTACAGTAAGCTTTGTAATATAAAGATTGCTGCGCCCAATTATGTCATCTTCATACCCACTTGCACTCTGAATTCTGTGCTCAAGAAAACCATCAGTAAAATGCATTGAGAGGTCTCCCAAGTGCAAAGACAAGTCTGAATGTGGGTGGCTGGACGAGTGTAGTAGTAGTTGCACACACAGTTCTAAAGCTCCCTAGGGCGACGTGCAGTGATGAGAAGAGTGCACCTTTTATTCCCTTCAGGGCACTCTCCGGTTCTGGGGTTTTTCTGTCTGACGACAGTTGAGGTGCCCTTGGTGGTGCAGACTTTGAGGTGAAAGGCAGGGTCCCAGTTGTCGTGACGCCAACACTTTCTAGTGTAATAGTAGTGACAATGAGACAGTTGTACAGCAGAGCAGTTTTTTACTGGAGAATGCAAATGCAAACAGATTAGTTCTTATCTTGCAATGGACTGGCAGTTGGTACACAAAATATACTCTCTCAGATGTTACAGATTTCACAGCTGCACAGGTATTAACATGCAAAAAGGTGTCTCTTTAAAGCAATCTTCCGCAATCTGGATTTCACTGGCTGACTCTAACATAAGCATCCAGATGTGGGGTGTATATTTTTGCACTTAAAGTACACTTCTGTGATATCCACCTTGGGATGTGGAGGTTCTTACAGGTGATCATGCTGCTCAAATGTGCATCCGAGCAGTGGAAGTTTCTCCTAGAAATATGCTGCAGAGCCTATAAGTACTATTCAAACAGTTATCTCTACTGGACTTTCCCAACACATCGTTCTCTCATCTGGTTTGCTTCTGGTAGTGGTTTTGGCTCTGTCCTGGGTAGGACTGGGTCCAGGATGAGCTAGCTATCAGCTGTATATCTTTGCATCAGTTGTTTTTGCTGTCCTCTAGACACTGACTAGACTAGCTGATTAAAATGACTAAAAAGTTCCAAATCCTCTGTTTATATAGATGGTCAGTCATCATGCTACATCTGTTGTCAAGTATGGCCTTAAAATATTTATCTGCTCTTGCAAGAGGATTATGGCAGAGCGCTCACATCAATACCTACTGATCTCTGTAGCCTTGCACAGTATCTTAAAATGAGTCCTTAGTCTCCAAACTTAATTTCAAAGTAAGCATGCCACCATGTAGTGTAGTTGCCCCAAAACATGACCATATCATTTTTGTGAGCATCAAGTTCTCTAACCCTGAGAAATGCTTCTTTTTATTTTTATGTGCACCATGGATGGGGCTGTTAAGTTTGGTGTGCCATTGCCTCACTAGTAATGCCACCCAGTGTTTCTGCATCTCATTTGATAGCCTCAGAGATTTCAGAGCCACTCGCAATGACATAGTGGTCATTGGGTGGAGTGGCCCCTGCTACAGTGCATTGAAAACCTTATTTA
The DNA here is from genome assembly GCA_033119425.1 of Bufotes viridis. Taxonomy (NCBI): domain Eukaryota; kingdom Metazoa; phylum Chordata; class Amphibia; order Anura; family Bufonidae; genus Bufotes; species Bufotes viridis. The sequence continues at coordinate 132,327,832 of CM065595.1, read as the reverse complement.
CATAAAAATAAAATAAGCATTTTTCAGGCTTCAAGGACTGGATTTTCACAAGAAAGATATGGACATATCTCAGGGCCTCTACCCTACATGGTGGTATGCTTATTCTGGAAAAGAGTTAGGAGGTAACAGATAGGTTATCACTAGCTGATCGGTAATAGGTTCAGAGCCAGCAGCAGATAGGTCCATTTACTTTGTATTGGACTGAGCTTGTCACTCCCGCCGCTCCCATTGACTTTAGTGCCATAGTGATGAGCTCAGTCCACTGCAAAGTAGACAAAGCTATCTGCTTCGGGGGCTGGAGGTATGGCCAAACAGTGGATTGGCAGGGGTGTGGGGTGTTGAACTTCCACCAATCAGCTGGCGATGGCATATCCGATCACCTAAAGGAGAATGACCTTTTTAAGTAGGTGGCCTTCCTATAAGGCTGCCAATAGGAACAGGCCTATTGTGCCTCTATTTGAGGCCAGTTTCAACTGCACAGCGGTTTTCTTTATGCCGATTCTCAGCCTATTTGCTGGATTGTGGCATGATCACCGTCAGTCCCCATTATAGCTAATGGGGCCGTACGGCAACTTTTTAGCTTCTGCCGTTGCCAGTATACAGAGAAATTTGGCAGGCTATTCCCTGCCAGATCAGCTTGTCAGATAGTAAGCGTTAGTGTGAAACTAGCCTAACTCTGTTCTTTTTTATTTTGTCCGTTATTGACAGCAGTCATTTGTCTTCAGAATCTATTGGAAACCAGGCATTTGTGACTTTTAGCTGCAGTGAAGACATGGAGAATAAACAAAAGCTATGCTCACAATTTACTTTTTCCCTTTATTCTGCTGATACAGCCCCTTTAATGCTCACCATATTGTGGGCCACCCAAGCGCCTAAAACCGTTATTTCATATTGATCATTAAATCAGGCTGTTGGGTTTTCTATACAATCACAATAATTCTCCATCAGTGATCCATGGTTAGTATTAAAAATAAATGCTGAGAAGAAAAGAAAAAAAACTGAACAAAGCTTTTCTTCAATTCCTGCATCTGTCACAGTATGGAAGAGTCTCTAAATATAGCTGATGATGCAAAACAAGCAGAGGGAGAGGTGGTAATAAATATCCCACTCACAGCTTTCTTTTATAACCATATGGAGCGTGAGGTTTCATTTCTGATTCTATTTTATGTAATTTGCAGCATTTAATTAGCAATTTTCAGGCAATTATGTTATTTTCACATTTGGATTTGGAGCATCAAATCACAAGACTTCTAGCCATGTGGAAAAGTTATTATGACGGCTCTTGAGTACTAAAATACTAATTTATTTATTGTATTTATATCTACCAATTATTTCACTGACCTTCAGTATATATATATATATATATATATATATATATATATAGTTGTTGTTGTTTTTTTTAATATCTCTATCAGTATAAAAAGATTGTATAAAAAAATACTGGATACAAAACTTGTTTCTATTATAGCCAACAAACCAACATTTCACCCTCTCTGACCCACCAGTTAGAGAGAAGATGGAACAGAAAAAACTGAGAAAAATACATACACAACTGTTACAGTTCCAAGGTAATCAATCTTCCAAAACTTAACCAGTAAGGTGATGTCTTTTTATCCAAACCGTGAAAATGTATGGCTGATGGAAAAAGTTACATTTAAGTACAATGAACACTGAAGGCCTGAAGGCTGGTTTTAGGGTGTGACAAACTAGGCAGTTGACCAGGGTCCCAGTTTCTATTAGACCCCTGAGAACAACCTGTATGTGCATCCAGACAATAAATAGCGTTTCTCTTGGTTCCAGCAGGTTTTGGCATAAACTGGCAGGCAAACCTAAATATTCTGTTTATCTCTCTGCTGTACTAAACTTGGCTTTAGTCTGGTCGCTGGACTTTAGGGCTGTTCTGATACTTTTGGAGTGGGGTGCCTTTGGCTGTTGAGCCACTCGCAATGCTCTGTCTGTAAATCTGTAAGGAGTCAGGGTTATATTCTACTTCTTACTCTAGACTAGATCAAACTCAGACTGACTAAGACTGACCGCAAACTTCCTGCAGACCCTCGCTGGTGAACCAGGAAGATAACATGCAATAAAACACATGACAGTTACATAGCAGAACAATTAATGCACAGTGTAAGAGGACCTGGAATTAATACACAGATCACATAATGGTTAGACCTTTAGAGACAGTAACAGGGTGTAGGAATGGTAATACCACTCTGGGGAATTACACAAGGACCTCAAAGGTAGTGTTTTCCAAAATACTACCTGTACCACGAGCCACACCAGAAAGGCAGCGGGAGATTAGGGAGGGTAACAGGTGTTTCAAGAACTGGGGTAGGAATGAGGGGTTTCCTCCTTTCCCACATCATCTAATATCAATGAGAATATGTCATCAGGGACATCCAGCTCCTCCTCTCTCTGTATCTTGCTGACTTTTCTAGGAAGTAAAGTAAGCAAAATATGAGGATGGTCATCATTAAGACCTGGCCCCCCCTAAGGAGTGCAGACTGGATGGTGTTCGTTGGCAGGCCGGACACTGGAATAATAAAGGCTTCATCTTATTGGTATTGAATACTTCTATTAATCGTTTTCAGCAGTACTTTCCCTAGTGTGTTGAGCGCTTGCCACATCTTTCCCCATGCTCAGCTCACAGGACAATAGCAGAGACCGCACGAAAGGGTTTTAAAGGGCTGTGCCATCACAGGGGATGACTATCTCCGGATTGGCTGGATGCACGGCATTATGGGTGATCTTGCTTTCCCGGTTTTGTCTCCTCTACACTTAGTTTCACTTTGTAACACATGCAGCCACCATTTTAGGAAAACATTATTCATTACCATGAAGAGTGAAGACATTTGGATTTCTAGCGAATCAAAGTTTTCTTAAACTTCAGACCGAATTCTGCTTCAAATGCTTCACTTCGCTTACCACTACTGGAAAGATTTGGGGATTTAGGGCACCTTCCCATATGGGAGGTTGCCTGAGCTTTAGTTTATCTTTCATGCTAGTACCAAGTGAAGGTGTGCTGTTGGGTTTGTCTTCCAATGTACCGGCCTCCACCTCTTTTCTGACTGACCCTCCACTGCCTGTCCAGACCTTAGCCTGTTTATCATGCTGATCCTTTGCTGCCTGCCCTGAACTCTGACTAGTTTCACATATTTGCTCTAACTAATTTCACTTATTTGCACAAACGCTGTCCGCCCTGACCTCTGCCTGTTTCTCTACCAAGAGTATTGCTTCACCCCTGCTCGCTTTGCACCAGTGTCTCTGGGCTCCCTGGGTCAGCTACTGATGACACTGGGACTATTCCAAAAGGTAGCAATCTGGTGGCTCCCCTACAGCGAAGTTCAGATCCCTGAATAGGGGTTAAAGGGTGAATACCAGAGGACTGCCAGGATACTGCCCTTAGGTTTAGCCCAAAGTCAAAGCTGTTGGTTGGCACGGTGGTTCCACACCATTTTTCTTAAACAATAACATACTGACATATTCACTGAACATCCCTGAAGACATCCACTGATGTGTGTTTTCTTACCTTTCCGCTTGGCTCGAGCTAGCCTTAGATGTGTGGAGTGAGATAACTAGCATTGGGAAAAAGACTTTTACATTTCATGTCAGGTGTTGTCAATGACAAAATATTTTTGGAAGCTTGACGTGTCCTATGACTCATCTGGGGATAGAAGAAACATAAGGAAGGACTCATCTTGCATCCAGTTAATGTTATCTGCATCATCTCAAGGGCTACTGTTGTTTGTCTCATAGCCATAGGTTGATACTAAGAATTTTTACAGAGATGTGATACAGTTTGCCTTAAACTCTTCAGTTCCCTGAGTTTAATTTGTTAATAATTGATTTTTACAAGTCAGATAGTAACATTTTAGACAATATGCTTCAGGGCCAAAGTCAAATTTCGGAAGAGGAGAAAGAAAAGATTAAATGGCTAATTAGATAGGAAGGAACCAGGCACTGAAAGGAAATAAGTCACATAAGCTGAAAGAATGCATTAGTGGCATTTTCTGGCTACAAATTTCTTTTAAATAGATTTTATTGGACAAGAACCCCAGAAGCTTATAAAAGATTGAAAATAAATACTTAAAGGGAACCTGTCATCAACTATGCTGCCCATACTAACACAGCATACCATAGAGACAGGTGAGTTGAATTCAGCGGTCTGTCATTTAAAAGTAAGTGGTTCCCGAGAACCAACATCACAATCATTGCAGACTGGGCCTGGAAAAGAGTCATGGCCACCTGAGAAGAGTCCTGGTTATTCATGAATTCCTGCTCTTCTGCCCTCCTGCTGATGACTGACAGTCTTCTACCTAGTCTTCTCCCTTTCTTTCTAGGAGAGAACTGCCAATCATCAGCAGATGGGGAGAGAGCAGGAGATTATAATAACCAGGACTCTTCTCAGGTAGATTTGACTCTTTTCAAGGCCTGGGCTACAATGATTTTGATGCTGGTTCTCGACAACCACTTACTTTTAGCTCATGAGTGACAGTGACCGCTGAGATCAGCATTTCTGTCACTATTTTATATTGCCCTCAATGAGGTCAGCATAAAGTTGATGACAGGTTCCCTTTAAAGGGGTTCTATGGTTATATTAAAGAAGAACTCCAGCAAAAAATGTTATTCTCTAACCTATTAGAAAGGTACATGATGTAATCTGTAGTGAATGTAATCTTCTTACCACTGACTGCATTTCTAAGTTATCCTCTCCCTTCTGATCCTCAGCTGTGTCATGTGACCAGTTGAGGATTGTCTGACTTTCCAAATAACACAGCATCTTATGTGTGGAAAGGAAGTCAGTTTCTCTATGTATTCCTATGGGAGGCTCACTCTCAGTCTCATAGGGATGAATAGAGAAATAACTGACTTTCTGTCCTGTGCTTTATTAGAGATCAGAGAGTTGATCACATGACACAGCTAAAAATTAGAAGGGAGGGAATAGCTCACAAATACCTTGATGAGAAGATTACATAATGCACCTTTCTAACAGGTCAGAGAATGGAATTTTTTTTTTGTGGGAGTGTAACTTTAAGTTAGCCCCTATCCACAGGATATTAGGTTCATGGAGGAACTACCTTTAGGGTCCCACCACTGGTAACCCCACTACTTATGATGCAGTGACAGGGCTGCAGGGGCGCATATGAGAGTTGCTTTCCGGAAGTGTGCAGCAGTCATACTCACGGTTTAATGATGCTCCCTGGGCCAGTGTCAATTAACGAAAAGGGCACAGCGGTTCTGGAGTTCTCCTGCCTAATGGCAGCACCCTCTTAACTTCTGGCAGAGTATGGTCAGTATTCCTATCCCCATGGAAACAATAGGTAGGATCTTCAGGCAGCACTTTGGTGGTGATCAGTAGGCGGCGTTTTCCTGCTTTGAGCAGGGTGGTAATTTCAATTTTTTCTGTGCGGGGCGGTGCCGGGGGTAATGACTCAGCAAGAAATCCAAAATTAACCCCTTGTGGGCTGGTGTGCAGCAATTTGCATACAACAGTCAATTCACTGACAGCAAGCATTGGTAGTAATAAAAAGTTTAGAATTTTCAATTTTTTGACACATGTAGAAGGGGTCTTGTAGATGATCAGCATACAGTGCTTGTGCCTAGAGATGAGCAAATTTCTCAAAATTTCGATTAAGCCGGTTCGCTGAATTTTCAGAAAAAAATGTAGTTCGATCCGAATTTATTTGTGGCAAATCACGTTAAAAAACGTCTATTTCCTGGCTGCAGGGAGCCTTTATAGTGGTGTAGAACACTATGCCTTGCAGTAACACGCATAGGGAGTCTGCTGTGGTAGTGAAAACAATACTGTGAGTATGACATGTAGATGACAGGAGTTACTCTTAGAATCACTGCATACTTCACTTACTTGGGCAGTCACGGGCCAAAACTGAGCAAATTACTCAAGTATGAACTCAGCCTTACAGGTCAATGTTCGCGCCAGGTATAAAGAACCGTGCAGAGGCCCAAAATCCTACTATAGCAGGGCTGGCCAACCTGCGGCTCTCCAGCTGTTGTAAAACTACAATTCCCACCATGCCCTGCTGTAGGCTGATAGCTGTAGGCTGTCTGGAAATGCTGGGAGTTGTAGTTTTGCAACAGCTGGAGAGCCGCAAGTTGGCCATCCCTGTACTATAGCGTGAAAGTGTGCACTCCTTTAACACCAATTTACTCATTCCACATAGATTTCTACAGAACCTGTTCTAATAAACGCTTATACAAGTAGAGACCCCCCCGACAGAGTGAAGTGGGTGTCACCAGTAAGTTTGTGTTGACGTCACTGATTATTTTGCCCTTCCTCTGATTCGTCAGAACAATAACCCCCCAAAAACAGATCCTGTCTGTGAAGCATCGGCCTTCACTCGGTGAGCATATGGTCAGTAATCCATCAGTATTGCTAAGGCTCCATTCACACGTCCGCAATTCTGTTCAGCATTTTGCGGAACGGAATTGTGGACCCATTCATTTCAATGGGGACAGACGATGTCCCGCCCGGGTCCTCAATTGCGGATCCGCACTTCCGGGTCCGCAATCGCGTTCCCGAAAAATATAGAACATGTCCTATTCTTGTCCACAATTGCGGACAAACAAAGGCATTTTCTATATAGTGCTGGCGTTGTGCGGTCCGCAAAATGCGGAACGCACATTGCCGGTGTCCGTGTTTTGCGGATCCATGGACCCGCAAAACACACATGGACCTGTGACTGTAGCCTAAAGCCAAAAAAAACAGGAGTGGATCCAAAACAGAGATGACACGTGAATGGAATATTTGCATGTCTTCTGTGTTTTCTACCCACTCTAACTTTTGGCTACCAAATTCTGATGCAAAATAGGGACCATGTCATGCAGGTCTAACTGTTACACATAGACAGGATCAGTTGTGTGTCTCATTTTTCCTTCCTTCTGACAGATCAGAAGAAGGGTCAAATAAATGATTGTGTCAGCCAGGCCGAAAGGCAAAACAGTGACCCAGTCATGAAGTGGGGAGGGTGGGAACAGCATAAGAAGTCCACGGAGTGGCCTTATGACATAGTGGTGAGGTGGAAGCAACATGAAGAGACCACAGAGTGGCACAATGACAGAGTGCGGAGGTGGCAGCAGCAGCATTAGGAGACCTTAGTGGTGAGGATGCAGTAGCATTAGATCACAGAGTGACATGACCCATTGACAGAGTGGGGAGATGGGTGGCAATACCAGTACCAGCTGAAGATGGTGGGTGAAAAAAGGAGCACTTAGCATCAGAAGTGTGACATCAGGCGGGTAGCAGCATCAGAATAGTAGCTGAGGCAGGTAGCCAGAAGAAACCGGTCTCTTTTGTCACAGTGTTGGTGTGGCACCATGGATGATCTAGTCTGATGTATCAGGCATTGGTGGGTGGAAATCCTGGCTGATCCAAGCCTGATTCATCTTGACAAAGGTCAGTCTCTTCACATTTTGGATGGACAGGTGAGTTCTTCTTGGGGTAACTATGTCCCCCGCTGCACTAAACACCCGCTCTGATGGCACACTACTGGCCAGGCAGAACAGCTTTTACAAGGCAAACTCTTCCAGTTGCGGCCACAAATCCAGTTTGGCTGCCCAGTAGTCCAGCGGATCTTCAATGTGGGGTGGCAGGGTGCTGTCCAAGTATGCCACCACCTGCTGGTTCAGGTCCTGTTCCAGGTCTAGCTGCTGCTGCTGGTGAGTAGTTTCTTCACTAGGCTGGTGAAGAAAGCTGCTCATCAGTGACTCTAGACTCAAGTTACTGCTGATGGAGCTGGAACTGCTCCTACCCGCCCACCCTGACACAGGAACCATGGTAGAGGAACGTGAGCGCAGAGGGACCCCCGGTCAGACCTGCAAGAGGATGGACAATGGCGCAGATAGGCAGTGGCCAACTGACTACATAAGATGTCTCCATAGTAGTTCAATTTGTCCTCCCTCTCAGCGGGTGTAAATAAAAGTCCCCATTTTGGACCGGTAGCGAGGGTCCAACAAGGTGGAGAGCATGAAGTCATCCCCCTGTCGAACGCTGACAATTTGGCTGTCACTACGCACGCAAGTGAGCATGCATCGGGTCATTTGTGCAAGTGACTCGGAGGGACTCCCTGCCTCCATCTCCACTGCATACTGCCACGGTGTTTCCTCTGCCTCGTCTTCTTCATCGCCCTGTAGCTCTTCTGGCTGCTCCTGTGAATAAAAACCACCCATTTCGTTACACATTCCTTGTGCTCCAATGTCCCCCTCATCCAGTTCAGCCGCCACAGGGCTCATGTGGCCATGAGAGCTAGGTGCCACGTCTCCAGTCCCCGACCAGCCAGATTTACCAGCATCTGTTCCAGTAGTCCTGGCGACTGACAAATAACGTGGCCTCTTCAAAGGACCTGAGAAAATGGCAGGCTTGAGGCAAGCGCTGCCACTGGCTGAGATCGAAGTTACACAGGGGAGTACTCCTGTCCGCTTGGATCATCAAGAAATCGTTTATGGCCTTTCTCTGTTCGTATAGTCAGTCCAACATATAGAGGGTGGAATTCCAACGGGTGAAAAAGTCGCATATCAGCCTATGTTGGGGGATGCCGTTCTGCCGCTGCAGCTCAGAGGGGGTGTGCTTTCCGGTGTACAAGTGGCTAAAGTGCATGCAAAGTTGCCTGGCCATTTTTAGGATGTCTTGCAGATGGGTGGAAGACTTCAGGAACTGCTTGACAACCAGATTGAACATGTGTGCCATAAAGGGGGCATGGATCAGCCCTCCTTGAGGCAGCGCCTACAACATGTTCTACCCGTTGTCTGTCACCATGGTTCCGATTTTGAGTTGTGTTAAGGTGAATATTAATTATTAATATTTTGGGTTAATATCAATAATTAATATTAATAAATAGCTTATACCTTAAATAAAGCTAAACTCCATTACCTCACACTACACTGAACTAAACTAACTGCGCTACTGCTACTATACTATGGCAGCCACAACAAAAGACTAGACACTGTACGTAATGAATAATAAAGAAATATTTATTAAAGCAAATACAAGTCTAACAATCTACTATTATGCTATATCTATATATATATATATATTTATATATCAATGGTTATAAATATATATACATATAGATGCACGTACCACAGTATAGTAAAAACACAGCAATAAACACAATATAATATAACGCCTTACTACGCTACACACAATACAATATTCCTATTCCACCCCACACACTATCTATACATTGCACTTACATACATACACACATACTTAGCAGCAACCCATCCACCCAACTACACACTGTCCCTATGGGGAGGGTTAAATGCAGACTATAGCAGGCTTTCAGGGCAGCAGCAGTGAAGGGGTTACTGCTGCAGGGGTTAGCAATACAGGGCCGGGGAGCAAGGGGTTAAGGCAAGGGATAGGAGGCAAGGCAGGGATACTAGGACACCAACATCTTGCGGTGCTAATGTAGTGTGGTATAATGATGACCGGTGTTATAACTAATCCACAATATTTTACTGAAGCCGGTCAGCAGATGATCAACACAAGCAGTACTCACATGAAATGCAGTCTTTACAGTCTATTCAAGTAGTTCCCAAATTATAGATGGCAGCTAGCTTCTCTTAATCAGACTAATCAATCTCTCCTTTTCCCGCCTAAAGGGATGCACTTTATCATCAGACATATATAAGTATATGATATCCACAGTATCCTCGGATGAATGCAGTCTCTAAACAGGGTTATGGTGGACAACTTGTAGCTTACAGTGTTTCCACCACATGCAGAGACGGCTGTAGCCAGATTAGTGGTTATTACCTTATTTGCTAAAGTCTGCAATCCCAGTCGGCTAAACCTTCTATAGCCAGCTCTGACTAGCCTCATGGGTCCTCCCACTCCCTATACAACCTCAACGGATTTGTAGTAAATGTACATAATACATCACAATGATATTAACGCTTTCAATGATTTGCAGTATATTTCAGGACACTGCAATGAGAACTGGGGCCCCGTACATCGTGGAACCCCCGAAGCTTGAGTAGCTTTGCTGTGCCTGACTGGCCACACATTCATTTCAGTGGACTTCAAGGGGTATCGGGAGAAAGACAAAAATATGTCACACTTGTTTGCAACTTGCTGTTGTGCAAGTACTTTAGATAACGCAGCCAGGTCGCAGGTAACGAGCTGTGTGTCGCGTGCAGCTTACATTAAAGCCTATAGAGGAAAAGTGGCATTAGACACGTGACTTAATGCAAAATCCTAAATATCTGGAGTTTTTGCCACTGTCGCGTCACAGTCACAGCATGTCGCTTGTCAATCACATGAAATGACATGTGACTTTCCTGGCGCTAGTGCAGTAAAACATCCAACACAGTACATCTGTAAGCTCTGCCACACTAAGTTGTAGAACTTTTCATTGTAAGATTAGTAACGGGATTTTCTGGGATTCTGATACTGATGAACCATCCTAAGGATAGGTCTTCATCATCTGATAGGTGGAAGTACAACTCTTAGCACCCCTGATGGTCAGCAGTTTGAAGAGGCCCCAGTGTCTTTCCTAGGGCAGTGATGTAATCTTCATCAGTCACGGCCTAGGCACAGCACAGTCCCATTCGAGTGAATAGGGTTGAGCTTCAATATCAAGCACAGTCACCTGGTAAACTGCTCTATGGGGCTCCTGGGTGCCCGACTCCCATCAAGGATTGGTCATCAATAACAGGATCTTAGAAAACCCTGACCCTGTCCTAACTGGATGCAGTGGACAGAGGTGATCAGTACTAAGGAAATAGCTGAGTGGGCTGTGCTACACTGTTTCCATAGCTTCTCTACAAGTGAATGGAATGGGAGTTACGGAAACCTTGAAGCACAGACTGTTACGATATTTCCATACCTTGGAAGATGTGCAGTACTCCAGACCTGTAATTGCTTGTTATGTATTATTATTATTTATTGTTTTATGTTCTGCTGTGCATTCCAGGGTATTAGGTATGGTTTATAATGGCTGGCAGAAACAGGGTTAACCACTCTGTTCCTCCTCTCTTGGCAGCAGTGGGCTGAGAGTTTGAGTCCAAACGGAGAGGAGATAGAAAGCATATATCAGAGCTCCTACTCCTACTGACAGTAACCGGTACTACCATCACACAGGAAGAGTATCAGAATCGAGAACACTGCTTCCAAAAAACTTCAGTGTGCCTAGACAGCAGAGCAAAACCAAAGCTTAACAGATCCTGCTGCTGGTGAGGCACTGCAGCTGAGACACCCATCACCTAGACCTCTTCAAGGCCAGTCAAACACCAAACCTATATTACATCACGGACACCTATATACACAAGTTCCTGCTAGTACCATTAAATGGCCAAGCCTGCACTTCGTACCTACTATTGCTGGTTGCACTACAAGTAATATTTTGCACTAAGTACAGAGAGACTGTTCTAGTCTTACTTCTGGCCTGATTCTTCAAAACACATTTTCACTGCATTGGCCCCTGGGAAGAATGGCCTGAGGGAGTACACTGTGACACCATTTCTCATCAAGGCCACTACCACTCCCATCCTCCACAGCGGCTCTTCAGGGGCTCCCTGCAGATGCCAAACAGCATTGCCTATTTGGCTTTTTCCATAGTCCATGCCACTTTTGACTACTGTATTCAGGGGGGCTGAAGTGTGTGGGCATTCTGAAATGGAAATAAAGACTATTCTATAACGGAATGTAACGACAGCATTTTATCAAACATGTAAATCTGGGCAACAGTTTATGGAACACAAGCTAACCATTATCATAGTTTCTTACATTACTGTTTTTAATACACATTGACATATTTGTATACATTACATGAGTTTTGTACTTGTCAATTCCAACAGAGAATGAAATTCCATGCCGAGCTTCAGGAAACAAATTCTAATAACTTGTAAAAAGCAATTTACGGAAATAATGGAGTATATGCTCATTAAAGTGTGTATTTTTCAGAACACACACAAACTACTGCCAAAAAGTAAATGAAGGAAACAGATGTTTAATTTAAAAGGATAGAGTCTCATTAAGATTGTTTAAACAGGCAGAAACTTTTCCCGTAAATCTTAAGTTAGGGGATTTAGATTAATAAAGGAAATGTGTGTTCTGAGAAACAAGGCACAATGTAACACTTGGGCCAAATATGGAAAAGTATTGAAAGGGGAAGGGTAGAAAAGCTATAATGTTGTGCCTTATAAATAGAATGTGATTGAAGGTGAATGTTGCATGCAAGGCCTCCGTGAATAACCGTACTGCCGACACAAGCATGAAGTGCAAGGTTTGCAACTCTTAGGCCTCTTGCACACGGGCGTCATGTTTGACGCCCAGATAAGAGGCGGGTGCGTTGCGGGAATATGTGAGTTTTTCCCGCGCGGGTGCAAACGTTTGCAACACGTTTTGCACGCGCGTGAGAAAAAACGCCATGTTTGGTACCCAACCCGAAGCCGGACTTCATCACTGAAGTCCGGTTTCGGGTCTACTGGAGAATTGATTATTTCCCCTTATACCATGGTTATAAGGGGAAATAATAGCATTCTTAATAAAGAATGCATTGTTAAATGAAGAGGAAGGGGTTAAAAATAATAAAAGTTAACTTACCTTAGCCACTTGATCGCGTAGTCGCGATCTGTCCTCTCTTTCCTGCAGCATCTATGATCTAAAGGACCTGTGATGACGTCACATCACATGGTCCATCACCATGGTAAGATGGACCATATGATTGGACCATGTGATGTGACGTCATCACAGGTCCTTTAGATCATAGATGCTGCAGGAAAGAGAGGAGAGATCGCGACTACGCGATCAAGTGGCTAAGGTAAGTTAACTTTTATTATTTTTAACCCTCCTCTTCATTTAACAATGCATTCTTTATTAAGAATGCTATTATTTCCCTTATAACCATGTTATAAGGGAAATAATAGAGATTGGGTCCCGTTGCTAAGCAACAATGCGGGAAAATCGCAACGCATCCGCACTTGGTTGCGGATGCTTGCGATTTTCCCGCAGCCCCATTCACTTCTATGGGGCCTGCGTTGCGTGAAAAACGCAGAATATAGAACATGCTGCGATTTTCACACAACGCAGAAGTGATGCGTGAAAATCACCGCTCATGTGCACAGCCCCATAGAAATGAATGGGTCCGGATTCAGTGCGGGTGCAATGCGTCCTCCTCACGCATTGCACCCGCGCGGAAAACTCGCCCGTGTGAAAGGGGCCTTATAGTGTGGGAGCCGGGATAGGGTTTGCATCTGAATACAGTATGACCCTTGACCTGAATGACCGGCATCAAACTCTTAGGATACCACCACACAGTCAGGTTTCTGGATGCAGTTTTGAAAGCCTAAATCAGGATTGGATCATAAATGGAGAGAAAGTATAAAGGACAGATATGGCTTCTCTTTTTTTAATTCACTCCTGGTTTTGGATTGCATGGTCGTACCCTTAATATATCCATTGCTGCTCTGTTTATCTCATAGTAAATACATTGCATTTCTTGCATAGACAAAACGTTAAATACGGTGCAAAGGTGGACAAAATGGCTAAATCATGAACTGGATTTGACGTTCTCTTGCAAGTAACATATACATTCCTTCTTTCAGGAACTGTGCCATACATGATGTCCATACGTTGTGTCTGGTATTGCAGCTTAGCTCTGTTAAGGTAAATGGAACGGAGCTTCGATACCGCACTCAATCTTTTAATAGGTATGAAACTATTTCTAAAAGAAATCCTTCATGTCTTTCTAACCCTGAAAAATTACTTTAAAGGGCTTGCCCACCTTTGAAACTGTCTTGAGCAGCCCCCCTCCCCAATGGACCTGTGGAGAGAAGCATACAGGGTCACGTGTGACTTGGGGGTCAGTCCTTCGCTGCAGTGGCACCTGTGACTCTCCCTTCCAGGGCCGGCTCTAGGTTCATTTGGACCCTTGGGCGATAAATCTCAGTGGGCCCCCTTCAGACATTTTTACCTTTTCATTACCCCCTGTGGCTCCCACACGGTATAATGACCACCAGTGGCCCCATACACAGTATAATGACCACTAGTGGCCCTTCACACAGAATAATGACCCCCCACAGAGTATAATGACCCCACAGTGGCCCTCCATTCAGAATAATAACCCCCAGTCACACCCCATTCGGAATAATGACCCCCAGTGGTCCCACACTGGGGGTAATACTGTATAGAGGGGGCAGTGTGGGTCATTATACTGTATAGTGGTCACTGGGGTCATTATATTGAATGGGGGCTCTGGGGGTAATTATACTGTGTAAGGTAAGGGGCCCTCACAGTATAATGACCCCCAGTGCCACCACACAGTATAATGACCCCACAGTGGCCCTGTATTCAGAATAATGACCCCTACACAGTATAATGACACCGCCATACTGTGACCGGCTAAAATGGTATAAGAGGGCACAGTACAGGGTGTGACTAGGGGCACTGTACAGGGTGTGGTAAGAGGGCACAATGCAGGGTTTATGGAGAACAATATGGGGTGAGGGGCGCAGTACGGGTGACCCTGTGACGTTAGAAGGTCCTTATGATGAATGTGGTTTAGACACCACCATAATGAGAGGCAGAGGAGTGACACAGGGGCCGGGGCCATGGAAGGACAGGAGGGGTGAACACAGCAAGTAGGTGGAAGGGGCTGAGGGGGATTCATTAAAGAAGTAGTGGCAGGAGGTCTGTGCAGGGCAGCAATAGGAGACAGGAGCTCTGGATACATGAGGGAGGAAAGGAGACAGCAGGATATGAGGGGGGAAGGTGTCATGGAGGCAAACTGCTTCATGAAGCAGTAAAACAAATAGCATGAAGCTGCTTGTCTACTACAACATCCAGCAGCGCCTGGAAGAGTTCCCTGTCCCAGAGGCAGTCACAGTGCAGACTCACTAATCACAGCCCTGCCATCCTGATCTTCTCTCCTCACTGTCCTCAGGCAGCACATAGAGGGGGCGTGTCCGAGTCTCTGCAGCAGCTTCATTTGACTATCAGAGGGCCCTCCACAAGGGGTACTGCGTAAGTGAAATGACAGCAGCTCCAGCAATGAGTTCTTCCATCTGTATTGATGAAAGTGCTCATAGCAGCTCAGTGGGCCCCAACACTTGCCCTTGTATGCCGGGTTCTAGTGCCGGGCATGCTCCCTTTCCCCACATTACAGAAGTTGAGAAGGAGGAAGACCAAAGTAGCTGAAACTAATGGAACTAGTGATCCGAAATCGGTCGATTTTTTTGCATTGCTGTATGTTGGTTTTTATCTGCACGGGATTTTAAAAAAGCCTCAAGTATTTTTTCAGTGAAGCTGGACCTTTCTTCTCTTTATTCTGGGATTTGTTGTGCGCCAAGGTTCAGGCGGTCCGGGCGAGGTCCGGGCTCCTGGCTTCCTGTGGATGAGCGCGACACCCTTCAGCGTTGTTTTACTGTATATCAAGGTTCATCACACAGATTGAAATCCACAGATCTTTCATGTTCATTTTTTCTATTCTCTAGCAAGGCAATGTCTTACTACATGTATTACTCTTCAAATTCAGCATAATAACAGTGTGTTCAACTCCGAGGCACAGTGAGCCATGCGGCTCTGTTGTTAGAGACGTAGCTGAAAGCTTGTTCTTCATACTCTGGCAATTTTGCATTTCAGAAATGTTCTATTTAATGGTACCATGCCTTTTGTTTAATAAGTGGCGACCAGATGTAAGAAAGTTTAAAATGTACCTTTAAGGTCAATCATAAACAAGTAATTTCTTAGATCCAGCCCTAATAAATACTGGTGTATTTAAAGCTCAAAAAATCCTACAGTTTACTTCATTTTGCTTTCTTATCTAGTAAATTTTTATGTTGCTTTACGTTACTTACTTGCATTGTCATATTTCAGGGACAATGAAGGCATTAAAAATTCTTTGTGTAGAGTATGTGAAAAAACCTCTCCCCTTAAAGATAACCTCCAGGTAAGGGCTCTTTCACATCTGCGTTGTGAGGATCTGGCGTGCACTTCTGTTGCCGGAAATGCCCGCCGGATCTGTCACAACGCAACACACCTGAAAGCATATTGAAGACTGATCAGTCTTCAATATGCTTTCAGGTAACCATGGCAGCCAGGACGCTACTGAAGTCCTGGCTGCCATGGTAAGTACTCCGCAGCAGTGTACTTACCTGCGCTGCGGCCGCCTGGTGCTCCTTTCTGACATCACAGGTCCCCGCGGCACATAGATGAATGCGCCGCCCGGACCTGCGACGTCATGAAGCAGCGCCCGGAGGCCGCATCGCAGATAAGTACACTGCTGCGTAGTACTTACCATGGCAGCCAGGACTTCAGTAGCGTCCTGGCTGCTATGGTAACCGATCGGAGCCCCAGCTTACACTGGGGCCCCGATCAGAACTGCTGCTGCGCATGTGCAGAGCTAAACGTCGGATCCGGCGAATCGCTTCAATGGGCATTAATTCTGGATCCGGCGTTACGGCATGTCTTCCGGATTTTTGGACGGAGACAAATCCGCAGCATGTTGAGTTTTGTCAATGTCCGAATAACGTTCACATACTGAATGGAAGACATCCTGAACGGATTGCTCTCCATTCAGAATGCATTAGGAGAATCCTGATCAGTATCTTTCCGTCCTAGAGTCCCGAGGACGGAACTCTAGGACGGAAAGCAAAACCGCTGATGTGAAAGGGGCCTAAAACCAATACAATGAGGAAGAGTTACTAAGCTAAATGCGCCAGAATCATGTCGCAGTTTGAGTCAATAAAGCTGGAAAATGTGCCTTAAACCACATTCACTATGTGTTTTAGACACTTTCTGGACCTCACCAGACAGGTGGAGTGGTTTTAAGAAAAGGAGCATGGCTCAGTGAGAAAGAGGCGTGGTGAGCCCATGCACGCCAAAATTTTAAGCCAAAAATAACTATTGTAAAGTTAGACAAAACCACTTAACCTGTCTCCCAAGGTGCACCAAATTATCATACAGAATGAGCCAGTGTGATACATCCATTTGGCTCATATTTAGACCGTCTGGTCTACACTGTGTATCCCCTTTGCAACCAAATTATTCATAAATGACCTCCATAGTCTATATGATGAGGGGTTTAGGATACCCAAAATGTTGCGTGTATTTAAAACTGTCACAAAATGGTGTACTTTCAGATTAGATCCATCATGGAAAATAAACATCACACGTTGTGCAGGTCAAAATTTCCAGAATGCTGTATATACTTGATTTCTGCATATTGTTTGGATGGCAAGATGTTCAGTCCTGTCTGAAAAAGAACCTTATATTCATCTATCGATTGAGTTGTGCTGCTTGGTACCTATCTTGAATCTCACATAGATTACAACTTTGGGCTATCAGCAGAAAGACAATCCGTAATCACCGTAACTACTGTAAAGAGACATGTTCAAAAAGGCATCCACTTGAAGCAGTTCTCTGAAAATTTCAAAACTTTTGCCAAAATGTAGAAAAGCTTATAAAATTCAAAAGAAAAAGAAAAACTGCTCATTTTAATTCACTAGTTTCTGCATAGTACTTTGAGCCTTTATAGAGAAATATATAAACACATGTATTATAACTTTATAGTCAGAAGCGTCGAGAAGTGTCTACTCTCCATACCCTTTCATGTCTCCACCAAGAAAAAAAACAGAAAAACGTTCAGCAAATGCTATCTACCGGTGTGAGCATTAGTGTACCTGGTCTAAGGTTACCGTCTTACATTAATCTTGTAGGCCTCCATCAAAAGGAAGATCCTTCCACTTTAGGAGCACACATAAATACAATATATTTTACAGTTCAGCTTCTAGTGTCTCTATCTGGAGTGAAATGAGTGAATAAATTCGTTTCACATTTAGACGCCGCGCAGAACAGAACAATTTGGAAATAGAATGACTTATGATTATGAACAGAACATTTGGTTGCCTGCTCCTGCAGTTTGGTTGAGCTTGAGAAAATTGGATGAGTACAAAAATGTTCTTCATTGCACCTACTGACTTAAAATGTGTCAAGAGCTATTGAATGTGGCAAAACAAGCAGAGCGATCTGCAAATGGGAATATCTCATTTTCAAAAGGCTCTTTCAATAAATCCCTTTTGCAACTGAGTCTATACAATAGAGCATTGTGCCTGGTCAGCCATAATCTCACCACGTGAGTTCCATTTAGTGGCAGTTACTCAGTCGCTTTTACAGGGAGTATTACAACCGGTTACTAAAATTCCCCACTTAAAAAAAATCAACATAGATATCTAAGGCATTTTTGCCCTTTTTATTTCAAATTAAGTCTTTGACCATTATGTTAGCTGATACATTGCCATGCTGGCACTCCGTGGCCACTTCTGTCCAGCTGTCCCGGGCGGCGCTCCCCTCTTCCTGTGTGTATTTAGAGGGAGAAAGAGGCGCTCATAGGGTGATAACGTCAGAGACTGTCAAATTTTAAGGGTATGTGTATTGCTCACCTATTTCAGTTGTACCAAAATTTGGCACAACTACAATGTAGGCGTAAAGAGATGGTGAAGTTCAGGTGGTGTAGGTGCAGCCAGGGCTTGTCCAGGTGGCTTAAGGCGGCCAAACCGCCGGTCAGCTTAATATGAAGGAGGAACGTCAGCTCTATCGAATCAGACGCAGGATAGCCAGGGGCGCACTCAAACGGTCAGAGTTATAAAAAAAAGTTGATTTTATTAAGTAAACTTAAGTCTACCTAATAAAATCAACTGTTCTTATAACTCTGACCGTTTGAGTGCGCCCCTGGCTATCCTGCGTCTGATTCAATAGAGCTGACGTTCCTCCTTCTTCCTGTGTGTATTGGGACTTGTGTTCAGTAAACTTCCTTTCTGCACTTTGAGAGTTAATTGTTTCTTCTTGCTTCTCTCCCAGCTATTGGCTAAGGTGCTGATCACCCTTTCTTTTTAGCTGGGCTGTGTATTCAGCCCCTCTGAGTCAATACTTTATAGGACCACCTTTTGCTGCAATTACAGTTGCAAGTCTTTTGGGGTATGTCTCCAACAGCTTTTCACAACTAGAGGCTGAAAATGTTTGCACATTCTTTATCTCAAGCTGAAAAAAATGTGGAAACGTTCAAGGGGGTTTGAATACTTTGTCAAGGCACTGTATGTTGATATGATGCCATACCCTAAAGTTAGGAATCAGAGGAGTAGGAGATCTATATATTTTTTGTTGTTGTGCTATAGGAGGGTTAGTTAGATCCACCATAGAAAATAACTGAGGTCCAAACCTACATCAGAACAAGTCTTTTAACTGCATTATAAATACCATCCTATAAAAGGGTTGATCAGTGTATGCCTAAAACTGAAAAAAGCCCTCAATCCATAATGTTTTATGCATGCAATCATAATTGATCATTTAAGGTACCCCAGCTCTGAATTTGAAGACCCCCAGCTTCCCCGGTATCAGCGATGTCAACACAGCAACCAATCCATAGAATGCAAGATGGCGAAAGACACATGGCTTGTTCATGTAACCCCTTCTTCAGGCTGAACCCAGCTCCCCCCACTATGCTGCAGGCAATGAAGGTAACTGGACACATCCGATGCATGCACAGATACAAGGAATACAATCCCCTTTATTTGTGCATATGGCAGATGTGTTCACTTACTTTCAGCACCTATGCCATTGTTGAGTGAGCCAAGAACAGCCTGAAGAAGCGGTCATGTGAATAGGTCACGTAACTGCTGCCATCTTGTGCCAAGACAAAGGGTAAGGAAGGACACATTTATGAAATTCCTCATACACCTTGAAAGCCGTCGATAGAACATATGTTTTACTGTAAAGTCAGGATCATGTGGGCCTGAAAATGAATGTACAGATGCAGTGAAAAAAAATGTAACTAATGCAAAAAACACTCATAGAATTGAACAATGTATGCAGAGATATCAGTCATGGCTGAAGACCAAAAGAGAATTTCCGACATTATGTATTAACACTGAAATGCCATAGTCCATCAATTTAAAGTTTAGGACAAAGATTTCCAAAAAGGTTTAAGCATATTTGAGATGAGCTTTGTTAGAAAAGGATATTGCATGCATTCCGCTTAGAGAAAGTGGCTTTTTAGATAACATTTGGTTAAAAGAAGTAAAAACTGCTGGAGATCACATGTTCAGAATGGCAAAAAAGATTAAAAAAAACATTTTTTAAATGTTAAAAATTCGAGTATTAAAAGGAGCAATCCGCTGCCTCATTCTGGAGAAAAAGTATTTTTAATCCGCATGAAAACGAGCAGATAAGTGCATTGAGAGTGGACGCAAGCCTCCTGTGCACCCTGCTGCTCCTTCCTCTGCTTCTTGATAGGGTCAGGTAAGATAATTTATAAACCCAGCCCTGTCAAGAAGAGGGAGGTGCTGGCAGAGGAAGCAAGAGGAGCAAGAGTCCACAGAGAGGCGTAGACCCACCCTCGGTGCACTTAACTGCTCATTTTGAAATGGATCAAAAAAAATTTTTTCTAGAATAAAGCACTGGATCGCAAAATACATTCAGCTGAGTGAGCCCTACAAGGCCTTGTGACTTAACAGTGAATTTCCTGGTGACAGACTCCCTTTAACCCCTAAGGAATGACTCTACATGTTTTTATGAAGGTCATTAATGGGCCTTGTTCTAGGCCACCGCAGTGCGGGGGTCTTCCATGCAGTACAGAGCAGGAACTTCATTCTCATATGACAACCAGGTTCCTGCTCTGTAGAAGTGCTGATCTGGGCCGTTTAACCCCTTATATATAGTGGTCAAAAGCAACTGTCACGTCTAAGTAATTAAAAGGGAGTAGGCCAGAGGCACAGCCAGATAGTATAACACACTGTACTGCATAAGCAGTACAATGCATTATAGAAGCGATCAGAAGATTGTTTGCCAAAGTCCCCTTGTGGTACGAATAACTAACTGGTAAAAATAAGAATTGCAGCCATAAAAATCCCCTCCACATATTTGGTATTGCTGCATCCATAATGACCGGCACTGTACAATTATCACGTAATATAGTATATCACTCAATGGGAATGTCATTAAAGAAAAGAATGGCAGAATTGCTGTTTTTTTGTGTATTTGCCGCTAAAATGGAAAAGAACAATCAAAGTATGGCATCAATGAAAACTAAAAGTTATCCTGCAAAATTCAAGCCCTCACACAGCTCTGTAGAACAATATATTAAAAAAATATGAGTCTTTGAATACAGCAATGCAAAAACATTTATATATACACTAATCACAAAAGGTTAGGGATATTTGGTTTGTGGGTGAAAATTCAGTATAAACCTAAAATGCACTATTTTTTATTTTTTTGTATAGCTGTAATCATAATGACCCAGAAAGTTAGGTTATTGTTATTTATGCTACAAATTGAATGTCACAAAATTTACAATGTATAAACTCAGTGGCAGCATTGCTGTTATTTTCCCTATCCTCTTCAGAAAGAGTTAATAAAAGTTACCCTGTAAGCTTTGTGTACCCCAAAAAATGTGCCATAAAAAACTATAACATCCTGCAAGACAAAAAAAATAAAAAAGCCCTCATATGCTGGAAAAATTACTAGGGCCACAAATGCCCACAGGGGAAAGGGGTTAATTAGCATTGAATTTTAGTTCGAAAAATAAACTGATATTTAAGGTGGGAGAAGAAGAAAAATGTATTTTAGAAAAAGTCTTTGGGTTCCTTTTTGCACTTGCTATGAGAAGAGCAATGAACTGGATCAAATCGAAACAGAAGTACTGCATAAAGAAATCAGATATTGTGGGATAACAAGGGAGGAAGAGAAATCATCCCCTTATATCAGAGATAGAAAGTGCCTTTAATAAAAGTAATACTGGAGGGAACAGTAAGTATTAAGGATTCCACAAGGGATTTAATGCTATTATACTGCATATCTGTGTCACCTAAGCCTGTACAGTGAGATGCACCTACTAAATATTCAAGAAAGTGACTTACCTTTATCTATATATTGAAGAACACCAAGACGGTTTTAGCTCCTGTAGCTACAGTGCTTTAAAATGCCCTTTCCATAAAGCAAGGCAATGATAATGTCCTTCACTGTGATACATATTAATATCCTCTAATGTAAGGCTGTATAGCAGTAGTAAGCCATACAATTCAAGGCTATTGGTAAAGCTAAGATCAGACATTCACCTTCATCTTGTTTTTAATAGTTGATCACCACTTACCACCATTAAAACCCAACTTTTGAATCAAAATGGTGAAGGAGGTGCAGTAATGAGCATCGTTACCCACTAGACCTGTGCGCATGTCCTCAATCATGACTAATCACTTTACTCACATGGGAAATCCAAACTATTTGTCGAAAAAATAGCATACAGTACTTGTGTATACTTGCAAGCATTCAAATTATTTGTACAATGTATTAAAGGGATTGTCCAGCCTTTCCCTACATGATAGCTTATTCTCAGCATAGAAAAGCAGATCAGAATCAATGTTTTTTTTTAGTTAAGAGGCCTTGGGGAGGGGGGGGGGGGAGGGGGACTCTGTGGGAGTACAATTTCTATTATAAAGACCAGTTAATGTACGTGATGACTAGGAACGAGCGAATTTTTCAAAATTAGATTCGGCCGGTTCGCCATATTTTTTTTTTAAATTGGTTTCGATCTGAATTTGCAGCGAATCTGAATTTACAAACATTTGGTCAGTAATCCACCAGTATTGCCAATACCAAAAAAAAAAAGGGGTGGATCCAAAACAGAGATGACATGTGATTGGAATATTTGCATGTCTTCTGTGTTTTGTACCCACTCCTGCTTTTGGCTACCAAATCATAGGCCACTTCTGATGGGACCATACAGGCCTTACAGCTGCTACACAGACAGGATCCATTGTGAGTCTCAGACAGATCAGATGAAGGGTTAAATTAACGTTGTCAGTCAGGCCGAAAGGCAAAATAGTGGCCCAATCATGAAGTGGGGACAGCATGAGAAGTCCACAGAGTGGCCCTATGACATAGTGGTGAGGTGGAAGCAGCATGCGGAGGCCACAGAGTGGCACAATGACAGTTTAGAGGTGGCAGCAACATCAGGAGGCCACAGAGTGGAAAGGTGACAGTGTGGAGGTGGCAGCAGCATCAGGAGACCACAGAGTGGCAAGGTGACAGTGTGGAGGTGGGTGGCAATACCAGTACCAGCTGAGTCAAAGATGGAGCACTTGTCATCAGATGTGTGGCTGAGGCAGGTAGGCAGAAAAAAACGGTCTTTTTTGTCAAAGTGTTGGTGTGGCACCATGGATGATCTAGTATGATGCATCAGGCATTGGTGGGTGAAAATCCTGGCTGATCCACGCCTGATTCATCTTGACAAAGGTCAGTCTCTCCACATTTTGGGTGATGCTGACTGTCTTCTAGTAGCTTTTCCTCACTGTATAGTGGAGCTGAGCCCACTGCATACAATACTTCTCTGGCTGAGGGAACAGAAAAGGACAGAGGCAGGTTGAGGACAGGTGAGGGCACAGGGCCTACTCCCGGGCCATGCCAACTAAGGGTTGTGTCTGACAAATCCACTGACTCTTGGCTGGGGGTGTCTGATGTAACTTGCGATGAAGTCGAAGATCAAGTCAACCATTCAAGAACCACTGGGTTGCTGGTCAATACACGACCGCTAGCTGAAACTAGGAGCTCAGGCCTCTCGAAGTGACCCCTGCTGCGACCTCTGCCTGCACCAGAAACATTTAGGCCTCTTCCACTCCCCTGTGCAGGGCCTGACACTTCTCTGTCTGACATACTGTTAGATCAAATAAGAAAATAAGAGAATACAACACCCCAAAAAAGTTTGTAAATTCTCACTTTACCACACAATGGCTAATAAGCCATTTTTCCCCACTAATACACAAAAAAAAAAAAAAAAAAAGGGCTTTAGAACATATAACTGCACCGCTGAACAGCAAATATATTTTTCTTTTGCCACTAATACACGACAAAAAGGGCTGTAATTTTCGCATTTCACCACACAACGACTAATAAGCCCTTATTCCCCCACTAATACAAGCCAAAAAATGCTTTAGAACATATAACTGCACCGCACAAGGGCAAATAAGACATAGAAATATTTCCTTGTAATAACCCCTGTTAATGGCTGTAACACCCCAATAACCAGAACGGTTTGCTAGAATTACAGAGCTGTATAATGGCAATTTGGGTCCCCTGTGCGTGCAGATTTCTCGACCTTTGTCTCTCCTGTTAGAGGGGTGTTCCAGTTTTTTGTTTATATAATAGCAAATCATAAAATATTTTTCTCATTTATTTTAAAAACTCTGCATACATACCTTTCTTATGTTAGGCAGTTGACCTCTATATGTAGTAGAGTGATATAGCCCATGTATTGGTCCTGTGTATTGTATCCATGGACTAAATAAAACATGGCTTTAGTCATGTGATACTCCACTTCATATAATCCCTGACATTCAGTAAGCAGTAGTATTACATGACATACATATGCTGGGTCAGCACACAGGAAATATTAATGTGTTAATGAAATAAGAATAGTGTTGGAATAATGATTTGTATTGTGGTTTTTGCAGTAATTAAATTACTGTGTGTATTGACATGGCTGGCTGTCTCTAAATGATGATGTAAAATGGCTGCCTGTCTCTAGGTCATGTCACGTTGTTGATAAAGTTAAGTGCTAAAAAAACAAATGCAACACACGTAGATCTGTTTCTATACAGACATGATAAGATGCTGCTGCCGGTAGTAATACTGTATATACTGTACATGTTCTGCTCCTCAGTACATTACTATTCATTTGTTAGATACCTGGGCAGTTACCGGAAAGCCAGGACACATGATACTTGTGCGGGTCACATGACGGCTCACACGACTGACGTCGTGTTTAGTTCTTTCCAGCTCTCCTGTGGATGCATTTTAAAGGACTAAAATGGGCTGTACCATTTATTTTTCTTTAGGGAGAGGTTGCTGTATGGATATAATACAGGTCCATGAGGAAAATATTAAATAGATGTAAATTAGAAAATTGTTCAACATCATATTCTCTACATAAATAATATCATCATTAAAACTGGAACACCGCTTTAAGGTGGCCCTATTCAAAAGGGGTTTTCTGGGAGTTTAATATGGATATAGGACCAATAAAGACATATGTAGATCACAATTGTATCAATAATAGAAATGCACAAGTATATAAAACAATTAAATAGTTTATTGAACAAAACATGATTGACATCACAAAATTAAAAGCATAATTAAACACAAATAGGCTGGTGGAACATGGTTATGTGGACATATGAAATGAAGTGCAATCTGGATAAATATAGGACATAAAATACGGCAAGGTAGAATAATGTTATAGGTGATTAACCCCTCACTGGTGTTAGACCCTAATATGGGTCATATAAAGAGAACAGGGGTTGAAAGTATCACTTACAAACATGCCATCAAAACACAATGCATATAGAAGTATCACATATTTGTACTGACCTAAATGCACACTGCCAGAACCACCAGACCACACCCCGACGCGCGTTTCGCGGTCAGCTTTCTCAAGGGGTAGAGGCCAATATAAGTTTAACATTGATAGCCTATCCTCAGGATCCGACGTCCAACTCCTTGAATCCCTGCCAATTAGCTGCTTGAAGAGAATCACTGAAGTGCTGTGGTTTCTTCCTCGGTCAGTGACATCACATTTATTGGTCACATGGTCCATTTGCAGCTCAGTCACATAAAAATGAATAGGCCTCGGCCGCAATGCCAAGCACAGCCGCTATACAACGTATGGTGCAATCTGTGCTATGAGGAGGCTGCAGCGCTCACCGAGCACCACGACCTCAAACAGCTGATCGTGGGGGTGCCGGCTGTTGGACCTCTATAAGGAAAGGTGTGTCCCCACTGAGAAGAAAACATTTTACATCGCATTGCTTGTTAAACTTTGAAAATCACTAGAAAAGTACGTTTTCGACTTTATCAGTTCTGTGTTTGACATTTGGGTGTAATTACTCGGACCAAAATCTGGATGTTGAGATCTGAATCCTGCCAAGTCATCCTTGTCTGGCATGGTAGAATATTAATTTTCAAATTTCCATACACAATTTGTTTTCAGTATATTTTCGCTCAATGCTGCAATTATTATAAAAGGCCAAAATTGCAAAAGGATGCCGTCGTATTCCTGAGTGTATTGTTTTGTCTTATCGATACAACCGATTCTTTCCCCTTTGCCCATTTTTTTCCCAAGTGGAAAAATATGATGTGAACGTAATGAACTCATGAGTTTAAAATGACAGATTCATTTAGAAGTTGACGGTTAATTATACACAATTCAAGATGCTAAATATTACTAATAAATATTGTCATGGCTTCCAAGATCCCTGTAATTTACAGTTTATACATGAGCAAATCAGGTTCAGATCAGGTTCAGATTCCTGTATATTGGCTCGGTCCTACTGTAAAATGTATGGCCTCCGCTGAGGTCTCTCCAAAGTGTTAGCAGATATTGCAAGACTTACTTCGCCGCTATCATGTTTCACTCCTTTTATTCGTATCAATTGCTGTATCAAAAGACGAAGCTGAACTCGGCTTCGGTAATGATGCGCAAAGCTGAGTTCGGCTTCGTAGTTTGATACAGTAATTAATGCGGTGTGAAACGTCAGGCGACGAGGCGAAGTAAGTCTCGCAATATTTGCTGAAACTTCGAAAAGACTTTGGAGGCCATACATTTTACAGTAGGACAGGGTCCATATTCTTAATGAAGTTTTTAAATGAATCTGGTTCGGATAGAGCAATCTGAAATGATTCGCTTAAGCCTGGTCTTAAATTATTACCACCATAGATGATGCAAAAAGGAAAAGCAGGCTCTCTACATTAGAGATGCTCAGCGAAGCGATGCCTGACCGTTTTCTTTCTAAAATTCATGCAACCCCCCTTAATACTAACATCTGATTGCAGATCCATACCACTCATGGGCTGCAGCTTCAGAAGAGAGCAGCCCTCCGCAGAGTGGAGAACCTTGTACCTGGTTCCTGTTCTCTTCAGGCTTGCTTTGGACAGATGCATCACAGGGACAACCTAAGAACAGAATATACAAGCCAGGATTACAGCAATCTGCCACCTACCTTCACTGCATAATAAGGAATTTATGTAGGCACTGTGTGGCGGTATTATCTGGGCACTGTTAGTATATAATAAAATTGCGCCAAACATTGTGTGACACAGGATCCAGGGCTGTGGAGTCGGAGTCGGAGTCGAGGAGTCGGAGGCAATTTTGGGTACCTGGAGTCTGAGTCGGAGTCGGCAAAAAATGGACCGACTCCGACTCCTACTAGATTTAAATTGGAATAAAAAAAAATTGGAATAAAAAAAAAGCAAGTTTAAATGTCCCAATTCAGAAAAAGTTATAATTAATTACTCCTCTACTGTAAGAATAAAGGCCAATGCATGCAGTGCGTCACGTTACCGCTAAACAAAGACGTTAAGTGACCGTGAAGAAGCATGCTTTTCATATGCTTTACTATGCAGTTAAAGGGACACTGACAGGCTGATTTACCGGCTAAAGATATATCTGCTGGTATTCATCAGAGGATTAGGAATACAACTAGACGACTGTTACCCCCAGTTGAGGTTTACTTGTGTTTAAAAACGTTTTAATCAATATGCAAATTCTCTACCTTTGTGCCCAAGGGGCAGGCGCACATGTAGAGTACTGGCAGCACTAGACAGGACTAGGTAGCGAGGAGGAAGAGAGAAAGCTGGCACAGCCTCAGCATAGCCAGACGAGGCTGCTGCCAGCACTCTACACGTGCGCCTGCGCAGGAATTCAGCGCTCGGCTAGCCTGAAAAAAAGGCCAGTGCAGTGAATAATAATGAGGGGAACAGCGCTGGGAAGCTGTACTTCGGGCGCGGCTGGGCACAAAGCAGCAGGAGACGCTGCCCCATTGGGCACAAAGATAGTGAATTTGCATACAGATTAAAATGTTTCTTAAACACAAGTACAGCTTAACTGGGGGTAACATTAGTATAGTTTTATTCCTAATTCTCTGATGAATACCAGTATATATATATCTTTAGCTGGAAAATCAGCCTGTCAGTGTCCCTTTAAGGAGCGGCAATACTTACACTTTCCATTGTCTTGTGGTCTGCTGTTACAGGGAACCCATGGTTATCCTCGCCTCTCACTGATAACTGATTAAGGACTGGAGACACTTGTATAAGTGAAGGGAATGGATAGTCAATAGTTCAAGACTGAAGCTGTAAACCATTTGAAAAACTGCTATCATTCAGCTAAGGCTATAAAACATGTAAACTCAGATTGTTAGCTTAAATTTTAAACATGACTATGGGATTCTACTAGGAAAATCATGTTTTAAAATAAATGCCCCTTCCCCTGCCCCTTCCTGGATCCTCCCACTGCTCTATCTTCAGCAGAAGATTAGCACACAAAGGAGAAGGCAGCAGCGTCTGCTAAACTACCTCTCTGTGCTAGAGGAGATTAGAAGAACTTGGTGGAACAGCTTCGTATTTGCATATTAAATACAGAGGAGTCGGAGTCGAGGAGTCGGAGTCGGAAGTTTCAAAATCTGAGGAGTCGGAGTCGGAGTCGGACAATTTATCTACCGACTCCACAGCCCTGACAGGATCCTCAACAGATCCTGATCATATCCTACTGAGAAAGCATAACTGGTTGTGAACAGGCCAGAGATTAGCAGATAACTTATCTTATCTTTTTATCTTCCATTAATAGTTTAATACCCACGTTACACCGTCAAATCACAGAGTAACAGCAAAGTCAGCAAATTCACACGTAACAGAAGATACGATTGAGAGCGCTCACCAAACTGGCCGCTCTGATCTATGGCACACAGCGTAAAAATATTCTAATTTCTTAGTGGTGATATGACAAGTAGAGAGCAGAACCAGCCCAGAACTCTCACTACAAGTACAGCACACTGGGGAGTCACACAAGAAAAGACCGCCAGACCAGACACATGAGAAACCTTCAACCTGCTCACAAATGCATTTGTGTCCATAGGAGGCAGTATTATAGTAGTTATATTCTTGTACATAGGAGCAGTATTATAGTAGTTATATTCTTGTACAGAGTAGTATTATAGTAGTTATATTCTTGTACATAGGAGCAGTATTATAGTAGTTATATTCTTGTACATAGGAGCAGTATTATAGTAGTTATATTCTTGTACATAGGAGCAGTATTATAGTAGTTATATTCGTTTACATAGGAAGGAGTAATATAGTAGTTATATTCTGGAACATAGGAGGCAGTATTATAGTAGTTATATTCTTGTATGTAGGAGCAGTATTATAGTAGTTATATTCTTGTACATAGGAGGATGTATTATAGTAGTTATATTCTTGTACATAGGGGGATGTATTATAGTAGTTATATTATGGTACATAGGAGGCAGTATTATAGTAGTTATATTCTTGTACATAGGAGGCAGTATTATAGTAGTTATATTCTTGTACATAGGAGCAGTATTATAGTAGTTATATTCTTGTACATAGGAGCAGTATTATAGTAGTTATGTTCTTGTACATAGGAGCAGTATTATAGTAGTTATATTCCTGTACATAGGGGGAGTATTATAGCACTTATTTTCTTTCCATTATATGAAGTTATACAATTTCATAATATTTAGTGATGTAAGTAGTTGCTCTTTAAGAATCATTTTTGTAGTGTACGCATAATTTATACTATAATTACTCCCTAGCTGGAGAGTACCATAGTACTACAGTGAGAACCATAAAACTTTACATTTCTCATACTTATATTGGTGAAGCTTTCACCACGTGGAGATCTAACTTCATCTGCAGTATCTGCTTTAACTCTGGGAGTATGGACACCACCGAAAGCCCCTTTGAACTTCCTGATGGCAAAGAGGGTGACAATGTGCGTACTACAATCAGATAGCAGTCATATATGTCCTAATACAGAATATGGCTTATGAGGAATAAAGAAATTGAGAGCCATGTCTGGTGTACAGACACCTGAAGTATCCAGAGGACTCGTGTTGGTGTATTACATTTCATTCAATAAAAACTACGTAACACATCCTTTACCCTGTAGGGACGCTGCAGGAAAATTGAACATTTTCTGCCAGGGAGTCATTTCAGTTTTTTTTGCAGACCCATTGAAGTGAGAAGTTCCACATATGGGCTGCAAAAAACAAACAAACCACGGATCGGACAAAAAAAAAAAAATACATGTTCAAGTGCACGGGTCCTTAGATGGACTACTGACCTTCCATATACACCGCATTCTGTGCCAGGGGCTCACACAGCGACTCCTTGCTCATCTTTGTCGTGACTCTTGGGTTCCTCAAGATGCTGGATCTTTCTGCTCGCATTCTGGAGGGAGATCTGTGCCCCTTCTCCTCAGTCTCCAAATGTTCCTGATACCTGCAGGAAAGGAAACCCCATAAGTCATGGAATATATTACACAGTCCTAGACGTTCCGCTCGGTCCTCAAACAGCTAAATAATATTATGAGAGTCTTGTATTCGAAGGCTGGCACTGAGTGCAGATGGCACTGTTATGGAGACACACAAAGCACTTAACATTACGTGGGGACACAATCATGGGACGGGGGCGAATATGGATTCTGGCATCACTATGGAAGTGGGGTAGGATATGGCACCGTCGTGGGGGTCTTTGCAGTTGGTGCTGACATAGTTAGGCATTCAGTACCGTCATCATAGAACAGAAATAAACAAATGGCGCTCCATGGTGAAGAACCGCAGGTAAAGGACTCACAAGGAGAGCGGTAAGTATTAACATCCACCAGATCGAGTTATGCAAACCGGGCACAATCCTGAACAGCGCATGGAGGGTAGAAAGGAGCACCGGTAATCCGCAGCACCACCCACCAGTGATCCAGAGGGGCCCAAGACAATGGCACCTTCAGAACAGGTAACAGTCGGCTCAGAGGGCACTAGGATACCGATAAAATATTTATCAAAAAAATAACGTGTTTCAGAGGGGGCCCGCCTCCAAAACGCGTTATACGTAAATATCTTATCAGTATTCCTGCGCCCTCGAAGCCGGCTTTTACCTGTTCTGAAGCCATCATAGAAAAGGTTACTCATCCGACACTCATGGTGGCGAGGGTGGTATATCTGAGCATCCAGGAATCCCAGAACAGGGCACTTAGGCAAGTGCCATACCAAAGGGAAGGTGGAGGGCTGTGATTTGGGTTCTGTTGCTGACAAATCATGGATGTTGGCCCCTACGTGTGAGTGCCCGCAACACTAATGACAGTCACAGTTGGGGTGGAGGTCCCTGCAGAGGGCACACTCACCGTTGGGGGTTGGCCCTGTAAAGAGAGGGGGGAGGACTGTGCCAACGCCACGCTCATCATTAAGAGAGAGTCCCAGGTGCTGCCACGCCCACCATCGGGAGGGTCCCTGTACCGCCATACTCACCATTTGTGATGTGGAAGTCCCTGCAGAGGCCACACTCACCCTTGACAGTCCCTACACTCAGGGTTAAGGCGGGGGTCATCCTTGGCACAACCATTCTCACCACTGAAGGGTCCTTGCTGCCGCCATGTTCCCAGTTACCACCACAGCTTAAACAGGAAAACACAGCCGCCCACCAGCGCAGGATCCCAATTTAGAGAATAATTTATGAAAACAATAAAACCTAAAATCACGTAGAATGTGTTTTGGAGGGGTGCTGCCCCCTTCCTCAGGTACTTGGTATCTGAGAAAGCGTGCCCTCTACAGGGACCCCCAATGGTAAGCGTGCCCTCTGCAGAGATCTCCAGCATGCTCTACGAGATTTTATATATTTTATAGCTGTAATATATTATTCTCGACCTCGGGATCCTGCGCTGGCCGACGGCGGCTGCTTTTCTCCTGTTTTTCCAGCGGTGCAGACATCGGGAATCCTCTGGACGACTGGCGGGGGAAGCTGCGGATTACCAGGAGTGCGGAGGGGTTCTGCACTGAGCAGAGCTGTACCTGTCACTGCACAACATCCTTAGTGGAGATGAACACTTACCGGCATTTGTGTTCTTAATATTAGATGGTTCTTCACCATGGAGCGCCGTATGGTTAAAAAATAAATAAATCTTTTTATTAATTTTCGAAAACACAATAACAAATCGGCAGCTAATGAGACGTCCATTATAGAAAGTCATGTGATCAGCACCAGCCGCAGCAATAAAGGAAACTTCAAGATAGATATCGCTGCACACAAGGAACGAGGCTCCGCTCTCTCTGCAGCCGCCGCGCCGTCTGTACTCTGACAGAAACGGGCAGTGTAAACATCATCACACCTGGGGCTCCCAATAAAACTGCAGTTGCAGAGAGAGCAGAGCCTCTAGGTGTAATGGTAACGCCCCCATTGCTCCCAGAGGCTCATTTGCATATATTAAAGCATAATTTTTCTTAGCAATGCGGGCACATATGAACATGGGACTAACACAGATGTCATCAGCTGCCAAGCGCACATGTAACTGGTCAGCCGGTGTCATAGGGACAGATCTGCTGACAGATGCCCTTTAATAAAACCGGGGTCTACAGCATGAAATGCAGAGTCGTGTCCGTCCTGGAAGATCTGCTAAACACGTGCAGACGATTTATAGATCATGGATCTTCGGAAGCCCTCTCACTACCGAGACCACCGGACTCATCTCTGCATGTCCTCGGGGGTGGGGGGATAGGGTTAACTAAACAAAAGGCCGATCCCGCTCTGACACACACCATCTAATCAGTATCCGGGTGATCTCAGACTATCCTGCAGCCCAATCTGAGCTCAGGACCCCACTATCTGCAGGCACAGGAGTAATGCATGGAACCCCTGCTTTCGGCCGAAAGCAGAAGAGACAGAAACTGGGGAGGGGGAACCAAAACTCGAGATACAATTCTGGTAAAACGAGTCCAGAGTCTCTGGAGGACGCCGGGCAATGTATGTGCCCCATACTGTATGCGGGGCCTCTACACAGTCCATCTACAACATAAAGTATGGCTTCTCAGAAAAAGGACTCAGTTGAAGGGGGTGGGGGTGTCGGGGGATACTGGCAGATTGCAGACTTATAATTTTGCTTTTCATGTCGCCGTTGGTGGGGGGCGGTTTTTTTATTGCAGGGGTCCCAGCAGAGGAAACACGCGCCGTTGGGGGTCTCAGCAGAGGAAACACGCGCCGTTGGGGGTCTCAGCAGAGGAAACACGCGCCGTTGGGGGTCTCAGCAGAGAAACACGCGCCGTTGGGGGTCCCAGCAGAGGAAACGCGCCGTTGGGGGTCCCAGCAGAGAAACGCGCGCCGTTAGGGGTCCCAGCAGAGGAAACGCGCGCCGTTGGGGGTCCCAGCAGAGGAAGCACGCGCCGTTGGGGGTCCCAGCAGAGAAACACGCGCCGTTGGGGGTCCCAGCAGAGGAAACACGCGCCGTTGGGGGTCCCAGCAGAGGAAACACGCGCCGTTGGGGGTCCCAGCAGAGGAAACACGCGCCGTTGGGGGTCCCAGCAGAGGAAACACGCGCCGTTGGGGGTCCCAGCAGAGAAACACGCGCCGTTGGGGGTCCCAGCAGAGGAAACACGCGCCGTTGGGGGTCCCAGCAGAGGAAACACGCGCCGTTGGGGGTCCCAGCAGAGGAAACACGCGCCGTTGGGGGTCCCAGCAGAGGAAACACGCGCCGTTGGGGGTCTCAGCAGAGGAAACACGCGCCGTTGGGGGTCTCAGCAGAGGAAACACGCGCCGTTGGGGGTCCCAGCAGAGGAAACACGCGCCGTTGGGGGTCCCAGCAGAGGAAACACGCGCCGTTGGGGGTCTCAGCAGAGGAAACACACGCCGTTGGGGGTCCCTGCTGCCAAAACGCTCACCACTGGGGTCCCTGCTGCCAAAACGCTCACCACTGGGGGTCCCTGCTGCCAAAACGCTCACCACTGGGGGTCCCTGCTGCCAAAACGCTCACCACTGGGGTCCCTGCTGCCAAACGCTCACCACTGGGGTCCCTGCTGCCAAACGCTCACCACTGGGGGTCCCTGCTGCCAAAACGCTCACCACTGGGGGTCCCTGCTGCCAAACGCTCACCACTGGGGTCCCTGCTGCCAAAACGCTCACCACTGGGGGTCCCTGCTGCCAAACGCTCACCACTGGGGGTCCCTGCTGCCAAAACGCTCACCACTGGGGGTCCCTGCTGCCAAACGCTCACCACTGGGGGTCCCTGCTGCCAAACGCTCACCACTGGGGGTCCCTGCTGCCAAAACGCTCACCACTGGGGGTCCCTGCTGCCAAAACGCTCACCACTGGGGGTCCCTGCTGCCAAAACGCTCACCACTGGGGGTCCCTGCTGCCAAAACGCTCACGACTGGGGGTCCCTGCTGCCAAAACGCTCACCACTGGGGGTCCCTGCTGCCAAAACGCTCACCACTGGGGGTCCTTGCTCCCAAAACGCACACTACTTGGGGTCCCTGCTGCCGAAACGCTCACCACTGGGCGTAATACTGCCTACTGAAGGATCTTTACTCTCATTGTTGAGGGTTTCTGCAGAGGGCTAGATCACTCTGGGGGGGTCGAATAGGGTAATTTTCACAGCCATGCTTCCCTTTGAAAGGTCCCTGCAGAGGGCACACACACTCAGATACCAAGTAGCTGAATAAAAGGGGCAGCACCCCCCCCCCCCCTCCGAAACTCGTTCTACGTGATTTTTTTATATTTTTATATGTTTTATTGTTTTCGTAAATTATAAATTATTTTCTACATCCGGATCCTGCGCTGGTGGGCAGCTGCTTTTTCCTGTTTAAGCTGTGGTGCTAACAGAGCATGGTGAGTATGGCTGTGAGAAGGACCCAACCAATCCCTAATGTTGAGCGTGCCCTCTGCAGGTACCCCCCCCCCCACCAAATGGGAGCAGAAAAGATTCAACCATACGGCGCTCCATAGTGAATGACCATCCAATATGAATAACACAAACGCCGGTAAGTGTTCATTTTCGCCGAGGATGTTGTGCGGTGACAGGTACAGCTCTTCTCAGTGCAGAACCCCTCCGCACTCCAGGTAATCCGCAGCTTCCCCGGCCGGTCGTCCAGAGGATTTCCGATGTCTGCACCGCAGCAAAAAGGAAAAAGCAGCCGCCGTCCGCCAGCGCAGGATCCCGAGGTAGAGAATACTACATTACAGCTATAAAATATATAAAATCACATAGAACGTGTTGGAGGTCTCTGCAGAGGGCACGCTTACCGTTGGGGGTCCCTGCAGAGGGCACACTCTCTCAGATACCAGGAATCTGAGAGGGGGCAGCACCCCTCCGAAACATGTTCTATGCGATTTTCTAGCTGTAATATATTACTCTCGACCTCGGGATACTGCGCTGGCGGACGGCGGCTGCTTTTTCCTGTTTTTGCCGTGGTGCAGACATCGGGAATCCTCTGGACGACCGGCGGGGGAAGCTGCGGATTACCGGGAGTGCGGAGGGGTTCTGCACTGAGCAGAGCTGTACCTGTCACCGCACAACATCCTTAGGGGAGATGAACACTTACCGGCGTTTGTGTTCTTCATGTTGGATGGTCATTCACTATGGAGCGCCGTATGGTTTTAAAAAATTTTTTTATTTGTTTTTATTAATATTTTAAAAACACAACAACAAACAGCAGCCAATGAAAAGTCCATTATAGCGAGTCATGTGACCAGTACTAGCCGCAGCAATAAAAGGACACTTCGAGGGTCATTCACTAAAGATAAATTATCACTGCAACCAAGGAACGAGGCTCCGCTCTCTCTGCAGCCGCCGCGCTGTCGGTACTCCGACAGGACCGGGCAATGTAAACGTCAGACCTGGGCCTCCCAATCAAACTGCAGTTGCAGAGAGAGCAGAGCCTCTAGGTGTAATGGTAACGCCCCCATTGCTCCCAGAGGCTCATTTGCATATATTAAAGCATAATTTTTCTTAGCAATGCAGACACATATGAACATGGGACTAACACAGATGTCATCAGCTGCCAAGTGCACATGTAACTGGTCAGCCGGTGTCATAGGGACAGATCTGCTGACAGATGCCCTTTAATAAAACCGGGGTCTACAGCATGAAATGCAGAGTCGTGTCCGTCCTGGAAGATCTGCTAAACACGTGCAGACGATTTATTGATCATGGATCTTCGGAAGCCCTCTCACTACCGAGACCACCGGACTCATCTCTGCATGTCCTCGGGGGTGGGGGGATAGGGTTAACTAAACAAAAGGCCGATCCCGCTCTGACACACACCATCTAATCAGTATCCGGGTGATCTCAGACTATCCTGCAGCCCAATCTGAGCTCAGGACCCCACTATCTGCAGGCACAGGAGTAATGCATGGAACCCCACTTTTGGCCGAAAGCAGAAGAGACAGAAATTGGGGAGGGGGAACCAAAACTCGAGATACAATTCTGGTAAAATGAGTCCAGAGTCTCTGGAGGACGCCGGGCAATGTATGTGCCCCATACTGTATGCGGGGCCTCTACACAGTCCATCTACAACATAAAGTATGGCTTCTCAGAAAAAGGACTCAGTTGAAGCGGGTGGGGGTGTCGGGGGGGGGGATACTGGCAGATTGCAGACTTATAATATTGCTTTTCATGTCGCCGTTGGCGGGGGGCGGGTTTTTTTTTCCGGGGGTCCCAGCAGAGGAGACACACGCCGTTGGGGGTGTCCCAGCAGAGGAAACACACGCCGTTGGGGGTGTCCCAGCAGAGGAAACACACGCCGTTGGGGGTGTCCCAGCAGAGGAAACACACGCCGTTGGGGGTGTCCCAGCAGAGGAAACACACGCCGTTGGGGGTGTCCCAGCAGAGGAAACACACGCCGTTGGGGGTGTCCCAGCAGAGGAAACACACGCCGTTGGGGGTGTCCCAGCAGAGGAAACACACGCCGTTGGGGGTGTCCCAGCAGAGGAAACACACGCCGTTGGGGGGTCCCAGCAGAGGAAACACACGCCGTTGGGGGTCCCAGCAGAGGAAACACACGCCGTTGGGGGTCCCAGCAGAGGAAACACACGCCGTTGGGGGTCCCTGCTGCCGAAACGCTCACCACTGGGGGTCCCTGCTGCCAAAACGCTCACCACTGGGGGTCCCTGCTGCCGAAACGCTCACCACTGGGGGTCTCTGCTGCCGAAACGCTCACCACTGGGGGTCCCTGCTACCGAAACGCTCACCACTGGGGGTCCCTGCTGCCGAAACGCTCACCACTGGGGGTCCCTGCTGCCGAAACGCTCACCACTGGGGGTCCCTGCTGCCGAAACGCCCACCACTGGGGGTCCCTGCTGCCGAAACGCTCACCACTGGGGGTCCCTACTGCCGAAACGCTCACCACTGGGGGTCCCTGCTGCCAAAACGCTCACCACTGGGGGTCCCTGCTGCCAAACGCTCACCACTGGGGTCCCTGCTGCCAAAACGCTCACCACTGGGGGTCCCTGCTGCCAAAACGCTCACCACTGGGGGTCCCTGCTGCCAAAACGCTCACCACTGGGGGTCCCTGCTGCCAAAACGCTCACCACTGGGGGTCCCTGCTGCCAAAACGCTCACCACTTGGGGGCGGTTGCTGCTGCCAAACGCTAATGGTTAGAGGGCGATCCTGCACAAGGCATGATCAACATTACGGGAGTCCTTGCAGAGGGAATGCTCAACGTTGTGGTTCCCTAAAGAGAGCATGCACACCACTGAGGGGGAGAGTCCTGCTGCCACCATGGTAACTTGCGGATGACTGAAAATGGCAAGTTCACCCTTTATGGGGGGGGGGGGGATGGTGTATCTGGCAGGGGGCACTTTGCCATTTGGGAGGGGGTCCCATGTAGAGGGCACGATCGCTGTAGGGAGGGCGTCTCTGCAGAGGAACTGTTCACTGTTGTGGAGGGGCGGGGTCCCTGCCGAGGGTACACTCACCATTGTAAGATTTCTTGCCGCCCCCATGTTCACCACTGAGGATCCCTGATGCCGCCACACTAACCTTTGGGGTGGACCCTGAAGAAGACATGCTCCCTTGCAGACAACACGCTAAAGGATCAAGGTTTTTTTCTCGCTACCATGCTCTCCACTGAAGAGTCCCAGCTACCACCACATTCCCTATTGGGAGCGTCCCTGCTGCCGCTACGTTCACCCTTAGGGGTCTCTGCAAAGGGGAAAGTCACACTTTGGGGGACGCCCTTGAAGATGAAATGCTCAGCTGCAGACAATGTGCCGTTGGGGGATTCTGTACACAACCATACTGCCTATTGAAGGGTCTTTACTGCCGCCACTCTCATCGTCAAGGGTTTCTGCAGAGGGCACGCTCACTGTGGGAGGGGGGTAGGAATAGGATAATTTTCAGCCATGCTTCCCGTTAAAAAGGTCCCTGCAGAGGCTACACTCTCAAATACCATGTAGCTGATTAAGGGGGCTGAAACCCTCCGAAACGTGTGATTTTATATGTTTTCATAAACTATTTTCTACATCCGGATCCTGCGCTGGTAAGCGGCTGCTTTTTCCTGTTTAAGCTGTGGTGCTAACTTAGAGGATGGCGGCAGCAGGCACCCTTCAAGGGTGAGTATGGCTGTGAGACGGACCCACCTCCTCCCTAATGTTAAGCGTGCCCTGTGCAGGTACCCCCTCCCAAACGGGAGCAGAAAAGACTCAACCATACGGCGCTCCATAGTGAATGACCATCCAATATGAAGAACACAAATGCCGGTAAGTGTTCATCTCCCCTGAGGATGTTGTGTGGTGACAGGTACAGCTCTGCTCAGTGCAGAACCCCTCCGCACTCCCGGTAATCCGCAGCTTCCCCCGCCGGTCGTCTGGAGGATTCCCGATGTCTGCACCGCTGCCAAAACAGGAGAAAAGCAGCCGCCGTCCGACAGCGCAGGATCCCGAGGTCAAGAATAATATATTACTACAGCTATAAAATCACATAGAACGTGTTGGAGGTCTCTGCAGAGGGCACGCCGTTGCGGGGGTCTCAGCAGAGGAGACACACGGTCTCAGCAGAGGAACACACGCTGCTGAGGGTCTCAGCAGAGGAAACACACGCCGTTGGGGGTCTCAGCAGAGGCCACACACGCCGGCTGTCTCAGCAGAGGAAACACACGCCTCGTTGGGGGGTCTCAGCAGAGGGAAACACACGCCGTTGGGGGTCTCAGCAGAGGAAACACTTGCCTTCGTTGGGGTCTCAGCAGAGGAAACACACGCCCGTTGGGGGTCTCAGCAGAGGAAACACACGCCGTTGGGGGTCTCAGCAGAGGAAACACACGCCGTTGGGGGTCTCAGCAGAGGAAACACACGCCGTTGGGGGTCTCAGCAGAGGAAACACACGCCCGTTGGGGGTCTCAGCAGCAGAGGAAACACACGCCGCTGTGCTCCCAGAGGAAACACACGCTGCTAGGGGTCCCAGACAGACGCAGCGCTGCTGGGGGTCCTCAGCAGAGGAAACACACGCCGTTGTGTCCCAGCAGAGGAAACACACGCCGTTGTCCCAGCAGAGGAAACACACGCCGTTGCACCAGTAAGTTGACACGCTGTTGTCCCAGCAGAGGAAACACGCCTGCTGAGGGTCCCAGCAGAGAGAAACACGCGCCCGTTGAGGTCCTAAAGCAGAGGAAACACTGCGTTGGGGTCCCAGCAGAGGAAACACACGCCGTTAGAGTCCCCAGCAGAGGAAACACGCCGCTAGCGAGGTCCCAGCAGAGAAGCACTGCGCCCGTTGGGGTCCCAGCAGAGGAAACACACGCCGTTGGGGTCCCAGCAGAGAAGCACAGCCGTTAGGGGTCCCAGCAGAGGAAACACACGCGCTGTTGGGGGTCTCAGCAGAGGAAACACACGCCGTTGAGGGGTCTCAGCAGAGAAACACACGCCGTTGGGGTCTCAGCAGAGGAAACACACGCCGTTGGGGGTCCCAGCAGAGGAAACACGCCGTTGGGGGTCTCCAGCAGAGGAACACGCCGTTGGGGGTCCAGCAGAGGAAACACACGCCTGCTAGGGTCCCAGCAGAGGAAACACGCCGTTGGGGGTCTCAGCAGAGGAAACACACGTTGGGGGTCCCAGCAGGAAACACACGCCGTTGGGGGTCTCAGCAGAGGAAACACACGCCTGCTAGGGTCCCAGCAGAGGAAACACACGCCGTTGGGGGTCCAGCAGAGGAAACACACGTTGGGGGTCCCAGCAGAGAAACACGCCGTTGGGGGTCCCAGCAGAGAAACACACGCCCGCTAGGGTCCCAGCAGAGGAAACACGCCGCTGGGGGTCCCAGCAGAGAAACACAGCCCGTTGGGGGTCCCAGCAGAGGAAGCACACGCCCGTTGGGGTCCCAGCAGAGGAAACACCGCCGTTGAGGGTCCCAGCAGAGGAAACACGCGCCGTTGAGGGTCCCAGCAGAGGAACACACGCGTTGGAGGTCCCAGCAGAGGAAACACACGCCGTTAGGGGTCCCAGCAGAGGAAACACGCCGTTGGGGGTCCCAGCAGAGGAAGCACTGCGCCGTTGGGGGTCCCAGCAGAGGAAGCACACGCCGTTGGGGGTCCCAGCAGAGGAAACACGCCCGTTGGGGGTCCCAGCAGAGGAGCACACGCCGTTGGGGGTCCCAGCGAGGAAACACACGCCGTTGGGGGTCCCAGCAGAGGAAACACGCGCGTTGGGGGTCCCAGCAGAGGAAACACGCGCCGTTGGGGGTCTCAGCAGAGGAAACACGCGCGTTGGGGTCCCAGCAGAGGAGACACACGCCGTTAGGGGTCCCAGCAGAGGAAACACTACGCCGTTGAGGGGTCTCAGCAGAGGAAACACTACGCCGTTGGGGGTCTCAGCAGAGGAAACACGCGCCGTTGGGGGTCTCAGCAGAGAAACACACGCCGTTGGGGGTCTCAGCAGAGGAACACACGCCGTTGGGGGTCTCAGCAGAGGAACACACGCGCGTTGGGGGTCTCAGCAGAGAAGCTACCACGCCGTTGAGGGTCTCAGCAGAGGAAACACGCCGTTGGGGTCTCAGCAGAGAAACACACGCGTTGGGGGTCTCAGCAGAGAAACACACGCGTTGGGGGTCTCAGCAGAGAAACACGCGTTGGGGGTCTCAGCAGAGAGGCTACGCCGTTGGGGTCTCAGCAGAGGAAACACACGCCCGTTGGGGGTCTCAGCAGAGGAAACCTACGCCGTTGGGGTCTCAGCAGAGGAAACACGCCGTTGGGGGGTCTCAGCAGAGGAACACACGCGCCGTTGGGGGTCTCAGCAGAGGAAACACCTGCGCCGTTGGGGGTCTCAGCAGAGGAAACCGCCGTTGGGGGTCTCAGCAGAGGAAACACGCGCCGTTGGGAGGTCTCAGCAGAGGAACACTACGCCGTTGGGGGTCTCAGCAGAGGAAACACACGCCCGTTGGGGGTCTCAGCAGAGACACACACGCCGTTGAGGGGGTCTCAGCAGAGGATACGCACGCCGTTGAGGGGTCTCAGCAGAGGATACACACGCCGTTGGGGGTCTCAGCAGAGGATACACCGCCCGTTGGGGGTCTCAGCAGAGGAGACACACGCCGTTGAGGGTCTCAGCAGAGGATACACACGCCGTTGGGGGTCTCAGCAGAGGATACACACGCCGTTGGGGGTCTCAGCAGAGGATACACACGCCGTTGGGGGTCTCAGCAGAGGATACACACGCCGTTGGGGGTCTCAGCAGAGGATACACACGCCGTTGAGGGTCTCAGCAGAGGACACACGCGTTGGGGGTCTCAGCAGAGGATACACGCCGTTGGGGGTCTCAGCAGAGAACACACGCCGTTGAGGGTCTCAGCAGAGGAGACACACGCCGTTGGGGGTCTCAGCAGAGGAAACACACGCCGTTGGGGGTCTCAGCAGAGGAAACACACGCCGTTGGGGGTCTCAGCAGAGGAAACACACGCCGTTGGGGGTCTCAGCAGAGGAAACACACGCCGTTGGGGGTCTCAGCAGAGGAAACACACGCCGTTGGGGGTCTCAGCAGAGGAAACACACGCCGTTGGGGGTCTCAGCAGAGGAAACACACGCCGTTGGGGGTCTCAGCAGAGGAAACACACGCCGTTGGGGGTCTCAGCAGAGGAAACACACGCCGTTGGGGGTCTCAGCAGAGGAAACACACGCCGTTGGGGGTCTCAGCAGAGGAAACACACGCCGTTGGGGGTCTCAGCAGAGGAAACACACGCCGTTGGGGGTCTCAGCAGAGGAAACACACGCCGTTGGGGGTCTCAGCAGAGGAAACACACGCCGTTGGGGGTCTCAGCAGAGGAAACACACGCCGTTGGGGGTCTCAGCAGAGGAAACACGCGCCGTTGGGGGTCTCAGCAGAGGAAACACACGCCGTTGGGGGTCTCAGCAGAGGAAACACACGCCGTTGGGGGTCTCAGCAGAGAAACACACGCCGCTGGGGTCTCAGCAGAGGAAACACGCGCTGCTGGGGGTCTCAGCAGAGGAAACACGCGCTGTTGGGGGTCTCAGCAGAGGAAACACGCGCCGTTGGGGGTCTCAGCAGAGGAAACACACGCCAGCTGGGGGTTCCCAGCAGAGGAAACACACGCCATCTATAGTGAAAGACCAAACATTATAAATGGCGCTGAGCGTTCAGCTCTGCAGAGGATGTTGTGCGGTGACAGGTACAGCTCTTCTCAGTGCAGAACCCCTCCGCACTCCCGGTAATCCGCAGCTTCCCCCGCCGGTCGTCCAGAGGATTCCCGATGTCTGCACCGCAGCAGAAACGGGAAAAAGCAGCCGCAGTTGCGGGGTCCCAGCAGAGGAGACGCACGCAGTTGCGGGGTCCCAGCAGAGGAGACGCACGCAGTTGCGGGGTCCCAGCAGAGGAGACGCACGCCGTTGGGGGTCCCAGCAGAGGAGACGCACGCCGTTGGGGGTCTCAGCAGAGGAAACGCACGCCGTTGGGGGTCTCAGCAGAGGAAACACACGCCGTTGGGGGTCTCAGCAGAGGAAACACACGCCGTTGGGGGTCTCAGCAGAGGAAACACACGCCGTTGGGGGTCTCAGCAGAGGAAACACACGCCGTTGGGGTCTCAGCAGAGGAAACACACGCCGTTGGGGGTCTCAGCAGAGGAAACACACGCCGTTGGGGTCTCAGCAGAGGAAACACGCGCCGTTGGGGGTCTCAGCAGAGGAAACACGCGCCGTTGGGGGTCTCAGCAGAGGAAACACGCGCCGTTGGGGGTCTCAGCAGAGGAAACACGCGCCGTTGGGGGTCTCAGCAGAGGAAACACGCGCCGTTGGGGGTCTCAGCAGAGGAAACACACGCCGTTGGGGGTCTCAGCAGAGGAAACACACGCCGTTGGGGGTCTCAGCAGAGGAAACACACGCCGTTGGGGGTCTCAGCAGAGGAAACACACGCCGTTGGGGGTCTCAGCAGAGGAAACACACGCCGTTGGGGGTCTCAGCAGAGGAAACACTCCGTTGGGGGTCCCTGCTGCCGAAACGCTCACCACTGGGGGTCCCTACTGCCAAAACGCTCACCACTGGGGGTCCCTACTGCCAAAACGCTCACCACTGAGGGTCCCTGCTGCCACTCTCAGATACCAAGTAGCTAATTGAGGGGGCAGCAACCCTCCGAAATGCATTCTACGTGATTTTATATGTTTTATTGTTTTCATAAATTATTTTCTACATCCGGATCCTGCGCTGGTAAGCGGCTGCTTTTTCCTGTTTAAGCTGTGGTGCTAACTGAGAGCATGGTGAGTATGGCTGTGAGAAGGACCCACCCCCTCCGTAATGTTGAGCGTGCCCTCTGCAGGTACCCCCTCCCAAACGGGAGCAGAAAAGACTCAACCATACGGCGCACCATAGTGAATGACCATCCAATATGAAGAACACAAACGCCGGTAAGTGTTCATCTCCCCTAAGGATGTTGTGCGGTGACAGGTACAGCTCTGCTCAGTGCAGAACCCCTCCGCACTCCCGGTAATCCGCAGCTTCCCCGCCGGTCGTCCAGAGGATTCCCGATGTCTGCACCACGGCAAAAACAGGAAAAAGCAGTCGCTGTCCGCCAGTGCAGGATCCCGAGGTTGAGTATAATATATTACAGCTAGAAAATCGCATAGAACATGTTTCGGAGGGGTGCTGCCCCCTCTCAGATTCCTGGTATCTGAGAGAGTGTGCCCTCTGCAGGGACCCCCAACGGTAAGCGTGCCCTCTGCAGAGACCTCCAACACGTTCTATGTGTTATGTTGCTATGCTATGCTATGTTTTATAGCTGTAATATATTATTCTCGACCTCGGGATCCTGCGCTGGCGGACAGCGGCTGCTTTTTCCAGTTTCTGCTGCGGTGCAGATATCGGCCGGGGAAGCTGCGGATTACCGGGAGTGCGGAGGGGTTCTGTACTGAGCAGAGCTGTACCTTTCACCACACAACATCCTCAGGGGAGCTGAACACTTACCGGCGTTTGTCATGTTTGATAGTCTTTCACTATGGAGTTCTGTATAGTTTAATCTATACCAGGGTGGATAAAAATCAATGATTTAAAAAAATAAATAAAAAAATATCGTATTTTAATTTAAATTGGATTTTTTTTTTTAGATAAAATGCTTTTTGAGGAAAATATATTACCATCCAAAGGTTATTCCATCATGAAATAAATTAGTTTTTTTAATTATGTAGAATAAGGCTGTATATGTTTAATTTTTTTTTGTAAATAAATTCTATTAATCCATTCACAATGTCAGGCTCTTCTAGAGGTTTTTCTTAGATTATTGGGCAGTTTCTCGGCCTACAGGATATTATCACAGATGCTTGGTTTACTTTTGCAGTTCTCAGCAGAGATCATATGCCTCTTCTTCACAGCAAATCTTCATCTACTTGATTATAAGTTATACCAGCAAGAATTAGTCTTAGGGCTACTTTCACATTTGCGTTTGGTGCGGGTCCGTCCAGTACTTGTACAGACAGATCCGCACTGAAAATACAAACCAATGCATCCGTTCAGAACGGATCGGTTTGTATTATATGTGGGAAAAAATGCTAAGTCCCAAA
This sequence comes from Bufotes viridis, assembly GCA_033119425.1. Taxonomy (NCBI): domain Eukaryota; kingdom Metazoa; phylum Chordata; class Amphibia; order Anura; family Bufonidae; genus Bufotes; species Bufotes viridis. Next base: position 132,283,000 of record CM065595.1, on the reverse strand, counting down.
CGGATACGTTCTGACCCCCATTGAAAGTCAATGCAAACAGATCCGTCCCCATTGACTTACATCGTAAGTCAGGACGGATCTGTTTGGCTCAGCATCGCTAGGCGGACACCAAAACTCAGCAAGCAGCGTTTTGGTGTCCGCCTCCAAAACGGAAAGGAGGCGGAATGGAGCCAAACCAGTGCATTCTGAACGGATCCGTGATTTTATATATTTTATAGCTGTAATATATCATTCTCTACCTCCTGCGCTGGCGGACGGCTGCTTTTTCCCATTTTTGCTGCGGCATTTGTGTTCTACATATTGGATGGTCCTTCACCGGAGCGCCGTATGGTTAAAATAACATTTTTCATTTTTTTTAAAATACATTTTCAAACACAGTAAAAAACAGCAGCCGCAGCAATAAAGGAAACTGCAATATAAATCATCACTGCACCCAAGGAACGAGGCTCCGCTCTCTCTGCAGCCGCCGCGCCGTCTGTACTCTGACAGGACCAGGCAGTGTAAACGTCATCACACCTGGGCCTCCCAATAAAACTGCAGTTGCAGAGAGAGCTGAGCCTCTAGGTGTAATGGTAACGCCCCCGTTGCTCCCAGAGGCTCATTTGCATATATTAAAACTTCATTTTCTCAGTAATGCGGACACATATGAACATGGGGCCAACACAGATGTCATCAGCTGCCAAGTGCACATGGAACAGGTCAGCCAGTGTCATAGGGACAGATCTGCTGACAGATGTCCTTTAATAAAACCGGGGTCTACAGAATAAAATGCAGAGTCGTGTCCGTCCTGGAAGATCTGCTAAACACGTGCAAACGATTTATAGATCATGGATCTTCGGAAGCCCTCTCACTACCGAGACCACTGGACTCATCTCTGCATGTCCTCGGGGGTGGGGGGTTAGGGTTAACTAAACAAAAGGCCGATCCCGCTCTGACACCCCCCATCTAATCAGTATCCGGGTGATCTCAGACTATCCTGCAGCCCAATCTGAGCTCAGGACCCCACTATCTGCAGGCACAGGAGTAATGCATGGAACCCCAGTTTTGGCCGAAAGCAGAAGAGACAGAAATTGGGGAGGGGGAACCAAAACTCGAGATACAATTCTGGTAAAATGAGTCCAGAGTCTCTGGAGGACGCCGGGCAATGTATGTGCCCCATACTGTATGCAGGGCCTCTACACAGTCCATCTACAACATAAAGTATGGCTTCTCAGAAAAAGGACTCAGTTTAGGGGGAGGGGGATAACGGCAGCTTCCAGACTTATAATATTGCTTTTCATTTCAACGTGGGGTCCCAGCAGAGGAAACACACGCCGTTGGGGGTCCCAGCAGAGGAAACACACGCCGTTGGGGGTCCCAGCAGAGGAAACACACGCCGTTGGGGGTCCCAGCAGAGGAAACACACGCCGTTGGGGGTCCCAGCAGAGAAAACACACGCCGTTGGGGGTCCCAGCAGAGAAAACACACGCCGTTGGGGGTCCCAGCAGAGAAAACACACGCCGTTGGGGGTCCCAGCAGAGAAAACACACGCCGTTGGGGGTCCCAGCAGAGGAAACACACGCCGTTGGGGGTCCCAGCAGAGGAAACACACGCCGTTGGGGGTCCCAGCAGAGGAAACACACGCCGTTGGGGGTCCCAGCAGAGGAAACACACGCCGTTGGGGGTCCCAGCAGAGGAAACACACGCCGTTGGGGGTCCCAGCAGAGGAAACACACGCCGTTGGGGGTCCCAGCAGAGGAAACACACGCCGTTGGGGGTCCCAGCAGAGGAAACACACGCCGTTGGGGGTCCCAGCAGAGGAAACACACGCCGTTGGGGGTCCCAGCAGAGGAAACACACGCCGTTGGGGGTCCCAGCAGAGGAAACACACGCCGTTGGGGTCCCAGCAGAGGAAACACACGCCGTTGGGGGTCCCAGCAGAGGAAACACACGCCGTTGGGGGTCCCAGCAGAGGAAACACACGCCGTTGGGGGTCCCAGCAGAGGAAACACACGCCGTTGGGGGTCCCAGCAGAGGAAACACACGCCGTTGGGGGTCCCAGCAGAGGAAACACACGCCGTTGGGGGTCCCAGCAGAGGAAACACACGCCGTTGGGGGTCCCAGCAGAGAAACACACGCCGTTGGGGGTCCCAGCAGAGGAAACACACGCCGTTGGGGGTCCCAGCAGAGGAAACACACGCCGTTGGGGGTCCCAGCAGAGGAAACACACGCCGTTGGGGGTCCCAGCAGAGGAAACACACGCCGTTGGGGGTCCCAGCAGAGGAAACACACGCCGTTGGGGGTCCCAGCAGAGGAAACACACGCCGTTGGGGGTCCCAGCAGAGGAAACACACGCCGTTGGGGGTCCCAGCAGAGGAAACACACGCCGTTGGGGGTCCCAGCAGAGGAAACACACGCCGTTGGGGGTCCCAGCAGAGGAAACACACGCCGTTGGGGGTCCCAGCAGAGGAAACACACGCCGTTGGGGGTCCCAGCAGAGGAAACACACGCCGTTGGGGGTCCCAGCAGAGGAAACACACGCCGTTGGGGGTCCCAGCAGAGGAAACACACGCCGTTGGGGGTCCCAGCAGAGAAACACACGCCGTTGGGGGTCCCAGCAGAGGAAACACACGCCTGTTGGGGTCCCAGCAGAGGAAACACACGCCGTTGGGGGTCTCAGCAGAGGAAACACACGCCGTTGGGGGTCTCAGCAGAGGAAACACACGCCGTTGGGGGTCTCAGCAGAGGAAACACACGCCGTTGGGGGTCTCAGCAGAGGAAACACACGCCGTTGGGGGTCTCAGCAGAGGAAACACACGCCGTTGGGGGTCCCTGCTGCCAAAACGCTCACCACTGGGGGTCCCTGCTGCCAAAACGCTCACCACTGGGGGTCCCTGCTGCCAAAACGCTCACCACTGGGGGTCCCTGCTGCCAAGACGCTCACCACTGGGGGTCCCTGCTGCCAAAACGCTCACCACTGGGGGTCCCTGCTGCCAAAACGCTCACCACTGGGGGTCCCTGCTGCCAAAACGCTCACCACTGGGGGTCCCTGCTGCCAAACGCTCACCACTGGGGGTCCCTGCTGCCAAAACGCTCACCACTGGGGGTCCCTGCTGCCAAAACGCTCACCACTGGGGGTCCCTGCTGCCAAAACGCTCACCACTGGGGGTCCCTGCTGCCAAAACGCTCACCACTTGGGGGGGGGGGGGGCGGTTGCTGCTGCCAAAACGCTAATGGTTAGAGGGCGATCCTGCACAAGGCATGATCAACATTACGGGAGTCCTTGCAGAGGGAATGCTCAACGTTGTGGTTCCCTAAAGAGAGCATGCACACCACTGAGGGGGAGAGTCCTGCTGCCACCATGGTAACTTAAGGATGACTGAAAATGGCAAGTTCACCCTTTATGGGGGGTGAGGGCACTTTGGCAGTTGGGAGGGGTCTCTGCAGAGGACCTGTTCACTGTTGTGGAGGGGCGGGGTCCCTGCCGAGGGTACGCTTACCATTGTAAGATTCCTTGCCGCCCCCATGCTAACCACTGAAGATCCCTGATGCCGCCACACTAACCTTTGGGGTGGACCCTGAAGAGGACATGCTCCCTTGCAGACAAAACACTAAAGGATCAAGGTTTTTTCTCGCTACCATGCTCTCCACTGAAGAGTCCCAGCTACCACTACATTCCCTATTGGGAGCGTCCCTGCTGCCGCCACGTTCACCCTTAGGGGTCTCTGCAAAGGGGAAAGTCACACTTTGGGGGATGCCATTGCAAATGAAATGCTCAGCTGCAGACAATGTGCTGTTGGTGGATTCTGTACACAACCATACTGCCTATTGAAGGGTCTTTACTGCGGCCACTATGATCGTTGATCCGAAACGCATTCTACGTGATTTTATATGTTTTATTGTTTTCATAAATTTTCTACATCCGGATCCTGCGCTGGTGGGCGGCTGCTTTTTCCTGTTTAAGCTGTGGTGCTAACTGACAGCATGGTGAGTATGGCTGTGAGAAGGACCCACCCCCCCCTAATGTTGAGTGTGCCCTCTGCCAGTACCCACTCCCAAATGGGAGCAGAAAAGACTCAACCATACGGCGCTCCATAGTGAATGACCATCCAATATGAAGAACACAAATGCCGGTAAGTGTTCATCTCCCCTGAGGATGTTGTGTGGTGACAGGTACAGCTCTGCTCAGTGCAGAACCCCTCCGCACTCCCAGTAATCCGCAGCTTCCCCCGCCGGTCGTCCAGAGGATTCCCAATGTCTGCACAGCAGCAAAAAAATGGAAAAAGCAGCCGCCGTCCGCCAGCGCAGGATCCCGAGGTCGAGAATAATACATTACAGCTATAAAATCACATAGAACGTGTTGAAGGTCTCTGCAGAGGGCACGCTTACCGTTGGGGGTCCCTGCAGAGGGCACACTCTCTCAGATACCAGGAATCTGAGAGGGGGCAGCACCCCTCCAAAACGTGTTCTACGTGATTTTATATATTTTCTAGCTGTAATATATTATTCTCTACCTCGGGATCCTGCGCTGGTGGACGTCGGCTGCTTTTTCCTGTTTCTGCTGCGGTGCAGACATCGGGAATCCTCTGGACGACTGGCGGGGGAAGCTGCGGATTACCGGGAGTGCGGAGCGGTTCTGCACTGAGCAGAGCTGTACCTGTCACCGCACAACACTTACCAGCGTTTGCCATATTGGATGGTCATTCCTTATGGAGCGCTGTACGGTTTTAATTAGTATGGTTCCACAGTATTAAGGCTCATGCTCACGAATGCGGTCCGCAAAAGATACAGATGACGTTGTCCGTGTGACATCCATATTGCATCCATTTTTTTGCGGTCCATTGGAACAATGCCTATCCTTTTCTGCAAAACGGACAACAGGACATTCTATTTTTTTGGCAGAACGGTTATGTGGACATATGGAAATGGAATGCACAGGGAGTCATTTCAGTTTTTTTTGCGGACCCATTGAAGTGAGAAGTTCCACATATGGGCTGCAAAAAAAAAAAATACACAGAACTGACAAAAAAAATATGTTCAAGTGCACGGGTCCTTAGATGGACTACTGACCTTCCATATACACCGCATTCTGTGCCAGGGGCTCACACAGCGACTCCTTGCTGATCTTTGTCGTGACTCCTGGGTTCCTTAAGATGCTGGATCTTTCTTCTCGCATTCTGTGTCCCTTCTCCTCCAAATGTTCCTGATACCTGCAGGAAAGGAAACCCCATAAGTCATGGAATATATTACACAGTCCTAAATGTTCCGCTCGGTCCTCATACAGCTAAATAATATTATGAGAGTCTTGTATTCGAAGGCTGGCACTGAGTGCAGATGCAAACCGGGCACAATCCTGAACAGCGCATGGAGGGTAGAAAGGAGCACCGGTAATCCGCAGCACCACCCACCAGTGATCCAGAGGGGCCCAAGACAATGGCACCTTCAGAACAGGTAACAGCTGTCTCAGAGGGCACCAGGATACTGATAAAATATTTATCAAAAACGTAACGTGTTTCAGAGGGGGCCCGCCTCCAAAACGCGTTTTACGTAAATATTTTATCGGTACTCCTGCGCCCTCTGAGCCGGCTTTTACCTGTTCTGAAGCCATCATAGAAAAGGTTACTCATCCGACACTCTAATGGTGGCGAGGGTGGTATATCTGAGCATCCAGGAATCCCAGAACAGGGCACTTAGGCAAGTGCCATACCAAAGGGAAGGTGGAGGGCTGTGATTTGGGTTCTGTTGCTGACAAATCATGGATGTTGGCCCCTACGTGTGAGTGCCCGCAACACTGTAATGACCTTCACAGTTGGGGTGGAGGTCCCTGCAGAGGGCACACTCACCGTTGGGGGTTGGCCCTGTAAAGAGAGGGGGGAGGACTGTGCCAACGCCACGCTCATCATTAAGAGAGAGTCCCAGGTGCTGCGACGCCCACCATCGGGAGGGTCCCTGTACCGCCATACTCACCATTTGTGATGTGGAAGTCCCTGCAGAGGCCACACTCACCCTTGACAGTCCCTACACTCAGGGTTAAGGCGGGGGTCATCCTTGGCACAACCATTCTTACCACTGAAGGGTCCTTGCTGCCGCCATGTTCCCAGTTACCACCACAGCTTAAACAGGAAAACACAGCCTCCCACCAGCGCAGGATCCCAATTTAGAGAATAATTTATGAAAACAATAAAACCTAAAATCACGTAGAATGTGTTTTGGAGGGGTGCTGCCCCCTTCCTCAGATACCTGGTATGTGAGAAAGCGTGCCCTCTACAGGGACCCCCAATGGTAAGCGTGCCCTCTGCAGTGACCCCCCAACACGTTGTATGTGATTTTATGTGTTTTAATAAATTATTCTCTACATCGGGATCCTGCGCTGGTGGGCGGCTGCTTTTTCCGGTTTAAGCTTTGGTGCCAACAGAGCATGGCGGCAGCAGGGACCCTTCAATGGCGAGCATGGTGCGACATAAACCCCCCTCCCCAACAGTGAGTGTACCTTCTGCCGGGACCGCCGCCTAACTGCGAGCATAAAAGATTTAACCATACGGCACTCTATAGTGAAAGACCATCAAACATTATAAATGGCGCTGAGTGTTCAGCTCTGCAGAGGATATTGTGCGGTGACAGGTACAGCTCTGCTCAGTGCAGAACCCCTCCGCACTCCCGGTAATCTGCAGCTTCCCCCGCCGGTCGTCCAGAGGATTCCCGATGTCTGCACCGCAGCAGAAACGGGAAAAAGCAGCCGCTGTCCGCCAGCGCAGGATCCCGAGAATAATATATTACAGCTATAAAATATATAAAATCACGTAGAAGATGTGAGAGCGTGCCCTCTGCAGGGACCCCCAACGGTAAGCGTGCCCTCTGCAGAGACCTCAGACACGTTCTATGTGTTTTTATATATTTTATAGCTGTAATGTATTATTCTCAACCTCGGGATCCTGCGCTGGCGGACGGCGGCTGCTTTTCTCCTGTTTTTGTAGCGGTGCAGACATCGGGAATCCTCTGGATGACCGGCGGGGGAAGCTGCGGATTAGCGGGGGTGCGGAGGGGTTTTGCACTGAGCAGAGCTGTACCTGTCACCGCACAACACCCTCTGCGGAGCTGAACACTCAGCGCCATTTATAATGTTTGATGGTCTTTCACTATGGAGTTCTGTATGGTTTAATCTATACCACACCCTGTAAAAGGGCACACTCACCATTAAGGGGGGTCCCTGATACCTCCACGCTCACTGATAGGGGGGAAAGCCAGAACATGGCATCTAACTATTGGGGGGTCCCTGCAGAGGGCACGCTCAATGACGGGGGGTTGCCTGCTGATGCCACCATGTTCCCAGTTAGCACCACAGCATAAACACAAAAAAGTAGTCGTCCACCAGCGCAGGATTCCGATTTAAATAAAAATTTATGAAAAAAAAAATTACTATAAAATCATGAAGAACATGTTTCGGAGGGGTGCTGCCCCCTCTCAGATACCTGGTATCTGAGAGCGTGCCCTCTGCAGGGACCCCCAACGATAAGCGTGCCCTCTGCAGAGACCTTAGAAACGTTCTACGCGATTTTATATATTTTATAGCTGTAATATATCATTCTCTACCTCCTGCGCTGGCGGACGGCTGCTTTTTCCCATTTCTGCTGCGGCATTTGTGTTCTACATATTGGATGGTCCTTCACCGGAGCGCCATATGGTTAAAATAACATTTTTCATTTTTTTTAATTACATTTTCAAAAACACAGTAAAAAACAGCAGCCGCAATAAAGGAAACTGCAATATAAATTATCACTGCACCCAAGGAACGAGGCTCCGCTCTCTCTGCAGCCGCCGCGCTGTCTGTACTCCGACAGGACCAGGCAGTGTAAACGTCATCACACCTGGGCCTCCCAAAAAAACTGCAGTTGCAGAGAGAGCTGAGCCTCTAGGTGTAATGGTAACGCCCCCGTTGCTCCTAGAGGCTCATTTGCATATATTAAAACATAATTTTCTCAGTAATGTGGGCACATATGAACATGGGACCAACACAGATGTCTTCAGCTGCCAAGTGGGGGGCGGGTTTTTTTTTGCGGGGGTCCCAGCAGAGGAAACACACGCCGCTGGGGGTCCCAGCAGAGGAAACACACGCCGCTGGGGGTCCCAGCAGAGGAAACACACGCCGCTGGGGGTCCCAGCAGAGGAAACACACGCCGCTGGGGGTCCCAGCAGAGGAAACACACGCCGCTGGGGGTCCCAGCAGAGGAAACACACGCCGCTGGGGGTCCCAGCAGAGGAAACACACGCCGCTGGGGGTCCCAGCAGAGGAACACACGCCGCTGGGGGTCCCAGCAGAGGAAACACACGCCGCTGGGGGTCCCAGCAGAGAAACACACGCCGCTGGGGGTCCCAGCAGAGGAAACACACGCCGCTGGGGGTCCCAGCAGAGGAAACACACGCCGCTGGGGGTCCCAGCAGAGGAAACACACGCCGCTGGGGGTCCCAGCAGAGGAAACACACGCCGCTGGGGGTCCCAGCAGAGGAAACACACGCCGCTGGGGGTCCCAGCAGAGGAAACACACGCCGCTGGGGGTCCCAGCAGAGGAAACACACGCCGTTGGGGGTCCCAGCAGAGGAAACACACGCCGCTGGGGGTCCCAGCAGAGGAAACACACGCCGTTGGGGGTCCCAGCAGAGGAAACACACGCCGTTGGGGGTCCCAGCAGAGAAACACACGCCGTTGGGGGTCCCAGCAGAGAAACACACGCCGTTGGGGGTCCCAGCAGAGGAAACACACGCCGTTGGGGGTCCCAGCAGAGGAAACACACGCCGTTGGGGGTCCCAGCAGAGAAACACACGCCGTTGGGGGTCCCAGCAGAGGAAACACACGCCGTTGGGGGTCCCAGCAGAGAAACACACGCCGTTGGGGGTCCCAGCAGAGGAAACACACGCCGTTGGGGGTCCCAGCAGAGGAAACACACGCCGTTGGGGGTCCCAGCAGAGGAAACACACGCCGTTGGGGTCCCAGCAGAGAAACACACGCCGTTGGGGGTCCCAGCAGAGGAAACACACGCCGTTGGGGGTCTCAGCAGAGGAAACACACGCCGTTGGGGGTCTCAGCAGAGGAAACACACGCCGTTGGGGGTCTCAGCAGAGGAAACACACGCCGTTGGGGGTCTCAGCAGAGGAAACACACGCCGTTGGGGTCTCAGCAGAGGAAACACACGCCGTTGGGGGTCTCAGCAGAGGAAACACACGCCGTTGGGGGTCTCAGCAGAGGAAACACACGCCGTTGGGGGTCTCAGCAGAGAAAACGCTCACCACTGGGGGTCCCAGCTGCCAAAACGCTCACCACTGGGGGTCCCAGCTGCCAAAACGCTCACCACTGGGGGTCCCAGCTGCCAAAACGCTCACCACTGGGGGTCCCAGCTGCCAAAACGCTCACCACTGGGGGTCCCAGCTGCCAAAACGCTCACCACTGGGGGTCCCAGCTGCCAAACGCTCACCACTGGGGGTCCCAGCTGCCAAACGCTCACCACTGGGGGTCCCAGCTGCCAAAACGCTCACCACTGGGGGTCCCAGCTGCCAAAACGCTCACCACTGGGGGTCCCAGCTGCCAAACGCTCACCACTGGGGGTCCCAGCTGCCAAAACGCTCACCACTGGGGGTCCCAGCTGCCAAACGCTCACCACTGGGGTCCCAGCTGCCAAAACGCTCACCACTGGGGGTCCCAGCTGCCAAAACGCTCACCACTGGGGGTCCCAGCTGCCAAAACGCTCACCACTGGGGGTCCCAGCTGCCAAAACGCTCACCACTGGGGGTCCCAGCTGCCAAAACGCTCACCACTGGGGGTCCCAGCTGCCAAACGCTCACCACTGGGGTGCCAGCTGCCAAAACGCTCACCACTGGGGGTCCCAGCTGCCAAAACGCTCACCACTGGGGGTCCCAGCTGCCAAAACGCTCACCACTGGGGGTCCCTGCTGCCAAAACGCTCACCACTGGGGGTCCCTGCTGCCAAAACGCTCACCACTGGGGGTCCCTGCTGCCAAAACGCTCACCACTGGGGGTCCCTGCTGCCAAAACGCTCACCACTGGGGGTCCCTGCTGCCGAAACTTCTTGCAGATGGAATGCTTAATGATGTGGTTCCCTAAAGAGGGCATGCACAGCACTGAGGGAGAGAGGGCACACTCACAGTTAGGTAGGGGGTCTCTGCAGAGGGCGCGCTCACAGATAGAGGGGGGGAGGGTCGCTGCAGAGGGCACGCTCACAGTTAGGTAGGGGTCTCTGCAGAGAGCGCGCTCACAGTCGGGGGGGGGGGGGGGAATCCCTATCCCTGCCGCCGCCATGCAGATCCCTGCCGCCTCCTCCATGACCCGTACCCCACATTACACTTGGGGCACTCACCAGGACGCCGAGCACTTCCTCCTTGCACAGCCCACGCTGCCTATCCAGTTACGGTTCTCCAGCCGCTCCTGACCGCTGTGTGCCGGTATCTCCGCATCTCACACATCAGTCCCGCTCTCTGCCTTCATCACGCCGCTCTACTGGCAGCTGACATCTTGTTTTGCACTGCGCATGTGCATAGCAACGCCAAGACTGCCGGGAAATGTAGTTTTTTTACACTCTAGGACAGAGTACGTCTAGGTAGACTTCGTGACCCTGGTGATAGGCTCCTCCCACGCTTTATAATATTGCGCCTTACGGACTTTCTGACGTCAAATTTCCAGCCGTAGAGCTTTCTAGGTTTGTTAGAACAGAAAATATGTATGTAATGTGGTGGTTGAAATAGTTGCACACTACATTGGCTAAATTACCTTTTCTTGGCACATCGGTGGCACAAAACACTTACAATTTCTCATATTAGGCACAGAAATTTAGTGGTTCCAGATTTGCTTTTTTTATTACAAAGTTTGTGATTAGAGAGGAGCGAAGTGTAATTCGATATGAAATTTCAGGATAAATTCGAATCGCCTCGAAGCCGAATTTTCTTGTGCTTCGTGTTAGCGAATCGATTTAACCTAAAATACTGTAAAAAACTAAAAAAATCATACTTACCTCCTCCATTTGATCACGACGGGCCGCCAGCCGCCATCTTGATTGAAGATCTCGGCTGAAATCCCGTGACTGGTGACGTATGACGTCAACACTAGTGATCAGTATTTAGAGCCCAAAAAAGCTGTTTAAGGGGGTTTTCATTAATGGCCTTTTGCCATCATATGCAGCCAATGTCTGTTCCCACCACTGCACCCGACCAATTGGGAGAACACATTTAGTGGCTATAGGAAATGGCTCTTGTTTGCCTTTCCCTGGTGGGTGCACGGGTGGCATATTGCACATTGGTAGATAATGTGAAGAAAAGCATGGAACCCACTGGTCGGCACTGCCAGCAATTGGGATGGAGAAGCCGTGTTCTTTAAATGTTCTTCTTATATATATAATAAACAGTCAACGCGTTTCTGGGACGGAGCGACCCCTTCATCAGGACAATAACAAAGTGACACAAGGAAATTCAAAAACACTTTTGGCGGGCTGGCCAGGGGTCAGGAAGGGTAGGGGAGCAACCTAGGCATGTTCTGCATAATTAACTAAGTCCATAAAACATTGTATATAGTCCATGGTATAAGGCTCCTTTGTATACAAACAAAAAAATGCAACAGCACTCTGCAACCAGAACTCTGGTTGCAGAGATTTAACGTTAGGAGGATTTTATGTGGCTGTCATGGCCCATAACAGGTCAGATTTAGCGTTAGTACCACTCACGGGACAGCCTTGGCGTGGCGAGTTGCTTATTACCTTTTGATCAAAACGTACACTAATGTCCTCTTATAGCTTCTATCTTGGGCAGAGTTCTAGTTGCAGAGTGCTGTTGCATTTTTGTGTTTGTATGTATAATTGCCACAGCTACGTGCACCTGCATACAGGGAAGTGCTGACTGACCCCCCTTGTGTTTCTGTTTAGTATGTGTTGGAGGTGTGGCAGCCTCCACTTCAGTTGTGCACACCTGACTAGTTTGTCTGCCCTAGATGCTGGTTTTTAATCAGAGTGAGTATAAAGCTGAATGTGTACTCACATTACCTGCTAGTAGCCATCTGGCTCCAGGAGGAGTGCACAGTGGGCTCAGCATGCATGTTGGTACCTGCATCCCTGTATCTAATGGAGGCTGTTACAGCCCCAGAAGGGGTTAATAAGTATGGTTTATCCTAGCATGCATGCTGGGCCCACACTCCCTGCATTTTATGTGGCTGTCGTGGCCCATAACAGGTAAGATTTAGCATTAGGAGGATTTTATGTGGCTGTCATGGCCCATAACAGGTCAGATTTAGCGTTAGTACCACTCACGGGACAGCCTTGGCGTGGCGAGTGGCTTATTACCTTATGATCAAAACGTACACTAATGTCCTCCTATAGCTTCTATCTTGGGCAGAGTTCTGGTTGCAGAGTGCTGTTGCATTTTTTTGTTTGTATGTATAATTGCCACAGCTACGTGCACCTGCATACAGGGAAGTGCTGACTGACCCCCCCTTGTGTTTCTGTTTAGTATGTGTTGGAGGTGTGGCAGCCTCCACTTCAGTCAGAGTTCTGCTGCAGAGTGCTGTTGCATTTTTTTGTTTGTATGTATAATTGCCACAGCTACGTGCACCTGCATACAGGGAAGTGTTGACTGACCCCCCCTTGTGTTTCTATAAGGCTCCTTTGTAGGAATAATCAACATAGATTGGAAATCTTTTCAATGGAAACGCATTGCAGCAATTGAATCAGAATGAGCTGGTGTCACCCGATCAAGGCCAATAATATGAGCATAGCAGGTCACCTATTAAAACTTGGTGTCCTCGTGGTGTAATTCACTTATCGTTAGGTTACTTAATGTGCCTTGGAAACTGCTGCTGGCTTCACCTATAGGCAGCTTGTCGATATTATACCCCTTTTGCCTTACCTCCTTTCTTAGTGCTGCAGAGAAACACCACCGCTGTAAATCTCTGTGACACCAGCGGCGTCCCACGTGGTGTCAGGTCATATCGTGGCGTCCCACGTGACCCTGAAGCAGGCGGAGAAAGCGGAGCAGTCTTTAGGTGAGGGAGGCAGCGTAGGTTCCTAGTTTCCAGGTGTCTTGCTCCTTGGCCGTTCTGGACGCTGGCAATAGAGGTAAATAGGATGAGGAAAAATCTTAATTTTCCTTCAAGCGCAGAAGTTTTATAAGGAAATCCTTTCATGCACACTATGTATGCATGGAAGGGGCACGGGAGCGTATAGTTCCCTGCCCTGCCGCCTATCACCGCCAAAGGCTTCAGGCCTAGTATGTGGTGGTAGAAGACCGGCGTGCGTGATAGTGCCGCGCGCAGGCTTTGCTGTATGCGCGCCTTCCTCACCATTCAGCACACAGGTAAGTAATAGCCGTTTTTGTGTGTTGTGTGTGCTAACTTGAGGGGGGAGATGTTAATGAAGGGACAGTGGGGGCATGTTTCCATGGGGGCAAATTAATAGATGACAGTGTGGTGGCAAATTAATTAATGTATGGCAGTGTGGGGGGAGATTACTATATGAGGGCAGTGTGAGGAAAATTACTCTATGGGGCAGTGTGGGGGAAATTACTATATAGGGCAGTGTGAGGGGAGATTACTATATGGGGGCAGTGTGGTGGAAATTACTATATGGGGCAGTGTGAGGGAGATTACTATATGGGGGCAGTGTGGGGAGATTACTATATGGGGGCAGTGTGGGGAAATTACTATATGGGGCAGTGTGGGGAATTACTATATGGGGCAGTGTGGGGGAAATTACTATATGGGGCAGTGTGGGGAAGATTACTATATGGGGGCAGTGTGAGGGAGATTACTATATGGGGGCAGTGTGGGGAGATTACTGTATAGGGGCAGTGTGGGGAAATTACTATATGGGGGCAGTGTGGGGAGATTACTATATGGGGCAGTGTGGTGGAAATTACTATATGGGGCAGTGTGAGGAGATTACTATATGGGGGCAGTGTGGGGGGAGATTACTGTATGGGGGCAGTGTGGGGGAAATTACTATATGGGGCAGTGTGGGGGGAATTACTATATGGGGCAGTGTGGGGAAAATTACTATATGGGGCAGTGTGAGGGGAGATTACTGTATGGGGGCAGTGTGAGAGAAATTACTATATGGGGGCAGTGTGAGAGAAATTACTATATGGGGCAGTGTGGGGGGAATTACTATATGGGAGCAGTGTAGGGAAATTACTATATAGGAGCAGTGTGGGGAAATTACTATATAGGGGCAGTGTGGGGAAATTACTATATGGGGGCAGTGTGAGAGAAATTACTATATGGGGCAGTGTAGGGAAATTACTATATGGGGGCAGTGTGGGGGAAATTACTATATGGGGCAGTGTGGGGAAATTACTATATGGGAGCAGTGTGGGGGAATTACTATATGGGGGCAGTGTGGAGGAAATTACTATATGGGGGCAGTGTGAGGGAAATTACTATATGGGGGCAGTGTGTGGGTAATTATTACTATATGGGGGCAGTGTGAGAGAAATTACTATATGGGGCAGTGTGGGGGGAATTACTATATGGGAGCAGTGTAGGGGAAATTACTATATAGGAGCAGTGTGGGGGAAATTACTATATAGGAGCAGTGTGGGGGAAATTACTATATGGGGCAGTGTAAGGGAAATTACTATATGGGGGCAGTGTGTGGGTAATTATTACTTTATGGGGCAGTGTGGGGAAAATTACTATATGGGGGCAGTGTGGGAGGAAATTTCTATATGGGGGCAGTGTGGGAGGAAATTACTATATGGGGGCAGTGTGAGGGAAATTACTATATGGGGGCAGTGTGTGGGTAATTATTACTATATGGGGGCAGTGTGAGGGAAATTACTGTATGGGAGCAGTGTGAGGGAAATTACTATATGGGGCAGTGTGGGGGACATTACTATATGGGGCAGTGTGGGGAAATTACTATAAGGGGCAGTGTGGGAGGAAATTACTATATGGGGCAGTGTGGGGGAAATTACTATATGGGGCAGTGTGGGGGAAATTACTATATGGGGCAGTGTGGGAGGAAATGACTATATGAGGGCAGTGTGAGGGAAATTACTATATGGGGCAGTGTGGGGGAAATTACTATATGGGGCAGTGTGGGAGGAAATTACTATATGGGGCAGTGTGAGGGAAATTACTATATGGGGGCAGTGTGGGGAAATTACTATATGGGGCAGTGTGGGGAAAATTACCATATGGGGGCAGTGTGGGGGAAATTACTATATGGGGCAGTATGAGAGAAATTACTATATGGGGGCAGTGTGTGGGTAATTATTACTATATGGGGCAGTGTGGGGAAAATTACCATATGGGGGCAGTGTGGGGAAATTACTTTATGGGGGCAGTGTAGGGAAATTACTATATGGGGGCAGTGTAGGGGAAATTACTTTATGGGGGCAGTGTGGGGAAATTACTATATGGGGGCAGTGTGGGGAAAATTACTATATGGGGGCAGTGTGAGAGAAATTACTATATGGGGGCAGTGTGGAGGAAATTACTATATGGGGGCAGTGTGAGGGAAATTACTATATGGGGGCAGTGTGGGAGAAATTACTATATGGGGGCAGTGTGAGGGAAATTACTATATGGGGCAGTGTGGGGAGAATTACTATATGGGGGCAGTGTGGGGAAATTACTATATGGGGGCAGTGTGAGGAAATTACTATATGGGGGCAGTGTGGGGAAATTACTATATGGGGCAGTGTGGGGAAATTACTATATGGGGCAGTGTGGGAGAAATTACTATATGAGGGCAGTGTGGGAAATTACTATATGGGGGCAGTGTGGGGAAATTACTATATGGCGCAGTGTGGGGAAATTACTATATGGGGGCAGTGTGGGAGAAATTACTATATGAGGGCAGTGTGGGGAAATTACTATATGGGGCAGTGTGAGAGAAATTACTATATGGGGCAGTGTGAGGAGAAATTACTATATGAGGGCAGTGTGGGGAAATTACTATATGGGGGCAGTGTGGGGAGATTACTATATGGGGCAGTGTGGGGAAATTACTATATGGGGGCAGTGTGGGGGAAATTACTATATGGGGGCAGTGTGTGGGAAATTACTATATGGGGCAGTGTGGGGAAATTACTATATGGGGCAGTGTGGGAGGAAATTACTATATGGGGCAGTATGAGAGAAATTACTATATGGGGGGCAGTGTGTGGGGAATTATTACTATATGGGGCAGTGTGGGGAAATTACTATATGGGGGCAGTGTGGGGAAATTACTATATGGGGCAGTGTGAGGAAATTACTATATGGGGCAGTGTGGGGGAAATTACTATATGGGGGCAGTGTGAGTAGAAATTACTATATGGGGCAGTGTGAGGAAATTACTATATGGGGGCAGTGTGGGGAAATTACTATATGGGGACAGTGTGGGGAAATTACTATATGGAGCAGTGTGGGGAAATTACTATATGGGGGCAGTGTGAGGAAATTACTATATGGGGCAGTGTGAGGAAATTACTATATGGGGGCAGTGTGAGGAAAATTACTATATGGGGGCAGTGTGGGGGAAATTACTATATGGGGGCAGTGTGGGGAAATTACTATATGGGGGCAGTGTGGGGGAAATTACTATATGGGGCAGTGTGGGAAATTACTATATGGGGCAGTGTGGGAGAAATTACTATATGAGGGGCAGTGTGGGGAAATTACTATATGGGGGCAGTGTGGGGAAATTACTATATGAGCGCAGTGTGAGGAAATTACTATATGGGGCAGTGTGGGAGAAATTACTATATGAGGGCAGTGTGGGGAAATTACTATATGGGGGCAGTGTGGAGAAATTACTATATGAGGGCAGTGTGGGGAAATTACTATATGGGGGCAGTGTGGGGAAATTACTATATGGGGCAGTGTGGGGAAATTACTATATGGGGGCAGTGTGAGGGAAATTACTATATGGGGGCAGTGTGAGGAATATTACTATATGGGGCAGTGTGGGGAAATTACTATATGGGAGCAGTGTGGGAGAAATTACTATATGGGGCAGTGTGAGGAAATTACTATATGGGGCAGTGTGGGGAAATTACTATATGGGGCAGTGTGGGGAAATTACTATATGGGGGCAGTGTGGGGAAATTACTATATGGGAGCAGTGTGAGAGAAATTACTATATGGGGGCAGTGTGGGGAAATTACTATATGGGGGCAGTGTGGAGAAATTACTATATGGGGGCAGTGTGGGGAAATTACTATATGGGGGCAGTGTGGGGAAATTACTATATGGGGGCAGTGTGGGGAAATTACTATATGGGGCAGTGTGGGGAAATTACTATATGGGGGCAGTGTGGGGGAAATTACTATATGGGGCAGTGTGGGGAAATTACTATATGGGGCAGTGTGGAGGAAATTACTATATGGGGGCAGTGTGAGGGAAATTACTATATGGGGGCAGTGTGGGAGGAAATTACTATATGGGGGCAGTGTGGGGAAATTACTATATGGGGGCAGTGTGGGAGAAATTACTATATGGGGGCAGTGTGGGGAAATTACTATATGGGGGCAGTGTGTGGGAATATTACTATATGGGGGCAGTGTGGGGAAATTACTATATGGCGGCAGTGTGGGGGAAATTACTATATGGGGGCAGTGTGGGGAAATTACTATATGGGGCAGTGTGAGGGAAATTACTATATGGGGCAGTGTGGGGAAATTACTATATGGGGGCAGTGTGGGGAAATTACTATATGGGGCAGTGTGGGGGAAATTACTATATGGGGGCAGTGTGAGAGAAATTACTATATGGGGGCAGTGTGAGGAAATTACTATATGGGGGCAGTGTGGGGAAATTACTATATGGGGCAGTGTGGGGAAATTACTATATGGGGGCAGTGTGGGAGAAATTACTATATGGGGGCAGTGTGGGGGAAATTACTATATGGGGCAGTGTGGGGAAATTACTATATGGGGGCAGTGTGGGGAAATTACTATATGGGGCAGTGTGGGGAAATTACTATATGGGAGCAGTGTGGGGAAATTACTATATGGGGGCAGTGTGGGGGAAATTACTATATGGGGGCAGTGTGGGGGAAATTACTATATGGGGCAGTGTGGGGAAATTACTATATGGGGGCAGTGTGGGGGAAATTACTATATGGGGGCAGTGTGGGGAAATTACTATATGGGGGCAGTGTGGGGGAAATTACTATATGGGGGCAGTGTGAGGAAATTACTATATGGGGCAGTGTGGGGGAAATTACTATATGGGGGCAGTGTGGGGAAATTACTATATGGGGCAGTGTGAGGGAAATTACTATATGGGGCAGTGTGGGGAAATTACTATATGGGGGCAGTGTGGGGAAATTACTATATGGGGGCAGTGTGGGAGAAATTACTATATGGGGCAGTGTGGGGAAATTACTATATGGGGGCAGTGTGGGGAAATTACTATATGGGGGCAGTGTGAGGAAATTACTATATGGGGCAGTGTGGGGGAAATTACTATATGGGGGCAGTGTGGGGAAATTACTATATGGGGGCAGTGTGGGGAAATTACTATATGGGGGCAGTGTGAGAGAAATTACTATATGGGGGCAGTGTGGGGAAATTACTATATGGGGGCAGTGTGGGGAAATTACTATATGGGGGCAGTGTGGGGAAATTACTATATGGGGCAGTGTGGGAAATTACTATATGGGGCAGTGTGGGGAAATTACTATATGGGGCAGTGTGGGAGAAATTACTATATGGGGGCAGTGTGGGGAAATTACTATATGGGGCAGTGTGGGGAAATTACTATATGGGGCAGTGTGGGAGAAATTACTATATGGGGCAGTGTGGGGGAAATTACTATATGGGGGCAGTGTGGGAGAAATTACTATATGGGGCAGTGTGGGAGAAATTACTATATGGGGGCAGTGTGGGGAAATTACTATATGGGGGCAGTGTGAGGGAAATTACTATATGGGGGCAGTGTGGGAGAATTACTATATGGGGCAGTGTGGGGAAAATTACTATATGGGGGCAGTGTGGGGGAAATTACTATATGGGGCAGTGTGGGGAAATTACTATATGGGGGCAGTGTGGGGGAAATTACTATATGGGGGCAGTGTGGGGAAATTACTATATGGGGGCAGTGTGGGGGAAATTACTATATGGGGGCAGTGTGAGAGAAATTACTATATGGGGGCAGTGTGGAGGAAATTACTATATGGGGCAGTGTGGGGAAATTACTATATGGGGGCAGTGTGAGGGAAATTACTATATGGGGGCAGTGTGGGGGAAATTACTATATGGGGGCAGTGTGAGGGAAATTACTATATGGGGCAGTGTGGGGGAAATTACTATATGGGGGCAGTGTGGGGGAAATTACTATATGGGGCAGTGTGGAGGAAATTACTATATGGGGGCAGTGTGGGGAAATTACTATATGGGGGCAGTGTGGGGAAATTACTATATGGGGGCAGTGTGGGGAAATTACTATATGGGGCAGTGTGGGGAAATTACTATATGAGGGCAGTGTGGGGAAATTACTATATGGGGGCAGTGTGGGGGAAATTACTATATGGGGCAGTGTGGGGAAATTACTATATGGGGGCAGTGTGGGGAAATTACTATATGGGGGCAGTGTGGGGAAAATTACTATATGGGGCAGTGTGGAGGAAATTACTATATGGGGCAGTGTGAGGAAATTACTATATGGGGGGCAGTGTGGGGAAATTACTATATGGGGCAGTGTGGGAGAAATTACTATATGGGGCAGTGTGGAGGAAATTACTATATGGGGCAGTGTGGGGAAATTACTATATGGGGCAGTGTGAGAGAAATTACTATATGGGGCAGTGTGAGGGAAATTACTATATGGGGCAGTGTGAGGGAAATTACTATATGGGGCAGTGTGGGGAAATTACTATATGGGGGCAGTGTGGGGAAATTACTATATGGGGGCAGTGTGGGGAAATTACTATATGGGGGCAGTGTGAGGAAATTACTATATGGGGGCAGTGTGGGGGAAATTACTATATGGGGGCAGTGTGGGGAAATTACTATATGGGGGCAGTGTGGGGAAATTACTATATGGGGGCAGTGTGGGGAAATTACTATATGGGGCAGTGTGAGGAAAATTACTATATGGGGGCAGTGTGAGAGGAAATTACTATATGGGGCAGTGTGGGGAAATTACTATATGGGGCAGTGTGGGGAAATTACTATATGGGGGCAGTGTGGGAGAATTACTATATGGGGCAGTGTGGGGAAATTACTATATGGGGGCAGTGTGGGGAAATTACTATATGGGGCAGTGTGAGGAAATTACTATATGGGGCAGTGTGGGGAAATTACTATATGGGGGCAGTGTGGGGAGATATTACTATATGGGGCAGTGTGGGGAAAATTACTATATGTGGGCAGTGTGGGAGAAATTACTATATGGGGCAGTGTGGGGGAAATTACTATATGGGGCAGTGTGGGAGGAATTACTATATGAGGGCAGTGTGGGGAAATTACTATATGGGGGCAGTGTGGGAGAAATTACTATATGGGGCAGTGTGAGAGAAATTACTATATGGGGGCAGTGTGGGGAAATTACTATATGGGGGCAGTGTGGGGAGATTACTATATGGGGCAGTGTGGGGAAATTACTATATGGCGGCAGTGTGGAAATTACTATATGAGGGCAGTGTGGGAGAAATTACTATATGGGGGCAGTGTGGGGAAATTACTATATGGGGGCAGTGTGGGGAGATTACTATATGGGGGCAGTGTGGGGAAATTACTATATGGGGGCAGTGTGGGGAAATTACTATATGGGGCAGTGTGGGGAAATTACTATATGGGGCAGTGTGGGAGGAAATTACTATATGGGGCAGTATGAGAGAAATTACTATATGGGGGCAGTGTGTGGGTAATATTACTATATGGGGCAGTGTGGGAAAATTACCATATGGGGGCAGTGTGGGGAAATTACTATATGGGGGCAGTGTGGGGGAAATTACTATATGGGGGCAGTGTGAGGGAAATTACTATATGGGGGCAGTGTGAGGAAATTACTATATGGGGCAGTGTGGGAAATTACTATATGGGGCAGTGTGAGGAAATTACTATATGGGGCAGTGTGGGGGAAATTACTATATGGGGCAGTGTGAGGGAAATTACTATATGGGGCAGTGTGAGGAAATTACTATATGGGGGCAGTGTGGGGAAATTACTATATGGGGGCAGTGTGGGGAAATTACTATATGGGAGCAGTGTGGGGGAAATTACTATATGGGGCAGTGTGGGAAATTACTATATGGGGCAGTGTGGGAGAAATTACTATATGGGGGCAGTGTGGGGAAATTACTATATGGGGGCAGTGTGGGGAAATTACTATATGGGGGCAGTGTGGGGGAAATTACTATATGGGGCAGTGTGGGAAAATTACTATATGGGGGCAGTGTGAGGGAAATTACTATATGGGGGCAGTGTGTGGGAAATTACTATATGGGGCAGTGTGGGGGAAATTACTATATGGGGCAGTGTGGGAGGAAATTACTATATGAGGGCAGTGTGGGGGAAATTACTATATGCGGGCAGTGTGAGAGAAATTACTATATGAGGGCATTGTGGGGGAAATTACTATATGGGGGCAGTGTGGGGGAGATTACTATATGGGGCAGTGTGGGGGAAATTACTATATGGGGGCAGTGTGAGGGAAATTACTATATGGGGGCAGTGTGTGGGTAATTATTACTATATGGGGCAGTGTGGGGGAAATTACTATATGGGGCAGTGTGGGAGGAAATTACTATATGGGGCACTATGAGAGAAATTACTATATGGGGGCAGTGTGTGGGTAATTATTACTATATGGGGCAGTGTGGGGAAAATTACCATATGGGGGCAGTGTGGGGAAATTACTATATGGGGCAGTATGAGAGAAATTACTATATGGGGCAGTGTGGGGGAAATTTCTATATGGGGGCAGTGTGATAGAAATTACTATATGGGGCAGTGTGAGGGAAATTACTATATGGGGGCAGTGTGAGGGAAATTACTATATGGGGACAGTGTGGGGGAAATTACTATATGGAGCAGTGTGGGGGAAATTACTATATGGGGGCAGTGTGGGGGAAATTACTGCATGGGGCAGTGTGGGGAAATTTATTATATGGGGGCAGTGTGAGAAAAATTACTATATGGGGGCAGTGTGAGGAAAATTACTATATGGGGCAGTGTGGGAGAAATTACTATATGGGGGCAGTGTGGGGAAATTACTATATGGGGGCAGTGTGGGAGAAATTACTATATGGGGCAGTGTGAGGGAAATTACTATATGGGGGCTGTGTGTGGGTAATTATTACTATATGGGGCAGTGTGGGGAAAATTACTATATGGCGGCAGTGTGGGAGGAAATTACAATATGGGGGCAGTGTGGGGGGAGATTACTGTATGGGGCAGTGTGAGAGAAATTACTATATGGGGCAGTGTGGGGGAAATTACTATATGGGGCAGTGTGGGGGAAATTACTATATGGGGCAGTGTGAGGGGAGATTACTGTATGGGGGCAGTGTGAGAGAAATTACTATATGGGGGCAGTGTGAGAGAAATTACTATATGGGGGTAGTGTGGGGGAAATTACTATATGGGGCAGTGTGGGAGGAAATTACTATATGGGGGCAGTGTGGGGGAAATTACTATGTGGGGGCAGTGTGGGGGAAATTACTATGTGGGGGCAGTGTGGGGAAATTACTATATGAGGGCAGTGTGGGGGAAGTTACTATATGGGAGCAGTGTAGGGGAAATTACTATATGGGAGCAGTGTGGGGGAAATTACTATATGGGGGCAGTGTGTGGGTAATTATTACTATATGGGGCAGTGTGGGAGGATATTACTATATGGGGGCAGTGTGTGGGTAATTATTACTATATGGGGCAGTGTGGGAGGAAATTACTATATGGGGGCAGTGTGGAATGAAATTACTATATGGGGGCAGTGTGGGGGAAATTACTATATGGGGGCAGTGTGAGGGAAATTACTATATGGGGACAGTGTGTGGGTAATTATTACTATATGGGGGCAGTGTGAGAGAAATTTCTGTATGGGGGCAGTGTGAGGGAAATTACTATATTGGGGCAGTGTGGGGGACATTACTATATGGGGCAGTGTGGGGGAAATTACTATATGGGGCAGTGTGGGAGGAAATTACTATATGGGGCAGTGTGGGAGGAAATTACTATATGAGGGCAGTGTGAGGGAAATTACTATATGGGGGCAGTGTGAGGGAAATCACTATATGGGGGCAGTGTGAGGGAAATTACTATATGGGGCAGTGTGGGGGAAATTACTATATGGGGCAGTATGAGATAAATTACCATATGGGGGCAGTGTGTGGGTAATTATTACTATATGGGGCAGTGTGGGGGAAATTACCATATGGGGGCAGTGTGGGGGAAATTACTATATGGGGCAGTATGAGAGAAATTACTATATGGGGGCAGTGTGTGGGTAATTATTACTATATGGGGCAGTGTCGGGAAAATTACCATATGGGGGCAGTGTGGGGGAAATTATTTTATGGGGGCAGTGTGGGGGAAATTATTATATGGGGGCAGTGTGGGGGAAATTACTATATGGGGGCAGTGTGAGAGAAATTACTATATGGGGCAGTGTGAGGGAAATTACTATATGGGGGCAGTGTGAGGGAAATTACTATATGGGGGCAGTGTGTGGGTAATTATTACTATATGAGGCAGTGTGGGGAAAATTACTATATGGGGGCAGTGTGGGGGCAATTAGTATATGGTGCAGTGTGGGGGAAATTACTATATGGGGCAGTGTGGGAGGAAATTACTATATGAGGGCAGTGTGGGGGAAATTACTATATGGGGGCAGTGTGAGAGACATTACTATATGGGGCAGTATGAGAGAAATTACTATATGGGGGCAGTGTGGGGGAAATTACTATATGGGGGCAGTGTGGGGAGATTACTATATGGGGCAGTGTGGGGGAAATTACTATATGGCGGCAGTGTGGGGGAAATTACTATATGGGGGCAGTGTGAGGGAAATTACTATATGGGGGCAGTGTGTGGGTAATTATTACTATATGGGGCAGTGTGGGGGAAATTACTATATGGGGCAGTGTGGGAGGAAATTACTATATGGGGCGGTATGAGAGAAATTACTATATGGGGGCAGTGTGTGGGTAATTATTACTATATGGGGCAGTGTGGGGAAAATTACCATATGGGGGCAGTGTGGGGGAAATTACTATATTGGGGCAGTGTGAGGGAAATCACTATATGGGGCAGTGTGGGGGAAATTACTATATGGGGCAGTATGAGAGAAATTACTATATGGGGGCAGTGTGTGGGTAATTATTACTATATGGGGCAGTGTCGGGAAAATTACCATATGCGGGCAGTGTGGGGGAAATTATTATATGGGGGCAGTGTGGGGGAAATTATTATATGGGGGCAGTGTGGGAGAAATTACTATATGGGGTCAGTGTGAGAGAAATTACTATATGGGGCAGTGTGAGGGAAATTACTATATGGGGGCAGTGTGAGGGAAATTACTATATGGGGGCAGTCTGTGGGTAATTATTACTATATGAGGCAGTGTGGGGAAAATTACTATATGGGGGCAGTGTGGGGGCAATTAGTATATGGTGCAGTGTGGGGGAAATTACTATATGGGGCATTGTGGGGGAAATTACTATATGGGGCAGTGTGGGAGGAAATTACTATATGAGGGCAGTGTGGGGGAAATTACTATATGGGGGCAGTGTGAGAGAAATTACTATATGGGGCAGTATGAGAGAAATTACTATATGGGGGCAGTGTGGGGGAAATTACGAAATGGGGCAGTGTGGGGGAAATTACTATATGGCGGCAGTGTGGGGGAAATTACTATATGGGGGCAGTGTGAGGGAAATTACTATATGGGGGCAGTGTGTGGGAAATTACTATATGGGGGCAGTGTGGGGAGATTACTATATGGGGCAGTGTGGGGGAAATTACTATATTGGGGCAGTGTGGGGGAGATTACTATATGAGGCAGTGTGGGGGAAATTACTATATGGCGGCAGTGTGGGGGAAATTACTATATGGGGGCAGTGTGGGGAAATTACTATATGGGGGCAGTGTGTGGGAAATTACTATATGGGGGCAGTGTGGGGGAGATTACTATATGGGGCAGTGTGGGGGAAATTACTATATGGCGGCAGTGTGGGGGAAATTACTATATGGGGCAGTGTGGGGAAAATTACTATATGGGGCAGTGTGGGAGGAAATTACTATATGGGGCAGTATGACAGAAATTACTATATGGGGGCAGTGTGTGGGTAATTATTACTATATGGGGCAGTGTGGGGAAAATTACCATATGGGGGCAGTGTGTGGGAAATTACTATATGGGGCAGTGTGGGGGAAATTACTATATGGGGGCAATGTGAGAGAAATTACTATATGGGGCAGTGTGAGGGAAATTATTATATGGGGGCAGTGTGAGGAAAATTACTATATGGGAGCAGTGTAGGGGAAATTACTATATAGGAGCAGTGTGGTGGAAATTACTATATGGGGCAGTGTGGGGAAAATTACTATATGGGGGCAGTGTGAGGAAAATTACTATATGGGGCAGTGTGGGAGGAAATTACTATATGGTGGCAGTGTGGGGGAAATTACTATATGGGGGCAGTGTGAGGGAAATTACTATATGGGGGCTGTGTGTGGGTAATTATTACTATATGGGGCAGTGTGAGGAAAATTACTATATGGGGGCAGTGTGAGAGGAAATTACTATATAGGGGCAGTGTGTGGGTAATTATTACTATATGGGGCAGTGTGGGGGAAATTACTATATGGGGGCAGTGTGGGAGGAAATTACTATATGAGGGCAGTGTGGGGGAAATTACTATATGGGGGCAGTGTGAGAGAAATTATTATATGGGGCAGTGTGAGGGAAATTACTATATGGGGGCAGTGTGAGGGAAATTACTATATGGGGGCAGTGTGTGGGTAATTATTACTATATGAGGCAGTGTGGGGAAAATTACTATATGTGGGCAGTGTGGGAGCAATTAGTATATGGTGCAGTGTGGGGGAAATTACTATATGGGGCAGTGTGGGAGGAAATTACTATATTAGGGCAGTGTGGGGGAAATTACTATATGGGGGCAGTGTGAGAGAAATTACTATATGGGGCAGTATGAGAGAAATTACTATATGGGGGCAGTGTGGGGGAAATTACTATATGGGGGCAGTGTGGGGGAGATTACTATATGGGGCAGTGTGGGGGAAATTACTATATGGCGGCAGTGTGGGGGAAATTACTATATGGGGGCAGTGTGAGGGAAATTACTATATGGGGGCAGTGTGTGGGAAATTACTATATGGGGGCAGTGTGGGGGAGATTACTATATGGGGCAGCATGGGGGAAATTACTATATGGCGGCAGTGTGGGGGAAATTACTATATGGGGCAGTGTGGGGGAAATTACTATATGGGGCAGTGTGGGAGGAAATTACTATATGGGGCAGTATGAGAGAAATTACTATATGGGGGCAGTGTGTGGGTAATTATTACTATATGGGGCAGTGTGGGGAAAATTACCATATGGGGGCAGTGTGGGGGAATTACTATATGGGGCAGTGTGGGGGAAATTACTATATGGGGTAGTGTGAGGGAAATTACTATATGGGGGCAGTGTGGGGGAAATTACTATATGGGGCAGTGTGGGGGAAATTACTATATGGGGCAGTATGAGAGAAATTACTATATGGGGCAGTGTGGGGGAAATTACTATATGGGGGCAGTATGAGAGAAATTACTATATGGGGCAGTGTGAGGGAAATTATTATATGGGGGCAGTGTGAGGGAAATTACTATATGGGAGCAGTGTGGGGGAAATTACTATATGGAGCAGTGTGGGGGAAATTACTATATGGGGGCAGTGTGGGGGAAATTACTATATGGGGCAGTGTGGGAGGAAATTACTATATGGGGGCAGTGTGAGGGAAATTACTATATGGGGGCTGTGTGTGGGTAATTATTACTATATGGGGCAGTGTGAGGAAAATTACTATATGGGGGCAGTGTGAGAGGAAATTACTATATGGGGGCAGTGTGTGGGTAATTATTACTATATGGGGCAGTGTGGGGGAAATTACTATATGGGGGCAGTGTGGGAGGAAATTACTATATGAGGGCAGTGTGGGGGAAATTACTATATGGGGGCAGTGTGAGAGAAATTACTATATGGGGCACTGTGGGTAATTATTACTATATGGGGCAGTGTGGGGAAAATTACTATATGGTGGCAGTGTGGGGGAAATTACTATATGGGGGCAGTGTGTGGGTAATTATTACTATATAAGGGCAGTGTGGGGAAAATTACTATGTGGGGGCAGTGTGGGGAAAATTACTATATGGGGCAGTGTGGGAGGAAATTACTATATGGGGCAGTGTGAGAGAAATTACTATATGGGGTAGTGTGGGGGGAAATTACTATATGGGGGCAGTGTGAGAGAAATTACTATATGGGGGCAGTGTGAGAGAAATTACTATATGGGGGCAGTGTGAGAGAAATTACTATATGGGGGCAGTGTGTGGGTAATTTTTACTATATGGGGGCAGTGTGGGGAAAATTACTATATGGGGGCAGTGTGTGGGTAATTATTTCTATATGGGGCAGTGTGGGGAAAATTACTATATTGGGGCAGTGTGGGCGGAAATTCCTATATGGGGGCAGTGTGGGGAAATAACTACCGGTATATGGGGGCAGTGTGTGGGAAATTACTAAATAAGGGCAGTGTGTGGTAAATTACTATATGGGGGCAGTGTGGGGGAAATTACTATATGGGGGCAGTGTGGGGGAATTTACTATATGGGGGCAGTGTGGGGGAAATTACTATATGGGGGCAGTATGGGGGAAATTACTATATGGGGCAGTGTGGGAGGAAATTACTATATGGGGGCATTGTGTGGGTAATTATTACTATATGGGGCAGTGTGGGGGGAAATTACTATATTGGGGCAGTGTGGGCGGAAATTCCTATATGGGGGCAGTGTGGGGGAAATAACTATATGGGGGCAGTGTGTGGGAAATTACTATATGGGGGCAGTGTGGGGGAAATTACTATATGTGGCAGTGTGGGGGAAATAACTATATGGAGCAGTGTGGGGAAAATTACTATATGGGGACATTGTGGGGGAAATTACTAAATGGGGGCAGTGTGGGAGAAATTACTATATGGGGGCAGTGTGAGGGAAATTACTATATGGGGGCAGTGTGGGGGAAATTACTATATGGGGGCAGTGTGGGGGAAATTACTATATGGGGCAGTGCGGGGGACATTACTATATTGGGCAATATGAAGGGAAAATACTATACGGGGGTAGTGTGGGGGCGTTGCTATTAGATGACATTATTTTTAGTGACACTATACAGGCATTATTACCTGGAGCACAATATAGGGTGTTGTTATTATTACTGGGGGCACTCTAGGGGACATTATAACTGCTGTAGACACTATAGGGATCTTTGGGGTCATTTATCAAACTGGTGTAAATTAGAACTGGCTTAGTTGCCCATAGCAACAGATTCCACCTTTTATTTTTGACAGCTCCTCTGAAAGGAGGAATCTGATTGGTTGCTGTGGGCAACTAAGCCAGTTCTAATTTACACCAGTTTGATAAATGACCCCAATTATGAGAAATCTAACGTGTCTGTGTAACAAACTCTGTGGAGACGAGATGCGGCTGAAAGAATTTGTCATGGCGGTCTGGGTCAGACGGAGGAGAAGAGTAAAGAGAAGATCTACATGACAGGAGTTGTCCCTGGATGTAACAGGTATGTGGTGCTGTATTCCCCTATATGTAGAGCTGGCTCACTACTGTGACCTGCGTCTCATCTTCTCCTCCAAGTCTTTTGTATCATAATCATATGTATTTTAAATTTGGCAACTGAAATTTTAATTTGTCACCTGCAGTCCTATGTAACAGCCCAGGTAACAGTGATAATATAGCTAAGAGGACAATGTAAAAAATATATAATAAATATAGGTAAAACCAGATAAAAAAAATAAAAAAATAAAATAAAAAATCCAACAAATTAGATCGGTAAGTGGATTTGTGTGGCCAAAGAAGAAATACTGAGCTGAAAGTATATTAAGAAGATAAATAAATAAATCTTACTTATTTTCTAGTAGGAATAATAGAGGAACGGTCACAAGGGTACAAAGTAGGACAAAAATAGCAGGAGATTATAAAATGATTACACTGATTTCATTAAGACCATTATGAATAAAGATTCGTCGTTATTAGGGGATTAGTGTAATATTACTTATTTTCTAGTAAGAATAATAGAGGAACGGTCACAAGGATACAAAGCAAGAAATAAACCTTACTAAATCTGCACATCTTTCAAGGCGATATTGCACATGAGGCGCTGTATGTTTTTTAGTATTGCAATTGGTGGCATGGTCCCTTAAAGGTGTTATCCCATCATACTGATCACTGTTAAATCTGTTAATGATTTGACAGTGATCATTTTTGTAAATATATTTGATTAACCAATTCCCACCGTTTAGAAGAAAATTCATCCCCACTTACCTCATTGTTGTCATTTGGTCTGCCCTGGTTACGGCCACCGCTCTTCTGCGGAATCCCGTGGCCGTGCTTGCGCAGAAGACTCCTTCCTTTCACCCAGTCGGGCCGCTCGCTTTCCTGAACGCGCACACTGCTGCGCATGCGCGATGGTGACTTCTTCCTGGCCAGAATAGTACAGAGCCGCGAACGCGCACGCCGGTTCTGTACTATACTGGCCAGGAATAAGTGACCATGGCGCATGCGCGGCAGCGTGCGCATTCAGTCCAGCGCGCGGCCCGACCGGGAGAAGACTTTAATCAAGATGAAGCCCGCCCCCAGCCAGAATCCAGGAAGTGAACGGCGCGCTGGCAGCAGGTAAGTATGAAACAGGGGATAACCCCTTTAATATGCCATTAATGTCTACAGTACGATGAGATCGCTTCTCGTAGATCTATGCTGTTTTATTAGAAACAAGAACTTCCCCTTAAAAAAAATATATGAGTTATATTTATATTATATACTGTAATATTTAATTTCTGTGTTCCATATGATTAATACTGTTATTTGGAAGGGTCACTTTTTATACATGACCATATGCATACTGTAGAGAAAAACAGGCTACAGAAGCAAGAAGCATGATCAATGACTTTATAGGGCACTTCGTTCACACATTTGAGGTGGTTTTGCATATTTATAATGCGTCCATTAATAAGGAATCTGCCGGTAGGAAATTGAACTATTAATCATTTCAAGAACTCCAGACGAATAGTAAAAACTTCAGATATAAAATGAAGCTAAGATTTCTTGGCGGTTATTAGCTCTGATTTTGCATTTCAGACTAAATATCCAGAAATAATTTTTTATTGTAACTACAAAAAAGAGTTTGATTCAATAAACATTACAAAAAGTTCATATATATATATATTTTTATATACCGTATATGGATATATTTTTAAGGAGTTCCTTATGCAGACAACACATTATCAAAAGGAAGCCACCGTGGCAATCAGCTGGCGCTCCTAGAAACTGTGCTGAGGTCATTGTGCAGGGATGTAGAGGAAGGGAGCTTTGGCCATCACCTAAGCCAGGCATGCTCAACCTGCGGCCCTCCAGCTGTTGTAAAACTAAAGGGCCTGAGCAAACGGCAGGAGTCACGCATGAGCTGCCAGTGGGTGACATCGAAGTTACACAGGGGAGTACTCCTATCCACTTGCATCATCAAGAAATCGTTGATGGCCTTTCTCTGTTGGTAAAGTCGGTCCAACACATGGAGGGTGGAATTCCAACGGGTGGAAACGTCACATATCAGCTTATGTTGGGGGATGCCGTTCTGCAGCTCAGGGAGGGTGAGCTTTGTGGTGAACTAGTGGCTGAAGTGCATGCAAAGCTTCCTGGACATTTTTAGGATGTCTTGCAGATGGTGGAAGACTTCAGGAACCGCTGGACAACTAGATTAAACACGTGTGCCATGCAGGGCGCATGGCTCATCCTTCCTTGACGCAACACCGACACAATGTTCTTCCCGTTGTCGGTCACCATAGTTCCGATTTTGAGTTGTCGGGGAGAAAGCCAGGATTCGATTTCTTGATGCCTCACATGGAGCAGTTGCTCCCCTGTGTGACTCCGTTCACCAAGGCAAGCCAGGTGCAGAACTGCATGACACCGCCGTGCCCTGCACATGTGGTATGCTTGAGGGGCATTGTGAATTGTCCCTGCAGTGGAGGCTGAGGACATGGTGGAGGATGAAGAGGCAGAGGCGGACATTGTCGCAGGACCAACGGCGTGACAACGTGGAGGAGGAAGCAGTGTTACCTGTCTTAAGTTGCTGGTGTGGCTGTGCAGGAACCACATTCACCCAGTGGGCCGTAAAGGACATGTATTATCATAAGTATGACCATAAGTATAGCTCCACACGTCGGCGCTGCCGTGCACTGGCAGACACCGACAGGCTCAAGGACTGGCCCACCTTCTGTTCTACATGTGTGTGCAGGGAAGGTACTGCCTTTTTCGCAAAGAAATGACAGCTTGGGACTCTCCACCTTGGCTTGGCACAAGCCATCAGTTCTTTCAAAGATGCAGAGTCCAAAGATGTGGAGCCTTGACTGGCTGAAACTGGGTGTGTGCCACTGGGTGATGTAGCGGTATGTGCGGTAGGCTGGAGCACCATATCGGAGCCACGGTTCTCCCAGGCCACTGTATGGCGAAGATGCATATGTTGACGCAGGGCCGTAGTGCCAACATTGGCACCCTGGCCACGCTTCACCTTCTGCCCACAGATGCGACATATGGCCACATTCACCTCCTCTGGCACTTTGAAAAAAAACTGCCACACTGCCACACCACTGATTGCTACCGCCGCTGCCTCTGTGAACCTCTGTACCACTACTTCCCGGAAGGTAGGCTGCTGCGAAGCAGGTGGTCTACCCCGGGCATGTTTGGCTCCCGACCTCCCACTGCTACCACTCTGCTAACTCCCAGCCATGCTACCACCTTGCTGGCTCCGCTGCTGCCTCACGGGCAAGCTGCCACCCTCTTCTCCTGATGAGGACGAAGCCCCTTCTGCACCCGGCTCCCAAGTGCGATCGGCTTCATCATCATCAAGTAGTGTCTGCACGTCACTGATGTCCTCCTCAATGGCCTCTGGGTCAGGAGCCTGACCACTCACAGCACAAGCTGCCGTGCCACTCTCCTCATCACTACTTGCCCGACAAGCGGAAGGAAGCAGCGGATGTCTCCTCCACATCTTGACTGGGCAGTAGCTGCTGACTGTCCTCTAGTAGCTGTTCCTGGAGCAGAGCCTACAGCATATACTACTTCTTAAGGTGAGGGAACAGAAAAGGACAGAGGCAGGTTGAGGACAGGTGAGGGCACAGGGCCTGCTACCGGGCCATGCCAACTAAGGGTTGTGTCTGACGAACCCACCGACTGTTGGCTGGGGGTGTCTGATGTCACTTGGGATGACGTGGATGACCGAGTTAACCAATCAAGAACCTTTGGGTTGCTGGTCAAGACACGACCGGTAGATGATACCAGGAGCTCAGGCCTCTTGCTGCGACTACTGCTGCCACGACCCCTTACTCTGCTGTGACCTCTGCTTGCGCCAGAAACATTCATGCCTCTGCCACTCCTCTGTGCATGGCCTGACACTTCTCTGCCTGACATACTTGTAGATGAACTAAGGAAATGAAACTGGCCACTAAATTATTTCTGCACAAATAACAGCAAACATGAACTGAGTATATATTTGTCGTATTGTACTGAAATAAGCCACTAAATAATTTCTGCATAAATACAAGCAAACATGACCTGCATATATATTTCTCATATTGGACTAAAATAGGCCACTAAACGATTTCAGAATAAATAACAGAAAAAGTTAACTTCGTATATTTTTTTACTGAAATATGGCAATAATAACACCAAATGTGAACTGCGTCTATTTTTCTCGTATTGTAGGGAAATATGACAATAAACGCTTTCAGCGCAAATAACACCAAATGTGAACTGGGTCTATTTTTTCCTATTGCAGTGAAATATCACAAGACACGCTTTTAGTGCAAATAACAGCAAATACAGTATGAACTTAGTCTATTTCTCTCTAGAAATAGGGCAATAAACACTTTTAGCGCAAATAACAACAAAAGTGACCTGCGTATATATTTCTCATATTGTATTGAAATAGGCCACTAAATGATATCAGCGCAGTTAACAGCAAAGGTGACCTGGGTATATATTTATCTTTTTCCACAGATAAAAGCCACTAAAGGCTTTTCAACATAGCACTTGCACCCCAATAACTAATTTATGAAAAGACAGAGCTGTATTATGAGACTATCTGGATCCCCAAGTAATGTTTCTGTGCACTTGTAAATCGCATTTTTTCACAATGAGGATTTTCCTATGACTCTTCCTAGCATCTGCACATGTCTCTCCCTGCCTGTGGAATGATTCCTCTCACTGTCCTTTCCCTGAACTAGTAAATCGCTTCTTTCCTTTCTTTTAACATTTAGTTTTTCTTTCACTCTCCCTAGCGCCTGCATACATGTCTGTCCCTTAACAAAGTACGATTGTGAATGGCAAGATTCAAAGATGGCCGCCGTATTTATAGGGCTGTGACAACATCGGGCTGGCTGGCTGCTGATTGGCTGCATGCATGGCATTATGGGTCATCCCACCTTCTCAGAGTTCCTTGCCCCATGTCCTCACACGTGTAGCCGCTAAAAGCCGCCATTGTAGCCGGCTAGTCGCCATGTTAGGAAAAATTGAGATTTGCTACCACGAAGTGCAAGGAAATTCGCATTCGTTCAGAATCGAATTTTTCCTGAAATTCTGAACGAATTCGACTTCGTCAGCTTTGTTTCGCTCATTTCTAGATTCAACCAATAATTCTTGGTTCAACCAATAATTCATTGTGTATGGAACCTCCAGGCCCTGCCTCTGATGGCTGTTGATGTGGGAGATAAGTATGGCCGATCCTTTTGTTTTTCCCTCTCCTCATTGACTACATATTCATGCTCAGCTGAGCTGAGTACACATACGGTATGTATGGGAAGATTGGATTGGAAAAAATAGCTGTCGGCCAAATACGTGTTCGGCTGACTGTGTGGGTCAGCTTTGCCTTTCATTGTAAAAAACACTCTCAGTGGTCCATGTGAATACCCCAAGACTTCAATATATTCTTGAATATAAATAATAACATAGAATATTTGAAAAAATACCAACAAATGTTTTTGAAAATATGTTGAACATTTCCCATTAAAGATAAAACTCTTGATGTCTGCTGCCACAACCAGGGGACGCTCACTCATTCAATTTATACAGCTACTATAGAAGTTGCAGTATTGGTTCACAGTGAACTCATGTCATAAGAATCAAGTTGTGTGGACTCACTGCATTGCAATAGATCTGGCTTGGAGCTAAACTGGGGAAAGAGTCTAAAGGGTCCCCTGATATTCAACCTTTAACCCTTATACATGAATCTGGTCTTTGCAGGGAAACCACACTCCACAACCGCTGGAGTAGTCTCTATTAGCAACAGCTTACATAACTCTGGATACCTGAAAGCGGGACAAGAGGGAAGTGCAGATGTTAGCCTGGCAGAGCTTGGGCAACATAGAAAACAGGGCAGGCACTGGACATGTAGATGAAATGGGGAGGCAGTGGACAGGTAGGAAGAACACCCTAGCATGTTACAGAAACAATAAGGAGCCTATTATTCAGGCCCTGAGTAAAGCATGAGGGTTCCTTAAATAGCCTAGGTTAGAAGGGAAAAAGGCTGAGACAGAAACGTCTTGGGGCATGCTGGCTATTCTAGAAGGATCTATTCTAGGATCAAGGCACACTAGAAGACCAAGAAGGATGCAGTAAGATTGCTAGGCAGAGCCTCGGTAATGTCAAAGAGAGCAGTGGGAGGTGTGAATTGGATGCCATCCTAACATTCTAGAGCTGTGTCATGAAACTGGAAAATTAGCTGGGTACCAGACCCTCTCCCATCAAAAACTCCACCCAGACCACCTTTTTCCATATGCATGTTTGGACATCATAGACAAAGACCAGAGTAGAGAGTCACTGCAAAGACTCACAAATTTGCCCACACTCGCAGTCTTAATGTGATATTATTATACATGGTCCACCAATACTATGACGTAATACTAAATTTCCCCTGCAGGGACTGCTGCAATGGAAATGAGCCCTCAGTAATAACAGCTGAACACAGAAAATTGGACCCATGATGATCAGTGGCTATTAATATGACACATGGACGGGGTTGTCCTTTTGGGACAACACCTTTAAGGGCTCCTTTAACACAGTATCTACTGCAAGGGCAATTATCCAAACCACAGTAGGTTTTTTTTTAGGACTGTTCCAATAACATTTTTTTAATCTCTATCATTTCTTACTGCAGCTCATATTATGTAGACCTTTTGTTTTCATTGATGTTTTAAGATCTATTACTGGAATTTCAACCAACCGATCCATTCAGATTTAAATGAATGGAAACATAAAAGACCTACAGCTTATAGATATAATTTGATTTATTTCTTAAAAATGTAATGTATTCAACTACCTTGAAAGATATTGCTACTAATGTTTTCATTTTGAAAAAGTAAAAGCAAAGTTGTTCAATTTAAAGAGAAAATATCAAGTACTTTCAAAATCTTTTAGACAAAGATGTTTTTTAAGGTAAATGTCCCTGAAGAGAAAGAATTATAATTGCCTAGAAAATGACAGACATAAGATCTGTTCCTTAGTTTGACCATAACAGTGATGTAAAACTTCACCCTCAATGACCCGGCAGAGTCCATCACATAGAAAATTGACTTTGTATCTTGTCGTTAATAAAATAAAATTGAGTAGACTATTCGGGTGAGTGTAAAGTTCTTTTCCAAAAAGTCTCCAACGATTCCTGTAAATATTGAACTGTATTTGATATTCTGATCACACATTGATAATCTATCCTGACAGAAAAACATTTAAAACTGTTGTCTAGTTTAGAAATATTTTTGGAAAACCTTCAGTAAATTTTCCAAATTTCTACACTACGAGCACTACGATCAACTCAGGAATATTTTTTCTTTTTAATGGAAGCTGTGGGTCTGAAATCTTTTCCCCTAATGATCTTCTGGAATACTCAAGGAAGGCCGTATCCCTCCATATATGACTTCTACAGCAATTACTGTCTGGGTCCACTGTGCATTTAGGCTCCTAGAGGGGAGTCAAGAGCAGGGGCCTAATAGGACACGTGGGCAGAGGTTCATGAACTTCATGTGACAATATCTTCAGCACATTAGGTGCCTCATTTAAAGGGATTGTGTCATCAGAAATTGACCTGTTGTTAAAGTTAAGTTTTTAAGTTAAAGGGGTTGTCTAGGATAAAAAAAATATATGACTATCGCATCAGATTGTGTGCGTTATTGCAGCTCTATCCCATTGACTCCAGTAAAGATGAGCTGCAGTACCAGACACAACCCATGGACAGGAATGGTGCTGTTTTTAGATGAAAGCAGTCATGTTTTTCTAGTCCTGGGAAACTACTTTTAACATATATAGATATGCTTTACAGCAGTCGCATGGTTCATAGACACAGTAGGCTGGAGATGACCTCGCTAGCATCTATAGGAGAGTTTTCTAGGCATACTCTGCGACCTGTGAAGAGGTCAGACGGGAGTAGATAATCTGTGATATCACCTATTGTGAATGGTGGATTCTGTGTTATCTATATAGAGGTGTTATTTTTATTGTAATAATACTTGTGCTGATAATGAAATGACTGATAAAAAGTTATCTCTACCAAATAGAAAGTCCCAACATAATATTAGACTTAGTGGCCAGTGCAAAAATTGCCACTAAAAATTCAAAAATAAATAAAAAATGTTTTATATTAACCCCTTAAGGACACGGCCCTATTTCACCTTAAGGACAAGGCCATTTTTTGCAAATCTGACCAGTGTCACTTTATATGGTGATAACTTTAAAACACTTTTACTTATCCAGGCCATTCTGAGATTGTTTTTTCATCACATATTGTACTTCATGACACTGGTAACATTTTGTCAAAAAAGTTCATTTTTTTGTATAAAAAATACTAAGTTTTCAAGTTTCAATTTCTCCACTTCTATAATAAATAGTAATACCTCCAAAAATAGGTATTACTTTACATTCCCCAAATGTCTATTTCATGTTTGGATCATTTTTGGAATGCCATTTTATTTTATAGGGACGTTACAAGGCTTAAAAGTTTAGAAGCAAATCTTGAAAATTTTCAGAAAATTTCAAAAACCCACTTTTTAAAAGGACCAGTTCAGGTCTGAAGTCACTTTGTGAGGCTTACATAAAAGAAACCACCCAAAAATGACCCCATTCTAGAAACTGCACCCCTCAAGGTATTCAAAGCTGATTTACAAACCTTGTTAACCCTTTAGGTGTTCCGCAAGAGTTCATGGCAAATGGAGATAAAATTTCAGAATTTAGATTTTTGGGCAAATTTTCCATTTGAATCCATTTTTACCCAGGAACAAAGCAAGGTTAACAGCCAAACCCACTATTTATTGCCCTGATTCTGTAGTTTTCAGAAACACCCCATATGTGGTTGTAAACTGCTATTTGGCCAAACAGCGGGGCATAGAAGGAAGGGAACGCCATATGGGTTTTGGAAGGCAGATTTTGCTGGACTGGTTTCTAGACACCATGTCCCATTTGAAGCCCCCTGATACACCTCTAGAGTAGAAACTCCAAAAAAGTGACCCCATTTTGGAAACTACTGGATAAGGTGGCAGTTTTGGTGGTATTATTTTTAGGGTACATATGATTTTTGGTTGCTCTATAATACATTTTTTTGAGACAAGGTAATAACAAATAGAAATTCTGAAATTTCATCTCCATTTGCCATAAACTCGTGAGGAACACCTAAAGGGTTAACAAAGTTTATAAAATCAGTTTTAAATACCTTGAGGGGTGTAGTTTCTTATATGTGGTCACTTTTATGTAGTTTCTACTCTAGGGGAGCATCAGGGGGGCTTCAAATGGGACATGGTGTCAAAAAACCAGTCCGGCAAAATCTGCCTTCCAAAAACCATATGGCGTTCCCTTCATTCTATGCACTTTTTTGGGAGGTGAGGTAGGCAAAATTTCAATTTTGTCATAGTTTTTTTTTTTTTTTATGACGTTCACTGTGCGGGGAAAGTAACAAACCCATTTTATAGATCAGTTCGTTACGGGCGCCGTGATATATAACATGTGTAGTGTATTTTATTTTTTAATTTTTATTAGTGATAAATGTGTTTTTGTTTTTTTACCTTTTTTCACTTTTTTTACATAATTTTTTTTACCCAGATCCACTTGGTTCTTGAAGATCCAGTGGATCTGGTGTCTGTATAATACAATACAGTACATTATATAATGTACTGTACTGTATTTTTTACTTGACACTTAGTCTGATCAGACGTTTGCCTTTAGCAGAAGTCTGATCATAGTTCTGTTACCATGGCAAAGCAGGACGCCTTTGAAAGTGTCCTGTTGCCTTGGTTACCCTCCTCTGCTGCTATAACAGAGCAGCGGAGGATGGGGAGGGAAGCTGGGGACTAGAGCTAGGGGGGCTGCACCAGGCACAGCAGCCCCCCACAGCAGCTCCCTCCCTCTTAACCCCTTCCATACAGCGGTCCCCCACGGATGTCAGCCGTTACAAGCAGAGTGTCAGTGTAAGCTCAGCATCCTGAAAATGAGCGGGGGAACGGGCAGAGGATTGCTAGGGATGTTGCTAAGCTCTGACAAAGACATTGCAGCCTTCTCATTGGCCCACAAGCAAGAATCAGTAGTGCTGATGAAAAAAAAATCTAGAATATTCGCAATTACAAAGATATAGCACTATATCTTAGATCTTCGCAAATTCTTGAAGTGCCGATATCCGTGATGAAAATTCGCAATTAGAATATTCGCGATCAACACTAGTTAAAAAAATCCTATATTATTACTGTATGACTCCATACAACTTCCAGTATTCAGTTTACTCTTGATAGACAAATGCTTCATATTTTGCTTTTTTTTTTCAAATACCAATTTATATTTTTTTCTGCTTTTAGTCAAATGGCTTTTATAGAGGATAATCTACATGAAAATAGGCAAAACTCCTTTGTAAATACTCAGCAGTTTTTTTTTCTTCTTTGAAAGAAAATAGCTCACATTTAATAATTTGCTAACTGAAAACAGTCATTATTCCCTTGAAGAAAGCGTCAGCAAATTGAAGACTTTTGTGCAATCTTGCATAAAAGGCAGAAGTGATAATCACTTTAGAGAACACGCTAGTGCTTTGAAAAAGGTGAAACTTTCGAATGCGATTTTGTTTAAAACACCGCACTGTGCTTCAAGGAGTTTCACTTCATATTCACGGAGCAGCGGGTAAACATCATAAGGATGATCGATGTCTGTGTTCAGGGCATTTTTCTTATACTCCAGAGACACTAATATTGCCATTGAGGGCAGCAAAATTTCATTTTGTGCCTATGGGGAGTTCTCGTATGAAGTGTAAACTTGCAATTTCAGATTTTATAAAATAACTTAAAAGTGGCATCTGGGAGGTTATAACTAGACCATATTGTTAATAAATGCACAGCTATAACACTTAGAAATGATACAATGCTTACAGTATACAATTACCAAGGCTTTAGAAGCAGTAGCTCGGGCTGTTAAATGCTGTCACTACCCTGGTATCAGGAAGAGCGAGAATGTTGAGTAGACTACACAATGTTTGTGCAAGCGCATAGTGCCTAAAGCGGTTGTCCAGTTTCAGGTTTTTGATGACCTATCCTCAGGATAGGTCATCAATATCAGATTAATGGGGGTCCAACTGGCAGAACCCCTGTCGATCAGCTGTTTGAATGGGTCACAGCCCTTGTGTGAAGGCTCCCTTCACTTCAATATTTAGCATAGTTTTTTCCAATGTTCTATTGCTCTCATTTCACATTCACAGGGGTCCGCAGTGGAGTAGCAGTCTGCTCACCTCGAG
This sequence comes from Bufotes viridis, assembly GCA_033119425.1. Classification (NCBI taxonomy): domain Eukaryota; kingdom Metazoa; phylum Chordata; class Amphibia; order Anura; family Bufonidae; genus Bufotes; species Bufotes viridis. Next base: position 132,243,010 of record CM065595.1, on the reverse strand, counting down.
GCCTCCATTCAGCTCTACCCTGCCACCCTTTGCATGTCCACCTTTTCCCTTATTCTTGCTGTACTCCTCTACGTTTTCCCATATGGCATCATCCTTGGCTTTCTTGATGGGACCTCTGTTGCAGTCTTGCGCACGCTGACTTGCAGCAGTATACACAGATTCTCCAACCAATGCTCAACTGCCCAAGGATTTACCAGGCTCTTTCCTCCTATAACTTGTGCCTGAGTAATAAGGTCTTTTAAGTGCCAGTAGCCACGAAGGTACATTTATGTCATCATCTTACTTTGTCTACCTGCTTGCCAGCTGTCCTGACTTGCTGCCTGGCTACCATAGTGCCAGAACACTGCCTGCCCCAATCTGTCTACTGTTGTGTATGAACTTTACCTACCTCAACTTCTGCTTTACTACATCTCCTGCCTGCTAATCTCTTGCCTGCTGAACTACATCCTGTTGTCATCTGAACGGTTATCAGGTCAGCTGTTGCGAATGGAGACTGCTCCCAAGATTAGTGACTTGGGGTTTCCCAAAGCAAAGTTCAGGTCCCTGTATAAAGGTTAAAGGCTTAATGGTGGGTAATGCCTTTGCCTCTGCTCCTGAGTTTAGCCATAAGCCAAACTCTTTGCATCCCAGTGGGTCAAAATCATCTCCAGTAAGGTGGGTGACAAGTGGTAGCTGTGACATGGGAGGTTGGAGAGGTTTGGTGAGATCCCTTCATTGTAGAACAGTTTGATTTGTTTGTGTGACTTCTAATGAAATGGAGAAAATACTGTACATGATTTCCTGACCTATGTAGATTAAAAATGTGTTCAATGGGGTGCATACACTTTAAATCTGAACTCCTCTCAAAACATCACCTTTCAAATGCTACTTAAGTTTACTCCAATATTCCATTGACCTCATGTCAGATTCACAGTGGTCACTGAAACGTGGGGAGTTTGTGGGGTTTGGTGAGGTCCTCACATTGTAGAACTCTTTTACAGTACTTATTCCTATGTCTGCTAGTCAAGCTAACACAAGCACTAGTGATTTCCTTCCCATTTGGGATTTAAGGCCCCTTCTAAGGCTCAATAGATCAAAAATGTCTCCAACTCTGCATGTGAGTCAATAATTGGAGGTAGTATGTCTTACTTATCCCAATTTGGAAATTCATGGTGATTTACTCTGATCTCTTCCACCCATATAATCATCTTGACGAATGGCAAATGGCTATTTTTTTCTAACCTACAAAAAAATTTAGTTGAGAGGGTTCTAATAATCATCGATTTCCATGCAAAAGTAAGATTCTTTTTTTTTTTAGCAGAATTCCTCTTCAATGGTACATCCACTGGAGGAGTAAATTCAGCAGGTTTCCTTCCACTGATTTATGTGCATTTCATCATCATTTTAAGATATCTCATCCACATGCTCTAAAAGAGTAAATTGTCCTTGGTGCAGATATGAAATCTGTAGCATGTCAATTTATACTGTGGATATCTTCCTATGAAATGCATAGGGGAAATCTGCTGCAATTCCACAGTAAAATCCAAATACAATACATATGTAGTGGATTTTGCTGCCTGTGTGTACATGTACTAACCATAGTTACAAGTATATCTTTTATAGTGTTTCTGCTCGCATCATGATAAGGCAAACAGAACCGAAAAACCTTGGCACAACTTCTGCATAAAGTCTTGTCCTTTTGGTTGATATAAAATACAGTTATTGAGTGATCAATCAAACAAAGCTGAAGAAAGATTTATATACAGATGTTGTAAAAGCTCCATTTTATCACTACATAAAAGTCCATAATCCATTATCATAAAATCTTTTATTTCATTCTCATGCATTTAGTTCTAAATTAAGTTAGATCACATATCATCATCTGTGTAACTCTTCCATTTTCTAAGCCTTTTTAGTTAAGTTTAAATCATCCTAAAAATCATGTCCTTGACCTAACTGTAAATTAAACCAGAACTGCTTTTAAGTATTATGCACCTACAGTATGTTCAATTAAAATATGAGCACATGACTTCATTTTAATTTCATTTTAACGGGGTTGTCGGGTTTTGAAACTATCAGATACCCTATTGAGTTAATGGAGAGGGGTAGGCAAACATAGGCAACTGCCTAGGAGGCCACCATGCTGGCCACCACTCATTAGTACAGGAGGCCCAGGGAACAGTCACGCTGTGCCATACTGGTGTTTTCTTATGTGGTAGAGGGGGCTGCAAATTTTTAGCAAAGGCTGGGTTTCCCATCCATTTAACGTATACAAAAAACATACGTTAAACGGATGTCTCAGACTGAAACCATACAGTGACATCCGTTCACCATAGAGTTCCATTGTAAAAAAAAATATATATATATACATACGTTTTTTTACCGGACTGTGCACGATACAAGTACTCGGTGTACTGCGTTTTTGTACCCTCTTTTTCTAATGTATATGTCAAATGGAGGCATTGAACCCACCCTAGGAGCTCATTCAGATGGTCGTATGTTTGGTGCCGCACCTGTTCCACAATTTTGCGGAACATATGCGAACCCATTCTTTTCAATGGGGCTGCAAAAGTGCTGTCCGCATCCGTAGTTCCATTCCACGGCCCCATAAAAATGTTGCGGACAAGAATAGGCATTTTTTTATAATAGCGCCGGCTGTGTGCGTTCCGCAATTTCTGCACCGCAAAACGCTATGGCCGTCTTCAGTAGAAATTGTCATCACATTCTGGGCCAAAGAGAAACCTAAATTAGGTTCCTAAAAAGACTAAATTGATGAGACTTGAAAAAGGTTACCATGACCGAAACGTCGTCATTCATCTGAGAAACAATATTTGAAACAATGATTTATCTTTATGTTTGCTGAGACAATGGAAAATCATATATAAATATTTTTGGGAGAATTAAAAAGTTTAATATTGATTAAATTTGCGTGTGCACTGATTCTATCGAATATCCAGACAGGGTCGATGAACCTTTTTCAAGTGACACCGCAGTGATCCATGGCGTGCTTTTCCAATATATCTTCATATCGGTAGGTTATGTCATCATTGTAAGATAGAAGAAGATACCAGAGGAAGGATCTGAGCCTATCTCCCCAAAAGGGCCCTTGACATGAATAGAGGTCCGCTAAACATGTGAGACCAGGGCTGGGACAAGGTCCACCACCAACAGAGGCTGAGCTGCCCAAGTGCGCCCCCCCCCCCCCCAACTTGTGGAGTCTTTACTAAATACTGTTGTAATCACACATAAATATGCACAGTTTAATGTATCAATTAATGACGCACTGTTATGGAGGATCTGTGGGTGACACTGTTATGGGGGATCTGTGGATGACACTGTTATGGAGGATCTGTGGATGACACTGTTATGGGGGGGATCTGTGGATGACACTGTTATGGGGGATCTGTGGAGGACACTGTTATGGGGGGATCTATGGATTACACTGTTATGGAGGATCTGTGGATAGCACAATGTTATGGGGGGTCTGTGGATTGCACTGTTATGGGGGGATCTGTGGATTGCAAAATGTTATGGGGGATCTGTGGATGACAGTGTTATGGGGGATCTGTGGATGACACACTGTTATGGGGGATCTGTGGATGACACACTGTTATGGGGGATCTGTGGATGACAATGTTATGGGAGATCTGTGGATGACGCACTGTTATGGGGGATCTGTGGATGACACACTGTTATGGGGGATCTGTGGATGACACACTGTTATGGGGGATCTGTGGATGACACTGGTATGGGGGATCTGTGGATGACCCACTGTTATGGGGGATCTGTGGATGACACTGTTATGGGGGATCTGTGGATGACTCAATGTTATGGGGGATCTGTGGATGACCCACTGTTATGGGGGATCTGTGGATGACAGTGCTATGGGGGATCTGTGGATGACGCACTGTTATGGGGGATCTGTGGATGACACACTGTTATGGGGGATCTCTGGATGACACTGTTATGGGGGATCTGTGGATGGCACTGTTATGGGGGATCTGTGGATGACGCACTGTTATGGGGGATCTGTGGATGACGCACTGTTATGGGGGATCTGTGGATGGCACTGTTATGGATTGTGACTCACAATGGATATTGGGGCAGCAAATTACAAGGAAGGCGGAGGTGGGGATGATTGATAACATACATATCTAAATGGCTGGGGGTGAGGGCTTGACTTGAGCCATCTATGGGGGATCTGTGGATTGCACAATGTTATGGGGATCTGTGGATGACACTGTTATGGGGGATCTGTGGATGACACACTGTTATGGGGGATCTGTGGATGACACACTGTTATGGGGGATCTGTGGATGACACACTGTTATGGGGGATCTGTGGATGACGCACTGTTATGGGGATCTGTGGATGACACACTGTTATGGGGGATCTGTGGATGACACACTGTTATGGGGGATCTGTGGATGACACTGTTATGGGGGATCTGTGGATGACCCACTGTTATGGGGGATCTGTGGATGACACTGTTATGGGGGATCTGTGGATGACTCAATGTTATGGGGGATCTGTGGATGACCCACTGTTATGGGGGATCTGTGGATGACACACTGTTATGGGGGATCTCTGGATGACACTGTTATGGGGGGATCTGTGGATGGCACTGTTATGGGGGATCTGTGGATGACGATTGTTATGGGGGATCTGTGGATGACGATTGTTATGGGGGATCTGTGGATGGCACTGTTATGGATTGTGACTCACAATGGATATTAGAGCCAGCAAATTACAAGGAAGGCGGGGTGGGGATGATTGATAACATACATATCTAAATGGCTGGGGGTGAGGGCTTGACTTGAGCCATCTACTGATCAGAGCATTAGAATAGCAGGAATAAATAACATCTAAATGTCTGGTGGGGTAGATGGGGGTAGGACAAGGGCTGATGGGGAAGGGGACTGGGTTAGATAATCTATACTGACATACATTTGACACACACATATATACTGACATACATATGACACACATACATACTGACATACATATGACACACACATATATACTGACATACATATGACACACACATACATACTGACATACATATGACACACACATATATACTGACATACAAATGACACACATATATACATATGACGCACACATATATACAGACATACATATGACACACACATACATACTGACATACATATGACACACACATACATACTGACATACAAATGACACACATATATATCATATGACACACACATATATACAGACATACATATGACACACACATACATACTGACATACATATGACACACACATACTATACTGACATACATATGACACACACATACATACTGACATACATATGACACACATACATACTGACATACATATGACACACACATACATACTGACATACATATGACACACACATACATACTGACATACATATGACACACACATATATACTGACATACATATGACACACACATATACATACTGACATACATATGACACACACATATAATACATATGACACACACATATATACAGACATACATATGACACACACATACATACTGACATACATATGACACACACACATATATACTGACATATGCCATGGAACATAATAGCTATTAGTAACCGGAACAGAGGAAGGGGCCGTACTCCCTGACGAAGGAGCCCGCTTTGGCTCGGAAACGCGTTGGAGGTCTTCAGTCCTTCCTAAGCTTCCGTACTAGCAGTGACGTCACTAGCTTCCAACCATCTCCCAGCAACGCCCTGCTCCTCGCGTGTGTGCGCGCCGCCGGCCGGGCGCCGCCACGCTAGAAGGTTGAGCCTTTACCTTCACATCAAGGAGGACCCGGTACAGAACAAACGGACAAAAACATAAAGTCTTGAACTGAACAATTTGAAAGGTACTGAACAATTGAGAATACAGTGGATAATTATCTCTGTACAGGTTGATCAATATATGAGAATACAGAACTAGGTATTTGTAGCCCTACAAGCATTTACCTTTGATATGTGAATAGGTCTACGGTTACTATTTATTTATCTTTACCTCCTTTTTTACACATATAAGATAAGTAATCTGTCTAAACCAGCGCGGACGTCGTAGCCTTTTTCTATGGGCTTCTTTCTATCCTCAGGATAGGTCTTTAATATCAGATTAATGGGGGTCCAACTGGCAGAACCCCTGTCGATCAGCTGTTTGAATGGGTCACAGCCCTTGTGTGAAGGCTCCCTTCACTTCAATATTTAGCATAGTTTTTTCCAATGTTCTATTGCTCTCATTTCACATTCACAGGGGTCCGCAGTGGAGTAGCAGTCTGCTCACCTCGAGGCCTCCATTCAGCTCTACCCTGCCACCCTTTGCATGTCCACCTTTTCCCTTATTCTTGCTGTACTCCTCTGGGTTTTCCCATATGGCATCATCCTTGCCACCAAGGCTTTCTTGCTGGGACCTCTGTTGCAGTCTTGCGCACGCTGACTTGCAGCAGTATACACAGATTCTCCAACCAATGCTCAACTGGCCAAGGATTTACCAGGCTCTTTCCTCCTATAACTTGTGCCTGAGTAATAAGGTCTTTTAAGTGCCAGTAGCCACGAAGGTACATTTATGTCATCATCTTACTTTGTCTACCTGCTTGCCAGCTGTCCTGACTTGCTGCCTGGCTACCATAGTGCCAGAACACTGCCTGCCCCAATCTGTCTACTGTTGTGTATGAACTTTACCTACCTCAACTTCTGCTTTACTACATCTCCTGCCTGCTAATCTCTTGCCTGCTGAACTACATCCTGTTGTCATCTGAACGGTTATCAGGTCAGCTGTTGCGAATGGAGACTGCTCCCAAGATTAGTGACTTGGGGTTTCCCAAAGCAAAGTTCAGGTCCCTGTATAAAGGTTAAAGGCTTAATGGTGGGTAATGCCTTTGCCTCTGCTCCTGAGTTTAGCCATAAGCCAAACTCTTTGCATCCCAGTGGGTCAAAATCATCTCCAGTAAGGTGGGTGACAAGTGGTAGCTGTGACATGGGAGGTTGGAGAGGTTTGGTGAGATCCCTTCATTGTAGAACAGTTTGATTTGTTTGTGTGACTTCTAATGAAATGGAGAAAATACTGTACATGATTTCCTGACCTATGTAGATTAAAAATGTGTTCAATGGGGTGCATACACTTTAAATCTGAACTCCTCTCAAAACATCACCTTTCAAATGCTACTTAAGTTTACTCCAATATTCCATTGACCTCATGTCAGATTCACAGTGGTCACTGAAACGTGGGGAGTTTGTGGGGTTTGGTGAGGTCCTCACATTGTAGAACTCTTTTACAGTACTTATTCCTATGTCTGCTAGTCAAGCTAACACAAGCACTAGTGATTTCCTTCCCATTTGGGATTTAAGGCCCCTTCTAAGGCTCAATAGATCAAAAATGTCTCCAACTCTGCATGTGAGTCAATAATTGGAGGTAGTATGTCTTACTTATCCCAATTTGGAAATTCATGGTGATTTACTCTGATCTCTTCCACCCATATAATCATCTTGACGAATGGCAAATGGCTATTTTTTTCTAACCTACAAAAAAATTTAGTTGAGAGGGTTCTAATAATCATCGATTTCCATGCAAAAGTAAGATTCTTTTTTTTTTTTAGCAGAATTCCTCTTCAATGGTACATCCACTGGAGGAGTAAATTCAGCAGGTTTCCTTCCACTGATTTATGTGCATTTCATCATCATTTTAAGATATCTCATCCACATGCTCTAAAAGAGTAAATTGTCCTTGGTGCAGATATGAAATCTGTAGCATGTCAATTTATACTGTGGATATCGTCCTATGAAATGCATAGGGGGAAATCTGCTGCAATTCCACAGTAAAATCCAAATACAATACATATGTAGTGGATTTTGCTGCCTGTGTGTACATGTACTAACCATAGTTACAAGTATATCTTTTATAGTGTTTCTATCATGATAAGGCAAACAGAAACGAAAAACCTTGGCACAACTTCTGCATAAAGTCTTGTCCTTTTTGGTTGATATAAAATAAAGTTATTGAGTGATCAATCAAACAGAGCTGAAGAAAGATTTATATACAGATGTTGTAAAAGCTCCATTTTATCACTACATAAAAGTCCATAATCCATTATCATAAAATCTTTTATTTCATTCTCATGCATTTAGTTCTAAATTAAGTTAGATCACATATCATCATCTGTGTAACTCTTCCATTTTCTAAGCCTTTTTAGTTAAGTTTAAATCATCCTAAAAATCATGTCCTTGACCTAACTGTAAATTAAACCAGAACTGCTTTTAAGTATTATGCACCTACAGTATGTTCAATTAAAATATGAGCACATGACTACATTTTCATTTCATTTTAACGGGGTTGTCGGGTTTTGAAACTATCAGATACCCTATTGAGTTAATAGGGAGAGGTAGGCAAACATAGGCAACTGCCTAGGAGGCCACCATGCTGGAGGTGAGAAGGGACACAATTTTTTTTTAGGGAAAAATTAATTTCTTAACTCAATCTGTTCAATTGAGAAAAACTCATTAGTACAGGAGGCCCAGGGAACAGTCACGGTGTGCCATACTGGTGTTTTCTTATGTGGTAGAGGGGGCTGCAAATTTTTAGCAAAGGCTGGGTTTCCCATCCATTTAACGTATACAAAAAACATACGTTAAACAGATGTCTCAGACTGAAACCATACAGTGACATCCGTTCACCATAGAGTTCCATTGTAAAAAAAAATATATATATATATACATACGTTTTTTTACCGGGCTGTGCACGATACAAGTACTCGGTGTACTGTGTTTTTGTACCCTCTTTTTCTAATGTATATGTCAAATGGAGGCATTGAACCCACCCTAGGAGCTCATTCAGACGGTCGTATGTTTGGTGCCGCACCTGTTCCACAATTTTGCGGAACATATGCGAACCCATTCTTTTCAATGGGGCTGCAAAAGTGCTCTCCGCATCCGTAGTTCCATTCCACGGCCCCATAAAAATGTTGCGGACAAGAATAGGCATTTTTTTATAATAGCGCCGGCTGTGTGCGTTCCGCAATTTGTGCACCGCAAAACACTATGGCCGTCTTCAGTAGAAATTGTCATCACATTCTGGGCCAAAGAGAAACCTAAATTAGGTTCCTAAAAAGACTAAATTGATGAGACTTGAAAAAGGTTACCATGACCGAAACGTCGTCATTCGTCTTAGAAACAATATTTGAAACAATGATTTATCTTTATGTTTGCTGAGACAATGGAAAATCATGTATAAATATTTTTGGGAGAATTAAAAAGTTTAATATTGATTAAATTTGCGTGTGCACTGATTCTATCGAATATCCAGACAGGGTCGATTAACCTTTTTCAAGTGACACCGCAGTGATCCATGGCGTGCTTTTCCAATATATCTTCATATCGGTAGGTTATGTCATCATTGTAAGATAGAAGAAGATACCAGAGGAAGGATCTGAGCCTATCTCCTCAAAAGGGCCCTTGACATGAATAGAGGTCCGCTGCACATGTGAGACCACCCTCTGTTCACCTCTATAGAGGTTCCCAAAATGGCCAATTGCTCGGCTATTTCCAGCAGTCCCATAGCAGTGAATGGAAAGGTGGCTGCAGATGCATGATGCGCTCTCCATTAACTTCTCGTTCGGCTATTTTTGGATATCCCATGTGACGGAGCGAGGTGTGCTTTCCTTCACTTCGGGGGTGCGTTCTGGAGATAGGAGCGAGTCCCAGATGTGGGACCTATACCTATCTGACAGGCATATCCCAAATGGGCCAATCCCTTTATCTCTCCAATAAGATTTTTAAAATGGCTTTTGTAGAGCAGACAACATAATTCTGACAGATTTTCTAACTTCCTATAACCCGTTTCATACATGACCTCTGATATCTTTCCTGCAGCTGACACTTTATCTATGATAGCTTCTCTTCGAGCAGGGGACTGATATGGTCCTTATACATACGGCATGCTCTTCTGTGCAGCTGTTTATTCAGATAAGTGAGATGCTGAATAGTGACACAGCGTCTAGGATGTTCCTGTCTCCGGGGCAGGCTTCTTTCATCTACCTTTTGTTTCAGTCATGAACGTTATTTCTTTCTTTTGATCAGGGAGATGTTGTTAAATAAATCAGAAAGCGTGAAATGTTTCAATAGGATAAGCTGAGCTTCTATCTCATGACATTAAAATGTGCAAATTATTAACCTTCGAGCTGAAAGAGAAGAATGGGTCACTGTAAAGTCATTTTTTATTCTGACTCTATCACAAAATTCCTTAAAGGGGTTATTCCAGAAAAAAATGTTATTATGCAATAAATATGGCATTTTAACTTATTATTAAGTATTATTGCTATACACATGCAATAAAATTATTGTCCGGTTTTTACGTACATTGCATGTTCTTCCTTGGTATTGCCCTGCTACTATTTATCTTCCCGATCCACCTTCTTCTGCATTTAGTGGTGGACAAACATGCTCAATAGCTTCCCTTCTCTCTTTCCCCAGGGCTGGTGTAGTGATCTTATATTAAAGCAGCTCAGATATCTTTAGCGGCGTAGCTAGAGGCTAAAGTGCCTATTATAAATACCCCCTAAAATTGTGAGCCAGTACAAAAAATACCCCCTTATTATGTGCACCAGTACCAAAAAATTTTTTATAATGTGTCAGGGGCGTACATAAAAATCATTGGGCCCTATAGCAAAAATTTGAATTGGGCCCCCTAACCCCACCCACTACCACCTGTGGCCCATTCCACTACTAATTAAACCGTTAGGGATAAATAACTAAAAAAGTAACTAAAAAATAATATTTTCCCCTAAGGTTTTGCTCTGGAAATGATTAACTTATATTTAAGTAGACATGGTTCCATGCGTATGTAGCCTACTACTGACAATATAAAGCCTTAAAGGGGTATTCTCGTTTCAAACTATTCCCTATCCACAGGATGTGTACACTGCTCAGATATCTCCGGAATTCCCATAGAAATTAATAGAACGGCCGTGCACATGTTCATTTCAGGGGGTACATTCTCGTGGATAGGGGATAACTTAAAAAAGAACCTGAATAACCCTTTAAAGCAGGGATGTCCAACCTGCAGCCGCCCAGCTACTGCAAAACTACAACTTCCTTCATGTAACAGCTGTAGGAACGCAGGTTGGACATCCCTAACTTAAAGTACACGTAAACTAAATGAAGTTCATTAGAACCTATTATAAGTGTCATAAGATGACTTTTGTACAGATTTCACTAGGGCTGCAGCACACATCACTGCTCCTGCCTCTCTGCTAAAGCCTGCCATAGTGGGCACAGGCAGGAAGAGTGATTTATATGCGAGCAGAAGGAGCGCAGGGCAGGAGCTCGCATAGCATCGACCACTATGCACAGCACCCCCCCCCCATGAACTCTTCTTAATGCTAATGCAACAGAGTTCAATGGGGGGGGGGGTTGGCGCGCTGCTGGGGCATCGTCTATATAAGCTTCAACAGCAAGCAGCAGTTCTCTATATGATAAAATTATGTAGAGGGCAGTCTTCCCCCCTTCCCCTTGAACTCTGCTTGCTGCTGCCCCCTCATACTAACACTCCCCCCCCCCCCTTCCCCATTAACTTTTTTTTTTACTTTTGACAGTGCACAGCTGCACACTACTTACATTGTCCGTAGCTGTGCAGGGCACGCTCTCTGGAGACATTACCTGTCTACTGAGCTAGGCTAGCCAATCAGCAGCAGGCTATTAATGCTGCTAAATGCTGATTGGCCAGTTCAACACCCAGCAGACAGACAGAGGAAAGCGCATTGGCATAGGCTGGCTAGGGACTGTCTGTCAGGTGCCGGCAGGAAGATTGATAAAATATGTAAGGGGAGGGGGCCCTGAGCACAAGGAAAGCAGGGCCCATCAGAGCCCCAGATAGGTAGAAGTGATAGTGCAGCCACAGCAGCTATGTTAAGTGTAATTAGGGGCAGGGCCTTCCATCCACTCCGGGCCCCCCCCTTCACGGGCCCCATAGCAGCTGCGTGGTCTGCCACTATTGTAGGTACGCCACTGTAAAGTGTGTCAGTACAAAAAATAGTACAGTAAAAATCCCCATATCAGACCACAAATCAGAAACCCATTTTACACCTCAAATCAGAACCCTATATCACACCTCAAATCATATCTGACCTTAAATCAGACTGCCATATTAGACTTCAGATCAGACCCCCATATCAGATTCTCAGATCATACCCCATATCAGACCTCAACTCAGAACCCAATTCGTGTTGGGCGCAAATATTCAAATTGCGAAGTTTATTGTGAATATCGTGACTTCGAGAATTTGCGAATATTTAGAATATAGTGCTATATATTTGTATTTTTGAATATTCTAGATTTTTTCCCTCTGAACCCATGATCCCTCCCTGCTTCTTGCTTGTGGGCCAATGAGAAGGCTGCAATGTCTTTGTCTGAGCTTAGCAACATCCCTAGCAACCAATAGGAAAGTTGCCTAGCCCTTACTATATAAGAACCTCCCCAGCAGCCATTTTCTGCTGTTTATTACAGTTCTAAAAGAGAAAGCAGTATCATTGCTGTGCTCTGTGCTTTACTGTGTCATTACATTAGGTAGTTAGTTAGTTAGGGCTCGTTCACATCACCGTTTGTCTTTTCCGTTCTCCGGCTCCATTAAGGAGCAGGAGAACGGAAAGGACGGATGCTGTACATAACTGACACCAACGGAGCCTAAAGACCCCATAGACTTTAATGGGGTCCGTTTGGTGTCCGCTCAGAACATGAATTTTGAGCAGACACGAAAGTAGTGCATGTAGGACTTTCGTGTCTGCTCAAAAATCATGTTCTGAGCGGACACCAAACAGACCCCATTAAAGTCTATGGGGTTTTTAGGCTCCGTTGGTGTCAGTTAGGTGTCAGTTATGTACAGCATCTATCCTTTCCGTTCTCCTGCTTCTTAACGGAGCCGGAGAACAGAAAAGACAAACGGTAATGTGAACGAGCCCTTAGTTAGTTAGTTAGTTAGTTAGTTAGTTAGCTTATATATATATAATACAGATAGTTAGTGGGAGATAGTCAGTGTAGGTTAGATAGTGATATAGTGTAGCTGATAGGTTCCAGTGCAGGGTGTTAGGTAGTGTGATAGGTTCTGCTGTCCATACATACATGCTACATACATAGTGCCGCAATGTCATAAGTTCACAACAATACTCAGTGCACCAATCACTAATATGTAGTCAGACCTGCTAAAATGTGAAGTTACACATATTGCGCAAATATATTGGAGCACTCTATCTGCATATAAAGCTATTGTAATGTTCTGCCGTGCCAACCATTTTCTCCAGTCTCAGGAAACTGAGCAGCTTGTAAAATGCAGCAAAAGTGACCCACTCCTGTATTGCACACGCATTACGCGAATATTACATTGGCGATTTTCGCAATCAAGAAAATAATGGCGAATTGGCGAATATTTGAATATTGCCCCTGCCGCTCATCACTAAACCCAATATCATATCCTCAGATCAGACTCCCATATCAGACCTTAAATCAGAACTCTATATCAGATCTTAAATGAGACTCCCATCAGACGTTCATGTTAGACCCCCCCATATCAGACCTCAGATCTCAGCCCCTTTAGACCTCCATGTCAAACCTCCATTTCAGACTTTAGATCAGACCCCTTTCAGTGTGCTGCGTCTAGAGCAGGGCATAAGGGGACAGTTGATGATGGAGAGACTCTCTCTTTGTTGTTTCTTAAATCCCTGTGTCACAAGCTGCTCTATCCTGCCCTACATTAGGCATAGAACAATCCATCAATTTTTCATACTGTTAATCCAATGGTGGCCCACACCATACATTTACGTCTGTACAAGACATCAATAAAGGGAAACAACCTGTTTAAGAATAAAAATAAATAGAGTTTTTAAAACTTTAGAAACTTTTAAAACAAAAGCCACACATTTGCCAGGGAACTAAGCAGAGCTATGCGTGGCATGTTGATGCATTTATAAGTACAGCTGGGTAAAAGACAGCCATCATGAATTCATCATCCAGTGTCACGGTAAATGATTGTTTTAGAGCAATTATGCAAGACTGGTAATGTGATTGAAACGAGACATCCAATGTTTAATTCAGTCCAAAGAAACACTAGCATACTAATTCAGGCTGAATCTAAATGCCTCTGCTTATCAGTGCACAAAATCACGAGCCTGTCAAAGCCTACAGAAAGGTTATGTCAGCCTACAATCACTTCAAGCAGCAAAAAAAAAAGAAAATGGCATTAAAATATTAATTTCAAAATGTTACAAGTTATTTAAAAAATATATAACCTTTTTGAAAATGCCATCTAGATAAAGGTGGTTATAGGGTTGTGCTTTTTCAGAGGTAAATGCTCTCATTTTGCATAGAAGACATGCTCTACTATTAAATTTGACTTTCGCTGGAGCATCAACATGAACCTTTATTTTGCCCGCGCTTGATGAATTCTTCAGAACACTTTGCTTGTCCTTTGGGATAACTGAGTTAATAAGGACGGTAGATTTGTCTAAGATATTCATAAAGAATAAAGATGAACAAATCGTACAAAATTTGTTTTGGCGTCCGTTTGGCTGAATCAGTTGACTGGTTCAATCTGGGCCCACGATCTGAGCCCAAATCTATTCTATTTGGCTATCTCTGTGCTTTCAAAGAAAAGAATGGAGTAGCGGTGCCCTTTTCCAACCAGCTGCTCCATCTGTTTCTCAGGGGAGCTCCACGGGGTACGGAGCCCCCGTTCTCATATATAGGGCATAACCAGAATACCCCTCTAAGTGTTCCATTCAGCTCTATTCAAATGCTGGATTTGTACAAAAATTCCAAATGTCACTAATCACAACCCTTACTCCCAGTATCGGACTGGGTTGCCTAAGGCCCACCATTAAAATTCATTCTGGCGGGATACAGAACAGCTACATGTAAGTATTACCTGACCAGTATTACCCAATCGTGAATTGCACCAAAACACTTTTTTTTTTTCAGTAGCAGCCTGTTGTCTAGATAGTCCGTCAGACTGTTCACTTCCTTGAGACCCAGTCAGCTTCCTGCTGATGCGGTCCTTCCTTGGACTAGAGCTCTCTTAGCTATTTGAGCCAGGATATAAGATGGATGGTAGGAAAACTAGTACATGGTCCATCTAGTCTACCCATATATTATTTCCATTTTATTTTTCTCGACAGGTTTCCATTTGCAGTACCCCAGAATAGGGTACTTGCAAATTGTTTCTTGTTATGTAATGCTTTTTTATGTTACTTGATGTATTGCATAACCCAGTATTACTTTGTATGGGTCAGTTAGGGTTAACAATCCTGACTTTGCCCCTGAAGGAAGTTAGGTGATTGACTTAAGTCTGACCCTAGTTCAGTCAGTCAGTTTCTAGCTGAGGAAGTGAGAAAGTGGCCCTTGAGGAGCATTGGTGGGAGGATTATCACTGTGAATGACTGTTGTGGCCAGAGCCACTACCCCTCCCACCCGCTCCTCCTGGGCTCGCTACACAATCACATATTGTAGATTTTTCAAGCTGGAAATACAGAAAGACAAGCTGGCCAGATCTCGATGGCAAATCTGGGGCATGGATCCCACTTCAATAACATGATGAATCCAAGCAACAAAGTATTGATCCTGGACCAGGATAAAAGCATCTCCTTTTATTGCAAAATCACATTTAAAAAGTCCTGTACCTTACTTCCAGGTACTACCAACGCATTTCAATCATACAGTTAATCAAAACACATTGGACATACCCGGCAATGTGGTACAGGAATTTTTTCATGTGATTTTTCAATAAAAAGAGATGCTTTTATCTGTGAGCTGGATCAATGCTTTGTTGCTTAGATTTTTCAACCACATCTGCTGGACATTTTTTCCAAGCATCTACTACTCTTTCAGTAAAATAAATATTTTATGACAGAGCTTCTGACCCCCACCCAACTAATTTCACATTATGTCTCTTGTCTTTGCATTTAGTTTCTTATTAAAGCACCTCCCTCCTGAACTCCTAAAAAATTTTCAGGTTTCGACTATCATCCCCATTTTCCTTTGTTACTCCAAACTATGCAAATAAAGTTCTCTGAAGGGAACACGTCATGTTGAACATGGTGTCTGATTTGGAGGCAGCATGTTATAGCGCAGGAGGAGTTGAGCAGATAATGTATAGCTTTGTGAGATAAGATTTGGTAAATCTAATATTTTATTCTTTATCATTCCTGCTCATTTTGTATTTGGAGTCCGATGGGAATTCCAACTCAGGGAATGACAGCTGTCTCTGTATGTTCACTTAAACAATCAAGACTGTCAATCACTGATAAGACTGAGCACTGTACTCTTAAACCCAGACTGAGCGAAAGTTAATCAAGGGGGTTTATGACAACGTACTTATTGATTATCTATCATCAATATCAGATCAGCATCTGGCATCTTTGACGTTCAGCTGTTTTGGCGCTGCAACAAGAGCTACATAGCTCCATGCACTGTGTGGCTCTGCTCCCATCCACTTGAATACGGTCATCAATAAGTTAGTCCTGACAAAACCCTTTAAGTTTCAGTTTTTATGTTTTTTTTTTAACACAGAAAATGCAGAGTCATATTGTGTTTTCTCTACAACCCCATTTGGCTACTTTTGAAGATATCTTTTCCGGCATATGTGTCTTCATAAGAGGCAAAGCAGCCTGCTGCCATTCACACTCATTAAAAATAGATAAATCCACATTAACATCTGGCACTATAGAAAATAAGCCTGGTAGCATTTGACTAAAAGAACAAAAAAGGCAAAAAGTTTTTATAAAGGAAATCAAGAAAACAGTAACTTTTTTAAGTCCATGCATGCAGTGACCTTACTATAATTTGCCCACCAGTCTGAAATCTAGTGTCCAGGGGATTTCTTAGGAGCAACTTTGAAGAGGAAAAGTCTCAACATAGAAAACTCCTATACTCATTGCTGAGGGTTACTGATTGCTGAGAGTCCATCCACTGATGATCCACTCCTGAAGCTGCCTGGATTGCTATCTAAATAGTACATATATGGTCCATGTTCACCAGGGTGAAATACACTGCTTATTAACTCTGGTTTATAGATGGAAGTCATGCATGGGACACATCCTCTATGAAGGTGATATACCCTGATAATGCATTTTGTATGGACAGAAATTGTTCCAATGGGACCTTCTCAATGCACCTTCTCAATGCAAAGAAATATTCCAGTTCATCAGATTCCGTAAATGCACATAACCCATCAAACCAGAACTATACTTTGCATTGATGCACAGTAGTGTTGAGCGAATCCCTGTCCTCGAAGTGGACTTCGATCCAAATTTTAGGATAAATTAGATTTGCAGCAAAGCTGAATTTCCTTGTGCTTAGTGGTAGTGATTCAAATCATTTTACCTAAAATAGTGTAAAGAACAAAAAAAAATCATACTTACCAGATCCATTTGCTCGTGACATACAATCGCTGCTCCCTGTGATTGCACCCACTACTTACAAAGAAATGCGCTTCGTGACTAAGTAATTAGCCAAGAAGCAAATTTTTTGGTAAGATTCGGTAAAGCATTCAAATCAATTTTTTGAATAATTCGCTCATCTCTAATGAAAAGCAAGAACTCCGATACAGTACTGTCTAGAGATAGGTGTCTCTGATTTAGTTGCTAACTGGAATCATATTTCAAAGGTTTATAAAAGGTTGAATATTGACTTTTGTCCCACAATGGTGGCATTAGAGAGACTGTTTTCTTCCTTCTGGAGGAGAGGTACGTATGGCTACTTTCACACTCGCGTTTTGGGCGGATCCGTCATGGATCTGCAAAAACTGATCCGTTACAATAATACAACCGCATGCATCCGTCATGAACGGATCCGTTTGTATTATCTGTAACATAGCCAAGACAGATCCGTTATGAACTCCACTGAAAGTCAATGGGAGATGGATCTGTTTTCTATTGTGCCAGATTGTGTCAGAGAAAACTGATTTGTCACCATTGATTTACATTGTGAGCCAGGACGGATCCGTTTGGCTCAGTTTCGTCAAGCGGACAGCAAAACGGTGCAGGCAGCCTCCAGAGCGGAATGGTGACTGATCGGAGGCAAACTGATCCATTCTGAGTGGATCCTTTTCCATTCTGAATGCATTAGGGCAAAATGGATCTGTTTTCGACTGCTTGTGAGAGCCCATGACAGATCTCACAAACGGAAAGCCAAAACGCGAGTGTGAAAGTAGCCTATTTTGCATAGTTAAGTTGAGAAAAAGAAATTTATGTCCCCTAATTATTGAAATTAATTTTTTTGTTGCTTCTTTTTCACTGCTTTCAGGATAAGATTGGCTAACTATACAAGGATCTAGACTAGAGGATCAGCCCAGACACAAGAATCAACCCTACCATCCCTTGTCCATCACACTATTCAAATTTAGATCAGAAACATATTTTAAGACCTTTAAGCATTTTTGTAGATCAGATCTTACATATCACCTTGCATGACCTGGCACACATTTAAACATTTAAACGAGCATTTTGCAATGTTAATTTTTTAATTAATCCTTTGAGGTTTTTAGCTAAAGCTGCAACTCAAATTTAGCACAAACAGTATAATGAAGCCTTTTTGTTATAATAAGCTATAAAGAGAATAGCAATTAGACTTTTTTTACACCTTAAAGATTTAATATACAAACATTTTAGTTAATGTAATACCATAAAGTGTCCCTTGGAGCCATTAAATTGTAATTCTTGCAGCAGATAAAAAGTTTGAATATTGAGAACATCTTAAGATGTGTATGTAACAATTTCTTTTGTTCAGTTTTCTTGTTTTAATGAATATTTTGCTCATTTCCCTGCAATCCAGCATCCTGTACACCAGTTTAGGCACCATGTTGAACTCTTTGTCTCCCTCTTTCTATACCTGTACGCTATGCTCGCTGTCCCATGATGTCTTTAGACAGCATCACTGCAGCAGGGGCAAGCTGTGCCATTTTGTCTGCTGCGGAGGACAGTGTGATAATCCTTACAGTTCTCCTAAATGAGATAAGAGATTACACATTTGCTATAAAAAGGAGAATTCTAAGGTGTATTAAAAATGTTACAGGAGAATATAAGGGCAGCAGTCCATGACCTCAAGCTGAATAGACATGTAGAGATGAGCAAATTTCCATTTCAGGTCTATATAGTCTGAATCGGCCAAGAAATTTGATTCGGGTACAAATAGATTCTACCTGAATCGAAAGCACTTGGAATGGATGAAAAAGTCTTTCTCTCTCTATCCCTCCATCTCTACCCTCAGGAGACTCTTCTGAAGCAAATCTTAAAAATGATAAATGACTGATAAATCAGAAGTTTTGGAAAAAGTTGGGTTGATTTTTTTTATTTTAAAGAATCAATTTGCTCATCCTTACATATTAGGGTACTTTCACACTTGCGTTGTAAGGATTCGGCAGGCAGTTCCGTCACCGCCACGGAACTGCCTGGCAGATCTGGAAATCCGTGTGCAAATGGAAAGCATTTAACAAATGCATTGAAACACCAGATCCGTCTCTCCGGTGTCATCCGGAAAAACAAATCCAGTATTTTTTTCTTTTTAATTTTTAAAGGTCTACGCATGCGCAGACCGGAGGATCGGATTTGTTTTGCTGGAACACTTGGTGTTAATGCATTTTAATGGAAGATAATGCCGTGTAATGGCAAGTGTTCCGGAATTTTTGACGGAGAGAATACCGCAGCATGCTGCGGTATTTTCTCCAGTCAAATACCATAAGAGTGACTGAACTGAAGACATCCGGATGCATACTGAACGGATTGCTCTCCATTCAAAATGCATTAGGATAAAACTGATCCGTTTTTTCCGGTATTGAGCTCCTAGGATGGAACTCTATGCCGGAAAACTCTAGAAAGTGCCCTTAGTAAATCAACTGAACAATAATGGAAAGGAAGATTTGTGTTTTGGATTGGTCAAAGACAGAGTCCAGACATTAGTTCTATCGAAATGACATGTCCTGAAGAAGTCTGTACATGCAAACAATCCCAAAAATATTGATGAACTGAAATTCATTTGCAGGGATGAATGATCCAAAATTTCTCCTCATCAATGTGCAAATCTTGTTTTGAGCAACAGGAAACAATTGGTGGAGGTGATTTCTATTAAAAGAAAGATCTTCAGGTTATACAGTTCAAGAGTGCGCTTGGCTATTTTCAGAAATCCCATAGCAATGAATGCAGAGGAACTTATGCATGGACAGCCCCCTCTCCATTCACTGCTACCTGATGTCCTATAGTGGTAAATGGGGGGATGGCTGTACATGCACGTATTGCCTTCAATTAACTTTGGAGTCCTTTTCTTGAGATAGGAATTGGTCCCAGTCTTGAGATGGGACCCAAATCTATAGGGTTTTTATGGCATATCCTATCAATATGCCATAAATGTCAAACATGGGATTACACCATTGAGGCCAGGTTCACACTTGGAGTAACTTTTGCAAATTTTTAATGTGAAATTTTGCAGCCTGAGTACAGAACAAAGCATGTGAATGGTGAAAAAAAAATCTGCATGCTTTTAGGGCATGATGCATGTTTTATATGAGCTCGATTTTTGACGATTTTAACAACTTCACAGTAAAATTCGCATACAACCAGCCATAGATAAAATGTGAACATTTGCGTATCAACCCTCTCTTTATAGTCTGCCGCTCCTGTCTTGCGAAACCCTTTTCATCAGATGCTGGATTAAAAGTATTTTGCTCTATATGAATTGCATATGTATATGGTAATAACAGCAAGACAATGTACAGCTCAAAATGATCTTAAATGAAATTGGCACAGGATGTATTTTATATCACATGAAATCTATTTCTGTCAGTACAGACTGTACTTCATCTAATGGGCAGTACAATATTTAATATCTTCCAGATATATTCCTACTAGTGGATGACGGTGAGGCATTGACAGCTAGGGAATAGACTGAAATAGATATAGATTGGATATATTATAATGGCAGCCCTACAAATATGTGGTTATTACTGCTGGGAATTTAGAGAGCGGAACGGAAAGGCCTATATCACAGTGTCAAACTTATTGAGCCAGCAAATTCTGCATTCAACTGGGTTGAATTGTAGCGGGAGAATGAGATTATGAGACATCTTGATGATTAGCGAGTAGATGTGAGATGTATCTACAGAGATTTATGTGTTAGTCATGGCTTCCAGACAGGTTCCTCTCTTTAAGGTCTCATCAATCATTTTATTAAAATGCTGACACAACAAACTTGCCAACCCGCTGAGATGAACGTAAAGGCATTGGGAAAGAAAGGAAATGACCAGAGTGATAAACAATAACAGTGTCACAGACGTACCGAGACATACGGACGTTCCTGCGACAGGTGGCATTAGATCTGTGAGACTGGCAACACGTGGTTTGATCGGACATGTTTTCCTTTTGGATCAAATGATGTCTGTGTAGTTTCTGGTGCTTGCCACGCCTTCTTTCCCCAGGTGTGGCTATTGTGGTCATTTAACCTTCTCTACTTATTGTTGTTTCTCCTACTATGCTGGGCGGTTTATAGCTTCTGTTGGACTTGTGGTTAGCTGGTGTTTGGTTCTCGGAGTTCCTGGTGCTACCAAAGCTTCATTGAAGATAGGTGTTTCCTTTCACTTTTGTATTTTGTTTATATTGTAAGAGGGTGCAAGGTGTTGTATTTGATAGCAGGTACGTGTCACCGAGGTTGCTGGCCTCGGTGAGGTGAGAGCCGGGTTTTTGTCTGCAGCAGCTAGTGCTGCTCTGTTAAATAGCATGGCTGCAAAGCCGATCCGGGCCGGCTCTTACTGGGAGCAGCTAAAGAGTAGGGTGGGTGGCTGCTCCCCACGGTCCAGTCCATGTTTTGGGCTGGGTATAAAACGCAGCCAGCAGCTGTGTCTGGGGGTGTGATTATCCTGGAGCCTGCAAACAGGGCTGAGGAATTCTCTGTCCTGGAGGAAGGAGCTCAGCAAGGTGGTGTTTCCCTGCGACCTGAAGGTGGAATCGCCTGCGGCTGAGCCGACTGCTAGGTGTGAACCCGCACCTAAACCACCCAAGGTGACTGGACCCTGTGTTGGCCTGTTTTTGTTTTGCCACAGTATTTCCGTTGTGTGTGAACTGTCACCAAGAGACTGCTTTTCATTTATGGCGTGCAAGTGTGAATAAAACACTGTTTGATGCACCATCTGGACTCCTTGTTTTGCCTCTAAACTGCACCCGCACCGCTGTCTACCAGAGCGACTCCTCACATTTGGTGTCGGATGCGGGCATGCGCAGTGAGGCTGGCGTGAACGCCGAACTTTGTTTGCTGAGCAAAAGTGTATGTCCTATATTAGGCCGGCAAAGTTGCAGCCTGTGATTTCTGGCAACATGGAGGCTGCTGTGAAAGCCCTCATAGAGGCTAACGTGCAGCAGCGGGAGACCAACCAGTTATTGCTGCAACATGTGATGGCATTACAGGCGGCAGGAGCGTCCCACCACGTCCATGATGCCCGGAAGCGGTCCGTGCGGCGATCCCAAAGATGACCCCCGCAGACGACGTGGAGACATACCTAGCCGTCTTTGAGAAGGTCGCCGTGAGGGAAAAGTTACCCCGTGACCAGTGGGCCGAGGTGGTTGCTCCGCTCCTGGCAGCCGGACCCCAGCAAGTTTTTTTCGATTTGGCAGATGTCCAGGCAGCTGACTACCCGACCGTGAAAGGTGAGATTCTAGCAAGACTGGGGGTGAATGTTTTGGTCCGGGCCCAGCGGGTGCATCAGTGGGAATTTAACCCGGCTGAACCCGCCAGACCACAATACTATGACCTGCTACATCGGTTGCAAAAATGGCTGCAGCCAGACATACTGACTCCCACTGCTATGCTCGACCGTCTGTTAGCAGATGTATTCTGGAGGTCTTTGCCATACCCTCTCCAGCACTGGATCGGCCAGGTATCCCCCACCAATGCCCTTGAGATGGTCGACCTGGTGGAGCGATATGAGGCCACCAGAAACCTGCAGGGGGTTCTTTGGGAGGAGGCCAGTCAAACCCCGGAAACCTCCACCCCAGTCCCGGCGGCCGGCCAAACCCGCCCGGGATGTACCCCTTGCAGATCCCTCCCCAGTAGTCTGCTGGCGGTGTCACGAGCCTGGCCACGTAAGGGCCGACTGTCCACAGTGGAGGGAACCCATGGAGACTAATTATGGGTACCGGGCTTCCCTGTATGCCCGGAGACTGTGTGCGACCGGCACCCCGAGACAATAGACAATCGACATCTGTGCCAGGTGCAAATCGGGATAACCTGGCAGTGGCGCTGTTGGACTCAGGGAGCCTGGTAACCCTGGTAAGTGCTGCCCTGGTACAGCCCACCCAGTATACGGGCCGGAAAGTTGGTGTGGTGTGTATACACGGAGACTTAAAGGACTATCCCACGGCTGTAATGTCTCTGTCCACGGCGGCCGGCACCTGGACTTGTGAAGTGGCGATCTCCACAAAGCTGCCCTATGAACTAATAATTGGGAGAGACTTCCTGGTTTTCCGTCACTGTGGCCTGAGATGAAAGTGACTAATAGCCCTGAGACAGGGGTAACCCTAGCAGAGTGGCCTGATACCCCTGGAAGGCCAGAACCCTGGGAGCCCGAGTCTGAAGGGCCAGCGGTAGGGGTGACCACTGCTGCAGCGGTAGTGGGGGAGACAACCCCACTGAGTGTAATGGTGGGAGACACGGAGGACTTGCCACCGGGGCCTGAGTTGGCAGACCTCAATGTCTCCGGGAAAATTTTGGGACCGCACAACACCGGGACCAAACCCTAACCAGGGCCTGGGAGAATGTGCTGAAATTGATGGTAAACCCCAGAAACCAGGGGCTGAATTAATGTTCCCACGATTTATTGTTCTGCAGGATATGTTGTATCGGGTGAACCAAATCCGAGGTGAACCTGTTGAACAGTTGGTGGTGCCCACAGCGTATCGCAAGCTTGTCATGGAGCTTGCCCACCAACATGTTCTTGGGGACACCTGGGGTGGCAGAAAACCCAGGACCGCATACTGCAGCGGTTTTATTGGCCCAGTGTGTTCAAGGAGGTAGAGAATTATTGTAAGTCCTGTCCGACCTGTTAGATAACTAGCCCCCAGCCACATTTCCGTAGTCCTCTGGTACCTCTGCCAATTATTGAAGTACCGTTCGAGCGAATCGCTATGGATTTAATTGGGCCTGTACCAAAGTCTGCCAGGGGCCACCAACACATTCTGGTAGTTCTCGACTATGCCACTCGGTATCCGGAGGCGGTGCCTCTGCGACATACCTCAGCTAAGCTCATTGCCAAAGAGTTAATGGAGATGTTTTCCCGTGTGGGCCTGCCAAAAGAGGTTCTGACAGACCAAGGGACCCCTTTATGTCCAAAGTAATGAGGGAACTGTGTAAATTGTTGCGTATAAAGCAGTTACGGACGTCCGTTTACCATCCGCAAACAGACGGTCTTGTTGAGAGGTTTAACCAAACTCTAAAAAATATGTTAAAGAGGGTGGTGTCTAGAGATGGGAAGGACTGGGACCTGCTTCTGCCCTATCTCATGTTCGCAGTGCGAGAGGTACCCCAGGCCTCTACTGGGTTCTCGCCCTTCGAACTGCTTTATGGCAGACACCCTCGGGGCCTGTTGGATATCGCCAAGGAAGCATGGGAACAACAGCCTGTCCCCCACAAAAGTGTCATTGAGTATGTCACCCAGATGCAGGAACGGATAGAAAGGGTGTTGCCGCTGGTCCGGGAGCATATGGAGGCAGCGCAACAAGCCCAGAGTAGGGTGTATAATCGTCAGGCTCGGGTACGGGACTTCAATCCGGGAGATCGAGTGTTGGTTCTGGTACCCACCCTTGACAGCAAATTCCTAGCTAGGTGGCAGGGCCCCTATGAGGTGATCGAGAAGGTAGGGGAAGTAATTACAAAGTACACCAGCCAGGCGGCGCAAGCCGGAGCAGGTGTACCACGTGAATTTACTTAAGCCGTGGAAAGATAGGGACACGGCCGACGACCACAGCCCCCGGCCAGGGCTTCTAGGTGAAAAGGGTCCAGCCCCACAGTTCGAGGCCTGTGAAGCAGTAACCACGGTAAAAATTGCAGACAGCCTGTCTTCCAAACAAGTTCAGGAAGTCAGGAGTTCATCAGTCGGAACACGGATGTGTTCTCGACCTCCCTGGCCGCACGTCTCTCATCCAACATGACATCGCCACTGAGCCTCAGGCCAAGATCCGGTTAAAACCATACCGGGTACCCGAGGCTCGGCGACGGGCCATCGCGGAGGAAGTACAGTTAATGTTGAAGCTCGATGTCATTGAGGAGTCGAAGAGTGAGTGGGCCAGTCCCATAGTCCTAATACCTAAGCCGGATGGGACGCTACGTGTTCTGCAACGATTTTCGTAAGTTAAATGAAGTGTCCAAGTTTGATGCGTATCCCATGCCCCGGGTAGACGAGCTTGTTGAGAGTTTAGGGCAAGCCCGTTATTTTTCTGTGCTAGACCTCACCAAAGGGTACTGGCAGGTACCCTTAACGGAGTCGGCTAAGGAAAAACCGCATTTGTTACCCCGCAGGGCCTGTATCACTACAAGGTGTTACCCTTTGGCCTGCATGGCGCCCGCCACTTTCCAAAGGTTAATGGACATAGTGCTGCGACCACATCGTCGGTACGCCTCGGCCTACTTAGATGATGTAGTCATCCACAGCACCGACTGGGAAAGCCATTTACCCAAGGTGCAGGCGGTAGTGGATGCCCTGAGGAAAGCCGGACTGACCGCTAACCCAAAGAAGTGCTCCATAGGGTTAGAGGAGACAAAATATCTGGGATATGTAATTGGGCGGGGAGTCATCAAACCTCAGGTAACCAAGGTAGAGGCCATTCGTAACTGGCCCCGACCGGTCACCACCAGGCAGGTAAAGTCGTTCCTGGGGATTGTAGGTTACTACATGAGGTTTGTGCCCCACTTTGCCACAATAGCAGCGCCGTTGACAGACCTGTTGAAGGGGCGAAAGTCTGGGAGGGTTAGCTGGAGTGAGAAGGCGGAGGAGGCTTTCGCGCTGAAGTCGGCCCTGTGTGGGTCCCCGGTTTTGGTGACACCCGACTTCAACAAGGAGTTTGTCGTACAGACCGACGCCTCGGAGGTAGGCCTCGGTGCGGTACTGTCTCAGGAGGTCAACGGGGAAGAACATCCCGTTGTCTTCCTGAGCCGTAAGCTCAATCCCGCCGAGTCCAGATATAGTATAGTGGAGAGGGAGTGCCTGGCTATCAAGTGGGCACTCGAATCTCTCCGCTACTACTTGTTAGGGAGGAGGTTCCGTCTGGTGACCGACCATTCCCCTCAAATGGATGAGTCAGGCCAAGGAGAGGAATGCTCGGGTCACCAGGTGGTTCCTATCTCTTCAGAATTTCAAATTCTCCGTGGAACACAGGGCAGGCCGCTTGCAGGGCAACGCAGATGCCCTGTCCCGCGTCCACTGCCTTCACGTGTGTTCACCCCTCAGGGTTGAACAAAGGGGGTGTGTAAGAGGGTGCAAGGTGTTGTATTTGATAGCAGGTACGTGTCACCGAGGTTGCTGGCCTCGGTGAGGTGAGAGCCGGGTTTTTGTCTGCAGCAGCTAGTGCTGCTCTGTTAAATAGCATGGCTGCAAAGCCGATCCGGGCCGGCTCTTACTGGGAGCAGCTAAAGAGTAGGGTGGGTGGCTGCTCCCCACGGTCCAGTCCATGTTTTGGGCTGGGTATAAAACGCAGCCAGCAGCTGTGTCTGGGGGTGTGATTATCCTGGAGCCTGCAAACAGGGCTGAGGAATTCTCTGTCCTGGAGGAAGGAGCTCAGCAAGGTGGTGTTTCCCTGCGACCTGAAGGTGGAATCGCCTGCGGCTGAGCCGACTGCTAGGTGTGAACCCGCACCTAAACCACCCAAGGTGACTGGACCCTGTGTTGGCCTGTTTTTGTTTTGCCACAGTATTTCCGTTGTGTGTGAACTGTCACCAAGAGACTGCTTTTCATTTATGGCGTGCAAGTGTGAATAAAACACTGTTTGATGCACCATCTGGACTCCTTGTTTTGCCTCTAAACTGCACCCGCACCGCTGTCTACCAGAGCGACTCCCCACAATATATATACAGTTGTGTTCAAAATTTTTCAACCCCCAATGCTGTAAAGTGTTTTAGGGAATTTAGTGTACATTTGTAATTGTGTTCAGAATGAAATCTTACAAGGACTTTTTAAAGAACCAAATGCAACTAAAATGACATCAATTGTTTTTGTAATACAGTATGAAATGTTTTTTTGTGATTTCTTCATTGACACAATTATTCAACCCCTTAAAGACGACCACTCTTAAGAACAGAGGTTCATTCAAGTGTTTTCGATCAGGTATTGAAAACCCCTCTGGATGTCAAGGAGCAGCAATCAAGCATAATAAGCACCAATTAGGCAGATGTAAAATGACTGTGATACTCCGCTCCTTCTAGACATTTACTGGTGTGTTTAAAGACATGGTGAAGTCAAGAGAATGGTCCAGGAAGACAAGAGAAGAGGTGATTTCTCTTCACAGGAAGGGCAATGGCTATAAGAAGATTGCAAAGATGTTAAACATACCAAGAGACACCATAGGAAGCATCATTCGCAAATTCAAGGCAAAGGGCACTGTTGAAACGCTACCTGGTCGTGGCAGAAAGAAGATGCTGACTTCGACTGCTGTGCGCTACCTGAAGTGCAAAGTGGAGAAAAGTTCCCGTGTGACTGCTGAGGAACTGAAAAAAGATTTGTCAGATGCGGGTACTGAAGTTTCAGCTCAGACAATAAGGCGCACACTGCGTAATGAAGGCCTCCATGCCAGAACTCCCAGGTGCACCCCCTTGCTTTCTCCAAAGAATAAGAAGAGTCGACTGCAGTATACCAAAAGTCATGTGGACAAACCACAAAAGTTTTGGGATAGTGTTCTGTGGACTGATGAAACAAAATTAGAACTGTTCGGGCCCATGGATCAACGCTATGTTTGGAGGAGGAAGAACAAGGCCTATGAAGAAAAGAACACCTTGCCTACTGTGAAGCATGGCGCGGGGTCATTAATGCTTTGGGTCTGTTTTGCTTCTACTGGTACAGGGAAGCTTCAGCGTGTGCAAGGTACCATGAATTCTCTTCAGTACCAGGAGATATTGGATGAAAATGTGATGCAGTCCGTCACAAACCTGAGGCTTGGGAGACGTTGGACCTTTCAACAGGACAATGATCCCAAGCATACCTCCAAGTCCACTAGAGCATGGTTGCAGATTAAAGGCTGGAACATTTTGAAGTGGCCATCGCAGTCACCAGACTTAAATCCGATTGAGAACCTCTGGTGGGACTTAAAGAAAGCAGTTGCAGCGCACAAGCCTAAGAATGTGACTGAACTGGAGGCTTTTGCCCATGAAGAATGGGTGAAGATACCCGTAGATCGCTGCAAGACACTTGTGTCAAGCTATGCTTCA
Organism: Bufotes viridis; assembly: GCA_033119425.1. Classification (NCBI taxonomy): domain Eukaryota; kingdom Metazoa; phylum Chordata; class Amphibia; order Anura; family Bufonidae; genus Bufotes; species Bufotes viridis. The sequence goes on along the minus strand of CM065595.1, from coordinate 132,214,573 downwards.
TGTTTAAAAGCTGTTATAACTGGAAAAGGATGTTGTACTAAGTACTAAGATTGAATGTCACTTGGGGGTTGAATAAAACTGATAATGATGTGAGCACAGAAAAGACATTTGTGGTTATTTCATTATAAATGTTATGTTATATTTGTCTGACTTACAAGTGCCTCTTTGATTGAATTGTAAACAAGATGACTGAAATGATCAAAATCAATGTCAAACTGGCCAAAACAATTTCAGTGGGGGTTGAATAATTTTGAACACAACTGTATGTGTGTGTTGCTTTTCCCTGTTGTTTGTCATTAGGCCTGAGGGAGACTCCTGTTCATCCTTCCCTTTGGAGAAACAGGTAGACTCAGTCCTGACATTAGTTCCAGGGTCCTATAGGGTGAGATAGGATTCTAGGTATATAGTGTATGAACTTGCCTACCTTTGGGTCCTGTTCGGTAAAGAATCATTTTGTACATTGATGTAAAAACCTTCTTTCCTCCAGACGCAGAGGATGTCCCCTCGTCACAGTCACAGTCCTGGGGATAAAAAGATGATGGGAGAGATCTCTGTACTGACCCCTGATATATTTATACATAGTTATTAGATCTCCCCTCAGTCGTCTTTTCTCTAAACTAAACCCTGAATTTTGTGTATTATACTATTATAATGGAATAATATAGTGAACAAAAATATGTATAATGGTGCATTCACATGACCATATGTATTTTTAAGGTCCGCAAAAAATACAGATGACGACTGTGCTTTATCTGTACTTTGTGGACCCACAAAACGAACACGAATAGGACATCTTTTTTGCAGGACTGCGGAATAGATATATGGATGCGGACAGCACATGGCGTGCTGTCTGCACTTTTTTGAAATTAATGGGTCCGCATTCAATCCGCGAAAAAAGCGGGTTGGATGTGGACCAAAAATACAGACCTTTAAGCCTTCACATTTCTGTTTTTCACTGATGTGTGCTGTCTCCATTTTCTGCGGACGACACACGTTTCCATTGATTTTAATGTGTCTGTTCATACTTGTATTTTTTATTGGCCGTGGGTCAGTGAAAATATCACACTACTTTGGTCTGTGATGACCAAACACTTTCATTGAAGTCTATAGGTCCGTGAAAATCACAATGTATAATGTGATGGAAAATTTAATCCAGCCAGCAAAGGAGACAATGTGGACAATCACAATACATTAGTAAGTGCCTTGTATTAATTTTCTCTACATGATAAATGACATTTGGTCCGCATCCGCAATTTTTGCTAATTGGATACGGACCACTCACTTCAATGGGGCCACAAAAGAGATGTACTGTCTGCAACCGTTCCACAGCCCTGCAAAATAAATAGAATGTTTTGCGGACAAGAATAGGCATTTGAAACATCCTCCGGGACCTGCAGAAGAGAAAATGCGAGATGCACACAACTGGTATCCGTGTTTTGCGGATGCGTGATTTGCAGATCACAAAAATAGAAACGGCCATGTGCAGGAGGCCTAACTATATCTACTACATGATAAATGCCATTTGCTGAAGTGAGACATTGCCTTTAAAGGATTTCATAGATACCTGATTTTCAGGGTTTTGGCCACCATAGTCATTTCATATATTGTATATATTTTACACTGTAGTAAATGGGATGCTTAAAAACCCATAAGAATAGAGCAGATGTCCCCGCAGTGAGGGGTCTACGACATAACATCATACGTGAACATTGCACTGCACGATGTGCACTCATCCTAAGACTCAACGCAGCTAGCGAAACAGAAAGAGATCCAAATCAACGCAAGCTGATACTGGGAGCCTAATTAATACAGATTCCGGACAGATCGCCTGGTGCCCTGTGCCAGGGATTCAGCTGCGGTGACTCGTGAACCGAAAAACTCATTCCCATCAATGGTTGCTCTGGTGAACTAAGTCTGCTATACAATGGGCTATATAATACACAGCAGGGTCCAGCATGTCAGAATTCATCCCGTGTTTGTCTGTATGGAGGAGAAATTATTTCATCATGGTCACAAAAATGGGAAATCGATTTGTGCTGCTCTGGAGTTTACCCCATGGCCTTAGCATGGTTACGATAAAGGGGTATTCTGGTTTTAGCAAATAAAAGGAATGTATGAGCTATGCAATTTTCAAATATACTTTCTATAAATTTTTGTGGTTTTTAAGATCTCTGCTTGCTGTCACTAATTGGATACCCTCATTCTTCACTAGTCATCAAAACAGTTTTTAGATTTTTTTTTTATGATCCATGCATCATATTTTTTTTATCCACTGGAGAAAAATAATGTAGGTTCCTACTGAAATACAAAAAGCAGAGATCTAGAAAAAATGGAGGAATTGATACAGAAAGTATATAGGAAAACTGTAGCTTTTTAGAGGGGTTGTCTCACTTCAGCAAATAACATTTATCATGTAGAGAAAGTGTATACAAGGCACTTACTAATGTATTGGGATTGTCCTTTGCTGGCTGGATTCATTTTTCCATCACATGATTACACACTGCTCTTTTTCATGGTTACGACCACCCTGCAATCCAGAAGCAGTGGTCGTGCTGGATTGCAGGGTGGTAGTAATGGATACGAGCAGTGTGTAATGTGATGGAAAAATGAATCCAGCCAGCAAAGGAAGCAATATGGACAATCCCAATACATTAGTAAGTGTCTTGTATTCACTTTCTCTACATGATAAATGCCATTTGCTGAAGTGAGACAATCCCTTTAACATACAACCAATAATAACCTTTTTTTTTTGTTTTTATGGAAACCTAATACAGTTTTAAAGGAACACTCTGGGGGAAAGATACACACTGTGTTAATCCATTGACCGGGCCTGAGGTTGTGATGCATGGATCCAATCTTATACAGTATATGAAATATTGCAAAGCAAATTGGCTGGCAATTTGTAGAGCAAAATGTTTCTGCCACTTTTGATTATAGCCATGCTACTACATATGTACTTTGTTCTTTCACTTGTAGTACCACTTTTCACCACTAGCAGCAGCACCTAATTCCCCTAGACACCAATGCAAATCTGCCCCAGCTCCACTGTAGCTTTAACACTGCAATAAATAATCATCCAGAAATAATGTTGCAATGAAGGATGTTCCATTGTAACTAGCAAATAGTTCCTGCAACGTACCTGCGGCATTGAGTCGGCAGACTTTCAGCTTGTCTTACACCTTTATGAACAGAGGGAGCGATTTATCTTTCATAGTGGTGTATGTCTCTTTTTTGGCAGACTTTTTTTGCGCACAATCTTGAGATATTTATCCACCAAAGCCAGATCTCAACACTTTTTCAAAGCAATCTATTATAATAAGATCCATTTTCTGTCACATTTAGGGCTCATGCAGACGGCCATGTGCCGGCCCGGCCCATATTGCAGCCCCCAAACAACAGGTCCACAATATATTGGCCCCAGCTGTTTTTGCACCGCATCACGGATGTGGACCCATTCACTTGAATGAGTTCGCAATCCAAAAGATTGGAGGATGGAGGAACGGCGTGCTTCCATGGGGTTTCTTTCCGTGAATCCGCACCCCCAAAAAATAGAACTTGTGTGGATGGATTATGGACCCTTTACAAGTTGAATGGATCTGGATTGGTTGCGGCAGCCAAATGGATGTTGCCCATGCATTGGAAACCGCAAATTGCAGTCCCCAATGCACGGAACGGCCGACAATGGCCGTCTGCATGAGCCCTTACTATGTGCACATCTCCATGCCAGGCTACCCCCTGGTGTACTTTTACTGACAGTGGCTAAACCACATTGCACTTGCGCCAAAACGAAGCAAATGATAAATTCTCCCCAGAATCCCTTGAGTTCATACATCATTGTAGGAAAAAAATATCAGTTTGGCTTAGGCTTTTTTTTATAAAACAGCGTTACATTAATCACATTTTTTTTAATTGAGGAAATCTTTTACCCAAAGTATTACTTTTTCCCAGCATTGTCATTTCTTCCAAAATGACTTGTGCCAGAAAAGTGATTTACCGCTGATGATTAGACATTTACACAAACTCAGAAATTAAAGAGCGTCCTTTGCAATCATTTTTTCTGTTGGGGAAATCGTGTTTTCTAAAGCTCATAAATCATGTTTACGGTTTTAAAGGTTTCCAAAGAATATCCCGATTTCTGAGTTTTATGAAATTCTGACTGCAGGGGCTAGGCTATAGGAGAATAAGGGGGTCATTTATTAAGCTGAAATGCCCCTATATTAGGCATATTTCAGATGCAGACTTCTCCCCGCTCATGCCAGATCTAAAAAAGCTGGCGTGGGTGGGGAAGGGGATGGGCCGCCTGGCCCGTCTCACTCACCATTTTCTACACCTATTTCAGGCATTGAAAATGGTCTAAATGTAAGACACCTCGGAAGCTGTCTTACATTTAGAACTGGCGGTGGATGCGCCAAAGTTATGGAGAGACCTGTTACATAACTACGATTCACATAAATGCCCCTTAGTATTTGGAAGAAAGGAATATTAGTCTCCTTCTACCGACGAGAGTGGGGAAAAGAAGTCTTGATTTGCCAGTGCTTCACCTTCCCCTGCAGTGGGGGGCACGGTGGGAGATCAATACCTGGCAATTAGGAGGTCAGTAGTGGAAACCAATGAGGGCTCAGACTGCTTGTCATTTATTGGACTTTTGCGGCTGGGTCACGGTGGTCTTTGCAATGAAGACACTAGATAAGGGGAACACTGTGGAGATACTGTGTCGGATCCTTTAATGCCAGCAATGCAGCTTCCTCTCTTGTGTGAGTGCTGAAAAAGTAGAATTTTAAATATCTGTCCATCCGTGGTTGTAGAAGATAGAAAACCATTTTCCAATAGAAAGAATAGAATTCCTATACTTGAGAAATGTGGCTGCCAGCCCGACACAGCCTGACATTGCAAATGTGATGCTGCTCAGCACAATGTCCATCCATTTTGTTGTCACTGAAATGGAACTTTCCAGACACTGTTTGTCTCAGTGCACATGATTCACAATAAATATCATCTTTATTTTCACAATGGAGGACCTGAAATGTTCAGTCACTGCATACAGTATATGCAGTTGGCTCTCACAGCCTGTTTTTCAAGCAGATTCTTCCAAATGCTTTATTTATTTACAGGAAATGTGTCATCAGAAAATGACCTATTGTTCAAATCACTTTTATATGTTTAACAATATTTTTAAAGAATTTTTGGTGGTTATTTTTAATTTTCCATGTCAATATCTTTATTTAAACAAACCATAAAATCCTACAGTTTCTGCTAAGCCTATTAACCACTTCAGCCCCCCTAGCTTAAACACCCTTAATGACCAGGCCACTTTTTACAATTCCGCACTACACTACTTTACCCGTTTATTGCTCCGTCATGCAACTTACCACCCAAATGAATTTTACCTCCTTTTCTTCTCACTAATAGAGCTTTCATTTGGTGGTATTTCATTGCTGCTGACATTTTTACTTTTTTTGCTATTAATCAAAAATTACCGAAATTTTTGCAAAAAAATGACATTTTTCACTTTCTGTTGTAAATTTTTTTTAAAAAAACTACATTTCTATATAAATTTTTCTCTAAATTTATTGTTCTACATGTCTTTGATAAAAAAAAAGTCCAATAAGTGTATATTTATTGGTTTGGGTAAAAGTTATAGCGTTTACAAACTATGGTGCAAAAAAGTGAATTTCGGCATTTTGAAGCAGCTCTGACTTTCTGAGCGCCTGTCATGTTTCTTCAGGTGCTAGAATGTCAGAAAAGTATAAATACCCCCCAAATGACACCATTTTAGAAAGAAGACACCCCAAAGTATTCACTGAGGGGCTTGGTGAGTTCATGTATCATTTCATTTTTTTTCACAAGTTAGCGGAAAATGACACTTTCTGAGAAAAAAAAAAAAAAAAGTTTCAATTTCTGCTAACTTCTGGCAAAAAAAAAAAAATCTCAGACGGACTCACTATGCCCCTCAGTGAATACCTTGGGGTGTCTACTTTCCGAAATGGGGTCATTTGTGGGGTGTGTTTACTGTTCTGGCATTTTGGGCGGGGCTAAATTGTGAGCCGCCATGTAAAGCTAAAGGTACTCGTTGGAATTTGGACCCTTTGCACCCAGGCTGCAAAAAGTGTCACTTATGTGGTATCGCCGTACTCAGGAGAAGTAGGGCAATGTGTTTTGGGGTGTATTTTTACATATATCCATGTTGGGTGAGAGAAATATCTCTGTAAATTGTCAACTTTGTATAAAATTTTTAAAAGTTGTCGTTTACAGAGATATTTCTCACACAAAGTAATGGGTATATATAAAATTACACCCCAAAACACATTGCCCACTTCTCCTGAGTACGGCGATACCACATGTGTGCCACTTTTTGCAGCCTGAGTATGCAAAGGGCCCTAAAACCAATGAGTACCTTTAGGATTTCACAGGGCATTTTTACACATTTGGATTCCAGACTTCTTCTCATGCTTTAGGGGCCCTTAAAATGCCAGGACAGTATAAATACCCCACATGTGACCCCATTTTGGAAAGAAGACACCCCAAGGTATTCCGTGAGGGGTATGGTGAGTTCATGTAAAATTTTATTTTTGTCACAAGTTAGTGGAATATGAGACTTTGTAAAAAACAAAAAAAAATATCAATTTCCGCTAACTTGTGCCAAATTTTTTTTTCTGTGAACTCGCCATGCCCCTCACAGAATACCTTAGGGTGTCTTCTTTCCAAAATGGGGTCACTTGTGGGGTATTTATACTGCCCTGGCATTTTAGGCGCCCTAAATCGTGAGAATCCAAATGCGTAAAAATGGCCTGTGAAATCCTAAAGGTACTCATTGGTTTTAGGGCCCTTTAGCATCTTGGCTGCAAAAAGTGTCACTCATGTGGTATCGCCGTACTCAGGAGAAGTAGGGCAATGTGTTTGGGGTGTATTTTATATATACCCATACTGTGTGTGAGAAATATCGCTGAAAACGACAACTTTTTACATTTTTTATTCAAAGTTGTCAATTTACAGAGATATTTCTCTCACCCAGCATGGGTATATGTAAAAATACACCCCAAAACACATCGCCCTACTTCTCCTGAGTACGGCGATACCACATGTGTGACACTTTTGTGCAGCCAAGATGCGCAAAGGGGCCCAAATTCCAATGAGTACCTTTTAGGAGGGCATTTTTACGCATTTTTCTTCTCACGCTTTAGGGCCCCTAAAATGCCAGAGCAGTATAAATACCCCACATGTGACCCCATTTTGGAAAGAAGACACCCCAAGGTAATCCGTGAGGGGCATAGCGAGTTCATAGAAGAATTTTTTTTTGGCACAAGTTAGTGGAAATTGATTTTTTATTGTTTTTTCTCACAAAGTCTCCCTTTCCGCTAACTTTTGACAAAAAGTTTAATTTTTCATGGACTCACTATGCCCCTCAGCGAATACCTTGAGGTGTCTTCTTTCCAAAATGGGGTCACATGTGGGGTATTTATACTGCCCTGGCATTTTAGGGGCCCTAAAGCGTGAGAAGAAAATGCGTAAAAATGCCATCCTAAAGGTACTCATTGGTTTTAGGGCCCCTTTGCGCATCTTGGCTGCAAAAAAGTGTCACTCATGTGGTATCGCCGGACTCAGGAGAAGTAGGGTGATGTGTTTTAGGGTGTATTTTTACATATACCCATGCTGGGTGAGAGAAATATCTCTGTAAATTGACAACTTTGAATAAAAAAATTAAAAAGTTGTCGTTTACAGCGATATTTCTCACACAAAGTATGGGTATATATAAAATACACCCCAAAACACATTGCCCTACTTCTCCTGAGTACGGCGATACCACATGTGTGACACTTTTTGCAGCCAAGATGCGCAAAGGGCCCTAAAACCAATGAGTACCTTTAGGATTTCACAGGACATTTTTACGCATTTGGATTCTCACGCTTTAGGACCCCTAAAATGCCAGGGCAGTATAAATACCCCATGTGACCCATTGTGGAAAAGACACCAGGTATTCCGTGAGGGCATGGCGAGTTACAGAAAAAAATTTGGCACAAGTTAGCGGAAATGGTATTTTTTTTTTTTTTTTTTTACAGTCTCACATTCCACTAACTTGTGACAAAAATAAAATTTTACATGAACTCACCATACCCCTCACGGAATACCTTGGGGTGTCTTCTTTCTAAAATGGGGTCACTTGTGAGGTTTTGTACTGCCCTGGCATTTTAGGGTCTCCGCAATCATTACACGTATGGCCAGAATTAGGAGTTTTGCGATTCTCCTTATATTGACCATACGGGTAATGAGAATTTTTTTGCGTTCAGCCTCTGCGCTGAAAGAAAAAAATGAACGTCACAGATTTTTCCATTCACATTGATCAATGTGGATGAAAAAATCTCTAAAAAATGTGCAAAAAAAAAGAGGAAAAGCTATAAAGCTGCGATCGCTAAGGGACCCTAAGGCATCATTCAGCGTCCGCAATTCTGTTCCGCAAAATTTTGCGGAACAGAATTGTGGATACATTCAATTCTATGGGGACAGACTTTGTCCCGCTCGGATCCGTAATTGCGGATCCGTAGTTGAAGATCCGCAAAAGTATAGAACATGTCCTATTCTTGTCCGCAATTGCGGACAAGAAAAGGCATTTTCTATATAGTTCTGGCAATGTGCGGATCCGCAAAATGCGGAAAGCACATTGCTGGTGTCCGTGTTTGCGGATCCGCGGATTTGCGGATCCGTGGATCCGCAAAACACATGCGGACATCTGAATGAGCCTTACAGGGGGTGATCAGTGACAGGGGTGATCAAGGGGGTGACATGGGAGATCAGGGGTTAATCAGTGACAGGGGGTGGTGGGTGGGGGGTTGTGTGGTGATTGGTGCACTTTGATATTTTTCTCTGGTGGTCCCAAGCAAAGAGACCACCAGAGAAGCGAGCAGCAAGCAGATCAGACGCTGTTCACAGAACAACGTCTGATCTGCGATTTTTTCTGCCATATACAGCCTGCCAGCGCACGATCGGCGCTGGCAGGCTGTAGTATAACTACATGCGAGCTCGCCGATGGCGCGCATTGCGCATGTGCGGGCGCGTCCTCGCGTCATCTCGCGTCTCGCGAGATGACGCCTAGATGCGTCCGATCAGAGCTACAGGGCCGCCGCCAGGACGCAATCCTGCGTGCGGCGGTCCTGTAGCGGTTAATAGGCGCCACTTCTTGGCCTGTACAGATCACTTTCCTGCAGTTATCTATTTACCTGTCATTCTAGTCCTGCCTGTACTGATATCATCTCTGTGTATAGATAAGACGGGATCCTGAATTCCCAATAGGTGATTGTCAGAGCTTTTTTATTCTTTCCTTGTACAATGACCTCAGGTCACAGAGCAGGCCTCGAAAACTCTTCCATAGAAGTCACCGAGGTCCCCTCCTGACCATTGTGTCTATGGCCCATGGGGCTGCTGTAAAGAGATTTTCTTTAATGCTTTCTAATTGCTGCTAAGAACAGCTCAGGCAAGATGGCCGCCCCCATAATCATGTTCAGGAAATAGAATAAAGAAGTCTGCAATCAGAAAAAAAAAACTGATTAGAAAAAGGGGGATGTGTTGCTATTTGGACAGTGTAACTAAAAGCAGAGATGTCACCTTGCCAACAAAAGTTTGTATGGTCAAAGCCATGGTTTTTCCTGTAGTAATGTATGGTTGTAAGAGCTGGACCATAAGAAAGGCTGAGCGTAGAAGAATCGACGCCTTCGAACTGTGGTGCTGGAGAAGACTTCTGAGAGCTCTATGGTCTGCAAGAAGATCCAATCAGTCAATCCTTGAAGAAATGAACCCTGATTGTTCATTGGAAGGAGCAATACTGAAGCTGAAATACTTTGGACACATAATGAGAAGGCAGGAGTCATTGGAGAAGACCCTGATGCTGGGAAAGATCGAAGACAAAAGAAGAAGGGGACGGCAGAGAATGAGATGGCTGGACAGTATCATGGAAGCAACGAACATGAGCTTAGGCAAGCTTCGAGAGACAGTGGAAGATAGAGGGGCCTGGTGTGCTGTGGTCCATGGGGTCGCAAAGAGTCGAGCACAACTGAATTGTGACTAAAAAGGGAAAAAAATGGTTGCTATTTGGTTTTAGCTGGCATTATAAAAAATGGTGACACATTCCCTTTAAAGGGAAACTGTCACACTGAACATGGTGTCTGAGCTGCAGACATAGTATTACAGAACAAGAGTAGCAGAGCAGAATAATATATCGTTTTTTGGGTCAAAAGATTCTGTGGAATTTGCAATTGACACATTTATATTCCTGCTTATTCTGGGCTTTGAAGTCAGTGAGGCGGTCCTATCAGTGATTGACAGTAATGATAATAGTAATAATAATAATTAGAGATGAGCGAACACCTGGATGTTCGGGTTCGAGAGGTTCGGCCGAACTTCCGGAAAATGTCCGGGTTCGTGATCCGAACTCAACCCGAACTTCATCCCGAACCCGAACCCCATAGAAGTCAATGGGGACCCGAACTTTTGGGTACTAAAAAGGCTGTAAAAGACACCCAGAGGGATAATATACCGCAATAAACGCATTGCGATTACAACTTTGAGCTAACGATCACCATGGGAACGCCTCCTCCAGTAGAATGTACTGTCGGATCTGAGAATTAAGTTGAAATCGCAATGCGATTCTTATATATTTGCTTAATCGCATTGCGATTTCAACTTAGCATTGCTAAATAATTCCATCCATATCGTTAACTTACTGAGTCAGTAAGTTAACCAATATGGATGGAATTATTTAGCAATGCTAAGTTGAAACGGCAATGCGATTAAGCAGATATATAATAATCGCATTGCGTTTTCAACTTAATTCTCACATCCGACAGTACATTCTACTGGAGGAGGCGTTCCTATGGTGATCGGTAGCTCAAAGTTGTAATCGCAATGCGATTAGGCAATACATAAGAATCGCATTGCGATTCCAACTTTTTAGTACTCAACTTTTAAAATCGTACACCACTTTAAGTTCCAAAGTTGCAATCGCGTTCGAATAGAACTTAAAGCTGTCTCTTAGTCAGTTTTAGTATTGGTGTGTTGTAATAGAAGTTACATTCGTACGCGAATATAACTTAGAGCAATACAGTCAACTTTACACTGTTAGTTTTATTATCGCGATAATACAACTATTCAAGAATCGTACGCATGCGTCTGTACGTGTGTGCGTTACTCGGACACTATTCTATTTTGCCAGCCACAGCTGAAACCACTGATTTATGGTATTGCTATTTTGGCAATTGAATTTAACCCCAGAAAATAATCTATCCTTTGCCAGACAGCAGACAGTATTATACTTGTCTAACCAAAGCTGGAACACCAGATTTAGGGGATTGGTATTTGGGCAATTGTATTTAACCCCTTAATAAAATATAGAAATTTCTTTCCTGAGTTTCTAGGGGTGACAATTAGCACAGCCAAGCCCCTGATGTAGGATATAGCAAAAAAAAAAACTAGTATTGATGGATTGATGGACTTGGTGGCAGCTTCTTCTGGCGCACCACAAGTCACAAAATGGCCGCCGATCAACCCAGAAAATAAGTGACAGAAAAACGCTCTGTGCAGCCTAAAAACCAGCGAGCAAGTAACTAGCAGAAGTTCAATGATTCTCAGCTGTAAATTGATCCGTTCATTAGGTGCTGTTGCTGACTTTAACCTGCCTAATCTCGCCCTGACAGAAGCTGCGTCCTCTCCCTACACTAATCAGAGCAGTGTGACGTGCGGCGCTACGTGACTCCAGCTTAAATAGAGGCTGGGTCAAATGCTGCACTTGGCCAATCACAGCCATGCCATTAGTAGGCATGGCTGTGATGGGCTCTTAGGGCAAGAAGTAAAACGCTAGCTGATTGGCTGCTGTGCAGCCCTTCAGAAAGCGGGAAGTAATCGACGAACACCGAACCCGAACTTTTTTGAAAATGTCCGGGTTCGGGTCCGGGTCCCGGACACCCCAAAATTCGGTACGAACCCGAACTATTCTCGAACTGTTCGAACTGTAATTAATTTACATTTTTTTTTAAATTATTTATTTATTTGTTGCTGTTATAATTTAAGTTATTGTTGTACCAGTTGGAGGAAACCCTATCAATGGAAAGCCAGAAACAGGAATGACAGCGATCCTCTTACTGCCCACTTTTCAGAAAACTGCAAGAGGAGTTTGCAGGTTAAGAGAGGAAGGACGACAATGGTGAAAAGAGGTTTAGTTCACAAAGGAGCTGGTGTCCAAACAAAATGTGTTGCATTAGTTAAAGCATACCTAAAAAAAAAATTTTGAACTAGTGACATTCCTAAGGTTTTGATAGGTGGGCTAAGAACCCAAATGATCACTAAAACGAGGAGGTAGAACATCTCACACAGACCGCTGTCTCTCCTCGCAGCTGGAGGTGGACTCATAAACTCTCTATTGAGCTCACCTTCAGCAGCGAGGAGAGAGAGCTCTGTCTGAGCGCTGTTGTCTCCTCATTTTAGCAATCAGTTGAGGCCTCAGCACTCGTACCTCCACTAATCAAAAGCTTTGATTAATTACTATGACATATCAAAAGTTTTTTGAAAGTGCAGGTACACTTTAATTGAAATAGCAGTGTATACAGTATACAGTATTTTGCGAGGGATGGTTCTTATACTGTTCATCTTTGCCCTTTACGTTTCTTTTTTTGACCTGAATTGATTTGTGTTAAAAAAAAATGTTTGTCCCGGGCCTTACTTTTTTGTCCAGGCAATCACGGTCCGCTTTTATATAAGTTTGACATTCGCTCTTGTTTCAATAACGTACAGATCTCCTGATTTGGATCCCACTCGCCTGCCCTGTTTTCTTCTCTTCCACTTGCACTACAGATCACCTGCCCTACATACAACATGTGCTCTTTGCTGGCTTGTTTCTTCCCCCAATATACTTGATGTCCATAATGAGAGATCACGTACTTGGACATGCTCTATTGCTGTTTCTAACCATGTGCGTGGAGCATGGAGAGTGCAAATGCGCAGTTATAGACAAGATGAGAAAGTCTATTAGGGTACGACCACACGGCACGGTTGTGTTGCAGTTGCGATGCGGCCACGCTGCGGTCGAGTACCCCAGAGTGGTGCAAGCCACAGCTGGCTCTTGTTAATTAATTAAGACGGCACTGTTTATCGGGGCTGCATTATTTGGAGACCGCATGCATCACAATCTAAGAACTGTAGTTTAGGGCAGAATTCAAGAATACTGACAGGCCTCAAAATTAGACGTTAGCTATGAAAATATGTGGGCCATGCCAGAAGGATCAGTGGGCAAAAAGAAGAGCAAACCAATGCTAAACTGATAGCGGCTGTGATTAAACTTTATTTAATATAAAAACATATTCCCACAGTTCAATGTTTCTGAAAGCATCTGTTTAGTTCCAAATAGCATTTTAGACACTATTTGAAGATTTGATAAAATGTGGGTCTTAAAATGTACAGGTATGCCTGAGGAACTATTTCTCCTTATAGTAGGCATAAGGATAAGGAGTCTTAAAGGCCAGGCAAAGCTCCTCTGGGAAACAGGTATGCAAATTAGCTTGCTTTTTTAAAAATGCTAAGCCTCTAATGCCACCAGATGTAAATCCTATAAACCAATATTCGATCTTTAAACTGGCCTCAAGACATGACACAGGATTATGGCTAAGCCAGTACTTCATCTGGTGACATTACAGGCTTAGTTTTCTTTTCTTTTTGGAAAGAGCGATAACTTGCATAAACACCATAACAATTTTATTTTTCAGACTAGGAACCATAGGTTCCCTATTTGATAGGGATGAGCGAACTTTTTGTTTCAAGTTTGGCGTTCAAGGTTCGGGTTCAGGTTGTCTAAGAATTATATTATGGATTCCACTATCACTTACCATATAAGTTATGGTCCGTGGTAGCTGAATCCATAATAGAATTCTTAGATAACCCGAACCCAAACCTTGTACGCCAAACTTGAAACACAAGGTTCGCTCATCACTACTATTTGACTAAATCTAAAAAAAAAATCTAAAACATATGAGATATGTATTAAATTGTGTATTATAGCACCATATTCATACATTTTATAATGTTATATCCTGGCTTTCATTCAAAAAAAGTTCACTTTGCTGACGTATTATAAGGTGGGAAAATCACAGAAGGACTTAATTTGGATTTACAGTACCCAAGCATTGGGCAAGGTCTCACGGTCACAGAATGTAAGAGAAGATTCTGGTCCAGGGCTTTTTATCATGGTTAGGATCCTTTAGTTTCAGTGGAAGAGCTTGACTGGCCTGACCTAAACCCCATCACTGTCGTTGAGGCATGGGCGGATTGGGCATAGATCCTACAGGGAACTTTCTCGGTGGGACGATTCCCAGTGGACCAATTGTTCCCTACTCCTGGCCATCAGCAAGGTACATAAAGATCTAATGAAGCATTAATTAATGTAGAAGCATCAGGCTCCTATGCACCGACCAGTGGCCACAGGTGCCCTCCTGATATCAATGATATCCTCAGGACAATAATATAGCTTCATACTGTGGGGTGGACGCACTGGCGTACTGCCCATATAGGCAGTTGCTATGGTGTCCGTGAGTGTGAATGGCCCGGCCAGGCCGAATGGCCCACCGCCTTTCTGACATAAATGCACAGCAACCTTCTTCCTTGCCTGTGCAGCTCCCCGCCGCCTGCCCAATTCCTCTCTTAGATAGTGAGCTGGTCAAAAGGAAGGGAGATGCTATGTTCCCTGCTCTGCTTATTGACCAGCTGAACTTTTGGGGCCATGACCTGATCTGTCCTCCAGTCTTCACTCTGCTGCTTCACTGCCTGATGTGTCTAGCATTATTACAGCAGCAGAGCTCCGTTACTCCGTTATTAGCAGGCTACTTTCACACTAGTGTGAGTGGATCCGGTTGTATTATCTTTAACATATCCAAGATGGAACCGTCATGAACTCCATTGAAAGTCAATGGGAGATGGATCCATTTTCTATTGTATCAGATTGTGTCTGAGAAAACAGATCCATCCCCATTGACTTGCATTGTGGGTCATGACGGATCCGTTTTGCTCCGCTTCCCATGATGGAGTGAAAACCACAGCATGCTGTGGTTTGCTCTCCAGTATGGGAATGCAACCAAATGGAACGGAGTGCATTTTGGAGTATTCCGTTTTGTTCAGTTATGTTTTGTCCCCATTGACAATGAATGAAGTGTTTTTTTCTTGTATTGAGACCCTATGATGGATCTCAATAACGGAAAATAGAAAGGCTAGTGTGAAAGTAGCCTTACAGAGAGGGGGCCCTGCAAGTTCAGCAGAGCTTCACTGCTCTGACCTCCTCCTGACCTCCCGACCACTGACCTACAGAGGTAGGGATTAACTCTTCCAGCTATCGGGACCAAACTGAGCCGGTACAGACAGCAGACAGTAGGTACACTACAATATTCATGGGTGACTGCTGTGTCTGCTCTGCAGGGTGTGTAATATATGAGTAGCAGGGACAGGGTTAGCGCTCATGCACACAACCGTATGTATTTTGTGGTCCGCAAAAAAGGATCCGCAAAAAATATGGATGAAGTTCGTGTGCATTCCGTATTTTGCAGAACGGAACAGATGGCCCCTAAAAGAACAGTACTATCCTTGTCTGTAATGCGGACAATAATTGTACATGTTCTGCTTTTTTGGGGAACAGAAATGCTGACATACGGAGACGGAATGCAACCGGAGTAACTTCATTTTTCTTTGCTGACCCATTAAAATGAATGGTTCCGCAGACCGTCCGTAAAAAAATGGAACAGACACAGAAAGAAAATACGTTTATGTGCATGAGCCCTTAGTAGGAGTGCTGCTGTGTGTCATATACCGTATATATATATATATATATATATATACACACACATACAGGGCACTGTTCACTGCTTACTCACAACAGCCTCCATATGCTTCCAGCCCACAGACAGATGCTTAAAATTCTAGAAATTCTGTCTTTGCCCTTCTTTGCCCTATTACGAATAGCATATTTCTAATAGGGCAAAAAGAGACAGGGACTAAACCCTCTCTCTATATACATACATATATATATATAATATATATATTTTTTTTACTATATATATATTTATACTATATTCCGCAGCGCTTTACAGATATTAGCATCCAACTGTCCCCAATGGGGCTCACACTCTAAGCTCCCTATCAGTATGTCTTTAGAGTGTGGGAGGAAACCCACGCAAACACAGGGAGAACATACAAACTCCATGCAGATGTTGCCCTTGGTCAGATTCGAACCTAGGACCCCAGAGCTGCAAGGCACAAGTGTCATCTTATGTATTTTGTCCAGGTCCTCCACAATGTGCATTCCTAATCTTATGTTATGCAAATGTAATTGCATGGTTCCTCAGCAGGTGGAAGCAAATATGGGAGAGCTATACCATTCCATTCTATCCTCCCTCTGGAGAGAAGTGGGCTAGGCCTACTTCCTGCAGGAAGGGTGGGGACCAGTTCTAGCGGAGTTATAGTTTACCCCTGCTAGGGGAAGGGTGTGGAGGAGCATGTCTCTGCTGGACATGCCCACACCAGCCAGAGCACCTTAAGCGCTGCTGGCCATGGAGGCTAAAGCCGGAAGCCTCAGGAGCCAGGAGATTAGTTCCTTTGCTGAAAATAAGTTGAGTTTCCCTGCCAGTTAATGCTAAAGCCTGCTGGAACCAAGGCAAAGTCTGTAACTGTTGGAAGAAAAGTTTATTCAAGTAAAGCTGCTGTTAAAGGTCTTGACTCAAGTTATTTACAATTTCTCAATTATCCCCCGTTTTTTGCTTCGGAGCCAAAGCCTGCGGTCCCGCAGTATCCATGTAGGAGCACCGTGACACATAAAAAGACATTTAGGCCGCACTACACCACTCGGCATTCCTACTAAACCTAGGACGCGATATAGGAGGACCCTGGGGGGTTGTGCCCATTGCATATAGATTTATCAAACTGGTGTAAAACAGAACTGGCTTAGTTGCCCATAGCAACCAAGCAGATTCCACCTTTCATTTTTCACAGCTCCTTTGAAAAAAGACAGGTGGAATTTGATTGGTTGCTATGGGCAACTAAGCCATTTCTACTTTACACCAGTTTTTTTTTCACTGCTTCCTGCTCTGCTATGTAGATGTGTAGCACAGTGATCACCTTTTGGAGTGAGCTATACAGCATGATACATTGCTGAAACTGACAGGACTGGAACTAGCTCCAGTTCTGACATTTTGACCCTTAAAGAGGACCTTTCACTGGTCCTCAGTTTATCAGTTAAAGCTATGTACATTGAGAGCGGCACCCAGGGATGTCCCTGCACTTACTTGTATCCCTGGGTGCCGCTCCGTTCGTCCTCTGTAGCCCCCGGTACCGGCGCTCCTGCTGCTGTAATTTTGCCTGGGGCGGAGACTTCTTCTTCTGCCCTGGGCGTCTCCTTCTCCCAGGGCTGGAGCGCTGGCCAATCGCAGCGCTCAGCTCATATCCTGAATATCCGCCCCAGGCAAAATTAGAGCAGCAGGAGCGCCGGTACTGGGGGCTACAGCAGGCGAATGGAGCGGCACCCAGGGATACAAGTAAGTGCAGGGACATCCCTGGGTGCCGCTCTCCATGTACATAGTTTTAACTCATAAACTGTGGACCAGTGAAAGGTCCCCTTTAAGATGCTGCGTTTGGACATTACAAACACAATGCACATAAAACATACATATGCTGTTTTTATTAGGATAATGCAATTATTTGTGGAGGATAGGTGGGTTCCGAGTTTTGCTATAGCGCCCCATGATTTCTATGTACGCACCTGGGTGGACAGCAGTATTTTGTGCTGCACTGTGGTATTTGGTTCTGCTGAACTGGTATTTTTGTCCCGCACTACGGTATTGCTGGCTCCGTCTACTTCTGTTGCCCAATCTTCTGTCAATTTGAACCTGCCTACTAGTGATGATCGGCAGGGGCAATATTCAAATTCAGGATATTTCACGAATATTTGGGCGAACATTCGTCATAAATTCGAGAATTTGCGATTATTTTCTTGTTTGCGAAAATCGTCAATGTAATATGCGGGCATTGCGGGTCACTATTGCTAGGGAGGCAACTTTCCTATTGGTTGCTAGGGATGTTGTTAAGCTCAGACAAAGACATTGCAGCCTTCTCATTGGCCCACAAGCAAGAAGCAGGGAGGGATCATGGATTCAGAGGAAAAAAAATTCTAGAATATTCGTGAATACGAATATATATCACTATATTCTAAATATTCGCGAATTCTCAAAGTGGTGATATTTGAAATTAAAATTTGCGATGCGAATATTCGCACCCAAGTGGCTCTTTTTCCCAGGGCCACTTTAAGTTTCCAGTCCGCCCCTGCTTTGAGATGTTTTGGGATGGCTACAGATTCCAATCCCACCTTACTAATGCCCATTCCCAATAATTCTGATGAAAATGAGGAGTAGAGGCTTCTACCACTCGGATAGAGGAGTGACGTTGGTAGTTTACATAGTTAAAAGCATAGCCTATACATTTTCTCAGAGGATTTAAAAATTCACACAAACATTCTGTTTTTCACAATGAATAAATATAGAGCGCATATTATAGAGGGTTAATCATTTCCTTATGTTCCTGATGTTACTGATACATTCAGGCTGCTAAGGCGCCAATGTGAAAATTCAATTAAAATTTGTTTGTTGCACGTAAACAAGGCTAAACTAGGCTTATTTGCAGCTTTTGGAACTACTCAAATACATTGTGATTTTTATTAAAAAGAAAACACAGCTTTAGAATAGTTATAAGACAAAAATCTGCAAAAATTGTATATTATTGGTGTGACTCTAGCAGTAATGTTCTATGGTAGTTGTATAAGTAACAACTGCACTGGTGCCCCAGGACCATTTGTGCCCGTACCCAACCCATTCACTTACAGTTGTGCCATGATTTTTTCCAGTTAATATAATAATGTAGTCTTGTTGGCTATATCACCGCTAAATATATTTTTTTATAAAGAATTTATATAGCAATTCATCAGAAGTCAGTGGTGATCAGGTGGAAAGCCCATGTAAAACTTTTGTGGCCACTGAGGATTAGACAGTGCATCTCTCCGTGAATTGTCTCTTTGAAAAAATGGAAATATATTGTAGGAGAGCTCTAAGGACTTGATTGACTGAAATATGAAATTCTAAACATCCCATTTTACTTTTTTCAGTACCTGTGAGTAGGGATTCTGCAAACCCGACGTTTTCAGCTTCGGGTTCGGTGTTCGGGCAGTGTAGGAATTCCATTATGGAGTCCGTTATGGATGGACTATAATTGAATTCTATAAAGGAAGCCTTCAGAGGCATTCCGTTTTGCATTCCGTCATAATAGAAGTCTATGGGCAGCATAACGAATCTGTCTGGTTTCCGTTATGCAGAACAGGACTTGATTTTTCATCCTGCATAACGAAAACTAGACTGATCTGTTATGCTGCCCATAGACTTCTATTATGACGGAATGCAAAACGGAATGCCTCTAAAGGCCTCCGTTTCGCATTCTGTCATAGAATTTCGTTATATTCTGTGTTAACAGAATCCATAATAGAATTCCCCCACTGCCCGAACGGCGAACACGAACCCGAAAACGTTGCTCATCCCTACCTGTGGGTATATTGCAGATGTACAGATATCATCCATTGGCAAACCTCCCTTCTGACCAAATGTTGCAGCATTTCTTGCAAAATGAACCTATGTTCTCAAAAGTGCTCATTTTTGGAGGTTTTGTGGGTGTTCCTGGACAAATCAGTGGTGAGACTTAAAATGTTCCATAAATGAGGGTTGAAATGTAGGACCATTTGCCCAGAGATTGCAACCATTAAGAAAACACTTCACGAACAGATTAAATAATAGAAGTTTGGGCCCAATTGCTTGCTGTGGGCAATTCCTCCTGTTTTCTTTGTATTAGATTTTGATAACAAAGCCCACAGAAGTATCATAGTCACAACTGTTTGTCACGTTAACATCTAAGGCTGGGTTACAACACGTTTTTCCCATCCATTTAGCATATGCAAAAAATGTATACGTTAAAAGGATGCCTCAGATTTATGCCACACAGTTGTATCATTGACCATAGAGTTCCATAGTAAAAAAAAAACAAAAAACAAATTTTTTGTTGTATCCTTTTTTTTTCTAACATAAACATCAAACAGGGGCATAAAATGTGATGTGAACCCACCCTAAGATCAATAAAATTTGAATAAAATAATAGTATATGTGTGAATGGTACTACAACCAACAGGAAAAAAGAACACTAATTGTAGAGAAATATATCGATACCATATCTTCCTATTAAATAAAACAAATTCTACACGGATAGATCTTGTCGATATATATCTGATTCTTGGTAAGATATAGATGCAGATATCCGAATGGATATTTTACCTTGGACTGGATAGGGATACAAAAACCTGGTGCTGCTGAAAGATGAATGATATCTGGTGCTACTATCCCTGCCATGCTCTTCAACAAACAGGAAGGGACCCTGCAACATATAATATACAGAGCTCCTGCCTTGAAAGCGGCGACCAGATCAGAAATCTTAACCCCAAATGGCCATATCCCTAGAGCTGTATGTGATACGAACCATTAGTTATGCTTAGTTGCAACATGTGACTTGGCAGATGTGAATAAAGGGCATTTATGCTGGCAAATGATCGCCTAGGTAGAGTAACTACAAACTGATCCAGCCAGATAGACATGATAGGATGGAAGCCAAAACCTAGTCGAAGCTATGAGGTTCGTGGCCAACAAGCTTTCTTCTCACAGACTGCCCAATGTACTCCCTTTTAGCTGCACACAGCCAAACTGGACTCTATTCCCTGACTATGAACCAGTTTCTCTCTCCTCGTTCCAGGGATAGATCTGGTCTCAGAGCTCAGACTCCCACCAATCTAAAACTTTTAAGCACGCACTTTCTATGACATATCAAACTGTTTTTTTTTAAAGGATAGTGACCCTGTAAAGTTACAGTACAATGTAATTCTGCAAACAAAAGTAAAGGGAAGTAAAGGATCAGCCATTTGCATTTCAAAATGCCCAATCCTTTTTTTGCAGCCAAAGGTGGCCTGCAGCAGCTTACTCCACTCTCTCCATCCAGCATACTTGAACACTCTGAATGCACAATGTTTTCTGGTTGGGGACCACATTGTCAGACTGAACCAATGTCAAGGGTCAAAAATAAAATTTAAAGGGGTGTGAACAGCTGAAATACTGTATTTATGGCATATTAAAAATACAGTATATACCATTAATGTCTAGTTACAATTCCAGGACTCCCATATAATGGGAGAATACATAAAAAATACATTTCAGCATCCACAAGACATAGACATACATGTCTGTTACCAGATGGTTGGGGGCTGCACAGAATGATATCAAGGGCCGCAGGTTGTGCACTCCTGCTCTGGAGAGATATCTATAACTTGTAAAACCGGGTTCCATCCACTATAGTTGATAAATATCACTCTTTTCCCACATCTCCCATGAATAAAACACTATTTTTTTATTTTATTTTCCTTTTTGTTGAACAATATTATTTCCACACAAAATAATATATATTTATAATTTCTATTTCCTTAACCCCCCTCCCAATTCCCTCCCAAACTCCCACCCCTTTGCGATGCGTCTCCCATCCCCTGACAAGAAAAAGGACGGAACGGAAATAGTGAGAAGGTTGAAGCAGGGAAAATTAAAAATTCTATTCTCCCCATACCTTAAACCATTCATCCTCAGAGTTTATTTGTTTATATAAAAAGTTTTCACACCTTTTATTCTTATTAACCAGATTTAACCATGTATTCATACTTGGAGTATTAGATGAGAAACAAGCCCGCGCAATCAGAAGCCTTGCCAAAAACCTTATTTTAACCAGAAGAATCCGTTTGTACTTATGGCACCCTACCTTAGAAAGATCCCTCAAGATCCAGGACCAGGGCCAGGCCGACACAGAGGCTGAGGAGGCTCCAGCCTCAGGGCGCTCCAGCCTCAGGGCGCAGGCAGGGGCCGGCCAGAGGGAGAGGGACTGACAGGGGGGAACCTCTCAGTGCTCCCTCCTGTCATTCCCTGAGCCGGGCCCCGTCAGAGCGCTCCTCTCACCTCCATTATGGTCACTGCTTCAGGCCTCCAGCATCAGGCCCCGCTGCCTCTAACTAGAAACACAGTAAGCAGGTGGGCGGAGCCTAACAGACCTCCGTTAGGCTCCACCCACCTGCTTAATGTGTGGCAGCGCTGGGGCCTGATCCCGGAAGCCTGGAGCAGTGAACATAATGGAGGTGAGAGGAGCGCTCTGACGAGGCCCGGCATTAAGTACAGTGAAAATGCCGGGCCCCTTACATGAAGTCTGTGACAACATGGGGGGCAGAAAGAGCATGACAACATGGGGGGTATAAAGAGCATGAAAAGATGGGGGAGAATGACAGGGGCAGAAAAAGCATGACAAGAAGAGGGGATTATGACAAGAGGGGGAGAATGACAAGAGGGGAGAGCATGACAAATTACTATGTGGGGGCACTGCTGTGTGGTTGAGGGGGTGTGGCAGACATTACTGTGTGGGGGGCAGTGTGGCGGACATTACTGTGTGGGGGGCAGTGTGGCGGACATTACTGTGTGGGGGGCAGTGTGGCGGACATTACTGTGTGGGGGACACTACAGTGTGGGGTGGCATTATACAAAAGCTCTGCAGATGCAACTCCCATGTATTGGGTCACCAGAATTTGGGTGGTCATTCACTAAATGAACCCTATTATGGGGAGAATCTGTGGATGACACATATTTGTCATCCACAGACACCCCCCCCAAAACAGGGTTAATTTACTGAATGACCAACAATAAAAGAGGTGGGGGTCACATATGCTATTTCATAATGACAGCAGGGCCCGTGCAGTGACTGTATTCTACTACACCCCCATCCTCCCGCTCACTGGATATAATCTTATTAACTATATAACTGTAGTAAATCACTACCGTTATATAGTTAAGATTATATACAGTGTGTGTGTGGGGGGGTGTAGTAGAATACAGTCACTGCACGGGCCCCGCTGGCGCTGTCATCAAAAAAGCAGATACAACCCCACAGCCTCACCCCTTGTATTGGGGGTCATTCCTACACAGACCCTGTTATGGGGAGGGGGGATCTGTGGATGACACATGTGTAATCCACAGATTCCCCAATAACAGTGTCATCCATCACAGATCCCCCATAGCAGTGTCATCCACAAGTTGGAGGGAGGGAGGGGGGGGGGGCGCACTTGGGCAGCTCAGCCTCTGTTGGTGGTGGACCTTGTCCCAGCCCTGTCCAGGACTCTACCGTCAATGGGATCACCACTTTCAGTTTTTGGGTAGTATAATTATGTATTGCCCCCCAATATTCTTTTAGTTCTATACAAGTCCAAAACATATATAAATGATTGGCTTCAGGTGAATCACACCGTGGACAATTGGAAGTCTTTCTCAAACCCTGTTTATTAAGCCATAAAGGTGTAACATAAGTTCTGTGTAAAATATTAAATTGAACCAATATATGAATAAAATTATGAGAAACGAATCCCACATTCACCAGTATATTATCCCAATCACCCAGTTGAATCATTGGGCAGTCCCTTCTCCAGGCCTTTTGCCCAGGAGAATGTCCATTAATAAGTTGTGCTTTGAGTAAATATTTAAAATATTGAGAAATCTTAACCCTCTGTGCTGGCTTAACTATTAAATCATGCAAAAATGTGGAGGTATCTATATAAAAAAGGGATTTATCTTTGTACTAGAAAGTGCCGAACATAACTGAAAATACCAAAACCAAGATAAATTAGATATATTTTCTCTTTGTGCTGTGGGGAGTCGCTCTGGTAGACAGCGGTGCGGGTGCAGTTTAGAGGCAAAACAAGGAGTCCAGATTGTGCAACAAACAGTGTTTTATTCACACTTGCACACAAAATGAAAAACAGTCTCTTGGTGACAGTTCACACACAACGGAAATAACGTAGCCAAACAAAAACAGTCCAACACAGGTTCAGTCACCTGGGAGGTGTAGGTGCAGGTTCGCACCACGCTGTCGGCCCAGCCGCAGGAGAATCCAGCTTCAGGTAGCCAGGAACAAAATACCTCCTTGCTGAGCTCTTTCCTCCTGGACAGAGAACTCCTCAGCCCTGTTAGCAGCTCCAGGATAATCACACTCCCAAACTCAAATGATTCCACAGCCTAAGCCTCCCATGGAAGCTAGGATTACAGGCACACGCCACAGCACCCGGCTCTCACCTCACCGAGGCCAGCAACCTCGGTGACACGTACCTGCCATCACATATGACACCTTGCACCTTACCACATACCCCCCCCCTTTGTTCAACCCTGAGGGGGTGAACACACGTGAGGCAGTGGACGCGGGACAGGGCATCTGCGTTGCCCTGCAAGCGGCCTGCCCTGTGTTCCACGGAAAACTTGAAATTTTGAAGAGATAGGAACCACCTGGTGACCCGAGCATTCCTCTCCTTGGCCTGACTCATCCATTTGAGGGGGAATGGTCGGTCACCAGACGGAACCTCCTCCCTAACAGGTAGTAGCGGAGAGATTCGAGTGCCCACTTGATAGCCAGGCACTCCCTCTCCACTATACTATACCTGGACTCGGCGGGACTGAGCTTACGGCTCAGGAAGACAACGGATGTTCTTCCCCGTTGACCTCCTGCGACAGTACCGCACCGAGGCCTACCTCCGAGGCGTCGGTCTGTACGACAAACTCCTTGTTGAAGTCGGGTGTCACCAAAACCGGGACCCACACAGGGCCGACTTCAACGCGGAGAAAGCCTCCTCGCCTTCTCACTCCAGCTAACCCTCCCAGACTTTCGCCCTTCAACAGGTCTGTCAATGGCGCTGCTATTGTGGCAAAGTGGGGCACAAACCTCATGTAGTAACCTACAATCCCCAGGAACGACTTTACCTGCCTGGTGGTGACCGGTCGGGGCCAGTTACGAATGGCCTCTACCTTAGTTACCTGAGGTTTGATGACTCCCCGCCCAATTACATATCCCAGATATTTTGTCTCCTCTAACCCTATGGAGCACTTCTTTGGGTTAGCGGTCAGTCCGGCTTTCCTCAGGGCATCCACTACCGCCTGCACCTTGGGTAAATGGCTTTCCGAGTCGGTGCTGTGGATGACTACATCATCCAAGTAGGCCGAGGCGCACCGACGATGTGGTCGCAGCACTATGTCCATTAACCTTTGGAAAGTGGCGGGGCGCCATGCAGGCCAAAGGGTAACACCTTGTAGTGATACAGGCCCTGCGGGTAACAAATGCGGTTTTTCCTTAGCCGACTCCGTTAAGGGTACCTGCCAGTACCCTTTAGTGAGGTCCAGCACAGAAAAATAACGGGCTTGTCCTAAACTTTCAACCAGCTCGTCTACTCGGGGCATGGGATACGCGTCAAACTTGGATACTTCATTTAACTTACGAAAGTCGTTGCAGAACCGCAACGTCCCATCCGGCTTGGGTATTAGGACTATGGGACTGGCCCACTCACTTTTCGACTCCTCAATGACCTCGAGCTTCAACATTAACTGTACTTCCTCCGCGATGGCCCGTCGCCGAGCCTCGGGTACCCGGTATGGTTTTTAACCGGATCTTGGCCTGAGGCTCAGTGATGATGTCATGTTGGATGAGAGACGTGCGGCCAGGGAGGTCCGAGAACACATCCGTGTTCCGACTGGATGAACTCCCTGACTTCCTGAACTTGTTTGGAAGACAGGCTGTCTGCAATTTTTACCGTGGTTACTGCTTCACAGGCCTCGAACTGTGGGGCTGGACCCTTTTCACCTAGAAGCCCTGGCCGGGGGCTGTGGTCAGTCGGCTGTGTCCCTATCTTTCCACGGCTTAAGTAAATTCACGTGGTACACCTGCTCCGGCTTGCGCCGTCCTGGCTGGTGTACTTTGTAATTTACTTCCCCTACCTTCTCGATCACCTCATAGGGGCCCTGCCACCTAGCTAGGAATTTGCTGTCAAGGGTGGGTACCAGAACCAAAACCCGATCTCCCGGATTGAAGTCCCGTACCCGAGCCTGACGATTGTACACCCTACTCTGGGCTTGTTGCGCTGCCTCCATATGCTCCCGGACCAAGGGCAACACCCTTTCCATCCGGTCCTGCATTTGGGCGACATACTCAATGACACTTTTGTGGGGGACAGGCTGTTGTGTCGCCGGACGTCGGAACTGGGGCAGAGGCCTCCGGAGTTTGACTGACCCCTTCCCCGCAAGAGTCCCCTGCAGGTTTCTGGTGGCCTCGTAGCGCTCCACCAGGTCGACCATCTCCAGGGCATTGGTGGGCGATACCTGGCCGATCCAGTGCTGGAGGGGATAAGGCAGGGCCCTCCAAAAGATGTCCGCCAACAGTCGATCCAGCATGGAAGTGGGACTTAGTAGATCGGGCTGCAGCCACTTTTGCAGCCTGTGCAGCAGATCGTAGAACTGCGGCCTAGCGGGTTCAGTCGCTTTTAAAGTCCCACTGGTGGACTCTTTGGGCGCGGACCAGCACGTTCACGCCCAGTCTGGCTAGGACCTCTCCTTTCACAGTGTCATAATCTGCCGCTTGGTCATCCGACAAGTCGAAAACACCTGCTGGGGTCCGGAAGCCAGGAACGGAGCGACCACCTCAGCCCACTGGTCACGGGTAACTTTTTCCTCACGGCGACCTTCTCAAAACCGCCAGGTACGTCTCAACGCCGTCTGCAGGGGCCATTTCGGGATCGCCGCACGGACCGCTTTCCGGGCATCTTGGACGTGATGGGACGCTCCTGCCGCCTGTAACGCCATCACATGTTGTAGCAGTAGTTGGTTGGTCTCCCGCTGCTGCACGTTAGCCTCTATGAGAGCCTTCACAGCAGCCTCCATGTTGCCAGAAACTCCTGCTTGCAGCTTTGCTGGCTTAATATATTCCATACACTTTAGAAAAACAAAACTTCGGCGTTCACGCCAGCCTCACTGCGCATGCCCGCATCCGACACCAAATGTGGGAGTCGCTCTGGTAGACAGCGGTGCGGGTGCAGTTTAGAGGCAAAACAAGGAGTCCAGATTGTGCAACAAACAGTGTTTTATTCACACTTGCACACAAAATGAAAAACAGTCTCTTGGTGACAGTTCACACACAACGGAAATAACGTAGCCAAACAAAAACAGTCCAACACAGGTTCAGTCACCTGGGAGGTGTAGGTGCAGGTTCGCACCACGCTGTCGGCCCAGCCGCAGGAGAATCCAGCTTCAGGTAGCCAGGAACAAAATACCTCCTTGCTGAGCTCTTTCCTCCTGGACAGAGAACTCCTCAGCCCTGTTAGCAGCTCCAGGATAATCACACTCCCAAACTCAAATGATTCCACAGCCTAAGCCTCCCATGGAAGCTAGGATTACAGGCACACGCCACAGCACCCGGCTCTCACCTCACCGAGGCCAGCAACCTCGGTGACACGTACCTGCCATCACATATGACACCTTGCACCTTACCACAGTGCTAACTCCAAAATAGAAAAAATATGCCCATTCCCAACCACCTGTGCAAGATAACAAATATTATTCTTTTGCCAATACTGACCCCAACCAATTCATCTAGGGCCTGTAAATAAAGGTTTTGCCAAAGGGGCGTACAACAAAGGAATGCCTTTATTCCCAACCAGTCGCTAATGGTACTCCAGGACTTAGTAAGTAACTTTACAGCAATTCTATATTCCTGTTGGGGGTTGATTAGTTAGCCTGATTCCAATAAAGCAAAGATAATATCATGTGAGGAATTCTTTACCAGAAGTCTACAAAGTGGGATCTTCTCCCATTCATAGTGTAGCCATAGCTGTGATGCTATAAAATAACCCTTGAAACAAGGAAGATTTAATCCTTCCTGTTCCATCGGTTTATAAAAATGCTCCAATTTAAGCCTTACTCGCTTACTCCCCCAAAGTAGATCATTAGTGATTCTCTCTATCAGTTTAAAAAAATTATCATCAATCCACACTGGGGAGTTCCTGAGGATTGTACAGTTGTTGGGGCAAAATCACCATCTCCACCGGGGATATTCTGTCGGCTCTAGATAAAGGGAGTCGGAGCCATGTCTTTATTTTAGATCTCAATTTGGTTATCAATGGGATCAAATTAAGCTGTAAAAAATCTTCAATCTTAGAGAAAATAGTAATCCCCAAATATTCAAGTGAATCAAAGATCCTCAAATTACTAAACAACTCCTTAGTAAGAGGTTCTAATCTATCTAAGGGCAAAAGAATAGTTTTAGACCAATTAATGTCAAGAGTCGAAACTTCACCAAAAGAGTTAACGAATAAGGACCCTTAATAACCCTCAAAAGTGTAGTATTAGTATGTTGTATATAAAAAAGACATCGCCAGCGTATAGAGAAATACGATCTTCTGTTCCCAATGTGCTGAACCCTTGAATCCCAGGATCCTGCCTGACCCTAACAGCAAGGGGCTCAATATAAATATCAAATAACAATGGAGAGAGTGGACATCCTTGACGAGTACCTCTCTCCAAAGAGATACACCTTGTAAGCATCTTATTAATATTTAACCTTGCCTAGGGGGATTTGTACAAATGCTTAACCATATTTATGAACTTAATACCAAATCCCATCCTCTCTAATACCCTCCAAAGAAATCTCCACTCCACCCTGTCAAAGGCCTTAGAGGCATCCAAGGACAGGATGGAGTAAGAGACCCCCTGGGAGGACTAAATATTGGCAAAAATGCGGGGCAAGTAATAATTTGTACCCTTATTAGGAATAAACCCATTTTGGTCAGGAACTCAGGATGTATAATAGATGAAAAAACTTTAGACAACCTAGTAGTAAGAATCCTTGAGAAGAGCTTAAAGGGGTGGTCTGAGTTATTTTTTTGTTCTTTGTATGTTTCTAACTAGGCAAATGAAAGGACTTTACAATTCCCTTACTTTATCTCCAGTTGCTGCTTTCTCGAATTTCACTGAGGGTCACACAACCTGTGATGTCAGCTTCTCTCCCTGCTCTGGTGATGTTTAGTACACATGTCTGAGGGAGCAGATATGTTCCTGTACACGAGACATCACTGTGCTGGCCACGCCCCCTGCACTGCAGGCTGCTGCTTATTGCTTTCTCCCTGCATTCATGAGGAAAAACATTAACCTCTTCAGCTGCACAGACTCAGGGATGAAGGCTTTACTGAGTAGATGAAGGCAGTGAGGAGACAAATGCTGGACACAGGCGCTGAAAGAGGAGTTCTGCAGAGCATTGCACAAGAAAAGGTAGGGGGAAGATCCTGTGTGTATCAGCAGTGTCATTGTACAGCTGGGACTTGTAGTCCCACAAATACAACATGCTGCTAAGTCTCATAGCGGGCAGATATGTCACTCAGGGCAGCACTTGTGTTCACTCCCTTTGCAGAGCAGGAGGAGGGGCAGAGATTGTTGTTATTGCAGGTAAACAAAGGGCCAGAAGAGAACCAGGGAAATTAGGAAATATAGATTTTTTTTGCCTAAAGCTTGCTTAGCTTATCAGATTTAGAGTGCTATATATTTCTTTTTCATAACTCAAACAACCCCTTTAAGGCCTCTTTCACACGAGCGTGTCCGGATTAGGTCCGGATGCGCTGCGGATGCGTTCAGTGAAAACTGTGCGATTTCACAGGCAAAGCCATTGGCCTCATGCACACGAACGTGTGCACCCCGTGCTCGTATTGCGGACCGCATTTGCGGTTCCGCAATAGACGGGCACCATTCCGTGGCCATTCCGCATCACGGATGCGGATCCATTCATTTCAATGGGTCCGCAAATCCGGAGATGCGGAACGGTGCGGAATGGAATGACGGAACGGAACACTACGGAAGCACTACGGAGTGCTTCCGCGGGGTTCCGTTCCGTACTTCCGTCCCGCAAAAAGATAGAACATGTCCTATCTTTTTGCGGAACGGGCAGATCGCAGAACCATTCAAGTGAATGGGTCCGCCATCCGCTGCGACTGCCCCACGGCCGGTGCCCGAGCATTGCGGGCCGCATATTCGGGCACGGGGTGCACACGTTCGTGTGCATGAGGCCATTCAGTTTTGCCTGCGATTGCGTTCAGTTTTTTCCGCGCGGGTGCAATGCGTTTTGATGCGTTTTTCACGCGCGTGATAAAAAACTGAAGGTTTACAAACAACATCTCCTAGCAACCATCAGTGAAAAACGCAACGCACCCGCACTTGCTTGCGGATGCAATGCGTTTTTCACGCAGCCCCATTCACTTCTATGGGGCTAGGGCTGCGTGAAAAACGCAAAATATAGAACATGCTGCGATTTTCACGCAACGCACAAGTGATGCGTGAAAAAAATGCTCATATACACAGACCCATTGAAATGAATGGGTCAGGATTCAGTGCGGGTACAATGCGTTCACATCACGCATTGCACCCGCGCGGAAAACTCGCCTGTGTGAAAGGGGCCTAACATCTATATTTAGTAAAGAGATCGACCTATATGAACCCATATCTAAAGGATCTTTGCCTTTTTTTTGTATTGATACTATTACCGCCTCTATTATGGATTCCAGAAGACTACCATCCTTTATTGCCTCAGTAAATACCTTCAGGAGACGGGGAAGAACAACCTCATTATATTTGCTATATAATTCATTTGGGAATCTATAAGAACCTGGAGAAGAGTTTCCCATACAAGCTTTCAAAGCTGCCTCTAGCTCTTGCAAGAAGAAGTCGCATCAAAGAATTCCCTTTGAGTATCTATAAGGACTGGAAAAGAGATAGAATCCAGATATGAATCAATCGCTTTATCTGAAAAACTATTTTCTGATTTGTATATTTTCAAAAAATATTTCACAAATCCCTCTTTGGCCGACCTGATTCAAAGAAATACTTTTGTCCCCTAAAAACAAGCCTTTGCTGGGCCTTATCCAGAAGAAAGTCAGAAAAGGCCTGACTTTGACTCTGCATAGTTTCCCTAGTTTGTTCTGTATTTTTACTGGAGAATACTCGTCCATACTAGCTACCGCTGCTTCTTGCAAGTCTCTCTCTTTCTTAGCATAGCTCTTTCTTAGGTTAAAGATGTTACTAATGAACACCCCCCGCATGAAGGCCTTAAATGCAAATGGGTCCTTGCTGAATTATAATTGGTATCCCAGAAAAATTCTATCTCCTGTTGAATCAATTCATGGGTATCCATTATAAAGATCCAGTGAGGATTTAGTCTAAATGGGGGTCTAACACGATATCATCCATCATAGATAACTCAATGGAGAGAGGTAAAAGATCGGATAGAGACCTAGCCTCATATTTCATACACTTTATATATTTCAGATAGTTTTTATTTATCAGGGTTAAATCTATCCTAGACATCGACCTCCCAGATTTACTAACACAGGAATATGCTCGTTTCCATTTCCCTAGATATCCCCATATACCCACAAAGCCAGGCAAAAACAGGACAGAGGAGACCCTCGACACGAAATATACATATCTGTCTCTATAAAAACCCTATCCTTTTCTGGATCGATAACACAGTTAAAGTCCCCTGTCACAATGACAGGGCATTCAGGCCACTGGTCCATAAAAGTTAGTAAACAATTAAGTACATGAAGAGTAAAAGGGAGAGGAATATAAATGAAAGCCAAAATACATAGTTTCCCAGATAAGATTCCATAAAGAAAGACAAATCTCCCCTGCTTGTCGGTGGAGGAGGCCCGACAGACAAAATCAATTCCTTTATGAATTAATACTGTTACTCCTCTTGAATAGCTAGTGAAAGTAGAATGGTAAGTCTGTGCAGCCCATCCCCCGCTGAGTCGAGGAATCTCCCAGACAGTCTGTTTCCATTGTTCAGAATAGGGGAACACTCCCTTGCCCTTCTCAGAATCATGTCACTGTCATGTAAAACAAGAATCTTCCCCAGAAGTGACCACCGGTGCCTTCCAGGAGTTGGTTCACCTCCTGGAACCCGATGAGCCCTTTCCACAAATAATAGTGGAGAAAAATGCTCCCTTCCAAACCTCTCCAAAATCAAATTCTGCATCATACTAGCAGGATTGTCTCCTTCTATGCCCTCAGGTAGGCCCACAATTTTTACATTACATTGCAGAGAGCTATCTTCCAAGTCAACCGTCTTTTTTTTTAAAGATGTTAGCCTCAGATCTCAGCATGGGGATTTCCATTTTAAACACTTTAACTTCATTTAAACAAGAACTCCACGTTTTTTTTCTTTGGTAGTTACTCTGTCCCGTATTTTGGAGACGGCATCTCTTATCAGAACCACATCAGTCTGGATTGCCCCAAGTTGAATTGAGATGTTTTTTATTAACTCTCTGGTTTTTTAACAGATTTCATTCAGCGGTGAGGATTCATCTTTGGACAAAACATTTACATCATCTCTCTCCGCCCCCACCTCCTGGATGTAATGATCCAATACTTCTTCCATTCCAGATCCTTTTTTTGTTCTACATCCAAATCATGTGACCCTTTTTGTCCCGCTCTTGTAGTTACAACCTTTGGGGACTTCAAGAACTGTTCAATTTTTGCAGATTCTGCTGATTTCTGGCCTGGTTTGGCGGATGTATGCTCAGCAGAACGACTATTTTGCTTAGGGGCAATTTATTTATTTATTTCCCTCCTCTTTTTTTCTTCCCTTTTTTCCTTTTATTTTTCCCTTTTTTTATTCTCTTATTTCCCCCTTCTTTCTTTTCCCCACCTCTGCTCTTTACCCTCTTATTTGATTACCAAAGGGGAAAATACGATCCAAAATAAAACCAGTTCCGATCCGATAGTATATTCAAAGAAGTAATAAATATAACAAGCCTTTGTTATAATGAAGCAGACACAGGAGGGGTGGAGGGCACACAGTTGGAAACAGCAGGGAGGACGAATCAAGCGATCAAACCAAAGAGGGCACAGAACCGTGTCTCCTCAAACCCTAGTCCCGAAACCTGCAGAAGGCGGAGGAAGAGGGAGTGGAGAGGCAGAGTTGAGCAGGCGGAGAAAGGAGCTCTCCACGGAGCACCAGACAGGAGCGGACAGTCTCTGTACAGAGACGAAGAGAATCGAGGAGGAGCCAGACGTACACCAGGGTCCACCAACGGCGAGTCCCCTGGGTCGTTCAGGGCGGCACATAGGTTAGACAGCGTGGCAAGTGAAGGGGGAGGAGGGAGGTGCCCCGTGCGACGCGTGCCTACGTCATCGCGTCATCCCCTGGTTGGGGGCCACACAGAATGATATCAAGGGCTGCAGTTTGTGCACTCCTGCTCTGGAGAGATATCTATAACTTGTAAAGCCGGATTCTCTATGGTTGATAAACATCACCCTTTTTCACATCTCCCATGAATAAAACACCATTTTTACCAATTTTCTATATTCTATGTGGCTGGAATAGCAGATTATTTGATAGACCTTTGCATTTTTGTCTTTTTTTTTTCTGAAATGTCAGGAGATGATTTAAGACTCAGGAAAACAGCCTTGATTTAAGGCGGAAGCGAGAAGTACTGGCAATAAGACACGAATTGGGAGAATGAGTTGTTAAAGTCATTCTCAGTTCTCGTAAGTGTAGCTTCTGGTTTGACAAATAGTGTCATGGCAAAAATATCCCAAGCATGAGAATTGTGAGACATTGAATACAAAGCTAAGGATAAGCCTCCAGGGAATAGTTTTATCACTTCAAGAGTTACAATATCATAGTGTTCACAGCAAGGAGGGATATAAATACACAATGTGAGCCAAAGCAGGAAGTAGAAAGAAACCTTCACAGAATTTATTCTAATAACTAATGGAATACAAATTGTCAGGTTATTTCATGTCCAGCGATCCAAATTATAGTATCATGTTGTATATTAACAAACATGTTTAAAGGGGGTTTGTCTTTTTGGCAACCACTTTTTAAGTGGCCTTTTAGGGCGTACAAAAAAGGATGTCTGACCACAAAATATATTTAGTGGCCTCTGAGAATCTTTAAAAAAAATACGGAGAAAAGATACAAAACATCCTGCATGATATGATAGTAAATATGCAGATGTGCATGGCTACATTGATAAAGTCATGGAAAATAATGCACTAAAACGATAGATGCAAATATAATACATGGACTAAGGCCATACTCTAATGATAAAATCTGAGACTCTCAGCCAATACATATTGATCAAAACACATCTGGGCCCACCTACCCGCATCAAGGTGGTCTCAGTCAGGCAGGTCCTACTCTAAACCTACTTATGCCATATGGGCATCTACATTTAGGAGAGCAGAGCCTGCACATATAGTGTACTGCTCCTAGTTACCTCTGTGTGCAAACAGCAACCAATGAGAGAAGGAGCACACACACATATATGTATGTACCACCTAATCAAGGTGACCTAGTAGAGGTAACTAGGAGCAGCACACTATATGTGCAGGGTCTGCTCTCCTGAATATAGATGCCCATATGGCATAGATAGGTTTAGAATAAGACCTGCCTGACTGAGACCACCTTGGCGAGGGTAGGTGGGCACAGAAGTGTTTTGATCAAAATATATTGGCCATTCATTGACCTCTGCTGTGATGGGTTGTATAATGTTTTTATTGAACTTTTTCATGTGAACATAGGCAAAAGGAACATATAGGTAAACAATTCTGGACATCATATTTAGTGTTGAGCAAACCGAAGTCCACAAAGTAGACTTCAATCCGAAATGGTGGTAAAATAAAAAAAAATCATATTTGCCTCATCCGTTTGAGAGCCAGCCGCCATATTGGTTGAAGAGTCTGCATGAGATCCCGTATGCAGTGATGTATGGTGACGTCAGCGGCCAGCTCTTCGCGATCAAATGGATGAGGTAAGTATGATTTTATTTTATTATTTTTATTATAGACCTTAATATTTTTGTCAGATGCGGCGATCAGCAATGAGCGCGGCATCTGAGGGGTACAATGACGGGGAGCGGTGCAATCGCTGTTCCCTGTCATTGCACCCACTACTTACAAAGAAATGCGCTTTGTGATGGACTAATTTGTCACAAGGCAAATTTTTGGTAAAATTCAGCGAAGCAGCCAAATCAAATTTTTCAATACTTTAGTTAATCCATAATCATATTCTTTGTTTTAAACAGAATCCCAGGTTCATAGATTTTTTTTTTTTTTGGAGGGGGGGGGGTTGTTGGACAACCTCTTTAAGTTAGCAGAGTGGGGTGCTGAGCTGCAGTATGCTGACGCTGGAAACTACACGGTGGGTGGACCCTCCGAGCGGTGGTAGATGCCAAAAACATCTGATATTGATGACCTATGTTGAAGAAAGGTCATCAATATCTAAGTACTGAAAAACAGCTTATACCTACAGTATTTTACCAAACCAATCATCAAAACTAAAGATGAGTGAATATCTCAAGATTCATTTCAGTACAAATTCATCAATCTGTTAGAGTACGGCCACACGGCAAGGTTTCTTCATGGAGTTTTAGAAGTCATAATCAGGAGTGAGTCATAAATGGAGAGAAAGTATTAAGGACAGATACGACTTCTCCTCTTTTTTGAATTCACTGCTGTTTTTCGGCTTCTAAAACTGCATCCATAAGCCTGACTGTGTGACCATACCCTTAGAGAGGAGAAGGTGCTGAACTGATTGATACAAGTATATATTTTTTTGTGGGAAAAGAGTCGGTAAACTTAAATTCTTGCTCTATGCTTAGGAGTCCAGTGGGCGGTCTGATCAGGGATTGTGCATGAGGCGATAACTATCAATCACTAAGTAGGACTGCCCACTGGACTCCTAAGCCCAGAAGAAGCAGGAATATACATTAGTAAATTACAAGTTTTCCTGAATCTTTTCCCACAATTCTATATACCAGTCTGCTCAGCTCCTCCTGCTCTACAACATGCTGCCGGCAGATGGGACTGTACATTCAACGTGCCAGAGTCCCTTTAATTTTTTCAGTACAGCTTTAATCAAGTTTTCATAAAATAATTAAGGAAATTGGCCATCCAATTATGCTAATTAACTGGCTTGTGGCTCTGAGCTTCTTTGAATAACTACCAGCAGCAATGCGCTCTTCTTCTACATCAGAACATAGTAATTGAGAAAGAAATCAAAGGGGAACCTATTTGGATTTGTTAATTCTCATTACTATCCCTGCACTTTGCCTTTCCTTGTTGTTCTTCACAGCAAGGCATTGATTTTGTAGTATAATAAACCATAATTTGCTTTCAAAACTTACCTGCAGAATGAATCGTCCCTTCTCGTCGTTTTTTAAGATGCCGGTGAAACCTCAGATCATGGCGCTCATCACAAGACAATGAATAGCTTATCGCCCAGCAGGAGACATCTTGATTGGAGAATGCCTTCATTTAGCTTCCATTCCGTTCAGCAAATGTTTGCAGTAATTTGGGTAGCGGTGGTATTTAAAGAAAGATGAATGGCGTTATGAGGACCTGTAGTTACAAAACTCCTAATCATAATTATAATCTTAATATACAATATTCTATGGTCTGACTGCAGAACAATTTTTTTTTTTTTCTGCCGTCAAGCTGCGTTCTTAAAGAAAATTAAAGCAAATGGCTATGACTGTATGGAAAGTTCTCATATAAAAATAATTTGAATTTATATACTTACGTGCGTATAGTCCACCATGGATAAAATGCAGAGTTTCCATCTCTAATCTACAATATCTACATATCAAAATTGGTGCTAAGTGGATTATGCCTTTCATTTTTTAGAGCTTCTTTGGAAAATGAAGAACTCAACCTGATTTTACAGTTTTTACAAGCAACTAAGCCTGTTCTCCATAGCATCAGTTTTGATAAATCTTTCCACCGTGGCCAATTTCTATGCAGCGCCTCCACAGGGTAAATTAAGTATTACACAGTTCCCATTGAAATCAATGGTCTATCGGTGTAATGCATGATTGTCCTTGGTCCCCCAAAGTGAGAGATGCTCTTTGCAGCTGCTCTCAGCTATAGCGGTCAGAAACAAAATACTTTTTTTCTATTAAAGGGAGTATCCACCTTTCTAATATGGGCCATCAATATATTCTCGGAGAGGGTCAGATTCGCCCCACCCATCAGTTGTTTGCAGGGGCTGCAGCATTTATGCAGGCACTGCAGCCTTCTCAATAACTAAATGATCATTTGGGGCAATGTTCCTACTTGGAATGCTGTATTCTAGCTTTGTCCCATTCGTGTGTAAGGCTGCAGGAGGCATGCTCATAGCACCCAGTGGTGGCAGTTTAGGCCATCCAAAATTCAGCATGCTCTAGGTATGGCACTGTTCCAATAGCCTTCTCTAAACGACTTGAAAAGTATGCGAGGACCTGTCACCTCTCCTGCCATGTCAGTTGTATTACTGTAACTACTTGCATTCCCCATGTAAATATAATTCTGGAGCACATTTTCTTGCAACTCTTATGCAATTCCTCTATTATTACTGCTATAAGTGTATGAATAAATGTACAACTGGGTGTTAGCAGTTGGGGGGGGGGGGTATACCTGCACAATACCTCAGAGCAGGGGGTACTTGCAAATTGTTTTGTTTATTTATGTTACAGTATGTCCTTTTACACTTTGTATCCCCAGTATGGAAATGTATGGAAGTGACAGAGTTAGCCAACTCTGTCGCAGCCCGTAGCAAAGCTGAGGTGTGAACTGTTAGCTCCAGCCCTAGCTCAGTCTAGTAGAGAGTCTAGTGTTTGCAGGGAAGGAGGTAGGGGGCCATGTGCTCCACTCCTCTGTAGTAAGTCTCAAGCTAGGGAGACTAACCATCTCTGCATGATCTACCAAGAGAGAACCATCTTTACATTGACATACTCCTGAATAGAGAGTGAGAGAGAGAGAGAGAGAGAGTGAAATAAAATTCTAGAATCTGTAACAGCTGAGAAAACACAGTCAGTAAGATACACTGCTATCAAAACCTATAGACATTACTGCTGTGAGTGGAATACTGCTAAGACACCATCCAAAATCAGAAAAGACCTGATTATTGTCAGCCTCAGATTCTGCAGAGGAAGAGCAAAGGACTACATTGCAACTAGAACTGGGCTATACCCATATAGAACCAACTGGGGGAAGAATTGCACTGCTTGTTGTTGGAACTGTGTTCTGAAACTGCTGGAAGTACTACAACCCTCATTTTGCACTATAGTAAAGAGAGACGTCTATTTAGTTAAATCTAGCCTGCTTATTGACTTCTACACCATATGCTGGCCATTGCACAACACACGCCCAGCCTTGCACCTATACAAATGTTAACACCAATAGCATCCAAACTACCATTAGGCAGGAATTCTAACACTGGGAAGTGTCCCAAGGGAAGAAAGGGTACACCCTCCTTTAACTGCACCAGCCCATGGGAGCAACAGTGTGAAGAAAGACATCATAATACACTTTCTGTAGCCAGAGCCCTTACCACTCCCATAATTTGCTCCAGCTCCTCAGGGGATTTT
Organism: Bufotes viridis; assembly: GCA_033119425.1. Lineage (NCBI taxonomy): Eukaryota > Metazoa > Chordata > Amphibia > Anura > Bufonidae > Bufotes > Bufotes viridis. The sequence continues at coordinate 132,176,190 of CM065595.1, read as the reverse complement.
TGCACCTGCACATTCTGAGACGGGCAGCACTAATTGGACTGTGTCAAACTGTGCAGACCATGAACGGGTAACACCCAGTTGGCAATTTATTCATAAACTTGTAGTAGGAACAATAGCGGAGCCGCACAACAATCATAAGAATTGGTGCTCCCGAAATGTCATTTAATGTAAAATAAAAGTAATGTTTGGAGTTGCGACAGGTCCTCCTTGGTCTTAGACAAAATATGACCCAGGGCAAAATCAAAAGTGGGGCCCCAAATCTTATAATAATGTACTAACAACACAGTTACATTCTGTCGATTCATCCCTCACAAATTTATACCCCATAAAGCTCCTCACACAGTTCTTCACCCTTATGGCCCCAGAATACACCACATTGCCCCTTAACAAAAAAATATAAAAAAAAGTTTTGAAAATATAAAAAAAAATTAAAAATTAAAATCACCCCCATTCCCCAAAATAAAAAGAAACAAACAAAAAAATAGCATTATGGGCATTGCCACATCTGAAAACGCCCATACTATTAAAATAATTACAAATATTATATTAGCCCATAAGGTTAATGGCGTAACAGAAAAAAAATGCAAAAAAAAGGCAGATTCGCGCTTTTTTCATCATTTTATCTCTCAAGAAAATTGAATAAAAAATGATCAAGTTATACACACCCCAAAATGGTATTGTCAAAAATGACAGATGGTCCCGCAAAAAATGAGCCCCCACACATCTCCGTAGACATAACTATAAAAAAGTTATGAAAAAAAAATAATAATTTTTTACGAAGTGAGTCCTGATGAGGCTTAGCTTACTGCAGTCTTTCACCTATAGATGTCCTGAGCTGGGGTGCTGTTAGGGTTGTCACCTTTCCCAACAAAAAATACTGATTACACAAGTTAAAAAGGTTGATGTGGGTTAATACGGGTGTTATTTGATCATATTTTACATTTTGCTTCATTTTTTTGCTCAATAAAATCAAACTTTTAGCTGTTGGGTACACCCCGTGTATTTTAGTTTTATTTAGCCTCTATTTTTAAAAATGTTCTGTGGGGCAAGAAGTGTAACCACTAGGCTAAGGGTCATATCCAGGTGGAAACTGTAGTTTTTGCAGATATATGCATCCCAAAAAGGAATTTACTAATCCGACTGATGGCCACCAATATAAGATCTAGGAATACATAAATTGCAGAACAACAGGCGTGGTGTATGCTATACAGTGTGAATGTCCAAAATTATATATTGGAAAAACAGTTCAGGTACTTAGAAGAAGAATTTCGAAACATTTTAGTAATCTGAACACTACAGCAGATACACCACTCTCTAGACACATTAATAATCAACATGGTGGGAATACCTCTAAATAAAAAATTTGGGGAATAAGCAAAATTAAGAAAGGCCCCAGACAGGGAAACATTGACAGTAAGCTACAACAAGAGACAAAATGGATCTACCGGTTGAAATCCCTGTCACCGGAAGGAAAAATAAAGGATTCACCTTCACGCCCTTTCTGTGAGAACAGCATAGCATCAATCTCAAATGAAAACTAGAAAGTTCATAATAAAACATAAATGGATAAATAACAATATGTGACAATTTAATTTAAAAGAAAGGGGACCAAAAGATATATCAAAACAGAACTATTAAAGAATTAATATATATAGCAATAGTATTGGTTTAATCTTAATCCAAGTTAGAATAGGAAGGGGGAAAAAATATGCAAGTCTAAGCGCAGGTGCGATTAAGCTTGGAATGGAAGAAAAATCTAAGTCCCCACCGATGCACTAGAACGGCACAGAGAGAAGGAAAATTCTAAGAGCGGACGCACGCGCAGGTTAGTGGAGAAGTAAAATACTCCTGGAATAGAAGAAGAATCTAAGTCCTCACGCATACACTAGAACGGCACAGAGAGAAGGAAAATTCTAAGAGCGGACGCACGCGCAGGTTAGTGGAGAAGTAAAATACTCCTGGAATAGAAGAAGAATCTAAGTCCTCACGCATACACTAGAACGGCACAGAGAGAAGGAAAATTCTAAGAGCGGAAGCATGCGCAAGTTAGTGAAGAAGTAAAATACTTCTGGAATAGAAGAAGAATCTAAGTCCCCACGCATGCGCTAGAATGGCACAGAGAGAAGGAAAATTCTAAGAGCGAGCGCATGCGCAAGTGAGTGGAGAAGTTAAATACTCCGGAATGAATATTAATTCCGCACGCATGCGCCTACTAGTGTTGCTAATAGGAGGACAGGTAGCGTGACCATGACGCGGAGGAGGAGGAAAACACCCCCTAAACTTGGCGACCTATAAGGTGAAATGTAAGAAAGGAAGTAAATGTAATAATTAAAATAATAGGTGCATTAGGGATACCGTCATCATACCTACCTTATAAAAGAGGGTCCCCTCCCCCAACACACCGCCTATGCTTCCCCTGAAGACGCTGGTGTTATCCAGCAAAACATGTCGGGAAATAGGGACTAATAGTGTGTGTTAAGTTTTAGAATTCAGCGACGAGCAGGTGTTAGAAACCAATGAAGAGAGATAGCAATTCACGTAGCAATATGTAGCAAGCCCGTGCGCACAGGGCAAGCTATAAGGTGAAAGGATACAGAGTGAATATCCTCATATTAACTGCTGTGAAAGTAACAACAGCAGATAGTTTACAACAGCTAACAGAACCTGCTCTGAACTGAGGAATTTTAAATTGCTAGTCACTATAATATAAGAAGGAGATATACAACATATCATTTTAAAAGCTGTATTCATTAAAAGTTATATTTTTAAAAATAGTCAGCAAATGAAAGAGGATTATTTGTGGTCAGGAGACCAACAGATAAAAAAAGTATTAAGTATAATAAATCCTAACATTTGCTGAGAGGTCTTTCATGAAATGAGACACTAGGCTATAGAGCTCAATGCTAAGTCATTGTTGAAAAACCTCATAGAAGTTTCTTTTGTATTAAAGACCGCATAGAAGGTTCTCGTGCATTATACAAGAGAAACTTCTATGAGGTTTTTCAGCAGTGACTTAGCATTGAGCTCTATAGCCCAGTGTTTATGATTCTTGCCTTTAATGTAGATGGTTGTGAGTTCAAATCCCCCCAGAAACATTTCAAAAATAGAGTATAAATTAGACTTATATACCCCTTTCATGTTCATAACACTGACTCTATAAATGGACACATCCATATATGGAGTCAGAGCAGGGACTCCTAAGCTGGGAATTTCCCCACCCTGGAGTCCCAACTGTTAAATGATCTGCCAGGACTGAAGCAGGGGGCCCCTTAGGAGAGTTTTCTGGCCCTGCTGCTGGACAATGATCAGGACAGGTTTTCAGTCTATGGATATGAACCATCATGGCTTTATTCATGAACAGCAGGCAGTGATCTTGAAAATGAGGAGGATGTCAGACACAAAGTAGAATAACTTTTCATTAGAAAATCTTAAACCCAGCGAATGTAATCTACATTAAGATGATTAAGCTTTACAGATACTAAAGTGGAAAACAGTTCTAGACAAGCATTTCAATTGACTTAGTAGCATGTAAAGAAGAGCAGATTGTGAAATCTCTGCTGTAGCTCCTTAGCACCGCTGGAAAAAGATTTTTATACCTTTGTATTACAATTTTAACATACTAGGCATCTATCCAAAAAGAAGAAGTTAACCAGAGAAAATTTCAAGCTTCGTGTTCAGTTAACGCAACATTGAATTTGTGTCATGCGGAATATTTTACATTGATTTTCTGGGAGCTAATCGATACTTTCTGTTTTTGTTGGTCTTCTTATCTTTCTCTCTGCATATGTCAACAAGTTTATCCTTAATCTGCAAAAGCTTTATTCGCTACAAGTGTTTGTCAAAGAGGCATTCCAGGGACACATTGATATACGCTAGGGACCGGAACCGGCATGGAGTCGGAAAATATTGGGCTTATTAATTTACCTTTCATAAAAAGTGCCTCCGCTAGCAGCTGCTTGAGGTAACGGTGGCAGCAGGAGACACAGCGGCAGCAGAAGCTCCACATCCTCCAGTGGATTCAGCGCTGTACAGTTCTTACTGCATCTCAACTGGCTTTTTAATTGGGTCATTTGGATAAATGAACTGTACACTGAAATCCAATGAAAATACATTTGTAAAGTAGGGTGCACAATTTTTATTTCTTTTTTGTCAAAAAGGTTCAACAATTTTGTGGCAAAGGTTTGCCGATCTATACTGGTCAAACCTATGCCAAAAGGAAAATGTTGACTAGATTCGACATACGTAGAGATGAAAGAATTTCTGAATGTACTGACAACTGGGTGTTACAAGTTGAGGGCATGCCCTTACACTGTGACACTATGTGACTGCCTGAGAGGCCTTGTAGGGGTACTATTTCTCCTTATGAAAGTCACTGAGTATGCATGAGTAGTATAGTAAGCCAGCCAGTGCTCTTCTGGGTTTCTGGGAAAAATATAGGAAAAATACCGCATCTTAATTCTGCTGACATCAGATAAGCTTAGGAAAGCTCATTTCAATATTTTTCCCAGAAACCCAGAGGGGCTTTGGCTGACCTGCAATACTCTATACATACCAGGAGCTCTCTGTAATCAGAAAGTGTACATATATATTGCAGAGAAACCAGAGGAGCATTCACCCTACCTCCCTCTCTCTCGCTCCGTAAATACATATGCTTTAGTAAGTAGTTGTGAAATAATAGTCCTGGAGCATCTTTTCTTAAAACTCTATAATGTGCCTTTCCTGTTGGCAGACAGATTGCGCTGATCATTTGAATTCGTGGAAATGTAGTCTGTACGTCTGAGTAATCTGCAACAGGGAAAGCTGCATAATGTTTTATTGGATATCTTCTCAGCTGTAAAGGCACCCATACACATTAGTCCATTGTTTGCCAAATCCGAGTGAGGTTAGAAGCATCTGTTAGGATTAAAACAGAAATAACCAGTGCACTATAGGGTGAGTATGTCAGGACTAGAGATGAGCGAATTTCTCAAAGATTTGATTCGGACGGTTTGCCGAATTTCCCAAAAAGATTCCATTCGATACGAATTTATTTGTGACAAATCGTGTTAAAACACAGCTATTTCCTGGCTGCAAAGAGCCTTTATAGTGGTGTAGAACACTGTGCCTTGTAGTAACATGCATAGGGAGTCTGCTGTGGTAGTGAAGCAATACTGTGAGTCAGTAGTGTTGATCACAAATATTCGAATAGCAAATTTTAATCGCTAATATCAGCACTTTGAGAATTTGCGAATATTTAGAATATCTCAAAATATATTCGTAATCGCGAATATTCGTTTTTTAATACGAATTTTCGCAATCTAGAGAATAATGCCTGAAGATCAGGAATTCGCGAATATATGGCGAATATTCGCCCAAATATTCGTGAAATATTGCGAATTCGAATATTGCCCCTGCCGCTCATCACTATGAGTCAGTATAACATGCAGATGACAGGCGTCGCTTTTAGAATCACTGCACACTTCACTTATTTGGTCAATTACGGGGCTAAAACTGATCAAATAACTCAAGTGTGAACTCAGCCTTACAGGTCAGTGTTAGCGCCAGGTATAAAGAATTGTGCCGGGGCCCGAGATCTTACTATAGTGTGAAAGATCGCACCCCTTTTACAACGTCTTCAGCTGATTCCACATAGATTTCTATAGAACCTGTTCTGTTACACTCTGAGACAAGTAGAGCCCCCCTGACAGAGGGGAGGCTGCAAATTCACCCCAAAAGCAAGGATGAATTAAAGTGTAACTGTCATATTTTTTATTTATTTGCTAGTTTATTAGAGCTAGGCATGTATACCTGAGTTAGTCTGTCAGTGATTGTCAAAAGATCTGTAATTACCTTATAGTAACAGCTTTCATTAATGCCCTCGGTCACTTTCCACTGCTCCCTTAAGAGACAGTTGCTATGGCTTGTCTGTCTCTGGCTAAGAAGACAGGAAGACGGAGGGGCGGTCCTTCACACTGCATGCCTGCATTAGGCTTCAGAGTGAGTGGGAGTGTCTCTTAGTAATCCAATCTGATTGGCTGGCAGGGAGCTGCTGGCTACAGCAAGTGTGTATGGGAAGTGAGGGAGAGCAGTTTTGGCCTCAGAGAACTGGCAGAGGAGCCATCTTGAGAAGGTCCTCATATTGTAAATGTTTAAACAGCCGTAACTAAGGGAAAACTCACAGAAAACAGTAGTATGTGAAGAAACTAAAGATTGCTTCATTCATAATGCTGCTGCAGCAGTAACGTGTGCTAAAATTGATGAGAACATGGTGGTTACACTTTAAAGTACTTTTATATATTTAAAATAAATACACCCCAAAATTTGTTGTATCAGACAGCACTTTCAGCCCAATAACAGTTAAAACAACCTAAATTCTGTAGTATTAGATCACTTTGGATCCCCAGTTAGTGCAGCAAGGTGTAATAGAATCACTCCTATTACCCAGGCTATACACTCCCCTATTGAACCCTGTTTTCCTTGTATAGGGTAGATGATGCATCCCTATCCTTTCCCTATACTATGAATAATCTTTCCCTAAACAGCTCAATAGTTGTTGTTTTTTTAAAATAAAGTCTTTCTTAATCACTGTCCCTAGTGCCTGCAATGTCTCTGTAAAATAGCGGAGACCGGGCATGAGGAGGCTTTTTATAGGGCTGTGATATCATTTCTGTACATCATCATGTGTATTATCATACCATTGTGATATCACTGTGAGCCTTATTGCTTTACTGTGACATCACTGTGCACATTATACCTGTGCTTTAACTTTACTATGCAAGTTATCCCACTATTGTGACATCAATCTGTGTATTTGCCTTGTGCATATAATCATAAGCTTCTCATATTCCTGCTACCAAAGGTGATCATGTGTTTTTCCCCAGACTTGGGATTATTAACCGTGTATTTTAATTACATAATTTCATATGTTTTATATGCAATTCTGTGTAATGTTGTATATGTCTGTTGTACTGTGTCATCTTATCCAGCAGGGGGAGGTATTGATTGGCAATGGTTGGCTTAACCCTGGTAGAGTGGGCTCATCCAACTTCCCTTCCTGTCAGGAGAGGGAAGTCTAGAATAATTTAGTTAAGTCTATGGTCAGAAATAGGCGGAGAGGGGATGTGAGAGGTCCTGTTCTGATAGTGAAGTAGGGAAAAAGCTCATAGAGCACCTACTCTGAGGAACCGCTTCTGAGAGTCAGGATCCAGATACTCTCTCCTAACAGAGGACGAGGAAGCAGCTCATAGAGCACCAACTCTATTGAACTGAAACGGAACTGAACTTTAGTAAAAAGGACTTACGTGTTACGTTCAACTCTGGCCTCATTCTACCGCTCCCATCCTTTCCACATTGGTCCTTGTAATGCCTCTGGTGGGAAGAGACAGCTGTTGGCTGAACGATCAATGTGCATGGCCATTTTTAGGGGTGTGTCAGTAATGACCTGCAGAATTGTAAGTGCAGCTTTGGGTTATCACTCAGGATCCAAATTCTTTAACGTTAGTACAGTATATCCAAAAATGCCATGATAAAGTGCATGCAGTACATCTGGAGGACTATGGTACCTCATGGGTCAGAGGATCTTGAATTGAAGTTCGGCTGTGCTCGTACTGCAGATCAAACACTTGAACCTTTTCATTGCTATGGATGCATGCAATACATCACGGTTTAGGTGCTTAGCTCTTGGTATAATAACAGAATTCTAGCTTTCAAATGACATCAGGTTGAAAGTTAAAGTGTTTGTGCAGTGGCGTAATATTGATAACCTACCCTTTTATGCCACTTCACCGCCCCTTTAAGTAAACAGGATGGAATGCAGTGCTAGGCATAACTTTCTGGGCTCAAGGAATTAAATTGAAAATTGCAGAAAACTCCTTTAAAGCAATCACAAGTCCACAGCTCGAGTCTTTCTAGCAGTATGAAGTTTGCGGGGTACTCATCTAATTTTGGATAAAGCATGAAGAATGAGTGTTGATGGTCCACAGTGGCCTGACCCCAGACATTTTCAGTCTTGTTCTATTCTCTTTTAGTCAGAAAATACACATAAATAATGAAGTTCACAAATTACAGTTTAATCCTCCATGGGTTTCTTGGCAGTTTCTCATGGAAACTTCTCGCCACATTAAAATAAATCGGTCTAAAATAGAAGAGGTTATTTCCTCCACCTAGTGTTAGCCAACAACACATAAACCCAACGGACTCAGCGTCACACCACTGATTTATAATTAATTCATCAGACTCTTAATATATTATGAGCACATCTTACGCAAGATGGCGAGAAATATTATTCCTGTCCTTATCTCATTCTTTTTAAGCTACTGTGCTTCTCTGATGGTCATGTACTCCAATCTAAACACTTGTAGACACAGCACTTACTAGAGAATATCAAGATTTAGCTCTTTAAGACAGAGAGGGACATTTATCAAACCAGATACATCAAGTTTTTGCACGGCATGTTGATTGTGACTTTTTTACTACATTTCTGCGACATTTAGGAGACACGCCACTTTTCAAAGTGGTGTATGTTTAAGGAAGAAAAGTAAGATTGCATTCTTTGCCAGGCATCCCCCTAGTGCATTTTTAGGACTAAGTCATACAGTACAAAACAATGAAGCTGCACCAAATACATGAAGACCATGTTTCATAAATTTGGTGCAATTACATAATGCAAAACTACACTTAAAAGTGACATGAAAACAATCTCAAATGATAAATGTCCCACACAGTCTTTCAGATGAGAGTTAAATGAGATCTCTACATTGGACAATCCCAACTTGTTAAAAAGGTCCTTTGACAATGAGCTGATCTCAGCCCCTCTGCTAAGACCAGTGATCAGCTTTACGCCTCTTTCACACGGGCGAGTTTTCCGCACGGGTGCAATGCGTGAGGTGAACGCATTGCACCCGCACTGAATCCGGACCCATTCATTTCTATGGGGCTGTGCACATGAGCGGTGATTTTGCGTTGCATGGAAATCGCAGCATGCTCCACTTTCTGCGTTTTTCACTCAACGCAGGCCCCATAGAAGTGAATGGGGCTGCGGGAAAATTGCAAGCATCCACAAGCAAGTGCGAATGCGGTGTGATTTTCCCACATGGTTGCTAGGATACGATCGGGATGGGGACCCGATCTTTATTATTTTCCCTTATAACATGGTTATAAGGGCAAATAATAGCATTCTAATCACAGAATGTTATGTAAAAAGGGGAAGAGAGGTTTAAAAATAAAAAAAACTTTAACTCACCTCCTCCTCTTGATCGCGTAGGTGCCGGGATCATTCTTCTTTCTTCATTCTGCTGGGTAAAGGACCTTCCGTGATGTCACTGGGTCACATGAGTCACATGGTGACCCATGTGACCCAGTGACGTCGCCGAAGGTCCTTCAACCAACAGATATGAAGACAGAAGATGTTCCTTGCACCTACGCGATCAATGGGAGGAGTTGAGTTTGAGTTGAATTTTTTTTTATTTTAAACCCTCTGTTGCCTTGTTAACATAGCATTCTGTATTTAGAATGCTATTATTTTCCCATATAACTATGTTATAAGGGAAAATAATAAAATATAAAGAATACTCAACCCGAAACCAGGCTTCAGTGAAAAAGTCCGGCTTCGGGTCTGGGTACCAAGCATGTGGATTTTTCACACGCACGTGCAAAACGCATTACAAAAGTTTGCACACGCGCAGAAAAATGGCGCATTTTCCCGCAACGCTCCTGCCTCTTATCCGGGCGTCAAACGTGACGCCCGTGTGAAAGAGGCCTTAATCTTTAAAAAATCAAGAATAAGATGTCAATTTCCCTGCAGCACCACCACAAGGGTAATGAAGCATTACATAGTGTCCATTCTTAAGAAGGTGGTGACTCCAGGACAGGACAGGACAGGTATGAGACCCTCTTTGTAATCTCTCTCCACTTTGGCCAAGAGATGAGGAACCTGATTAGAGAAACCCCCTTTATTTATGAGGACCTTAAGTTATAGTTAAGAACCTAATTGCATGCCTGTGGTTGTTTGGAAAGACTGTAAAGAGTATATATAGAAAGAGAGACTGGAAGTACTAATACCTCCATCATTATGTTAACCGTACACTGCCATTGGGTAAATGTCTGCCCTGTATGGTACTTCTCAATTCTGAGTTTGATGCTACTTGTACTACTGCCCAAACATCTACCATCAAGTGCCCCAAAGACCAGGGTGTTCCTCTAGGGAAGACACGGTGTACCATCCTTTACTGGGCTGTCCTAGGAAGTCCCAGAGGGAGGACTATCACCATGAAATGTGAGTACTACTACCCCTCACAGGGCCAAACCACCACTCCCATCCTCTCTGTCCTCTGCTTCTCTTCCTGGGCTCACTTAATGTTCCCATGACAGCTCTTACTGTCTTTCATCTAATGGTTCTGCCTTGCTGTAGGGATTTAGTGTGATCAAATTGAACTAAACATATCATAGTTGATCAAAGTTACAACTTAAAAGTCCTAAGCCTGAAAGCAAAATCTGTAACTTGGGCCCCTAAGCTAAGTAGTGTTATTAATTATACTGGTGTAGAAGGTCTTTGGACCCCCTCAGGCATCAGTGCCTGAATGTGACTGCTACCTCTGCATACCCTGGAGCTATGTTCCAGATGTGCACATCTCCTGCAGTGTCTGACTGCTAGGATCCTCACAATTCTCTGAATGAGATTCTAGCTTTCATTGGCCATTCACAGTGTCTCAATATTGAAATCAATTGGAAAATTACTTAAAACTGAGCATGCTTATTCAGCTGCTTGTGTATCTTCCATCCATTTCAAAGGATGGGAAGCATTACCACCTCCATGAGAAGAATGGTGATGCCTTGTGACCCTTCACAATCACACTTTTAGAGTAAACTGTGGCTCCATTAATGAATAGCACAGGTGAATATAAGAAACGTTATAATATATCTGATTCAAGAATTATGCTTTCTCATGGGCTTCGGCTGGTTTCCTCCTCTTTCCCTTCACTCTGCCTCTTATTTCTAATAGTATTAGTCTCTGTCTCCAGCCTCATACACAAAAATCTATGGTGTGCGGAGGAGGGATGAGGAGGCTGCTACCAGCTAGTAAGCTAGATTTATTACCTCACTCTGAACAGTGGTCGAGCCTTATCTTACCGGATACAGTGGAGTCAGAAGTGCTAAGGATAGCAGAAGTAAGAGGCTGTAGTTTGTGTATCTCTCATCCAGTGGCCTCTTCATTCCCTCTCCTCTCTACATAGACTTGAATAGGAGGGAGCTATCCCACTGATGGAGTTGCAGTGGCAAGCAGGTAAACAGAGAAGAGAACAAAGCGCTTGTACGAGCACTGCGTTCCCGTCAAACAGCTGATCTGCGTCGGTGCCAGCAGTTAGGCCCCGTTAATCTGATACTGATGACCTATCCTGAGGATAGGTCATCAATATTGCACCAAATATTGCATCAATTAATGTTAAAAGCAGCTTGATAAAAGCAGATAGAAGCTTTTTCTTTAATAAGATATATTACAAACTTTCTTTTAGTCACATGCATTATTCATTCATAAAATTTGTTCTATAATTCTAGGTACACTTTAAAGCTTGTCTAAATAATCTCAGAAAACCTCTTTAGCCATATTAAGACCGAGCCATTTATGACCAGGCATATTTTTATTTTTTAAGGCCTGCAGACTCAAAACCAAATGCTTTTTTTAAAATTCAATTATTTAAGAGGGTTTCAAGGACTTAAACATTAATGACCTATCCTGAGGATAGATAATCAATAACAGATTGGTTGGGGTCCAACATGCTGCAACGGTGGCTCCGTTGTTGGTATTGGTGCCTTGCAGGGTTGGGGTCCTGGGTCTGAATTCGACCAAGGACAACATCTGCATGGAGTTTGTATGTTCTCCCCGTGGCTTTCCTCCGGGTACTTCGATTTCCTCCCACACTCCAAATACATACTGATAGGGAACTTAGAGTGTGAGCCCCATTGGGGACAGGTAAATTATAATGTCTGTAAAGCGCTGCGGAATATGGTAGCGTTATATAAGTGCATAAAATAATTAAAAATAAATACATTCCCAAAGGAAGAAAAGGAAACTGAGCTGCAGTACCCAGACATGGCCACTATATATTGGATGGAGCCTCAAGGCTGGATGTGAATACCCATCCATTAACTTTCTGAACACATACAATCTATTATCTCTGTGTCCATAAACATACTCTGTTATATAAAAGAGACTATAATGACCTAGTGTCTAGAGGCAGGTTCGTCAGCTCTGTGCACGGTGTGATTTCATCCGTTGGCTGTCCAGGTCACAGAACCCTGCAGCGTTATACTGTCAAACGTCACTTTGCTGTAGGCACCCTTAGGAAAAACTGCATGTGTTTCCTCCTGATAACTTTCAGCAAACATCCCTTTTCTATCTGCTAACAGGAAGCTGAAACTGAGAGAAGTTTACGCTCGCCAGCAGTGAAGAGACAGACCGGGAATTCTTCCAGCCTTTCAAGAAAAGATTCCAACAAGAAAGGTGGCAGATCTCTATCGAACACCATGTCAGAGAGCGAGAAGGATGGCAGCGCGGCAGGTGAGCGTCAGCCCTGTGCTGTACTATGCTAGCTTCATAGAATCTATTGTCCCCTGTTATCAGCCATTAAAGAACAGAGAAGCTGCAGCTTTCTTCAGAAGAAGAAAAATATGTCTACCCCGATATGTCTGCTTTATGCCACATACCTGCAGTTCTGACAAGCTAAAGGAACATTCACCGACATATGTGTCAATGATATTAGCAGTGGCGTGCTATTGGCACCCGGGGCGGGTCCTTTCTTTGGCACCACCTTCCCCCCAATAAAATGGTACCCCCTCACAGTAGTATTGCCCTCATTGTACTGCCTTTACAGTAGTTTTGTACAGATGTGTGCTGCCTCGTAGTAGTTATGACCACATTGTGCCCCCCTCACAGTAGTTATGCCTTCTCTGTGCCCCTTTCACAGTTGTAATGCCCTTTTTATGCCCCCTTCACAGTAATAATCCCCATTGTGCCCCCTTCATAGTATTAATCCCCATTGTGCCCCCTTTATAGTAATAATCCCCATAATGTCCCCTTCATTGTAATAATCCCCATTGTGTCTCCTTCACAGTAATAATCCCCATTGTGCCCCGCTTCATTGTAATAATCCCCATTGTGTCCCCTTCATAGTAATAATCCCCATTGTGCCCCCTTTATAGTAATAATCCCCATTGTGTCCCCTTCATAGTAATAATCCCCATTTTGCCCCCTTCATAGTAATAATTCCCATTGTGCCCGCTTTATAGTAATAATCCTCATTGTGCCCCCTTCATTGTAATAATCCCCATTGTGTCCCCTTCATAGTAATAATCCCCATTGTGCCCCCTTTATAGTAATAATCCCCATTGTGCCCCCCTCACGGTAATAATGCCCATTGTGCCCCCTTAATAGTAGTAATGCCCACTGTGCTAGTAATGCCCTCTGTGCCTCCTCCATAGTAGAAATCCCCATTGTGCCCCCTTCACAGTAATAATGCCCTCTGTGCCCCCTCCATAGTAATAAAGACCTCTGTGCCCCCTCCACAGTAATAAAACCCTCTGTGCCCCCTCCATAGTAATAAAGTCCTCTGTCTGTGCCCCTCCATAGTAATAAAGACCTCTGTCTGTGCCCCCTCCATAGTAATAAAACCCTCTGTGCCCCCTCCATAGTAATAAAGCCCTCTGTCTGTGCCCCCTCCATAGTAATAAAGCCCTCTGTCTGTGCCCCCTCCATAGTAATAAAACCCTCTGTGCCCCCTCTGTATTAAAAATAAAAAATACAAAATGCTCCTGAAGCTCGCATAGCTCTCTTCCCTGCAGGCACAGATCGCTCTGCAGCACAGTATAGGCGGAGCTTATGCAGATTACCGGGCTGCAGGCTCCGCCCACACAGGACAGCGGCCTAATCCTGAATAATGGTGCGGCGAGAAGTCTTCCTGATTCACCACTCTGTGCGCCGCTGGCCTGAAGGAGGGGAGGAGCGCTGGGAGCTGAGCTGTGAGGGACAGAATCCAGCTCCCTGCGCTCCAGCAATGAGCGCTTCCATCTGTTTTGATGGAAGAACTCATTGCTTTTGGCACCCCCCTGAGAGCCGACACCTAGGGCGGACCACCCCCCACGCCTCCCCCCTTAGTACGCCACTGGATATTAGCCACTTCTTTTGTAAAATATTTTTTTTATAAATTTTATACTCTAGGTTACTGCTCCTTTAAAAAGAACCTGTCACTTCTCCTGACTAGTGATGTCGCGAACATAAAATTTTCAGTTCGCGAACAGCGAACGCGAACTTCTGCAAATGTTCGCGAACGGGCGAACCGGGCGAACCGCCATAGACTTCAATTGGCAGGCGAATTTTAAAACCCACAGGGACTCTTTCTGGCCACAATAGTGATGAGAAAGTTGTTTCAAGGGGTCTAACACCTGGACTGTGGCATGCCGGAGGGGGATCTATGGCAAAACTCCCATGGAAAATTACGTAGTGGACGCAGAGTCGGGTTTTAATCCATAAACGGCATAAATCAACTAACATTCCTAAATTGTTTGGAATAACGTGCTTTAAAACATCCAGTTTGTGTATACGATCAGGTATGATGTTGTATCGATCAGGTAGTGTAAGGGTTACGCCCGCTACACTGACATTGACAGACCAAACTCCCTTTTAATGCACCGCAAACAGTTCATTTGCACAACCGCAAACTCCCCATTTGCACAAGGTTGGATACCAAGCTAGCCACGTCCCGGTGATGTCATTGAAGGTTTCTTCCTCCACCCAGCCACGTACAACACCAAGGGTCCCCAAAAGATGAATTGAATTGATTTTTCGAACGGTGAGATGGTTAAAAACGCTGGCTCCCTCCACTCTGTTTTAAACCACGGTGACTGCGTCTGCGCCGTGCAATTTACTGTCACACCCGATATGAGTGGTATTTTCTGTAGTACTATTCTCATCAGTTTAATCCCTCTAACGTCCCCAATCTGGGTGCCATTTATTGAATAGATTTTTCGAACGGGGAGATGGTTAAAAAAACACTGGCTCCCTCCACTCTGTTTTAAACCACGGTCACTGCGTCTGCGCCGTGCAATTTACTGTCACACCCGATATGAGTGGTATTTTCTGTAGTACTATTCTCATCAGTTTAATCCCTCTAACGTCCCCGACTCCCCAATCTGGGGGCCATTTATTAAATAGATTTTTTGAACGGGGAGATGGTTAAAAAAACGCTGGCTCCCTCCACTGATATGAGTGGTATTTTCTGTAGTATTATTCTCATCAGTTTAATCCCTGTTACGTCCCCAATCTGGGGGCCATTTATTGAATAGATTTTTCGAACGGGGAGATGGTTAAAAAAACGCTGGCTCCCTCCACTCTGTTTTAAACCACGGTGACTGCGTCTGCGCCGTGCAATATCCGGGGAAGTCAGTGGAAGAGGGCCTGACACACACTGGCAGCAGGCAAGCAACTGAATTTAGACTACTGTCTAAAAATTAAATGCCTTATTTATCGGCAAGCTACTGTGCCACCCGGTATCAGTGGTTGGTACTGGCAGTGGGCACACTACAGTCAGTGGAAGTCAGCCTGACACACACTAGCAGCAGGCAAGCAACTGAAATTACACTAAAGTGTAAAAATTAAATGCCTTTTTTTGATGCAAAGTCCTGTGCCACACGGGATGACAGGGGTGGGCACTGGCAGTGGGCACACTACAGTCAGTTGAAGTCGGCCTGACACACACTAGCAGCAGGTGAGCAGCTGAAATTACACTAAAGTGTAAAAATTAAATGCCTTATTTATCGGCAAGCTACTGTGCCACCCGGTATCAGTGGTTGGCACTGGCAGTGGGCACACTACAGTCTGTAGAAGTCAGCCTGACACACACTAGCAGTAGGCAAGCAACTGAAATTACACTAAAGTGTAAAAATTAAATGCCTTTTTTGATGCAAAGTACTGTGCCACACGGGATGACAGGGGTGGGCACTGGCAGTGGGCACACTACAGTCAGTTGAAGTCGGCCTGACACACACTAGCAGCAGGTGAGCAGCTGAAATTACACTAAAGTGTAAAAATTAAATGCCTTATTTATCGGCAAGCTACTGTGCCACCCGGTATCAGTGGTTGGCACTGGCAGTGGGCACACTACAGTCTGTAGAAGTCAGCCTGACACACACTAGCAGTAGGCAAGCAACTGAAATTACACTAAAGTGTAAAAATTAAATGCCTTTTTTTGATGCAAAGTACTGTGCCACACGGGATGACAGGGGTGGGCACTGGCAGTGGGCACACTACAGTCAGTGGAAGTCAGCCTGACACACACTAGCAGCAGGTGAGCAGCTGAAATTACACTAAAGTGTAAAAATTAAATGCCTTTTTATGCAAAGTCCTGTGCCAGCCGGTATGAGTGGTGGACACTGGCAGTGGGCACACTACAGTCAGTGGAAGTCAGCCTGACACACACTGGCAGGCAACTAACCTTAGATTAAAGTGTAAAAATTAAGTGCCTTTTTTATGCAAAGTCCTGTGCCAGCCGGTATGAGTGGTGGACACTGGCAGTGGGCACACTACAGTCAGTGGAAGTCAGCCTGACACACACTGGCAGGCAACTAACCTTAGATTAAAGTGTAAAAATTAAGTGCCTTTTTTTTAAGCAAAGTCCTATGCCACACGGGATGACAGGGGTGGGCACTGGCAGTGGGCACACTACAGTCAGTTGAAGTCGGCCTGACACACACTAGCAGCAGGCAAGCAGCTGAAATTACACTAAAGTGTAAAAATTAAATGCCTTTTTATGCAAAGTCCTGTGCCAGCCGGTATGAGTGGTGGACACTGGCAGTGGGCACACTACAGTCAGTGGAAGTCAGCCTGACACACACTGGCAGGCAACTAACCTTACATTAAAGTGTAAAAATTAAGTGCCTTTTTTTTAAGCAAAGTCCTGTGCCACACGGGATGACAGGGGTGGGCACTGGCAGTGGGCACACTACAGTCAGTTGAAGTCAGCCTGACACACACTGGCAGGCAACTAACCTTAGATTAAAGTGTAAAAATTAAGTGCCTTTTTTTAAGCAAAGTCCTGTGCCACACGGGATGACAGGGGTGGGCACTGGCAGTGGGCACACTACAGTCAGTTGAAGTCGGCCTGACACACACTAGCAGCAGGCAAGCAGCTGAAATTACACTAAAGTGTAAAAATTAAATGCCTTTTTATGCAAAGTCCTGTGCCAGCCGGTATGAGTGGTGGACACTGGCAGTGGGCACACTACAGTCAGTGGAAGTCAGCCTGACACACACTGGCAGGCAACTAACCTTAGATTAAAGTGTAAAAATTAAGTGCCTTTTTTTAAGCAAAGTCCTGTGCCACACGGGACGACAGGGGTGGAGCACTGGCAGTGGGCACACTACAGTCAGTTGAAGTCGGCCTGACACACACTAGCAGCAGGCAAGCAGCTGAAATTACACTAAAGTGTAAAAATTAAATGCCTTTTTATGCAAAGTCCTGTGCCAGCCGGTATGAGTGGTGGACACTGGCAGTGGGCACACTACAGTCAGTGGAAGTCAGCCTGACACACACTGGCAGGCAACTAACCTTAGATTAAAGTGTAAAAATTAAATGCCTTTTTTGATGCAAAGTCCTGTACCACACGGAATGACAGGGGTGGGCACTGGCAGTGGGCACACTACAGTCTGTGGGCCTGCAGCTCCTCACACAGGCAGGCCAGGCAACTGCAATATGTATATAAAGGAAAAAAAAGCAGACTAATGTTGCAGCCCTAAAAGGGCTTTTTGGGGTGCTGTCAGGACGCTGTCCTTACAGCAGAGA
The DNA here is from genome assembly GCA_033119425.1 of Bufotes viridis. NCBI lineage: Eukaryota > Metazoa > Chordata > Amphibia > Anura > Bufonidae > Bufotes > Bufotes viridis. Next base: position 132,158,380 of record CM065595.1, on the reverse strand, counting down.
TCAGATGAGTCTTTCAGGACTGGAGTGGACACTGAATTCACTAGCCTAGCTATCGATTTCCCAATTAAATCAGCAGCTACTACACTGTCCCTCCTCTCACTAAGACTGCAGCTTCAGAATGAATCTAAAATGGATGCTGTGCAGGAGGTGGGAGGGTCTGGGAGGGAGGGTATGCTGCTGATTGGCTGGAATGTGTCTGCTGACTGTGAGGTACAGGGTCAAAGTTTGCTCAATGATGATGTATAGGGGGCGGACCGAACATCGCATATGTTCGCCCGGCAGAGGCGAACGCGAACAAGCTATGTTCGCCGGGAACTGTTCGCCGGCGGATAGTTCGGGCCATCTCTACTCCTGACATGGCTGTGTTAGTAAACACTTGTATTCCCCATAAAATAAGAATTCTGGAGCGAGCATCTTTTCTGTTCCTCTGTTATTCCTCTAAGTTGACAACTGGATGTTACCAGTAGGGGTTGCCCCTACACAATCTGACAGTGTGGCTGTGTAGGGAAGTGCCTCTTGTACAAGGGAAATAGTAATACCAAGTTGTCAATTTATAAATTACTATGAGGAATAACAGGGGAACGGCACAATGCTGTGTTCTGTGAAAAGATACTCTGGAGGATGCACTTAAATTATGACGAGATGCATAAATTGTCATAAATTTGGTGCATCCTCAGGCAGTCCATGTGCCAAATCTGAAAACTACACCTCCTAAGGGTTCATGCATACGACTGTATGCATTTTGCTGTCCGCAAAACACGTATCCGTATAAAAAAAACAATGGATGACATCCGTGTTACAGATATTTGTTTTGCGGATCCATTGTAGAAATGCCTGTCTTGCAAAATGGACAAGAATAGGAGATGTTCTATTTTTTTGCGGAACGGACTTGCTGACATAGAGATTTGGAATGCACAAGGAGTAATTTCCCTTGTTTTTGCAGCCCCAATGAAATGAATGGCTCTGCACAGGGGCCGCAAAAAAACAGACACGTACACAGACAAAAATACATTAGTGTGCATGATCCCTAAGGGTACTACTTTCACACTTGCGGCAGAGTGATCCGGCAACCAGTTCCGTCGTTGGAACTGCCTGATGGACCCGTCGATCTGAATGTAAACTGAATGCATTTGTAGACGGATCCGGATGCGGATCCATCTTACAACTGCATTGCAAGAACGGATCCTTCTCTCCGCTTGTCATGCGGATAGACGGATCCATCGTGTATTTTTTTACAGTTTTAAAGGTCTGCGGCACTAATACATTTCAATGTAAAATAATGCCAGATCCGGCATTCCGGCAACTGATCTGGCATTTTGGACGGAGATAATACTGCAGCATGCTGCGGTATTATCTCCGTCCAAAATGCCGTTCAGTGACTGAACAGAAGGCATACTGATGTATCCTGTACGGATTTCTCTCCATTCAGAATGCATTAGGATAAAACTGATCAGTTCTTTTCCGGTATTGAGCCCCTAGGACGGAACTCAATGCCGGAAAAGAAAACCGCTAGTGTGAAAGTGCCCTAATTCTCCAGTTTATTTTCACGCGTGTGAAAAATGCATGAAAACTATTAGCAAAAAAAACTGACTGCACTTGCTTACAAAACCATCAGTTTTTTCCTGAACAGATCCTCACACAATACGTATAGTTCGTGTGAAAGGGGCCTAAAAGAAAACTGGAGTAAAAGAAAATAAATGTGCCAGGTCTGCTGTCCATGCCATGCCACTGTCTCCGGAAAGTGGTGAGGGCAGCAGGTTAACGGCGCTTGTGACTAATTTGGGCACAATGGCATTTAAAAAGTCAGAAAAACTGCCATGGGGGAGAAAGATAAATTTACCCCAGTGGTTCTATGGTGGTTTATATTTTACTATTGCCTAACATCCACCATCTGGAAACAATGCAAAATGCTGGCAAAAAAAGACACTAAAAATGCAGCATTTTTGAAAAAAAATATAACAATAAAATAAAGCACGTAGTGTGACACCAGCCAGGCAGAGATTCTTCACGTTTTGAACTACAATACCAGGCGCACCGTGTAATCCGGGTCAGCTGGCTCCGTGGCTTCAGCTTTGTAGTTAAACAACAGGTGGCATTAGAAAACAGGTGGAGATCCACAGAGCGGCTAATTCTGTTTCCTTTCTGGGTACTCACAAAGTAATTTAATGACAGTCACTAAGCGAGGACACACCGCAGCCGCATACCAAACAGCAGTGCACGGGAAGTGCTGGAGCAGGATTTTAAAATAAAGTTGAAAAGGGAAAGACAAAATAAAATTCTGCTATTTTCTAACTGGCATTAAGGCTAAATGGAAAATATTCTATGTTAGAATTTTTTTCAACAATTTATGTTTTTCTTATGCAGTGTGTACAGTTGTTGCACAAATTTTTTTTTAGAACAAACCCATAAAAATGCTGGTTATTTTGTTTTCAGCTAAACCAGGTTTTCATTGTGTAATGGAAGGCTGGAATATTTTGTAATCTACATTTTGTATCAGTTCCTAATGGATTTTAAAGAACTTTAAGGTGTCATCGCCTGCAACTGAAAATTCGTTCCATTCATCTTACTGGGGCAATCATGTGCTTCCCGCCAAAGAAACCCTATTTAAAGGACATCTGTCGGCAGATCTGTACCTATGACACCGGCTGACCTGTTACATGTGCCCTTGGCAGCTGAAGACATCTGTGTTGGTCCCATGTTCATTTGTGCCCGCATTGCTGAGAAAAATGAAGTTTTACTATATGCAAATGAGCCTCTAGGAGCAACAGGGGTGTTGTCATTACACCTAGAGGCTCAGCTCTCTCTGCAACTGCTGCACCTTCTGCACTGTGATTGACAGGACCAGACAGGCATTATGATGTTTACACTGCCTGGCCATGTCAATCAAACTGACATAATGCTGTCAGTGTTATCCAATACATTCCAGAATTGTAAGGGTTAAGCCTCATTCACATGTCCATGTTCCATGGACGTGTACTGTACGTGTACTCCACGGACAGCACACGTCCCCATTCATTTTAATGTGTGTTTTCACACATCAGTGTTTTAGCACGGTCTGTGGGTCCGTATTTTTAGCACGGATGCATGGCTCTATTTTGTCCGTGTTCATAGATTCATCACGTCTATTATAGTCTAGGGGTCCGTAAAAAAACCAAGGATGGAACACGGATGCCATCCGTGTTGCACTTGTGTTTCACGGATTATTAGGAGAGATGCTTTGAAAATTATTTTTCGGCTGTGCAGGGTCAGTGAAACACGGACGGCACACGGACAGCAAAAACTGGACACACAGACCTAACACTGATCCTTTACGGACAGCTTCACTGACCACCTTCTCACGGATTTGAGCATAGACACGGATGTGTAAACAAGGCTTTACATAGCATCATAAAACAATATAATGCTATGCGACCCCGTCAGTGCTGGGAGGTCAGAAGGGGTGCTGCTGCATACTCACGCTGCGAGTACGGAATGTGGAACTCGCTCGTCTGAAAAAGGTCTTAATCTAAGTCGACAAATGACTGAAAATTAAAATTAAATTATCCGCACCATATCTCCTGTGTGAAGTGTGCGCATCCCTAAAATATCTGTGGCATCCAGTGTACTTTTTCCATAGACGGTGTCTGCTGTGGACAGTTAAATTATCCGCTCCACATCTCCTGTGTAAATTACAGTATGCGCATCCAAAAATATCTGTGACATCCAGTGTACTTTTTCAATAGACGGTGTCTTCTTCTGAGAGTGACATTACCAGGGCCACATCTAAAGAGTAACGTGTGCGTTTAAATTTTTTATCTGCGACATACAGTGTACTTTTTCTGTAGATGCTGCGAACAGTGACATTACCTGTGGTACCTCTTGAATATATTGTTTCCTCATCCCAAATATCTGTGACATTCCCTGTCATTTTTTATTAGCCGCTGGTGACGGCATTGACATTATCTGCGGGATATCTCCAGTGTAACGTGTGTGTTTAAAAAATGTATCAGTGACATACAGTGTACTTTTTCAATAGACGGTGTCCGCTTCTAAGAGTGACATTACCAGGGCAGTGGGGTGGCAAAAGGGAGAAGGCGTGCCACACCAACTGGGCCCACAACTGTTCCACGGAGCACCCCTTTGCGGAAATCTCCCTTGCCAAGGGGTAGGTGTTCTGCAGCATGGTGCTTTTTTGAGAAAAGTGCGGACGACAAAAGAATAGTAGTTTGCAACCTGTGCCGTACTTAAATGAGCACTAGCAACCTCACCACCACCAGCATTATCCGCCACATGGCATCCAACACCCTAATAAGTGGGACGAACGCCTGGGTCCACAATCAGTGTCTGCTGGTCACACCACTACCTCCTCTTCCCCTATGTTACGTGCTGCTGGCCAATCCCCCCTCGAAGGCGCAGGCCCGGATGCCTCCCGCCCTGCACCTGGACCATCGCAAGCACCATCAGCGACCACATCCACTTCCCTGTCCCAGCACAGGGTCCAAATGTCCTTACCACAGGCATTTGAACGCAAGCGCAAATACCCAGCCGCCCACCCACAGGCCATAGCACTAAATGCGCAGCTTTCCAAATTACTGTTCCTGGAAATGTTGCCATTTAGTGGACACAGAGGCCTTCCGCAGCCTGATGTCGGCGGCCGTCCCACATTACACAGTCCCCTGCCACCACTATTTTTCACGGTGTGCCGTGCCCGCCTTACACTAACATCTGTCCCTTAACATCACACGTGCCCTGACCAACACAGTTAAAGGATTTAATAGGGTACTCATTCCAATAACAGGGCCTCTTAAGAGTCCTGTATTGTTATTTATTGTCACTTCCCGTCCCGAGTCGGGAGTGGGTAATTAACGCGCCTGCTGCCTTCCTTGGATGTGGTAGCTGTTTCTCAGTCTCCCTCTCCGGAATCAAACCCTGATTCCCCGTTATCCGTGGTCACCATGGTAGGCGCAGAAAGTACCATCGAAAGTTGATAGGGCAGACATCCAAATGGATCGTCGACGTCACGGGGACGTGCAATCAGCCAGAAGTTATCTATAGTCAATAAAGTGGCAGCAGGCCCTCACCCATAATGTGTTCGATAGTCAGCTAACCTGCAGGCCCTCGCATGTAATTTTTTATAGGGTCAGCTCACCTGCAGGCCCTCACCTACAATCTTTTACAGGGTCAGCTCACCTGTAGACCCTTGCATATAATGTTTTAAAAGGTCAGCTCACCTGTAGGCCTTCGCACATAATGTTTTAGAAGGTCAGCTCACCTGCAGGCCCTCACCTACAATCTTTTACAGGGTCAGCTCACTTGCAGGCCCTTGCATATAATGTTTTAGAAGGTCAGCTCACCTGCAGGCCCTCACCTACAATCTTTTACAGGGTCAGCTTAACAGCAGGCCAACCATGATGTTTTATAGGGTCAGCTCAGCAGCAGGCCCTCAACCATAATTTTTTCGATGGTCAGCTCAGCAGCGGGCCCTCAACTATAATGTTTTATAGGGTCAGCTCAGCAGCAGGCCCTCAACCATAATTTTTTCAATGGTCAGGTCAGCAGCAGGCTTTTGCCCCTAATGTTTTAGATGGCCAGATCAGCAGGCCCTTGCTCCAAATATTTTTGAGGGTCACCAGCAGGCCATCAATCATAATTTTTCAAGGGTGTGTATGATGCCCTCCTTTAGGTGTACCAATAAGTGTATTGTAGTGGCGGTTCCTTGTAATTTTTGGCAGCCCTTTGACTTAATGCATAGGCTTTATGAGTTTAGGAGTCCCACTAGCTGAACAATTGTACCACAATGTGAATGAGGCCCTCCTTTATGTGATACACAGGTTGTATCAGAGTGCCTCTTGCTTGTAATTTTTGGCAGCACTTGCACTTTATATACAAGTAAATATACAGGAAAGAATGTCTGCTAACAATATTTCCTCTAAAATCGATTTTATCTTTGGTTTTGTGCATATTATTGTCAGTCTGTAGTGGCGTACTACTCGGACAACATTGTTCCCAGCCGTGACCTGGGAGTCCAAGATGCATCCAGACATCCTAACCCATGCTGTTCCCGAACCATTTCGGTGGTGTTTCCATCAATTTCTGAACTTTTCCTATGAACCAGGCACCTTCCCCTTCAGAGCAGGAGGTTCCTGGTTTAATACTGGGGTTCTCCTATTGACTTCCATTGTACATTGCATCCCGATGTGTTCGGCCCGAGCCCCCGAGCCCCCGAGCCCTTGGGTGCTTGATCAACACTACTTATTATGAATCCACACTTGGTTTATTTTGTACACTGTACACTGCATATAGAAAAATGTAGATTTGTCAGTGTGACGGAGGTAAATATGGATCCCGTCTATTAATTTATCCCAAGTCTCTGTATTTGATCATGCTGCCGTCTTTGAAAGGTTCAAAATGTTCCCATGTCATACTGTATGTATTTCTGTCACCTAAATCACTTTGCTGCGTTCTAGATAAATGTGAAAATATCCACGATATATGTATATATGTTCTAGCCATGAATCACAGGAAAAGCTGAATGCACAGACTACTCTACCCATTATCTCCTGTTATATACTTCCATGTAGGAGACGCATACCCTGTTCTTGACAAGCTTGTTTACTAGTAACTGCTAATCTTGCAACTGTAATAACTATATAATAATCACAGCACAGCCAGAACATCTACCCCTGGGCTGTATTAGTAGTGGGAAGGCACTGTCATTCAACGAGATTATGCCAGGCTTGTCTGGATGATTGACATTTCAAGTTATTCATATAACAGCGGTGGAAAAACATTCGTAGGAGGGCGATACAAATATTCCAGCAAAACAAAGTTCAGTGTAAAGTCAGAAGCTCTTATTAAAGCAGTTAGGTTAATGCATAAGCAAATGCAAAAAGCCTAGGTTTCCTAGTACTGAGACCTTCCTGAGCCACTAGGGGGAGCTGCATGATGTTTTATTATTCAGTTCAGTGTGAGTGGTATAATCCCATGTGTAGTGAGCTCCCTCTAGTGGTGTCTTCAGGTTAGAATTATATCGTATGTTTATACTAAGTGTGGGCTCTCAAAGCATATATTGATTTTATTAATAAAAAGATAAATAGTTTGACATAAGAATATATAATTGGACGTAGATATGGCATTAACAATTAATATTATGATATCTAATAAACAAGACAGACTATATTTCATTTTATATTTCACTTTAAATATGATAAAACCTAAGACAAAAAGCGAACAAAACTTATACTCCAGTCCAAATAGGTTTTGTTTGATTTTTGTTTAGGTGTTATTGTTTTTTTAAATATGATATTTTTTATCCATCTATCTTTTTTTTGTCATCTATCTTTTTTATTTAGTTATCTATCTTTTTTTAATTATTTATACATATACATTTTCAATTTGAGGGCACTGGGTTGTGCAGTATACTCAGTATATATACTGTATACTGAATAGTATACTCAGTATGTATCTGCTGGAGCAGAGGATGGGGGTGGTAGTAACCCTAATGATGATGTGTAGTTGTAGTTTGGGGGTTCCAATGGCCAGGGTATGGTGTTACGAGAGTCAGAGACAAGGTCAGATGAAACTTAACAAGAGTCTCTGTTTACTGTATGCAGGATTGAAGTTGTACTGCATCCAGCAGTATGCATACAATGTTAACCAAATGACCATAAAGGGACACGCATTTACAATTTCACAAACTTTATTAGTTGATAAAAGACCAACGACATACACAATATCAATATAAAAATAGTTATATATAGCAGCAATACAGGTAGTAGCCAAGACATGTGGCTCCCCTCCCACACATAGAAAACACCGATAGTTCTCCTATATAAGGTAAAAACCTTTTACAAAAGTACTGGCATAGACAAACACATCCCCAATATAACAATTGTATAATAGAACAAAGCCCCACTAAAACTGGTATAGTGGATAAACCACACAAACACTGCAGCAAGGAGGCATATATATTCCATAAATGTATACCTGAGGGACACTTAGAGAGGAGAACACGGGTTTTCTATTGCAGAGAGGAGAGCCCACCCCGACGTACGTTTCGCTCCGCTTTCTCAAGGGGCGTCTTTTTTTGTCATCTATCTTTTTTATTTAGTTATCTATCTTTTTTTAATTATTTATACTGTGGGGAGTCGCTCTGGTAGACAGCGGTGCGGGTGCAGTTTAGAGGCAAAACAAGGAGTCCAGATTGTGCATCAAACAGTGTTTTATTCACACTTGCACACCAGAAATGAAAACAGTCTCTCGGTGACAGTTCATACACAACAGAAATCATGTGGAAAAACCAAAAACAGGCCAACACACGGTCCAGTCACCTTGGGTGGTTTAGGTGCGGGTTCACACCTAGCAGTCGGCTCAGCCGCAGGCGATTCCACCTTCAGGTCGCAGGGCAACACCACCTTGCTGAGCTCCTTCCTCCAGGACAGAGAATTCCTCAGCCCTGTTTGCAGGCTCCAGGATAATCACACACACCCAGACACAGCTGCTGGCTGCGTTTTATACCCAGCCCCAAAACATGGACTGGACCGTGGGGAGCAGCCACCCACCCTACTCTTTAGCTGCTCCCAGTAAGAGCCGGCCCGGATCGGCTTTGCAGCCATGCTATTTAACAGAGCAGCACTAGCTGCTGCAGACCAAAAACCCCGGCTTTACCTCACCGAGGCCAGCAACCTCGGTGACACGTACCTGCTATCAAAAACAACACCTTGCACCCTCTTACACACCCCCTTTGTTCAACCCTGAGGGGGTGAACACACGTGAGGCAGTGGACGCGGACAGGGCATCTGCGTTGCCCTGCAAGCGGCCTGCCCTGTGTTCCACGAAGAATTTGAAATTCTGAAGAGATAGGAACCACCTGGTGACCCGAGCATTCCTCTCCTTGGCCTGACTCATCCATTTGAGGGGGAATGGTCGGTCACCAGACGGAACCTCCTCCCTAACAGGTAGTAGCGGAGACTTCGAGTGCCCACTTGATAGCCAGGCACTCCTCTCCACTATACTATATCTGACTCGGCGGGATTGAGCTTACGGCTCAGGAAGACAACGGGATGTTCTTCCCCGTTGACCTCCTGAGACAGTACCGCACCGAGGCCTACCTCCGAGGCGCCGGTCTGTACGACAAACTCCTTGTTGAAGTCGGGTGTCACCAAAACCGGGGACCCACACAGGGCCGACTTCAACGCGGCGAAAGCCTCCTCCGCCTTCTCACTCCAGCTAACCCTCCCAGACTTTCGCCCCTTCAAGAGGTCTGTCAACGGCGCTGCTATTGTGGCAAAGTGGGGCACAAACCTCATGTAGTAACCTACAATCCCCAGGAACGACTTTACCTGCCTGGTGGTGACCGGTCGGGGCCAGTTACGAATGGCCTCTACCTTGGTTACCTGAGGTTTGATGACTCCCCGCCCAATTACATATCCCAGATATTTTGTCTCCTCTAACCCTATGGAGCACTTCTTTGGGTTAGCGGTCAGTCCGGCTTTCCTCAGGGCATCCACTACCGCCTGCACCTTGGGTAAATGGCTTTCCCAGTCGGTGCTGTGGATGACTACATCATCTAAGTAGGCCGAGGCGCACCGACGATGTGGTCGCAGCACTATGTCCATTAACCTTGGAAAGTGGCGGGGCGCCATGCAGGCCAAAGGGTAACACCTTGTAGTGATACAGGCCCTGCGGGGTAACAAATGCGGTTTTTTCCTTAGCCGACTCGCTAAGGGTACCTGCCAGTACCCTTTAGTGAGGTCCAGCACAGAAAAATAACGGGCTTGTCCTAAACTTTCAACCAGCTCGCCTACTCGGGCATGGGATACGCGCCAAACTTGGATACTTCATTTAACTTATGAAAGTCGTTGCAGAACCGCAACGTCCCATCCGGCTTGGGTATTAGGACTATGGGACTGGCCCACTCACTTTTCGACTCCTCAATGACATCGAGCTTCAACATTAACTGTACTTCCTCCGCGATGGCTCCGTCGCCGAGCCTCGGGTACCCGGTATGGTTTTAACCGGATCTTGGCCTGAGGCTCAGTGACGATGTCATGTTGGATGAGAGACGTGCGGCCAGGAGGTCCGAGAACACATCCGTGTTCCGACTGATGAACTCCCTGACTTCCTGAACTTGTTTGGAAGACAGGCTGTCTGCAATTTTTACCGTGGTTACTGCTTCACAGGCCTCGAACTGTGGGGCTGGACCCTTTTCACCTAGAAGCCCTGGCCGGGGGCTGTGGTCAGCCGGCTGTGTCCCTATCTTTCCACGGCTTAAGTAAATTCACGTGGTACACCTGCTCGGCTTGCGCCGCCCTGGCTGGTGTACTTTGTAATTTACTTCCCTACCTTCTCGATCACCTCATAGGGCCCTGCCACCTAGCTAGGAACTTGCTGTCAAGGGTGGGTACCAGAACCAAAACCCGATCTCCCGGATGGAAGCCCCGCACCCGAGCCTGACGATTATACACCCTACTCTGGGCTTGTTGCGCTGCCTCCATATGCTCCCGGACCAGCGGCAACACCCTTTCTATCCGTTCCTGCATCTGGGTGACATACTCAATGACACTTTTGTGGGGGACAGGCTGTTGTTCCCATGCTTCCTTGGCGATATCCAACAGGCCCCGAGGGTGTCTGCTATAAAGCAGTTCGAAGGGCGAGAACCCAGTAGAGGCCTGGGGTACCTCTCGCACTGCGAACATGAGATAGGGCAGAAGCAGGTCCCAGTCCTTCCCATCTCTAGACACCACCCTTTTTAACATATTTTTTAGAGTTTGGTTAAACCTCTCAACAAGACCGTCTGTTTGCGGATGGTAAACGGACGTCCGTAACTGCTTTATACGCAACAATTTACACAGTTCCTTCATTACTTTGGACATAAAAGGGGTCCCTTGGTCTGTCAGAACCTCTTTTGGCAGGCCCACACGGGAAAACATCTCCATTAACTCTTTGGCAATGAGCCTAGCTGAGGTATGTCGCAGAGGCACCGCCTCCGGATACCGAGTGGCATAGTCGAGAACTACCAGAATGTGTTGGTGGCCCCTGGCAGACTTTGGTACAGGCCCAATTAAATCCATAGCGATTCGCTCAAACGGTACTTCAATAATTGGCAGAGGTACCAGAGGACTACGGAAATGAGGCTGGGGGCTAGTTATCTGACAGGTTGGACAGGACTTACAATAATCTTCTACCTCCTTGAACACACCGGGCCAATAAAACCGCTGCAGTATGCGGTCCTGGGTTTTCTGCCACCCCAGGTGTCCCCCAAGAACATGTTGGTGGGCAAGCTCCATGACAAGCTTGCGATACGCTGTGGGCACCACCAACTGTTCAACAGGTTCACCTCGGACTTGGTTCACCCGATACAACATATCCTGTAGAACAATAAATCGTGGGAACATTAATTCAGCCCCTGGTTTCTGGGGTTTACCATCAATTTCCAGCACATTCTCCCAGGCCCTGGTTAGGGTTTGGTCCCGGTGTTGTGCGGTCCCAAAATTTTCCCCGGAGACATTGAGGTCTGCCAACTCAGGTCCCGGTGGCAAGTCCTCCGTGTCTCCCACCATTACACTCAGTGGGGTTGTTTCCCTCTACCGCCGGAGCAGTGGTCACCCCTACCGCCGGCCCTTCAGACTCGGGCTCCCAGGGTTCTGGCCTTCCAGCGGTATCAGGCCACTCTGCTAGGGTCACCCCTGTCTCGGGTCCCTCAGATACCTTTATTGCCGGCCACAGCGCCGGAAAACCGGGAAGTCCCTCCCAAGTATTAGTTCGTGTGGGAGTGTAGTAGCGACAGCCACCTCGTGGGTCCACCTACCAGCCGCTGTGGACAAAGTCACTAGTGCAGTGGGATAGTCTTTCAGGTCTCCGTGGATGCACAGGACCCCGACTTTACGGCCAGTATACTCCGCAGGCCGTACTCAGGGCAGCCCTTACCAGGGAGACTAAACTCCCGGAGTCCAGCAGAGCCACCGCCAGCGAATCTCCCACCTCTACCTGACACAGGTGGTTATGGTCTTGTACCTCACGGGTGCCAGTTGCGCACAGCTTCCGTGCATACAAGGAGTGGCGACCCTCGTAGTTCACCTCCATCAGCTCATCCCGACGCGGACAGTCGGCCCTGATGTGGCCTGGGCTCCTGACACCTCCAGCATACCACGGAGGCGGGCTCGCAGGGGGTATATTCCGTGCAGGCCGCTCTGTCGCCGGACGTTGGAACTGGGGCAGAGGCCTCCGGGTTTAACTGACCCCTTCCCAGCAAGACTCCCTGCAGGTTTCTGGTGGCCTCGCATCGCTCCACCAGGTCGACCATCTCCAGGGCATTGGTGGGCGATACCTGGCCGATCCAGTGCTGGAGAGGGTAAGGCAAAGCCCTCCAGAAGACATCGGCTAACAGACGGTCGAGCATAGCAGTGGGAGTCAGTATGTCTGGCTGCAGCCATTTTTGCAACCGTTGTAGCAAGTCATAGTATTGTGGCCGGGCGGGTTCAGCCGGGTTAAACTCCCACTGATGCACCCGCTGGGCCCGGACCAAAACATTCACCCCCAGTCTTGCCAGGATCTCACCTTTCACAGTCGGGTAGTCAGCTGCTTGGTCACCTGGGAGGTCAAAAATACTTGCTGGGGTCCAGACGCCAGGAACGGAGCGATGACCTCTGCCCACTGTTCTCGGGTAATTTCTCCTCACGGCCACCTTCTCGAACACCGCCAGATAGGTCTCAACATCATCCGAGGGGGTCATCTTAGGGATCGCGGTACGGACAGCTTTCCGGGCATCGTGGACGCGGTGGGACGCTCCTGCCGCTTGCAACGCCATCACGTGCTGTAGCAGTAGCTGGTTGGTCTCCCGCTGCTGCACGTTAGCCTCTATGAGGGCTTTCACAGCCGCCTCCATTTTGTCGGGGATCACAGGCTGCAACTTTGCCGGCTTAATATAGGACATTCACTTTTGCCCAGCAAAAACAAAGTTCGGCGCTCACGCCAGCCTCACTGCGCATGCCCGCATCCGACACCAAATGTGGGGAGTCGCTCTGGTAGACAGCGGTGCGGGTGCAGTTTAGAGGCAAAACAAGGAGTCCAGATTGTGCATCAAACAGTGTTTTATTCACACTTGCACACCAGAAATGAAAACAGTCTCTTGGTGACAGTTCATACACAACAGAAATCATGTGGAAAAACCAAAAACAGGCCAACACACGGTCCAGTCACCTTGGGTGGTTTAGGTGCGGGTTCACACCTAGCAGTCGGCTCAGCCGCAGGCGATTCCACCTTCAGGTCGCAGGGCAACACCACCTTGCTGAGCTCCTTCCTCCAGGACAGAGAATTCCTCAGCCCTGTTTGCAGGCTCCAGGATAATCACACACACCCAGACACAGCTGCTGGCTGCGTTTTATACCCAGCCCCAAAACATGGACTGGACCGTGGGGAGCAGCCACCCACCCTACTCTTTAGCTGCTCCCAGTAAGAGCCGGCCCGGATCGGCTTTGCAGCCATGCTATTTAACAGAGCAGCACTAGCTGCTGCAGACCAAAAACCCCGGCTCTTACCTCACCGAGGCCAGCAACCTCGGTGACACGTACCTGCTATCAAAAACAACACCTTGCACCCTCTTACAATACATATACATTTTCAATTTGAGGGCACTGGGTTGTGCAGTATACTCAGTATATATACTGTATACTGAATAGTATACTCAGTATGTATCTGCTGGAGCAGAGGATGGGGGTGGTAGTAACCCTAATGATGATGTGTAGTTGTAGTTTGGGGGTTCCAATGGCCAGGGTATGGTGTTACGAGAGTCAGAGACAAGGTCAGATGAAACTTAACAAGAGTCTCTGTTTACTGTATGCAGGATTGAAGTTGTACTGCATCCAGCAGTATGCATACAATGCAAAGTCCTTGCAGATGAAGATGGCATTGACTTCAGATTACTCTGGCTAAAACATTTGCTATATAGATCTCTGGGATCTAATAGTTGTGCCCTGGCAATCGTGTCTGTAGTGTACACTATTCTGGAGTGCATAGGGTGTCTTAACTTATTTCCCCTCTGCAGCAGCAGGGTCTGGATCACCTTAAGATGGGTGACCTTGCTGTATTTCTCTCTCTCTCTCTCTGTAGCCATGTAAATCCTCTTCCTAAAAGTTCTTGCTTGCTTTCATCTCCTGGAGCTTGTGGAGGTGACGGAGGCTCCAGGGCTTGAAGCTGGAGTACATGGGGGAGGAGAGGGCTGTGCCAGGGTTGTTATCTTTTCCATTGCCTTGCTCATGCTTGAACAACTGTGTGCCCAGCACATAGCAGTATCATTACAACCATTCCATAAGAAACCAAAGCTTTGCAGATACCTCCAGGTCTGGGGTACTGTAGCTGTGCTTGTTGTTGCAGCCCAGGCTCATTCACTGAGCTGCGAACAGCCCATGTGACCAATGAATGTGACATCACTTGCCTAGGAAGGGGCCCCTGGAGTGCCGCGTTCTCTTCAAACAGCTGATCAGGGGAAGTCAGGCCCCAACCTATCAGATTTTGATGACCTATCCTGAGGATAGGCCATTAATGTTGAATTTCAGAAAAAAAACCCCACTCTAAATATTTTTAGCTCCTGACTTGTTTGCTGTTTAGCGAGTCAATACTTTAGGTTACGTTATATGACTATTGCTTATTGGGCTGCTTTGACTCTTGAGTAAGTTATATATTTAGATGTTTGGTATGACCGAGGTCTATTCTGCTGTGAAAATAAAACCCGACTCCATGACACAAGGCTGTGCCTTCAGCGCTCGCTCAGTTAGACTGTCATATGCTATTTAATGTCTTTTCCTAACAGGAAAAGCGTTCTGGTGTAAATGCACAATGAAAGGGAAGTCCTTATTTATACCGCTCGCCGGGTTTCATTTAGGACTATAAATAACGGTAATGATTTTCACAAGTCACATTTCTATTTGTATCCCCAACTCAGCAATGACACTCACCCCTGGAAGGTAGATATATAAAAATAAACTCTGAAGTAATTTGCAGATAACATATCTAACATATGAGAGAGACGCCGAGAACACAAAGTACTACGTCCCCTGCACCACAACTGTGTATCATCTAAGAACAGCTTCACATGCAGACTGCTAGTCATGTACCATCGAAATCCAGGCCAGAGATCATCTCATCAGGTCCACAGCCCAGGGAGCCCACAATCTAAAGTAGTCCTCTTTTAGGTTATGTAGAAACTGGAGTTCTTGCTCTGTGGAGGCAGCGCAGTGGAATTAAAACTGCGCAGCCCCTGGGAATGGAGAAATGACAACTACATGTACACTGTGCAAAGGAGACAGCATGCAAGTAATTCTGAAATGGAAGCAGCGCTCGCATGAGAGCCACTGCCCTTTCAAACAGCAGATCGAAAGGGGTACCGGCAGTCTGATATTGATGACCTATTCTGAGGCCTGGTCAGTGGCGTACATAGAGAAGTAAGGATCAAACCAGGCCCTCCACACAAGACAGGAGGGTCTCTTTCTAAACCCTTTTCAATGACCCTTGGGCTATTTTTCCACTGTTTCATTTGCTAAAAGTTGTTCCTTTAGAGCAAGCATGCTCAACCTGCGGCCCTCCAGCTGTTGCAAAACTACAACTCCCAGCATGCCTGAACAGCCTACAGCTATTAGCCTACAGCAGGGCATTGTGGGAGTTGTAGTTTTACAACAGCTGGAGGGCCGCAGGTTGAGCATGCCTGCTTTAGAGGGTAGAGTCCTGACCAAGTTTTCACCTCCAGTAGAAGAGGAGATAATCCCAACTACAACTGGGCCCCCTCTTGCCCTGGGCCCCAAAGCAGTCGCCTGGTCTGCCGCTATGGTAGCTACGCCCCTGGGCCTGGTCATTAACTTCATGACTCAATTATTGAGTGTATGGGAAATGTATCATGATTAGTCTTTTTGAAGTTTGTCTTGCTTTAAAAGGTTTATTTCCAAGAGTTTTTTTTTATTGAAGACGTATTCTTTGGATAGATGAAAACGAATGGCATCGGCAGCGTCTCACATCATCCACTTTATTGTGACTTCAAGGCGATAGTACAAATAACAGCAACGTTTCGGCTGATGAACAGCCTTTGTCAAGCCTACTAACATCATGTTCTATCCACATATTAATATTAAAAACACATATCACCTCATCTCGAAGGTGGGGGATTGGATAATCTGAGGGGGAGGTGATATGTGTTTTTAATATAAATATGTAGATAGAACATGATGTTAGTAGGCTTGACAAAGGCTGTTCATCAGCCGAAACGTTGCTGTTATTTGTACTATCGCCTTGAAGTCACAATAAAGTGGATGATGTGAGATGCTGCCGGTGCCATTCGTTTTCATCTATTTGATATGGCCTATTGCAGGGATGGCCAACCTGTGGCTCTCCAGCTGTTGCAAAACTACAACTCCCAGCATGCCCAGTCTACCTACAGCTATCAGCCTACAGCAGGGCATGGTGGGAGTTGTAGTTTTACAACAGCTGGAGAGCCGCAGGTTGGCCAGCCCTGGCCTATTGGATGCGGGCCTGCTGGTGAGGCTGTTGCATCGTGTATTTTCATCAGTGAGGACCGTTAGTGCTGCTTCTTGTTTTGAGGGTATTCTCTGGATAGGTCATCAGTATCTGATTGGTGGGGGTCTGACACCTGATCAGCTGTTTTGAGAAGGCAGCGGCGCTCCCGTGAGTGCAGCGTCCTCCTCGCAGCTCTCCAAGCACAGCGTGGTACATAGTATAATGGCTGTGATTGGTATCAAGTGAATGTGGCTGAGCTGCTCCTAGGCCACATGACCAATGAACGTGTCGTCGCTGCCCTAGGAAAAGCAGAGAAAGCCGCGGTGCTCACAGGAGCACCAATGCCTTCTAAAACAGCTGTTCTGCGGAGGTCCAGGATGTCCAGACCCCCACCGATCAGATTTTGATGACCTATCCAGAGGATAAAGAGTTAAAAAAAACTTTGACTTGAAAAGTGAGGCAATTTTATCAAAAGTCTGCAGCTCTCACCCCATCAGCAGGGATGCCAAAAGTCAGATATTAATGGCCTATCCTGCAGATAGCCCATCAATTTGCTGATTCCTGCAAACTCAGTATATATTTTTTTTCCAAGTGCTGGTTGAGCTAAACATGGCAAACTTCTAAAACGTCTATAAATGTCCCATGAATTAATATTGAATCTACTGTTACTTTACTTATCGCTCGTTACTTTACCGTTAGATCACAAAAAATGTTACAGATATTGCCGTAAGTACATGGTCCTTTGGTGTTCGAGCTTCGTCTGAAAACGTCCACTTAATATTTCCAGGGCTGGTGGTCACACATGCTCAGTAGCTCAGCCTCACCACCCACATTCTTTTATAAAAGGGTGGCAGAAGGATTCCTGTTAGGTCCATTCACATGTCCGTGGTGTGTTGTGGATCTGCGGACAAGAATAGGACATGTTCTATCTTTTGCAGAGCTGCGGACTAGAAGTTCGGGGCCGCACTCCGCAAATGCGAAAGCGGAGAGCACATAGTGAATGAATGGGTCCGCACCAGTTCCGCAGAATTGTGGAACGGATACGGACCTAGGGTTGGGCGATATCAAAAATATTGCCACGATAACGATATTAAGAAATTTATCGCGATAACGATATATATCACGATAAATGCCCATTTAGAAGAAAAAAACACTTGGAGACATTATACTGTATGGGGGCAGCCGCAAGGAGACGTTATACTGTATGGGGGCAGCGCAAGGAGACGTTATACTGTATGGGGGCAGCGCAAGGAGACGTTATACTGTATGGGGGCAGCGCAAGGAGACGTTATACTGTATGGGGGCAGCCACAAGGAGACGTTATACTGTATGGGGGCAGCGCAAGGAGGCGTTATACTGTATGGGGGCAGCCGCAGGAGACGTTATACTGTATGGGGGCAGCGCAAGGAGACGTTATACTGTATGGGGGCAGCGCAAGGAGGCGTTATACTGTATGGGGGCAGCCACAAGGAGGCGTTATACTGTATGGGGGCAGCCACAAGGAGACGTTATACTGTATGGGGGCAGCCGCAAGGAGACGTTATACTGTATGGGGGCAGCGCAAGGAGGCGTTATACTGTATGGGGGCAGCGCAAGGAGGCGTTATACTGTATGGGGGCAGCGCAAGGAGACGTTATACTGTATGGGGGCAGCCACAAGGAGACGTTATACTGTATGGGGGCAGCCACAAGGAGACGTTATACTGTATGGGGGCAGCCGCAAGGAGACGTTATACTGTATGGGGGCAGCGCAAGGAGACGTTATACTGTATGGGGGCAGCCACAAGGAGACGTTATACTGTATGGGGGCAGCGCAAGGAGACGTTATACTGTATGGGGGCCGCGCAAGGAGATGTTATACTGTATGGGGGCAGCCGCAAGGAGACGTTATACTGTAAGGGGGCAGCCACAAGGAGATGTTATACTGTATGGGGGCAGCGCAAGGAGACATGGGGGGCACTGTGGCTGACGCACTGTTATGGGGGGCACTGTGGCTGACGCACTGTTATGGGGGCACTGTGGCTGGCGCACTGTTATGGGGGCACTGTGGCTGGCGCACTGTTATGGGGGGCACTGTGGCTGACGCACTGTTATGGGGGCACTGTGGCTGACGCACTGTTATGGGGGGCACTGTGGCTGGCGCACTGTTATGGGGGCACTGTGGCTGGCGCACTGTTATGGGGGCACTGTGGCTGGCGCACTGTTATGGGGGGCACTGTGGCTGACGCACTGTTATGGGGGCACTGTGGCTGGCGCACTGTTATGGGGGGCACTGTGGCTGGCGCACTGTTATGGGGGCACTGTGGCTGGCGCACTGTTATGGGGGCACTGTGGCTGACGCACTGTTATGGGGGGGCACTGTGGCTGACACATATATAGCATCTTATGCTATATATGTGTCATCCACAGATCCCCCATAACAATGTCAGCCACAGACCCCCAACACTGTAATCTCTTTAGAAGTAGCCCGACCTTATTAACTATTGTGGCGCAGGCTCCCCGGGCAGCTTTCTGTTCCTCCATCCGCCGTCTGCTCCTTCATTCATAAAGTGGGCGGAGCATGGAGGAACAGAGATTAACTACATAAATACTGGATAAGAGCTGCGGGGCCGGTGCAGTGTTATTCTGCAGTAATACACCGGCCCCGCAGCTCTTATCCAGTATTTATGTAGTTAATCTCTGTAGAAGTAGCCCGACCTTAATAACTATTGTGGCGCAGGCTCCCGGGCAGCTCTCTGTTCCTCCATGCTCCTCCCACTTTATGAATGAAGGGGCAGACGGCGCATGGAGGAGCAGAGAGCTGCCCGAGGAGCCTGCGCCACAATAGTTATTAAGGTCGGGCTACTTCCCGCTACTTACTATCTGCCCGGCGCCCGGCACTACATGTCCCGGGCGCCAGGAATTCGGCCCTGACATTGATGTTTTAGGAGCGGTCGGCACACGTGCGACCGCTCCTATGACGTCATTAAATACCGCGGTTATTAGGAAACTGTGATATCGCCATATCGCAGTTTCTTAATACCGCGGTATATCGCAGCCACCGGTATATTGCCCAACCCTATACGGAGCCTTTTGCAGAAGTGTGACTGGGACCATATTGTGCAAGCAGGAAATAGGAATCAGTGCACTAGAAACTTCTCCTTTTCGCCCGACACATTAGGTGGTTCTGACAGGGAATCAAAAGAGCAGCAGGGGGCGTCTGTGACAGTATGTGACAGAAATACTTACACACTGGAGCAGCTTTTATAATGATTCCAGTAGCAAACTTGATATGTTTCGCTTGAACTAACAGAGGGAATGAATATGTGTACAGCGCACATACACGGATCCTCTGGTCTCCTCTCTCCGCTGATCTCTGACATTTCCTTTAGTTTACCCCACAACATGTCATGGTGGATGTGCTGTATGTCCGCTAATTGTAAGTGATAACCACTAATTGTTCTCCATGGATTGCACTAGAGTGGAGAAAACTTCAACATCTAGAAGCTCGGACTGTAAATATCACAGCGACTACAGGGAGAACAACCCAGAGAGTATTTTTGGCATTAAAAGAGAAAGTCAGCGGTTCATCATTCACAATTCCCAAGATATTTGGGGATGTAGTCGACTTCCTAATCTTGTTAGTTGGACGTAAAAATCAATGTCATTCCCCTAGTGTTCAGTTTACTGATATGGGCATTAGACTATCTGCCCGTCTATCTATCTATCTATCTATCTATCTATCTATCTATCTATCTATCTATCTATCTAATATCTATCTATTATCTATCTATCTATCTATCTATCTATCTAATATCTATCTATCTATCTATCTATTTATCTATCTATTATCTATCTATCTATCTATCTATCTATCCCTCTATTATCTATCTATCTATTGCTATGGGAATAAAGGGGTCCACCACCCTTTCACTTTATCCGGAGTGCTGCCTCATCATTTGAAGTTGTGGATGTATCTATCTATCTATCCACCTTTCCTCCAAAAAAATGAAGCAGCACTTCAAATTCCTTGGTGAGAAAAATGAAGCTTCTTTTATTTACCCATGCAACATTTTTGGGGGTATTGCTAGCAGGAAATTGACCTTGGTCCTGGAACAATAGTACCCACCAACTTGAAATATCTATCTATTATCTATCTATCTGTCTATTATCTATCTATCTATCTATCTATCTATCTATCATCTATGTATTTATCTATCTGACCTGACCTGTGCTTGATGTCCATATTTGCCCTTCTCTCAGTGCCCTGACCTCGGACTGTTTACCGTTAAGCACGTACTCTGCCTGCCCTCACCTAGGCCTGTCCTTGAATGTGAGTGTGTATGTCCCGTAGTGGAACTGATATCTCTGACTCTTCACAGAGACTACTGGACTGCTGGTTCTCTTGTAAAAGCTGGCTTTATCCACTACACGATATTGAAATCCTGGAGAATGGCTTAGTCATTCAAAGGGGTTGTCTGGGATTTTCAGAAACTTAGCTAAAAAATATATTACAGACCTGTTAAATCCACCGGCACTCCAGCACCTTATCAGCCCTGCATCGATGAGGACATCCAAGCTTCATTGCTGAGGACTGCGACAGGCTGCAGTGGTCGTGAGACTGATGTCACCTCTCCAGGACCGGTACGGACCACTGAAGCAGGGGTGAGGGATCTGAGGGGGAGTTAATGGATTGACTTTTATATATTTTTACGCTTTTACTGGCCAGTGTGGTGGCTCAGTGGTTAGCACTGGTGGTGTGCACTGTCGGAGTCCTGGCTTCAAAATCCAACCAAGGGCAACATCTGCATGAATGTCCTCCCCATGTATCTGTGGTTTTCCTCCCACACAGCAAATGTTTATTAATAGGTTAATTTGAAATTACGACCGCCAGCCCAAATGGGGACAGTGAGTGGTAACGATCTATGTACAATGCTGTGGATTATGTCTGTGTTATGTGCGCAAATAAAATAATAAAATTCCAGCCAACCCCTTTAAGGGAATAGTAAAATTAAAGGAAATGTGTCATCAGAAAATGATCTATTGTTTAAAACATCACCAAAAAGAATTTATGGTGATGTTACTGTATTTCTAATTTTTCATGTCAATATCTCTATTTAAGCAAACACCATTACATCCTGCAGTTTTCGCACTGGCCAATAAGGATAATAATAGGCCCCACTTCTTGGTCTGTACAGATCACTTTACTGCAGTTATCTGCTTATCTATACACATAGGTGATATCATTACAGGCATGATTCGAATGACAGATAAGACAGGATCAGCTTTTCTATTCTTTCCTTGTACAATGACCTCAGGTCACAGGGCATGTCTAGAAAACTCTCCTATGGAAGTCAATGGGTTCCCCTCCTGACCATTGTGTCTATGGACCATGGGGCTGACGTAAAGCAATTTTCTTAATGCTGTGTAAATGCTGTTATGAACACCTCCAGCAAGATGGCCGCCCCCATAATCATGTTCAGGAAATAAAATTTAAAAAATCTGCAATCAGAGAATAAAAACAGATTAGAAAAAAGGAGATGTGTTACTATCTGGTTTTAACTGGCAGATACAATTTCCTTAAAATATGTGACTCTTCCCCAATAAATAAGCAAGGTTAAATTGTGTGTTAATGATATAGACAGAGTCTGATGGTGGAGGTGTGTTAAAATATGCAAGTGGCATGCTGGAAATCTTTCCACGGCAAGGTACTACAAGAAGGTTGGAGCTCTGCGCACGGTTGGTGACTAGCTAAGCATAAAGCATGAAAATTAAAGATGAAAAGGGCACTGGCAGAAAATAAAATTATACCTGTGTCAAAACATGAATGATTAGCTGTAATTTATAATCCGCATGTCACTGTATCACTACCGGAGAGGAGTGGTAGAGACTAATGGAAAGGACATTTCCGTAACATTGCATAAAATAAGTGGAGGTCAGCGATCAACATTTACCAGACATGTCCAGCATGGTGATTTCTTCCTACGTTTCTTGGGAAAGTTCTATGTGTGGAACAGATCAGGTTCAGGTTCTTTAAAGAATATTTATTATGATACTGATAAGCTCTGATGTGTGGGCGATCGGTAAAGGTGGACTCCCATTTTTAAAGGGAAAATCTACTTAGAACCGTGATGCCCAACCTGGGGCCCTCCAGCTGCAGCAAAACTATAATTCCCAGCATGCCTGGACAGCCTACAGCTATTAGGGCATGCTGATAGTTGTAGTTTTGCAACAGCTGGAGGGCCGCAGGTTGAGCATCCCTGAGTTACAACAAAGGTTTACGTAAAGAACATAGGGATCTGGAGTTTTGCCCTATTCTACTAAGTGGTGCATTATACCCTATGTGTATAAGGCCTCACGCACACGACCATATCCGTTTTGCAATTGGCAAAACATGGACGCAGTTTGTGTGTCCTCCACATTTTTACTGCAGGCCCGTTGACTTAAATAATCGGCCTGTAGTCTGCATTTTGCGGACATGTTCTATCCTTTTGCGGAATGGACATACAGATGGGGAAAGCTCACGGGTGATCATGTGTTTTCCGCATTCTTATGTCTGTTGAGCAAAAAAGTAGAACATGTCTTATATTTAGTCAATTGGTCCA
Organism: Bufotes viridis; assembly: GCA_033119425.1. Taxonomy (NCBI): domain Eukaryota; kingdom Metazoa; phylum Chordata; class Amphibia; order Anura; family Bufonidae; genus Bufotes; species Bufotes viridis. The sequence continues at coordinate 132,135,315 of CM065595.1, read as the reverse complement.
CAAAACATGTGGATGCAACAAAACGTTGTCCGTATTTTGCTGCTCTGCAATTTGCGTACCGCAAAGTACATACAGTCGTGTGCATGGAGCCTAACAGGGAAAATGCCATAACTCATGACCACTAGGTGGCGATGTAGCAAACCCCTAATTTCTAAATATATAACACTGACAAAACAGACAGAACACTTTACTGGTGCGATGCATGTTTACAGGCTGTGGCCTCTTGCACACAACCGTATGGCTTTTTCAGTATTTTACGAATGACGTTTTTTGCGGAACGGAACAGCTGGCCCCTGATAGTACAGTACTATCCTTGTCCGTTTTGCTGACAATAATTGGACACGTTCTATCTCTGAACTGAACAGAAAAACAGAAATACGAAAACAGAAGGCATACGGAGTACCTTACGTTTTTATTTGCAGACCCATTGAAATGAATGGTTCCGTATACATTCCGTATACAGAACACAAAAAACGGAATGTAAACGGAAAAAAAAATACTTTGTGTGCAAGAGGCCTAAGGCTACATGCACACGAATGTATGTGTTTTGCGGTTCGCAGAAAAAAAAAACGGATGACAGATAACGTTTTTTTTTGCAGATTTATTGTAATAATACCTATCCTTGTTCGCAAAACGGACAAGAATAGGACATGCTCTATTTTTTTTGCGGGGCTATGGAACGGACATACAGATGAGGAAAGTACCCAGTGTGCTGTCAGCATTTTTTGCGGACCCATTGAAATGAATGGGTCGGCATCCTATCCACAAAAAAAACGGAATGGACACGGAAACAAAATACGTTTGTGTGCATGTGGCCTAAGGGTGTGCCAGGTTGTCATACAGCATCAGCCACTGGTATAAATCTGGCATAGTTTAGACTCATTGGTCTAAGAGGGAAATGTTTCAAAGGCTCTGCACCAGAAAATTGGAATGCTTTTACCAGTTTTTGCCAGTGGAGTAGGCATTTGCAAAAACATGATGAAGTGTTTACTCCATTTTTAAGAGCTAATGTTTTAATGTGTGACTTTGTGCTCTCGCTTACTTTTGGAGTGTCTGTCGTGGGTTGCGCTTGTTCATTTGCCACACATTTACAAAATGGCGCATGACATTTGTTACATTTGCACCACAAAGTATCTATGGATTCTTCAGTCTAAAGTCTTATGTTTATAGAAAAGGTTCCTTCAGTTTGTACGCCACCAGGGGTCTGGAGTACACATGACTTTTTTGTGACTTTTTGCAAAAAGTCACAATGATAAACCTTGAGCGCTTCTTCTCTACCAGTCCGTTTTCTCTAAGCTCGTGTTTTTGGTACTTGCATGTTTTTCTCACTTGTTCATATGGTGATCAGTGGCTAGCATTGCAAGTGCTGGGGTGTTGAGCTTAAATCTGATCAAGTGCAACATCTACTGTACATGCAGTTTGTATGTTCTCTTTGGGTTTCCTCTGGTATTCATCCTTTATCCATTTTGATTATGAGCCCCAATGAAAAAGAGAGTGATGCAGCGCAGCAAACTATGTAAGCGCTGGATAGAAATATGTGGTAGACTTTATTAGTGTAATGATAATAGATTCTGTTACATTGGAATAGCACAGACGTAACAATCTGTTCCCATCATCCCATTGACTTAGGCCCCTTTCACACTTGCACTCTTGCTTTCCGTCCTAGAGTTCCATCCTCTGGGCTCTAGGACGGAAAGATACTGATCAGGATTATCCCAATGCATCCTGAATGGAGGGAAATCCGTTCAGGATGCATCAGGATGTCTTCCATTCAGTATGTGAACGGTTTTTGGACGTTGACAAAACCGCAGCATGCTACGGATTTGTCTCCGTCCAAAAATCCGTAAGACATGCCGTAACGCCGTATCTGGAATTAATGCCCATTGAAGTGCATTAATTCGGATCCGGCATTAAGCTAAACGTCGTTTCGGCACAACACCGGATCCGATGTTTAGCTTTTGTGAATGGTTACCATGGTAGCCAGGACGCTAAAGTTCCGGCTGCCATGGTAAAGTGTAGTGGGGAGGCAGGGGAGAAGCATACTTACCATCCGTGCGGCTCCCGAGTCCCGGGGCGCTCCACAATGACGTCAGAGCGCCCAATGAGCATGGATCACATGATCGCATGGATCACGTGATCCATGCTCGTGGGGCGCTCTGACGTCATTCAGGAGCGCCCCTGGAGCCGCACAGAGTGTAAGTATCTGGTCCCCCGCTCCACACTACTACTATGGCAACCAGGCTTTAATAGCGTCCTGGCTGCCATAGTAACCTGAAAGCATTTCGAAGACTGATCAGTCTTCAAATGTTTTCAGTTGTCTTGCGTTGTGTGGAAGTGTGGAAGAGGCCGTAGATAGGATCTGTTAGGTTTGTTGTCTGTCATGTCGAAGGGGAGAATTACACTCCACGCAGCATTATTTTTTCCATCATTTCTGATGAATGAGCAGCAGAAGTTCTGACATAGATGTGAACAGAGCTTTTGATTGTTACAATTTTGCCACCCCAGGGTGCTTCACAAGAAACCTCTTCTAATATTCAATCCTCTTCACCAAATCTTATATAACGTATTTTGTCCTGCAAAGGAAATTCATGACCTCCTAGGGGACCTATGGGTACTTAACCTGGATGCTCCATTACCCATGATGATAGTGCACTTATCTTGTGAGAGTTTTTTACAGGTTGACCTAAATTATTATGACTCTGTTAAAACTTGCAGGAGAATTCATCATAAATGGAATACAACTTTGGGTACATAGGAATTGACAGGCTAGGCCAGCGGTAAGGAACCTCCGGCTCTCCAGCTGCTGTAAAACTACAATTCCCAACATGCTCCATTCATTTCTATGGGAATTCAGAGTAAGTATGCATGCTGGGAGTTTTAGTTTCACAACAGCTGGAGAGCCGGAGGTTCCCTACCCCTGGGCTAGGCAGAGGGCCACACAGCATATCATGTCAGGACGAAGTGGCTATATTAAAAAGGCTGTCCGGGCTTTTTCTATTGATGACCTATCAGCTCAGTGGGGTCTAACACCCGGCCCCCCTGCTGATCAGCTGTTTGAGGAGATGGCGCAAGCAGTGGCACGTGCTGTCTACTTTCTCTCTTCCTGCTCGTTTCTGCTATGCCTATAGAACAGCAGCAGCTGACAGGAAGAGAGAAGGGAGATGGCACATGCACACTGCGTGCATCGTCTCCTCATACAACTGATCGGCGGGGGTGCCGGGTTTCGGACCCCCGCCGATCTGATATTGATGACCTAGCCTGAGAATAGGTCATTAATAGAAAAAGCCTGGACAACCCCTTTAAGCTCTGACACATAGAGCCTTGATGGGAATTATGATGTCTAATGCCACCATGACTACTTGCCACCGTTGACTACTAACTGTCTCCGATGGAAATATGAAGGAAACAACAGATGACTTTTTGATGGTGTTTGGATTTAAAAGAAATATAGATGAGTCCATAATTGTTTTTGAAGCTGTAAGATCTTGTGCAAGCTATTGTGATTCATCATTTTGGACATGGTATACACAGTATAATGTTAAAAAAGGTGCCTAGCTATGAACCAAATTTACCATACAGAGTGATCCACTGTTAGAAATTTTCAGCATAATTAGAAAGTCTAGTCTTAAGGTGCCCATAAATCTTCAATAATTGTCAGGTGGAAGCTCATTTGGCTGACAACTATCTCACTCGACAACTCCATACACATACACACTAAGTTTGCCCAAGGATATGTAGGGTATAGATAATAGAAAGCCAACACCAGACACCTAGATTTCCTGGTGGTCCTCCTGAAAGGTTCATCCAACAGTACTCTAATGTGTATGGAGGCCATACGTTGACGCTTTCTACATTTTAGACAGGATTAGTAAACCTACCCCTATGTGTGAAGGACGGCTCACGAAAACTTTCACTTGCAGACTTTGCCGGTGTCTAGTGTTGAGCACGAATATTCGAATAGCGAATTTTAATTGCGAATATCGCAACTTCAAGAATTCGCGACTATTTCTAATATAGTGATATATATTCGTAAAAACAAATATTCGTCGATTTCTCTTCATCTGAACCCATTACCTGCCTGCTTCTTGCTTGTGAGCCAATGTGAGAAGGCTGCAATATCTAGTGAATTAGAATATTCTTCATTATTTTATATAGTTAATGTTATGCAAAAAATCTTCAATTAAATATGCGCATTAATCGAATTACGTAAGGGCGTTAACTCCGTTAAGCAACTTTCCTATTGGGTTGGCTTGGTAGAATTGTCGAATATGTAGAATATAGCGCTATATTCTACATATTCGACAATTCTACCAAGCCAAGCCAACCCAAAAGGGAAAGTTGCTTAACGTCCTTACGCGATTCGAAGATTTTAATTGAAGATTTTTTGCATAACATAAACTATATTAAATAATGAAGAATATTTCAAATCAGTAATGAGTCATTACTGACTTGTGGGTCAATTTAATTTGAGAATATTAATCATTTTTTTCCATCTGAAGTCATGATTCCTCCCTGCTTATGTTGCTTTTGGGCCAATGACTGTTCACATTAAATTGGAAAAAATGACGAATATTCTAAAAAACGAATATATGTCTCAGAATATTCGCATTACGTGAATATTACATTGCCGATTTTTTGCAATCAATAGAATAATCTAGTATACGAATATTCGCAAATATATGACGAATATTCTAACGAATATTGCCCCTTCTGCTCATCACTACCGGTGTCTCTTAGGCCTTGTAAAGCAGGCCGTTTCTAGGCCTTCTGTCACTGTCTCATGTTTAGTTAGCGTGATATGAACTGCCAGCTATGCTTACCAAGAAATCATATGAACTGATACCTCATACTGCTATATAAAATCCAAGCGTAATACCTGAGGCTGTGGGATTAACTTACCTCCTAACCACAAATCTGCCTGCAGCACAGATAAGTAGCTGAGAACAACGTGTGCCCTATAATTATTCTTCTGTCTCGTATGGACCATAAAACGACAACTAGATGATTAGAGGAGATAAAACAGTAAAGAGATTTTTTGTTTTTTGGCTGTTGAGTAAAGTTAACAGGTTTACAGAAACAGCAATTAAGTCTGGCACTGGGCAAACAGAACTCAGACCCTAAAAATAGTCCTCCCCCCGGGTCCACCTTTTACATGGAAGCAAAAATAAAATCAGCTGTCACCATGAACGCATGTCTGAGAAGGAACAAGCACTGAGTGTGGAGCTGGTCTCCACAGGCTGACTGTAATATAACGGGGACTGGGAACTATTCTATGCACAATAACTGAAATCATATCCAAAATTAAAGAAAGCACCAGAGGAAGAGCGGAGCATTTACCTCCACGTTGTTCCTTACCGGTATATTGGGTGGAGACAGAGAGGATATAAGGTAAGCGTTTCCAGTACTTGTGTATAGTGCATATAAATGCTGGTTTCCAGGAGCAGAGTAGGGGTACATTTGACCCAAATATTTTTTAAGCCAAACCTAGAAGTTGAATCTAACTTTCTCAATCCTTGGCGATCCAATGTTCTCAATATTTGCAATAGGTTCATATATTGTGACAGCATCAGCGTTAATAATAGAGAAAATTGCAGTACGTTCACTTAAATGTTTTTTTTTATATTATGCATTTTTTTTTTTTTGCATTTCATCTTAGGATAAGGTTTACAAGTCCCTGTTGAAAAGGCACATGCTAACTACTATATTAAGTACTATATTATGGCTCTATACGACCTCCGAGTCATCCTAATCCATAATATGGAACTGTGGTCTATGAGACCCTACATGTGTGTCACATTTTATACAGAGGCACAATATGGTTATTTCGTATAGGATTTCATATGAAGCTGGAAGAATAACCCCATAATACAATATCAAAGTGAAGCCCCATTCCTCTGTACCCGCTGCTCAATAGTGTGCCTCCTTACAGCTTCCATCTACACCACACACCTTCTTCTTAGGCCCCATACACACGGCCGTGTCCGTTTTGTGGACCGCAGACTGTGGTTCGGCAAAACACAGATATCAACCATGTGTCCCCGGCATCACGGTGTGGACCCATTAACTTCAATAGGTTCACAAGATCTGCAGGTAGGAAGGGCTTCCATGTGCTGCTGGGTCCTGCTTGCGTGCCGCAAAAGATACAGTAGGACATGTCCTATCTTTGGCTGATCTTGCTGATCGTGGAACCCATTGAAGTCAACGGGTCTGGAGCAGGATGCAGGATGGACATCGCCGGTGTCTGTGTTTTGCAGATCCACGGTTTGCGGTCCACAAAACTGATACGGCCATGTGTATGGGACCTTAATTTGTAAAAGAAAAAATAATATATATATATATATATTATTTATGTTCAATGGGTATGGTTTAAGGAAAAATTCTGCAGACGTGGAAATTTACTGAGCAAAATGCACTAAAATTTTGTTACAAACTGAGTGAAAAAAGTGCACAGTTAGTATTATGTGGTTAAGATATTTACACCGACTGGAAGGGTGTCTAGTTTGTCTGCAAAAAGGGGCGTCATAAAATTTGACTGTATTTTAAGGTGTTACTATTTTTAGTGCAAAATATTAATATAAGGTAAGGAGAAGTGTCTAAAATACTCGCTATCATCGGAATGGCTTCCTTTTGTAGTAGAAGACATCCTGTAAGGACTTATTCACATTTTGCATTTAGGTGCAGTTTTTTTTTTGTTTTTTTTTAGCTAAAACTGGGAATGAATCCAAAAATGAGACGTGTAAAACTTTCTTATAACTTCTGCCCCCTCTAGGATCTAGTCCTGCTTTTAGCTATAAAAAAGAAAGCATTCGGTTCTATTCATATTTGCATTATGCTGTTTTTGTAATGAGTCCTTGAATTTTTTACTGAAAAAGTAATGCAGTTCATGCTGTGATCTGGACCCTTGTTAAAAACAACATACAGTATTAGGACCTGTAAATCAATGGATCTGTCATAGCCGCCATATTTGCTAAGAACCAAACATAAAAAACCTTAAAAGGGTTTTCAGAGACTTACATACTGAAGACCTATCCTCTCGATAGGTAATCATCAGTATCTGATCAGTGGGGGTCCAACACCCAGGACCCCCGCCGACCAGCTGATTGAGAAGGCACTGGCGCTCCGATGAATGCCACAGCCTTCTTGCCGCTTACCAAGCTCAGCGCCATACATTGTATAGTGGCTGTGCTTGGTATTGCAGCTCAGCCCTATTCACTTCAGTGGTGGTGAACCCATGGCACAGGTGCCAGAGGCAGTACTCAGAGCCCTCTCTGTGGGCACCCGCACCCTGGAAAAAAGTCTATGGCCTACCAATACGCCTTAGACTTTTCCTGCCATTCATCAGCACAGGGCACGCCATGAACAGCGCAGGCAGCGGATTAAATGTAGGCAGGCTATTATAGCTATATGATAATGTACATAGAAGATATACTATACTGGACTGTAGTATTCAGGGTAAATTGCTGTGTTGGCACTTTGCGATAAATAAGTGGGTTTTGGGTTGCAGTTTAACCCCTTAAGGACTCAGCCCTATTTCACCCTTAGGACTTGGCCATTTTTTGAAAATCTGACCAGTGTCACTTTATGTGTGAATAACTTTAAAATGCCTTTACTTACCCAGGCCGTTCTGAGATTGTTTTTTCGTCACATATAGTACTTCATGACACTGCTAAAATTGGGTCAAAAAAGTTAATTTTTTTGCATAAAAAAATACAATTTTTACCAAAAATTTTAAAAAATTAGCAAATTTCAAAGTTTCATTTTCTCTACTTCTCTAATACGTAGTAATACCCCCAAAAATAGTTATAACTTCACATTCCCCATATGTCTACTTCATTTTTGGAGCATATTGGGAATGCCATTTTATTTTTTGGGGATGTTACATAGCTTAGAAGTTTAGAAGCAAATTTAGAAATTTTTCTGAAATTTTCCAAATCCCACTTTTTAGGGACCAGTCCAGGTCTGAAGTCACTTTGTGAGGCTTACATAATAGAAACCACCCAAAAATGACCCCATTCTTGAAAATACACCCCTCAAGGTATTCAAAACTGATTTTAAAAACTTTGTTAACCCTTTAGGTGTTCCACTAGAGTTAATGGCAAATGGACATAAAATTTAAGAAATTAAATTTTTGGAAAATTTTCCAATATAATCCATGTTTTCCAGGAACAAAGCAAGGGTTAACAGCCAAACAAGACTCAATATGGGTTGCCCTGATTCTGTAGTTTGCAGAAACACCCCATATGTGGTCCTAAACTACTGTTTGGCCAAACGGTAGGACATAGAAGCAGGGGAACGCCATATGGGTTTTGCAAGGCAGATTTTGCAGGACTGGTTTTGTTTATACCATGTCCCATTTCAAGCCCCTGTTGCACCCCTAGAATAGAAATTCCAAAAAAGTGACTCCATCTAAGAAAGTACACCCCTCAAGGTATTCAAAACTGGGTTTACAAACTTTGTTAACCCTTTAGGTGTTCCACTAGAGTTAATGGCAGATGGAGAAACAATTTCAGAATTTCAATTTTGGGAAAAATTTCCATTTTAATCCATTTTTTCAAGTAATAAAGTAAGGGTTAACTGCCAAACAAGACTCAATATGGGTTGCCCTGATTCTGTAGTTTGCAGAAACACCCCATATGTGGTCCTAAACTACTGTTTGGCCAAACGGTAGGACATAGAAGCAGGGGAACGCCATATGGGTTTTGCAAGGCAGATTTTGTGGGACTGGTTTTGTTTATACCATGTCCCATTTCAAGCCCCCTGTTGCACCCCTAGAATAGAAATTCCAAAAAAGTGACTCCATCTAAGAAAGTACACCCCTCAAGGTATTCAAAACTGGGTTTACAAACTTTGTTAACCCTTTAGGTGTTCCACTAGAGTTAATGGCAGATGGAGAAACAATTTCAGAATTTCAATTTTTGGGAAAAATTTCCATTTTAATCCATTTTTCAAGTAATAAAGTAAGGGTTAACTGCCAAACAAGACTCAATATGAGTTGCCCTGATTCTGTAGTTTGCAGAAACACCCCATATGTGGTCCTAAACTACTGTTTGGCCAAACGGTAGGACATAGAAGCAGGGGAACGCCATATGGGTTTTGCAAGGCAGATTTTGCGGGACTGGTTTTGTTTATACCATGTCCCATTTCAAGCCCCCTGTTGCACCCCTAGAATAGAAATTCCAAAAAGTGACTCCATCTAAGAAAGTACACCCCTCAAGGTATTCAAAACTGGGTTTACAAACTTTGTTAACCCTTTAGGTGTTCCACTAGAGTTAATGGCAGATGGAGAAACAATTTCAGAATTTCAATTTTTGGGAAAAATTTCCATTTTAACCCTTACTTTATTACTGGACAAAATGGGTTAACTGCCAAACAAGACTCAATATGGCTTGCCCTGATTCTGTAGTTTGCAGAAACACTACCTATGTGGTCCTAAACTACTATTTGGCTAAACGGCAGGACATAGAAGAAGGGAACGCCATATGTTTTTGGAAGGCAGATTTTGCGGGACTGGTTTATTTACACCATGTACCCTTTCAAGCCCCCTGCTGCACCCCTTGAGTAGAAAATCCATAAAAGTGACCCCATCTAGGAAACTACAGGATATGGTGGTTGTTGTTTTGGTACTATTTTAGGATAAATATGATTTTTGGTTGCTCTATATTACACTTTTTGAGGAAAGATAACAAAAATTTTAATTTTAAAATTGTTTCTACATTCTCCATTAAGTTTTGTGGAACACCTAAAGGGTTAATACAGTTTGTAAAGTATTTTTGAATACCTTGAGGGGTGTAGTTTCTTATATGGGATCACTTTTTGGAGTTTCTAGTCTAGGCTACATCAGGGGAGCTTCTAATGGGACATGGTGTAAATAAACCAATCCATCAAAATCTGCCTTCAAGAAACATATGGCGTTCCCTTCGTTCTATGCCCTGTCTTGTGGCTATATATCCATTTACGACCACATATGGGGTGTTTCTGCAAACTACAGAATCAGGGCAATACATTTTTAGTTTTGTTTGGCTGTTAACCCTTGCTTTATTACCGGAAAAATGGATTGAAATGGAAATTTTGCCCAAAAAATTGTGTTTTTCCATTTTTTTTTTTTTTTTGTATGCTGTTCATCCGGGGGTTGGGTTAAATGTTATTTTTATAGGGCAGATTGTTACGGACGTGGAGATACCTAATATGTCTACTTTTTATAATTTGTTTAGATTTTACACTATATTATCAGTTGAGGAACAGAAATTAAATAATTTTAGTATCTCAATATCCTGGGAGCTACATTTTTTTTTTTGGTTGGGTGACTGTCTAATATAGGGGCTCATTTTTTGCGGGATGAGATGGCGGTTTTATTGGCACTATTTGGGGTGCATATGACTTTTTGATCGCTCGCTATAACACTTTTTTGATGTTAGGTGACAAAAATGGCTTTTTTACACAGTTTTTATTTTATTTTTTAACCCTGTTCATCCGGGGGTTAGGTTAAATGTTATTTTTATAGGGCAGATTGTTACGGACGCGGCGATACCTAATATGTCTACTTCATGTAAAATCTAAACAAATTATACTATATCATCATTTGAGGAACAAAAAAATTATTTTAGTATTTCCATAGCCTGGGAGCTAAATTTTTATTTTTTTGGTTGGGCGACTATCTAATTTAGGGGCTCATTTTTTGCGGGATGAGATGGCGGTTTGATTGGCACTATTTGGGGTGCATATGACTTTTTAATGGCTTTTTATTACACTTTTTGGGATCCAAGGTGAAAATAAAAATGGCTTTTTTACATAGTTTTTATTAGATTTTTTGGACGGCATTTATCGAAGGGCTAGTTTATGGGGTATATTTATAGACAAGTTTTTACGTACGTGGCCAATATATTACGTATGCCCAATATATATGGCTCTCATACTTTGGAGACACTAAGCAGGCATCCTCAAACTGCGGCCCTCCAGATGTTGTAAAAATACAATTCCCACTGTAGGTTGTCTGGGCATGCTGGGAGTTGTAGTTTTACAACATCTGGAGGGCCGCAGTTTGAGGATGCCTGCACTAAAACTAATATTTTTGTGACAAAAATTTGTTCCAGTGTCTACAAAGTCTGAGAGCCATAGTTTTTATGTTCTCTAGGGGACTGTCGGGAATTATAAAAATTTAGTACTCCATGGAAGTGTGATACTCCCTGAAGCAATTGATAACGCAGAGGCCCGGATGATCGGGGCAAGTGTCACATTGAGTGGTGGTGTCCTTCCGAATCCCCTCTTGTGACACACTCTGCATCTTTTGGGTTCGTCCCTTTTTTCCAGTATGGGGACCACACCTGGAAAATGTTGGCCAGGGACGACCCGGGCGCTCCAATTCCCGAGGTACTCCGACCTGCTCTTTCCCGGTCTGAAAAGATCAGGTCCTTGAGGACTGCCTCATAGAACTGGAGGAAAGTCTCTGTGCTGCCAGCGCTCGAGATAGTACAAAAGCGTTGTACATGGCAACCTGTACCATGTAGACCGCAACCTTTTTGTACCATGCCCGGGTTTTCCGCATGGCATTATATGGTTTGAGGACTTGATCAGATAGATCAACTCCTCCCATATACCGATTGTAGTCGACTGATACAATCGGGCTTGAGCACCGTTGCCGTGGTACCTTGCACAGAGACTGGGGTGGTGCCGTTACCATGGATTGTGGTCAGGATAAGGACATCCCTCTTGTCCTTATACCTGACCAACAACAGGTTGTCGCTGGTAAGGGCACGGGTTTCACCCCTGGGGATAGGTACCTGGAGGAGGGAGGTAGGGAGGCCGCGCTGATTTTTCCGCACGGTCCCACAAGCGAACGTGGATCTGGCGGCAAGGGACCTGAACAAGGGAATACTGGTATAAAAGTTATCCACGTACAGGTGGTAACCCTTATCCAGCAGTGGGTGCACAAGGTCCCACACAAGTTTCCCGCTAACACCCAGAGTGGGGGGACATTCTGGGGGTTGAATATGGGAATCTCGTCCCTCGTAAACACGAAATTTGTAAGTGTACCCTGAGGTACTCTCACAAATTTTGTACATTTTCACGCCATACCTCGCTCGCTTAGGGTCCTTTCACACTTGCGTTCTGAGGATCCGGCAGGCACTTCCGTCCTGCCGGATCCGTCAGAACGCAAGTCACCTGAAGCATTAGAAGACTGATCAGGATCCTGATCAGTCTTCGAATTGCTTTCAGGTTACTATGGCAGCCAGGACGCTACTAGCGTCCTGGTTGCCATAGTAAGCGGGAGGGGAGCGGCATGCTACATTCGTGCGGCTCCCGGGCGCTCTGAATGACGTCAGAGCGCTCATGCGCATGGATCACGTGATCCATGCGATCACGTGATCCATGCACTGGGGCGCCCTGACGTCATCCTGGAGCGTCCCGGAGCCGCACGGAATGTAAGTATGCCGCTCCCCGCTCCCTGTTACATTTTACCATGGTAACCAGGACTTTAGCGTCCTGGCTGCCATGGTAACCAGTCAGAAAAAGCTAAATGTCGGATCCGGCAATGCGCCAAAACGACGTTTAGCTTAAGGTCGGATCCGGATTAATGCCTTTCAATGGGCATTAATTCCGGATCCGGCCTTGCGGCAAGTGTTCCGGATTTTTGGACGGAACAAAAAGCGCAGCATGCTGCGGTATTTGCTGCGTCCAAAAAACGTTCCGGTCCTGAACTGAAGTCATCCTGATGCATCCTGAACGGATTTCTCTCCATTCAGAATGCATGGGGATGATCCTGATCAGGATTTTTCCGGCATAGAGACCCGACGACGGATCTCTATGCCGGAAAAGAAGAACGCAGGTGTGAAAGGGGTCTTAGTGGGAATGTATTGGCGGAAACTGAGTCTCCCCTTGAACGCAACGAGAGACTCATCAACCGCGACCTCCCTTCCAGGTACGTAGGCCTGCGCGAATGCGGCCCCAAAGTGATCGATGATCGGCCGTATCTTGTACAGCTGGTCATAGGCAGGATCACCTTGGGGGGGACATGCTGCATTATCTGCATAATGCAGGCATTTCCGAATGGCCTCGAATCTGGGACGTGTCATGGCCATACTGTACAGTGGGGTCTGATAGAGGACGTCCCCACTCCAGTAATGCCTGACACTGGGTTTTTGCACTAGACCCATGTGCAGCACGAGGCCCCAAAACGTCCTCATCTCGGCTGCACTGACTGGCGTCCAGCCACCGGGTCTAGCCAAAAAGGAGCCTGGGTGCTGAGCGACGAACTGTTGGGCATACAGATTCGTCTGCTCCACCATCAGATTCACCAGTGGGTCACTGAAAAAAACTAAAAAGTCTATTTCAGTGAACCCCACTGTGGGAATCTGGATTCCAGGATTGCCAACAAAATCCGGAATCGCAGGCTCATAGTCCACTGGGGGACACCAGCTAAGTTCACCGGTGGGGGCTCCGGTGCGCTTATTTGGTGGGCCGGGAAACCAGTACGAACCCCAGGGCTGCTCGTACTGGTGTGGGCCACGGGTTCCCTAGCATGTGGGGGCCCTGGCTCCGCCTGGCGGCGTCTCCGCCGCCTTGAGGGCTCATCATCATCAGATGATGATGAGGAGGATGCGGATGAAAGGAGGAACGTGGGGTCATCCTCATCCTCACTGGCGCTCTCGGTGTCAGAGAGCATCTGGGCATATGCCTCCTCCGCCGAGAACATCCGGCGGGCCATGGGTATGTGTGTGCGTGTATGTGCGTGTGTGACAAACTTTATTGTATGTGCGTGTGTGTGGGGCGGGTGTTCACGTACTAATAATAAGAAAAAATTAAGTTCAAACTAGCTGATCAGCCGTCCGGCACTGATCAGCGGTGGGGTGAGCGATGCGCTAACGGTGGCCGGACGCTAAAAGTGCCGACCACAGTAAGCGCACGGAAAAAAAAAAAAAAAGTGGTGGTGGAGTGGTGGGGGGGTGTGGGTCAGCACCCTGGGTGGGTTTAGGGTCTCACAGCTAAGTGCTGTGGACCCCAACCACCACAAGCAGCACTGAAATAAAAAAACTTTTACTAACACTAACTATCCCTTCTAGCCCTGCCTAAGATACCTCTCCCTCGCTGACCCTAACCTACCTGATGGCGGAGGGTGATGGGAGCCAGCCGGGGGTGACTGGGGGGTGACTGGAGCGGTGCTGGAGCGGTGCTGGAGCTGTGCGGTGCGATCCTCACTCGGCAGCAGCAGCAGCAGGAAGAGGAGGGGAGAGGAGCGCCAGGAGTTTGAATCGCCCGCCTCTCTCCCGACCAATCGGATCCCAGCACCGCCACAACCGTTCCCAATTCAAGAACGGTGATTGGTGGTGTGATATCACACCACTGATCACCATTCTTTCTCGGTTCATCGGGTCACCGGAGACCCGAATGGACCGGAAACGCAGTAAACCGCAGGTCTGAATTGACCTGCGGTTTTCTGCGATCGCCGATACGGGGGGGTCAAATGACCCCCCTCGGCGTAGTGACAGGATGCCCGCTGAATGATTTCAGCGGACATCCTGTTACAATTAACCCCTGCCGCGCCGCACTTGCATTTTGAAAATATGACGTACCGGTACGTCATGGGTCCTTAAGGACTCGGAAACCATGACGTACCGGTACGTCATGCGTCCTTAAGGGGTTAATGGCTCACAAAAATGGTAGTACGTCTGATGAAGGAACTGGTGATGTCTCGAAAGCTCGCTATTTAACAGCATTACTTCTATTTTTGTAAGCCATTAAAAGGTATCAAACCTGCAATACTCTTATTTTGTTTCTCCTAATGAGACCCCTAAACTATCTGATGAACGTGACATCACATGGCCTAGGGAAAGCTGAGAGATGGCGGCAGCGCTACTGCAATCGTTGCTGCCTTCTCAAACAACCCCTAGGGGGTCCTGGGAGTCAGACACCACCGATCAGATAGTGATAACCTATCCACAGGATAGGTCATCAGTAGTAAAGTCTGGGAAAACCTCTTTAAACCTTAGAAAGATCAATGTGACGAGATGGATGAAATGACCAGTTTTGGTTAAAAAGAAAATAGCCAAATACAGCCTTTTGTGTTACGACATTTTAACTCATTTTTTCTTTGAAAGCTGGTTCTTTGTTGTCACTTATCTCTAGATATCTAAAAATAAATAAATAAATAAATGCAATAGATAAGTATAGACATATATCTTGTATATAATTGACTGACCTGTGACTGTGCCCATGAGAAGGAGGACATTAAACGATACCATACTGAAGCTAATTGTAAATCTGCTGATCTAACTCTTGGCAATAACAGCTGGCCATCATTCAATCCCTCCCTGGCCTCTGCAGGAGACATTCACACTAGTATTACATATCACAGGGGGGACCTGAGCAGTAGGAGGAGGTTTGTCTTAGGCCTAATTCACACGTCCATAGTGTGTTTTGCGGAAACACAGAAACACGGATCCGCAAAACACGGACGGCTGCAATGTGCATTCCGCATTTTGCGGACCCCACATTGCTGGCACTATATAGAGAATGCCTTTTCTTGTCCGCAATTGGGGATGTGTAAATGCGGATGCGGACATCACATAGTGTGCTGTCCGCATCCATTCCTGCCCCTTTGAAATTAATGGGTCTGCAATCCTTCCGCAAAATTGCGGATGGGATGCGGATACATTTTGCGGACGTGTGAATTGGGCCTTAAAGTCCCTTTATACAGGCCGACACAGCTGGGAACTATCCAGAAAGAACCATTCATTCCCAATAATTGCCTGCTCATCAGAGGGGGTGAGAGCAGCATTTACATGTAATAATCACCTCCACTGTATGAGGACAAGCTTTTCAGCACCGGATCCCTGTTTACACAGCATCCAGAATCGATTATATCGGCGACCGCATTTGTTTGTTCATCTGTTGATCGGCAGCACCTTTAGGCCTCTTGCACACAAACGTTTTTCTTTTCATGTTTACGTTCCATTTTTTGCGTTCCGTATATGGACTGTTTCCGTATTTCCGTTTTTCTGTTCCGTTAAAAGATAGAACATGTCCTATTATTGCCGCATTACGGACAAGGATAGTACTGTTCTATCAGGGGCCAGCTGTTCTGTTCCGCAAAAACGGAATGCACATGGACGTCATTCATATTTTTTGCGGATTTGTTTTTTGCAGACTGCAAAATACTGAAAAAGCCATACTGTCGTGTGCAAGAGGCCTTACACAGAGCAACTATCTCTTCCTTGAAATGCTCCTTTCTGATAACTGCCCTGATGACTGGCCAATGTAAGGGGACCTTAAAGGGAAGGTGTCATCAAAAAAATCACCTATTGTTTAAATCAAGTTTTTATGTTAAAACATATATTTTACACTTTACAAGATTTGAAAACTGGGGAGGGGGAGTGCATCTTATAAAGTGAATACTAGTAAGCTAGTGAATGTTTTTATTATGAAAGTGCTCACTAGTATCCAGGAGGCGCAGGTAGCATCAGGACCTACGTGTAACATCCGGACGTAGTGTGTGCTGTCAGGTCACAGTGCAGCGCAATCCCAAAGAGGATCAGGGAGCGGAGAGTGTAGGAGAGACCTCTGAATCTGTAGAGTGGCGGTGGAGCAGGAGAGGTGAGTTAATTTATGGGGGACTGATGTGATCTGGGGGTCTGATATGAAGTCTGACATGGGGTTCTGATCTGATATGGGGTTCTCATCTGAGGTCTGAAATGGGGGTCTTATCTTATATGCGGGTCTGATCTGATCTGGGGTCTGATCTAAGTCTGATATGGGGGTCTGATCTGATATGGTTCTCTGATCTGAGGTCTGACATGGAGTCTGATCCAATATAGGGGTCTGATCTGAGGTCTGATATGGGGGTCTAATCTGATATGGGGGTCTGATCTGAGGTCTGACGTGGGGATCTGATCTGATATGGGTGTCTGATCTGAGGTCTAATGTATGGGTCTGATCTAAGGTCTGATATGGGGGTCTGGTCTGAGGTTTGATATGGGGATCTGATCTGAGGTCTGATATGAGTATCAGACTAAACTCTGATGAAGATTGTATGTCTCATTTGGGAATCTGAGGAAGATTGGGAGCCTGAGGAAAAAAAAATTTTTATTTTCCTCCTATAAAACCTAGTTGCATCTTATTATCAGGTGTGACTTCTAAAGTGATAAATACTTTATTTATTTTTTCAATTATGGTGATATTTTCAGATTTTCCCTGTCCCTATCTATATAATTTTCACACTGGCCACTAGGCGTAAAATATATGAAGACTAATCCTGGTCTTTGAGAGCAACCACATGGACAGGAGGGGGGACCTTAATAACTTCTATGGGAGGGTTTTCTAGGCATGCTTTGTGGCCTGTGCAGAGGTCAGGAAGGAGCAGATAAGCTGTGATATCACCCATCATGAATGGTGGATCCTGCATTATCTATACAAAGTTGATATCTGTCATTGTAATTCTGCCTGTCAATGAAGTGGCTACTGAAGTGGGATTCGCTCTGCTAGGCAGGGTAAGCGGACGCAGTACAGAGGCACACAACAGGCACACAAGTACAGTGTTTATGAGATCCAGTGAGGAAACAGTGGCAGCACAGACAAAAATGTATGTGGGTGCACGTCCAATGGGAATAGGCACTTACCCACAATATAAAAAGGAAAAATGGACAGCAATCCAGAGATCAAAAAAATAAGAAGGTTTATTCACCCATTTGGTAGAAAAACAACGTTTCGGCTCAACAATAGAGCCTTTCTCAAGCAGTTTTTTTAAATATAGGTAGTAACATGCAGAAAACAAGAATCACCAAAAATTAAAATGGGATTTCAACAATAGATCATTTTCTGACAACACATTCCCTTCAAGTGGGACCACGTTAACTTGATTTTAATTGTAGTAGCTTGATTGGCCCTCTATGAGGCTATGGCTACACGACACCTGGGATGGAGTTTTTGCTACTATCTTGTCGCAGCATGCCGCATGTCGCAGTGCGACACCATAGACCAGGGGTAGGGAACCTCCGGCTCTCCAGCTGCTGTGAAACTACAATTCCCAACATGCTCCATTCATTTCTATGGAAGTTTAGAGAAGAGCAGAGTAAGTATGCATGATGGGAGTTGTAGTTTCACAGCAGCTGGAGAGCTGGAGGTTCCCTACCCCTGCCATAGACTATAATTATGAAAATTGTCGTTGTGTAGCTCTAGCCTAACTGTTACAGACTAGGGTCCATTCACACGTCCGCATTCAGTGTCCGCACCTGTTCCGCAATTATGTGGGGCAGGTACAGACCCATTCATTCTAAATGGGGACGAAATGGATGCGGAGAGCACACTGTGTGCTCTCCGCATCCGCATTTCCGGAGAGTGCCGCCGAACTTCCGCTCCGCGGCTCTGGAAAAAAATAGAACATGTTCTATTCTTGTCCGCAGATGTGGACAAGAATAGGCTGCCCTATGGGGGTGCCGGCCGGCTGTGTTGCGGATCCGCAACACACCATGGACGTATGAATGGACCCTTATACTCGGGAATACTCTGCAATTTGAACAATCCTATGACCAAAAATGTATTTCTGTGTTTACAAAAAAAAAAAAAAGCTGCCTACTGAACTGACTGTAAATGTATGGGGGACCTGTCTGGAATAAGCAAACCTTATGTCATTAGTCTTGGTAGATGCTCCAGAACATGGCACATACATATTTTACTTTGTCCGCTGTATTTTTATGCAAACAAAATAAAACCCCCGTCTCTTTATATCACCGAAACACATTGCTGGAGCGACATTGCTTCACGACGAGCCTAAAATTAATGCTGGGAGTGTAACAAATGTACATAGATTACTGTCAAGGGTAAAGAAAAATATGCGTGCTCCCGAATTGTAGACCTGGTTATTCCGTATCGGTTATGGAGCCATCGCAGTTTCAAGTGATTTATTCCTCAGGATTGGATATTTTAACAAGTAATGAAACCAGGAAGGATAAACTTCGTTTTTAAATCAGCCAAAGTAAAGATTCAATGACATGCTCCGTCTTTAATAATAAAATATGTTCTGCCTGTCTGCATTCAGGCTCAGGCTCGTTGGACTAAGGAAAGCCGGAACGCTATTATTATTGAGGCAGGAGACGTGCTGTTAGATACATTTATATTGGGTTTGCATTGCAATTTCAGAAAGGAAGCGGCAAAATGCAGATTCTACTGTAGGATGTGCTGATATTTGGAAATATAGTCTATTTGCGGGCCACAATACGGGCACAGCCGGGCAACCGCCGTGTGTATGATGCCTAAGGCCTAGTTCACACTTCAATGATTTGGTCATTGATTTCCATCAGCGATTGTGAGCCAAAACCAGGTGCGGGTCAAAAACGCAGGACAGGTATAAATCTTTCCATTAGGCCTCATGCACAGGACCGTATCTGATTTGCGGTCCGCAAATCACGGATTGGCAAAACATGCATACCGGCTGTGTGGATGCCGACAATTTTTTAAAACTCCTGTAGAAATGTCCTATCCTGGCCCCCAAACGGACGAGAATAAGTCATGTTCTATCTTCTTTTCGTGGCTGCGGAATGGATGTACGGATGTGCACAGCACACTGTATGCTGTCGGCATCCTTTGCGGCCCAACTGAAATGAATGCATCGCTGAAAAAAATGTAATTGAATTTAAATTTTAATATATGCAAATGAGCCTATAGGAGCAACAAGGGTGTTGCTGTTACTCATAGAGGCTCTGCTCTCTCTGCAACTGCTGCACCCTCTGCACTTTGATAGTACCAGGCAGGGTTAACATCATCACACCTGGTGCTGACTTCTCCTAACCTGTTCGCTGGAGCGATAGGCAAACATGGCGCCCGCTCGCACATGCACATTTTAAACAGCAGAGACCTGCCACTAATTACCGTGACCGGCAGCAATGCTGATAGCGGTAATTAAAGGCTTTAGATCCCGTGATGAAGTGAGATCATGGCATCTAAATGGTCAAAACCCGCTTCCTACCGACACCCCCTGTGGCCATTGGGGATATCAGTAGTTGCTTTTAATGCTGTGAGTCTTGCTGAGTCTTATTTTGGCCACCAGATGATAGACCAACATCAGAAATGAGCAAATCACAGTAATAAACTCATTTTTAAAATACATGATGGCTCAAAATAAAAAATAAAAAAACAGATTTTATAGGCTCATATATGAGCTTCAAAAGCATTACAAAAAATGTAAAAAAAATATATAAAAAATGGAAAAATATAAAAATTTAAATCACCCCCCCTTTCCGTATAATATAAAAAAGAAATACCTAAATAACAAAAAATATAAACATCATGGGTATCACCACGACTGAAAACGCCCGTACTATTTAAATATAAAAATATTTGTTGAATACGGTGAATGGCGTAAGGGTCAGAATGGGCAATTTGCCATTTTTTCTTGCTTCTCTTACCCAAAAAATGTAATAAAGTGTGATCAAAAAGTCACACACACTCCAAAATGGTATCAATAAAAAGTACAGATTGTCCTACAAAAAATGAGCCCCTATACCGTAGACATAACTATAAAAAAGTTATAGGGGTCAGAATATAGTAGTGATGTAAAACAGGTCAGCTAGTTTCAAAGGCACAAATCTGTTGTTGTAACATTTGTAATCCACACAAAGGGCACATTTTTTATAGTTCTTCCGTATACCTATATTGTGGTACCCCACCCTATGGCCTCCCCTCTGGAGTCCAAATTTATAGCTACAGCTCGAAGACTCGTTTTTGCACATGAGGTGAATCACATTTGCCTATGTGGAGCTCAGATCTTTATCCCTAGCTGAACTCTAACTTTTCCGACAGGTCCCTGCACAAGTTTACTGAGATGTACAGGAACAGCTGGCCACTTCATGCATTAAAGGATCTGTATCAAACGCTCTCATATCCCTGTAATCTCTGATATAATCGGCTGCTTTTACGTGCTTGTATGTCAGCAGTGATTCATAAATAGAAATAAAATATACCCGGCCCGTACACTATAGATGTCACATAAACGTGGGGTATTTCGCATATTTTCTACTTATTCGGATTCCCATAGTCAGCTGCTCGTAACTTGGATTATAAGGAAGCTCTACTATGGGAAATACTCTGGGAACTAGTTTGAATAAATCATCAGTGAATGGTTAATGCAAATGTGAACCAGGCAACAGAATGAAGAAAATTAGGCCACGTATGTCGCCGGAGGGGGTAGTAAAACCGAGTAGAATCCGAATGTCCACTGCAGATAGCTCATCACTTTGATCCCACTATTTTAGGAACTGTTATTTATGTACGGTGCTTAGAATCCAGGTACTGGAGTTCTTCAAAAACTGAAGCTATACTTTACAGTAAAGCTCTGCTTTATGGAAACTGTGGCCAAAATTAAAATCAGAAAAACTTAAAGGGATGCAAAACTGCTGACAGACATAGGAAGGGGACAGGAGTCAATTTATAACTGTCCCCCTGCTTTTTATCACCACAGTCCTGAGAAAATTAAATGAAAATGAAAACAGGCACTGCTCATACCATTGCACTGAAAGTACACCAGGGGGATGGGCTACTGTGCTTTAAAGGGTTGTGCCATAAACTACTTTTCATTATACTTCCCATTAGCTTCCATTCCTCCTAGGATTTTTTTCTTGTTTTTTTCTTTGCCTCATTTGCAGTTCTCTCTGCTGCCCCATCATGCCTTAGGGAAGTGAGATACTTAACCAGTGATGAGTGGCAGGGGCAATATTCAAATTCGCAATATTTTGTGAATATTTGGGCAAAGTTTTGTCATATATTCATGAATTCAGAAAATTTACAATACAAAAATTTGCACTCAACACTATTGCATCCTTCTCATTGGCCCACAAGCAAGAAGCAGTGAGGGATCATGGGTACTGATGAAGGAAAATCTAGAATATTCGCGATTACGAAGATATAGCACTATATTATAGATATTCGTGAATTCTCGAAGGGCCAATATTCCTCATTAGAATATTCGCAATCATCACTAGTCTTAACATGAGCAGATCATGTGATAATAACCACGCCCTTTGTTCTTACCCATGACGCTTCCTATGTCCTGTATTACAAGGCTCCAATGCCGGACGTCACCAACAGCAACTGAAAATGGAAACTGACTTGCCACAGGGCACAATAGTAGGCTAATGACTTTAGAAAAAAGGCAGTAAAAAAAAAAATGGTGGTATTTTGAAAAGAGTGGTATAACAGCGATATCTGTTGGGTGGGATACATTTATATTAGTCACACAACGCCTTTAAGCCTCCCCCAAGTGATAGCATGCTGCGGGCCATTTGCGCCAGTGACTCGAAGTGACTACCTGCCTCCATCTTCACTGCATACTGCCACGGTGTGTCTTGGTCATCTGCCTCATCTTCCTCATCTCCCTCTTGCTCCTCCGGCTGCTCCTGCTCCTCCTCTACTGTCACCTGTGTAGAAAAGCCATCAATTTCGCTACACATTGCTTGTGCTCCAATGTCCTCCTCTTTCTCCTCATCCAGTTCATCCCCCACAGGGCTCATGTAACCGTGAGATGTAGGCGCCACGTCTCCAGTCCCCTGACCAACCAGATTTACCAGCATCTGTTCCAGGATATGAAGCAGTGGAATGACGTTGTTCATTCCGTAGTCCCAGTGACTGACAAATAACATGGCCTCCTCAAAGGGCCTGAGCAAATGGCAGGTGGCGGACATCGTAGTTACACAGGGGAGTACCCCTGTCCGCTTGGATCATCAAGAAATCATTTATGGCCTTTCTCTGTTCGTATAGTTGGTCCAACATATGGAGGGTGGAATTCCAACGGGTGGAAACTACGCATATCAGCCTATGTTGGGGGATGCCGTTCTGCCACTGCAGCTCAAGAAGGGTGTGCTTTGCGGTGTACGAGTGGCTGAAGTGCATGCAAAGTTTCCTGGCCATTTTTAGGATGTCTTGCAGATGGTAGAAGACTTTAGGAAACACTTGGCAACCAGATTGAACATGTGTGCCATGCAGGGCACATGGCTCAGCCGTCCTTGACACAGCGCTGACACCATGTTCTTCCCGTTGTCGGTCACCATGATTGGTGTAGAGCATCTTTTCAGAAAACTAGACAACCAGAACATATTGCTCAGTCAACCTTCCCACAGAAGAAGGTGCCTTAAATACCCTAAGGTGGTTAGTCATAGGCAGTGGAAGATTAAAGTGCATGTCCTGGCCTTTTAAGAGCCGGAGAGAGCTGTCTCATATGAGTGGACCTCAGCCTGCATAAGGAGAATGGAGCAGTGCTTCCCTTGGAGCCCTGCCTGCTGGGAAGGATAAGCCACCAGAGTAGCAAAGCAGGCAATCAAGTGAGCCTCCGAGTGAGCATGCCCAAGAGGATGATGGTGGTGAGCATGGACCAGAACAATAGGGCTATGTGTCAGTAAAGCAGAGTTCTGACTGCTACAACTATTGAAGTTATAGAGAGCATCTGTGCCTACTGCTCTGTGAATTAATTACTAAGGGACCAAATCAGGGAAGGGTTCTTATACGTCAAAACACCATTGCTCATTAAAGCTATTAATTCACCACTTTTATCCCTGACTTTAAAACTTGACTTTTAATAGTAATTTTAAAATAACAGGTGAACAATTTAAAGATAAAACTACTACCTAAATTGCAACCTAGAGTGAGTGTTTGTGTAGATAGGGGCTACTATGGGTGTGCACAACCCACTAGGATTGCCCTCTGACAGTCACAGGCTAATGCTTAATCTAATATCTATAGCTGTATTTTTGATCGTTGAGAGTAGTTAGCCCTCTATTCTAACAGCTAAATCGCTGCGACAACCTGCAGGTAATCGCTCTAGGGTGGGCAGAGCTAAAAAAAACATTAGAATCTGTCCCCCAACATGTTATTGCTCTGTGACAACACTTTCTTCCCAATTTGTTGTCCTAGGGACATTGCATGGATTAAAATTTCAATCAGTATAAATATGCAGATCCTGAAAGACATTATTAAGGTAATCTCAGAAGTAGACTTCAATATGGATCCGCTTGGGCTTGTCAAGCAAAAGGCATAAAATGCCATCATAGGTAGTGTTGAGCGCGAATATTTGAATAGCGATTTTTTTTTGCGAATATCTGCACTTCGCAAAATCACAAATATTGCGAATATAGCGTTATATATTCGCTATTTCGAATATTCATTTTTTTTTTTAAGTTGTTAATCCTTGTTGCTCTCTGGTTGTCTTTCTACTTCCCAAAAGCTGTTCTTACCTGTCCGGAGGATTCCTGGCTCCCTGCCCGCTCCAGTCAATGCCCCTTGCCGCTTCTGCCGACTTACCGTGTGCATGGGAACGCCTCCATACTAAAATGTACTGTCGGATGTGAGAATCACGATCTCACAAATTTGACTAAGTTGTAATCACAATGCGATCAATATAACCGGAATTACTCGCATTGCGAATTCAACTTCATAATGGTTCCTAATGGTTGTATTGCTAGAATATAATATGAATATCACAAATTCATGAATATAGCACTATATTCTAAATCTTTGTTATATTCTAGCAAGCCAACCATTAGGAACCCAGCTCTAAGTTTAATTCGCAATGCGATTATATGTTCGCTTCGCAAATAAAACTTAGAGCTGAGTTCCTAATGGTTGTTGCTAGAATATAACGAAGATTGAGAATATCGTGCTATATTCGTGATATTCGTTATCTTCGTCAGTTCTAGCAATACAAGTTACAACCATTAGGAACTCAGCTCTAAGTTTAATTCGCAATGCGAATATAAATTAAGAATAAAGACGAATAATCGATTTCAACGAATATATGACGAATATTCAATCGAATATTCGCGAAATATCGCGAAATCGAATATGGCACCTCCCGCTCATCACTAATCATAGGGATATAGGCAGCAAAGCTCTTCACACATGCAATGTGTAACGTTAAATAAAATAATCAGTAATTTTCTAGATATGTGGACACTAGTAATAAGAATTCTTGAAACAGTAAGGCGCAGACTCTCAACTGCCGGGTTCATGCTAAAGGTGTTCTAGAAAACCCTATTTTGGTCTTGGGCCATGAAGTGTATTGCTGCAACAGCAGTAGAATGTTACTTATGTAATTGGTGGTGAAATGATGCACATTATTAACATTGACTTTTTTGTGGCCGCATGGTATATCAGTTGTAAGGGATCTCTCTCTCAGGGGTCAGCAATGACAGTCTTCTCATCAAACAGGGGGTTTTCAAACTCAAACAGTGCTTTATTTGTCACACAGCACATCACACTTCCAAGTCTGGCATCACTTGGCACAATGAAGTCACAGCTTGGCATCATTGTATGTTACCCCAACACAAAACAAGAAATCCTTGCCTGACTAGGCACTCACTAAAACAGAAGTTTTCCCTAACTCACCTCTAGGTCAGTGTTCACACTGCGGTATTCAGCTTTACTCAGCTATGTGGTCAGACAGCTTCCTAGCTGTGAGTCATAGCCTGTGACCAATGAAACCTATTGGGGTCTCGGTACACCAGTCCTCCTGATGGTGACCATGCAATACCTTGGGGGGATATGGTCCAAGAGTCCTCCTGACTGACTGTGCGACACCTCTTTACCTCAGGCGTCGCTGGGTCCCCCAAAACTCAGGCTTCTTCAGACTTTTGGCCTCTAACCCCCCTGGCTGGGACCACGCAGAACCTCTGCGGGCTTCCTTTTCAATTCCCCCTTCCACACACTCTGAGGATTGCGTTATCCCTAAGTGATTATCGCACCTGGCCTCACCTCAGGCCCGGTGAACACCTGTAGTGGACCAGGGGTGTAGACTGAGACCAGGGGTGTGGACTGACACCCCCACCACACATCTACCATTCACTTCACCCCACAGGATAGCATCAGATTTTGGACACTGCAGTCAAATATAGCGTGAAATTTCTAGACGACTTGTGTGTTACACATCTCCAGCAAGAGATGTAATTAGTCCTTCCTTAATAGGCTGAAGTGTAAGCACGTTGCCTAACCCTTGAGGTCTTCCTTTACCACTGGAAACAGAGCGACTGTAGCAACTTAGGAAGTGCTCGGTTGTCATTAAAAGGCAGCTTAGTTTATATTTAGGCTGAGTCCAGACAGACAGGGTAAGTTTGGAGAAGAGGGTTAGCGCCATAATTGTCTCCATGACATTCTTGAAATGTTTCTTCAGTCTTGTGGGTTGCCATGTAGAAAATGACCATAAAGTCTTATAAGCCACTTTATTTTCACTATGTCACATGTTTAAAAAGAAGATGGAAAACAGGATTTTGGGATTCAGCTTCTAGGAACAAATCAGCTAAGTGGACCCGTGTGTTTTCCATGGTTTAGGGTACGACAACATGGCAGTGTGGGTCATATGAAAATCATGGGACATTTCATATAATGTATTTCAATGGTGTCTCAATGCGACATGTGACATGCTGCTGAGACCTTGACGCGACAGTTTCAAAAAATCTTTCTAAGTCGGATGTGTCGCTCGACTCGCCGTGTAGCAATACCCTAATGTTTATGGTAAGGGTACGCCTACATATATTCCATATATACCATTCTTTGCAGTTAGGTATCAAACCTCTTCCTAGAATAAATTACTAAATATCATTACTTGGGGGTATTTGAATTTCTGTACAGATCCATACTTAGTACAGTACTTGAAAAGGAGTATTTCGGTGCTGGACCTGCTCCTGATCCAGTAGGCTATAGCGTGCATCTCAGCAATGGGAGGGCATCTTATATTGATTTTGCCTCCTAACTACCACCAATGCCCCGGAAACTCTCCCATAGCTTTTTCAGTATTTTGCGGTCCGCAAAAAACGGATCCGCAAAAAATACGGATGACATCCGTGTGCATTCCGCTTTTTTGCGGGACGGAACAGCTGGCCTTTACAGAACAGTACTATCCTTGTCCGTTATGCGACATGTTCTATCTTTGAACGGAACCAAAAAACGGAAATATGGAAATGAAAGGCATACGGAGTACCTTCCGTTTTTTTGAAGATCAATTGAAATGAATGGTTCCGTATATGGTACGTATACGGAACGCAAAAAACGGTACGTAAACTAAAAAAATAAAACGTTCGTGTGGGTACGGCCATATGGTGACATGTGTTGTGCGACAAGAAAGTTGTGTGAAATTTCATGTAATGATTGTTATTGGTGTCGCAATACAACATGCCTCGACTGTGATGCGACAGTCACAAAAAATCTAGACATGCTGGTCACATGGCACATGTGACTTCTTGTCCATTGACTTTAATGGAAGTTTAGTGATTGCTAGCTCTAGTGAAGGTGTTCTTTTCTGCACACCTTCACTCTGCCTGTTTACCAAACTCTGCCTGAACTCTGCTTGTTTACCAATTCTGATCCTTTGCTGCCTGACCTGACCTTGGACTTATTTTACAGATATGCACAAACTCTGCATGCCTCAAACTCTCACTTGTTTTATGCATGAACTCTGCTTGTCCTGACCTTCGTCTGTTTACTGACTATGAGTATTGCCTGACCGACCCTTTTGTGCTTCGCACCAGTGACTCTGACATCTGTTGGTCTGCTGCTAACTACTATAGACTATTGCAAGAGGTAGTGTTCTGGGGGGTCCTTAAGGTGAAGGTCAGATACCTGTATAGGTGTAAAGTGTAGTGTTGAGCACAAATATTCGAATCACAAATTTTTATCGCGAATATCGCCGCTTTGAGAATTCGCGAATATTTAGAATATAGTGCTAAATATTCGTATTCACGAATAGTGTTGATCGCAAATTTATTGCGAATACTGGCTCACTTAGCAACATCCCTAGCAACCAATAGGAAAGTTGCCTACTCCTAAGTGTTGATCACGAACATTCAAATTGCGAATTTTTATCGCGAATACATTGCATTGCCGATTTTTGCAATCAAGTAAATAATGACTGGAGATCACAAATTCTCGAATTCGCGAATTTACGGCGCTCGATCATTGCCTATGCCGATCATCACTAGTAAAGTGTGAATACCAGGGGACTGCCAGGACAATTCCTTTTGGGCTCGCTCAAAGCCAAACTGTTTAGTTGGTACAGTGGGTCCACATGCACTGTACATTACACCAGTGAGGTCCGATCCTGTCCATTGTGTCTATGGTCCATGGTGGCTGCTGTAAACGGCTTAGGTAAGATGGCTACCCCCCATAATCATGTTCAGATAATACAATTAAAAAAATCTGAAATCAAAATATAAAAACAGGTTAAAAAACAAGGATATGTGTCACTATCTGTCGAAAAAAATCCCCACACATTCCCTTTAAAGAATCAATCAGATCCAAAATATAAGATTAACTAATAAACCGAAACATATAAGATAATAAGAATAACAGAGGTGCCAGCACCAACTTATGACAGTTTCCAAAGAGGAAAAAACAAATTAAAGTTTAAGTTAAATAGTAGAAGATGAATTTAATGGTTATATGGCCAATATTATAAAAAAAATAGAGCGTTACCTTCTTTAGCTGATCCCTCTCATTTTTGATTAAAGGGAATCTGTCAGCTCAACAACACCATCCTCCCCAAACTAGAGTAAAAGATGTTTAGTGCAAGTGACACAGAGTCCGGTTATGTAATTTTTATCTTCATTCTCAATTACATCCCAACGCTGTGCTCCGACAAACCAGCAGTAAATGCATGAAGAGGTCTACTGAGTTCAGGCAGATAATGTCCTCTCAATGCATTTTACTACTGATTTGTGGGAGCACAGCGTTGGGATGCATAACCAGACTCAGCGTTACTAACACTATACACCTCTATTTGGAGCTGACAGGTTCCCTTTAACAGGGCAGGCGAGATGACTATGCAGGAACCTGCCCTGTCAATCAAAAAGAAGAGGGAGGGACTGGCAGAGGAAACAGAAGGAAGAAGAGTGCACAGAGGGGCTTGGGCCCACCCTCGTTGCACTTAATTGCTGAATTGCATATGAAGTAAATGCATTTTTCTCAAGAATGAAGCACCAGATCGCCAAGTCAAAGATACCATTACATTCAGCTGAGCTAGCCCTACAATGCCTAAAAGTGAATTTTCTGGTGACAGATTTACTTTAAATCTCTCTTCAATGTGCTGCTAAGCCCCTCTGGCCGAGGCTCCCGGGAGCCAGAATTTTATCATTCCACCATATGGCAATATGAGGGCAAGTGAAACATTTGGCTGCGCTTTATATTGTACTGTAATTTGTTAACAACAAAAAAAATAAAGATAAAAATTGTTCTCCATGAGACCATGGCTCAGTGGGTTTTCACTACAGCCTTTCACTGCAAATTTGTTATTTGTCACTCCAGATTACATTGGGAAAATGATTGTTATTTACACAGTGCAATGCTGATGTATCGGCCCATAATAACCGCTCTCATTGTGAGGAAATGTAACAGCGAGTGCATGTGCGTCCTTCAGGTCCCATTAACATGAACATATTGATTCTCTTATCTAACAAATATCAAACTACATTATATACTATTATTCCAGTTCTGCTTTAGTTTATGTGAGCAGTCTAAGCACTGGCATGCTATTATCTAAAGTATGTAATATCGTTCATTATTTTCATTTAAAGGCTATGGACACCTTTCTGCACTAAAAATCAATAACCCCATATCTTACCGTAATGCAGCACATAATACAATTACACTTGTTTGTTTTCTGGTATCAGCTTTGCTTCACATGCTCTCAGAAATGCTCTTCTATGAGTTTTGCTCACTGCTTCATCTTCTGTCCTGTTTCACAGCACAGCTAGCAGCCACTTACATATAGGCTGCTGGAACTTGCAAGTAACTTGGTAGTAAGATTTCATTCCAATCCACAACATGGTGAGTCTTACAGTATGCTACAGCCTGTAATCAGCAGATCTTTTTCTCACTTTCCATTCTGTAGAATGTCCATTATTTGTAGACACAACATATATTTCTGCTGGTAACGTTAGTGCAGCGATCTACAGTCAGAACCATGGCGTTATAAGCAGGATATAGATCTCATTACTGACGCTCTCACTAAATGCGCTCTCTTCTGAATACAGTATTGTGTGCAGTCCACACAGTGAGCGGTCACTTTTCCCACACAGATTAGTACAGTGTGACGATACACAATGCTATGTACACATAGAAGTACACAGTGGGGGATATTTATCAAAACTGGTGTAAAGTAGAGCTGGCTTAGTTGCCCAAACCAATAAGATTTCTCCTTTCATTTTCCAATGCAGCTATGAAAAATGAAAGGTGGAATCTGATTGGTTGCTATGGGCAACTACGCCAGTTCTACTTTACACCAGTTTTGATAAATAACATATATATATATATATATATATATATATATATAAAGAAAAAAATGACAGCACTCTCAAACACTTTATTCACTCCTGTGGTCGCAATGTTTTCAGCTTATTCACAGAGTCTTTTTTCAACCTATGAGCTAAAACGTTGCGACTAGTGTTGAGTGAACTTGTGTTTCAAGTTCGACGTACAAGGTTCAGGTCATCTAAGAATTCTGTTATGGATTCCACTACCAGTTTTCACACGGGAAACATAAAAAGTTCTGTGTCTCCCTCCAACAGTCACGTGGTCTGCCTTTATTGCAGGTACGCCACTGGTTGAGATGCAGGTATAGTAGCTATTATATGAAAGCTAATAGGCAGCCATCTGAAAAGGATCTGAGGTCCAACAGGTCAGGAAAAGGTCCAAAATACAAAACAATGTTATTCAATAGAGCCATTTACATAGCTCTCACACGATCAATCATTTTGCTGACAGCTATCTCTCCAGGCTCCCTCATACACATGCACATTCAGCACCACTGCTGCAGCCAATAACTGTCCACTGCTGGCTGCAGCAGTCACAGCATCATCACTGCAGGGCAGTAACAGAGACCAGTGGGAGCATTGGAGCAATGGCTCTGGAGCAGGGGGGAATTTTTACATAAGTAAGCGCTCATTCAGACGACTATAGTGTTTTGCAGTCCGCAAATTGTGGATCCGCAAAACACTGATACCAGCTGTGTGCATTCTTCATTTTGCAGACCGCACATGGCCGGCACTATGATAGAAATGACTATTTTTGTCCTATCTTGTCCCTGCTCTATCTCTCTTGCCGGGCAGCGGAACAGATCTATGGATGCAGACAGCACGTGGCGTGCTGTCCGCATCTTTTGTGGCTACATTGAAATGAATGGGTTCACACCCGTTCCGCAATTTTGAATCTGAATGAGACCTAATGAGTCCTAATAGTTATTTTATCCTCACCCTCCTCGTTCTGTGATATTTTGAATTGTCCCAGACAACCCCTTTAAGACTTAGATCCGATAAACTAGCAGTCCATCACATCACAACCCAATATAGATACAGAGATCATGCAGCAGAACTTTCTAGAGGGAGTCACGCAGAAGCCATGCTTGTCGTCTCAGTGCAGGTATTTCTGGAAATGGAAGGAGACTGTAAACCGTCTCCTGGAATTTGGTGTGAAATCATGGTCTGAATTGAGTGCTGCTGATTGTCAAAGGTCACGTCGTCGTATGTTTGGACTTCCCAAGTTAGCCACTTGTGAAATACAATCTGCTGAGCTCCTTCCTGAAGTCATTCTTTGTATCTGTTTAGAAATTCTTTCTTTGCTACGTACCCAGATCTATCTATTTAGACTACATGCATATGGCGTATGTACCAATCTCCAAATAGACGGGTTTAACTGGTAACTTCACAACTGGTAACCGGGAAAACATCCAAAAATAGAAGAAAATTCTCTTTTTCACTTTCATCCGTGTCTGGGAAAGCTTGGGTACAACCAATATGGCTGACATTTCAGTATACACATGTAGGAGTGGTCTCCTGTCTACTGAAGTGTAGATTGATGGGAGAAGATAATGAATCACAGCATAACCAGATAGATTTACTATTCAGAGGTCTAGGAAAGTTGGGTGACAACCACAATCGCTGGTGGGAACCATAATGGCTGGCGCATTGGCTGTCACAGCTTTAGCAGAAAATCTTAAAGGGGCTTTCCAGAAATCAGAATATTGATGTGCTGTCCAAGTCCTCTCAAACATTGGTGGCATATCTCTAGGATTTCCCATCAATGTCTGATAGGTGCAGGTCCTACAGAACAGAGGCTGAAAAGTGGACTGCGCATGTGTGGCCGCCCTCAATTATTTCAATGGAAGTGCCGAAAATAACCAAGCTGGCTCGGCTATTTCCGTTGACATGAAAAAACGAATAAAGTGGTGACTATACTTTCTCTGTGCAATTCCCATTCACCTATATGAGACTTCCGAAAACAGCTGAGCACGCCACTCTCTTATTTTCGGCACTCCCATAGGAGTGAAGAAAGGGCAGCCATGCTTGATCAATCTGCTTTCCTTCACTTTGCAGCCCCGGTTCTAGAGCTCGAACCACCACCTATCACACATATGTGGTATATCCTAGCGATATGTCACCAATATTTGAGATGACTCAACTAGGGATGAGTGAACTTGTGTTTTACAAGTTCGAGTTCAGGGGTTCGGGTTTTATTACAATTCCATTATGGATTCAGATACCACGGCCATAACGGTAGTCTGATGGGGGGTCTTATTAACATTGCGTCTTATTGGGTGAAAAATACAGTGCACGTTTGTGTGTGTATGTATGGATAGATGGATATTAGATAGATAAATAGATAGATAGCTATTTATTTTTAAAGGGGTATTCCCATCATGCCGTTTCATACTTACCTGCTCCCGGCGTGCCGTCCACTTCCTGGTTTCGGCAGGGGGCGGGCTACATCTTGATTGACGTCTTCTCCCGGCCGGGCCGCACGCTGGACTGAACGCGCACGCCACCGCGCATGCGTCCTGGTGACTTCTTCCTGGCAAGTATACTATACTGGCCAGGAAGAAGTTACCATAGCACATGCGCGGCGTCGGCGTGCGCTTTCAGGACTGCGTGCGGCCCGGCCGGGAGAAAAGAGGAAGTTGTCTGTGCAAGCGCGGCCACCGCGATTCCGGAGAATAGCGGTGGCCGTAACCAGGGGAGACGGAAGACAACAATCAGGTAGCATATATTCTTTTTCTTCTGAGGTGGGAATTAGTTAATTAAATATATTTAGAAAAATGATCACTATTAAATCATTAAGGGTACTTTCACACTAGCGTTTTAGATTCCGTTTGTGAGATCCGTTCAGGGCTCTCACAAACGGTCCAAAACGGATCCCAATGCATTCTGAATAGATAAGGATCCGTTCAGAATGCATCAGTTAGGCTCCGTTCCGCCTCTATTCCGTTTTGGAGACAGACACCAAAACGCAGCTTGCAGCATTTTGGTGTCCGTCTGAAGAGGCGGAGCCTAACGGATCAGTTTTTAATTACAATGTAAGTCAATGGGGACGGATCCGTTTTTAATGACACAACATGGTGCATTTGAAAACAGATCCGTTCCTCGTTGACTTTCAAATGTAATTCAAAACTGATCCGTTTTTGACTTTGTCATTTTTCTTTAAAACTAATGCAAACGGATCCGTTCTGAACAGATACAAACGTTTGCATTATAGGTGCGTATCCGTCTGTGCAAATAAACAGACGGATCTGCACCAACGCAAGTGTGAAAGTAGCCTAACAGATTTAACAGTGATCATTAAGATGGGAATACCCCTTTAAGTGAGAAAGTCTTAGGAAACCTCAGAGTATCGTCCACAAATTTTCAAGCCAGTTAGAGCACTTTCAATATTGGGTAGAATTAAATGAGACCCCGGGTGAAGCGGTTACCGATTCGGGCAAATCGAATCAGAATCAAATTTTGAGTGATTCACTCGTCTCTAGTCTTAGGGTACTTTCACACTAGCGTTATTCTTTTCCGGTATTGAGTTCCATCCTAGAGACTCAATACCGGGAAAAAAACGGATCAGTTTAATCCTAATGCATTCTGAATGGAAATCAATGCATCAGTTCTGCCCCTCTTACGTTTTCTCCGTCGAAAACTCCAGAACACTTGGAGGAAAGCCGGATCCGGCATTAATTCCCATTGAAATGTATTAATGTCGGATCCGGCATTAAAATTACCGCATTGACAGATCCGGTCTTCCGGTCATGCACATGAGTAGACCTTTCTAAAATGTGAAAAAGATAAATACCGGATCCGTTTCTCCAGATGACAACCGGAGAGACGGATCCAGTATTGCAATGCATTTGTGAGATAGATCTGCATCCGGATCCGTCTACAAATGGTATCCGTTTGCATGCAGATTGCCGGATCCGGCAGGCAGTTCCAGCGACGGAACTGCCTGCCAGAATCCAACAACGCAAGTGTGAAAGTACCCTTAGGTTTGTGCTGCATCTGCCAATTATGAATGATGGTGATACTAACGATGCTGATTATGAGAATGATAAATCAGCACATACCCACTTCTCTATAGCATTCAATTATCATTGTTTTATAGCCCTAATTATTGATAGTTTCCTGTTTTATGCAGCTTGTTGCCATCCACAGACAAATGGCTGCAGGACAATGCAGAAACAATTAGTCTTTCATTCCTAAATTCGCAGACACAGCTGTCTCTTCATAGTTCATTTCGTGTAAGCTGTTTGTCACACTGATTCATCAGGCAATATTTTTAGCACCATTTATATTACCCTTAAATTCTTCTCTCATTCATGCTGTAGATAATATGCACATGGGGACATCTCAGATATCCGGGTATATTTTTGGGGGGATCATTTCAGAATACTGATACAAGCAACAGTCATGTTGTAATATATCCAGATAATCTATTTCTGGAGGATTATTTGCTGACTGTCTGGACATTAGTCAGGTGATATCATTGTAAGAACCTAATACAGACATTGTAGAACCTCTCTCATTGAAGATCCAGTCCAACCTACAGGCACCATGCTTTACAGCCAAATTGCATTTTATTTCCAATTTCACCCCATTTGGAACTTTTCTTCCAGCTTCCCACTACATTTCATGCAAAACTAAAGAGTCCATTAGAAAGTGCAACTTGTCCTGCAAAAATGAAGCCCTCATATGGCTATGTGAACGGAAAAATAAAGGAAGGCAGGGAGGTGTTGTCTCACCACAGATAACCCCTCTTTATTTGGACCCTGCTCTCAAATCCCTAGCAAGCAAATGATTTTGCCAGATGAATCCACAGCTAGCCAGGAATTGCCCCTACAGCGGCCACTGCGGGAGAAATGTAGTATTACATGACGACCACTCAGCTGAATGACCATCTAAGTATTATAGGCATGACTTAAGTTGTTGGTGGCTCACAGTTCTGTTCCGAGCAGGGATCTTCTCTATGCTGGCCATATGCAGAGCCGAACCCAGACATATCCTTATGCCCCTCCTGTCCCCCTGACATGAGCATCGGAACATTTCATGCTCCAATGCTCTCCCTTGCCCTGTGCTGGTTCTCGCAGGGCAAGTGCTTTTTTGTTTACAATAGCACACTGCTAGATAGAAGCTTCTGCTAGGCAGTATTGCCGATGACGTCACTGGCTCTGATGGGCGGGCTTTAGCACTGCCATAGCTGTTTAACAGGCTAGGGCAGGGCTAAAGCCTGCCCATCAGAGCCGGTGATGCCACCAGCCACACTGCTGGGCGAAAGCCTCCTCTAAGCAGTCCCTATGGAGAGCCCGGTACGTCACCAGATCTCCTAAAAATGCTTTTGTCCTCCGTGATTCAGTTCAGGGCAAAGCAGAGCACTGGAGCGTGTAATGCTCTGATGCTCAATATCTGGGGGGGCCGGAGGGGTGAAGACGGTTTATGTCAAGGGCCAACTCTGAACCCCGGACAACCCTTTACTAATCCTGAAGCACCTTTCCTTATGGCTTTACATTGGGGCATCATATCTATTGTTGTTGAAGCTCGGGAGTTGAGTGTAGGGACACACCCTATTGACAAGAGAAATGGTGATACTCAGTGTTTGATTTAGTCATATATTTCCAGGGTGAAAAGAGGCTCCAGAATTGTACAGCATTTACCAGACATGTTAGGAAAGTGTTAACATTAGTAAAAGGCATATTTATTTTCCTGACTTTATTTATCAATTATGCCAGTCATCCTCCATAGTAGTGATGAGCGGCATGGGCAATATTCAAATTTGCGATATTTCGCAACTTTTGGGCCTACAATTCACCATAAATTCAGCAATTTGAGATCTCCAGTCATTACTTACTTGATTGCGAAAATGGTCAATGTAATATATTCTCGATAAAAATTTGCGATTAGATTTTTCGCGATCAACACTAAGGGGTAGACAACTTTCCTATTGGTTGCTAGGGATGTTGCTAAGTGTTGATATTCGCAATAAATCTGTGATAAATTTGCGATAAATTCGCGATTAGAATATTCACGATCAACACTATTTGCGAATACTAACATATAGCACTATATTCAAAATATTAGTAAATTGGCGATATTCGCGATTAAAATTCGCGATCGAATATTCGCGCTCAACACTACTCCATAGATGCCAGTGTAAAAATAATAATAATAATAATATACATATATATATATATTCAACCTTCTGACCATCTTCTAGGTTCTGGGATTTTATCATGGGTGAATAGCACAGTAAGGCCTAATTCACACGTCCGTAGTGTGTTTTGCGGAAACACGGAACACGGATCCGCAAAAAACATGGACGGCTGAAATGTGCATTCCGCATTTTGCAGGCACTATATAGAGAATGCCTTTTCTAGTCCGCAATTGCGGACAAGAATAGGACATGTTCTATTTTTTTGCGGAAACAGAAACGCAAATGCGGAAATACGGATGCGGACATCACATAGTATGCTGTCCACATCCATTTCTGCCCCTTTGAAATGAATGAGTCTGCAACCCTTCCGCAAAATTGCGAATGGGAATGCGGATCCATTTTGCGGACGTGTGAATTAGGCCTAAATAGTATAATAATTCTTAACTAATATAGCCATGTAGCTTGTGGTCACTAGAGGGTTTAGTATTTTCACAGCTATCCTTTGTAGAGAATAGGAGGCATAACCAATGCAGTACTACAGTACGGTACATCTCATATACCATTCACTTGCATCTCTTCATTTTAAAGCTCTAAAGACAAGTTTATGCCAATATTTCAGAATAACAAGATTCCACTTTCGCATTTTATCTTGAAATCTTCAAGTGCCTCACAATTTCCCCACTGATAATAGTAGCAAATATATAAAAACATATTGATATTCAGAGCGGGAAATGGTACAGTTTCCAAGAAATCACAGTTTGCAGCAATATAAATGCATGAATAGTTTTAGCTTTACATTATGCAAATATTAGTTCTCAAGTGTGTCTCAAGAAGAGTTGACACTTGGTTTCTAAGGCACAGTACACGCCCGCTCTACCATCCCAACTACAACAACTAGATACACAGTTTAAATTTATTGCAGCACAAATGTTCATAAAATGTGGGTACATGAAAATCATTTAAAAAACTAATTCTAAATATTCTAATATTCTAAATATCACACTGGTGAATTCTGCTAATGTATGGTCAGAAAAATCAACAAGTTGTTCAACCATATCTGGTATTCAAGATGGTAGATCTTGGTGGGGCCAGAGCCAAGGAGGCTTTGCTGCACAGTGGGGGTGCTGTGTGGCTTCTGGGTCCCGCTGTCTTCTGCCGGTGCGGTGCTGGGGCGCTGGTGGTTGCCGCTCACTGCTGCGCCAAAAATTAAAGTAGGTCCCCACTTGTAGAGGCAACCTTGTCGCGGTAAGTGGGCCTATGCTCTTTGATCAAACTGTATACTAATGCCTCATTTATGCACAGCATAGAATGTAATACAAATTGGGCCGAGATGCCATGTAATTATGCTGAAGGACAGTCGTTATATCAAAAGCATAGTGTTGAGGATGGGCGATACAGATTCACTCTCTTGTGTTATGTTATATATGGTAGATCTCAATACACTGTACCTGAAGGGTGGGGTCTCATGTGTCATAGGTAACAAGTAGTAGTACTAAAGAAAATAGATAGTAATACTAGTAATAGTGATAATAAAACAAAAAGAAATCCCATTGCTTCAGGCATCTACCACGAGGGGGAGTTTATTGATTTATGCATTCCTCATTGAAAGCATGCTCCCCTAGTGGTGACAGATGTGTATTGTTTACCTCTGTCTCTGTGGAAGGAATACATAGGAGATTCGGAGCACTGCAACAAGAGCCACGATATAATATTATAAAGCACCATGAAATTTGAAACTAGAAAATGATTTGATAATGGAATTTAGAGTTAAACTTTAAGTGCCATAAAGTATTTTGGTTCCTGCATTGACTCTGTAGATCAATGCACATAGTGATTTTGGAGGACCCATAGACTCTCCAAAGATGGCATAGCCATAGGCACCCCATTTGCTGCCATATGATATCTCAATACAGCACCGTTATGGCTGTGCATGAAATTAAAGGCATGTAGAGACATAGTGGGTCCAATAGAAGTCTATGAGCGCTGTATTATGACTGGGAGGTTGCACAGAGCCCAGTGTGCATGAAAAATCTCATATTGATATCATTAGATCTCTAATGTGTTATAAAGGATTCCTTAGGGTTTTCTATCTTGCCTTTACTAAAGCACATTTCCATTTTTTTAATATGTGCCCTTCATCTCAACTGATGACCTTTCTTCGTTCCTGCATGCTTGACCTAGCTATAAGCAAGATCAGAGCGTATTCCTCAGCTTTCGTTCAGCATTGGATCATAAATCAAAAGCTAGAACCACTAGATGGATTCTAGTTCAAAAACTAGGGTTGATTTATTTATTTATTTGTTTGTTGCTTTTTCTGATTGCAATTAAAAAAAAACGAAAATCCATTCTTTTATAGCTATGTTGTTCCAATCAAATATATTTGTTGGACTTTCTGATCTACTTTAAGGGGTTTTCCTATCTAATAACATGATGGCATATTGCTTTGATATGCAACAGGACGCCTCCACCCAGGGCCCTCCTATATCGCCAGTTCAGGTTTAGTAGGAATGTCGAGTGGTATAGTGCAGCCTAAATGTCTCTTTATGTGTGTCACGGTGCTCCTACCTGGATATGGCTGGACCCCAGGCTTTGGCTCTGAAGCAATAAATAGGGGGAATAAATGAGGGATTGGAAAGAACTTGGGTCCAGACCTTGAGATGAAGTTCAACGGCAGCTTTACTTGAATAAACGTTTCTTCAAACAGTTAACGGGCTTTGTCTTGGTTCCAGCAGGCTTTAGCATTAAATTGGCAGGCAAACTCAACTCTGCATGTCTGTTTCTCTCATTGCTATACTGACATGCTGACTGTATAAAAGCTTCTTCTTGATGCTGCACTTCACTCTGTAGTCGGAATTATCTTCAGCCGAGGAACTAATCTTCTGGCTCCTGTGGCTTTAGGCTTTTGCCTTCATCGCCAGCAGAGCTTAGAATGCTCTGGCTAGCGTGGGCACGTCCAGCAGAGACGTGCCCCTGCACACCCTTCCCCTCCCAGGGGTAAACTACAACTAACTTCAAACTCGTCCCCACCCTTTCTTCAGTAGGTAGGTCTAGCCAACTTCTCTTCAGAGGGGGGTAAGACTGGAATGGAAAGCTCCATTCTACCTAAGTACAGCTCTGCGGTGTTTTCTGCCACCTGCTGGGGAACCAGGCATATTACATAAACATAACAGTTGCAAAAAGATATTAGGAATGCACATTGTGGAGGACCTGAACAAAATACATAAGATCACGTTTTGTTAGCCCTTTAGATATAGTAGCAGGGCGCAGGAGTGGTAACACCACTCTGGGGTGTTACAGATATACATAAGTTAATACTGAGAGTAAATAAGACATAACACTGGTCTACTGCTGTATCTCCTTCAAATTTTTCCCTGCAGAGCAGCACTCTCACTCTCATGCACCTGGTTGTGCAGGAATCAGCTGTCATCCCATTGACTTGTATGGTGCCGTGTTGCAGTTTGCCTGCACAGCCGGTGGCCATGGTCACCAGCACTGAATCACATTCATTCTCAGGTATGGTGGTCCCTGAGACCAAACTCCCACCATTCATAAACTACTAATATATCATAGTGATACGCCATCTCTATATAATTAAAAAAGTACCTTTAATACAATTTTTTTTTATATCGGCAGACATTGTTTCCCTTTTCAAGAAACTGAAATGATGCCTCAAAATTGAGATGCTATTTTTTTATTATAAAAAATAAGCTTAGTAAAGACTCATCCTAAAGAAAACTTCTCTACAATAGTAATTAATAATATGGAAAGAAGTAAAATGAATGTGTCATGCTCCATGGCAGCCGACTGTATCCTTTTAAAGTTGCCATTAAAGAAGACTGTGAGTGTATCTACTGTACCGAGACTCATCATTCCTGAATTACGGCAGATTGTAAGATTCTTCTATCAGGTTATAAATGGAAAAGGGTTAACTACTAGAAAGAACATGTTAGATTACAATGAGAGGTCAACAAGTCGTGTTATCGCAGCACAACATACTGGAGTGGAAAGATGTGATGTTCGGAGTGTGAATTTCACTGTTTCTAATGTGCTGTTTTCAGAAATGCATTTAACGAGCAAAAACGTTGTGTGGAAATCAAAAACAAAACTCTAATGTTAGTAACCTGAACATTAGGCCTCATGCACATGGCCGTATTGCGGCCCGCAAACAGCTGGTCCGTACTATGCGGGCACCGCCTGTGTGCTCCCCGCATCACTTGAATGGGACCGCAATCCGGAGATGCAGTGCAGAACGGAGGCACGGAACCCCACGGAAGCACTACGGAGTACTTCCGTGGTGTTTTTGTCCGTGCTTCCAAACCGCAAAAAATTAGAACATGTTCTATTTTTTTGGGGTGCGGACGGATCACTGACCCATTCAAGTTAAATGGTTCTCCATCCGTCCTGGCCACTGCAAGGACGTTGCCCATGCATTGGGGAATGCAAATTGTTGTCTCCAACGCACGCAACGGCCGCACAACGGCCGTGTTGATGAGGCCTAATAGTGTTAGGAAGTCAAGGAAAGAAAATGGATACTAATGTAGAAATCAGGCTACTTCTGTTCTAGGCTGCTCATATTGACTATAGGTAGTAGATTGGACTTAGCATATCCGTCAAGTCTCACTGTAGTGGAGGA
Source organism: Bufotes viridis (assembly GCA_033119425.1). Lineage (NCBI taxonomy): Eukaryota > Metazoa > Chordata > Amphibia > Anura > Bufonidae > Bufotes > Bufotes viridis. The sequence goes on along the minus strand of CM065595.1, from coordinate 132,094,268 downwards.
GGGGCAGGTTGGGTGCACTTCCAGGGCACCGTTTGCTAGGTGCCATCAAGATATTTTGCATTGGGTCCATTCACCTGCTTTATCCTCTGATTGTTTACCTATCACTTCTTGTGGTACACAGCATTGAGGCGGGATTCCGGATCCCTCCCTACTATGAACCTAATGGTATTTTGCTATTAAAATTATTAGGGTTAAAACGAGACGCAGAACAGGGTGGATGAATCAAACATGGCCACTGGATTATTGCAGCAACACTGTCCCTAGCTAATGAGCATCTTGCCATGTCTCTCACTATGGTCAGCTCACAGGACAATGGCGGAGACCACTCAGGATGAGGGTTTTATAGGGCTGTGACATCAGGGGATGGCTACCTGTGCTTTGCCTGGGCTGGCCATTTTATTTTGTTAGTGTCATTAAACTATCTAGCTAAGAAAGATATATATTGTAGATAGATAGATAGATAGTGTTACGGTATAACCCGGTATAGTGAGGGTTAATACCGTTCGGGCGATTCCCCTGGCGAAGAGGACAGCAACCCACAACCGCTGGAATCCACCGAACTGGAACCATACGAAGTCCTCCTCTCCTGGAACAGGCAAAAGAACGTTCTGAAGTAGCAATTCCCCCCAAGTACGAGACGAGGCTCCGTATTGATGGTTAAACAGGAATTTCTAACTTTATTGAGGGCTGCCTGCCCGGTATTTATGCAGGTCTCCCACCTGGTGGACACTCCCCTAGGGGACCAGAAGGAAGACTGAGACACAGGGGATACAGCAGCCAATCACACACAAAGGGACAATAGGGACAACCACACCCAGCATATTCCTCCCCTCTGCCTGTGATACAATTACCCTACATGGGTAATGTAATCATCCCAGGCAGGAGAATACACAATGTCTTCTGTCCTGGAGACAATCGAGGACTCATTCAATTATCTCTCAGGACAAAGGGAAATCGCCAATACACACGTGGGGACAATAGGACAGACATCATTATTCAATATACAATGTCCCACCCTTTACAGTACACACAGACATTTAACATATCCCCAGATGGCTTGGATCTGAGCGCTCAATATATCCAAACAGCGCTCAGATGCCACAAACACAGTCAAATCGCCATGGGGTTTAAGTTTAGCATGGGCTGATGAGAGGGCCCATAATCCTGGGGCAAGAGGCTGGCAATCTGTCCCCTCCAAAACCCAGTGGCGCGGTTGGTTTCACCACAGATAGACACATAGATAGATAATAAATAGATGGATAAATAGACAAATAGATAGATAATAGATAGATAAAAAGATAGATAGATAATACAGAGATAAATAAATAGATAGAAAGATAGATAGACATATAGATAAAGAGATAGGCAGACAGATAGATAGACACATTGATAAATAGACACATTGATAGATAATAGATATATACATTGATAGATAGATAGATAGATAGATAGATAGATAGATAGATTAGAATTCCTAGCTGTATTTGACCATGTGAAGAAAATTTGCTGTCTTGGACCTTGCTTTGTATTCATTAGCTGCTGTATCTCCGTTTACTCAGGAGACAGAAATGCTGTTGGTCTCTCACTACAGTAGATGCCTCTTTTATCCTATTTTTGTAAAATTCTCTTCTTCTGAACTGTTTTTGACAAAAAGCAAGCTATACAATACATCAACCAGTAATGACCTTTGCAGAGCGTATTACCTATATGCTCAGTAATGTCAGGTTCAGGGTCACCCTATAACCACCACTGAGTCTACATTCTGCATATTTAAGTCCTGTTATTTGATGGCAGAATGCACTCAGCAACATGCTGTCATCACCCAGATAAAGTGTTCAGGGTGACAACTTGATCCCTGTAATGTGACAAGGAACTGAAACAATTATATCCTTGTCACCCAAGCTGCAGAAATGTGTCCAAGTTGAGCTCTGGTTCCCAAAATAAGAAGTATAACAAAGAAAAAAAAAAAAACATAAAAACAGCAAACAACAAAAGACTGTTTCAATTGTCATTCCTTTATCAGATGGAGGCACCATGCATGGTGTATGCTAAGGAATACAGGTGTCCACTCTGGCACAAAAGGGAATAGCACCTGTGTTTATCCCTGTACTGTGACATCATTGTGTTTATTAACTCTGTACTGTGACATCATTATGTTTATTAACTCTGTACTGTGACATCACTGTGTTTATTATCCCTGTACTGTGACATCACTGTGTTTATTATCCCTGTACTGTGACATCACTGTGTTTATTATCCCTGTACTGTGACATCACTGTGTTTATTATCTCTGTACTGTGACATCACTGTGTTTATTATCCCTGTACTGTGACATCACTGTGTTTATTATTCCTGTACTGTGACATCACTGTGTTTATTATCTCTGTACTGTGACATCACTGTGTCTATTATCTCTGTACTGTGATGTCCCTGTGTTCATTATCCCTGTTCTGTGACATCACTGTGTTTATTATCTCTGTACTGTGACATCACTGTGTTTATTATCTCTGTACTGTGATGTCACTGTGTTTATTTTCTCTGTACTGTGACATCACTGTGTTTATTATCCCTGTACTGTGACATCACTGTGTTTATTATTCCTGTACTGTGACATCACTGTGTTTATTATCTCTGTACTGTGATATCACTGTGTTCATTATCCCTGTACTGTGACATCACTGTGTTTATTATCAGTGTACTGTGGCATCACTGTTTGTTATCTCTGTACTGTGATATCACTGTGTTTATTATCCCTGTGCTGTGACATCACTGTGTTTATTATCCCTGTACTGTGACATCACTGTGGTTATAATCCCTGTGATGTGACATCACTGTGTTCATTATCCCTGTACTGTGACATTGCTGTGTTTATTATCCCTGTACTATGACATCACTATGTTTATTTTTTCTGTACTGTGACATCACTGTGTTTATTATTTCTGTACTCTGATGTCACTGTGTTTATTATTTCTGTACTCTGATGTCACTGTGTTTATTATTTCTGTACTCTGACGTCACTGTGTTTATTATTTCTGTACTCTGACGTCACTGTGTTAATTTCTGTACTGTGAAATTAATGTGTTTATTTCTGTCCTGTAATATCTATTATCCCTGTAATGTGACATTAATGTGTTTTAATTCTTGAACGGGGACATCACTGTGTTTATTATCCCTGTACTGTGACATCGCTGTGTTTATTATCTCTATACTCTGACATCACTGTGTTTATTATCTCTGTACTGTGACATCACTATGTTTATTATCTCTATACTCTGACGTCACTGTGTTTATTATCTCTGTACTGTGATGTCACTGTGTTCATTATCTCTGTACTGTGATGTCACTGTGTTCATTATCTCTGTACTGTGACATTGCTGTGTTTATTATCTCTATACTCTGACGTCACTGTGTTTATTATCTCTGTACTGTGATGTCACTGTGTTCATTATCTCTGTACTGTGATGTCACTGTGTTCATTATCTCTGTACTGTGACATTGCTGTGTTTATTATCTCTATACTCTGACGTCACTGTGTTTATTATCTCTGTACTGTGACATCACTGTGTTTATTATCTCTGTACTGTGATGTCACTGTGTTCATTATCTCTGTACTGTGACATTGCTGTGTTTATTATCTCTATACTCTGACATCACTGTGTTTATTATCTCTGTACTGTGATGTCACTGTGTTCATTATCTCTGTACTGTGACATTGCTGTGTTTATTATCTCTGTACTGTGATGTCACTGTGTTCATTATCTCTGTACTGTGATGTCACTGTGTTCATTATCTCTGTACTGTGACATTGCTGTGTTTATTATCTCTATACTCTGACGTCACTGTGTTTATTATCTCTGTACTCTGACGTCACTGTGTTTATTATCTCTGTACTCGGACATCACTGTGTTTATTCTTGTATTGTGAAATTAATGTGTTTATTTGTGTCCTGGGATATCTATTATCCCTGAAATGTGACATTAATGTGTTTTAATTCCTGAACGGTGACATCACTGTGTTTATTATCCCTATATTGTGGCATCTCTGTGCCTATTATCCTTGCTTTATGACATAAATTTTATATCCTGGCATCTCAATGAACATTATCTCCATAATGTGACACAGCAGAGAGTAAAAAGATGAATAGCTCAGAAAAAAAGTTATTTTACCTATAAATAGCGATTGCATGTTAACTTGCTACATTTTGGAAAGGGTTACTGTTTTCTTGAAATTTAAAATGTTTACTTCTATTAAAAAAATGGTGTCAAAATGATTAGAGATGAGCAAATTTTTAAAAATTCAATTCACCGGTTTGCCGAATTATTTGGAAAAAATGTGTTTCGATCCGAAGTTATTCACGGCGAATCATGTTAAAAAACGGCTATTTCCTGGCTGCAGAGAGCCTGTATAGCGGTGTAGAACACTGTGCTTTGCAGTAACACGCATAGGGAGTCTGCTGTGGTGGTGAAATAATACCGTTCGTCCATATGATATGCAGATGACAGGCCTCGCTCTTAGAATCACTGCACACTTCACTTATTTGGACAGTCACAGGGCCAAAATTGACCAAATAATTCAAGTATGAACCTAGCCTTACAGGTCAATGTTAGCGCCAAGAAGAAGCACACTCCTTTTACACCTTTGTCAGATGATTCCACGTAGATGTCTACAGAACCTGTTCTATTAAACGCGTATACAAATAGAGCCCCCCTGACCGAGTGGAGAGGATGTCAGCAGTAAGTTTGTGTTGACGTCACTGATTATTTTGTCCTTCCTCTGATCCATTCAGAACAAAACCTCAAATAAAATGGATCCTGTCTGTTGAGCATCCGCCTTCACTCGGTCAGCATTTGGTCAGTAATCCATCAGTATTGCTGATGCCAAAAAAAAACAAGAGTGGATCTAAAAAAGAGATGACACATGAATGAGGAGACCACAGAGTGGTCAAATGACAGAATCTGGAGGTGGCAGGAGCATCAGGAGGCCACAGAGTCGCACAATAACAGAGTGTGGAGGTGGTGGCAGCATCAGGAGACCACAATGTGGCACAATGACAGAGTGTGGAGGTGGCGGCAGAAGCATCAGGAGGAGGCCACAGGGTGGCACAACGACAGTGTGGAGGTGGGAACAGCAGCATCAGGAGACCACAGAGTGGCAAGGTGACATAGTGTGGATGTGGCAGCAGTATTAGGAGACCACAGAGTGACCCGGTGGCAAAGTGGGGAGGTGGGTGGCAATACCATTACCAGCTGAAGATAGTGGGTGAAAGAAGGAGTACTTGGCATCAGATGTGTGGAATCAGGCGGGTGGCAGCGCCAGAATAGTAGCTGAGGCAGGTAGCCAGAAGAAACCGATCTCTTTTGTCAAAGTTTTTGTGTGGCACCATAGATGATCTAGTCTGATGCATCAGGCATTGGTGGGTGGAAATCCTGGCTGATCCACGCCTGATTTATCTTGACAATGGTCAGTCTCTTCACATTTTGGGTGGACAGGAAAGTTCTTCTTGGGGTAACTATGGCCCCCGCCACACTAAACACCCGCTCTGATGCCACACTACTGGCCGGGCAGGACAGCGTTTCCAAGAAAAACTCTGCTAGTTGCTAATACACTAATACACACGAAAAAGGGCTCTAATTTTCTCACTTCAATACACAACTGCTAATAAGCCCTTTTTCTTTTTCCCCACTAATACACGCCAAAAAGGGCTTTAGAACATATATCTGCACAGCTGAACGGCAAATATATTTTTCTTTTTTCCACTTATACATGGTACAAGAGGCTTTAGAATATATACCTGCACCGCTGATCGGCAAATATATAATTCTTTTTTCCACTTATACACAACACAAATGGCTTTAGAACATATAACTGCACTGCTGAACGGCAAATATATTTGTCTTTTTTCCACTTAAACAGGACACAAAAGGCTTTAGAATATATAACTGCACCGCCGATCGGCAAATATATTTTTCTTTTTTCCACTTATACACGACACAAAAGGCTTTAGAATATATAACTGCACCGCTGAACGGCAAATATATTCTTCTTTTTTCCACTTATACGCGACACAGGCTTTAGAACATATAACTGCACCGCTGAATAGCAAATATATTTTTCTTTTGCCACTAATACACGACAAAAAGGGCTGTAATTTTCACTCTTCACCACACAACGGCAAGCCCAAAAATGCTTTAGAACATACAGTATAACTGCACCGCACAAGGGCTGTATAATAGCAATCTGGCTCCCCAGTCAGTGTAGCAAGGTGTAATAGGATTGTTCCTATTACCCAGGCTGTAACCTCCCCTACTTAACCCTGTTCAACATAAATTTTTCCTGAAATTCGGATCAAATTCCACTTCATCAGCTTCGATTCGCTCATCTCTAAAAATGATCGTAGTGCAATTATTTTACTCTGAAGCAAGTTTTACTGTATCATCTACCTTTCACTTTTAACATTAAGCTTGATGGAGGACGTAGTATTAAATTGATCACCATGAACGAAAAACTGCAAGACCCATCACTTTGTAAAATGGAATGCAGATAATTAAATAAAAAGATCACATAAAATTATATATTATGAAAATCTAAATCAATATGCATATTATGATAACTATGGATTTTCCTAGCTGTCGGTGCAGTGGGTAATGGATTGATTCAATTAGAATGTTAAATATTAATTCAACCTTACTGGGCAGATTTGCAAAAAGATAGGAAAATAAAAATAAATTGGTTTGTTGGTAAGTGTAACATGATATGAGGTAGTAAGTGTGTGTGTGTGTGTGTGTGTGTGGAGGGGGGCTATTAATTTCTGCAAGTCAGATATAGAAATTGGAATTTAAGTATGTCTACAATAGATGCCAAAGATTCTCCTTGTCTAGTGATCAAATTTAAGGCTGGAAATCAGAAACCAGTAATGCAATAAGTCCAGCATCACATTGTGTAAAACCTTGAGCATCATTTAAAGTGAATCTGTCACCATGAAAATGCAATGTAATCTGCAGGCAACATGTTATAGAGCAGGAGGAACAGAGCAGATGGATACATGGTTTAATGGGAAAGGATTCAGTAAAATTTGTAATGTATTCATTCTGCTCTCTGAGCTCTGTAGTCAAGTGGGCCACCCAATCAGTGAATGACAGCCTTCCCTGTGTAAGTGTGTACACAGAAATAGCTGTCAATCACTGGTTTGGACCACCCACTTGAGCTCAAAAGGAGCAGTGATTAGTAATTAGTAGAATACAAGCTTTGCCAAATTGTTTCCCATAAAACTATATATCAATCTGCTTAGCTCCTTCTGCTCTGTAACATGCTGCCTGCAGATGGCACTGCATTTTCATGGTGACAGGTTCATTTTAATATCTTACACAATATCCAATGTCTCCTAAGGCTATGGCCACACGTTCAGGTTTACTGATACAGATTTGGAAACCCAAACCCGGTATGGATCATAAAAGGAGATCAAGTATTAAATAGGTTTTCCAAGACTTTTATACTGATGTCCTGATTCTCTGGATAGGTCATCAGTATGTGACCAGTGGCGACCTGACACTTGAGACCCCCACCGATCAGCTGTCTGAGAAGACACCGGCGCTTGCAGTAGTGCCACGGCCTTCTCACAGCTTAGCCTAGGTCTTATGACATTTTGCATTGCCTCCAGTCACCTGCCCCATCCTCTAGAAGGTTGAGCACTCATTTCTTGCGGTGTCAAGAAGAACCAGGGAGTTAATCGGGCTGAGCTGCGATAGCAATCACAGCCGCTGTACAGTGTATGGACTGGAGCTGTGCTTGGTGAGCTGAGAGAAGGTTGCTGTGATACTGCAATTTCCTGTGTTTTCTCAAAAAGTTGATCGGCGGGGGTTCCGGGTGTCGTACCCCCACCAACCAGATACTGATGACCTATCCAGAGAATAGGTCATCAGTATAAAAGTCTCAGAAAACCCCTTTAAAGTCTACTACTTGTCCTACTTGTTTTAATTCACTACTGGATTTGCCTTCCAAAGAATGCAATAGGACTCTTAAACATCTCGCTGTACCCTTCTGTAAAAGTCTGTCTTTATAAAAAAAAGTGAGATAGAGGGCACAGGGTGTAAGGATGAAGTTCTTTACAGATAGATTTACCCGTGATAGGTTTGTAAGATTAGAAAAATGGGGCTCTCTGATGAAGGGTGAACATCAGAAGCTGCACCAGACAACCATACATTTCCCCTGCTGGAGAAAGAAGGTATTACTGGAAAGACAAATGAATGGCTGATCATGTATGCATAGCGGCCAATCATGTATGATATACACAGCAGGCTGGGTTTTCCAGATTGAGAGACACTGATCCTGTTTATTCTTAAAAAAAATTGAAAGACTTAAAACCTTTGCGTCGCAATCAGAAATACGCCTATTATAGATGTATTTCTGTTAGTGAATCACCTCTTTAATCTCTGTATATGGCAACAATGTGAACTATGGTATGCTACAGTATGTCTCCTGACAGAAGAGTCTCCAACTCGGTGAATTTGAATAGGTATTCAACAGTTTCATTTCAGATTGTGGATTCCCATTTTAATAGTCTTTTGGTGGGAGCCTGCCCTTCCCTTTGTATGTTTGTGATGAAGGTGCTAAAATACCTGAGAGTTTGTGAAATGTTCTCCACAGAAACTAAAGGTTGAACTTAGATTAACTGAGTAACAGGAAATAGCACAGACAATGTACAATAGAATGTGATGTAAAAGTTGGCTCTCCACTCAGCTCCATGACATGTCAAGCCACCACACCAGATGCCTTGAAGTCAGTGGCCACTAGGTCCAGCTTGGAGCATTTCCTTATTTCTTTTGTTTTCCTCTTCTTAACATTGAAAGCCAAACAGCTTTGGCGTTTTAAAAGGGTATTCTCATCTTGGACATTAGGACATGTCCCCAATGTCTGATAGGTGCGAGTCCCAGAGGTGGGAGATGGTCTATACTTAGAATGGAGACTGCAAAGTCCCGGAGGGCGCACAACGCATGCGTGGCCTTTTACATACATTTCTATGGGACTGTCGAAAATAGCTAAGTGATGCGCTTGGCTATTTTTGTAAGTCCCGTTGAAATGAATGGAAAGTACACCACGCAAACGTGACCACCGCTCCATTCACTTCTATGGGGCTTACGGAAATAGCTGAACTAGCCCTAAGCTTTTTTCGGCAGTCCCACTGAATTGAATGGATTGCGGTTGTACATACCCAGTGCACCCTCTGGCACTTTGCGTTATAAGGACAGGTGTGGATCCCAGATGTGGGACCTGCACCTATCAGATTAGCGAAATGCCCCCAATGTTCAAAATAGGAATACAGTACCTCTTTATTTACAGAAGTGGTATATTAACCCTTAGTCCCATGTAAACAGGACCACTCTCTCCCCCAACCCCCTCCAACATACAGTCCCATGTAACTAACATCACTCCCTCCTACAGCCACCATCAACATACAGTCCCATATTAATAACATCCCCCCCTTCCCTCTCCAACACACAGTCCCATGTAAATAACATCCCTCCCTTCAGCCATACCATACAGTCCCAGTTAAATAACCATAACTCCCAGCATTCCTCTCCCTTTTGCTTCACTTACCTCTCCTCATGTAGCAGACATGACCATAGCTTCTTCCCCAGGTCTTCTCCTCTACACTGCCCTCCTCTCCTGCACTGGTTACATGATGGTGACATCATCGCAGGTCCTTCTCAACCACCCTCTGTTTTACTGGTCACATGACCTGTGATGTAATCACAGGTCATTCTGCTCTTCTAGTGCATTAGATGCAATTGTATTGCTGTCCTGAGGATGGTAATACAGTTGTATCTAGCTGGCAGGCAGGACATTCAGGGCCTGCGACAAAACATCAGGGGCCCAAGCCCCTAATGTTTTAACCTAGCAACGCCCCTGCCCTTATGCCGTCAAACCAATAAAAATCATTCTTCTCTGATTAAAGAAACCTATTGCCAAAAATGTTTAGAAAATCATTAAATGCTTTTTGTAAAAAGTGTGAAGAGGAGACCACATTGATTGACTGTGGATTAACCAATGGTCTGTTAGGTAACGCCTTCAGATAAATGTATACCCTGTCACTACAATCCTGACAACCCTTCTATAAAAACACCCCAAGTAATATGATACAACGTGTAAATTTAGGTTCCTATCACTTGTCTTGGTCACAGACTTTCTTTCTAGGCACCTGGCCAAAAACTTTTCTGTAAAATCCAATTGTTGTTTAACCATAGAGCACTTATCTGTACAGTATAACCTGACAGATAAATATAACAGGTCACTTCATGCTGTCAGCCCTGTCAAGTACACCACAATTTTATTTTATGACCGAAAATAATGTTTGATGCCAAATATTTTTTTTCTTATGTTTTATGTCACAAACTTACCTGTCTAGGATACAGCGGTGAGATCTCTAGCTTTGGCGTAACTGCGCCAGGAGACATGCGCTGCTAAGCCACGCCCCCTGGTGATACAACAGCGTCTTTAGCAACAGGAAGCAATGTTCTTTCTCCCCACAGCTAGTATGTTCTGGAGGAGACCAGCAGTGGGCTGTAAAATTCCTTGACCGGTTCTCTGGGGATCGTACATTTTTTGTAACCTTTCAGGAGAGCTGCAAATTGTATTTCCGGCTTTGTCCTCACTTGTCTGAGACGGAAGACCAGAGGGTGGGCATTATAATGTCCCTACTTCAGGTGGACCTGCAGGAGTGGGTGTTTTCCCTGTCAACTAACTCCCCTGAATTGGTTTCTGTGGGTCACCTCTTTTCCTCGTGAGATTTCCTGTATGATGAGCCAGACAGAGCCTTAACAGAATTCTTTAAGTAGTGTACTAGCTCTGGGTGGAATGACCCACTTCTTTGGTCACAATTTAGACCTGGCCTTTCTGACACACTAAAAGATCTTCTGGTTAGTCATCCTACCCCAGTTTCCCTTGACGAGGTTACAGTATGTCTTTAGCTTTTCAACTCGACAGACATCTTAGGGAAAGTAAGCGAGAGAAATCTGTCTATGTCCCCCCCGGTTGAGAAAACATTGTCCATTTTTTTATTGGAGTTCTGGAGAATTAACTAAATGTTATCCTTAGTACTCTAATCATTGCTTGTCTGTGCAGCTCTCTGATGTAGATCTGGAAGAGGGTCCTATTCCTGGGTTCATCAGTGACTTCCAGGTTGTATTCTCCAAGGAGGCTTCTGAAGCTTTAGGGCCCTTTCACACTGGCGTTTTTGTTTTCCGGCATAGAGATCCGTCGTCGGGTCTCTATGCCGGAAAAATCCTGATCAAGATCATCCCCATGCATTCTGAATGGAGAGAAATCCGTTCAGGATGCATCAGGATGTCTTCAGTTCAGGACTGGAACGTTTTTTGGACGCAGCAAATACCGCAGCATGCTGCGCTTTTTGTTCCGTCCAAAAATCCGGAACACTTGCCGCAAGGCCGGATCCGGAATTAATGCCCATTGAAAGGCATTAATCCGGATCCGGCCTTAAGCTAAACGTCATTTCGGCGCATCGCCGGATCCGACGTTTAGCTTTTTTTCAATTGTTACCATGCCAGCCAGGACGCTAAAGTCCTGGTTGCCATGGTAAAATGTAGTGGGGAGCGGGGGAGCAGTATACTTACCATCCGTGCGGCTCCCGGGGCGCTCCAGAGTGACGTCAGGGCGTCCTACACGCATGGATCATGTGATCGCATGGATCACGTGATCCATGCGCATGGGGCGCTCTGACGTCATTCTGGAGCGCCCCGGGAGCCGCACGGATGGTAAGTATACCGCTCCCCCGCTCCCCGCTCCTACTATGGCAACCAGGACTTTAATAGCGTCCTGGCTGCCATAGTAACCTGAAAGCAATTCGAAGACTGATCAGGATCCTGATCAGTCTTCTAAAGCTTCAGGCGACTTGCGTTCTGACGGATCCGGTGGGACGGAAGTGCCTGCCGGATCCTCAGAACGCAAGTGTGAAAGGACCCTTACCTCCTCCTTGGGAATATGATTGTGCCATTGAGCTGGTCCCTGGTGCTAAATTGAGCAAGGGATGAATCTTCAATCTTTCTGGTACTGAAAGAGAGGCTATGAAAGACTATGATCAGGACAGTCCAAAAAAGGGCACATCCAACCATCTGTATCTCCTGTGGTGGTTTGCACCCTTGTATTGATTACAGGTATCTTAATAAAATTACTTTCTGGAACCAATACCCTCTTCCTGTCATTCCTAATTTATTTTATTTAATTGTACAGAGTCAGAGCTCAATTGTTCTCCAAAATTGACCTTAGGGGAGTGGGATGATTGGAAGACAGAGTTCAACACCCCCCAACTGTTTTCCAGAACTTAGTTAATTACATTTTCTGAGAGTTCGTGAATCAGTTTCTAGTACAATATCTTGATGATATCCTAGTGTTTTCTCCGGATGGGTCATCTCATGTTTTGCATGTGAGAAGGTCCTGCAAAAACTGAGGGACTATAATTTGTTTGCAAAATTAAGCAAGTGGGAATTTGGAGTAAGAGAGGTCTCTTTCCTGGGTTATATCCTGTCACCCCAAAGATTCGGTATGTATCCTGCTAAGATGTGAGCTGTTGTCGATTGGGCCAGGCCTACCTCTCTCAAGGCTCTTCAACAATTTCTTGGCTTTGCTAATTATTATAGAAAATTCATTTCTGTTTTTTCAATTTTTTTCTGTTATTGTCAAACCATTGACTGACAACCAGAAAGGGGGCTGATCTTCTCCACTGGTCTCCTGGGGCTCTGTCCGCTTTTGATACGTTGAAAGGAATTTTTGTTTAGGCACCTGTACTCATCCAGTTAGATGTAACTCAAACTTTCATCGTTGAAGTGGACGCCTCTGATGAAAGAGTAAGAAAATTTTCCTCCAAGAGGAATTATGATATTTGCAACTGAGAACTGCTGGCCATCAAGTGGACCTTTGAGGAGTGGCACCACTTCTTACAGGGGGCTCAGCACCAAATCACTGCACTTACAGATGGCAAATACTTGATTCATTTAGATAGTGCCAAGTGCTTAAATGCTGTGCAAGCACAACGGGCCCTGTGTTTTACTCTGCTTTACTTATCATCCTGGGTCTGGTAACATGAAGGCTGATGCCTTGTCAAGCAGTTTTAGTGTTTAAGATTCTGTTGATGCTGAACCTAGTAACATTCTATCCCCTGGTGTCGTTGTCGCTGCTATTGATCCTGATCTGGTTGCCGAGATTCGATGTTGTCAGGACTTAGCTCTTAGTAACATTTACTCTGGTAAATTGTTTGCGCTTCCAAACTTTCACCTTAAAGTTTTGGAAGAATTTTATTGCTCTGTACTGGCAGGTCATCCGGGTATTGCGGGGACTAAACATCTGGTCTTCCAGGCCTACTGGTAGCCTACTTTTTCATGCAATGTGGGTGCCTTTGCCTTTGTGTGTGATGTGTGTGCTACGGCCAAGGTGCCCATGAGATGTCCTGTGGGTTTACTTTGTCCTGTTTTGTCCTGATTTTCCTAGGACAATCCTGTGAATTCTGGGTGCACAAAGGAATGGGGATTATTTCCTTCCCTACCCAAAAGTAGGTATTCTGATGCCATAGATTTTGGGGTGTTACCTTCAATGTCTTAATTTTGCCTATTTTAATGTTCATATGTATTCCACCAATCTTGAGAAACCTGGGGAGCCACTGCACAAGGGAAGGGACCTCAGAGCTGGTTCATAATTTCTGTAAGTTGTAGAAACTTATTAAAAGTGCTTCATGCAACTGTTTTCCCTGTTCTTATACATCTTACAGTGTAAATTATGGAGCCGAGGTGTGAAACAAATCTACTTCATATATATAGCACCTACCCTCTATAATACTAATTGAATGTTGTATGAGATTCATTCTCAGTTTCCTAGTAAACTTTAAACAGACTCATTAACTATTTGGATGCAAACCCTCTTAGACTTTCTTCTTTCCTGAGTGACCCAGAGTATTACTACTGCTGGAAGGTCACATTGCTCTTTGCAGCTACGAGTTCTGCCTTTGGACTTACCTGGGGTAGGGCCAGGGGTGCACCTAGCCTTTCTGCTACCTGTTCCTCTGTTGTTTTTCTTTCTAGTCACTTTTTTGTTTTTATAAATTTTTTATTAATATTTTCTCTCCTTTCCTACTGTACCTCCTTTTATTTGAAATGTTTGAATAAATTGACAATAACGTGTTACCATTCCCCTTTGACAATTGAGTATTTCTCTGTACCCTGGCTCTATCCAATCGGTGCAGACATTAATGCAGTTTATCCACTGTAAGTGGTTACAGCACTAATGTCACTGCATTATTTGTATTGTATTGTATGTACCCACAGGTTGTGTATGGAGAGGGTGGTTCCTGAATGGTTGTGTAGGGCTGGCATCGTCCCTTCTTCTCTAGGAGTAAGTGACTTGAGTGTAATGTGTAGTGATGAGCGGCAGGGGCAATATTCGAATTCGCGATATTTCGCGAATATTAGGGCGAATATTCGCCATATATTCGAAAATTCGCAAATTCGTAATCTCCAGACATTATTTTCTTGTTTGCGAAAAATCGCATTAAAAATTCGCATAAATTAGCATAAAAATTTGCATAAACTGGCATTTAAGATACCTTTTAAATACCAGCTTATGCGAATTTTATGCTAATTTTCGCAAACAAGAAAATAATGACATTATTTTCTTGCATGCGAAAATTTGCATATAAAAAATTTGCATAAAGCAAATATTCGCAATTGCGAATATATTTTGCGATATTCTAAATATTTGCTAATTCTCGAAGTGCTGATATATTCGCGATTAAAATTCGCAATTCAAAAATTCGTGATCAACACTAGTAATGTGTGCTCCAGACGGGTACACAGCAAGGGAGCAGTGCAGAGCCAGGGAATCCTTTACCCTGTGGTTCAACAGAGCAAAAAGTGACAATTTGGGTGGCAGCCCCTGGAAGGGAAGAGATCCCAAGAAGGTTTAGCAGCCACATCAAAGAGGGTCTTGTCAGAGAAAGGTAAATGCAACTATTTCAAGGCTACAGTCCGCATGGGGTGGAATGTTAGGCTTCCATCTTCCAAATATAGTAGAAAGGACAGAAAGGATCCACTGTTCAGAGACAGTATTCCACTATGAATATAGGGGTATCTAAATATATCCACAGACAGAGACCAATCTGTTAGGCTGAGAAAGGAAAGTTTGTGGAGACTATAAGTAAAGGGACCCAGCCCTCCATCTTCCATACACAGCCTTATGGATTGTAGGTCCCAGCAGTAAAGACTGCATTGGATGTATACAGTGCTTGCGTAAAATACCTCCTGAATACCCTCAATAAGGTACATTGGATTTGTTGCACCAAGTTCTGGCCTCATTATTCTTCCACACCGCACTGCCATCCACATAATTATTCCACTGTACGGCCTTCGAGAGCGTTGAGAGTACCGCCTCCGTGACTTCCACAACTCTTATCTGCAATGCCACTTCTACTCCTTCTCTGCTTCTCCACCGGGTCGCTGCAATAATACAAAGAGAACTTGTTAAGGCCTACTTGTAGAGATGAGCAAATCGATTAGACACAAACTAAATAAGTTTAAGGCTTATGTAAACGTGTAGAAGTCTGGTTCTCACTCTCCTTTCCTAAAATTCACACCCCTTGAACTTGATTTACTTAGGTCTTCTTTGAACCATACTAACCATGTTACTATGAATTCTGCAAAAATTTAAGTTGCATTCAAATCCTAATTCTTGGTGATTTGATTTTGGTGAATTTTGGAGGGAGGAAGAGAGACAAAATATTAATGAAAGATTTATAAAAAAAAAAGTGACTAGAAAGGAAAAGAATATGAGTCCTAAGAGACCTTCAGAGTGTCATAACAAATTCTGCACTTTTGATCTGGGAAGACTCTATTCGGGTCCAAAATGAATTGGTCCACCAATTCAGCCAAATCGAACTCGAATAAAATTTTGAGTAATTCTCTCATCTCTACTTACTTGTCAATTATTTCATAAATTTCTAAGAGGAACATTGAAGAAATTGCACTAGAAAACATGCTAGAAAGCCATGTTATTAAAATTGGAATCACATTTCAAAAGAATCATATCTGTTTTAGTAATGGTCTTTTCAACCCTAAATTTGAGGCAGGTCCAAGTCACTAAGGGGCCCATTTATGTACTGATATCAATCGCAGATTTTGTCGCAAGCAATTATATGGCAACATCTGAGACATTTCCCGGTTCATGCCACTTTCCTGACCAATCTAACCAAAGGAGTATGGGCGGCGAAGAGGGCGGGTCGATAGTTCAGTCTCATTCATCATTTTGTACTCCAGTTTTTGGAGTACAAAATGACTTAAATCTATGACAGCAATGGAGCTGGTCCAGATTGCAGATTGTCACACCTCCTGCTGGAGGAAGCGCAGGCACAATTAAGACAAGCGTCCAAATCAACGGCCTTAATAAATGTTCCCCTAAATGTTCATCATTTACATGAATGTTGATGACACATGGAAGATGGACACCATGGGGTACAACTGATTGTTAGAACTGGAAAATCTGAAGTACTGGGCAAAAGACCTAAGGCTGATGCCTCTGGTACCTATAATGAATAAAGTGAAATTATGGTGAAATACATGCCTAAGTAATTAGTGTCAATGAGGATGTATTCCAATCAGAATGAGAGTGGAGAACGTGATAGGAATGAGTTTTAGCCTTATCTACAGAGATTCCACTCTCGCTACATGTTGCTGTATTCATGAGAACAGGAAGCAGGCAGGGAATAAGTCATTATGACAGATCCACCTGTGACTCAACTGGAGGGTAAAATACTTTGCAGAGTTTCTGTCATACATTGCTGGATGCTGCACTGGTCTAATGAAAGAATAAGCAACCCGTGACTTTCCAGCTGTTGTTAAAGTACAACTCTGCCAGAATGTGGGTCTCGCCACAATCATTTTTCTCATATGACGACAATTAGGAGTCACATTCAATGGCTCAACGTCCTGACGATTTGTGCAAAGCGTCAGTATAGCTAAGTAATATTTTATAAGTAGTGAGGAACATTTTTTACTATGGTATAAAGATATGCAAAAACAAAGGTAGGAGTTTGCTGTAAGAAACATTTAATGCAGCAAACAATGTTTTCCAGGATTAGAAAAAAATGGATCAACTTTGTTTTTTTCCGTAATCAGTGCCACTCTTGTCAAATGTCTACTATGGCAGCTGAGCCATTCTCATACCAGACCAAGTCCATGAGCAAACGTGGTGCTTTTTCTGGATAAATGCAGAACCTTTTTTTAATCCTGGACAAACCCATTAAGCGTTAGGGCTTATACACACGACTGTTGGATGTTTTGTTGTCCGCAAAAACACGGGTTCCGGCAGTGTCCATTCCACATTTTGGAGAACGGAACGGCCGTCCACTAATAGAACAGTCCTATCCTTGTCTGTAATGTGGACAATAATAAGACATGTTCTAGTTTTTTGCGGAATGGCCATGCTGACATACGGACACGGAATGCACACAGAGTCATTTCCATTTTATTGAAGCCCCATTGAAGTGAATGGTTTTGCATACGCACTGCAAAATATTACAGAACGGGCACAAAAAAAAAAAAAAAAAGTTTGTGTGCATGAGCCCTTAAAGAGGTTGTCTCATCTGAGATAATGGGAGCATATCGCTAGGATATGCCTCTATTGTCTGATAAGTGCGGTTCCCACCGCTGGGACCTGCATCTATCTCCTAAATGGAGCCATGAAAGTGGTCGAGGGCGCACTGTGCATGCACAGCTGCCCTCAATTCATTTCTATGGGGCCATCGAACATAGCCAAGCTCTGGCTTAGCTATTTCTGTTGGGCCCATAGTAATGAATGGGAGCAGTGGCTGGTCATGCGCAGTGCATTTCTATTCACTTCTATGGGGAGAACGCTTCGTGGTGACTGGACCGGAGTCCTCCAGACACCACTTTGGTCTGCTCCTTTCTCGATATGTCCCCATTGTCTCAGATGAGACAACCCCCTTTAATGACATTACTGAGGTGTGAATTAAAATGTTCTAATTATACCAACGCCTAGTTTAATTTAAAGAGGTTGGTCAGATTTAGGGAAAAAATTAGCTAACAGTAAAAAATGTGATGATATAAAGTGAGATAAAACAACAATATCTGTTAAATCCTCTGCTGCTCCAGCACCATTGCTCCTGTGGCTCCCATTAGTCTCTGTTTACTTTCCCGTAGTGATAATGTCATGTTCATTCCTGTTACTGCTGCTGCCCATCACTGGCCTCAGCAGTCACATGCTATATAAACCAGCTTCAGCACTGAGGCCTTTCATTGGCTGCAGTGGTCATGTGTTGTACAAGCTTTGATCACCAGAGGGATAAAAAACAAAGACCAATAGACACCACTGTGGCTGAGGCACTGGAGCGGCTGGGAACTGAACAGGCGAGTATTGTTTTTATTTTTTAATCTTTTATCAACTTCTCTACTGTTAGGCTACTTTCACACTAGCGTATTTAATTGCGCTATTGAGATCCGTCATAGGATGTAACGCTTCAGTTTTGTCCCCATTTATTGTCA
The DNA here is from genome assembly GCA_033119425.1 of Bufotes viridis. Lineage (NCBI taxonomy): Eukaryota > Metazoa > Chordata > Amphibia > Anura > Bufonidae > Bufotes > Bufotes viridis. Next base: position 132,075,714 of record CM065595.1, on the reverse strand, counting down.
ATTGGGACAAAACTGAACAAAACGGAATGCACAAAAATGCATTTCGTTCCATTTGGTTGCTCTCCCATCGCGGACAGAATAATGCTGGAAGCAGCGTTTTTCTGTCCGCGATGTTGTGCGGAGCAAGATGGATCAGTCCTGAAACACATCCCTGATATGGGATTGCCCCTGTCGGGGTGGCCATTACGTTCTAGGCAGGGCGACATCAAGATAGAGTTATACTATAGCGAGGCACCAGAGCGTTTAATGCGCATGCGCCGGGATGTACGAGACGGCACTTGCATATTAAATGCTCTGGTGCCTCTGTCCATAATGGGTAATGCTGTGCACAGACTCAGAGATTCTGTTGAACGGCGCAGGCGCTGGATTTCTCACTGAAGGGAGGCGGTAATCAGAAGAACCTAGGGCGGGCCAGAGGGGTGAAAAGGGAGGTGTTTGGTTTGAAAAGCACCAAGGGGCATGGGCAACGGGCGCATGAACGCCGCCCCTGGGCATCTTCAGAAGCTAATTATCATATGGAATAAAAGCGTTTTTCTGAGAAAATTGGCGATGGACAGCAATATGAAAGGTATCATTATAATATGGGGAATGTAATAGAGATCCTGATGTTAGTGTTCTATAATGGTGATTTCAGGTGAAAGACTCCCTTTAAAATTAAAGTGGTTGTCCAGTTTAATTTAATGTATGATCCACCCTCAGGATAGCTCATCAATATATGATCGGCATGAGTCCGTCTCCTGGCATCCCTGACATTCCGCTAATTAAAAGGGTCATGGGCGTTTGTGCATTCACTACGTCCCCTTCCGTGTTACCTTCTTGCTCTCTAGATTGTATCTGCGGTACAGTGTAATTACGGCTTCCTCTCTTATTCAAGTCAATGGCACGAACAGGTGTAATTGCACTGCGCCGTGACTACAAGGGAGACGGCAGGCAGGTAAACAATCAAGGCACTGCTGCCCCTTCAGAGCAATGAATGGAGAGATCTCTGGACCCAAGTGAGGTACTGGGCTGTTTGTAGCTTTGTTAGAAATCGATTGTCATGTACTATATGATGTTTTCATATTTTACATTAGTCATAGGATAACCCCTTTAATAGCCTATCCTAAGGAAAGGTCATCAATGTCATAGAACCGGACAACCCATTTAAATTATCAAGGCTGGTGATACAATTATAATGTGATTCCTATCAGTTACATTGAATCCCGTGTCATATACCAAAATCTGCAGCTCCATTTATTTACTGCTGTAGAATGAAATGGATTTAAATGCTGGAGCTTACTCCCAGTGGCACAGGTAACAAATAAGCAGTGTTATTAAAGCTGTGTATAGAGGCGAGAGCTCCCTGACCCGCTAATCATTTAAAGTAAGTTTCCAGTTACCGCTGAGCTATTGCTTGTCATTTGCAACATCCACAGAGTAAAGAAAATGCAATGTTTTGCAGGATAGCTGATCTCTAATGTGTCCAATATAACTCCAGTTTGTGGGAATATCGCTTGCTATTCATTTATGTACGCTACTTTGCTATTAACATAAATATTTGATGTTTCTATTAGGATATTACTATATTAAAATTCCTTCCTTTATTGCCCATTGCTTATCCGGCACCAACATATTGAGATGGCTACCCTTTTCATCGGTCATAAATATCAGATAGGTCACACATGCTTATCTCAAGAGCAGGGGTCTCTTAACCCTGTCACACCACTTCCAGGTGGAGAATATACAGAAAGGTGGCCATGCATCTGTGCTGCTCTCTTCTCTCTGTTCCATGGGAGTTGAAGAACTATGGCCTCATGCACACGACCGTATGTGTTTTGCGGATCCGCAAAAAAAGAATGTCGTTCCGTATGGCATCCATTATTTTTGCGGATCCATTGTAATAATGCCTATCCTTGTCCGCAAACTAGAAAAAAATAGGACATGCTCTATTTTTTTTGCGGAACGGAAAAACGGACATACGGAAACAGAATGCACACAGAGTACCTTCCGTTTTTTTTGCGGACGCATTGAAATGAATGGTTCCGCATATGGTCCTCAAAAAAAAACGGAACGGACACGGAAAGAAAATACGTTCGTGTGCATGAGGCCTATGGCTGAGCAAGTGTGCCAAACTCCCATAAAAATAAGTGGCAGAAGATATACTTTTAAGAGGAATCTGGAATAAGCAATAGTAATCCAAAAACACATTGGGGAGCAGACCAGCTACATGCAAAAAGTAGTTCTAGTGGGACTGGAACCTAGGACCACAGAGGTGGAAGGAGGACCTACCCTTGTGCTCGGGCTCACACATATATGGAGATTTTTATACCGATAAAATTAACCTTGGAGTTAGGGCTCATTCACACAGCCGTACCATGTTTTGGGGTCCGTAAACAGAACGGCTGGACCCTAATAGAACAGTCCTAATACAGACAATATTTGGACATGTTCTGTTTTCTTTTTTTATGCGGAACAGATATACGGAAATGGAATGCACACGGATCATTTCCATTTTTTGCCGCCCCATTGAAGTGAATGGTTCTGCATACAGGCTGGAAAAAAACAGAACGGACATGGAAAAAACATATGTTCGTGTGCATGAACTCTTACGCCATGTGGATGTTCGAGAGATTGCATGTCTCAACTAATATATCTGAATTTCTACAATTTTCTGTCTGCAATAATTGTAGTGATCAGAATGTTCCAAACTGAAGCAGCTAATTTTATGTCACTTTTTTATATAGATTAATTCATAAGTCAGAAAATTGTAAATGTTAATTATTTAAATCATCGGAAGATGAGAAACAACAAATGGTAGAAGAAGAATGGAGTCAAACAGGAGAATAGCATCTCCGGGATAAATGTATGTCTTTCAGTTGTCCTTTTCTGTCAAGTGGTAAAAAATTCTACTGAGCTGTTTTTAGTTACATCGGTTTCTCAGAAGATATCGTAGCTATGACAATTTCTTTTCTGTGAAATGCAAAGTTGACAAGTAATTCAATTTTGTTGTATATTTTACATTTTAGTCAGTTTTCAAGATCTCTGCCTGCTGTCAGCCAATGAAAACATCCTTAGGGCTGCTTCACTGTTGCTTATGAAAATATGGCTTATACACGGATGTACAATGCAGATTATTATTATTTTTAGTTTTTAAAATTTATTGTATATTTCGCTAGTTTTTCATCTGTATTTTTTCTTTTTTTTCCCTACAAAATTATCTTTTTATTTTCTTCTGTTTTTCCAATGTTGGTGAAATGGATGTTAAAAAAAAAACAGAACTACACAGGACATGCATTTTTAAATTACACGTGTTGACTATGGGCTAAGAACATTACCAACATGAATCCACTAGAACAGGAATGCTCAACTTGCGGCACTCCAGCTGTTGTAAAACTACAATTCCCACCATGTCGTGCTGTAGGCTGTCCAGCCATGTTTGGAGTTGTAGTTTTGCAACAGCTGGAGGGCCGCATCTTGGGCATTCCTTCACTAGAACATGCTGCATATTGAAAAAAATGGTATGCACACACTCAAATGTGATTTAAACCTTTTAAATGTATTGTCTTGGCACCATTTTTTTTTATTTAGTGTGGATGAGCCCTTCTTTGTATCCAGAGTCCAAGACCTGTACAGACCTAATATAATAACATTTGATGAATAAGAACAGTTTCCAGTCTCGGCCATCCTGTATAAACTAGAAATAATCCCTATATACTCTGATGCTGTAAGCCAGTAGTGGCTAACCTACGGCACTCCAGCTGTGGTAAAACTACCACTTCCAGCATCCTCCATTCATTTCTTTGGAGTTCTGAGAACAGCCAAGCAAGTGTACATCTTGGGAGTTGTAGTTTTACTACATCTGGAGTGCCGCAGGTGAGCCATCACAGCTGTAAGCACTGATTGGAAAGTGTCATAAATAGGGTTGAACGAAAACTTTGTAAAAATAATATGGGCTCCGCCTTACTGTAAAATGTATGTCCTCCACGGAGGTCTTTCCAAAGTTTCTGCAAATATCACAAATTTTACCTTTATCACTTGTCAGTTAGTTTATTGGCATAAATTACTGTATCAAAATACTAAGCCGAACTCGGCTTCGTGCCTCATTAAGGAAGCCGAGTTCAGCTTCGTAATTGATACCAATAAAGAAGAAGTATGTCTCGTGATATTTGCACAAACTTTGGAAAGATCTCCGCGGAGGACATACATTTTACAGTAAGATGGAGATATTAAGTACGTTTCTAAAATATCGTTTTTAGAATAAATCCGAACCCGATTCCCTCAACCCACATTATAATTACAGTCGTGGGCCAAAAGTTTTGAGAATGACACAAATATTAGTTTTTACAAAGTTTGCTGCTAAACTGCTTTTAGATCTTTTTTTCAGTTGTTTCTGTGATGTACTGAAATATAATTACACGCACTTCATACGTTTTAAATGCTTTTATCGACAATTACATGACATTTATGCAAAGAGTCAGTATTTGCAGTGTTGGCCCTTCTTTTTCAGGACCTCTGCAATTCGACTGGGCATGCTCTTAATCAACTTCAGGGCCAATTCCTGACTGATAGCAACCCATTCTTTCATAATCACTTCTTGGAGTTTGTCAGAATTAGTGGGTTTTTGTTTGTCCACCCGCCTCTTGAGTATTGACCACAAGTTCTCAATGGGATTAAGATCTGGGAGTTTCCAGGCCATGGACCCAAAATGTCAACGTTTTGGTCCCCGAGCCACTTAGTTATCACTTTTGCCTTATGGCACGGTGCTCCATCGTGCTGGAAAATGCATTGTTCTTCACCAAACTGTTGTTGGATTGTTGGAAGAAGTTGCTGTTGGAGGGTTTTTGGTACCATTCTTTAGTCATGGCTCTGTTTTTGGGCAAAATTGTGAGTGAGCCCACTCCCTTGGATGAGAAGCAACCCCACACATGAATGGTCTCAGGATGCTTTACTGTTGGCATGACACAGGACTGATGGTATCGCTCACCTTTTCTTCTCCGGACAAGCCTTTTTCCAGATGCCCCAAACAATCGGAAAGAGGTTTCATCGGAGAATATGACTTTGCCCCAGTCCTCAGCAGTCCATTCACCATACTTTCTGCAGAAGATCAATCTGTCCCTGCTTTTTTTTTGGAGAGAAGTGGCTTCTTTGCTGCCCTTCTAGACACCAGGCCATCTTCCAAAAGTCTTCGCCTCACTGTGCGTGCAGATGCGCTCACACCTGCCTGCTGCCATTCCTGAGCAAGCTCTGCACTGGTGGCACTCCGATCCTGCAGCTGAATCCTCTTTAGGAGACGTTCCTGGCGCTTGCTGGACTTTCTTGGACACCTTGAAGCCTTATTAACAAGAATTGAACCTCTTTCCTTGAAGTTCTTGATGATCCTATAAATTGTTGATTGAGGTGCAATCTTAGTAGCCACAGTATCCTTGCCTGTGAAGCCATTTTTATGCAATGCAATGATGGCTGCACGCGTTTCTTTGCAGGTCACCATGGTTAACAATGAAAGAACAATGATTTTAAGCATCATCCTCCTTTTAACATGTCAAGTCTGCCATTTTAACCCAATCAGCCTGACATAATGATCTCCAGCCTTGTGCTCGTCAACATTCTCACCTGAGTTAACAAGACAATTACTGAAATGATCTCAGCAGGTTCTTTAATGACAGCAATGAAATGCAGTGGAAAGTTTTTTTTGGGATTAAGTTAATTTTCATGGCAAAGAAGGACTATGCAATTCATCTGATCACTCTTCATAACATTCTGGAGTAATTGCTATTATAAAAACTTAAGCAGCAACTTTTCCAATTTCCAATATTTATATAATTTTCAAAACTTTTGGCCACGACTGTAGATATGTCCCGAACTATTCGCTGGCGACTGGTTCCCAGCGAACATAGCTTGTTCGTGTCCGCCGTGGCGGGCGAACATATGCGATGTTCGCATTCGCCCCTATACTTTATCGTTGAGCAAACTTTGACCTTGTACCTCACAGTCAGCAGACACATTACAGCCAATCAGCATACCCTCCCTCCCAGGCCCTCCCATCTCCTATCAAAAAGCAAGGACGGCATCCATCTTAGATTCATTCTGAAGCTGCAGTGTTAGTAGTTGTAATCGCAATGCGATTAATATATAACCTGTAGTAATTACATTGCGATTACAACCTAGATCTGAGTTCCTAATGGTTGTATTGCTAGAATATAACAAAGATTGAAAATATAGCGCTATATTCTCAATCTTCGTTATATTCTAGCAATGCAACCATTAGGAACCCAGCTCTAAGTTGAATTCGCAATGCGATTAATGCAGGTTAAATTAATCGCATTGCGAATTCAACTTACCACACTCTGCGTCAACTACTTAATTTTTCATGGGAGTTTTGCATTGGATCCCCCCCTGGCATGCCACAGTCCAGGTGTTAGTCCCCTTGAAACAACTTTTCCATCACTATTGCGGCCAGAAAGAGTCCATGTGGGTTTTAAAATTCACCTGTCTATTGAAGTCTATGGCTGTTCGCCCAGTTCGCCCGTTCGCGAACATTTGCATAAATTCGCGTTCGCCGCTAGCGGAAAACTAACGGAAAACTTTATGTTCGCGACATCTCTAGTAATGATGATTAGGAACACACCCTATTGACAAAGGGAAACCGGTTAGCATTTTATTAAATGTTTCTAGGAGGAATCATAGTACATTGTTTTGTTATTGACTCTATACTGTACTTAAAGGTTGGCCATGATTGATGTAAAAAATGAAAATGAATGCAAGTAGAAAAGTATTCAGATCCAGGTGCTGGTTTGAAAATATTAGAATATGCTTCTTGACACAGCTAATTTAACACATATAAGAAGAGCCGACTGGTCCTCTATAAATTAAAAGATTTTACTGCAAAAAGCAAAAAAAAAAAAATATACAAAAACAAGCATTTAGAGCAGGAATTGACCGTGTTGTAATAGCTTTCTTTTGCTGGAGTAGGACATTAAGAAATTACTTTCTCACCACATTCAGGATGGGAATTGCCGCCTACACCCTACATAGCCATGCATTTTATTATTATTTAGAGACACTTACTTGTTAAAATCTAAGAACACTCAGCCCTGATTATGCTACTTGACCTCACTGCCATATTCCGCCACACCACAAACCACACAATTATTAGGAAGAGCTTACATTCTCAATGACATTCTCTCCTGTTATTTCCAATCTGAAGGCAAGGAAAATGATCCCGCTATTGATAACACCCAAATCTTACACTACTCCAAAGTAAATCCTATAAAAATCCAAATAATGATTAAAAGAATGAAATTGAATTTATTTAGTCTTGATCTTGAGAAGAGACGTCTAAGTGGGGACATAATAATTAACCTATGCAAATATATAAATGGGCCATACAAAAAATATGGTGAAAAACTGCACCATGTAAAATGCCCTCAAAATACAAGGGGGAACTGCCTCCAACTGGAGAAGAAAAAGTTCAGTTTCCAGAAGCGTCAAAGCTTCTTTACTGTAAGAACTGTGAATCTGTGGAATAGACTTTCTCAGGACGTGGTCACAGCAGGAACAATGGACAGTTTTAAAAAGGGTTTAGATGAATTCTTAAAAGTAAACATTAATGCTTATGAAAACGTGTAGAAATTTTAGTCTCGCCTCCTTTGGCGATTCACATCCCCACCTATCCCTTGGTTGAATTTGATGGACTCATGTCTTTTTTCAACCATATTAACTATGTAACTATATGATGTGTCATATGGGATCCATGTAAATAATTAAGTCAGCATTATCATTAGTAGAGATAAGAAAATCGAGCCACTTTGGATTTGACCGCTATTTAGTAAAAATTTGAGATGGATTGGAATCCACATTTTTGGTGAATTAATTCGAGCACATATATTGTATAGGTGGGAAACAAGAGAGAAAAATAGGAGTCTTAGGAGACCTTAGAGTATCATACACAAATTTCCAGGCCAATTTGAGCACTTTCAGTTCAGGTACAATTTATTTGGACTAAGTAAATCGGTAGATCGTTCAGTTGAAGCACATTTTGAGTGATTCTCTAATCATTGGACTTCTCTTAGATTTTGAGTTTTCTTAAAATAAAAAAATAAAAATATAAATGTGTTAAAGTTAGACTGCACAACCACGCCACCAAAGTGGCGAGCATGGCACAATCTGTTCTTTTTGCAAAATAAATAAATAAATGTCAGGTAAAATAAGAGAAGGAACATCTGATGCCAATGTACTTCCTCTAGAGAGTCAAGTGATGCACAGGTTCTTACCACCAAAAAGTTTGAAACAACCAGGGCTGGGACAACATAGCCATCAATTGGTTTACCACTATGGCATGTCCCCCCTTGAAAAAAAAAATGTTCGTACAAATATAAGAAAATATAAAAGAAGAATCATATTTTATTAAGATAAATCTGCCTAAACTTGAAAACCATCTTACTGTTTGAAAGCACTGACCACCCATGGACCTTAAGGCTACCATACACATTTAGGCTATTGTCGGCCAAACTCAATGTTTACAGTGGGACGGGCTGACATTTTTAGGCTGAGTTCCAGCATTCAGTCTTTCTGTTCTTATGCTCTGTTATAGGAGCAGAAGAACAGAAAGGACAGATTTGGCACATAACTGAGCGGAACTGAGCCTACGGACCCCATAGACTATAATGGGGTCCATTAGGTTACCGTTTGAAGCAGGGACAAAAGTCTTGTATACATGACTTTTGTCCGATAATGGAGCAGAAGAACGGAAAAGCTAAATGCTGGAGTGAACTTAGCCTAAAGCTTCATGCACACAGCTATTGACGGCAGTGGCCATATTGCGGGCCGCAAACATCGGGTCCTCAATACACGGGCCCCAGGTGTTTGTGCAGTTTAAAAGGACCCTTAGGAAATTTATCAGATTTTATTCAGTACATCATAAATTTAATGCTAAAATAGTAAGAAAAGCACCAGATTTTGCTAATTATCTCTCCTCATTGTAACCGTTCCCTAGGGTACCTTTCAAACTGCTTCCTATTGTGAAACAAATTATGAGCATTTTATTGCTGCATAGACAAGATGCATTGTATGCTTACTATGTCTTATGCTGATTTGTAAAAACAAAAACGCAATCCGAGTCTGACGTATATATTATTTTCAGGGAAAACTCCCATTACAGCGAGAATACCTAAGACTGAGGATAAATCGTTTCCATCATGATTTAGGGGCAATGTTTCTATTGTCTGATAAGGAATGAATCCCCTGCTTTACACCGTACAACCCAGAGCTGTTATCATAGTTCAGTTTTACATCAATCCTTGTAGATTAAATTTTTATTTTTTTTTACATGCATTTACAATAAGATCTCATAACATAATAGGGCAATTTAACATATTATTTACTTTTGTGAAGCTTTGGGACTGAATGTACAAAACTATTATCCACTTTGCTTTAAACATGAATTTAATTAAGAATTAAACTTTTAAATGTGTTAATACAAAGCTAGAGAGATTTCTTACTGAGTACTATATGACTGTAGAAGAGTAAGGGCAGTTTCACGTGTGCTAGAGTAGCAGTGCTACTAATACCACCACAAAGTGATACTGGGTAAACCCTTAAAGAGGCTGTCCAAGGGAGGGCAGCAGCATGTTGTACCTGTTGAAAATCTTATACTCACCTGCTCCATTCTAGCTCCAAGGATCCCTTAAGTGGTCTTCTGTTCCTCATCGCCTCATCCTGTAAACCTCTGGATGGACGGGGTCACATGCACTGCTGCAGTCAATAACCGCAGTCAGTGGTGACATGTTCCCAAGCAGCATGTGACCCAACAGTGAAGCATCACTTGGGGACACTTCACAACTGAGGCCACTCATTGGCTGCAGAGGCGCACGTGACACTGCCCATCCGGAAGTGCTGAAGGGAGCTGGAGCAGAGCATCGAGGAGCAGCTGAGCACTAAAAAAGGTCACAAAGTTGGACAACCTCTTTAAGGTGGTCAATAGCCCCTTTAATAGTCTTTAGCCGAATGCTCGTTCAGCAGATAATTCTCCCCACTCACGCAAACACATACACTGTTGGTTCACATCTGGTGACTTGTCTACCAGGAGAACATAAAAATAGGGCATAAAAATTTCAAAACACCCAATCGTTTGATGTCAGTGGAGAGTTGGGAGCTCCAAATACACATTATGTTGTCAGCCAGCCCCGCTGAAAATGTTGGGTTTGGCCAACACTCCTCTTATGCGTAGAGGACCTATAGTATTTATTTATCAATTATTATTTGTAATTTATTTATTATTTTAAAAAATATTGTGAATTAGGCTTTGTTCACATCACTGTTCCGTCTTTCCGTTCTCCTGCTCGGTTTAGGAGCAGGAGAATGGAAAGGACAGATTCGGCACATAACGGTAATGTGAACGAAGCCTAAGGACTCCATACACTATAATGGAGTCCATTAGGTGTCTGCTCAGAAGAAGATTTTTGAAAAGGAGACAAAAGTCCTGCATGCATGACTTTTGTCTCCGCTCCAAAATCCTCTTCTGAGCGGAAACCTACCAGCCCCTATTATAGTCTATGGGGTCCTTGGCTTCGTTCACATCACCGTTATGTACCGAGTCCGTCCTTACCATTCTCCTGCTCCAAAATGGAGCAGGAGAATGGAAAGGCTGAACAGTGATGTAAACGAAGCCTTAATGTTTGGGTTTCCTACTGCATCACTACTGGTATGTGTGGAGTAGCTTTATACTTTAGCAATATCCACCAATAGTGAGTACACATAAATGATGCTCCAGGTGAATTTCTCTTTGAGTGACTCTCTCCCCTTAAAGGGGTTGAGTCACTTTAGGGAGTGGTGTTTCTCATGTGGAGGAGGTTCCCTCACAACACATTAGTGAGTGCCTTGTAATAACTTTCTGTGCATAATAAATGCTATTTGCTGAAGTGAAAAAACTTCTTAAAGTCCATTGCAGTTCTATATCTAGAATTGGAAACCCCCTTTAAAAGGTTTTCTTAAAAAAATCCCCACTGATTTGGAGTAGTAGATCATCTATCAACCAGAACAGAGCGTGGCTACAAAGAATGGCTGCTGAACTGGAGGACACCATCTGTCCTCCAGTTCAGCAGCCATTCTTTGTAGCCACGCTCTGTTCTGGTTGATAGATGATCTACTACTCCAAATCAGTGGGGATTTTTTTAAGCAAACCTTTTAAAGGGGGTTTCCTGTCGTTACAGGACAGTCCATTGATTGCAATGGAATTTCATGTAATACTTCATTTCTCCTGTGGAGGTGCTGTAGAATAATTAAACTGAACCGAACTGGATTCATTGAGTAATTTTATTCCAAATTTATTTTTTCTTACTATGTTTGTAGCATTTGCCCAAGAGATCTGGTACTGTCTTATAATCAATGTTTGGACCTGATACTTACTGGTGCTTTTTAAAAAAATACTTTTTCAGGTATTACAAGAGCCAAAAAAGAACCATCGGAGGACACTGACAAGAGTGGCAATATACCACTGGACTTACCTGAATCTTTACCATTAAAGGACAGGATGGCCATGTATCAGGCTGCTGTCACTACCAAAGGACAAACCTCTGGCAGAAATGTGAGTGTCAAAAATCGGTTTTGTGTAAATGTTATCTTATACATTGTCCAAAGGTTCTGCAATCTGATATAATACAATACCCCTATGTAGTAACATATAGCCCAAATAACAGGCATGCCTCATTCACTCCCTATGTGTTCAGCTGTGTAGTTAAAGGGAACCTGTCACCAGGAAATTCGCTGATAAAGCAGGCATGCTGCCTTGTAGGGCTCACTCTGCTGAATATAATGATACCTCTCACTTGGTGATCTGTTGCTTTATTGTGGAGAAAAAGTACTTTTATTCCATATGCTAATGAGCTGATAGGAGTCCAGTAGTTGATATGAGTCCTGTGTTTTTTCTACTCAGAGCTGTAGCCCCTCCCCATTCACTTCTTCAGATGTAAGGGGCGTGGTTTATTACATCATTCATTTTAATAATTGTTTATCACACCATGAACAAACTACCCCTTATTATAAATACTAACTTCAATAGTATATTCCTCCCCCTTTCTTTTACCTTAGTAATATAATACCTTAGCATTCCCTGACGCTGTTATTCATTTTTCCACCTATTATTAAAATAATTAGCATATGGATTAAAAGTACTTTTTCTCCACAATAAAGCAACAGATCACCAAGTGACCGGTATCATTATATTCAGCAGAGTGAGCCCTACAAGGCAGCATGCCTGGCTTTATCAGTGAATTTCCTGGTGACAGGTTCCCTTTAAATCCCTGTTTCACCATATATTTCTCGTATTGTGTACAGCACTTGCACTTGTATTAGGTAAAATATACACTATATACTCAGGTTTAATGAAAAGCAATGAAGATGCAAATTTACATGATTGCAGTTCCAGGTTATAAAAATATGATAACACTCACCATCATTACCCTTTGCAGTATTGCTAAAGGTTATAATATTTAGATCAGTTATGCTGGAGGACTGTACCCATACCTACAGTATAAGACTAAGCGATTTAACAGGGGTCTACGCAGAAGCATTCTTAGGATACTGAGAACCTTCTATTACTCATTCCCCTTACTTATGGTGTACCAAACTGGGCCCAAAAATCCGGTATGGAAAATATAACATTTGGAAATCAATCAAATTAAAAATGAAGCTGCAACCTGACTTCCCATAGGTTTTGTTTCCGAGTGGGGAAAACAGGGTGCAAGCTCCAGGTGGGTCATCAGGACCAGTGCCACCTCCTTCGGTAGCAATATGAATTAGGCCAAGTTCACACTACAGTTATTTGATCAGTTATTTCCATCAGTTACAGTGGATAGAAAAGGTCTACACACCCCTGTTAAAATGAGACAATGATAAATCATTTCAGAACTTTTTCCATCTTTAATGTGACCTATAAACTGTACCACTCAATTAAAAAACAAACTTAAATCTTTTAGGTAGAGGGTAGAAAAAATATAAAAATAAAATAATATGGTTGCATAAGTGTGCACACACTTAAACTAATACTTTGTTGAAGCACCTTTTGATTTTATTACAGCACTCAATCTATTTGGGTATGAGTCTCTCAGCATGGCACATTTTGACTTGGCAAGATTTGCCCACTCTTCGTTGCAAAAACACTCCAAATCTGTCAGATTGTCAGGGCATCTCCTGTGCACAGCTCTCTTCAGATCACCCCACATATTTTCAATCGGATTCAGGTCTGGACTTTGGCTGAGCCATTCCAAAACTTTAATCTTCTTCTGGTGAAGCCATTCCTTGGTTCATTTGGATGTATGCTTTGGGTCGTTGTCACGCTGAAAGATGAAGTTCCTCTTCATGTTCAGCTTTCTAGCAGAAGCCTGAAGGTTTTGTGCCAATATTAACTGATATTTGAAACTGTTCATAATTCCCTTTATCTTAACTAAGGCCCCAGTTCCAGCTGAAGAATAACAGCCCCGCAGCATGATGCTGCCCCCGCCATGCTTCACTGTGGGGATATCTTTTGGAATGATTGCCAAAAACCTTGGTTTCATCAGACCATGACACCTTTTCCCACATTCTTTTGGGAGACTTCAGATGTGTTTTTGCAAAATGTAGCCTGGCTTTGATGTTTTTTTTCGTCTTGCCACTCTACCCCATAGCCCAGACATATGAAGAATACGGGAGCTTGTTGTCACATGTACCACACGGCCAGTACTTGCCAGATATTCCTGCAGCTCCTTTAATGTTGCTGTAGGCCTCTTGGTCGCCTCCCAGACCAGTTTTCTTCTCGTCTTTTCATCCATTTTGGAGGGACGTCTAGTTCTTGGTAATGTCACTGTTGTGCCATATTTTCTCGACTTGATGATGACGGTCTTCACTATGTTCCATGGTATATCTAATGCCTTGGAAATCATTTTGTACCCTTCTCCTGACTGATACCTTTTAACAATGAGATCCCTCTGATGCTTTGGAAGCCCTCTGTGGACCATGGCTTTTGCTGTGGGATGCGACTAAGAAAAATTCAGGAAAGATCAACTAGAGCAGCTGAACTTTATTTGGGGTTAATCAGGGGCACTGTAAATGATGGCAGGTGTATACTGACTCCTGCTTAATTCTGAACAACACAGCTACATCCCCAGTTATATGCACACTTATGCAACCACATTATTTTAGTTTTTTCTTTATTTTTTTCCCTCCACCTAAAAGATTTCAGTTTGTTTTTCAATTGAGTGGTACAGTTTATAGGTCACATTAAAGGTAGAAAAAGTTCTGAAATGATTTATCTTTGTATCATTTTTTTACAGCACAGAAACCTGACATTTTTACAGGGGTGTGTAGACTTTTTATATCCACTGTATTGTGAGCCAAAACCAGGTGCTGGTCAAAAACACAGAACAGGTGCAGATATTTCCATTACACATGATCTCTGAGTAGACTTCACTACTGGTTTTGGCTCACAATCACTGATGGAAATAATTGATCAAATAACTGAAGTGAGAACTTGGCCAAAACCTCTGTGCAACTACATAGGTTGCACCCACCTCAGTACAGCACTGGATTTATTGACATGACATGATCACCCCTACACACAGATCTTCCTAAAACTTAAATGTCTGCATGAAAATGCCCTGTTTAAGGGTCAGAGTATAACACATTCTGGGCACCATATCAAACACCAGTCCTTACCTAAGAATGCGCTCTAGAATGGCTGCACCGAAGAAAGGTAAGTAAACCAATATTGTTCTATCACCATATTAGTTGAAAAAGAAAACTTGGAAAACTGTGGATAGTACTCACTGACAGGTGTAAGCGACTGGTCACAATGCATTATATTGATCTGGCCTATATAATACATCAAGAAAAGACGCACCAAAACCTCAACCACTTTACTCTTCTTACAAAACGTTTTACATATGATGATGAGTTACATCCCATATCCGAAGATTAGTCCATAAAGTGCATTCAAAATGCAAAATGGTATGACTTAGAGACACCATGTCCGGAGGGGATTAGCAGTGTGCTTGAAGCTATGTTTTGGGAATACCCTCCGCTTTTGTCAAGCATGCACGATTGCGGCTAGACAGACCTGAAGAAGTGGCAACCTTTAAAGGGGTTGTCCGGGTTCAGAGCTGACATATCCCCTTATTCACCCAGGCAGGTCCTCTGAGTGGAGAATTGGAGCATTTCATGCTCCAATGCTCTCCCTTGCCCTGTACTGTATCACGCAGGACAAGGGCTGTTTTGTTTATATTTTTACACTGCTAGGTGGAAGCTTCCACCTAGCAGTGTTCCCGGTGGCTAGGGCACCCATTAGTGCTGGTGATGTCACCGGGCTCATTGCTAGGTGGAAGCCTCCACCTAACAAAGACCCAGTACATCACCGGATCTGCTGAAAAAGCATTTGCCCTGCACATGAAATGCTCCAATGCTTGACTCAGTGGGGCTGCCAGGGTGAAGAAGGGGTTATATCTGGGTTCAGCTCGGAACCCGGACAACTCCTTTAACCCCTTAGTCTCTATATAAGTAAATCTTCCCATATTTCTTACATATTTCTTACAATACAAACCCAATATACATAGTTTCAAAAATACATTAAAACCGCAACATTTATTCAGGCATTTTGGGTTTAAACAATCTAAGGTGTGGATCCAAAATACTTCTATTTGTAGAAGCTGCGTATCAACTTGGCTATAATTTACCCACACTTTCTCCAGAACCATCCACCTCAAGTTGGAGACAATATGTTTAGACATTATATTTCACACTATGGACCCCTATGCAAAACAGGGCCCCGACCTATCATGTGTTGTCATGCCAGCATACTTATGTGGCAGAGGAGGTTTTTGGGCTTCCCCACTATCCAGAGCCCAGGTGGTACTATAACCGCTCCACCCTCTAGAGCTACACCACTGACAAGTCCAGTATACCATATGTATGCTTACCAGTTCATGGTGATAAACTTGGTTTCAAAGCACTGTCAAAAAATATACATATGAAGGGTGCACTTTAAGAAAGTTGCACCTGAATGTGTTGCGTAGTGATGTAATATAAGATGTTTTAAAAGTAATTTTAGTTGCAATCTTGTAACAAAGAAAAGGCAAACAAATACATTTAATCATGGGGTCAAAGCATAGAATATTCATCTACAATATTAAAAGTTTCCACTACCCAAGTGTAAAATAGCAATTTTCTAATAACACTTTATAGATTTATAGATAACGCTGCAGCTCCGCTTTTGTTACTGGATGGAAGCTAATAACTTTTTTTTTATATATAAAATCTCATTTTAATTCTCTGGCTGTGTAGTTTTCCCTTCTCTTTCTGTACACTCCAAATCCATTAGGAGTAGCCTAATCAACACAGAAAGAAGGTAGAGTAGCAATGACTCACTCAGTTAAACCAATTATGATTAGTAGAAGGAGCTGGATGCTGTGCCACTGGCAGCTTTATGGGCAGGAGATAATAAAATCATGTGGAAAAAAAAGAAATGAAAGAAACATATTTTCTCTTCTTAATGAACAGCTAAAAGGTAAAGAAATCTGATTATTGTGTGTTTTATATAAAGGCAGGTAGGAGCTGACGGGCAATGTTAGGACTTTCATTTACAATGCCAATCGAATTCACACTGCAAAATGTTTTTACTTTGCACAATAAATGCACTTTATTGTACCTTAGGATTGCCAATCAGGGGAAAAATATCATAAAAGAATGCAATCTTATGTAATCTTCAGGCAAAGCTATCTCTATCAGCTCTGCCATACACATCCACACTCGGTTCAGTTGTGCACACAAGTGTTTTCAATGAAGAGAAAGGTGAAAGCTTCTGCCAGACAGCTTTGGAGGCTTGGGCATTAAAATTCATGTGCCCCATTCTTCTCTCCTCCAACAGGTGATGAGTTTTAAGCTTCCCATATACTTTAGATCTTCCTCTGGTCCCACCAAAAGATGACCTTTGGACCAGGCGTTCTAAAGATTGGCAAATCTGCCAAAATCTTGGACCTCAATCTCAATACAAGGAGCATACACATACAGTGCCTTGAAAAAGTATTCATATCACTTTAACTGTG
This sequence comes from Bufotes viridis, assembly GCA_033119425.1. Lineage (NCBI taxonomy): Eukaryota > Metazoa > Chordata > Amphibia > Anura > Bufonidae > Bufotes > Bufotes viridis. The sequence goes on along the minus strand of CM065595.1, from coordinate 132,058,669 downwards.
CCACATTTTTTCACATTAAATGTATTTTATTGGTATTTTATGTGATAGACCAACACAAAGTAGCAAGTGTGTGTGAAGTGAAAAGAAAATGGTTTTCAAAATTTTGAATGAATAAAAACCTTAAAAGTGTGGCGTGCATTTGTATTCCGGCCCCTGTACTCTGATACTCCTGAACAGAATCCACTGTGACCAATTGCCTTCAGAAGTCACTTAATTATTACATAGAGTTCACCTGTCTATAATTTATTCTCAGTATAACTACAGATGCTCAGTGAAGGCCTCAGAGGTTTGTTAGAGAACATTAGTAATCAAACAGAATTATGAAAAAAAAGGAACACACCAGACAGGCCAGGGATAAAGTTGTGGAGAAGTGTAAAGCAGGGTTAGCTTATAAAAAATCGAAAGCTCTGAAAATCTCATGGAGCACTGTTCAATCCATCATCTGAAAATGGAAGGAGTATGGCACAACTGCAAACCTACCAAGACATGACCATCCACCTAAACTGACAGCCCAGACAAGGAGAAAACTAATTAGAGAAGGAGACAAGTGGCCCGTGGTCACTCTGGAGGAGCTGCAGAGATGCACTGCTCAGGTGGGAGAGTCTGTCCACAGGATAAAAATTAGTTGTGTACTTCACAAATCTGGCCTTTATGGAAGACTGGCAAGAAGAAAGACATTTTTGAAAACAAGCCATAAGAAGTCCTGTTTGAAGATTGCCACAAGCCATATAGAGGACATAACAAACGTGTGGAAGAAGGCCAAAGTCCAAAGACCGAAGTTGAACTTTTTGGTCTAAATGCAAAACGCTATGTCTGGCGGAAAACTAACATGACATATCACCCTGAAAACATTATCCCCACCATGAAACATGGTGGTGGCAGCATCATGCTGTGGGGATGCTTTCCTTCAGCAGGGACAGAGAAGCTGTCACAGTTGATAGGAAGACTGATGGAGCTAAATAAAGGGCAATCCTGGAAGAAAACCTGGTAGAGGTTACAAAAGACTTGAGCCTGGGGTGGAGTTTGAGACAAGACTTGAAAATTGCTGTTTACAGACGCTCTCCATCTAATCTGACTGAGTCTGAGCTACGTATTTTGCAAAGAAAATGGGCAAAAATGTCAGCTTCTAGATGTGCAAAGCTGGTAGAGACATACCCCAAAAGACTTTGCTGTAATTGTAATTGCAGTGAAAGGTGGTCCCACAAAGTATTGACTCATGAGGGCTGAATACAAATACATGCGAGGGTTACTAGATATTTATTCATTAACAATTTTGAAAAACGTATCATTTTCTCTTCACTTCACACATACTTGCTACTTTGTGTTGGTCTATCACATAAAATCCCAATAAAATACATATACGTTTGCGGGTGTAGAGTGAAAAAATATGGGAAAGTTCAATGGGTATAAATACTTTTTCAAGGCACTTTAAGCCTGCTAGTGGTGGCAATGGACATCTGAGATCTGAGGGCAGCAGGGGTCTGTATGAAAGCAACAGTAATAGAGTTATTAAGAGGGTTTTCCAGAACTTAGATCTTGATGACATATCCTCTGAGCCTATCCACTAGGTCATCAATATTAGATTGTATGTGTGGAGGGAGTGACACACTGCATTCTCACCAACTAGTACCAGTACCAAAAATCATTCAGTGGACAGAGTCAGAAACAGAAGGCTCTATCTATTGTGTATATTCAGTCACCACATCCTGCAGCTCAACTTCCATTCACTCAAATGCAGTACCCCGGCACAGACACTACACAGTGTACGGAGCCTTCTGCTTTCAGATCCATCCACTGTATAGTTTCCAACACTGGCAGCTACTGCGGTGGCCAGGTTTGGGGTGGCCCCAATGCTACGCAGGGTCCCCTGGACACCGTCGAGGTGTCACCACGTGTCGCTGCTCTCCAGAAGGGATGGTAACACGTGGTGCACCCCCATGGAAAATAAGTCCAGAGAGTCAGGGTCTGCAGTAAATCAGGGTGCTTCTTTACTGGAGAAATTCAGGTACAAAACAATACAGGCGAGGCATTGCACTCGCTTCTCCAGTCTCCTTCCTGGCAGAAGAAGGGTTTGATGCTAAGGAAAGGCCTGAGTTAACTTTCCCTCTTTCTCCTCAGAAGGCTGTTACTCTGGTCCAAGGCTGGTGATCCAGGGTCTGTGGCAGCGTATCTCCGTCTCAGCGTCTTCTCCTGGTCACTCAGTAGTCTAGCAGAGTTTCCTCTTCCAAGCACTGTTCCCTAACTGCAGCACACTAGGGGCTTTGACTGCTCTTCTAATACACAGTTTTTGCTAGACTGGAACCTTCTAGTGGGAGCGGTGGAGTGGAGAAACTCAGCACAAACAGATACATTGTTTCAGCTCCCGTCTGGTATGGACTTACATTAGAGCTTTAATGATACTCAATAGCAATGACACAGCAGGTTTTTCAGACAAAAAAAAGTTTCCAGACCTAACAAAATCCAGGCATTTAAAAGGTCAGGCTGTCTGATTTTTGGTGGTAAACAAGTCTGGGTTTTTCCCTCCAAAACATGGTCCTCTTTAAACCCTATAGCAGCTGTGGAAAATTACTAGCTTCTCAATCAAAGCCCTAACAGTCTCTCAGTATTCATTAACCCTTTCCACAGAGCCATGTAAATACAGTGATAATGAACAAGATATATTTAATATAATGAACAATATAATGAACAAGATATATTTAACTATATATATATATATATATATATATATATATATATATAACTTCGTAAAAAGCCACGGCACATCCAGTTAATGAAAAAGAAATGTGATCTTTATTCACCCATCTAGCGACGTTTCGGTCCACTTGCTGGGACCCTTGTCAAGCAATGTGTATACAAACAATGTGTCCATATATAGTGTACAGCTCATTAGCATACGTAATTGGAAAAAATCCAGCGTGACATAAAAAGTGCAAAAATGCATATACAAATATAAGTCTAGACATCATAAATATATCTTTCAGTGAAAAACAACATATACATATCATATAATACCATAAATGAATATTTAAAAATACATAAGTGTGATCATGTGATCTTTGGAATTGCACCGTATTACGTGATGACGTGACAAGTAAAATCTACCTTCACCTATGTGGTGGAAGAGGGCGGAGCACATCGTGTCAAAAAGTAGCAAGTATCCAAGTAGTCTACATCCTCACGGTGTGCCGGAATCACCCCTGCGCATGTCCCGGGGTCTCGGCACGTCACAGGTCATGTGATCGCAACAAATGACATCTACTAAACGATATACCTCACTCGTGTAATGGCGGAACATACTTCCTCGGCGTGCCGGGATCCCGCCCGCGCATGTCCTGGAATCCCAAGCACGTCACAGATCACACGGCCGTCATCAAAATCACATGATCAGTACGTCATAGAATTCTTCGATCCGGACCAAAGCTTCGGGTCAAAGAATAAACGTAAATAGAGTATTTGAGGTGACAGTAGGTAATCATTCACCTAAGAAGCTATTACCATAAATCTGGGTGCTTAAATCATAGCACTCCAGAAAACTGTCCCTAATTGGCCTTATAAGGGAAGTAGTTCCTACACTGCGGCATATAAAAAAAATCACATGATGTGTATAGTACATTACAAGTCAATTAACCTGACATATATATATCAGGGATAGTTGTGCTCCGTCTTCATCCACCACCAGAACCGTCTAAAAAATAAAAAACATATACAAAATTACAAAAATATATGTACAAAAAAATACAAAAACAAAACACATACACAACAATACGAAGGATGACAGAAAACATCACATAAAAGCCCAACGTTTATATTCTACATTAAGGCCCTTAGGTTTGAGTGATTGTAACTTATAGATCCATATTAACCCGATTTCCCCCAGTGCGTGGGAGTGGTATATGATCAAGAAGCATGAATCTGAGATCCTTCTCGGCATGACCAGATTCAACAAAATGACGAGACACCGGCAAATCTTTCAGTCCTTTTCGAATCGTATATCTATGAAAATTGAAGCGTGTTTTAAAATCGCAGGACGTTTCTCCCACATACAGCAGGGAACAGGGGCACCATAGTACATATACAACGAAAGATGTATTGCACGTTAAATAATGCTTAATCGGATAACTCTGTTTGGTGATCGGATGTATAAAGAAGGAACCTTTCTGCATGTATTTGCAATTAATGCAACACAAGCAGGGGAAAGAACCCACTCTGCTAGTGCCAAATACACCCTGTTGGAGCGGTTTATTAAAACCCACATCGTTCTTAACTAAGCGGTCCTTTAAATTCGGAGGTCTCCTGTAGGAGATCAAAGGTCTAGTTTTAAATGCCTGAATATTTTGATGACCAGCATAAAGAACCGGCCAATGTTTATTAATAATACGTGCCACATGTGTACTAGCCTCCGTGAAAGTAGTAATCAGTATCATCCGTGTCTTCTCCTCATCCCTAGTTTGTCTTTTACCTCCATAGTGTAATAATTGATGTCTATCCATTGTGTCCACCCGTGCTCTCTGCGTATGTAGCACCTTTTTTGGGTAATGTCTCCTTTGAAAAGCCGCGGTCATAGTGTCAAGGGTCTTCTCTAGTTTGTCAGAGGAACTAATAATTCTCTTGGCTCTAATAAATTGACTATAGGGTAGAGACTGAGTCATCCTTTTTGGATGAGCACTGTCATACCTTAAAGTAGCATTACAATCTGTAGGTTTAATATACAGAGAAGTAGTAAGTTGTCGATCAGTAACTTGGACTAAAACATCCAAAAAATGTAATTCATTCCTGGAGCATTCCATCGTAAACTGAATGTCTGTATTTAGACTATTCAGAAACTGGTGGAACTCCTCCAAATGTGACATAGTACCAGTCCAAATGACAAAAATATCATCTATGTACCTCCACCACCTCAGCACATGGCCAAAGTGGTGGGATACATAGATGTATCTTTCTTCCATGATGGAGACGGCGATGTTGGCATAAGTAGGAAACATGGTGGTGGCAGCATCATGCTGTGGGGATGCTTTCCTTCAGCAGGGACAGAGAAGCTGTCACAGTTGATAGGAAGACTGATGGAGCTAAATTAAGGGCAATCCTGGAAGAAAACCTGGTAGAGGTTACAAAAGACTTGAGCCTGGGGTGGAGTTTGAGGCAAGACTTGAAAATTGCTGTTTACAGACGCTCTCCATCTAATCTGACTGAGTCTGAGCTACGTATTTTGCAAAGAAAATGGGCAAAAATGTCAGCTTCTAGATGTGCAAAGCTGGTAGAGACATACCCCAAAAGACTTTGCTGTAATTGTAATTGCAGTGAAAGGTGGTCCCACAAAGTATTGACTCAGGAGGGCTGAATACAAATACATGCGAGAGTTACTAGATATTTATTCATTAACAATTTTGAAAAACGTATCATTTTCTCTTCACTTCACACATACTTGCTACTTTGTGTTGGTCTATCACATAAAATCCCAATAAAATACATATACGTTTGCGGGTGTAGAGTGAAAAAATATGGGAAAGTTCAATGGGTATAAATACTTTTTCAAGGCACTTTAAGCCTGCTAGTGGTGGCAATGGACATCTGAGATCTGAGGGCAGCAGGGGTCTGTATGAAAGCAACAGTAATAGAGTTATTAAGAGGGTTTTCTAGAACTTAGATCTTGATGACATATCCTCTGAGCCTATCCACTAGGTCATCAATATTAGATTGTATGTGTGGAGGGAGTGACACACTGCATTCTCACCAACTAGTACCAGTACCAAAAATCATTCAGTGGACAGAGTCAGAAACAGAAGGCTCTATCTATTGTGTATATTCAGTCACCACATCCTGCAGCTCAACTTCCATTCACTCAAATGCAGTACCCCGGCACAGACACTACACAGTGTACGGAGCCTTCTGCTTTCAGATCCATCCACTGTATAGTTTCCAACACTGGCAGCTACTGCGGTGGCCAGGTTTGGGGTGGCCCCAATGCTACGCAGGGTCCCCTGGACACCGTCGAGGTGTCACCACGTGTCGCTGCTCTCCAGAAGGGATGGTAACACGTGGTGCACCCCCATGGGAAATAAGTCCAGAGAGTCAGGGTCTGCAGCAAATCAGGGTGCTTCTTTACTGGAGAAATTCACGTACAAAACAATACAGGCGAGGCATTGCACTCGCTTCTCCAGTCTCCTTCCTGGCAGAAGAAGGGTTTGATGCTAAGGAAAGGCCTGAGTTAACTTTCCCTCTTTCTCCTCAGAAGGCTGTTACTCTGGTCCAAGGCTGGTGATCCAGGGTCTGTGGCAGCGTATCCCCTTCTCAGCGTCTTCTCCTGGTCACTCAGTAGTCTAGCAGAGTCTCCTCTTCCAAGCACTGTTCCCTAACTGCAGCACACTAGGGGCTTTGACTGCTCTTCTAATACACAGTTTTTGCTAGACTGGAACCTTCTAGTGGGAGCGGTGGAGTGGAGAAACTCAGCACAAACAAATACATTGTTTCAGCTCCCGTCTGGTATGGACTTACATTAGAGCTTTAATGATACTCAATAGCAATGACACAGCAGGTTTTTCAGACGAAAAAAAGTTTCCAGACCTAACAAAATCCAGGCATTTAAAAGGTCAGGCTGTCTGATTTTTGGTGGTAAACAAGTCTGGGTTTTTCCCTCCAAAACATGGTCCTCTTTAAACCCTATAGCAGCTGTGGAAAATTACTAGCTTCTCAATCAAAGCCCTAACAGTCTCTCAGTATTCATTAACCCTTTCCACAGAGCCATGTAAATACAGTGATAATGAACAAGATATATTTTACAATATATATATATATATATTATTGAACAGTGCAAGTTAACCCTTTCAAGAGAAATAAAGTAAGAAGTTTTAACTTTGCATAGGTGATATATAGGCAAAGGTCTACAAATTTCCAAATGTCAAAGTACTCCCTACTCCAGGGCACTACACTACCCAATACAGCTATTCAGTGGGAGTGTTGGCTGTTGGACCCCCCACCAATCTCATATTGATGACGCAATTCTTTTAGGAAACGTCATCAGTACCTATGGACCGAAAACCCCTTTAAGTGTATAAAATTCTCAAATTATCTCAAATTATTTCTTCTATTAGTTTCTTAGAAAAAGAAAACATTTTACATTGTTATAATAGATGTACTTACTACTTACTATAATGAAAGCTGTTACAATGCAGAGGAATTATAGAGCACAAAAAAGAAAATTGACAAATCCAGCTTTGTGTGTCTTTTTGTGTGGAGAACAATGCTCCAGTGCTCTGTGTGAAAGAAACTTCTGCTGCTAGTTCCTTATAAAAAAACACTGTAATAGTGAGAAGACTGTAACCGATTGCAAACACACTGCCACATTTTATAATAAGTCCCAAGACATAAAATAGTGTACAAAAGCATAGAGACACAGAAGAATGATCAGAGAAAAAAGCATCTGGTCCATCAAGTGTAATACTATATCCTTCTTATTTTTATGTTCGGATAGATTTATGGTTAACCCAGACATTTTTACCAGTTTAACCAGTTCAAGAATTGGCCATTTTACCCCCTTCATGATCAGACAGATACATTTTAGTTTTTTTTTTGTTTTCAGTAGACTTTGAAAGCCGTAGCTTCATTATTAAGTTTGGTTATTTAAATAACTTTTGTGTTTTTTCAGTGATAAATGTGCCTTTAAGTCTATGCCAGTTTAATTTCAGTATATATGGTTTTAAGTTTTTATATCCTGGTTAAAAAAAAGTTACAAAGGAAAATAGTTTTTTAAAGCATTTTAACAGCACAAAGTACAATTAAAATATGTATGCTTAATTTTTTTTAAAAACTGTGTCTCCCATAAGGTCATACAAGAACTTTGGAAATCTGTTAATATTATACTTTTTTGAAAAAAAATTGCTGATTTCTGCTGTAACTGTGGTTGATGTATTATCCCCAATAAAAGGAGGAATACAGCCTCATGACATGCACTGCAGAGCTGATCTGGGTCTGCTAAAGCCACACAACTTTTCCAGTTATCTGGCACCCGTTGCTTATTACGCACAGTTTGTATGTAGTGAGTCATAGGGGTGTGAGCGACCATGTGGAGTAGTAGTACACATGATTCTGATACTCTCTGGACCGCATAGTGATAAGCAAAGGATGCACCTTTGGGGTACTCCTTGTTTCTTGGGGCTCTTCTGCCTTATGGCATTTTGGGATGCCAATGGTAGTTGGTGGTTGCTGTGAGGTGCAAGTCGGCGTTCCCTGAGACTTGAGTCAATGATGAAGCCAGGTTTGATGCAACAAGTTCTCTGTACTTTACTGCAGCAGGTAGTGGATAGCAATGTACACATCAGATGCAATCTTCTCAGTTGGCATATGCAATTCCCAAGGATGTTTATAGAAGATTGGTTTCTATCCCTTTTTAATTGAACGGTTCAAACTTTTCTTTTCCGGCCTGAAAGGTGCACTGTCTCTGTTTCTCGGTATTTGTATATACTCCAGTATCTTGAACAGAATACAGTCTATGGACAGTGGATCCTGTCTTTCTTTTTTATATAATAGGAAGCCTGAAGCTTATTACTCCCACCAGTGTCACACTGGGGTGCCTAGGGCCCACCAGTAAAATTAATTCTGGGGCCCAATGTTCAGTTACATTCAAATATTACCTGCTCACGCAGGTCCCTGGGGAAAGAAGATACTGTCTGGCATACCTCTGTACCTAGAAATCATCTCAGCCAACCAATGCTTTTATAATAATAATTTGGGTAGTCTGTTAACCTACCCAATTTTTTATCCGAACATAGGCTGGTTGAGGTACTGGATGCTAGCCATCTACATGTAGGTCATTCAGTCTACTGTGTCATAAGCTACTTGAGCAGGAGGTGTGGAACAAGGGGACCATCTTGCTCAGGGGCCCTCCAGGGGATTGTCCTGTTCCACTGTGGGCAAGTCCAAACCTGACTCCCAATACATGCAGAGAAGTCTATAGCCCCAATATAAGTGCATCACCTTTCTCTGAAAAAGTGTTAGACAATCCTCTTTGATGGTCGCTACTCTCTATACATTTTGTAAGAACTCTTTCCTTCAAGGGCTGGCACATATATTGTCACTTTTGATATTATAACCCACAAGGGAAAAGTAGCTTTCCCATGCAGCACTGCTTCCTTGCTCTGCAGATCACACTAGTCTAAAACAACCTCCTAGGTAGGAAGGCGAGGATACCTCTCACTGCATGCACATCCTATGGGAGAAGTTATACATTAACACTTTAACCACGTGCAGTGTGGACAATGCATACAAAGGAATGTTGAAGGCAGGGAGGGTAAAAAATGTCTGCTTTCAATGTGGGGAACCTGGCTGTCACTGACAACTGTCACCAATCTCCTGCAGCTGTGTGATCTCCGTACAACTGCAAATTCTGCAAGGCTGTTCCCAAACATTTCACACGATAAATGCAGACCACCCAAAATGCAATGAGGTAAAACCCAAAAAATTTTTTTCCTCAACGTCAAAATTGACTCAGTAATCAAAGGCTTAGGCTACTTTCACACTTGCATTGTGAGGATTCGGCAGGTAGTTCCGTCGCCGGAACTACCCGCCGGATCCATCATACCGCATGACAACTGAAAGCATTTGGAGACGGATCTGGATGCAAGTTCAGACGGAGAGACGGATCCATCTTGATTTTTTCTCACAGTTTTAAAGGTCTGCGCATGCGCAGACCGAAAGGACGGATCCGTCGTTGCGGTATTTGTAATGCCGGATTCAGCACTAATACAAGTCAATGGGAATTGATGCCGGCATCTGGAATAAATCCCACTGTTTGGACGTGCTGTCTCCATTTTGTTGTTTTTCCAAGACTGCTTTACTGGATCCGGCATTCCGTCACCATGTGTTCCAGAATTTTAGACGGAGATAATGCCGCAGCATGAAGACATGAAGACATTCTGATGCATACTGAATGGATTTCTCTCCATTCAGAATGCATTAGTACAATACTGATACGTTTTTTCCGGCATAGAGCCCCGATGACGGAACTCTATGCTGAAAAGAAAAACACTAGTGTGAAAGTACCCTTAATCAAAGCTGTTGAAAGTAGATACTGTGTTTCGTACACAATTGTCTGTTTTATATCTATCAGTGATGAGCTAATTGAAGTCAGCGAAGCTGAATTAGCTGGTGCTTTGTGGTGGCAAAGTGATTTAAAGGGAGCCTTTCACCTCAAAGACTCATTTTTCAACACTCACATCTTTCTCTGCAAAAATGCCCCGACATTAAAAAGCTTCTTACCCTATTGCTCTACCTCCTACCGATCTTCAGAAAATCACTTTAATTGCAGATGTCAATCACAGTTGAAGTTATGAAGATGAGCGTGCGGCCTGGGCACCGGCCGTTATGATGCCGCCCCTGGGCACCTTCAACTGTCATTGACATCTGCAATTAAACTGATTTTCTGAAGATCTGTAGGAGGTACAGCAATAGGGTAAGAAGATTTTTAATCTGGGGGCAATTTTGCAGAGAAAGATGTGAGTGTTGAAAAATTGGTTTTTGGGGTGAAAGACTCCCTTTAAACAGAAATAGTGTAAAAAACAAAAAAATAATAATACCTGATCCATTTGCTTGCAACGTGCTGGCCACAGCCATCTTGCTTGAAGATCTTGGTCAAAATGCCATGCGTCTCACCCGGTGTGATAACGTCATCTCGGGCCACGCGAGATCTCACTCCAGACCTTCAAGGAAGAATCTTACACTCTCTCAGTTATAGAAGATGCCACAATGATTTATAACACGGCATCTGAGGGGTACAGTAACAAGGAGCTGCGCAATCACAGTTCCCTGACATTGCACCCACTACTTAAAAAGAAAAGCGCTTTGTGACAAAGTAATTAATCAAGAAGCTGATTTTTTTGTAAAATTCAGCAAAGCAGCCGAATCAAATTTTTTATTACTCATCATCACTATCTATGATCTCATTACTATCTATCTATCTATCTATCTATCTATCTATCTATCGATCGATCTATCTATCTATCATTCTATCTATCTATCATTCTATCTATCTATCATTCTATCTATCTGTCTGTCTGTCTGTCTGTCTGTCTATCTATCTATCTATCTGTCTGTCTGTCTATCTATCTATCTATCTATCTATCTATCTATCTGTCTATCTATCTATCTATCTATCTATCTATCTATCTATCTATCATTCTATCTATCTATCTATCTATCTGTCTATCTATCTATCTATCATTCTATCTATCTATGTATCTATCTATCTATCTATCTATCTATCTTATATCTAATTCTATCTAACTATCAATTATCTATCTATCTATCTATCTTATATCTAATTCTATCTATCTATCTATCTATCATCTATCTATCTATCATTCTATCTATCTATCTATCTATCTATCTGTCTGTCTGTCTGTCTGTCTATCTATCTATCTATCTATCTATCTATCTATCATTCTATCTATCTATCTATCTATCTATCTATCTATCTATCTATCTTATATCTAATTCTATCTAACTATCAATTATCTATCTATCTATCTATCTATCTATCTATCTATCTATCTATCTATCTATCTATCTTATATCTAATTCTATCTATCTATCTATCTATCTATCTATCTATCTATCTATCTATCAATCATTCTATCTATCTATCTATCTATTTATCTATCTAATATTTATCTATCTATGCTCATATCTATCTATCTGTCTATCTATCTATCTATCTATCTATCTAATATTTTTCTATCTGTGCTCATATCTATCTGTCTATCTATCTATCTATCTATTTATCTATGATCTATCAACATATCTATATTTAATATCCATAATATATCAATATCTATCTCAAAAATATTCTATAAGAAATCAGTGACCACAAACATATTATTCCAGAAAAATAAAGACATTTTGAAATCCATTAATCTGTTTTACTCCTTTTTCCACTGTGAAGAAATTGTGAGGCAGTAAGCATTTTATTCATCGCCTCCCACTCTGCTTTATGAACACACTCCTTTCTCTGAGAGGCAAACTAAATTGGATCAAAATGCTATGAAAAAATGTAGATGGCTTGTCAGCATGACACGGTGATAGGTGATGCATAGGAGCTGTCAGCAGTAATATGTGTACGCTGCCATTTCCACCGTCTATTTCTTCCTGCCCGACAGGTTGTCTTCTCCACAAGTAATCACATGGCCACACCATTAGCCTGGCACAGAAATATGTAAAACTGTTTTATGCTGATTAGTGATTGCTGACTTCATGTTCTTTTTATAAAACATAGCGGCAAAGGCAGACTCGTTTAGACCTCTGAGAATGACTCTATGCATCTTACAGGCATTTTCGATATAACTCCCATTTATTTCCCAATAAAATGTACTGGATGTCGGTTATTAGATTTTAGATCCTATGTGCAGATCTCCAAGATAGTTTCCCTGTTTTTAGATGAAGTAAATATAAGTAAAGTTTTACAGTGAAAATATCCTTAATTTTAACTTTCTAGATGCTGGAGGAGTCGGAAGCTTGTGTGATGTCTGGCGGACTGGCTAGCATGAAGAAGCACTTTGAAAAGTCAGACAATGTGTCGACACGCAGTACTGTGTCCCAGTATCAGCAGAAATCCGTGAAGGTGAGACATCTCTTAAATTAGAAATTAACAAATTGATTCTATTGATTCGAAATTCAATACAATTTTTTTGAAAAATTCCGATTGGGTAAGGTAGAGAATCAGAGAGCGAGAGAGAGAGAGAGAGTGTGCCAGCCAATGCGAAAAGTTTCACTGGGAAAGAGATGTGCAAATCAGTTACTCTTTCAAATGGAAAGAAAAACCTGAGTGTCTCATGCCACCTGGTGTAACATAGCTATATAAAGTCAATGCTTAGCCTTTTAAACAGGACATAAAGCATAACTTAGTTAATACCAAAGTCATCATCTCATCATCTCATTTCATCTGCGCGGGTATTTAGTTTTTATCTGGGCAGAGCAGCAGCTAACTGAGAGACCTTTATTGGGGTATGAGAAGTACTGTTTCTCACTATGGAGAGTGTCTAATATGCATGAGGAGTATTGTATTCCAGATTATACTCTTCTGGGTTTTTGGGAAAATATATGCAAATTAGCATATTTTTTATCTGGTGGTATCAGAGAGGCTTAGCTTTTTTTTCCATTTTGGAAGGAAAGCTAATTCAAATATCTTTCCATGACACCCAAATATATGCAAATTAGTTTTCCTTTCAAAAGGCAAAAAAGCTAAGCCTCTCTGATACCACCAGATGAAAGATATGCTCATTTTCTATATATATTTTACCCAGAAATCCAAAGGAGCATTGCCTGGCATACAATGCTCCTAGAATGAAATGCATTTGAACAAATTTGCTTATCCTTATCACCGTGATGTAATTGCAAGATGAAAGTGATGTCACTATATGGTCTCAGTGATGTAATGCTCACCGTATGGTAACTGCATGGTGACATTTATGTGATCGCACACGCACAGTGCAGACATAAACAAAGTGATTCTGAATTCAAGCTGAACTTTTCAAAACAATTCAGATTAGTTAAACTCTGAATTTTCTGGGATTCAGTAAGGTATTGTTACAAAGAAAGAGAAGGTGAGCCAATGTGCAACATTTCTCTCAGAAAGAGACATGCAATGGAAGCAATAAAAAGAGCACCATATGAATTAATAAGTGGTTTCCTTATTTTAATCAGAGGAGAAGTTCTAAATTTGTTTTGGAGCTTTTTTTGTGCATAATTTGAGCAAAAATATGCTCTGGAAATCCATAGTGTGAACATACCCTTATCTTGCACTGCTGGAGTTTAAGGCCTCTTTCACACGGGCGTCAAGTTTGACGCCCGGATAAGATGCGGGTGCGTTGCGGGAAAAAGCGGGATTTTTCCTCGCGAGTGCAAAGCGTTTAATGCATTTTGCACGCGCGTGGGAAAAATCGGCATGTTTTGTACCCAGACTCGAACCCGGACTTCTTCACTGAAGTTCGGGTTTGGGTTGAATATTCTGTAGATTTTATTATTTTCCCTTATAACATGGTTATAAGGGAAAATAATAGCATTCTCAATACAGAATGCTTAGTAAAATATGGATTAAGGGGTTAAAAATAAAAAAAATTAACTCACCTTATCCACTTGATCACGTAGTTGCCGAACTCTCTTCTTCAATCATTAGCTGCCGGCTAAAGGACCTGTGGTGACGTCACCGAGCTCATCACATGGTCCAATCACATGGTCCATCACCATGGTAATGGACCATGTGATTGGACCATGTGATGTGACGTCACCACAGGTCCTTTAGCTGGCAGCTAATTATTGAAGAAGAGAGAAGAGATCGGCAACTACGCGATCAAGTGGATAAGGTGAGTTCATTTTTTTATTTTTAACCCCTTAATCCACATTTTACAAAGCATTCTGTATTAAGAATGCTATTATTTTCCCTTTTAACCATGTTATGGGGGAAAATAATAAAGATACGGTCCCCATCCCGATCGTCTCTTATCAACCTTGCAGGAAAATTGCACTGCATCCGCACTTGATTGCGGATGCTTGCGATTTTCACGCCGCCCCATTCACTATGGGGCCTGCGTTGCGTGAAAAATGCACAATATAGAACATGCTGCGATTTTCACGCAACACAGAAGTGATGAGTGAAAATCACCGCTAATGTACACAGCCCCATTGAAGTGAATGGGTCCGGATTCAGTGCAGGTGCAATGCGTTCACATCACGCATTGCACCTGCACGGAAAACTCGCCCATGTGAAAGGGGGCTAAGGGTAACACCTACATGAAGTTTGAAACTCTCCCTATATTTATGTGCATTTCCACAAAGTTTTCCTCTTCTACTCTAAGAACACATTGATTAGATACATGGTTTGGCTTTCTATGAAGTTGGCCCTAGTAGGTGTTAAAATGACAAGTTAGGTTGTGAGCCTCATTGGGGACATAGACTGATATAAATGATGACGATTCCTATATCCTCTTGCAGAATATGTTAGTGCTAAATAAATATGGAAATAATGAAATGTATTTTTCTGTGCAATCCATATAAATATCATTATTAATTAACTCCAGAAAAAATGATTTTTTTAAAATTCTTTAAGGCGAGGTCCCCTGTTTTCAGCCTTGCACCCCGCTACCCACACTTCTAAAATCTAGAGCAGGTCATCCACTATAAGACAGGGGACCCTAAAGTCCAGAGTGTGCACCAAGGGGAAAAGGGAGTTGTGCCCCTCCATCCACTGAATGCGTGTCCTAGGGAGAGCTGGAGCAGGATCAGCCACAGTGAAGACTACAACCACCCTAATTGCCGCCATCACTCCCATCCTCATCTCCAGCCCCACCCCCTCCTCTGGCTGTCTCGCTAAAGTAGCCTTGAAGCCAGAATTACACTGTGTAATGGATAAAGCTGGTTACTGCAGTTCTGCCCCATTCAAGTGAATGGGAACATCCAATGCACAATGAATACAGAACTGTGTAGTTCTGGTGCCTACTTCTGGAACTGGAGCTACTCCCGAACAGATAATCATCAGGGGCTTTGGGTGTCAAACCCTCGTTGAGCTGATATTACCGGGGCTCAACTGTATGTGGCCACTGGCTACAGTTTACACAAAAAATGTTACAAGAATGTACACGGACATGTCATTTTTTTTTATTATTATGCGGATTCCCATGAAAATCAATGCAACGCTTACATTAGTTACTATTTGTTATATATTTTGTCCTGGAAATGCACCAACATAATCCACGTCAGTATACCATACCAAGAGTCTGTTCACACGTTCAGAATTTGACAGGTATGTTGCACGGATTCCGCACAGGATTTGATAAAGTTTCTTGCAAGGATTCTCTAACAAAATCCTCATCAAATACGCTAAGGTATTTCATATCTTATTTACAGTGGCAGTGTTTGAAAATCCATGCAGATTTTTAGCTGGTAGAAAAAAAAATCAGAATGATCATTTTCATCCTTCCTGTGTATTTTTTATGGAAAAGACATGCTTAAAGCCCTTGCAAATTAGAATACAAGAATGGAGCTATTTCTTGTGTGCATCCACTCGCATAGCCTCTGTACATCATCCTAGCATCATCCTCGTATTTTTGCCACAGATCCTTGTACCAAATGGTCCATGTGAACATACTCTAAAAAATTCTCAATTACCCAAAAATACATACCTTTTAAAATCTGGAGTCATTGCTTCAGTGGAGACCTGAGATGACCAGGGCATAGGAGAGGCCATTTCTTTTACTCACAGACTGTACCTGGCCAGAATCATTTTGTCAGGCCTGGACAACCCCTGTAAGGTAAATCTACTACCATTGTTATCATTTTAGACTTTTTTTTTGTAGAGGTTGAAATGGGGCTGGACTGCAATACCATACGCAGCCCATGCACGAGAGTAGCACTCTTTCTGGCCAAAATGCAGCTCTTATCGCCATTAATCAAGTATTTCACTGTTCATAAAACTCTTTACAATTATCTAGGAAGCTGAGGTATGGGGGACTGTTTGCTGAGTTCCTCATTCTGAAGAGTGGGTTTAGTATTTCACAAACAGTAATAATGGCTAGGCAGGAAAGGGAAGTCCAGGTGGAGGATTCATTATTTTACGAACCACCTTTGTGATGATTATTAGTGGCAGGTTGTCTATATCAGATCACTAGCCACTGCTATACTGTGTGAGGAACCTGTGAATAAGATCCTATGTTTGATCTTCCAGGACTCCTATAGGTATGGCCATCACCACTACTACTCAGAAGGGGTAGACTAATACAACTTCTTCGAGTACCCAACAGTAAAGTATCTGAGTGTCCAAAAACGTATCGGTGGAACAGTAAGCAGTTTTCTCCAGTGATAGCCCCTGGTGGATTGGGGATTTGATCTCACATGAGGCAGCAGGGGACACCTGGGTATTTGCTGTTCATTCTGCCTATGCCTTGAAGTCAATGGAGTTAGTTAGGTTAATTTGCCAAAGCCGCTGCAGTTATACAATTTTTTCGCCAAAAATGTTTTTGAAACACTTTGCACACGCAGCGTTTATTTTTCATGCTTCACTCGAAAGAAGGAACATGCCACTTCTTGAGCATGCATCAAATCAGTTGAAATACAAAAATAAATAAAACCAGGAGCACATGATCCACATGGTCATGTTTTTTTACATTGAAGTCAGTGGGAAGTTGTTAAATAAATTTTCAATGCCGATTTCGGAAACAGTGTTAGATTTTGTCCACGTGAACCTAGACTCAAGGCTATGATGGGCAATGGCTGCTTTCATGTATCACATTACAGTTATAAAAACTCAGGGGGCAATTTATTAGGACCGGCGTTTTAGACGCCGGCTTTAATACCCTGGCACCGGCGCTTCATGCGCCTAATTTATGTAGAGGCGCTGGCCTCTACATAACATAGACGCATCCAACACCAGCACACAACAGCCTTAAATCTATGCCAGCATGTGGGCTTAGATTATTTTCCACGCCAAAAACTGGCATAGAAAATGATAAATGAGATGGCCCTGCCGGCCCGCTCACGCCATACCCCCCCTTTTTTTTTACTGGCATATATGGCGGAGAAGTGGAAGAAGTCACAGACTCGGCCGCAAATATATGCCAAAAATTGTGTATATCTCTTTATAAATGACCCCCTCAGTTTCTCTATAAATGTTTGATCCTGGAGTGTCCTTGAAAAGTAGTCACTCCTTATAACGGACAGCATTTCATCAGAATTCTTCTGCACTTGCTATTGCAGCAGCCATAGACAGATTATTCACCAAGCAAATGTTGTTTCAGAAGAGTTTTCTTGACTATATTGCTTCATTACCATACATCTCTGTAAATGGCTGCAGGAGATAATGACGGTGGAATGTGTGAACAGTCTTCTAATAAAGCTCATCAGACGACGTATAGAAGCCACATAATGAAAAAGGATAATTGTGCGTTAAGGAGATGCATTTATGATAATACTGAAGATCTGACAGCCGGTGTCATAATGACTCGTCGAAGTCTGTAATGGTGAATAAAGATCCAGATTCTAAAAACATTATGTTTAATGTCAAAGACGGGTCAGTTATATTCTACAGTTAAGGAATCCGACATATCGTAATGTTAAAGGGGTTGGCCACTTTCTGGCTACTTGTGACCAATGTGTAAGATGACCCTACGGCACTTACTAATATAGCCTTTGTTGATATTCTACGCCATTTGCTATATTTCATAAGCCGTGTCCTTTTGTTAGGGGAACATTCTATGCTGTCTACACAGAAGTCCTCTCCATAAGATGGCCGCTGATAGAGGGTCATTTGACCACTAGAGATGAGCAAAGTTCTCAAAAACCCGATTCGACTGCTTTGCTGAATTTTACAAAAAATTTGCATTCTGATGAAGTACTTCAAGTTCCCGGCACAATAACATGGAACGGCGATTCCACCCTCCCCGTCATTGAAGACTTCGGATGCCGCGTTCATTGCTGATCGTGGCATCTGAAAAAAATTTAAAACTTACCTTATCCATTTGACTGCGAAGAGCCCACAGCTTTCACCTGGCTTGAAGATCCAGAGTGAAATCTCACGCGGCGCACGGTTACGTGACCACGTCAGCCGGCGCTACCAAAGAAAATGAGATGTACATTAAATTATTGCATGCATAACCTAAAGAAATCCTATTGGTTTCCACTTTAGACCTTTGACTACATAAATCCCTATCTGATCTGCTCAACCCCTCTAAAATGTAATTCGTAAAGGCGATATTGATAATGATCTCCTGTCTATTAGTCCTTATGGCATCTAGAACAGGGCATAGATCTCGTCTAATCATCCTGGGATTGCCATTCATTAAGTGGTTCTTGAATACACAGGAATGGCAGCTACGCTAGATAATGGAGATTATATTTTAATCTGAATAGTTTTCTGTGTCAGGTTTTAATGGGCTGACTGAAAGACAAGGTCTTGGTGCGCAGTTAGAAAATAATTATGCGAGAGCACCCTGTCGATTAGTCATAGAAAGCGTGTCCTATAAAAAAAAAAAAAATCATTATTGATTCAACATACTGTAAATCCAGCCGCCATGTCAGTCAATGAAATGACATTGGTCTGTTACATAATGGCAGCTTCTGTCACTGTAATACTGTACATTTGTTCAAATACTAGAATTTATTTTTTTTAAATATGATTGAATTCTCCACCAGTCCACTCCTTACTCAAATCTGCAGCAAATTGCAAAGCTGCAAACTACTTTCACTGGGGCTCAAATAATGGAACTAGTGACATCTATAGAGGACGCTATGTGGTTGTCAGATGAGATGGCTCTTTTCTTCTAAGGCCTCTTTCACACGGGCATCGCGTGTAGGGGCCGGATAGGATGCGGGTGCGTTGCGGGAAATCAAGCTATTTTTATGCGCGAGTGCAATGCTTTGTAATGCGTTTTGGACTCTCGCGAGAAAAATTGGAATGTTTGGTACCCAGACCCGAACCCGGGCTTCTTCACAGAAGTTCGAGTTTGCGTTCAGTATTCTGTAGATTTTATTATTTTTCCCTTATAACATGGCTATAAGGCAAAATAATAGCATTCTTAATAGAGAATGCTTAGTAAAATGTGGATTGAGGGGTTAAAAAATAACTCACCTCATCCACTTGATCTCGCAAGTTTTTTCTTTTTCAATAGGGCCATGTCCTGATTTTCACTGACATAGGACATGTTTCATTTTTTTGCTGAGCCGTGCAATGGAAGAAAAGGGTCCCATAGAAGTGAATGGGATAAAATCCACAAAATAAAAAATGGATCCGCATTTTTGTGGACAGCATACAGCCGTCTGAATGAGCCCTTAAACTGGACATTATGGAGAAGATTTATCAAACTGGTGTAAAGTAGAACTGGTTTAGTTGCCCATAGCAACCAATCAGATTTCACCTTTCATTTTAAAAAAGAGCTCTGAAAAATAAAAGGAGAAATCTGATTGGTTGCTGTGGGCAACTAAGCCAGTTCTACTTTACACCAGTTTGATAAATCTCTCTCTATGACTTGCAGGTCTAGCTCATCTGAATGGAATGATGTCTGTCATTTAGCGACAGAAAAAGTACTTCTCCACTATATGCAAATTAGAAGTTGTCTCACTTCAGCAAGTGGTATATAAAGTTAATACAGCTGCAAAAAAGGGGGTCAGTCAGCACATCCCAATGTGCAGGTGCACGCTGCCATGGCTAGAAACACACAAAAAAAAAGGCATTGCAGCAGCACTCTGCAAACACAAATAAAGTACAATAATACCATAATTATAAAAACATTCTGGTGCCAATGCTACGCTAATTTAGCAAATATGAGATTCTTAGCAAATACATTTTGTACAAAATTATTTGGGCCCGTCTGCCAAACGTCAAGGTGATCTCTATAAGACGGGAACCTAACACTAAATACTACCCCTGGATTTAATGGAGGCCGTTATGGCACCAAAAATGGTAAAAAGCAGAGTGGACCCAGCATGCGTGTGGAACCTGCACTCCCTGAATTTTATGGTGGCCATTATGGCACATAACAGGTATCATTTAGCCGTCCATGTGAGTTCTGCAATTTGCATAACGGAACGGGCGGCCCATGATAGAAATGTCTATTCTTGTCCACGATTGTGGATAATTTTTGTAGGGCCGCGGAAGAGAACAACGGATGTGGAGCTGCATCTTTTGCGGCTACATTGAAATGAATGGGTCCGCACCCGTTCCGCAAAATTGCGGAACAGATGCGGACCCATTCATACGGTCATGTGAATGAGCCCTAAGACTGATTAATGTACGAAAAGAGATTGTCTGTTATAGCACAATGTTTTATTCCATACACAGCGCCACACCTGTCTGTGGGTCACATCTGGTATTGCATCTCCGCTCCACTGGCACAGTTTATATAAGAAAGAAGCCATGTTTTTCTATGAACCCCTTTACATTACAGTTATTGATAGTTAGATTTTCTTTGCACGCACTTTGATTTGCAGCCAGTATGTCCATTTGAATGGATTGTAGTCAAAATGAACGTGGGAAGCCTGATTATTTAATTACTGTCTTCCAGATATCCTTTGAATGTGTAGGCTGCAATCAAGAATGGCAGTAATGCCCAGGCTAAATGTCTGCTTTTATTAGTATTATTTTAGCTCGACTGGAAAGCTTACTCTTCGTAGTTGTGCCAATAAAATCGCCTCCTATCACATCTGAAACAGTAACCTAATATATTGAAATTAAGCACTGTTTTCCTTTCATATAGCAGCTCAACCAGAGAACGCTCTCGTCTGATTAAACTGGGCTTTCAGCATGGATATTTAGTCATTTAAAACAAAGCTTGAAATGCTTTTCACAAATGACTGCATTTAAACTAATGCATCCCAGAGGCAGAGCGAGCGACGCGCTCACCATCAGCTCAGACTCAGCATTTCCAATTACTCTCCCATTTCATATCGGCTTAATACTTCTGAATAAACTAGGTGGTAATATACATGCACTCACCTACAATCAACATACAGTACCGCCGCACAAGGTCGAAATTACCCATGGGAAATAATTACTCAGTGCAAGTTAATGTGTTAAAAGTTTCCGATGCGTTCACATCTTTATAAATTACAGACTTAAATCTAAGCTCACACTGAGTGATTTTTCTTGAGCGGCATATTTTAACACCAAATGAAAGGGAATGTGTCATTAGAAAATTTGAATCACGTTTTTATGTTTAACATATTTTTAAAGAATTTTTGATGATGTTATTTTTCATTTTCCATCTCAACATCTTTATTTAAACAAGCCATAAATTCCTGCAGTTTCCGCAGTGACGGCTAAGCCTAATAATACGCA
Source organism: Bufotes viridis (assembly GCA_033119425.1). Classification (NCBI taxonomy): domain Eukaryota; kingdom Metazoa; phylum Chordata; class Amphibia; order Anura; family Bufonidae; genus Bufotes; species Bufotes viridis. The sequence continues at coordinate 132,036,861 of CM065595.1, read as the reverse complement.
CCACTTCTTGGTCTGTAAAGATCACTTTACTGGAGTTATCTGCTTATCTACCATTCTAATCCTACCTGTAATGATATCACCTCTGTGTACAGATAATACAGGATCCACCATTCACAATAGGTGATTGTCACAGCTTATCTATTCTTTCCTTGTACAATGACCTCTGCACAGGTCACAGAGCATGCCTAGAAAACTCTCCCATAGAAGTCAATGAGGTCCCCTCCTGACCATTGTGCTTAGTGCCAAATTTCAAGAAATGGATAATGCCTCTATGAATAAAAGTTGTCAGAAGGCACAGTACATCACAACTTGCTGAGCATTAGACTGCATTGTACATATTAATAGGCAGGTGGTTTTAAAATGATTTTCTGAGATATTTTACCTGATGACCTATCCTCTGAAAAAGTAATCAGTATCTAGTCTGTGGGAGTCCGACATCCGGGACCCCCGCTGATCAGCTGTTTGAGGCACCGGTAATCACAGTGGTGCCGCGGCCTTCTTGCAGCTTTCTCTAGGTCATGTGATGTCACGTTCATAAGTCACATGGCCTAGGCACAGCTCAGCCCCATTGAAGTGAAAGGGGCTGAGCTGCAATACCAAGTATGGCCATTATACAATGTACGGCACTTTGCTTGATGAGCAGAGAGAAGGCTGTGGCGCTACTGAGAGTGCTGGTGCATGGCTGACATACCCATTGGGCTCTATTCATTCAATGGAGGCCAAGAGTGGCCAGTATGCCATAGTAAACCTTTTCTGTAGTGTTGAAGAGTGTACGACTACACAGTTACACAGTAAAACAAATTAACACAATGGAAGCCTATTGATGACGTATCTCACTGTATTCCAATATGTGACAGACTTCTGTTGGAGTTATCAGTTGGAAGATCCTCTTGTAGGCGCCAGTTGTAATGTGAACAGAGCATAAAGCCTCAGGCACACAGCAGATAACCACGATCAATGATTCTAAACGTCTGGTAATACGTTATGCAGTAAAAAGTTACACCATTTTTTTTGTGTTGCATGCATATAAAATCTGACATTGGAGACATATAAAGGTACTACTGCAAAAAAGTCTGGCTAGCACCTTATGACAGCACTGTACACCTTGGTAACCCTTAATACTTATGTTATCTAACCCATTAGGGACTGCAATATGCTTTTTTATTGAGGTCCCAAAGTAGCGTTAGGCTAGGCCATCTCCTTTTCACATTTGCCTAGTCTAAGCACTGCACGGGACTCTTGTGTCACGGAAGTGGGGGTTCAGCTCTCATATAAGAACTGCGCTCCTGCTCTAATGGCTCAGACCAGCAGAAGTGCAAATCCAGGATGTTTAATGCCTTAGATGCAACAGTCAATAGAGACTGTGGCATCTAAGTGGTTTAGAGGGAGGCAGCTCCATTTATTTGCCATCGCGCCCAGCAAATAAGATTGCGGAGTGCCAGTGTATTTGCATAGCAGCATAGTGCCTGATACAGTATCAGGCTGCACCTCTGTGGCACAGCCTGCTGGTGGCTGTCAGTATATCACTGACAGTATAATACACAGAACTACCTGAGCTCTACAGTGTATTATATAAGTGATCAGAAGATTGCCGGTTGAAGTTGGGGGACTAGTAAATGGCTACAAAGTTAAAATTGTATTAAATAAAGGTAAAAAATACACAAAGCTTTTCAATGGAAAAAATAGCAAAAATTAAAAATACATTTTTGGTATCGCTGCATCCGTAACAGCCTGCACTACACAACTATCAAGTAACTGATCCTGTATGGTGAATGCCGTAAAAAATAAATAAAATAAATAAATAAAGCACTGCCAAGAATTGCCTATTCGTCACTAAAAGAAACTAAATGAAAAGGGATCAAAAAGTGCTATGCATCTCAAAATGATATCAATAAAAACTACAAATCATCCCCATAAAAGCTTTCACACAAAATCTCCGTAGAATGAAAAATAAAAAGTCATGGGTCTTGGGATGTGGCGATGCAAAAACAGTTTTTTTAAAGGGTTTTATTTAGCATGTTTTTATTATAGTAAAACTTAAAAAAAACATATGTACAGTTGCTATTGCTGCTATCGTACTGACCCAGAGAATAAAGTTATAATGGAATTTATGCCAAAAATGAACACTGCTCAGTTTGTAGCGTAAAAACTCAGTGGCAGTATTGCTGTTTTTTACCATCGTCCCAAAAATTTTAATAAAAGTTAATCGGTAAGCTCTGTGTACCCTAAAGTGGTGACATTAAAAACTATAACTTGTCCCATCAAAAATAAGCCCTTGTACAACAACGATGACCGAAAATAAAAATAAAAACGTATAGCTCTTGGAATGCGACAATGAAAATATGAAAAAAAAATTGCTTGGTCACTAAGGCCCAAAACAGGCTGGTCACTAAGGAGCCAATGGGTACCTATTGTATGCAAAACAAATAAACGCACTTTTAAGAACAAGTTAATTTTCAGCACTGTATTTTTTTTTTAGGAAATGAAAAGAAGCAATGAAGTCACGTTCGTGAGCAGCAGCCAAGCAACTGAGCAACATGAAACTCAATTTTCAGCTTGTAACACAGAACAGGTATTACACAAATTTTCATTAGCACGCTGAGTATTTATATTCCTTGGAAACCTGCACAAACAAATACAATTATTACTGTTATTTCAAAAAAATAATTTTATCCTCAGCAAAAGTTTCCTGTGCTACGCGGCGCTGTGTCCATTCATGTATATATTGTGATGTTTTCAGGCGGGTGATAAAGCTACATTTTAAATGCCATAATTTACTTTACCCAGGTATCGGTTCATGAGCAAAGCACCCAAGAGACAAACACAGCGTCTAATTATAATCAAGAAGCTGATGGAGTAGGTAAGAATACTGCTTTAAATGTGTTTAGCGCAGCTACAAAATGGAATGCACTGAAGTAGCAAATTAAAGTCTTGTGAAGATAACATGTTTACTGATGAAAAACTATTTTGGGGAATGAAAGTGAAAGTATAATGTAAACATCTATAAATAATGTCCATAATTCCAAAGCACGAAAAGATTCCAAATATGATCAACTGCAAGCGTACTATATGGCTCAAATTATTAGGGCCATTTACGCTTTGAAATATTCTGTCCTTCCATATTTCCATCCTTATTTCCCTCCATTCTTTCCTTCCTTCCTTATTTCCCTTCATTCCTTCCTTATTTTTCTCCATTTGTTAATTTCTTCCTTCCTTATTTCCATTAATTCCTTCCTTCTTTATTTCCCTCCATTCCAGGGATGGCAACCTGCGGCTCTCCAGCTGCTGTAAAACTATCCCACCATACTCTGCTGGAGGCTGATAGCTGTAGACAGTCTTGGCATCTTGGGAGTTGTAGTTTTGCAACAGCTGAAGAGCCGCAGGTTGGCCATCCCTGCTCTATTCCTTCCTTCTTTCCCTCCACTTATTCCTTTCCTTCCTTATTTTCCTCTATTATTTCCTTCATTTCTTATTTCCCTTAATTCCTTCCTTATTTCCGTCAGTTACCTCCTTCCTTCCTTTTCCTCCTCCATTCTTTCCTTCCTTCCTTCCTTATTTCCCTCCATTCCTTCCTTCTGTCCTTATTTGACCCCATTCTTTCCTTCCTTCCTTATTTCCCTCCATTCCTTCCTTCCTTATTTCCCTCAATTTCTTCTTTCCCTCGTTCACTCCTTCATGCTTCAAGGTTTTTTAGGATTTTGGACATTTACTTACTGGGTTGCAGCCTATAGGTGGCGCTAGAAAGACAGTTTTCTTTCTTCTTGGGGAGAGCTGTTTTGCTTGCTTTTCCCATTGTGCATTACCTTACAAACTCCCTACCGACTGGATCTCAGGCAGGAGAACCAGCACCTTCAGAGAACAAGTCATTGTAAACTAATATTACACCATACGGTGACCCTCTAGTTAGGTGCAGAGGCAGAAAGACATTTTTACAGTTTGGGATAGATTCCCAATTAATTGCCTGCTCTTGTCACCCAACTTCCTTTTAAAACTTAGCTTTTATTTGTTATTAGACTAAATGAGTGGTATTATCCCCTTTTGTCCCTACAAAATATTTAAAATGCTAAACCCAGGATCCACTGTGTGGGAAATACTGGTAACTCACTGCCTCTCTAAATTGTATGTGCTGGTGCGTTTTCCAGCTTTTACACTTCTTTAATAGTTTGTGTCTTGTCTACATTAATCTCTAACCAGCAGGCTACTACCACATGCGGTGTCCAGGTATGATTAAAACACTAATCCGCACTGCCCCCCGACATGTTTCACCAACTTGTGGGGTCCTCAGGGGTTCCGGCCAGTGTGCGGATCCTGGGTGTAGCATTTTAAATATTTTGTAGGGACAAAAGGGGATAATGACACTTATTTAGTGTAATAGCAAATAAAAGCTAAGTTTTAAAAGGAAGTTGGGTGACAAGAGTAGGCAATTAATTGGGAATCTATCCCAAACTGTAAAAATGCAAGTCATTGTAATGCTCATGGTTTCATGTTAAAGGGATTGACTGCTTTCTCCCAAAAATATTATGCCTGTCCAAAGGTTGTGCCTGGTATTGCGGCTCACCCCCCTTGATTTTCTTGATTCCGGACTGCAGTACCAGACTCTACCAGAGGAGTCCTGCCCTGAGAGGACAGGTGGAAGAAAGCAGCCATGTATTTCCTCCAGCAATGACATGTCAACACATGTGACGGTTGTGGCCTGGGATTGACTGCAGCCGTCATATGTCGACACAGCATGCTATTGCTGGAGGTCAGGATAAGAGATGCAGGCGGAGGACCAGGTAGGCATCACCACAGGAGCACCAAGGGATTGCCAAGGTTAGTATACTGCTTTTTAAACAAGTGCAGGCAATCTAAAGCAAAATCTGCAGATTTATTTTCCTTCATTGTATTCGATGGAAAAAGCCAACAACAAATCCATAGCCTTTCTGCATCAGAAATTGACATGCTGTGTAGATTTGTACCTATGAAACTGGCTGACCTGTTACATGTGCGTTTGGCAGCTGAAGACATCTGTGTTGGTCCCATGTTCATATGTGTCCGCATTACTGAGAAAAATATGTTTTCATATAGGCAAATGAGCCTCTAGGAGCAATGGGGGCGTTACCATTACATCTACAGGCTCTGCTCTCTCTTCAACTGCCGCACCCTCTGCACTGATTGATAGGACCCTGGCAACACCCCCATTGCTCCTAGAGGCTCATTTGCATATCTTAAAATATCATTTTTCTCAGCAATGCGGGCACATATGAACATGGGACCAACACAGATGTCTTCAGCTGCCAAGTGCACATGTAACAGGTCAGCCAGTGTCATAGGGACAGAACTGCTGACAGATGCCTTTAATGTTTGTGCACAGACCACATAGAATATCCGCAGCCTTTCCTTCCCATGTAGACATAGCCTAAAACTTATTTTTCTCATTTTTATCACTATGATACATCAACCTAGGCTCTTGGACCTATATATATGTGATATTGCCGTAATCATACTGACCCAGAGAATGAAAGTAAGTTTTACCATATAGGAGACGCCCTATAATTAAAACCCATAAAACAGTTGCATTATTTTCCAATTTCACCCCATTTAGAATTTTTTTCCAGCTCACCACTATATCAAAGGCAATATTAATGGTGCAAATAGAAAGTGCAACCACAAAAAAACAAGCCCTCATTCAGCTATGTGAATGGAAAAATAAAAAAGTTATGGCACCAGAAAGGCAGGAAGTGAAAAACATATATGCAAAATTATAAAACGATAAAAACAAAACAAAAATAACCTCTGGGACTGAAAGGGTTAAACTGGTTTTGCCGCCACCTGTCTAGCCCAGTCAGCAGTTTGGGTGGGTAAAGAGTGTTGCCACATCCCCAGTAAATTCAGTGCCTTGATTCTTTGTGAGAGGTTTATAAATGCAAAAATTGTCTGCATCCAGATTTGTGTCATCGTTTTCGGGATCATTTTGTCGAGGTTTGCGCATAAAGTTGTTCAGAGTGAAGGAAGGCATGCGAAGAGCACTAAAGACTTCATCTATCTCCAGAATTAGACAGAAGCCTAGGGAGAAATCTCACAGTAAACTGCATCCAGGATCTCTGCCAAGGACTAGTAACCACCAGGGAATATTATTGTGAAAGCAAGAGTGCAGGACAATAAATGGCATTAGACATCCGGGACACATTGTACAATTAAAACTAATCACCAGGATATTTCATATAAATGTCAAAAGCTGGAATTTCAGAAACTTTGATATGGCATAGGAAATAACTAAAAAGGAAAGGAGACATGTATTATACACCGTGGTGCCTAAAAAGTGCCCGTATAATCCGTCATCTGTCAGCAGTTTTGTATCTATGACACTGGCTGGCCTGTTGCATGTGCACTTGGCAGCTGAATGCATCTGTGTTGGTCCGATGTTCATATATGTGACAAAAATGATGTTTTAATATATGCAAATGAGCCTCTAGGAGGAACGGGGGCGTTACCATTACACCTAGACGCTCTGCTCTCTCTGTAACTGCCGCGCCAACTACACTTTGATTGACAGGGAAAGGCAGTGTAAAAATCATTAGAACTGCCTGACCATGTCAATCAAAGTGCAGAGGGTACGACTGTTGCAGAGAGAGCAGAGCCTCTAGGTGTAACAGCAACACCCCCGCTGCTCCTAGAGGCTCATTTGCATATAATGAAACATCATTTTTCTCAGCAATGCGGGCACATATGAACATGGGACCAACACAGATGCCTTCAGCTGCCAAGTGCACATGTAACAGGTCAGCCAGTGTCATAGGGACAAATCTGCTGATAGATGCCCTTTAAAGGCATTACACAGGACTTACAGATGTAGCAGAGTTAACAGTCACAGTCATAACGCGTTAACTTGATGTGATAACTCACCAAGTATGAATGTTAAAGGGGTTATCCATACTATAAAGCATGCCCCCAAATGCCTGGGCCTCTCATATAGATTATATTTACCCCAATCCTGGCACCCGTGTCGCTCCTGATCTCTGCACGCCCGCCACTGCATCTTCCCATCGCGCGGATAAAAACAATCGGTGATGGGGGGAGCAACTTATAGCAGTCCACGATGGGGACGAACCTCCCTAGCATCACCCGCAGTGGTGGCCATGCGGGAATCAGGAGCGACGCAGGTGCTGGGGAGCGGGGAAAGTGTAATCAATATGAGGAGCCTGGACATTGGAGGACATATTTTATAGTTTGGATAACCCCCTTAACACTGTTACATCTGTAAATATTGATGACCTATACTCAGAACAAGTCATCAATATCTAATTGGTAGGGTTACATTCTCCGACTGGGTAAACCCTTAGGGGTTCCTAATTTGATTTCTCAGATGTACTTTTTTATATGCCATCACTTCTTGACTTGCACTATTTAAAGAAAAAATCCTTTGAAAACAATTCATTCATATAAAGACATTGCAATGAGATACTGAAGAAAGATGAGACCTGACTTTTAGCTTATCTTCTTTCTAAAATCTTCCATCATCAGTGCCTCAAATTAATTTTACATTATTACAGACATATCTCCTATGATGATCCACAACAGACACGTGCAGTTGCATGGGCTTCTGCTTGTAAAAAAAGCAAGGAAGTAGCTGGAGAGTGGTGGGGCATTAGCCCCTGGTGTCGGATGCCAGCGAAGCGCCAACAAACCGCTCTACTTCTGCCCGAATAGTTAGATATGTATTCAACACCGTGAATTAAATGATTGCCCTTGGTGTAGGAAAGTCAAACTACAATTCTGAATGATGGAAGAAAAGAAAACTAGGGCCAAGGATAATAAAGGTGTTCACGTAACCCAGTAGATTGCGTTCACATTGCAACACATTACTAATCTCTGTGATTAGTACTATTTATATATTAATTATGGCTTTATGTTTTAATCAGGTTATATGGAAATCCCTAAAATTTCTGCTCAGGTCCTTAAGGAACAGTATGAAAAATCTCTCAAAGAACAGAGTACCAGTCTTGGAGGAACCACAGTCACACAAGGAAAATATACAAAGGTATTTTCTAAGTTTGATCCTAATTTATTATCGAAAAAAAAATGCCTCTCACAAGTATTTGATAAAATGAGATTGTGCCAAAAAAAGTTAAAAGTACATTAGAAATTGTAATATGTATGCCTGTATGAATGAGCTTTATCTACTGCTTTATCTACTTTTCCATAAATTCTTCTTCTGTATATCTATCTACATATTTAGACGAGCTGAATTTGTGATTTGTGGCTATTTTAGTTGCAGTGTTTGGGCATCATGAGTTCAAATTTATTTTTGATTTGAGGTTTCACAAGTTCATGTATTTTAGAATTGTAGGGTATGAAATTGCCCATTAGGGCACGTTCAAAAGTGACTGATGTCTTGTGAATTTTCTGTGCACATTTGGCACCAAAAATTTGTATCAAGGTCCAGTACTACACGGTTATGTGTGGCTTTACAAAGTCACGTTCACACACTGCAAGACATGATCACAGGTTTTAGGAAATGCAGTGGGTTTTTAAGTGCTTTGCACCCTCTGCTATGCAGTAAGGTGAAGTGATAAATAAACATGCTCGTAGCATTTCTGCTACATTTCAGCATGATCTTAAGGGTGGTCTACAAACTATGTAGAGATGAGCAAATCAATTCTAAATGAATTAAATATGAACTGAACTGAGGGTCAAATCTGTTTTAGTTGCAAATCTGCAACTGTTTTATTGCATTTATTTTTTACAAAATGTTGCAAATCTGTGGCAATACCAAATATGTCTATTTTTTTATGTTTCACGCAATAAGTGCATTTTTAGAAAAAATGAACATGTTTTTGTGTTGCAATTTTCTTAGAGCCATATTTTTATAATTTTTCTGGCTATGGTCTTATGTGGGGGCTCATTTTTTGCGGGACGAGGTGACGTTTTTATTGCTACTATTTTGGGGTACATATGACTTTTTGATCGATTAACATTATGTTTTTTGGGGAGGTGGGATTAGCTGTTTTGGCTAATGTTTATTTATTTTAGTTTTTACGGCGTTCACCTGATGGGGTAGATCATATGATATTTTTATAGAGTCGGTTGTCACAGACGCAGCAATGCCAAATATGTCTATTTTATTTCTTTCTTTATATTTTTTCTATTTTTTAAATGATAATTGGGGAATTTGAAACTTTTTTTTATAAAACTCTTTATTATTTTTATTTTTTATTTTACACTTTGTGTCCCCCATTATGTCATACAAGACTTCACTTTTTTTTTTCACTATTGATTTCTTCTGTAAGTGGGGCTGACGTCATAGCCCCAGTTACAGGGGAAATACACCCCCCAGAGAGGTTGTACAGCATAATACAGTGCTGTACAGCCTCAGTGCAGGGTTGATTGTGGTCTATGGAAGACCTGGCAGCTCCTGCACTCACCCGTCCCTGGCAATCACATGACCACCGGGCCAGGACATGAAGCGCACATTGCTTCCTGATCTGTATACACAGTGCTCGTTGTGCGCTCTGTGTATAAAGTGATCTAGAAGGCAGGGACACCCAGGGACTGCTCCTGCCTTCTCCCTAGGGTGCCCTGCTGTCACTGACAACGGGCTCCCTGCTAGGAAGCTGTGTGATTAGCATGCAGCTGCCATCTCTGAAAGGACGTTCCAGAACGTCTATTCAGAGATAAACCTGACTGCCCAGAAGGTTTATAGTCTATGGGATAAAGATTGCACAATCAAGAGTAAAATCTGCTTTAAGTCCGTCATATCTGAACTCAGCCTAAGGCCTCATGCACACGGCCGTTGTTCGGGTCCGCGTCCGAGCCGCATATTTCGCGGCTCGGCCGCGGACCCATTCATTTCAATGGGGCCGCAAAAGATGCGGACAGCACTACGTGTGCTGTCCGCATCCGTTGCTCCGTTCCGTGCCCCCGCAAAAAAAATATAGCATGTCCTATTCTTGTCCGTTTTGCGGACAAGAATAGGCATTTCTATAATGGACTGCGTTCCGTTCCGCAAAATGCGGAACGGAACGCGGAACAGCTTCCGTGTTTTGCGGATCCGCGATTTGCGGACCGCAAAACACCAACGGTCGTGTGCATGTAGCCTTATGGTCTCCTTATCAGAATGGAGGAGCAGAAAGGAGGCTTTTCTACAGAATAAGGGGCTTTTTGCACATTTCTAACCTCTTTAAAGAACAGAACTGTCTCTCTAGTGCCACCTATAGGTGGCTACATTGTAAGTCAGTGTCTGACCATTTTAGCTAGGCCTCTATATTGATTTTGGTTGCATGATATACAAGTTGTATGAAAAAAAGATGGCTAAAGCCTGCTGTTGAGTTGCAGCAGTTTGATTATTTTCAACACAAGCTATAGTCTGCCCATTAACAAATGCAGAGCCCATGCTCTCTATTCATAATTCTTCCAAAGAAGGTATATTAGGGACTGCAGACAACATATGAGCTTGTGTTCCTCACAAAAATAAATACTATTTAGACCAAAGATGTTCTGCTTCCTCTAACAAACTCAGCTCTTCTACATGTGTTTGGTCTCATATACGTTAATTGCATATTTAAATATTGGTGAACTGTTATTGCTGAAAACATACATAAAGTATTGATTAAGTGTAGATCTGGGATGTTAAATCATTGTATTTTATTCTTTCAAGATATATAATGACCATCCAGAATTTGAATGGCCAGTGGTAAATGCCAACATCTCTGGCTCGCCAAGCATTATCCGTGATGGTATGAGTTCTTCGTTGAAAACAGAACGTACATCAAAATCTGCTCACACTAAGTCTGTCCATTTTGGAAGCTTAGAAGAGTTTCCACTTCCTCCTCCTCCACCGCCAGATATTTTAGAGACAGATGAAATAGCAGATTTTTCCCAGTCCCCAGAACCTCCAAACTCTAATGAAAGATATGCATCTGTTTCCCCCAAAGATGCATATTCAAAGCAAAGAAATTTATATGAGCTGAAACGTTTATACAAACATATACATCCAGAAGTGAGGAAGAACCTAGAAACAGAGTATTTCAATCAGGTTTCTGATATTGTAACTAGTCAATATGATCAAAAAGGTGAAGTGCAACATGCAAGATCTGTGTTTGAAAATCCTGTTAGCAGCCCGCAAAAATGTCTTAGTCCTGAAAGAGAATATTTGGAATGGGATGAGATTTTGAAAGGAGAGGTGCAGTCTATGAGATGGGTTTTTGAAAATCAACCTTTAGATACAATTAAAGATGAGTCAACTGAGCAGAGTCATATTAAAAGTATTGGAGAACAAGAAATTATAGCTGGAGGGGATGTAAAATATACAACATGGATGTTTGAGACACAACCAATTCATGCCCTTGGTATTGATGCCTCAAACTCTTTGGATGAAGCTGAAAAAGTACCAGAGCTTGCTAGAGGAGATGTCCGTACAGCAACATGGCTATTTGAAACACAGCCATTAGATTCCCTAAACAAAATTTACAAAGAAAATGATTCTGATACCGTTTTCACTTCTGAAGACATTCATGGAGGTGATGTAAAAGCTGGTAGATATTTTTTTGAGACTCAATACAATGACCGGTCTCTTTCTTCTGATGAAATGAAAATGCTGAGACTAAAATCAGAACTTAAAGACTTTAAAGGGGATGTGAAAACAACAATAAAGCAATTTGAAACTTACCCTAAATATGTCATACAAGATAGTTCTGGGAAAGTACTTGAGATAACAACAATATGCAGGGAAGACATTGAAAAAGGAGATGTTAAAACAGCAAGATGGATGTTTGAAACACAACCTTTGGACATGATTAATCAAGATAAAACTCAGGTCCAAGTCGTCAGAGGTATATCTATGGAAGAAAGTGTTAAAGGTGGGGTTGGAAAGGCAAGGTGGCTATTTGAAACACGTTCTTTGGATTCAATTAAAGAGGAAGACGATTCTGTTATTCAAAAGGAAGCTATCATTGGTGCAGATGTATATAAAAAATGTTGGATTTTTGAAACCCTTCCAATGGATATTTTAAAAGACAATGCAAATGAAAGGCCTCTGGAGGGTGAGGAGATAATTGGTGGCAATGTAAGTAATACAAAATATCTATTTGAGAATGTACCAATGGATGAACTCAAAGAAAATGCTGAAGTAGGCAAACTTAAAAAAGTAGTTACCACAGAAGAGGAAAAAGGGGATGTTCGACATCAAAGATGGGTCTTTGAAACTCGTCCACTTGAACAGATTAGGGAGGAGAAGAAAGAATATATTCGGACTGTCCGTCTTGATGAAATCCAGAAAGGGGATGTTAGTACCTGCAGAAATGCGTTTGAGAGAGAAGATTGGCAAACAGATGATTTCTCTTATAAAATTAAAATAGAAGATTTTGATAAGGGAGCAGTAAAGCTTAACAAGAAACTTTTTGAAACAACACCTCTATATGCTATACAAGATCAGTTTGGACATTATCATGAAGTTAAAACAATTCGTCAAGAAGAAGTAGTAAGGGGAGATGTAAGAACATATCAATGGATGTTTGAAACAATTCCAATTGATCAGTTTGGTGAAAGTGTTGAAAACTACCAAGTTATAAGAGGAATCTCTTCTCAAGAAATACAAGCTGGGGATGTCAAAAAGGGAAAGTGGCTTTTTGAGACACAGCCATTGGATTCTATTAAATATTTTAGTCATACTGAAGATGAAGAGTTGTTGAAAAAACAGAAAAATGATATTGTCAAAGGTGATGTGAGAACATGTAAATGGTTGTTTGAAACCCAACCAATGGAAAACCTGTATGAAAAACAAGCGACAATAACTAGCAATGAGGAAATCCAAAAGGGAGATGTGAAAACCTGTACATGGCTTTTTGAAACTCAGGCACTTGACAAAATACAAGTTGAATCAGAAACGTCTACACATTTGGAGAAGGAGGAAGTTGTAGGTAGAGATGTGCAATCGGTTTGCTTCCTTTTCGAGACACAAAATTTAGAACATATACAAGAAGAAGAGAAGAAAGATTTTAAACGAGTGGTTGAAATTGATATTCAGTCTGGTGACGTCTCCACCATGAAATATATTTTTGAAAATCGGGCACTAGATCAAATTAGCTCTAGTTCACAAGAAGTTCTCCAAAGGATGAAGAATATGAATTCTGAAGTCCTCCAAAAGGGAAATGTCTTGAATTGCCGATGGCTTTTTGAGAATCATTCTATCGATGAGATCAATGAAAACTATGAGAAAAATAAAGAGGCATATACAATCACAGATGTCCAAGGTGGTAATGTTAAAAAAGGATGTTTTATATTTGAAACTTTTTCCTTAGACCAAATTAAGGAAGATAATTCAGAGACTACCACTAAAACAGTAAACGTTGATGAAATATTTAAAGGTGATGTAAAAAACTACACAATGATGTTTGAAACTCAACCCCTTTATGCTATTCAAGATAAAGAAGGATTTTACCATGAAGTTACAACAGTAAAGAAAGAAGAAGTACTACATGGCAATGTTTGTGGAACAAGATGGCTGTTTGAAACAAAACCTCTGGACTCTTTCAATGACTCCAATGAAGTGTTTGTTATTAAGGCCGTGACACAAGAGGATATTAAAAGAGGGGATGTTAGTTCTGTAAGATGGAGATTTGAAACTCATCCACTTGATAAGATTTCAGATGCAGATAAATTGAATTTTCGCACAATTGAAAATATTATAGGTGGTGATGTGAAAGGCAACAAAGAGCTATTCGAAAAGGAGAAAAAGAGCCAGGCTGTACGAACAGTAAGCATTAGTGAGATTAAAAAAGGTAACGTTAAGACATCTACTTGGTTGTTCGAGACCCACACTCTTGATGAACTTCATGGAGAAAATTATGAGGATATTACAAGAGTAACAATGGAGGACATCCAAAAAGGAGATGTGCAAGAAGCTGTGTGGCTTTTTGAAAATCAAAACTTAGATTCAATTAAAGAAGTCGATGAAACTGATAAAAAAGCACTGAAAGAAGAAATTCCACAGGCTGATGTTAGAACAACAACATGGCTTTTTGAAACCACTCCATTACATGAGTTTAATGAATACAAAATAGAGAGACAAGAAGTCATTGGGAAGAGTATCCAAGAAACACTAAAAGAATTGTATAGCCAAAAAATTGTCAAGTCCCATGGGATTATTTTAGAAACAGATGAAATTGGTGATGTCCGCATGGCCAAATTTCAACTCATGAATCAGGATATTCCAAAAATAGAAAAAGAAGAGATTATAAGGGGAGATCTTCAAAATATAATGATGAACTTGCTGTCTCAGCATTCATCTACTGAAAGAACAGTATGTTTGAATGAGGAAGAAAAGGGCAACATTAGCTTGACAAAATCACAGTTAATGAATCAATCAACTGACATACAAGCAATGCGGGAGGACATTATTGGAGGAGATATACAGGAAGCAATAAAAAACCTTATCAGAAACAACGATTTTGGAAAACAAGGAATACTTATTCAAGAGAGTGAGAAAGGTGATATAAAAATGACAATTTACTCTCTATTTAATAAGGATGACAACCATGATTTTCAACGAGATGAAGTTGCACGTGGAGATGTAAAACGTACAATTTACAACTTAAAGACCTCTGTCATGTCTGGTGAGAAGACAGAAAAGTTTAAAATAGAGGATTCGGAAAGGGGAAATGTTCAGTTTTTACTACTTGCATTGAATCTGGCGCATTAGATTACTTAAAAGACTACATGGAGAATTTGAGGAAACAGTAGAGGAACAAGCCAATGAAGAAATTGTTGGAGGTGATGTTGAAGGTACAAAATTATTACTTAAACGGCAACGATCCCAAGTTGAACGAACTGTTGATGAAGCAGATATTATCCCTGGTGATGTATATAATACAGTTAAAGTTTTTATGACGGAGCCAGAGAATAAATCATTTGATGCAAATAAAGAAGAAATTGTTAAAGGTAATTTGCAAGCAACCTTAAGTTGCCTCAGCCAAGCCATAAATCAGGCTGCAGTAGTACAGAAAAAGAGATTATTAAAGCTGATCTCCCAGCAACACTGAAGTCACTTACTGAATCACAATATCAAGTCAAGGATATGGAAAAGCCAGATGTCATCCCCGGAGATATTCAAGGAACCATTGATTCTTTGGAAAAAGCTGTAAAGCAGAAGAACGAGTTTGTTAAGGAGGAAGTTATTCATGGCAATGTTGAGGCAGCATTAAAATCTTTAAAGGAAGCAAAACAGTCTGTAAAGCAAATAGAAAAGAAGAGATTATAAGGGGAGATCTTCAAAATATAATGATGAACTTGCTGTCTCAGCATTCATCTACTGAAAGAACAGTATGTTTGAATGAGGAAGAAAAGGGCAACATTAGCTTGACAAAATCACAGTTAATGAATCAATCAACTGACATACAAGCAATGCGGGAGGACATTATTGGAGGAGATATACAGGAAGCAATAAAAAACCTTATCAGAAACAACGATTTTGGAAAACAAGGAATACTTATTCAAGAGAGTGAGAAAGGTGATATAAAAATGACAATTTACTCTCTATTTAATAAGGATGACAACCATGATTTTCAACGAGATGAAGTTGCACGTGGAGATGTAAAACGTACAATTTACAACTTAAAGACCTCTGTCATGTCTGGTGAGAAGACAGAAAAGTTTAAAATAGAGGATTCGGAAAGGGGAAATGTTCAGTTTTTTACTACTTGCATTGAATCTGGCGCATTAGATTACTTAAAAAGACTACATGGAGAATTTGAGGAAACAGTAGAGGAACAAGCCAATGAAGAAATTGTTGGAGGTGATGTTGAAGGTACAAAATTATTACTTAAACGGCAACGATCCCAAGTTGAACGAACTGTTGATGAAGCAGATATTATCCCTGGTGATGTATATAATACAGTTAAAGTTTTTATGACGGAGCCAGAGAATAAATCATTTGATGCAAATAAAGAAGAAATTGTTAAAGGTAATTTGCAAGCAACCTTAAGTTGCCTCAGCCAAGCCATAAATCAGGCTGCAGTAGTACAGAAAAAAGAGATTATTAAAGCTGATCTCCCAGCAACACTGAAGTCACTTACTGAATCACAGTATCAAGTCAAGGATATGGAAAAGCCAGATGTCATCCCCGGAGATATTCAAGGAACCATTGATTCTTTGGAAAAAGCTGTAAAGCAGAAGAACGAGTTTGTTAAGGAGGAAGTTATTCATGGCAATGTTGAGGCAGCATTAAAATCTTTAAAGGAAGCAAAACAGTCTGTAAAGCAAATAGAAAAAGAAGATATAATCAGAGATATAAGTGGAACCAAACAAATCCTCCTAGACTCTTCTACAGAAAGAAATTATGTACAACATCAAGTCAGCATTCAAGGTGATGTGAAAAGTACCATGAAGACTAGTGAAGAAAATAATGAACTTTTGTATACAGGAGACATGGCAGGTTGGAAAATGGACACAGCCGGTATTGATGACCAGCCAATATCAACAATCAATCAAAGAAATCTGCAAAACATTAATAATATGGAACTCAAAGTTTCAGACACAGTGATAAAAGCTGATCACAAAAGTATACAGAATATGAATGGTTTGCAGCAAAAAGTTACCAGAATGAATGTAACTGAGCAGAGAGAATTTCATAATTCACAGAAGGCTTTAGCTAGTAAAGCCTGGAAGAAAAGTAACAGTGGTCCAGATCTCCCAATTGAATTTCCTGGAGAGCAAAGTTTCTCAGTTCAAGAATTTAACAACAGACAAAAAGAGACACGTATAGACCTAGTCAATCACAATAAGATAAGGAATCAAACTAAGCCAGCTTCCAATACATCTAGAACCACCACTATGGAAGTGACTGATATTGAAGGTTTCCAAAAATCAGACCATGTTCAGAAGAAAGAGAAAAATCTGCAAACCCACCAGTCAAGAATGGTTTTGGATACTATTAATAACAATATAGACATTGCTCAGAAGGAAGAACATTCAATGCATATGAATGCTTTGCAGAGAGAAACTGAAAATATAAAGGATAAAAACATGATCACAAGGAAAGCAGTCAAGGAGATGAGTGAAAACAGCAAAACACTATCTACTAGAAGTGGACATCAACTTACAAAGAACATCAAAACCACAAGCCTTAGAGAAAAGAATATATTGGACTTTCCTCCTCCTCCACCACCACTACAGCCGTCTATGGAAGAACCTTCTCTTGCACCAACCCCCCCACCACCACCGCCACCACCATTGCCAAATCAGTTTTCTCTTAAGGCATACACTGATCAGGATTATTTTCCTTCCCCTCCCCCACCAGTACTAGATAAGATGGAGAATGAAGTTTTTCCACTTCCATCAGAAACACCCCCACCAAGTATACAGTACACAGAGAAAAACAAAGAATCAACCATTAGAAAAACAGGCTTTCAATCTCATAAACAGTCATTCACAACCAGCAAAGAATCAAAGACTCAATTAAACACATTTTCAGCAGAGAAATCAAGTAAAGAATTAACACAGAAATATACAGAAAATGAAAAACCTAAGAAGACAAATAAAAAAGGACCTGATGTTCTTCCAAAGTCTAAACTGCCAGTCTTTCATACTAAATCAGGGACTATGTCAAGTACGAATATCAATGAAAACAAAACTCTTACCCAACAGTCAAAGGTTTCTCAATGTGAACAAATTAACAGCAGTCTGTCTCATTCAGGTTATTCTGAACAATCAAAAGATATAGCAGTCAACAATAAAGTAGGCTTAAATGCCAAGCAAACAATGTTCTATTCTCCAGCTATATCTCCAGTGTTAAAGAATCAGACGTTATCATCTGATTTCAAAGCTTTTTCTCAAGAACAGGCATTCAATAAGGAAATTGAGGACTTCTGTCATTCAACCGCCCAAGATTATGATCAAATAGTTTGTGATCAGGAACTTGAAAGAATCCATGAGGAGTCTTTAAAGCCCAAGAAAAATGTTATTCCCTCATCTCAAGCTCAGACTAATGTGACCCAGATATCAGAACACAAAAGTATGGATGTCAGCCATGTCAATGAAAGTAAGACATCCTTCTCTGGGGAAATAGGTTCAATGAAGGCCGAAAATATAAACACCAGTCAACTAAGTGAACAGGATTTAGATCAACTGACTTGTGACCACGAATTAGAAAAAATTCATGAAGAAGCATTGAAACCCAAGAGAAAGTTGTTTACTACAAGTAGGATATCTCCAGCTATTCATGCTGAAACTCCAACACCAAAACAAAAAACTTTTGTCCGAAAATTTAAGACGCCTCTAATGATTGCAGAGGAAAAATATCGTCAACAAAGAGAAGAAATGGAGAAAAATAAAAATAAGACTGTATCTCAGGTTAATACATCGGCTTCTCCAGGAACAGAAAGAAAGCTGGTTTCAGCAGAGAATGATTCCATCAAGCTATTGTCTACAGATTCATCACAAATAGCAGCAACATCAACAAAGGATGCACAAAGGATGAAAAATATAGCTTCCAGTGAGGCACCTGAAGAAACATATAATAAAAATAAGCAAAAAGAGACACAATTAGTGTCAACATCTTCAACCGTATTTAGCACTGTCTCAAAGGGTCATATTCCCCCAAAAGAGACCCAATTGATTGAACAACAAAGGTCTCACGGTTGTAAAGAATCTCATACACAGGATCAAATATGTAAAAATATTTTTCAAAAATTTGAAAAGTCAAAACAGATGGAGCAACCTGAAATGACAAGAACGTCTTCTCCCAAAGTCAGTATTAAGTTTGACAGGGATAGCCTAGAAACAGCAAAGTCTGAAATGAATGTTCAAGCTACAAATAATACAGTGGGGGTGAAGCACACTGTAGACCAAGCTGTTGTGATGCAGCAAAATGTACATGAAGAATCTTATGCCACCAAGACAACTGAACATAGGCTAAGTCAAGAATTAAAAATCCAGTCTGTGTCTCAAAGCTCAGAACAAAAACAGATTGAGAGCACAATTAATGTCCAAGCATTGACTAATGAGAAAGAAACCAAAACTGTGCAAAACCAGATTACAGGCATGGGCAGCATGATGACCAAAACAATAGAGTCACCAAAGCTCCAACGAAAGCTACAAATCAATAGAGACCAAATTAAAAGTGATGTTGAAGTCAAGCAGAATATTTCAGCCAGTGCTGGTCAGACTATGAAACCAAAAGGTCTGTATAAACATCAGATTCATCAAGCAAAAGCCCCTCTTCCACCACAACCTAAAGAACCACCAGCAGCATCAGCAAGTGTAGCCAAAAAAGCTGTTACTGAAGTCACAGAAACACATGCAACAAATGAAACCTTGGAAAGGAACTTGAATGTCCACTCCGAATCCCAAAACAAAGAGGAGATCAAATCATTGGATGTTATCGAATACCTAAGAAAATGTGAGGAGCTGCAGCAGACAGTGTCTAATGCAAAGCAATTAGAATCAGATCCCCAGACATTGAATATTAACACATTTAGAACGTTCCTAAGTGTCGTTCCCACCTGGTTAATCAGTCAGGAAAAAAAGAAAAATATAGCAGATCAGGCTGCATCCAGCAGTAAGGATGATATTACAGAGCAAGTATCTTACATTAAAAACCATGCAATTGATATTAAGTCAACATTCGAAGGCAATATACAAGCAGCTATGAGATCCTCTTCTTTTGGAAAACGAAGAAATGAATTAAGTACTCAGAGTGAAACATCACAACAAAAGCAGATTACTATGGTTGCAAAAAAAGTTGAGACCACAAGTAGGCAAAGAAAGATTAGCAATGACCTTGGAAGGCTTCCAAGTGACATGAAGCATAGTGATATTAGGGCTTGTTCTCCTCTCCTGAAGATGAGATCTCCATCACCTACTTATATTACTATAGAATCTACTGTAAGACGTACTGACTCCCCACAAAAAGACAGAGTTCCTTCTTCATCTCCACTCCCAAAAGAGACAGTAACTATACCACTGCCACCAAAGCGTTCCACAACACCCAAAACATCATCCCCTTCTCCGTCTCAAAAAAATCGTTCTGAACAACTTGCAAAGCTTAAAGACACTACTGTAAAGCTCTCTCAAGGAACTACACAATCTCGAGCAATTACCCCTATTCCAGTAGTAGTTGAGAAAAAATGTGAAATAATACATTCTCCTGCCACTCTGCGAAGGCAGCTTAAAATTGAAAGCCATACTAAGGAGTCTTTCAGTACCATACCTGTTCCAGCAGAAGTGACTGTCAGCACAGTGGAGGACAGAAGAGAGGTTTACGAGGAAGCTAGATTGTCTGAAAAACAACATACAGTCTCTGAAAAAGATCAAGCACACATTCCAAAATGGCTGGGCCCAGATATGGATACATTGGATGCAAAATCAATCTTACAGACAACCAAGCTCCCTACAGATAATGTGTTCAAAACAAAATCTAAAAATGTTAATGTGAGAGATGGAGACAACCTCCACAGGAAGAATACCCTGGGAGGTAGAAGTGAAGGAAACAAGACAGCCTCAAAAGAAAGTGCAAATTCTCAGTTCAGGACTCAGAGCAGTAAATTCCAAAGTGAAGAAAAGAAAGCTGTACCCAAGGAAAGCCAAGGGGCATCTCATGAGAAAGTTAGAACTGTTCCAATAAGACAGATTAGGGATCACAGAGAGAATTCTTCCAAGCAAATTTTTGTAAACCAGCATGACGAGAGCCAAGAACATTTATTCAAACCCATGATGCATCCTGAAACCATTTTACATGCTTCTGGTGTTGAAACGATCAGGTCAAGAACTTCACAGAATTCAGAAGGCTTGAAGACTGGATTTGAATTCAAGCATGCACCTCCAACCTATGAGGATGTCATATCAGGTCACATGCTTGACATTTCGGCTACAGAATCCCCAGAAGAAATACTGAAGAATTTCCAAAAGACTTGGGAAGAAAGTGAAAGAGTTTTTAAGAGTCTTGGCTATACTGTCTCAGACACATCTGAGGTGATAAGCAGCTACCACCAGGAAGAATTCAGAACTGGTAAATAGGCATAAGGTTTGAGGAGTTTGCAGTTGTTAAGTTTTGTTTGCTGTTCTGTTATAATAATTATTTATAATCAAATACTAACAAAACTGTATTCTTGAGATTTTCTTCATCTGTTCTCTTTTCTGTTATCTTTCTGAAGGCTTCTTCCTAACCTCACGTTGTGTGTGCTTGTGACTAACAATGACTGCTGTGTTGACTGTAAAACATAAATTAATCTCAAGGTAAAACTGACATACTTTGCATATATTTGCATGATGATTGTCCCCATTAAACACATTTCTACATATGAATTTATCTTTCATGAAATATTGTGTAATTACATCCTCATATATTCCTACAATTGAACATGACACAGGTTATTATGTGTTAGTACAAAGCAGTTTCATATGATAGTAAAATGAATGACATATCCAGAGGTAAGGCATAGTGCTAAATCATATAAAGAAAGGAACAAGCTGTCAAAGCAATCCACAAAGTAGCTGAAGGTGAGAACAGCTACAAAGAGCTTTTCTTGCTCAGGAGGATCCAACCTGTCCATGCATGGGCATCATGTAATTTGCTTCCTAGCAAATTCTTAGGCTTCATTCAAATTTCTTAGCATTGCTCTCTATAGGAGCCTTCCATGACCTCATTCTCATCAAGGTTCGTGAAAAAGCATACTGACAATGCACTTTTTGAAAAAAAAAAAAAGACTAACCTGTAGACTTTAAATAGGGAGGTTCAGAGATGGAAACCCTGTTATCCATAGTCCTGATTGGTCTATATACAGTATATTAACAATGGTCAGTGCTCTGGTGAGAGGGAGCTAGGGAGAAATCCGCAAATTGTGGAGAGGTAGTAAAACTGCAGTACACTTTAATAGTAGATTGCAAGATGATAGTTGCTTTATTATAGTGCCCCAATCAGTACAGTTATAGGGCCAACATTAGTGTATTGGTCCATCCTGGACCTCGGTCATAGCCAATAATATACAAAACATACATGCATCCGTATATCATCAAAGAGATAAAGTTAAAAGTGAAAGAGTCTACAGAAAAAATAGTAGACTAGAAATGATGTAACAGGCATGTCCCCAAACTCTACAACTTTGATACTGATGACGTATCCTGTGGTCATCAGGTCAAGAACTTTGCATAATTCTGAAGGCATGAAGACCAGATTTTAATCCAAGAATACACCTCAAACTTCTGGATAGGTCATTAGTAGGCAAGAGCGAATCGAGCTTTGGATCAGAGATCCAAAGTCGATTTGTTCAAACACTTTAATTTTAATTCTGTCTGATTTGGTACCCACTGGTACCACTGTACCAAACCTGACTTCAGATTCCTAATTTTAAATGTTTTTAAAGATGCAGAAATGAATACCGAATTAATTCACTTCAGTCGTGGGGGGCCAACACCGGAGACCCTAACCGATCAGCTGTTTGAGAAGGCATCAGCCCTCCTGTGAGCGCCACTGCCTTCTCCCTGCTCATAAAGTACAGTGTCATACATTGTATAGCGGCTGTGTTTGGTATCGCAGCTCAGTCCCATTCACTTCAATAGGACTGAGCTGCGCCTAGGCCATGTGACCCATGAATATGTTGTCACTGGCTTAGGAAAAGCTGAGAGAAGGCTGAGGCACTACTGAGAGCCCCACCGATCAGATACCAATGACCTATCCTAAGGATAGGTCATCAGTATTAAAATCTCGGAAAACCCCTTTAATAAATAAAACTGCCCATAGAATATATGGGCACCACGAAATGGCATATGATCTACAGTGGAACATTGAAGCAATGAGCAGATATTTTAATATAGTGAATAGCAATGTTGCAGTCGCATGCTATATAAAACAGATTGGATACATGCTGTAGCAATATCAATAGTGAGTGTAATAGATGCAACACAAGGTCATAAGTAACACATCATGTAGCAGAACATAGAATTAATCGATGTAAACAATATATTCTGTTTTAACAGATTGTCTTCTGGTGTGTATGTAACTAATGTAGGGAATAGCAGTACTGTATATAGCAAATATGAAACAATCACCAAAGCAGGAATACAGCAAACATACAGAGGCATTGGAGTCAGTAAGTGTCTCAAGATACTTGTAGTGCATGTCTGGAAGGAATATAAGCTCTGCTTCTCTTCACTTGAACAGAAGCTGAGCTGCGGTATTCTTGCATGGCCACTGCACAGTGTACAGGGCTGTTGCCTCCAGTTGACTAGTGGGGGGTTCTTAGCATCGTATCCCCACGGATCTGATTTTGATGACCTATCTTGATGATAGGTCATCATTATCTGTAGCCTGAGCAACCCCTTTAAGTATTTGTCTCTCACTGTTAACACATAGAATAGTCTATACAGCTTTACTGTTCAAATACATATAAATCAATGCGATATAATTATTTGGGGAAATAACACACGTACTGAAACATCTTTACAATGTATAAGAACAGCTGAAAAGTGAGGTTACAGTATTGAGTGATGTTATTGTAAGTGGCATCTCGATAACCTCAAATAACATTGCCTGACCCTCTTTTTAATGAACTTCACGTCTGATTTAATATTCTCAAAAATGTCTTCGTAGAATATACATTATGATAAAGT
The DNA here is from genome assembly GCA_033119425.1 of Bufotes viridis. NCBI lineage: Eukaryota > Metazoa > Chordata > Amphibia > Anura > Bufonidae > Bufotes > Bufotes viridis. The sequence continues at coordinate 132,013,281 of CM065595.1, read as the reverse complement.
AAGTTCAGTTCGGGGCAGTTCCCACTAATTGTCAGATAATATAGAGACAGATGTTGGCTATATTCAAATAAAGCAAAATAATACCCTTGAGAGTATATAACGATATAAAGAGACAACCTTGGAGATGTAGTTATCTCCTGGTTTGTATGCAGTGGTATATTGTAGAGATTTTGACTGCAGCCTTTATGTTATGTATGAGTGGAGTTGTAATATCAATTTAATTAAGTGTAGCTATAAAACCCACTTAAAAACTCATTGTGACCCACTGTGGTGGTAAGTAAAAATATACTAATGTGGGAGCTGGAATGCCGATACAGGTGTAGCAGAGTTGAGATTGCATATTAAAATTGATAGTGCACAACAACAAACAATTCAATGACAAATCCAACGATGCTTTAATTATAGAAGAGAAATGGCAATTGCTGTGTGTGAGCCTTTTAGGGGTCAAAAAAATTGCCATGTTACAAACTGACCCAAAATGGGGTCATACTATACCTCTCTATAATCAGATGTAAAATATGCCTTGTTCCAATGCAAACCATATTATCAAGATATTCTCTTCCAAAAACTAGCAGCAACTAACACCATATTATGGTGCCATATGAAACCCCATATGGTGCCACAAGGAGCATCTATGACCAGACCACCATACAGGCTCTGTGCATAAGGAATAGGTCCTTTTCCACACAATCCATTCTTAACCTGACCACCTCATACTTTGCTAGCAGGGGATAAAGCTGCAAACAAGTCACAAGAAAGTGAATTGCTACTTGTCTTTAACCTCCGTCATGGTGGAATGACATTTATCTGTTTTACTGCATGTTAGAAGTATGGCAGTCTATTGTACATGCACATGAGTCACTCAATTGCTGCTCCCAGTTTCTTGCATGGTTCTAGTTGTTGGGACAGGTATACAGGCTCAGACTGGCCCACATCATATAAATCCCTCGAGGGACCCCTGAGCAAGTTGTGCCCCTTGTCTTCTACCCCCTGCACAAGTGGCACATAACACAGTAGACTTACTGCGATACATATAGGTAGGCAGTTTACAGCAACTCAATCAGTCTTATAAAAAACTGGATAGAATATTTAAGAAACTCCCCAGTTTATTATTATAGACATATTCAAGTGGCTGAGATGACGTATAGGTACAGAGGAAGGACAGCCAGTTTCCTCCTTTCCCAGAGACTTGCCTTCTCAAAGTTGCTACAGGGACCCTATAATCAATAATCGTGTAGCATCCTGCTCCTGTCTGCTGCTGTGTGAGAAAGTAATATTTGGATGTATCCACATGGTGGGTCTCCAAAATAAATTTTACTGGTGGGTCCTAGACAGCCAAGTCCGACACTACAGATATCGTAAAAGGTTTGTGCAAAAATAGCTTTTTAACATAAGGGAAAGTCATGAGCTTGTTGGATGGTCCTGCTCCAAGGAACAAAGTCTTTGGTGTTAGATTAACGCATTTGTGTTCAAAACTATACAAAATATTTCTGCACTGGATTAACAGCATGCAATTAAATTCAGATATCTGGAGCACGCAATCTTTTTAGTGATACTGAAAATTCCATTTTTTTTCTTTTTCCCATTAGAAAATACTTCTTCAGGAAAAGGAAATGTGCATCGCTTGTCAAAAGAAGGTTTACCCAATGGAATGCCTGGTGGCAGACAAGCAGACTTTTCATAAGAACTGCTTTTGTTGCAACCACTGCAAATGTAAATTAAGGTGAGTAAAGAATTGCATAGAATAATTGCTGGGCATGAGTTTATTCTCTGTTTAGTCCTTTTTTAAATTTGTTTCTCATGTGCAATGAAAAAAAATTCCAAATCTGTGTGTCAAATATTAACCCCCCATAAAGGCCAACCATAGCCTTCCATATTAAAAGAAATGTATACCTTTCAGCATACTTTTTTGGCGGGATGCTGTGTATTCTGTGCACTTTGTAATGCAGCTGATAACAGGGTATGCTGGAGTGTAACAAGGGTAATAGGATCTAAATGATGCAAATCGTATATGCACCAGGAGCACCTCTAGCCCATCCACCAACTTGCAGCTGACAGTTCATGTATCCACCAGATAAGGCTACTTTCACATCTGCTTTTTTGCTGGATCCGGCAGGGATCAGCAAAAACGCTTCTGTCATGATAATACAACTAGAGTTAACCGAATTTATTTTAAATTCGATTCGGCCGATTCGCTGAATTTTTCAGAAAAATTCACTTTGATCAGAATTTATTCTTGCCGAATTGCATTAAAAAATGGTTATTTCCGGGCTGCAGAGAGCCTTTATAGAGGTGTGCCTTGCAGTAACACGCATAGGGAGTCTGCTGTGGTAGTTAAATAATACTGTGAGTCAGTATGACATGCAGATGACAGGCGTCGCTCTTAGAATCACTGAATACTTCACGTATTTGGGCAGTCAAGGGGCCAAAACTGACCAAAAAACTCAAGTATCAACTCAGCCTTACAGGTAGATGTTAGCATCAAGAAGAAGCGCACTCCTTTTACACCCTCGTCCGCTGATTCCACACAGATGTCTACAGAACCTGTTCTATTAAACGCTTATACAAGTAGAGCCCCCCTGACAGGGTGGAGAGGGTGTCAGCAAAAAGTTTGTGTTGACATCACTGATTAATTTTCCCCATTCTCTGATGCGTCAGAACAATAACCCAGAAAAACAGATCTTGTCTGTGGAGCATATGCCTTCACTCGGTCAGCATTTGCTCACTAATCCATCAGTATTGCTAATGCCCAAAAAAACTGGAGTGAATCTAAAACAGAGATGACACTTGAATGGAATATTTGCATGTCTTCTGATGATGTCAGGCCAGGCCAAAAGCCAAAATAGTGAATCACGAGATGTCCACAGAGTGGACCTATGACATAGTGGTGAGGTGGAAGCAGGTGGAAGATGGAAGAGTCTGTAGGTGGCCACATATAACTGCAACAGTGAACGTTGAAAATATATTGTTTTTCTACCGAAATACGTCACTAAAGGGTTTACCACATATGAATGCAAAATGGAAGGCTGAATATATTTTGTTTTTGTACTGAAATAATAATAACTGCGGAAGTGAAATGCGTTCTGTTAAATGCTTTTACAAGTAGAGCCCCCCGACAGAGTGGAGAGGGTGTCAGCAGTAAATTTGTGTTTTGCCCTTCCTCTGATCCATCAGAACAATAACTTCCAAAAAACAGATCCTGTCTGTTGAGAATCCACCTTCACTCGGTCAGCATTTGGTCAGTAATTCCACAGAGATGACATGGGAATAGAATATTAGCGTGTCTTCTGTGTTTTGTACCCACTCTTGCTTTTGGCTACCAAATCACAATCCAATTCTGATGGGACCATACAGACCTTACAGCTGCTACACAGACAGGATCTGTTGTGCATCTAATTTTTCCTTTCTTCTGAAAGATCAGAAGAAGGGTCAAATAAATAATGATGTCAGCCAGATGGAAAGGCAAAATAGTGGCCCAGTAATGAAGTGGGGAGAGTGGAAACAGCATGAGAAGTACACAGAGTGGTCCTATGACATATGTGGTGAAGTGAAAGTACCATAAGGAGGCCACAGAGTGACACAATGACACTGCGGAGGTGGCAGCAGCAGCATCAGAAGGCCCCAGGGTGGCACAATGACAGAGTGTGGAGGTGGCAGCAGCAGCAGCATCAGGAGGAGGCCACAGAGTGGCACAATGACAGTGTGGTGGTAGCATCAGGAGGCCACAAAGTGGCAAGGTGACATAGTGTGGAGGTGGCAGCAGCATGAGGAGACCACAGAGTGACCCGGTGACATAGTGTGGATGTGGCAGCAGCATCAGGAGGCCACAGAGTGGCAAGGTGACATAGTGTGGAGGTGGCAGGAGCATCAGGAGACCACAGAGTGACCCGGTGACAGAGTGGGGAGGTGGGTGGCAATAACACCACCAGCTGAAGATGATGGGTGAAAGAAGGAGCATTTGGCATCAGATGTGTGGCATCAGGTGGGTGGCAGCATCAGAATAGTAGCTGAGGCAGATAGCAAAAAGAAACCGGTCTCTGGTGTTGGTGTTGCACCATGGATGATCTAGTCTGATGCATCAGGCATTGGTGGGTAGAAATCCTGGCTGATCCACGCCCGATTCACGCCTAAATTCACTGCGTGACTAATTACTTCGCCACACAGCGCATTTTTTTTGTAAGTAGCATGTGCAATGATAGGGAGTTGCGATAGCTCCGCCCCCGTCATTGTATCCCTCAGATGCCGCTCTCATACATGATCGCGTCATCTGAGTGTACAAATTGTGTGAAATTAACATTAAAAAAAATTACATCAAAGTTACTGCATCCACTTGCTTGCGATGGGCTGGCCATCTCCATCTTGCTTAAAGATCTTGGCCGAAATCATGTGCGGCGCGAGATTACGTCATCATGCCGGCTGGCATGATGATTTAATCTCTCACTGCATGGGATTTAAGCTAAAATCTTCAAGCAAGATGGAGGCTGGTGGCCCTTCGCGAGCAAATGGAGGTGGTAAGTTTGAATTTCAGTATTAATCAATTCGCTGAGACAAAGCACGAGGAAATTCGGCTTCTAGGCGAATCGAATAATTCCAGAAATTCGGATCTAAATCCAATTCGTGGGATTCGATTTGCTCATCTCTAATCTTGATAAAGGTCAGTCTCTCCACATTTTGGATGGACAGGCGAGTTCCTCTTGGGGTAACCATCGCCCCCGCCGCACTAAACACTCGCTCTGATGCCACACTACTGGCCGGGCAGGACAGCTTTTTCTGGGCAAACTCTGCCAGTTGCAGCCACAAATCCAGTTTGGCTGGCCAGTAGGCCAGCGGATCTTCAATGTGGACTGGTAGGGTGCTGTCCAAGTATGCCACCGCCTGCTGGTTCAGGTCCTGCTCCAGGTCTAGCTTCTGCTGGTGAGTAGTTTCTTTCTAGGTCAACTAGATCATCGACTCTAGACTCAAGTTGCTGCTGATGGAGCTGGACCTGCTCCTACCCCCCCACCCTGCCACAGCAGCCATGGCAGAGGAATGTGAGCACAGAGGGTCCCCCATGTCAGACCTGCGAGTGGATGGACGACGGCGCAGATAGGCAGCGGACAACTGACTACATAGGATGTCTCTATAGTAGTTCAGTTTGACCTCCCTCTAAGCGGGTGTAGAAAAAGCCCCCATTTTGGACCGAATGGTGACAATTCGCCTGTCAATATGCAAGCAAGTGAGCATGCATCGGGCCATTTGTGCAAGTGACTCGGAGGGACTCCCTGCTTCCATCTTCTCTGCCTACTGCCACGTTGAGTCTGGGTCCTCTGCCTCCTCTTCCTCATCGCCCTGTAGCTCCTCTGGCTGCTCCTGGTCCTCCTCTCCTGTTACCTGTGTAGAAAAACCACCCATTTCGCTACACATTGCTTATGCTCTTCTCCTCCTCCTCCAGTTCAGCCCCCACAGGGCTCATGTGGCCTTGAGATATAGGCGCTATGTCTCCAGTAGTGATGAGCAGCAGGGGCAATATTCAAATTTGCGATATTTTGTGAATATGCAGTAGAATATTTGTCATATATTCGCGAATATTCGTATTTGATATTATTCTCTTCATTTCGAAAAATCGGCAATGTAAAAATCGCATAATGCGAATTTGTAATCCGAAATAAATGCATGGGTCACTTAAAGTGACCCATGCCTGTATTTCGCGTTACGATTACGAATTTGCATTATGTGATTTTTACATTGACGATTTTTTACAATCTAGAGAATAATTAGGCAACTTTCCTATTGGGTTGGCTTGCTAGAATTCACGAATACGTAGTACATAGTGTGATATATATTCTTAAAAACGAATATTCATCTTTTTTTTTTTCATCTGAACCCATTACATTTACTAATGGGTTCAGATTAAAAAAAAATTATATTCGTGTTTACAAATATATATCACCATATTCTATATATTTTTCTTTCTTCCGCTTATACATGCCACAAAATGCTTTAGAACATATAACTGCACAGCTGAATGGCATATATATTTTTCTTTTTTCCACTTATACACACCACAAAAGGCTTTAGAATATATATAACTGCACTGCTGAACGGCAAATATATTTTTCTTTTTTCTACTTATACATACCACAAAAGGCTTTAGAACATATAACTGCACAGCTGAATGGCAAATATATTTTTCTTTTTTCTACTTATACATACCACAAAAGGCTTTAGAACATATAACTGCACCGCTGAACAGCAAATATATATTTATTTTTTCCAGTTATACACGACACAAAAGGCTTTAGAATATATAACAGCACCGCTGAACGGCAAATACTTTTTTCTTTTTTCTACATACACAAGAATCAAAAGGCTGTAGAACATATAACTGCACAGCTGAATGGCAAATATATTTTTCTTTTGCCACTAATTTACAACAAAAAGGGCTTTATAACAAATAACTGGACCACTGAACGGCAAATATATGTAAGTAATGTCACCTTTGCCACTAATACACGACAAAAATGGCATTAGAACATATAACTGCACCGCTGAACGGCAAATATATATATATTTTTTCCAGTTATACATGACACAAAAGGCTTTAGAATATATAACTGCACTGCTGAACGGAAAATATATATATATTTTTTCCACTTATACACGACACAAAAGGCTTTAGAACATATAACTGCACCGCTAAACGGCAAAAATATTTTTCTTTTTTCTACTTACACACGACACAAAAGGCTTTAGAACACATAACTGCACAGCTGAATGGCAAATATATTTTTCTTTTTCCACTTATACATGCCACAATAGGCTTTAGAGTATATAACTGCACCGCTGAACAGAAAATATATATATATTTTTTCCACTTATACACGACATAAAAGGCTTTAGAACATATAACTGCACCACTATATGGCGAATATATTTTTCTTTTTTCCACTTATACACGCCACAAAAGGCTTTAGAATATATAACTGCAGCACTGAACGGGGAACTGTGTAAACCCAGCCAAAGCAAATATCTGTAATCAGCACCATTAGGGTTTAAGGATATCAAGTGGTTCCGATGCTAGTGGACACATATCAATGACTAGTCTGTAAAACTCATGGATAATATGAGAGGATAATTCTTCATCAGTTGTTTGACCAGAAATCAGACATGATTAGCTGAAAACTGGAGATGAGCAAATTTCCTAAAATTGGTTTTGGTTTTGATTTGTCTGAATCAGCCAAAAATTAAATTTGGGAATTAATTAATTCTACCTGAATCGAAAATCAGACCTGTCTTTACAAAATGTAATTCAATCTGAAAGTACCACAATGTAGAGCAAAAGGAGCTGAGCAGATTAACATATATTTTTATGGGAAAAGATTCAGTAAAACCTCTAATTCATACATTTATCAATAATATCAATCCACTCAGCTCCTCCTGCTCTACAACATGATGCCTCAGATTGCATGGCACTTTGTGGTGACAGGTCCTCTTTAAATGCCTGGAAAATCATTGTCTCCCTCCCCCTATTTCTCCCTCTCTCTCTTTGTCTCATTCAAATAAAAATCAAATCTCAAGAAATTATTTTCTAAAGAATTGATTTGCTCATCTCTACTGATAACTCATGACTAATGGACGTATTGCTTGCAACGGTTTTGTATAAGTAACTCTCTGCATTTTTCTGAACTTCCCCCCGCAGTTTAGGAAATTTTGCATCTCTCCATGGACATGTATACTGCAAGCCACATTTTAAGCAACTTTTCAAATCAAAAGGAAATTATGATGAAGGCTTTGGATACAAACCTCACAAAGAACGCTGGAATCCAAAAGAAACATCTACAGGTGTTGATCCTCGAGTGGAAAGACAAGACAAAAATAAATCAATGGGTAAGGAGCCAGGCACAGTAAATAATCCTCAGTGTTTAAACCCAAATGAAGACAACAAAAGTTCAGATTATGTCAGTTTGAAGATGTCTGGTGAAAGACGTAAACTCAGTGTAACATGGCCTCCTTCGGAAGAAAACTCTAGTCAAAGTTCTATGATTGAGAAAGTTATAGTAAGCAAACCAAAATGGCCTCCTGAGGATGGCGTGAAGCAAGTTGATGTGGTAAGACCTCCTCCAGAAGGAGGGGAACAAGGAAAATCTGAAAGTGAGAGGCTAGCTAATACATATAGAGAAGGAAAAGATGTAGCAGATGGTATGGGTGGAATCCAAAGCTCCTCAAATGGCATAAATGGATGTTCTAGAATGAGTGGTGCAAGTTTTGATAAAGAAGAAAATAAAAAAGTAGATGGTTTGGTGAAGGTCACAAAAATTGATGGAGATGAAGAGGAAAACCGTGCAAATCAAAACAGTAACAACAACAACAATAATAATCGCAACATGTCTTATACAGAACATAGGGGAAATCTATCACATATGCCCAGCATAAAAGTATTCCATGAAAACATCAACAGATCAGAACCTCAATTATATCACCCAGAATTTCAGGCTGACAGTGGTTATTTTAGAGATAATTTTACTATGAAAATCCATAAATATGAGATAGGTGACTTAAATTCACTGGATAATAATCTATATATTTCTGAAGAAACTTTCTTTTGGGATCCTGTTAAAAATAAGACAGTGGATTCAGAGAAAAATGAAGCTGAAATATCACATTGCTATAATACATTTCAGAAGGAAGAAATGACAAAAGCAATTGTTCTGCATGGCTTGTCAACACAGTCTCCCGCTCTCGAGAAGCCTAATGCATGTGGTTTGCAGGGCAGAGGCATAAATGAGCCATGTGTTATAGGTAGAGAGCCAATTCTACAAAGTACTTTCAGCAGAGGTTTGAAAGGAACAAGAGCGAAAGACAGTGATGCATGTCTTGAAGTCATGGAATACAGTGTTACAGTCTTAAAACCCATGTTCCAAGACATCGATTGGAAAAACACAAAGCCTCCTCAGTAGTGTCTGAAAAGAAAATAATCCTCTCTATATATGAATGTAGTCACTTATTGAAAAACATGATTTAATAAAACATGATAAAAATGGATAGAATATTTCTGGAAGTCGATCCTAACAAACTGTTTATGAGACTTTTTTTTCTTTTATGGAGTGAGATGATTCTGTTTTTGGAGAATTTTAATCTATATTTCTGCATATGTTGAACTCTATTCTTCGGTTTAGCTACAGGAAGTACATAGCATTGGAGTCCAACACATTTCAGTTGTAATTATGGCTCAAAATCTGCTCGAAAGAAAGATAGAAAGAAAGAAAGAAAGAAAGAAAGGCACTTACCTGTTAATTTGTCATAATGTACACAAATTCCCCTATTTACTAGCCCCAGCAGTCACTTGCCCATGCATATCTATGGTAACACCAGTAGCTAACCAGTGTACCAAGATAGGGTTAGTCGTCTTGTCACTTTGTAAAATAATACATACTATAACCACACCTGTAGCCCTGTGCACAATATGAAGATGTGGTTCTAATACTTAGCTTAAACGGTTGTCCCATCAGAGAGAACCCCTTTTTAGATTGGGGCTCTTGGAATGATAAGCTTATCATATGGCTCCTGGAACCTACTAATAAAAACACTGTCACACAAGCCTCCCCTAGAGAAAAACCACTAAAATTAATCAAATTAACGGCTCAATGTAATACATGGTCAGCTTGAGTCTACCAGAATAAATAATGGTCCTACAAAGAATGGGTCCCCCTCCCCCCACAATGATGTCCATATGCCATAATAGATTGTACAGACACATGATACAACCTCTTTAAGGTGGAATTTTTTTTTTCCAGAAGCTATTTTCTTTGTTATATCCAAGGGAATGTATGGCATGTTTGCTCTTCTTTATACAAATGAATAGTGCTGAGTTGTAATGCCAGATACAGTCCATGAACAAGAGAGGCTCTGTTTCTAGTAAAAGGCCAGAATTTTTTTCTTTTTTAATTATTCTGGACAACCACTTAAAAGGGTTATGCTATGATTGATGTAAAAAGTGAAAATGAGACATCATATTTTAATTGACAATCTCTTTCTAACAAAGCTAAAACTAGCCCTGTACCTTACTTGTATTCAGAGATTTCCACATTCATTGCTCCAATTACTTTGTTATATTTTCTACAAGCTTACAGCTCAGGGGGCCTGTCCTTTCTGCTGTAGCTTGTTCCTTGTAATTGACGCAGATTTTAACAGAAGATATGACTGGGTGCAGTTGAAGATTTAAACTGTGTGTGACCATCTCATTAAGGTGGACAACATATAAGCAAAACAACAAACAGCAGGTGGTGCTATACAGATGCATTCTATTGAATAGCTTAGTGACTATGCTAAATGTTTAATTACATGCAACTACAAAAGTATTCAGATCCAGGTGTTGGTTTGAAAAATGTTGAATATTTTTCAATACATGTAGGTACACAGTTATATTCCACGGAGAGATTAAATAATAATAATTTGGCAAATTTTATAAGCATATTGGCCCTAATTCCTCAAACTGGTTTTGTCTTTACATTGGAAGAAATCATGACTTTATTATCATTTTACTTGTACACATTTATCAATAGTCTGCGACAGGCCAAAGCAATTTTTTTTTCAACTTCAGTTGTTGCTTTGGTGTCTCTAAGGAGCATGTTGATTTTTGACCTAATTTATCATAGGGATTGCCCCCAATCGATAAATCAGGGCCATTGAATCTATTTGGATGATGTAATATTAAACAATGATTTTTTTTGTGTTGTTTTCTGTCTTTTTGTTTTTCTGATGCATCATATAAGCACCCGGTGTGCCTAAAGGATTGGAAGGTAGTAGAATGCATTTTTATTGTGAAAATATAGGAAATAATATTTTCATTGGTTCATGAGAATGATATTGAGAGTTGAATATTTATTTATTTTAGTTTCTTCTTTTCTTTTTTTGTATACAAAATCAGTTGTGTGGAAGAACGATTGTAACTCAGACAGAAGGGGAATAATCATGCTCATATAATAAAGCAGCAATATTATGTATAAACGTTTCAAGGGTTTGTGCTGGAACCATCAAAAAAAATAAAAAAAAAATAAGAAAATGTACAAAAGTAAATCACATATAAATAAGAGTGGGTCAGGAACCTACAAACTAGTAGCTTAGAATATGATGAGTGAAGACATGGCTAAATTACATTTATATTTGCTGGCAATTTAGACATTTACTTGAAATGTCAAGTGTGCAGTATTTCTACCCAGATAATGGGTCTTGTCAGTGGAAATATATATTTAGTGATTGGAATATTTCATAATACAAATAAGATTATATGTGCTGTCAGTATTTGGACTGTTAAGGCAATTTTTACAGTATTACACAATGTTTGCTGCCTTTCACATTTCACTCAACTAAATCGTTTTCAAAGTCATTTCAGAACGCAAACCATAAAGTGATTTTTTCCAACTGTGGATGGAGTTATTTGCTACTTAGTATAAGTATTATCCAAAGTCCCACAATTTATTAAACACATAATAGCTAATTGTATACATTTAAAGTGTCCAGAACTTTTACAATTTATAGCAGAATTCAAGCTCTCCAGCATAGACTATAATGGCGAGGTTATTGTGCATGTCTAGTGCCTCCTGTTTTCCATAGGTTTCCCCCTGCCAGCTCTTACAAGCAGGAGGCATAGAAGAGCAGGGTAAAGCTGCATCTCATGGAAATACGCTGGACATTCGGCACGAATGATGCATCGATATATAGGCACCTGAAATTATGCTTTACAATCCATATGGGAGTACAGGGTGTCATCTGGCTACACTGAGCTCTGTATAGGTCAGAGCAGCGCTGCTCTTTTAAAGCCTGGCATACTGTAGATGGGTTATGTCAGGGTTTAGCAGATCAGGCAAAGGCAGAGGAATGATGTCTTATGTGAGCTCCTGCCCTGCGCTCGCTTTGCTCTGCTAATAGCCTGTTTACCACATCAGTACAGGCTATTAGCAAGGCAAAGCAAGCTCAGGGCAGTAGCTGACATAAGACATTGCTCCTGCTGCCTGTGCACGCTCTGTTGAAGCCTAAATTGCAAAAATGGTCAGCACCTGACTTCCAGTTCATCAGCACGGGAAAGGAATTACTCCAATGGAAATATAGCAAAAAATCTCAGCAGACACTCTTTGTCTTCAAAACATCTCTTTCTTTATTTATTCAATGAAGATACATATTGAGGATGCATATCGGCCCGTACAGCCTTCATCAGCCTAACTATGCCAGGCTTTAGGAGAGCAGCGCTGGTACAGACAGGAGCAGCAATATTCCAGCCTATAAGCGCCCAGTGTGGCCTCGGGGGAGACCATTCTCAAGTATATTGCAAAAATAAATGTTATGGCATTTACAATAAGCTTTAATAAAGTATATGGAAACATTTACAGTAGGTACAGTTTAAGCATTCTTAAAAGGGACACATGTATCCAAGAATACCAGTGTGTCCCCCATACTATTAATTTTCAATATGGGCATAAAATGATGAAACACTATTAATCTTTTTAAATAGCACCATCATACATCTTAATTTAACCAACTTCAGAAAGCTCCCTCTAGTGGCAGCTGTAGACAGCCACAATTTTATCATTATAGTCTATGAATGTGTGAAGGGAAGCATCTATAAAGATATATTACAAACATTAATCTGCACAGAATGTTGGATCTTAAAAATAAATAAAATATTCAAAGTTGGAGGTGAACTTCAAAGAATGAGGACAACTGTTCACTTACATTGTCTTCACCTCCTTAGTGTCATCTCAAAAAAGGTTGGAGCTCTGTCAGTCTAACAAGTTCTTGTATGCATCTTAGCTGTAAATTCATTGGAATAGTTTTAATTTCTGTGCCAAATATTGCTTGTATGGTGCTGCATAGTTATCATATGTGTCTTTAAAAAGTATAGTACAGGGATCTGCGACCTGTGGTACTCCAGCTGTTCTGAAACTACAACTCACAGAATGCTCCATTCTCTTCTAAGGTTGTTAAAAAGCAGTCAAGCTGATGTGCATGCTGGAAATTAGAGTTTCACAGCAGCTTGAGTGCCAGAGGTATCTGACCCTGGTCTAGTATATGAAGTCACTCTTTGTTCCTAATATTTGTGTTACACCACAGCACAGAGGACTGGGCAAAAGGTCTAATTTCTACTAGGTACTATATTAGCCTAAAGTGATATGATCACCACTATTAAATGTAAGAAAAGCTTTGTGGTTGTACTAGAGATGAGCAAATTTCTCCAAACATGTCTAATTCAGTAAAGTTTTAAAAACATTTAATTTCTACCTGAATCAAATTGGTATATAACAGTCCCTCTTCTCCTCAGACTTATATTTGTCTGAAAACAATAAAATAATAAAAATAAGTCCTAGAAGACACAGTGGAGAAAGGGGAGAGAGAGACTATCTCAAGAGAAAAAAAAAACCTGGTTAGGTGAGTGGTCTTTGGGGTTAGTATTTGGGGTGCTCTTTCTCATTAGAAAGACCAACAAGTATGTATGAGAAATAGGCTTAGTGTTATTTTCTTTTTGGAAGGAAACCTAATTTGCACACCATTCGTTTCTGGGAAATATGTTCAAATAAGCTCATCTCTAGGTTGAGCCTAAAAGTTCTTGTACTTAACACACTTACAGTCGAAGTACATATTTTGTCAGTTAGAGATATTTTCCATTTAATCCCCCAAAAAGCTTGGAATACTTACACTTAACCCACTTTCACATGTCAGTATTCTGGTCAGTATTTTGCATCAGCATTTTATGCCAGAAGTGCAACCTGGACAGGTCAGTCAGAACTAAAATGGAAAGAGAGACATCCCGTCTATATTTTGGATTACAAATACTGAAACCAAATACTTAACAAAATTGTGGTAATTGACTTAATGGTCCAAAACTTTGCTAAAATGAAAGCATTATTATCTACATTGACATCATACTGTGTATATACTGTACACCAAGACTATGCCACATTTCCACTGACTAAACCCATGTGTGTGATGCTCTTTTTATAGTTACATTGTATTTTGCATGGGACAGTAAGATATATTGACTGCTAGCTATGCACAATAAATAAAACATAATTTTGCAAACCTTTCCTCTCTTTATTTGATTTGAAAAAGCAAAACCTAAAGCACTTGTCACATCTAAATACCATTGTATATAGAATAAATTGTCATATTGCAAATATATAATCTTCACTTTTCCATTGATACTCCCATGAATGAGGCTGAATGCTAAATGCACCAGTAGTAACGGTGCACATATCTCTACTAGGTTGTCACAATGGCCCACATTTATCAGTATTTGTGCCTTTATTTCTAACACATTCATTAACCATATACGGCAGTTTGTAAAAGTGTGAATGGCTTACTGATTGGCCTGGATTAGATAAATTGATGAAGTACAGATGTAGCCGAGCTAAAATTGACTCTGATGACTCTGATAATACATGTCATAATGTTATCTCATGCCCTCTTATGACAAAAGCCATTGAGATACATTGAAACGGTTAGTTAACTTTTTTGTGCCATTTTTTACTTAACTTTTGGCGTTAACCTCAAGTTTAGCTAGGCTGCATCTGTACATGAAAATTGAAGAAACATCCCTAGACATATTTAATGGGGTTTTCAGGAAGTGCAGTAATGATAGACTATTCTCAGAATAGGTTATCAATACCTGATTGTGGGGGAGCTTAATTCTGGTAACCCATTGGTTACCTGTTTGAAGAGGGTGTGACGCTCACATGAGAATTGGAAGTAAGGAGTCATAAATGATATTGCAGCCAAGGCCATTGACCAAAGTGTAAAAGGCTAGTGAGCGGCACGGCCTCTTCAAGAAGCTGATCGGAGGGGGTGCTTGGAGTCAGATGCCCACCTATCTGACATAATTTACCTATGTTAAGGATAGTCCATCAATATTGAACTCCCAGAAAACCCCTTTAAAGATGCAGCATGTTTCTAAGTTTTATGCAAATGGCAACATTGGGGAAAATTTATCATGAAAGGGTGAATTCATGTAATTTATGCCAAATTTATCAAATGCCAATGATTATTTGATAAATTTAGAGCATCCTAACAAATAACACTTTGGTCTAGAGATGTTACTCTAGTTGTTTTATACCACACCCGCTACTGGAATAAAATTGTATATATTTTTTTTGCAATTTTTAGGAATTTGTAGTAGGTAAATGTAGTGCACAGTTAATTAACATGTCCACCCACTTTTAAAAATGGTGGGAGCAGCATGAAATCATAAAAAGTCACATTTTTGAGCAAAAATCTTGTGGGCCAATGGCGTAACTCCAAGGGAAACAGGAGAAGCGGCTTTTTTGGGGCCCTAGTTGAGAAAAAGCCTAGGAGCAGTATCTTTTCTACTACAATTCAGGCCAGGATGGGCACCCTCCAGATACAATCACAGTGGGGTCCTGTGACTGTCATAGGTGTACATACCAGAATATGAAAGACCTTTGAGAAATAATAATGGTAGGCTAAAGAACTTTTTATTATGTCATCATGTCACATGATTACAAGTCCTTTAGCCTCCAAAAGACACCAGAGGAAATAAGTGTGTATGTATGTGGGAGTGTATGTGTTAGTATGTGAGTGTTTGTGAACATACATAGCACACACATAGCATCAAATGCAATGTAAGTTAACAGTAGCATGAATACAATACTTAGTAAGAAGGACATTTATTAAATGAGAACATGGAATGCTAGCCATAAGAAACAATTAGAAGGTGTTAATTTGTAGTGCCCCCTACCTGGGGTACTGCATACCCCCTTAGCTTTCCTTGACTTGTGCGTAGGTTTCCCCTTTTGGCTGCCTTAAATATTTTCTCTACTTTTACTAATCTACACTCGTATGCTTGAGCCCTGTTACTGCATGTCTAACCTGAAAGTTTACATTATATGTAATACAGTGTATTACATGAAATACTTCAGCTAAATCATAAGCAGTGCACAGATAAATTTGTTCATATAATACTTCCCTATAATGATGAGCTCAAATTCGCAGGAGAAGCGTGGAAGGTTCCTTTACACTGTTTCCCTCCACAGCAAACCAAATAATGTAAGGGGTGTCTTTATCCTGTTTATCCCCGACAATAAACTCAACAACTGAAGGGTGTCTTTACCCTGTTTCCCTTTATTAGCAAAAAGGTCTAATATACTAGTACTGTTTACCTTGTTGACTGACTCACTATAGCTTTTCCGTTTACCTTTTAGGAGTGGCAGAGGACACACGGTGAACTTTTAGTCTCCGGGGCATCTAGCCTGATACCTAAGAAAAAGGAGCACAGCAAAATACTCCCTCTCACCCAGGACTCTTCCTCTGAGCTGCCCATTGTAACACACTAGCTTTAACGAGATAGGGGGAAGGACTAGTCCACTGCCCTTAGTCCTAGTGGGGGCTGGGCCCACCTAACTGAAACCGACCCTAATTTACAGCATAATACATGGCAGCAGGGTAATCTGTCTTATGTTAAGAACCTGACATGGCCTTGGCTGTGGAGCGAAAAGGTTAAGTGCATATGCAAATCATACACTTATACAGCTTAGGACTTTCTATTTACCACTGTGAAGGAAATCCGTTACTTTAAGTCCCAAGTGGCATTCTGTAAAAGTCCATGAGGTGGGGGGAGGGGGTTAACTAGCTGAAACCTTTTAAAAGTCTACTTAAAGTGCATAGAAAGAAGCCCTGAGCTTGTGGCTCAAGAAGACATAGAGCCAAATCACATTGCGGCTCCATACCATTAGTAAATGGGTAAACGTTGCAAAACAATAAAACTAGTGCAAACATGTACATCTCCTTGACACGTTTGAGTTTATTATTGAGGTAGTCACTTACAATATGGCAGAAACCCATGTCCTGGGCTTTCTCCTGTTTAACCTGAGAAGGGGAAAATGGCTCTAACAGGTTCAACTAGGATTTTGCTGAAAAGGGTGGAGTCATATTTACATCCCGGTATAAAAAAAGAAGGTAGACTTGAGAGTGTCAACAAATAACCTTAAATCAATGGCCTATGCGTCTCATCTGTGCATCAGTGTCTCTGGCGTGGGTCTTAAAGTCTTTTTGAGAGTAGCTACTCCTTAGATGAGGCAAAGGTAGTCCTCGTTGCTGCTGCTGCCACTGAATTCAATCAGAGAACAGTCCTGTCCCTCAGCAGTCGCTCTAGTTGGTGGAGGAGACCTCAAGCTGCCTCTTGTGGCTAGTAGAAACCTCCCTGGTGCAGGGCTGTGAGGTCTTGCAGCAGCTCTGTCTAGAACCGGAGGCTAAGCACCTCCAGTTGCAAAGGAGCTGGCAGGGGACCTTTGGCACCAGCTGCTTGACAAGTTTGGTTCGGCTCTTGACCAGCGGCTCCGCAATTCATCTTTTATGACTCCTGGTACCCCACTGTGACCAATAAATCACCAAGGGTTGGGGCAAAGATAGGTTTAAAGTTGGTCAGATCAGGACCGGGGCAGGCTGACCCGGAATCAATGATTTCGGCTCGGGTTGAAGCTTAGGCTCGAATTGTAGGGTCCAATCCGTGGCATCTAAAAGATGTGTGAAACTGCTGCGGGACTCTCTGACCAAATCTCAGGTGTATTCTGTGGTGTCATAGGGGGCTGGAGCTGGGTCACTTCCATGGCGAATCGACCTTTATCGGAGTTTATAGGAGTATACTCCACCCTGTCATTATGGAACAAATTATGCTGTGCCCATGGCAGCTTCGGCTGTTTCACTCAGCTCCGACACCCGAGCAGTTCCTCCTGAGTCTCCCTGTTGGCAAGGAACCCACTCCCCCACACCAAAAAACAAATCACAGTGCCCAACGGCTTTTACAATTTCAGGTCTCCCCGCCGCAGATGGTTTGGGTTCATAGAATTCACAGAGGTCTTGGGTTTGGTCAGTCCCTGTGACAGAATCTTCTGGCCTGGGGGTCTGGTGACGGAGTTGAAACTCCAGCTGCCTCCGCCACACCGGCTGCTGTAGAGCACACGTCAGGTCCTCTGGGGGCTCTCCTTTAAAGACCAATCCCGATCTCGTCCAAGGCAAGCAGGACCTTTGACTCATCGCCCAGGGTCATATTATCCCAGTCAGGCTCTGGTAGCCTCTTGCTTGCCATCGCTGCAACTCTTGTGGTGCAGGGATCAATTCTGGGAGTGGGTGGATCCTGATAGGCTGTCCTTCTTTTTTTTCCCGTGCTTGGACTGGGCGGATCCTTCTTTTCCAGCTCTAGAAGCGGGACGGCAACATAGGTGAAGCATGGCCAAGATGGGCAATCAACTCTTCTTGTGCTGGTGCTTACATGATGATGCAGTTTCGCTTATTGCAACAGTAATAAAGTCTTCTTTAAGGGGCTTACATACATTGTGGGTCTTTTGGTATTACTATGGCACAGAAGTAAATATCCTGTTTGTGACACCAATTGCAACGTTCACACCGGGGAGCCCCAGTATATTCATGTTGAGGTCTACGAGTAGTAAAATATGGCCTAGTGTAGTGTCCTTGTGTCACAGTGGTCCTACCTCAGGCCATCGCTCCCTGGGGGTGGTTCGTTGCAATAATTGAGTTAAAGTAGACAAAAAAATTCAGACTGTGATTCAGTAGGGTATCTTTTGCCCATTTTCCCTCTCAAGTAAATAAAGTCTATAGTTCAGTCAAAAGCAAGGAGTAGGGTGCTCTAAGATCTGCTTCCTGGGTTCCGCCAGGAGAGGGCGAAAAATGCATCCCCTCGCTGCACCAATCGTGTCCCTTTGGACTCCAACTTCAACTAACTCCAGCTTCCTGCCTATAAATATAAGCAAAAGGGTAGGTTCAGAGTCAGATGGAAGATTTTGGGCGTGGGTTTCAGAGCGGATTTGTTACTGAAAATAGTGCACTCCAGCTGTTATACTACAGCTACTACTGTTAAACTACAGCTCCCAGCATGCAAACTTACCTAACTGTTCACAGAACTCCTAGAGAAATTAGTGGAATGTGCTGGGATTTGTAGTTTTATAGTTGGAGTGCCAGAGACTACTAACCCCTAGGTTAAGGGATTTTCCATTTTCCACGGAAATTCCCAGATCACAGTTCCCTGAATAGTCTCCTTACAAAATGGCAGGTAGAATCATAGACAAGTACGAGGTAGTCGAAGTTAGATCCGATAGAGGTAAATTATAGAAGATTGAGATGGATTGATAAGAAATTATCAAAAATCTAGACAGTCAGGGTCAGTAATGAGATGACAGGATACAAAGCGAATGATCATATTTGCAACAAATAGAAAATCAGAGAACCTGTTGCACAGGGATAAGAATGGTTTCCAGAACTGGAATACATAGGTGAGGGGCCTCTTGTACTGTTCTTAAAAAACTGGAAAAGTCATGCACATCCCTCGATCAGCAGTTGGCGGCAGAGAGCAAGCAACACAAGGAAGTGCTAAGCAGGACATACAGCTATTTCAACAAACGCAGGAGTAAGGGATGATGATGATGACTACACTGTAAAGGTTGGTTGCAAGAAATGTAGATCCAGGTGTTACAATTTCCACACATGAACTTTGCTCTATTTC
Organism: Bufotes viridis; assembly: GCA_033119425.1. Taxonomy (NCBI): domain Eukaryota; kingdom Metazoa; phylum Chordata; class Amphibia; order Anura; family Bufonidae; genus Bufotes; species Bufotes viridis. The sequence goes on along the minus strand of CM065595.1, from coordinate 131,993,780 downwards.
AATATTTGGTTTTCCAATCACTGGGACCCCCACCCAGTCCAAAGTCCCCCAAATGAATGGAGCAGTGGCCAAGCTTATGTACTGATGCTCAGTGCATTCTCTATGGGACTGCAAGAGATAGCTGGTTACAGAGCTTGGCTATCTCCAGCAGTCCGATAGAGAATGAATAAAGTGGCAGCATGTACTGTATGTTTTACCTGCCACACCATTAATTTGGGAAATGCAAGACCCCCATTCACCACTCAGTGGTCGAATCCCCACTAGTCAGAAGTGTATGCCCTATCCTAAGTTTATGTCTTGTCTTTGGTGTATATGGTATCTTTACTTGATATACACCAAATACAAGAATCACTATAAGCCAGATAATGAAATGAATAGCATACAGTACACAGCACAGGAATGAGTAGAACTGAATGATTATGAATAGGACACAAAATAGTAAAACATACTATTTACATTTGCTGTAGAAGTTCTCCATGCCAAGTGTTATATACTTTCTTATATAATGTCCATCTCATCATCCATTGTGTCTCCTAAAATGCTATAATAGTATAATTCTTCCATCAATGAAGAGACTTTCCACCCAACACTTTTTCTCTGAGCACCAGGACCCCCTTGGCTCTGAAGAAATACGGTATTGAAGGTCCCAGTGGTCAGACCTGTATGGGTGAAAATTTCCTTTAACAATGTTCTTTTTTTTTTCTTCTAAATATGTTTCTACATTTCCAGATGTAGGTTCTCTGTTTCCAATATGCAAAGCCTGGAGCTCAGACAGGTCAATGGTTCTTGTAATATCCTGCAGCCTGAGGAATGTCAGATCAGCGTCTCTCAGCAGTTTTCTTCTCGAGAGCTGCATTTCTCCATGACTTGATATCTGATTATGTCCTCTGTTACAGAACCAAATCGCAAGACCTTGCAAAATATTTTATGTTGTCTGTCTAGATGTATATCTTTGATATAGAATGTGTTTCTTTGGTACAAATTATTCAGTCTCTTCATGCTTGCTTCATAGTCTATATCTTCATTATGAGATGCATTTGCTTTTAAACATTTACTTTAAAGAATCCCAAATATCTAGATTACAAGGCTCACAATGACAGCATCATAGGATTCTGATGACTATAAGATGAATATGCCAGTTATCTCTGTGGCACTACTCTTGGCATTCATTCTGGTAGAGCTCAAAGAATCATATCCAGAGCAAAGAAAATCATTAGTGCATTTGGTTCGTCCCAAGGTTCATTAAAATGTTCCAGTTCTTCCAATATCATTTTTATGCCATAACAAGATGTAGCCTTCAGTTTGTGAAGACACTGGGGGCATTTTTTGTTAAATGAAAAATATTTTAATTTCTGATTTGTTTTATACTTTTGAGAACTATGGATACAATTATTTACTGCACCTACAAAAAATTCTGATGAACGTAATTAAAGCAGAATTAAAGGCTCTAGTCTTTATACATTGATTTTACTAAATAAAGCTGAACCACCATAGCATGCAATTTAAAGGATGTTATGAAGATGGGGGAAACATCTGAGTCTGGACATAAGATAAAATTGACACTCAAGGCAGAATTTTAAAATAGTATAAATTAGAAAATTATGGCTGTAGTGGACGGTGGGTGTGGACCTACTGTGCCAACAAACCAGCTTGACTTTGGGCTAAACCTAAGGGCGTTGTCATAGTTGTCCCCTGATATTCAACCTTTAACCCCTGTACAAGGATCTCAACTTTGCTGCAGGGAACCAACCTGGCCGCTACCTTCTGCAGTAGTCCTGATATAGTTACAAGCTGACTGTTGCGAACCAATAAGGACTCACACAAAATGCGTGGTCTGAGCACAGTGCAAGATCAAGGCAGGCTGAGTATTTGCATATTCCAGGTAGCAGTTCCAAGGTCAGAGCAGGCAGTGAGAGTCACAATCATTAGACAGACAAGATACGGCTCAGACAAGGGGTGCATTCACTGTCCGGGTAAATAGGAAGGCTGATCAGCACCTTAGTCATCAGCTAGACAAGGAGCAAAAAAGAAGGATTAACTCTAGCAGTAGAGAGTGGAGCAACATCTGCTTCTGCCTGGGACAGCAGGACAGTGGTGGGCACAGGCCACCAGCCTGCTCTAATACTTACATCATATTTATGATTAGTGTTGAGCGCGAACATTTGAATCGCAAATTTTAATCGTGAATATTGCCACTTCGAGAATTTGCGAATATGTAGAATATAGTGCTATGTATTCATATTTGCGAAGTGTTGATCGCAAATTTATTGAGAATTTATCGCGAATATCCGCACTTAGCAACATCCCTACCAACCAATAGGAAACTTGCCTACCACTTAGTGTTGATCGTGAATATTCTAATCTTTAATTTTTATCGTGAATATATTACATTGCCGATTTTCGCAATTAAGTAAATAATGACTGGAGATCACAAATTCCCAAATTTGCGAATTTATGGCGAATATTTGGCCAAAAATTTGCGGAAAAAAATTGCAAAATCGAATATTGCCTAATTTGCTCATCACTATTTATGATACAATAGAATACTCTGAATTATTTACCCAGTCTTTATCTTACCACGGTAAATATATATATTTTTTTTATTTTAACTATCGTTTGCACCCTGTGTGATCACAGTTTACTTAATTCAGTAAATAATTTTTTGGCAATCCATTCATGTAAGGATTGTGTTTTTATCTCAGCATACTTCCAGCTGGAATTGCATGCTAATGTAAGTTTCTCTTTGCACACGTTCTGCATTTGGCTACATTAGCAAATTAATGTTGTTTCATGTGTGAGGAGCGACATCCAGTATATAATTTCTGCTTTAATGGTTGGCTCAATGAGCATTTGGCATCAGCTAAATACAATGTATTCATTTTGTATCACTGAGTGTTACAGTCAGATTTTGGACCGGCTTAGTTCCTTCAATGCTTAGTGCTATAGACGCCGGGTTAATTTATTTTCAAATAAGAAGATGAAATTGGCAGCTCTAGTGACCATAAAACTTCAGTGCACAGTAAACTGAGTGTAATCTTCTTATTATTAAATCACGGCTTTCCTTTACAATTCACTTGCTTATTTCTTGCAAACTTCAGTAGAAACACACTGGAGGTTTTATGCTGTTGAGTAATATTGATGTAAAATGAGATTTCCTGGCACTTACAGCTGAAGTTGTTAGCTCTTCATTGATGTATTCTAATCCAATTCACCACTTTCTTTTTACTCCTGTATAATAGAATTTGTGCTCCATCTAATGCTGGGCAATAAATTAAATACTTGATGAGTTCATTTAGGGTTGGACTGCCCAAGCGAATACAGAAGGATCGTCTGTCTGCCCAGGCTCTGGCACAATAAAGTGCACCAATGGTCCAAAAGAAGACATCCTAATGTGGAGCTGAATTGGGCTCAAGAGACCCCAATCTGATATTGACTTTTAATGGATTTTCAGATAGTTTCATATTAATGCTCTATTCCCCTCAGATTTGCAGGGGTCCAACTGTCAGCACTCCCGCCGATCAGCCATTTTAGGAGTCCACAGAACTCCAGTGAGTGCCGCAGCTTGCAGGCTAGGCAAAATGACCAATGAGTACTATCAATAGTCCTTTTATATGTAGCCACCTAATTACTGGGTACCACTCTCCATATTGAATTTGGAAAGAAACCACTACAGAGCTATAAACTGTCCGATAAAATATATTTTTTATTAGTGAATCCAAATAAAAACAATATTTTCCACAAAAATAATAAATGGAGGCAAGATGCAATAAAATTGAGCTGAACAATACAACAAGGGTAACAATACGTGCCCTGCATATTAGTGATGAGCGGCAGGTGCCATATTCGATTTCGACGAAATTCGCGAATATTCGATAGAATATTCGTTTCATATTCATATTCATCGAGTATTCGTCATTATTCTAGTTATCACGATTAATATGCGATTTTAACTTAAGGCTACTTTCCTATTGGTTTGATATCTAGAATTAGCGAAGATGACGAATATGACGAATGTATTCGTCATATTCCTCAAAACAAAGATAACGAAGTATTCTCCATCTTCGCTTTAGCTACCTATTCGTCAACTTCGCTAATTCTAGCAATCAAATAGGAAAGTTGACTATAGAGACAGCTGTGTTTAATTCGCTATGCAATTATATTATTATTATTATTTTTTTAGAATAACTATAATAATTATCAAGTATTATAATTATTCTATTTATTTAAAAAAAAAGCAAAGTAATATAATCGCATAGCGAATTAAGCAGAGAGAATTATCGAAGTTGACGAATATGGAGCAAAAACGAAGATGGAGAATACTTCGTTATCTTCGTTTTGAGGAATATGACGAATACATTCGTCATCTTCGCTAATTCTACCAAGCCAACCATAGTAAACCGGGTCTAAGTTGAAATCGCAATGCGATGACTTCAAGTAATATTAATTGCATTGCGATTTCAACTTAATTCTGAAATCCGACAGTACATTCTAGTATGGAGATGTTCCCATGGTGATGGGGATGCTCCATGAGCACGGAAGTCGGCAGAAGCGGCAACGAGCACTGACTGGAGCAGCCAGGAAGCCAGGAATCCTAAGGACAGGTAAGAACTACTTTTGGGAAGTGGGAAAGAAAATAATATAACAATAATAAAAATAAAAAAATGAATTTTCGAAATAGCGAATTTATAGCACTATATTCGAAATATTCGCGAATTAGCGAAGTGCCGATATTCGCTAAATAAATTCGATATTCGAATATTCGCGCTCAACACTACTGCATATAATGTAACAGTATAAGGCCACTAGAAAGTCCACACTGTCATTTGGGAACACAATAACAAACTCAAATTCATGGCCCAACGAATCTTCAATGCAGCATAATTATGGTGGCCATGAAAACAATGTAACAAGCCTAGTAAATATAGAGCTGGGTATGTTCTTTCTACCTTAGATAAAATAACCAAAAATAAACAGGCACCATAATGTAATGCTGATGAACCTTACCGTTAAGAAAGTACAGCCCCCAACCTCAACCAGTGGTTGTTGTTTTTTTTTGCATTTTTCTAAACCACTGACATCACATGTTGAAGGCAACTAGTTCTGTGATGCCTTATATGAGACTGCAAGTTATCAATTCAGTCAGTGAAGGAAGAGTGTAAGATGCCATCTTTTTTTAATGATAGATCATACTGTGGGCAGCATGGTGGTTCAAATCTGACCAAGAACAACATCTGCGTGTTCTCCCTGTGTTTGTGTGGGTTTCCTCCGGGTTCTCCAGTTTCCTCCCACACTCTAAAGACATACTGATAGGGGACTTAGATTGTGAGTCCCATAGGGGCAGTGTGATTCTAATGTCAGCGCTATATAAGGGAGGATAATAAATACTGAACAACAATTTTTAAACTTGATTCTTTATTGATTCACCATATAAGAATCACTGATTTTCTGTAAATCTCAAACCCGACAGATTGTTACTGAGGGGTATGTTTCAGTACTTTTAGCAATCATTTCTAAGTTTAATTCAAAGACTATTTAAGAGTATAGGTAGACTAGACGTGTCTTTCCTTGGCTCTTGACTCAAGTTATACCAAGATGAGTGGTCTCAGATGATTAATTTTGAAAAAAAAAATGATTGCATTACTCATGATGATGACAGAATAACACCAACATTTTATTTTCAAAGGCTTTCATCTTGCACCACCCATCTTTGGATATTCTGAACCAGGAGCCAAGGTAAAGAAGGGCAGCTGTGTATAGATATTGTAAGTTTCGAAAATTTGATTTGAACCAAAAAGCAAAAGCTTTCTAGCCATTTGCATGATGCACTATGTTGCCTCTCAGCAGATCAGGGCCTTTGTCACTGAGAAATTAAAGGGGTTACCCAACCCCTGAAATGCCCCCCACTTGCCTGAGCCTCTCACACACAATGTATTTACCTGGCTCCCCAGCACCTGCTACGCTTCTTAAGCCCACGCAGCCGCCGTTGTTCGAATGAAAATATCGAGGTTGACGCAAGGGAGGCTCATTGTCGTAATGGCTTGCTATTGGCTGGCCCCCCTCCCCCCGGCACCGGATGTTTTCATTCTTGTGACGGAGAGATGTAGCGGCAGCCGTGTGGGCTTCAGAAGCAAAGTGGGTGCCGGGGAGCCAGGTAAGTAAATTGAGTTGAGAAGTGGGACTGCCACCTATTAGACATTGGGGGCAAATCCTAGCCATTTGCCCCCAATGTCTGAGATGGTATAACCCCTTAAATTTGTTTCAAATAGAACCCTGTAGTATCTCCTAACAGTGCCAACCACACAGTGCTCCATACCCATAACAGTGCTAACCTAACTGTGGGGGCCACAAAGAGCAGCATTAGAGGCTGCACGTAGCCCCTGGACTGCAGATTGTGCACTCATACCATTGTAATACAGCATGTACTGGCTCTTGTTTTTTACGTAACTCTGGTCCTTCAGTCCAATTATAATATAATTGGTTTTGTGCCATTTGGCCATGGACAGATGGCTGGCACAGCATAACATACGGGTTAAGTCACCTTGAGTTATTTTAATATAATTAACAATGCAACAACTAGAGGTTATCTATAGGATGGATATCTGAGCGATCAGGGTTGATTAAGGTATATTCCTCCAGAGAAAATTTCACTCTAAATTGCAGGAAAGAATTATAACTGAATTCTATATAATTCTGTTACGGTTCATTGAGCTTAATCCCTGAACTATGAAACAGTGTAAATTATAGTAACGGAGTGTGATCGGCAGAATGTTATTATCATTTAATTGTGTTAACACTAGAAGACCACTGTTGTATTTGTCATTTAGATGGTTAACCAATATGTCTGCTATCTATCTTCCATGTCCCTTGGCTCAGAGTAACTAATTTAAAAATCTTTTCCATATGAAGACAGTGATGGTTACATGGTTACATAGATCTTTTTACTTGCCTTAATTAAACCAGAATTCGTTTTACAGAGAAACGAGACCCTTTAACCTGCATTTACATATGCTTCTGTAAAAGTAAAATTTGCACAGATTGTCAGTGACAAGAGATTAAAAGGAAGGCAGACACGGTTGAAACATCCAAATTTTACAGCGATCTGATGCCAAAAAGCTAAATTCTTTCGATATTTAAGTTCTCTCTCAGAATTGGACCAAGCTGTAAGAGCCCATTCACCATTGCTTGGTCTAATACAGGTATCCTCAAACTGCGGCCCTCCAGCTGTTGTAAAACTACAACTCCCTCATAGCCCTGCTGTAGGCTGATACCTGTAGGCTGTTCAGGCATGCTGGGAGTTGTAGTTTTGCAACAGCTGGAGGGCCGCAGTTTGAGGATGTCTGGTCTAATATTTAGTGCAGCACCATATGACAAATAGTTGGACAAAATTAATGTAGCATACGTTACATTTGCACTTGACACCAGACATGAGCGAATCGATTCTGTATAATTAATCAGAATCTTGAGACTCAGTTTGGGAGTTTTAAAGCAAGTTTGATCTCGGTAGATTTAATTTGTGTACAAATAAAACTTTTTGGACAGACTGGACCCAAAACAATGCGATTGCATAAATTTAACTCACCAGTCGCCATGGTTAAATATTAACACTGTATCTGAGAGCGCAAAACTCAGAAGCATGATGCTTACAGGTCTGGAGCAACTCCCCCACATGGCAATACACATGGCAATCAGGGAAGCTGTTCATTGCTTGTGAAAGGCCGGAGTCTGCTGAGACTCTGATGCCTTTCTCAGGTATATTCCAATGTAGGTCTAAAGGTATCAGCAATACATTGCAATAAACTGAATCTTCTACTGAATCTTGAAAAAAATAAACTTCATGGGTAAAAATGCCTGTACTATTAAAATATAAAAATATTTATCCCATACAGCGAAAAGCCTAACAGAAAAAAATATCAAAATGGCTGATTCACTATTTAATCACTTCACCTCCCCAAAAAATTGAATAAAAAGTGACCAAAATGTGACACACACACCAAAATGGTATAACTGAAAACTATAGATTTGTCCCATAAAAAATGAGCCCTCACACAGCTCCATATACATAACTATAAAAAAAAGTTATGGGGGTCAAAGTATGGCGATGAAAATAAAAAATTAACCCCTTAGTGACCAAACCTGTTTGGGCCTTAATGACCAAGCCAGATTTTGGAAATCTGACATGTGTCACTTTAGCAGAGAATAACTTTGTAAAGGTTTTGCACATAGTTTTGCACAAAGTAATTCTAACATTGTTTTCTCATCATATATTATACTTTACTTAGGATGTAAAATGTTATCGATAAAATATGCGTATCTTTATTAAGAATCTTAAAAATCTATGAGAATTTGTAAAAATTGGCATATTTTCCTACATTCAACTGCCATGTTTCACATACATACATAAATACTATTCAATATTTTTATCAGAAATATATTTCCATATCTTTACTGCTGCACTTACAAAAAACTTTTACTTTTTTTTTTAATTTAGGAGACTTACCATTTGAACATAAACCTTTAAATTTTTGAAGTACATATTTTTTCCTGCAACAAGCCCCCCTATGGTATTCATCTAGGGGTGTAGAGAGCTTTTAGATCCCCCTTTTTTTGTAGAAATTAATGCTAAGCATTTTTTACACAAAAGTGTCAATTTAAAGACAGATTTTTTTCTATAGAGCACATGAAAGTGAAGAAGTACACCCCAAAATGTATCACCCCATTTCTCCTGTCTTCAGAAGTATCCACATTGTGGCCCAATCTTATGTCTTGACACACGGCAGGGCCCAAACATAAAGAACCACCTGGGGCCTTTCAGATAAACTGAAAATGGTTCAGGCCCCATTGCATACATGTAATGGCGTTGAGCTGCAAAATGATAGAAAACCATTATAAATTACCCCATTTTAAAAACTAGATCCCTTAAAGTATGCATCTAGTGGTGTAGTAAGCATGCTGAGTGCAAAATTATTGTAGGATGAAATCATGAGTATATATGGTTTAATTCAAATTGTTAATAGAATTTTCACAGGAAATTGGAGAAAAAATATTTTTAGATGGGTAACCCTTTTACTGTCTTAGAAATCCACCATATTCTTATCTTTGTGGTACGTACAGATGAGAAGTGAAGCTGTGCACTTATAAGGGAGGTCGATTTCTAAAAAGGCATCGACTATGTCTCGCCAAACTGAAAATAAAGGAAAAAAACTCAACTGTAGTGAAAGGCAACAAGTGCAAGAAAACGGTGCAAAATGTCTCCAACTATGTTGCAAATTCCAGTTTATTCACAAGATACAAGAACACCGATAGGGCTATAATGACGAAATGGCATTCAAGGACAGTGACTGGTCGTACAACGTCTCTTTAGCCCCATCAATCCCTATATGAAAGATAAACATGCTAAGTGACACGGTGCACATTAACAGGCCCCTGCCTGGCAAGGTAGAAACCGCTATGCACACAATCAACCAGTCACCTACAGAATATATAAAAGACAGTGTCCAGAACCGTCTGTAGGAACAATAATGGATCACTCACTAATTCCCAAAATGATGTCAGGATTTCTAGACATCTCTTAGTGTACAAGCCCTTAGTGTACTGGTAAGGAACAACTCAATCATTAGAGATCCTCCAAATAAAAAAATATCATGCCAGTATCATAATACAGTAATGTGAATAGAATTAACAGCTTTGTGTGACAGGACATAGTCATAAAAAATGAAATTAGGAAAATTAAGAAAACAAATCAGAAAAGGTAAAATTTGTTACAATGTCTGAAAAAAAATTTGCTCCACAACCCATCCCAAAGGGATCCTTCCCTCCCTGGAACGCCCACAAACTAAACAGAAAATGAGCTAAAATTGACTTCCTGAAAGGACCCCCCACCCACCCTTTTTGGTATTAAATACAATTAATAATTAGCAACAGTATGGTACCTCTCAAAACAGGGGTAATTGGAGAGGCCTGGTTGCAGTACACACAATCCATGGGGCCCCGGTGCGAAACTGATCCATGGGGCCCCCTACCTGTCACCATTTCAGCCCCAGTGTACTACTAAAACTAAACATTTGGGGTGAATAAAAATGTTACCTATCACTTGCCCTACACTTTAGAAAATTAGAAAAAAAAAATTATATGGCAGTTACACTTTAAACTTTGGGCTACTAAGGGCTCTTTCCCACAAATCGCACAGCCAGGACAGAAGTCTGATCTCTCTCTCCTCGCAGAACAACTACACTGAGGGGAGAGAGAAACACAGCCCATGTCTGGCTGTATTTAGTAAATATAATGGATGTGATCTCTATGATAGGTTTATCATGGAGACCACATGGTAAAGGACCATTATTATTGGTCCCTGATGGTTAATGTGCTGAAGGCAGATCTTCAGCACAGCATTCAGTGCGCATGTCTGTGCCATTTTGTATATATTTTTTACACTTTGGGGTGGGGGGGGAGGACCCAATCGGGGCATCATTATTACTGGTGCAGGGGTGGCGGCGGCCGGCTTACAGTGTGCGCATGCGCCAGGCCTCCGCCGCCATCTTTCTTGTGGGGAGGGGGGGGGGTGGAGGTGAGGATTGGGACCCAGTTTTCCCTTATGGGGAAGCTGGGGGACACGATCGCTGCACAGAAGGATTTCTCCATCCTCTCTTACATGAACGGAGGGAGAAAGTTTACTGCCGGCAGCTCAGCTGCCGGAATTTTCGGTGATCGCCGTAATACAGTGTATCATGGAGATCACGTGATCAGAGACCGCTTGTCGCGGTTCTGATCACTGCAGCGCTTAATTTAAGCGCTAACTTGGGCTGAAGTGCCGCCGTAAAAATGCAACGCTCTAGCCCAAGGCCCCTTAGTGACGTAAAAACACGTATGGGTGGTCACTAAAGGGTTAAAACACAAGAAAAACTATATAAATGTAGTATCACCGTAATTGTACTTACCTGGAGAATGAAGGTCATGGGTGAGTTTTACAGCAAAGGGAACACAGTCAAAACAAAACGCATAAAACACCATTTTGAATTTTTTTCCAGCTTCTCGCTATGTTGTATGAAACAATAAATAGCTGTTGCAAAGAGGTTCAAGGAATCCAGCTCCACTTCGGTAAAGGAATATTTATTTTGCTTGCGGTAAAATCACATCCAGTTACGGTTACAAAAGTCTTGTCTACGCGTTTCGGGCTACAAGAAACAATTCAAGCCCTTACTCATGACACAGTAAGACATAAAAATGGCACTATTTGTAGGAGAGATTGCACTTGTCTTCACTAATTGTGGTCACATGACTGCAAACCCCTTCAAAAAAATGCCACACCTTAGAACAACACTCCTCATGATAAAAGAAAAAGAGAAAAACCATATAATAAACAATAAAAAAACATGCAAAATACATGAAATGTATAGTGGCTATGAAAGATAATAAAATAAAGGAGAAAGTTTCATACGTTGGGAAACTGTGAGGACTCTGTCAATATGGATTATTGTTGCAGAATCATATCTAGGCGCCTGTTCAGACCATCTGGTTGACGCTTATTTCTCTGTTTAATAATTTTCTTCTATGGTCTCCTCCTCGTTTGGGCAGTAAAACCCTCTCTATGCCCTGTGCAACCAGATCCGATGTGTCCCGTTCATGGCAGACAGCAAAATGCAGACTAGCTGCAGATATATTGCGGTTGCCATGGTGGGGCACATCAGAAATGTGATTGCGTATTCTAGTTTTAATGGCATTAGTAGTAGTGCAACCCACATACTAAAGTTTACATTTTTTACATGTAATTAAATAAACTGCATAAGTTGTATTACAATTAACCACTTCAGCCCCCCTAGCTTAAACACCCTTAATGACCAGGCCACTTTTTACAATTCCGCACTACACTACTTTCACCGTTTATTGCTCCGTCATACAACTTACCACCCAAATGAATTTTACCTCCTTTTCTTCTCACTAATAGAGATTTCATTTGGTGGTATTTCATTGCTGCTGACATTTTTACTTTTTTTGCTATTAATCAAAAATGACCGAAATTTTTGCAAAAAAATGACATTTTTCACTTTCTGTTGTAACATTTTTCAAAAAACTACATTTCTATATAAATTTTTCTCTAAATTTATTGTTCTACATGTCTTTGATAAAAAAAGTCCAATAAGTGTATATTTATTGGTTTGGGTAAAAGTTATAGCGTTTACAAACTATGGTGCAAAAAAGTGAATTTCGGCATTTTGAAGCAGCTCTGACTTTCTGAGCACCTGTCATGTTTCTTCAGGTGCTAGAATGCCAGGATAGTATAAATACCCCCAAATCACACCATTTTAGAAAGAAGACACCCCAAAGTATTCGCGGAGGGGCATGGTGAGTTCATGTATCATTTCATTTTTTTCACAAGTTAGCGGAAAATGACACTTTCTGAGAAAAAAAAAAAAGTTTCAATTTCTGATAACTTCTGGCAAAAAATAAAAATCTCAGACGGACTCACTATGCCCTCAGTGAATACCTTGGGGTGTCTACTTTCCGAAATGGGGTCATTTGTGGGGTGTGTTTACTGTTCTGGCATTTTGGGCGGGGCTAAATTGTGAGCCGCCATGTAAAACCTAAAGGTACTCGTTGGAATTTGGGCCCTTTGTGCACTCCAGTCTGCAAAAAGTGTCACTCATATGGTATCGCCGTACTCAGGAGTAGAGCAATGTGTTTTGAGGTGTATTTTTACATATACCCATGTTGGGTGAGAGAAATATCTCTGTAAATTGTCAACTTTGTATAAAAAAAATTAAAAGTTGTCGTTTACAGAAATATTTCTCACACACAGTATGGGTATATGTAAAAATACACCCTAAAACACATTGCCCTACTTCTCCTGAGTACGGCGATACCACATGTGTGCCACTTTTTGCAGCCTGGGTGCGCAAAGGGCCCTAAAACCAATGAGTACTTTTAGGATTTCACAGGGCATTTTTACGCATTTGGATTCCAGACTTCTTCTCACGCTTTAGGGGCTTCTGAAATGCCAGGACAGTATAAATACCTCACATGTGACCACATTTTGAAAGAAGACACCCCAAGGTATTCTGTGAGGGGTATGGTGAGTTCATGTAAAATTTTATTTTTGTCACAAGTTAGTGGAATATGAGACTTTGTAAAAACAAAATAAAAAAACAAAAACAATTTCCGCTGACTTGTGCCAAAAAATAAAAATTCTGTGGACTCACCATGCCCCTCACGGAATACCTTGGGGTGTCTTCTTTCCAAAATGGGGTCACATGTTGGGTATTTATACTCACCTGGCATGTTAGGGGCCCCTAAAGTGTGAGAATCCAAATGCATAAAAATGGCTCAGAAATTCTAAAGGTACTCATTGGTTTTAGGGCCCCTTGCGCACTTCAGGCTGCAAAAGTGTCACCATGTAGATCGCCAGATCAGGAGAAGTAGGCACAGTTTGGGGTGTATTTTTACATATACCCATGCTGCGTGTGAGAAATATCGCTGTAAAGGACAACTTTTTACATTTATTTATTCAAAGTTGTCAATTTACAGAGATATTTCTCTCACCCAGCATGGGTATATGTAAAAATACACCCCAAAACACATTGCCCTACTTCTCCTGAGTACGGCGATACCACATGTGTGACACTTTTTTGCAGCCAAGATGCGCAAAGGGGCCCAAATTCCAATGAGTACCTTTTAGGAGGGCATTTTTACGCATTTTTCTTCTCACGCTTTAGGGCTCCTAAAATGCCAGGGCAGTAGAAATACCCCAGATGTGACCCCATTTTGGAAAGAAGACAACCCAAGGTATTCCATTAGGGGCATGGCGAGTTCATAGAAGATTTTTTTTTTGACACAAGTTAGTGGAAATTGATTTTTTATTGTTTTTTCTCACAAAGTCTCCCTTTCCGCTAACTTTTGACAAAAGTTTAATTTTTCATGGACTCATTATGCCCTCAGCGAATACCTTGGGGTGTCTTCTTTCCAAAATGGGGTCACATGTGGGGTATTTATACTGCCCTGGCATTTTAGGGCCCTAAAGCGTGAAAGAAAATGCGTAAAATGCCCTCCTAAAATGTACTCGTTAATTTGGGCCCTTCGCATATTGGCTGCAAAAGTGTCACACATGGTATCGCCGTACTCAGGAGAGTAGGGCAATGTGTTGAGTGTATTTTACATATACCATGCTGGTGTGAGAAATATCTCTGTAAATTGACAACTTTGAATAAAAAATTTTAAAAGTTGTCGTTTACAGCGATATTTCTCACACCCAGCATGGGTATATGTAAAAATACACCCCAAAACACATTGCCCTACTTCTCCTGAGTACGGCGATACCACATGAGTGACACTTTTTTGCAGCCAAGATGCGCAAAGGGGCCCGAATTCCAATGAGTACCTTTAGGATTTCACAGGCCATTTTTACGCATTTGGATTTTCACGCTTTAGGACCCCTAAAATGCCAGGGAAGTATAAATACCCCACATGTGACCCCATTGTGGAAAGAAGACACCCCAAGGTATTCTGTGAGGGGTATGGCGAGTTCACAGAAAAAAAATTTGGCACAAGTTAGCGGAAATAGTTTTTTTTTTTTTTACAAAGTCTCATATTCCACTAACTTGTGACAAAAATAAAATTTTGCATGAACTCACCATACCCTCACGGAATACCTTGGGGTGTCTTCTTTCTAAAATGGGGTCACATGTGGGGTATTTATACTGTCCTGGCATTTGAGGGTCTCCGCAATCATTACACGTATGGCCAGCATTAGGAGTTTCTGCGATTCTCCGTATATTGAGCATACTGGTAATGAGATTTTTTTCCGTTCAGCCTCTGCGCTGAAAAAAAAAATGAACGGCACAGATTTTTCATTCGCATCGATCAATGTGGATGAAAAATCTCTGCCAAAATCAGTGACTGCGGTGCGGTGGGCTGGGCGCTAGCTACCTAACAAGTAGCTAACTAACTGGCGGTGATAAGGGACCCTTATGCCCCATTCACACGTCCGCAATTCTGTTTGCGGAACGGAATTGCGGACCCATTCATTTCTATGGGGACAGACTTTGTCCCGCTCGGATCCGGAATTACGGATCCGCGATTCCGGGTCTGCACTTCCGTTCCGCAAAAATATAGAACATGTCCTATTCTTGTCTGCAATTGCGGACAAGAAAAAGCATTTTCTATATAGTTCTGGCAATGTGCGGATCTGCAAAATGCGGAAAGCACATTGCCGGTGTCCGTGTTTTAAAGATCTGCGGATCGGATCCGCGGATCGGATCCGCGGATCGGATCTGCGGATCGGATCCACGGATCCGTGAATCCACGGATCCGCAAAACACATATGGACACATAAAGGGGTGTGATCAATGACAGGGGGGTGATCAGGGGGTCTAGATGGGGTGATCAAGGGGTTAATAGGTGAGGGGGTGGGGGGTTAGTGTAGTGTTTGGTGCAACTTTACTGTGTTACCTGGTCCTCTGGTGGTCCATCCCAGCAAATGGGACCACCAGAGGACCAGGTAGCAGGTATACCAGACGCTGTTCACAAAACAGCGTCTGGTATACATGTTTGATGCGATTTATATCGCATCTACAGCCTGCCAGCGATTGATCATCGCTAGCAGGCTGTAGTATAACTCTCCAGACGCGCGCCTCTGTAGAACACGCGCGCCTGCGCGCGCGTTCACGGAACTCACGGGTCTCGCGAGAGGACGCGCCGATGCGTCCACTCAGAAGATCCCGGCCGCCCGCAGGAAGCAATCCTGCGTACGGCGGTCCGGGAGTGGTTAAGGTATGATTTCATGTGAAAAACCCTGCCATTTGAAGCTGAGAAAAAAGTGTTGGAAATCAACATATGAGTACAGCAGATACATCTATGGTGTCCACACCTGTAGCTCCCTTTAGTCGTGAGCCAGACGGGCTGCGATTTTTTCTTTTCTTGGTATAGACTCGGACTAACATAATAAGTGGAAGAAGTATCCAGAACCTTTTGTAGTTTTTCTGAGTGCAAAAAGTTTATTCCAACGTAAAAAAAATTACAGCATCATAAAATCCATTAGAATCTCCACTCCAAGTCCAGTCAACATGTTTCGAACAGTTTAGTTCTTAATTAGAGATGAGCAAACTTCTATTTTTAGTTCGGCGTCTAAAGTTCGGGTTCGGGTTATCGTAGCATCCCGTTATGGATTCCATAACGGCATTTGGAATCCATAAGGGGCTGCTTCATTGAACCCGAACCTTGGACAACCCTAAGGACCTGGGGTGACGTCACCGTCATGTGATCAGTGCAGGGGGCGTGGCTCAGCACTGGATTGGATAAGAGGTGATCCAGTGCTGAGCCACGCCACCTGCACTGATCACATGACGGTGACATCACCCCAGGTCCTTAGGGTTGTCCAAGGTTCGGGTTCAATGAAGCAGCCCCTTATAGATTCCAAATGCCATTATGGAATCCATAACGGGATGCTACGATAACCCGAACTCGAACTTTGGACGCCAAACTAAAAATAGAAGTGCGCTCATCTCTATTCTTAATCGTGACTATTAGTGGGCATCTGAACACACCGCTGAAATAGGAAGTTGATCTGTGTCTCCTCCTCCCACAGGTGGGGAGAACAGACACAGGTGTCCCAATCAGCAGGGGAGTTCAGAGGTACAAACCATAACATTAAAATGACTTCTAGTTCATTGCAGAGTCAAAAAATCATGTGTTTTACTAGAAACAAATCAATAAAAACATTTGTGACTATATATTGCATAATCCTATGCTGGTAAGAAAACCACATGGTCTGAATACACACCAATCCTATTGTTAGATCAAAGATACATACTGTAGTCATACCGCATGGTCTGAATACACACCAATCCTATTGTCAGATCAAGGGTACATAGTCATACCGCATGGTCTGAATACACACCGAACACAACAAAAGCTTTTGAAAAGGTCAAATTAAAGCTCACTGCTGCTGTGTATTTACCGCATTATGTATAATTTTAACGATTGCTACATCTGTACACGTAGGAGGTGCTGTCTAGGAAGCAAACAACACCCCTGCTGCCGGGCTAAACCTTCTCTTGTCTGTACTACATTGCCCATAGTCACAGCTCCACAGCAACCATCATGCAGCACCACATGAGCATATAAAAAAACTTGCCTCTTCATGTGGTCCCAGTAAAAAGACTAAGGGACCATTGTACAAATCCTTTGGACCCATGAACACAGCCATAGTTTCACTGAAAAATCTCAAATAAGTGAATGGAACAATGAGGAGACCAATGAATGTTCCACCAAAAAAAAAAGGGAGAGATGTTGAGAGAAAATAGGAAATCTACACATACATTTTTTTTACAGTGATGTAAAACTGCAGTGCAATTTTTTCTAAACTGAACATGCTTTTTAATACTGCACATGTTTTGCTGATATTATCGAGCCCATTTGTCACTTCATGGTGATTTGTTTCATGTTAGTACTTTGGTGCAGAATCACACGGTGACCAATTTTGTGTCAGCAATTGGATTTAATACATTCAGCATCTAGTTTATAACACTTCGCTTTAGAAAACCTTGATATATATATATATATATATATATATATATATATATTTTTTTTTTTAAACTTTAAAAGTTTTACATATTTTTTTACGTACCACAACATTTTTTTAAATGCCAAATTAATTTCTGTGAAGTTTGATTTAGGCAATCTACAAGTATGAGGGAAGCATGGGCAGAGACAGAGGAGATACCATTGAACTTGTACTTGCTCTAAACCCATACTGCCTTCATTCAGTACATTATTGTGATGCTCCTTTTGTCCTGCACTGTAAGCGAATAGGTTAGTGGACTTCATTGATTGTGTGAGGGCTACACAAACTAATAGGACTAGTCATGACTCATGAACCCGCATGTGATTCACCAAGGAGTTGACACCAACCTTAGAGGAGACATTTTCTTACTTATGTTGAAGCCAATTTGAGAACAACCATCTGGCCAACCATTGTGATTTATTAATTCCTTATCATCTGAGGTCTACTGGTAGATGATGATCTACTGTTTGGCTACTACTACATTGGAGTTTCTCCTGACCAGCAGTAATAACTATGGCATTCAAACTACTTCCTTTAGTGACACAAAAACAAAACCTTTGCCATCCTTACACATCCTTACTTTGTCATCTGCGGACCATCATGTTGTTATCCCAGGATATCAGTGTAAATTACCTCCTAAGAAGAAGGCAATGTAATGTCTAAATGCTCACCTGAACCTGAAACTTTAATAAACAATAACATCAATTAAGAATATGACATTTGATCCTGTCTTCTTGGCGCTTTCTCTTGGTGTGATTTCTGGAAGGTCTATTTTCCACCAAGAAGAGGTCATAGTCACCCGAGATACACAGTTGGGTTCTGATGTATCAAGCTAGTGGCATCACTTTCATAATGTTGTCTCTGTACACTGCCACAATAAGTTTGAAACAAAACCATCAATATCTGATTGAAGTACAGACTTTCGGTTTTAATTCTAGGGATTTTATAAAATATATTGCATTAGCCGTAAAGGAATTGAGGCCATTTCTTTTTACACAATCCTTCCTTGTTCACGAAAAGTTATTAGACAAACTAAAAGAATTCGAAATATAGATAATAGTTTTACAATGTAATACTTGGATGCAAATACTTTGCAGTCAATGAGTGTCTGAAGTCTGGAACATACAGATATCACCAAATACCGAGTTGCCTCTCTTGAGATGCTTTGTCAGGCCACACTGGACCATGAAATAGAGATGACGTAAAAAAAAAAATTCTTAACCAATATAACACGACTGTCACTGTATAGACATAATTTGAAGAGTAATTCTGTATCTAAATGCAGATCCTGCCACTTTGTGCATCATAAAGCATGTATTTAAATGAATATTTACTCATTTTATATATTTAATATGTTGGCACTAACAAGGGAAAACACAGCTGCCAGGATGCAATGGCTGTTACACTTAAGAACTGAATAAACTGAGGATTTCCACCAAGCACCCCCCTGTGATTCACAGCTTATGACTATAAGAGAATATGGCTCTTCACTTCACTACTAACGTGAAGCATCATCTGAGGTGAACTGGTCTGGTTCCAGCTGTAAATAAGATTTATTTGATCTCTTTTCATTTGGATTTTGAGAAAAACGTGGGGAAGTCTGTTATTCGAAGTAGTATATATTCCTTTCTACTAGACGTTTACATAAGGTTTTGTTCACACTACTGTAATTCCGCTAATCCACACAAAAACACCATCAAAAACACCAGAACCCCCAATGGCAGCCTGACTGGTCTCATAATGAAGGTGGCCATACAGATTAGACTAATGTTGACTGAGCTTGCTTAATTTGGAGGGTCCAAACATCTATTGTCAATAGCGTCGTCACAACTTTTGGAGAGAAAAAACGGTCTATTCTTTTTTTCTTAGGGAGTTAAGGGAGTATCAGAGGTACCTGGATGTGACTGACTCTCCTCTCACGAATCAAACTATGTGGACACTTATTTGAGCCGAGTGTGTATGTCTAGGAAGCTGTCTTACACTTAGAACTTGCACTGGATGCGCCAAAGTTGAGCCGAGCTATGGGGCTTTTTTAGGGCTGGCATCTAAAACACCGGTCTTAATAAATGTGCCTCCTACTTTATAATGCTGGAAGCCACGTCAAGCACTGCTAGAGAAGAGTCCGGTTTGTTCATCAGTTACGGCTCCTGCTCCAATACTCATCCAGTTTTTTTCCAGGGGAACAGGGAACTTATGAATGAGCCAATTGTTCTTCATTACATGCGGCAAGCTTATAAGTTCTCAGAAAGCACTTTAAAATAGCAGATAAGTAACAGACCCTTGAAATCAGCGAGGGCAGCATAAAGTTGATGACTGGTTTACTTTAAGATAATAGTAATAGGTCTCCAAAATCAGACTTGCAAGAGTCTTACTACCAACATCCCCTCTGATTAGCTGTTTGAAGAGATGATGTGTGCCAAAACCAGGCACACAGGAATGGTGGTGCTCCATACATTGTGTAATGAATGGAAGCAGTTCCCGAGAACTCAGACATGGCCACTACCCAAAGTATGGAGCTGTGCAGTTCCAGGGCCTGGTTTTGGCACACAGTGACCTTTCAAACAGTTGATCACTGGGTGTGCTGTTGTTAATATTAATATCCTATCCTAAGGATACTGTAGTTTCTCAATAATAAAGTCCTGGAAAACCTATAGCACTACAAACATATCTGGTAAACAGTAAGGCCAATAAAAAGTGAGTGACAACTGGTGAATATGGAAGTATAGATAGATAGCTGCAAATAGAGCCTTGGACTGGAACATTGTTTCTCCAACATACTGTAGCTCCAAATATTGTAACTAGATGAGTAGAGGACAGAAAGTACTGCAAAGGTATTTCAGCAGTGATGAGTGACGCTACTACAGTACATACAGTATGTTTTATTGGATGCAGTGATGTTATGTGGCCGTAGTATGGCATTGGTAGTTAATAGTTTTTCAATAACCACAACAGAGCTTGGACTTCTTTCGAACTCGCATGCAAGTAAATAAAATGCTGGTTGCACACGGAACAGTTTGGTGAGACATGTTGATTTCTCACCATCCCTTGTAGCTCCAGGAACATTTAAGGTAAATTTACACCACACAACTGTTTGGTCGATTATTGGGAATGAACGTTACTATGAACACTAGTTCCTGATAATAGGCTTGAATGAGCAAAACGCTTGTTCATCGGGTGAATTAATTTGTATGACACAGCCCATTATATCAGCTCTTCTGGGCCGCTGAATGTGCAGTATAAATGGCGATCAGCTGCCCAAAAACAATGAACCTGTATGAGCACATTCCCATATATTCATAAAATTACTGTATGTACAGTAAATGCACCGCTTTCCTCAACTAACGAGCAGACAATTATCGGGAAGGAACTTTCTGATAATTTCCTGCTTGCCCAGCACATGCAAACAAGCCTCTGGTATGTGCTCTGGTATGTGACCCATCCTGGTTTTCAGAGTGCATGATCCTTGTTTATACTTTTACAAGTTTAAAGAAGGATCATGGCAATTTTGCGGAACTGGTGCATTCATTTCAAGGGGGCCGCAAAAGATGCGCAAGTATAGAAACAGCAGCCAGTATAGTAATGCTTAAATTGTTTATTTTCTTTTTCTTTTCAGTTATTTCATGTGCGACAGTATTACGTTTCGGCATATATTTGCCTTCGTCAGATACTACATGAGAGAAGGAGTACAGATTACAATCATAATAATCATACATGAACAGTGACACTATATAATGGAGAAATACAATAGTACACTGAACATCGACAGTAGTAGCGGAGTAATGTACAATAAGAATCCAAAGGTGATTACTCCAGGTTGTAGTATCACTTCGGATTTATCAGTAATCACAAATATAATATGCAGGAAATCCAAGGGTATGATAACAGATATCCAGGGAGTTGGATTATCATTAAGGAAAATAACTTAGACAATACTAGTATATAATACAATAGAGACAATTAGGATAATAAACCTGATCGTAAAACTTGTAACAAGGTTATTTGTGGCAATTATAACTTACCTATGCCGCAGGTGGAGAGAAAGGATGGGAGAGCAGGACGCAAGCGAGAGTGCCATGCATATAGCATGTTAGGTATCAGAATGGCGTCTGACAGGTAAGTGGGAGCAGGGTAATTTATATCTGTGCGCGCCAAAGAGGTAGGGCGCGGCCTAGTGTTAAGACGTTAGTGCGCATGACCGGAAGTGGATGCGTTTCAGCTTGGAACGCATCGCAAATCGAGTCATGTATGTCAAAAAACATCAGTGAGGGAAGAGGATGTCGAAGACATAATCAACCTATTATTCAATTGTGAGATGCGCCACAACATCTCACAATTGAAGTTTCTAGTATTAGAACATGTTCCTACACTACGCAGAGGAGGTGACCGGATCCGTCTGCTTAAGATGAGGGAGGCCTTTTGGATCCATAAACTGGACAGTTTAACACCAAAAGGTCTAAACCGTGAATATGAGATTCAATGTTTTACTTAATATGCTTTATGATATTTTGGTGTTCATTTACTAATATCTGATCTCTTCTCCTTTCCAGGCCCGTTAGAATACTTCCATGCCGCAGTCCAATATCCTTTTGTCTGGGTAATTTCTATAATTTCTATATCCTCATTTTCCTACTCCTCTTGTTTTCCTATCTATATTCCTCTTGGCACTGTATCACACTATGTTGATTATCTCTAGGCTCTCCTCTTCTCACTCTGCCTTTATTCTTCTCTTATTCTTTCCTTCTCTCATTCCTTCTTTATTGTACCATCATTTTCGTTACACATAATACATTCAAGTTCTATCCCATTATTCACAGTTCCCCACATTCATTTACATACAATTCTTATTTTACATTATATTTCACTATACTGCACCTTAGTACACAGCCCGGTCATGCGTTCCACTGTGGAACGCTTGTACTTCTGGTCTCTTGATAACTCCTATATAGATCATGTGACGCGATGCGCTCCACAGTGGAACGCATGTACTTCTGGTCTACGATACGACCGGTATATACAACCTCCAATACTCCCATTATAATCATCTCTTCCATCTATAGGTTGATTATGTCTTCGACATCCTCTTCCCTCACTGATGTTTTTTGACATACATGACTCGATTTGCGATGCGTTCCAAGCTGAAACGCATCCACTTCCGGTCATGCGCACTAACGTCTTAACACTAGGCCGCGCCCTACCTCTTTGGCGCGCACAGATATAAATTACCCTGCTCCCACTTACCTGTCAGACGCCATTCTGATACCTAACATGCTATATGCATGGCACTCTCGCTTGCGTCCTGCTCTCCCATCCTTTCTCTCCACCTGCGGCATAGGTAAGTTATAATTGCCACAAATAACCTTGTTACAAGTTTTACGATCAGGTTTATTATCCTAATTGTCTCTATTGTATTATATACTAGTATTGTCTAAGTTATTTTCCTTAATGATAATCCAACTCCCTGGATATCTGTTATCATACCCTTGGATTTCCTGCATATTATATTTGTGATTACTGATAAATCCGAAGTGATACTACAACCTGGAGTAATCACCTTTGGATTCTTATTGTACATTACTTCGCTACTACTGTCGATGTTCAGTGTACTATTGTATTTCTCCATTATATAGTGTCACTGTTCATGTATGATTATTATGATTGTAATCTGTACTCCTTCTCTCATGTAGTATCTGACGAAGGCAAATATATGCCGAAACGTAATACTGTCGCACATGAAATAACTGAAAAGAAAAAGAAAATAAACAATTTAAGCATTACTATACTGGCTGCTGTTTCTATACTTGTGTATCTATTGGGTTGGAACCCTACAGTCAGCCTCCAAACAGAGTGCGCCAAAGACAGATCTGCAAAAGATGCGGACAGCATACTGTGTGCTGTCTTCCCACCATGGTTCGGATAGAGCATGTCCTAGTCTTGTCCGCAATCGTGGACAGGAATAGGTATTTTCTATTATGGTTGCGGCCATGTGCGGTCCGCAAATTGCGGAACACACACGGCCGGTATCTGTGTTTTGAGGAACTGCAATTTACGGGTCCGCAAAACACTATGGCCATCTGAATGAGGCCTTATACAAGTGTTAGAGGATCCTTTCAGCAGATTTTCCAGACTGGTGATAAACAAACAAATTTTGTCAGCCATGTTCATAAATTGTAAGGACATAGAGCACAAAAGACAACATGGCACCAGATTTAAAAGTGTTTCTAATCCTTTAAGTCACATCTACAGGGATGAAAAATTGTTAAAAAGCCCATCAAACCATTAGTACCTTCATTTGGAAACTGAATGAGACCTGACAGGTTTTGATATGCTAGCTTCCTCAGGGGTCACTATTACAGATTCCAAGTTTCAAAAAGGTCCTTGTATTGTGTTTCTAAATCAAGCATCAAGTACAAATTATATCTATATCTATATCTATCTTTGTGCTCAAACCACTTGGAGCCTCCTTTGTGATTGAGTTCTAAACATATCCTCCCTCCAGTCTTTACTTCAATAGTTGATCGTCTCCTTGATCTCATATTTTACACTTTTATTTATTTTTGTAGGGGAGTCTTTTTTTAAATGTTCTCCAGACTTTACACCATCTGCCGGGAAAATCATTTTTAATATATCCTCACCATTATTGGACTTGTCTCCCATAGGGCTTAACACCAAATGGTAGTTTGTTGTATGTGCATGTCTATAGACTATTTTTGGTTTTTACGGGCAACCAAGGACCAAAGGTTCTATCACAAGGTAAGACATGCCAATTTATGCCTGTGGAAACACTTGTGATAAAGAGAATCAATTTTTCAGTATCTATCCCTCTCATCATCCTACTAACCTTCTTCATTGCTTTATGAAATATTTCTGGGGCATCATTCTTTTACTCAAACTAAGGAACTGATTTTTTGGAACATTTTTAATCCAAGGGGAGAAGTGACAAATCCCACAGGAACCTGATGCAATTTTTTTTTCTCTATGTTTTTGGGCACTATGTCCTACACTATGAATACTATAAGTGGGTTTGGCAGGTACTCCAGATTATCTATTAATGTGGACAAACCAACTCTGCTGTCAAATGACCCTTACCATTAGATAAGCCGTTCTGCTGTTTGGAAATTCAGACATCCTATAAAGGTTCTGATTGTATTCAACTTACTATTCAAAGATTGGGAAAATTTAAAATGGAAACAGATTGATGTATGGGGTAAACGCCCTATACAGGATAAACTTAATAAAATTATTCTCATGCCACCACTCTCCTATTAAGGGCATAAATCTGATTTTTAGAGGTTTTATTAGTGGCAGAGGAGTCCTGAAAATTAAATTTGAAGGTCTCCAACTACTAAAAGATGAGAGGGTCGTTGGTGGACCCCTATCCATGATCCTATTTTCTGGCTGCTCAGATTCAGTACTTTAAGGGTGTGTTGACTTGGGTAGCAAAATCTACACTAAATCCTTGTGTGTTACATTTCTTGATACTTTGTTGCAGATTACGCCTTATGGCATTGATTTTGCCCTTTGCATTGAGTAGTAATAATATCATAATATTGGTAACCTCTCAAATGAAGATGAACAGAGATCTTCATCAAGCTCTTCAAGTTTTCACTTCACTGCATCTCTCCTACAAAGGATGAACTTACACTAAGATGCCCGAAGCATGAAGACCTACTGCACATGATATAGACATGCCCTATTTTGCAGTTGTTTTGGGGAAAGGTGCTCCAACATGCTGACTTTCCAAATAACACAACATCTTATGTGTGAACAAGAAGCCAGTTTCTTGAGCAAATCACTCAGAACACTCCCCTATTCCTTCTTGGACCTGATATCAACCCCTTATTCTTCCTGAGACCTCAGATGAGACCCCCAAGCTCCATCAGATTTAAGATCAGACTCCCATCTGATCTATGTACAGTATAAGACTTTTAAGCTCTGTTAGACAAAAAAATAAATAAAAATCAATGAACTTGCCTCTCCTTCTCTGGACTGCCCTAACACTCACCGCTCGCTGGTTTTCTGCAGACCTGCACTATGTAATGACGTTGCATACAGTCAGGACATGTGCAGTGAGGCACCCAGAAGAAAACTAGGGAGCAGTGAATACAGCCAGTGCAGCATGCTGATGACTGCTTTTGTAATGGAAGTGGTCATTAGCATTCACACTATGAACATCATTTTACCCCCACTTTTGGGGGAAATAAAGAGTAAAGAGCTCCCATGCTTGCTTATATTTAGACCATTTTCTACATCTAAAACAGGCTTAGAAAATGATGAATGGGACGGGGCTGCCGGCCCAACCCCTTTCCCCGCCCATGCTAAGCCCACTTTTCTAGACCTGGCTTGAGTGGGTAAAAGTTTATTTATATAGTCTAATATAGGCAAATTTCTGGATAGTAAATTACCCCCACAGTGTCTTTCTTTGAAGATGCCAGTTGTTCCAGTTAGTTTCTTCTGCAAGAAGTATTTCCTAACTTAAAATACATTGTTTCTTCTGCATCTGATGGTCCTACACTAGACATAGTGTATAGTGCGCTTACTCTGCTTCTATGATTTGCTGACTCCTCATCCATTCCCCAATCTCAATAACATGTTACTATATTTTACTAATATTGCCCATACTGAGAACAAGGTATTTTTATGCCATCAAAGCGATGTTGCTGAAAAGCCTATTGATTTTTGCATACACAGCAATGCTGGGGTGTATTATTTACTGTTCTCTACTAGGATCCCATTACAGTAACTTATGAACGCTACGGCTAAAGGTTTGATTTATTTCATTATTTCAGTTTTTTTCAAACACAGTTATACCTACGTTGCAGTCTTGTCTCCCACAACAATATACTGCAGAGACACAACTGTGACAGAGGAACCTGATTTATTTTGGCTTCATAAAATGTTACAAACATATTATTTATTATACTACTTCCAATATAGCTAGTGCATATAGACGCCATGTGTATAATGCTTATGACGTGAAATTCATAAAGTATTTCCTTGTTTTTCCTTTTAATTTAAGATTTTCTACTGCAATAAGGCTATCAGATTCCACAAGTAAGTGAGAGAAAATGTGGACAGAGAGCCAGGAGTAAATTTTAGAATGTTGGGGGTCACTTACTAAAAGTAAAGCACGCCTCTTAATAAATGTGTCACATCTTCCGCTGTTCATGCACCAGAGCTGGAGGAAATTTTTGATGTAGTTTTCTGGCACACATGTTGGTATAGGGCATCTGTCAGTGCTTGGCAGCTGAAGGCATGTGTGTTGATCCCATGTTCATATGTGCCACACAGCAGGACAAGTTACTTCACAGCATTGAGGTAAAGAGCTGCCTCATCCTCCTCTTTTACTTGTCAGGGATTGTGATCCTGAATACAGTTGATAAAAACTTCAGCTGAATCTCTGTAGGAATGGAGCAGATGTGGCTAATGAGTGCAGTCTCCATTACCACAGCCCCACATTACCACAGTCTGTTCTGTCCATCCTCTATGTACTTCAAGTCTCTTCCTGAACTATATTCCCACAAAAATTCAGCTGAAGATCTTATGAGCTGTATTCAGAATCATAATCCCTGAAGTAGGAGAGGAGGCCGAGGCAGCTCTTTATCTCAGTCTTGTGAAGGAATAGTGTTGAGCAAGAATATACAAATTGCAAATTTTTATCGCGAATATCGGCACTTCGAAAATTTGTGAATATTTTGAATATAGTGATATATGATCGTAAACACGAATAGTAACATAGTAACATAGTAACATAGTATATAAGACCGAAAATAGACATTTGTCCATCCAGTTCGGCCTGTTTCCTACAAGTTGATCCAGAGGAAGGCAAAAAAACCCTGTGAGGTAGAAGCCAATTTTCCTCACTTATGGGGAAAAAAATTCCTTCCCGACTCCAATCAGGCAATCAGAATAACTCCCTGGATCAACGACCCCTCTCTAGTAGCTGTAGCCTGTAATATTATTACACTCCAGAAATAAATCCAGTCCCCTCTTGAATTCCTTTATTGTACTTACCATCACCACCACCTCAGGCAGAGAGTTCCATAGTCTCACTGCTCTTACAGTGAAGAATCCTTTTCTATGTTTGTGTACAAACCTTCTTTCCGCAAGACGCAGAGGATATCCCCTTGTCACAGTCACAGTCCTGGGGATAAATAGATGATGGGACAGATCTCTGTACTGACCCCTGATATATTTATACATAGTTATTAGATCTCCCCTCAGTCGTCTTTTTTCTAAAGTGAATAACCCTAATTTTGATAACCTTTCAGGGTACTGTAGATCCCTCATTCCAGTTATTACTTTAGTTGCCCTCCTCTGAACCCTCTCCAGCTCTGCTATGTCTGTCTTGTTCACAGGAGCCCAGAACTGTACACTGTACTCCATGTGTGGTCTGACTAGTGATTTGTAAAGTGGTAGGACTATGTTCTCATCACGGGCATCTATTAATTATTTTTTTTTTTCATCTGAACCCATTACCTAGTATACCGACCTGCTTCTTGCTTGTGGGACAGTGTGAGAAGGCTGTAATATTGTAGTCTGTAGTGAATTAGAATATTCTTCATTATTTAATTTATTTTCTCTTATGCGAAAAACCGGCAATGTAATATTTGCGTAATGCGAATATTCTAAAACAGGAATATTCTATAGTGCTATATATTCGTTTTTTAGATTATAAGTGATTTTTTCCTCCCTGCTTAAGTTGCTTTTGGGACAATGACTGTTCACATTAAATTGGAAAAAATGACGAATATTCTAAAAAACTAATATATAGCACTATATTCTATAGTGCTATATATTCGTGTTTTAGAATATTTGCATTACGCGAATATTTCCTTTCCCAATTTTTCGCAATCAATATAATAATCTTGAATACGAATACTCGCGAATATATGATAAACATTCTAACAAATATTTGCGAAATATCGCAAATTCGAATATTGCCCCTGCTGCTCATCACTATGAAGTAACTAGTACTGCTGTGTGATAAGGACAGGTTTTGTGTGAACTAATAGGACGTTGGCCATTTTGTTCCTCCTAATCATTGCTCCCTAGACAAAATGAACCATTATAACTAATGAAAAGTATTTGGAGATATATTTATAATAAAGTAATATTTATGTATTTTAATTCTCTTAATTCCCGGAGAACCCCTTTAATATATACAAATGAACAATGCAGGTGTTGCCATTACACCTAGAGGCTCTGCTTTTTCTGCAACTTCTGCACCCTCTGCACGTTGATTGATATGATCAGGTGTGATGACATTTATACTGCCTGGCCCTACCAATCAAACAGCAGAGGATGCAACAGTTGCAGAAAGAGCAGAGCCTCCAGGTGTAGAGGCAACATCCCGTGTGCTCCTAAGGGCACATTTGCATATATAAAAGCATCAATTTGTTCAGCAATGCGGGCACATATAAACATGGAACCAGCGCAGATGCCTTCAGCTGCCAAGGGCACATGCAATGGTCAGCCAGTTTCATAGGTACAAATCTGCTGACAGATGTCTATCTAATGAGTCAGGGAGCGGAGGTTCTACCCATAGCTTGCCTCTTCCCACACCCCACCCACTTTTAAAAAAGGGTGTCAGAACTAGAGAAACTACAAATTTTGTTTCAATCCAGCACTTAAAAATTTAAGACTTTTATACACTAGAAAAATGTCATAAATCCATAATAAATGTCTTCATATTAATCCACAAGAAGGTAAAAAAATTACATAAGACATTAACTTTTCTTCCTCATCCCAAATGCCCTTCAGACTAGGTCAACATCCATTTAGAAAAGCACATAAGTAGTTCTGTTCTAAGTAAAGATAAGCAAATCACTCAGAATTTGATTAGGATTCCCTTCTGCCAAATTGGTCAATCATTGGGTCCAAGGCGATTCTATAACATCAAAAGTGCTCCAATTGGCCTGACAATTTGTGCATGACATTCTGTGGTCTCCTAGGACTTTTTTATTGTATTATTTTTTTCTTTCTCCAAAATTCAGCAGAATTGAAGAACAAAATTTTCATTACAATCTACTTTGAATTCAGCTGATTTTCAATCATCGAAGCCTTCTGTTATAAGTTTAACCAATGCCTGGGTGACTTTTCCATAGATTCATAGCTCTTAAAGAGGACCTTTCACTGGTCCACAGTTTATGAGTTACATTGAGAGCGGCACCCAGGGATGTCCCTGCACTTACTTGTATCCCTGGGTGCCGCTCCGTTCGTCAACTGTAGCCCCCGGTACCGGCGCTCCTGCTGCTCTAATTTTGCCTGGGGCGGAGACTTCTTCCTCTGCCCTGGGCGTCTCCTTCTCCCAGGGCTGGAGTGCTGGCATCGCAGCGCTCAGCTCATATTCAGGATATGAGCTGAGCGCTGCGATTGGCAGCTCCAGCCCTGGGAGAAGGAGACGCCCAGGGCAGAAGAAGAAGTCCCCAGGCAAAATAAGAGCAGCAGGAGCGCCGGTACCGGGGGCTACAGAGGACGAACGTAGCGGCACCCAGGGATACAAGTAAGTGCATGGACATCCCTGGGTGCCGCTCTCAATGTACATAGCTTTAACTCATAAACTGTGGACCAGTGAAAGGTCCTCTTTAAGGTAAAGACATCTTGTTTCCTCTGGAGACTGAACTTTAAAATTAAAGGGTTCCCTAGGCTTTATCTAAATGCAATTATCTCTGCTAGTGATTAGCAGTAGGGGCACCTCAGGGTCTCTTCAAATGCAACATGGCTCCAATGCAAGAGACCATTCCTGAAAAATCTGCCTTCCAAAAACCATATGGAGCTCCTTCCCTTTTGAACCCTGCTGTGTGCACATACAGGAGTTTACGGCCACATACGGAGTGTTTATGTAAACTGCAGAATCAAAGTAATAAATATGAAGATGTGTTTTGCTTTTAACCCGTGCTGTGTTACAGTAAAAAAAATGGATTAAAAAAAAAATCTACAAAAAAGGGACCCTTTTAAATTTCACCATTTTGCTGTAATTCTTGTGGAACACCTAAAGGATCAACAACAATTTAATAATCTGTTTTGAATACATTGAGGGGCTTTGTTTCTATAATGGGATAATTTTTGGGTGGTTTCTATTATGCAAGCTCCTCAAAGTGACTTCAAATCTGAATTAGTCCATAAAAAAGTTGATTTTGGAAGTTTTCTTAAATTTTTTTAAAATTGCTTCTAAAATTCTAAGCCTTCTACCGTCCTAAATAAATAAAATGCAAGAAAATTTTTACTAACACATCTAAAGTCATAGGTGCACATCCATAAAGCTAGCATGCAGACAGCAAACAAAAAACGTATGGCAGCACACCATTGCACATGTAAACAATATAACTAGGAATTAGGGATTATTCTGGATTAAAGTGGTACTATACCTACTATACATAAAAAATGGAAGCTCAAACCCATCTACTGCCATCAAGGTGGCGTCTGCATATGGGTACCTAACACTTACAGAACTGCCTGTCCTGGGCCTAAACTTTTTTGTTTGCTAAAAAAATAAAATGACATTTACAAAATGATGCCAACATAAAGTAGACATATGCTGAATTTTATATAATAACTACTGTATTTTTCGACCTATAAGATGCACCTGCCCATAAGATGCACCTAGGTTTTAGAGAGTGAAAATAGGAAAAAAATATTTTGAATAGTGTTGAGCGCGAATATTTGAAAAGCGAATTTTTTTAGCGAATATCGGCACTTCGCTAATTCGCGAATATTTCGAATATAGCGCTATAAATTCGCTATTTCGAATATTCGTTTTTTTTTTTTTTAGTTATATTTTTTTCTTTCCTACTTCCCAAAAGTAGTTCTTACCTGTCCTGAGGATTCCTGGCTTCCTGGCTGCTCTAGTCAGTGCCCGTTGCCGCTTCTGCCGACTTCCGTGCTCATGTGGAGCGTCCCCATCCATGGGAGAATCTCCATATACTAAAATGTACTGTCGGATTTGAGGAATTACGTTGAAATCGCAATGCGATTAATTCAAGTTATATTAATCGCATTGCGATTACAACTTAGCACTGCTATCTTACATAGGCTAGAATTAACGAATATGGAATATAGCTATGCACTAGCAGTGCTAAGTTGAAATCGCAATGCGAATACTTTAAGTTAAATTAATCGCATTGCGATTTCAACTTAGCACTGCTGCTATATTCCATATTCGTTAACTTCGTTAATTCTAGCAAGCTGACCCATTATAAACCCAGCTCTAATTTGAAATCGCAATGCGATTAATATAACTTGAATTAATCGCATTGCGATTTCAACGTAATTCCTAGTCAAATCCGACAGTACATTTTAGTATATGGAGACGTTCCCATGGTGATGGGGACGCTCCATGAGCACAGAAGTTATGGTTGGCTTGGTAGAATTAGCGAATAGCGAATATGACGAATGTATTCGTCATATTCCTCAAAACGAAGATAACGAAGTATTCTACATCTTCGTTTTAGCTACCTATTCGTCAACTTCGCTAATTCTAGCAATCAAATAGGAAGGTTGACTGACTATAGAGACAGCTGTGTTAAATTAGCTATGCGATTTTTTTTTAATACAATAATTATATTACTTGATAAAATTATTATAAGTATTCTATTTATTAAAAAAAAAAAAAAATATCGCATAGCGAATTTAACACAGCTGTCTCTATAGTCAACCTTCCTATTTGATTGCTAGAATTAGCGAAGTTGACGAATAGGTAGCTAAAACGAAGATGTAGAATACTTCGTTATCTTCGTTTTGAGGAATAGACGAATACATTCGTCATATTCGTCATCCTCGCTAATTCTAGATATGAAACCAATAGGAAAGTAGCCTTAAGTACAAATCGCAATATGCGATTATTTAAATCGCATGTTAATCGCGATAACTAGAAAAAATGACGAATATTCGATTTCGACGAATATGAAACGAATATTCATTCGAATATTCGCGAATTTCGTCGAAATCGAATATGGCACCTGCCGCTCATCACTAATTTTGAACAAAAGGTGTGTTAAAATGTTAGCACTGTAAATAGTTTATGGGGGACCATAATCTGCTACTAATACAATATTATGGGGTAGGATCTGCTGCTGACACACTTATTGGGAAAGGGGGGGATCCAGTAACACTTTAATAAGGGGGTCACTTTATTAGGAGTGGGATCACTTTATTAGGAGTGGGATCACTTTATTAGGAGTGGGATCACTATATTAGGGGGGGGGGTCATTTTATTAGGAGTTGGTTACTTTATTTAAAGGGGCCACATTGTTAGAAGTGGGGTCATTAGGGGTACCTTAGTTATGACTTTCTGGCAGGGCACAACTCTGCAGCTCTGCACATACGGTAGTCAAGAGCAGGCACTGAGAGGACATGTACTGAGAGGATAGGCACTGAGAGGACAGGCACTGAGAGGACAGGCACTGAGAGGACAGGCACTGAGAGCAGGCACTGAGAGGACAAGCACTGAGAGGACAGGAACTGAGAGCAGGCACTGAAGACTGAGAGGCAGAGCAGGCATGTGTGACAGAGAAGTCTGTTCCGCCTCTCGTCTGCCTGCTCCCGCGCTCCCATCAACTTTTCTCCTCCATAAAAGCGCATCTTTGCCGGCCCCAACGACAGAGCACCTGCAGAGTTGACCAGCCCCTGCGTCCACCATCTACAGTGGCGGCCGGTCCCTCCTCCCACCACCCGCAGCAACACAAGACTATTTCCCTCCAGCACCCGCAGCGCAGCCGACTCTTTCCCTCCAGCACCCGCAGCGCAGCTGACTCTTTCCCTCCAGCACCCGCAGAGCAGCCGGCTCTTTCCCTCCAGCACCCCCAGCGCAGCCAGCTCTTTCATCACTGCAGCGACAGGTTAAAGCAGAAGTCACATAAAAGCGCTGGAAATTTTTTTCCCCTATATTCTCCCCATTAGACGCACTAACTCCCCCCCCCCTCATTTTTTTTTGGGGGGGGGGGGGAGAGTGAGTCTTATAGGGCAAAAAATACGGTACTTTACGAGGTATCATTATCTGTCTTAAAAGCAGAGACATTCCAATTTAGAAGATAGTGAATTTTTCAAAACTCTCTGTAAATTTTTGATTTTTGTAAATTAATAAAGATATAAGTTAAAATACTGACCCAAATTTACCATTAACATGAAGTACGATGTGTCAAGAGAAAACAATCTCAGAATCTGTTTGATAAACAGACTTGTTCCAAAGTTATGATGATACAAGTAAGATTCACAAAATTAGGCTTGGTCAGGAAGGGGGTAAATGGTCTGGTCTGAAGTGGTTAAACTTGAGGCACTGTAATTTTTCTTCATGGGACCTTATTTGTTCAGTGTATTTTGCCATCATTTGAGCACTGTAATACAGAATTAATACTATAATAACTATAAATATATAAATATATAAATCTATATGTCTCATGTAAAGATATTTTATTAAAGCTCCTCATTAGAATACCATATAGAATTGATAAAAAAGAACCCAGAGGGGAAAAAAACACACCTATGCTATTAATTATTGTTATACATCCAAATGAATTATTTGTACAACATACAAGTTGCAATGTTACAAAGTTAAATAACCGTGTCACAATAATTACCAACAAAATGTGGCAAACTTGAATTATGAGATACCTTGTAGGACATGAATTTGACAAAACTGTAATGTGCATATAGTATTAGTCCTGCATCGATGGTTGAACCATTTGTTACATTATGTTAGTAATTATTGTGACATGGGCATTTCATTTTGTGACACTGTATCTTGTATGTGGGAACTAGTTATCAATTATTCTTTGGATGTATAATGGATAGTGTGGACACATTTTTTATCTCACTGTTGATTTTATCAAATGAATATGGCATTTTCATAGGCAACTTTAATAAAATGTTATTTTTAGATTAGATTTGTACTCCATGAAATTTTTGTAGGTTTTATGTGTTATAAGGGAACTGATCTTGTGATTTTTCTCTTTAATAGCTTAGTGTTTCTATGTATTGGATTAAAGCAGGTACTTTATAGCATATCTTTTCAGCACAGTATGCTCTTGGCAGCTTCTTCAAAGCTATAGAGTTGTTCTTGTATTTGACCAATGAATGGCAATAGTTTTTGGGCATTTTGGGGCATGACATTTAAAATGAGGCGCTGTATGGTATGCTTGTTTGTATGCTATATGACAGTGATCACATTGGATAGCACCAACAGAAGATACTGCGCCAGGTTAGTCCTGCCTAAGGGTTATTATTACTTCAGACCTGTAAGAACTTCATGTGCAGCCCTATAGTGCCTCTCTGAAGATTTGTATTCCCCTACAGAAGCAATGTCCTAAGTGGATAATGCCTCTGTAATTTAGCATGCTGTGAGGCATGTCCCAATATTTTTCTTGCAGATTCGTACAGAATTTGTGAGAAATAAACGTTCATGTACCTCCATGTAATATCACAGACACACACAGACACAGAATGGACCTACAGTATGGAACTTTTTTGGGGGCTCTAAAGCAGATCAATGCCACCAGATCCGTTATAAAGCCATGTGCAAATGCACTAGTGCAGTATATATTAGGAAATTAGACTGTAACATGTTTTACATTTTGATGTAAAAGCAGCTCTTTCTCTTAATGCACATGTAACCTGTAGTATTCAGAGACAGGACTGAGGAGATACCTTATTTACTGTATAATTGATATTAATCAATAAGTATTAATTACACCTGACTGGATAGATGTCTAGTTTCTGCAATGAACCCAGCCTTTTGTGCAAATCCTACTTATTCAGTTCCTTTCCTTTTCCAATTAAATTTGTGTTCTGAAACAAACCCCATGAGGCTCCATTCACATCTTATTTGAGCTTTACATTTGAACCATTATATAAGCAGTATGTCTGTATACATAAGTCTGATCCTGAGTGTTGTATGTTTTGTAGTGTTGATCGAGCACCAAAGTGATGTATATATATATCATACTTCTGATATATGAATACATAATATGTGGGAACCTGCTACTGATGTTTATAGCCATAATATATTTATAAATATATAATAATATATGTAAATATATTATGGCTAAAAATGTATATATATATAAATTAAATTTTGCCTCTGTTGCTGAAAAGATTCTGCCAGGATTTGAACTCACAACCTTCTACATTAGAGCCAAGAACCTTAAACACTTAGCTATACAGCTATATGTTAACTTTCACTGAAATATAAAATGATACTTCTGCTGTATAGGAATACTTACTAAATGACAAACTACTATGAGGTTTTTCTGACACAGTTTATCATTCAGCTTTATAGCTGAGTGTTTAAGGTCCTTATCTTAATGAAAATGGTTATGAGTTCAAATCCTGGCATAAACTTTTCAGAAATAGAGGCTAAATTTGATTTAAATACACTGACTCAAGCATCGCACTCGAGCACACTGGGTATTAGGCCGAATACCGCAATGTGCAGAGCATCGCGATGCTCAAGTCGAACAACAGGTTGGCCGAGCATGCTCGCTCAACACTAATGTTTTGTGCAACATCCTAGGATGCTGACCAAACATATGCAGGGACAGGAAAACTGGCCAGAGTTGACGGGAAGATGGATGGAACTAAATACAGGGCAATCCTGGAGGAAAACCTGTTCTGGGAAAGATTTCAGACTAGGGCAGAGATTTACCTTCCAGCAGGACAATGACCCTAAACATACAGCCAGAGCTACAATGGAATCAATTAGATAAAAGCATATTCATGTGTTAATATGGCTCAGTCAAAGTGCAGACCTAAATCCCATTGAGAATCTGTTGCAAGACTTAAAAATTGCTGTTCACGGATGCTCTCCATCCAATCTGACTGAGCTTGAGCTATTTTGTAAAGAAGAATGGGCAAAAAATTCTGCGTCTGCTCTTATGTGTAAAGCTGGTAGAGACATACCCCAAAAGACTTGCAGCTGTAATTGCAGTGAAATGTGGTCCTACAAAGTATTGACTCAGGGGGGCTGAATACAATTGCACACCACACTTTCCAGATTTTGATTTATTACACATTTTGAAAACCATGTATCACTTTCTTTTCACTACACAAAAAACTAGTTACTTTGTGTTGGTCTATCACATAAAATCCCAATAAAATGCATTTATTTGTGAGTCTAACATGAAAAAATTTGTGAGGGTAAGTGAAACAGAGGGAAGCAGAGAAACCTGATAAATGAAGAGAAATATTTATATAAAAGCATATATCATAAAGTTTCTTATTTTTGCTTGTACTTTTGATTTATGCAAAGTTTGTTGAAACAACATTGCCTTTTTGAGTATGGTAGTCAAAGCCTGGAGTCCATTGATGGAAGCAACCTAAAATAGAACATGAGCTATTTATGTAATTGTGTAATATTTTCATCTTAGTGGCTCCAATATCCAGCTTCACAAAAAAAGAAAAACTGAATGAGTAAGTTAATTAGTACATGGAATAAATTAAGTGAAAAATATCAGCCAAAGTTTCTTATTGATTCCTCATGATTAGAAGAATGGTGAAAGCTCCAAGCTGTTCATTCTTGTTAAGTTTATTACTGCCTAGAAAGTTTTGAACACTGTTTGGATGGTGAGGAGTTTGGGGAATGGGGAGACATGATCTCAAACAGAACAGTATGCCGACACATGGAAAATACTAGTGGCACTCCACTGTTCAGTGATTGTGGCTGAGGAATATGACCCTTTAAAGAAATGATGGAAGATTTATTATCTATGTCTTAGTTTGTGCTGATTTTTTAGACTGCTTTATGAACTTGGCAGATCTAAGCTCATACATGTTACACATTGGTAAATGTGTCATGTACCAAAGCATGTGTCTAATTTAAAGAATTGACAACATTTGTAAGAAGCTGTGAGGAAACCATGAAGAGGTTGACCTACAGGGGCCACACACATCAAACTGGAGTGCCCACATGATCTCTCTATTTGAGGCATTTTAAGAACAAATTTTGGTCAAGGTGAAGATCAAAGAGGAAAATGTGATAAATGTATCTTTTTACCTAAGGCTTCAAGTAGTGTGCATCAAAGGAAAAAGATTCAAGTGGATTAATGGGAGAAGGTGGGAAGAAGAGGAAATAAAATGTATTCAATGCAGAATTAAGTAGTTTCAGATTCTTAGGCTGATAAAAGGAAAAATTTTATTATTCCCCTACAACATACCAAAATAGCAATCTTACAGCCAATTGGAAACCATTTTTTCAGGACTTTAGTATTGCTGGCATATCCATAGAATAGGCTGAGAAGATAAAACTTGTGGGAGTCCTGGCACCCGACCAATCAGCTGATTAGTGGGAAAACAAAGCTCTATCCTAGCTTCTTCAATCCGCTCATTGGTGGGATTTCGGGTGATCAAACCCCCAAAGTCTGATATTAATGAGTAAACTAGTAAAGGCAAAAATATCATTCTGGAAAACTCATTGTCATTAAATTTAGCAGATTTCAAAATAAAACAAAAAAGATAATGGTGTCAGAACTGTTCTTTCCAATTCAGCTATATTTTCCCCCATTCTTTATTCTTCCTTCTCTGCTCTTTCTCAGAATATACAAGAGAGCAGTCAGCAGCTCTCTCCTGATGTGTTGGCTCTTCATGAACCCTGTATAGTCTGTCGAGAAGCAGGAACTACTCCCTCTCACCGACTCGCTGACAGCCCCCTAGGGGGCATGGCTTAGGTGCTGCACTAACTAGATAGATTTGCACGTGGATGAGAAACTACTCTCAGGGGGCAATCTGCACTAGTTATGAAAGGCTGAGGGGGTTCAATATTTTGGACACATAACCCTATGTAGAAAACTGAAATTTTCATTTTATTTTATTTTTTTCTAAAATTCAGGCAGCAGGAGAAAGTTTTGCCTGATAAATCTACCAGGCACGATCACCAAGAAGGCACAGCAGTATTTGTTAAAGGGGTTTACCACTTTTTAACATTTTATGTGCCCATGTTGTATGTTAGTTAATGTTTTATTCATTAAATTACCTTTTTCCTGATGACTGTTTTGTCAATTGTTTGGCTGCGTCTACAAATATAAACATTAGCTATGCTAATGATGTCATACATTGGATAACTAACTTCATCCACCAGTGTAAGGGGAACTCATAACTCTCCCTTGATGGAGAATGATAAGGTGAAATTAAATTTTCACACAATGCTTTTGTTCTCCCAGGGGATATGCTGACGCCAGAAGAGTCTGGTAACAGCTTTCTACTCTCTCCCCATTGACAACACATGAGCATTTGGCTCAACCAAGAATGTATGTGTATGGAGGAGTCAGGAGAGATAGCTGTTGGCCAAATAATATCTATCTATCTATCTATCTATCTATCTATCTATCTATCTATCTATCTATCTATCAATGGATGTATATATAGGGGGTACAGAATTAGCAGTCGCTACCGGGCCCAAAGAACTTTGTGCCGCATAAGAAGACAAACTGACAAAGAAAAACGGCTTAAAAATAAAATAATAAACTTTTATTAGTGTTTAGAAAAATTATAAAATTATGTCTGAGAATTGTTGGTATCACTAACCTATATCACCTAAAAGCTGACTAGCTAGATGATTATAGTGCACACTGAATGTATCAACTGCTGATTGAGAACATGCAAGGTTCTGTCAGTTCCCAAATCGTGGATTGAGGTATGTAGTAGTGATGAGCGGCAGGGGCAATATTCGAATTCACGATATTTCGTGAATATTTGGGCGAATATTCGCCATATATTCAGAAATTCGCAAATTCGTAATCTCCAGACATTATTTTCTTGTTTGCGAAAATTCGAAAAAAATCGCATAAATTAGCATAAAAATTTGCATAAATTAGCATAAAAATTTGCATAAACCGGCATTTAAAAGATACCTTTTAAATACCAGCTTATGCAAATTTTTATGCCAATTTATGCAAATGTTTCTGCTAATTTATGCAAATTTTTATGCGCATTTTCGCAAACAAGAAAATAATGACTATTTTCTTGCTTGCGAAAATTTGCATATAAAAATTCGCATAAAACGAATATTCGCAATTGCAAATATATTTTGCGATATTCTAAATATTCGCGAATTCTCGAAG
This sequence comes from Bufotes viridis, assembly GCA_033119425.1. Classification (NCBI taxonomy): domain Eukaryota; kingdom Metazoa; phylum Chordata; class Amphibia; order Anura; family Bufonidae; genus Bufotes; species Bufotes viridis. The sequence goes on along the minus strand of CM065595.1, from coordinate 131,954,183 downwards.
TGCTGATATTCGCGATTAAAATTCGCAATTCGAAAATTCGTGATCAACACTAGTATGTAGTTGATCAGAATTATCAGTGTGCATATAGCGTAGGGGTTGACCTAGTATTATACACTGTGCAATTAAGAAGACACACAAAGCACTGAGGGAAGGGGACCCAAGATGAACTCTTGCACCCGGGCCCATGAGCCGTTAGCTACACCCCTGTATCTATCTATCTAGCTTTCTGCTTTCCATTTTGCATTACCTCACCCAGCTGATCATTCTGCACAACATATACATCCCCTTCAGTACTGTACGATACGCATTGTTACTGTGTCTACTTTTTGTGAAGTTTAGCTATATTCTTTATTGTTAACATTACTATTTGCTATAATGCTAAGCTTGTTAATGTTTTTCAAGTAATGGATACAGGTGACCATGGATATAGCTAGATTATATGCTATGCCCACATTTGCAAAAATGTTGTAATATCTAAAATAAACAATATAGCACCTTTGCATTAGGTTTTCATAAAAAAAATGCCCTATTGATTTGTTTATACAGCTCATATGCAGATATATGTGTTTTCGTAGGCGCAAATTCTGTTTGTCCTATCTAGCAGTCACACTTCGTTCATCTGTTCATTACTGCCCCTCTAAATATTCAGCATGTTAGCATAATATAGGTTACAGATGGAAGGGAGTATCACTGAAGAATCAGCTGTTAACCCAGCTTCCAGCACCTGCAAGCGTGTCCGCAGAGGGGTTGTTAGCTGTGGTCTGCACTCCTGCCACCAGCATCTCCCTCCTGGCTCAGAGTGGAGCTTGTGCTCTGGCTCAGAGTTCCTTGTGTGCATATAGGATGTGTGCGGACGTGTCTCTCCACCTTATATGAGGCAGCATGCACACACCTCCTATCTTCCCAAGCCTATTGCTGGTCTACAGGATGTACAGTTGCAATAAAAAGTATGCAAACCCTTTGGAATGATATGGATTTCTGCACAAATTGGTCATAAAATGTGATATGATCTTCATCTAAGTCACAACAATAAACACTCACAGTCTGCTTAAACTAATAACACACAAATAATTAAATGTTACCATGTCTTTATTGAACACACCATGTAAACATTCACAGTGAAGGTGGAAAAAGTATGTGAACCCCTAGTCTAATGACATCTCCAAAAGCTAATTGGAGTGTGGTGTCAGCCAACTGGAGTCCAATCAATGAGATGAGATTGGAGGTGTTGGTTACAGCTGCCCTGCCCCATAAAAAAAACACACCAGTTCTGGGTTTGCTTTTCCCAAGAAGCATTGCCTGATGTGAATGATGCCTCGCACAAAAGAGTTCTCAGATAGATCTACGATTAAGAATTGTTGACTTTCATAAAGCTGGAAAGGGTTATAAAAGTATCTCCAAAAGCCTTGCTATTTATCAGACCACGGTAAGACAACTTGTCTATAAATGGAGAAAGTTCAGCACTCTGCTACTCTCCCTAGGAGTGGCCGTCCTGTAAAGATGAATACAGCGCAGACTGCTCAATGAGGTGAAGAAGAAGCTGGAGTGTCAGCTAAAGACTTACAAAAGTCTCTGGCATATGCTAACATCCCTGTTAGCGAATCTACGATACGTAAAACACTAAACAAGAATGGATTTCATGGGAGGATACCACAGAGGAAACCACTGCTGTCCAAAAAACCCCATTGCTGCACGTTTACAGTTTGCACAAGAGCACCTGGATGCTCCACAACAGTACTGGCAAAATATTCTGTGGACAGATGAAACCAAAGTTTCACACTATGTGTGGAGAAAAAGAGGCACAGCACAGCACACCAACATCAAAACCTCATCCCAACTGTGAATTATGGTGGCGGGGGCATCATGGTTTGGGGCTGCTTTGCTGCGTCAGGACCTGGATGGATTGCTATCATCAAAGGAAAAATTAATTCCCAAGTTTATCAAGACATTTTGTACGAGAACTTAAGGCCATCTGTCCACCAGCTGAAGCTCAACAGAAGATGGGTGTTGCAACAGGACAACGACCCAAAGCATAGAAGTAAATCAACAACAGAATGGCTTAAAGAGATGAAAATACGCATTCTGGAGTGGCCCAGTCAGAGTCCCGACCTCAACCCGATTGATATGCTGTGGCATCACCTCAAGAAAGCGATTCGCACCAGACATCCCAAGAATATTGCTGAACTGAAACAGTTCTGTAAAGAGGAATGGTCAAGAAATACTCCTGACCGTTGTGCACGTCTGATCTGCAACTGCAGGAAACGTTTGGTTGAAGTTATTGCTGCCAAACGAGGTTAAACCAGTTATTAAATCCAAGGGTTGACATACTTTTTCCACCTGCCCTGTGAATGTTTACATGGTATGTTCAATAAAAACATGGTAACATTTAATTATTTGTGTGTTATTAGATTAAGCAGTCTGTGATTGTCTATTGTTGTGACTTAGATGAAGATCAGATCTCATTTTATGACCAATTTGTGCAGAAATCCATGTCATTCCAAAGGGTTCACATACTTTTTATTGCAACTGTATGTAAAGGTGCCTCCTTCTACAGGAACTCGCCTGAGAAACCTTGGTTCCTAGCCTTGTCTAGTTACTGTGAACTGTGGTGTTTCTTAGATTTCTGACATTACTTTGTACCAGACACTGCATCTTGTTTAACAGACCTTGCCTTACTGCCACCTGCTCTGACCTTGTATCTTGTCTTACTGACCTTGGACTCTGTACCCAGACCATGCCTTGCATCTGTCTCATCAGCATCTGGCCGCCTAGCACCCTCTGGCTGTCCCGTACTAGGCCAGTGCACACCCAGGTTCTTTTTTCCTTGTGTTCCACCCCCCACAGAGGCTGGTCACATGGGACAGCGGGTTTGCACCCACTGACCATTACAGCAGCATTTTCTTGTCGTCTGTTACCATGGGATGCATACATCTGTATAAGAACTTTACAAATGTTGGGGGTAATTTATCATGACCCCCTATTCAATTTTTTTTCTAGTAAGAAAAAGTTGACCTTGTCTTGCAAATTTTTAAATGCCCCTAAATTTAGGCACACACCAAATTTTTATGCCGTCTTTGCCACTGGTGAGGGAAGGTGAAGCGGGTTGCAAGTGAACATTAAAATCTACTCCACTCAGGCCATCCTTTAGCAGTGCAGGGGCTATCAAAAACAGTAATAAAATGCTGCTCTTTGATAAATGACCCTTGATACCATTGGGAAATTTATAATAAAACATATTGCAGTGTTGCTTCATTTTTTATTTCAGAAGCTGTGATAGAAAAAAATTGGTTGCGAAATAGCCTTTCATTCTCAAACATTACCATATAAACTAATGAAATATAATGAACATGTGAACATGGTTCATTTCTGTCAGACGTAACAAAGAACACTATTGGGTCCCTTCTATGTCTGTGCCTATGAAGACAAATCCATAAAAAATATAAAAAAATGCTTCTTGATATAGGCTAATTATTGGGACATACTGTAATCTGCAAGCCATATCAGCTTCCAACATTGTACAATCTCTGTCCTGACCTGCCGCTCACTTGTCCCACAAAGACATAAGGATGTATTAGAAACTCCAATACCGCAGACGATTGGCAATCGCCGGATAGCTAGCGTAGGACACCACTGCCATTATATGCAGTGATTTCCTCTGTGGCATGGGGAGGAACAAGCCTCATCGCTCATCTCCATGCAGTGATGTGCTGGCGGCAGATCGCTATAACACATGTTTAAAAATCACAATTGCCAGATGAACGAGCGTTTGCTCATTAATCGGGCATTTGGAGGCAGTATTGGACTGCCAGATGATCACTAATGACTAATGAGCATTCATAGGAATGCTCGTTAGCGATCATCTGCCAGAAAATCTGCCAGTCTAATACACCCTATACTGTATTCTGTAAGTCTTTAAGATGTTATCAGCTACCAACACTGTAAAATCTTCTGTCCTGTCTATTATGTTGACTGGGATCAGCAAATCCTGAATTTTCCATTTCTTAGTAGAAGCTTGATGTACCTGGAGCTACACTGAAGACTCCTGATTCCATGTGTATCCCATATATGATAATCCCTTACTGAACCTGCAATCTTACAGGGGAATGACCACATAACCATACGCTACGCATCCTCATTTTTCTGTGTATAGGATTCACATTTTTTACATTATATTTTGCAGCAATATAGGTAAAATATACTATAGTTATGTGTGACATCTGTGGATCTACATAGAAGTTAGGATATTTTATTGCTCCCCTTATGTCTATATCACTTAAAGAGATTTTCTGGGTTCAGGATATGGATGGCTGGTCCTCAGGATAGGCCTTCAATATTGTATGGGTAGTTAGCCAACTCTTGGCACCCAGCTGGGATCTCTACACTTTTAAAAGCACTGCAGCTACTTGATTGTTCACATGGTCCTGCCTACCTACAAACTATCTAATAGTGATGGCCTATTTTAAGAATACAGAAAAATTTTTGAATCTATAAAATGCATTCCGAAAGTTTTCAGATCCTTTCACTATTTTGACATTTTGATAATTTGCGGCCTTGTGCAAATAAAAAAGAAATCAAGTTGTTTGCCATCAATCTGCACTTAATGCCTCATAATGAGAAAATGAAAACAGAATGTTCGAAATCTTTGCTAATTTATTGAAAAGGAATGACTATAATTTTTCATTGACATAGTTGAAGCACCTTTGGCAGCAATCAAGCCTTTAGTCCTCTTGGGTATGATGCCACAAGGTTTTTACACTTAGATTTGGGGATTTTCTAACATTATTCTCTGCAGATCCTCTCAAGCTCTGTCAGGTTGGGTGGGGACCGCCATTTTTAGATCTCTTTACAGATGTTCTGGCTGGGCCACTCAAGGACATTCAAAGAGTTGTCCTTAAGCCACCCCCTGTGTTGTTTGTGTGCTTAGGGTCAATGTTTTGTTACAAGGTAAACATTCAGCCCAGTCTGAGGTCCAGATCATTCTGGAATAGGTTTTTAATAGGAATATCTATGTACTTTGCTCAATTCAGCTTTTCCCTTATCTCTAACTAGTCTCCTTGTACCAGCTAATGAAAAACACTCCCAGAGCATTATACTGCCACTACCATGTGTCACTGTAGAGATGGTATTGGGCAGGGGATGAGCAGTACCTGGTTTCCTCCAGGCATAATGCTTAGCGTGGAGGCCGAAAGATCAATCTTCATCACACCTGAGAATTTTCTTTCTTACAGTCTCAGAGTCCTTTAGATGCTTTTCTTTTCTTTTCTTTTTCCAAACTCCAGGCTGGCTTTCATGTGTCTTTTTGCTTTTTTTCTGACCACTCTGACATAAAACTCAGATTCATGGAGTGCTGCAGTAATGACTGACCTTCTGGAAGTTTCTCCCATCTGCACACAGGGCTTTGGAGTTCACCAATAGTGACCATTGGGTTCTTAGTCACTTCTCTTACCAAAGCCTTTCACCCCTGTTTACTGAGTTTGATGTGGTAGGCAGTACTAGAAGGAGTCCTGGTTGTTTCAAACATCTTTTTTCTAAAAATTCTGGAAAATTTCAGTGCAGCAGACAAATTTTGTACCCTTCTCCAGATCTGTGCCTCTACACAATCCTGTTTCCGAGCTCTGCAGGCAGTTCTTTCCTCTTCATGACTTGGTTTTGCTCTGATATGCATTGTCAACTGGGAGAGCTTTTATAGATAGGGTTCTGTCTTTCCAAATTATGTCCAATCAATTAAATTTACCACAAGGGGGCTCCAATAAAGCTGGTGGAAAATCCCAAAGATGATCAGGGGAAATATGAGGCCTCTGGAGCTAAATTTCAAGTATCATAGCAAAGCGTCTGAATACTGTTTTTACTTTCTTATTATAAAATATTAAGTATAGATTGATGGGGGGAAATTTTTATTTTTTTTCCTTATTTTAGCACAAGGCCACAACAAAACAAAATGTGAAAAAAGTGAAAGGGTCTGAACGATTTCTGAATGCAATGTATGTCAGTGAAAGGTCAGCTTTTTTTTTTGGTAGAATTTTGGTATCATTCCACAGCGGAATTTCAGCAGCGGATTATTTGCAGATTTTCTATGCATTGCAAAGGGTGAAGTCCGTGATGGAAATCATAATTTGTCATGCTGCCGACTTAATATGCACATTACAGGTCAATTTATAATTCATGTTATTACTGATTTCTTTTGCAGTTGTTTATATGATTTCTTAAAATCTCATAATGCTGCAGGATGTCTCATGTGAATCCATGGTAGCATAATCGCATAACATCTGTGCTGTGTGGACATATTCTAAGGTCAATGAAGAGCAGATTCCCCCAAAGGTGTTTTTTTGAACCAATAAAGTAGATAGATTGGAAAAATCTGACAAAAGTTAGTATTTGCACTAAAAAAAAGACTTTTAACCTAGTCTAATATGACTGGAACAGCAGAAAATCATTCAAATCGTTCAACAATAGTAACAAAAAAACGTTCTTTTCCTTAACACAGACCATCAATGTTTGAATGGTGGGGGTCTGACTCATTGGCCCTTGAAAATCAGCACAGTGAACAAGCTGTGTTACTTCTAGTACTGTGGCCCCTTCATTGCTTACACAGTGGCTAAGACCTAACACCGTAGTCTGCAATGTGTAATCTCTGAGACTCAGTAGAATAAAGTAACAGCAGTGCTAGAAAGGTGTTCTTTAGTGTTGAGCGAACCTGTGTTTTCAAGTTCGGCGTATAAGGTTCGGGTTATCTAAGAATCCCGTTACGGAATCCGCTACCATGGACCATAACGGAATTCTATGACGGCATGCACCACGGAAGCCTATAAGAGGCATTCAATATTGCATTCGGCATTATAGAAGTCTATGGCCACACTTCTATTTTGATGGAATGCAATAAGGAATGCCTCTTATAGGCTTCCGTGGTGCATGCCATCATAGAATTCCGTTATGGTCCGTTGTAGCAGAATCCATAATAGGATTCTTAGATAACCCGAACCTTGTATGCCGAACTTGAAAACACAGGTTCGCTCAACACTAGTGTTCTTCTTTGCTTCCTGCTTCACTGTCTGCAGATACCACATGGCCAGCCATCAAAGTCATTGTCTACCCATGTGAAGACCACAAGACCAAGTAGTATGGCACTTTCCAATACCAATATTACTTAGTTCTAAAATTCAGCACGGGACACAGTGGTGTGATCCCCACCAATCTGACATTCGTTGCATATCCCATCGATATGTCACCAATGTCTATCCCAATACAACTCATTTAATGGCATTCCACATCGTCTGCTTCAGTAATTGATGCAAAAAATGAAGTTTCTACTAATATCTTTTACCTGTCGCCTTTCATATTACTTATCTTCTTTCAAATCAAGTGACATTCAAAGGAATGAAAGAACAAAATAACAGATATGTTTAGAGGAACATATGAAGACTGTCCCTACACTATAGATGGTTTGTCAGGATTCTGATGCTGTATCTTCAGGTTCATCTGTGTGAATGATGAAATCTCAACGGCAGTAAATATTTACTCATATTATAATTCAAGAACATCTGTGTTTTCCACAGATAATTAGATTTCATATAATAATCCGATATGTTTCATGCAATAGGATGACAGCACATCACTGAAAGGTGCAGACACAAGATAAATTCTATATTTATGCTGAGTGCTTCAGCAGCTCATAGAAGTATTACCATAGTTAGTAAGATTAGTGATTATCAGACCTTGATTACTGGTCAATAATTGCAGCAACTGAGCCCCAGTGTCTTGGTTTAATAGATTTTATTTTTCAAAAGGTAATGGCAGCCATGGTCAAGACATTTTGTATACAGTACACCATAGGCAGATTCACTTCAATCTAGCATTGTTCCAGCAGCTGGTACAGTGAGTGAGCCCCTGAAGAGCCCATGCAGAGGATAGGAGTGTTAGTGGCCCAAATAAGATAATGTGTCACAGTGTACTCCCTATACATACTGATGAGCGGCAGGAGCAATATTCAAATTCGCGATATTTTGCGAATATTCACTAGAATATTTGTCATATATTCACGAATATTCTATTGATTGCGAAAAATCGGCAATGTAACATTCGCGTAAAGCAAATATATAGTGCTATATATTCGTCTTTTAGAATATTTGTCATTTTTTCCAATTTAATGTGAACAGTCATTGGCCCAAAAGCAACTTAAGCAGGGAGGAATCATGACTTAAGATGGAAAAAAATGACAAATATTCTAAAAAATGAATATATAGCACTATATTCTACAGTGCCATATATTTGTGTTTTTGAATATTCGCCTTACGTAAATATTACATTGCAGATTTTTCGCATAAGAGAAAATAAATTAAATAATGAAGAATATTTTAATTCACTACAGACTACAATATAGCAGCCTTCTCACATTGGCCCACAAGCAAGAAGCAGGTAGGTATACTAGGTAATGGGTTTAGATGAAAAAAACAAAAAAAACAACTAATAATCGTTTTACGAATATATATATATATATATATATATATATATATATGAAAAAATGAGGCAGCACCACCTGTAAGTAGCTGGGTGCAAAGCTCCAAAATGGAAAAACCACTCCAAAATGTATGTAATAAGAAAAATAGAGCAGCACTCCAAAGTGGATAAAACAAAGTCTTACTTTATTCACCCAAAGGCATGGAACGCTTCAGCTCCTGTACCGGAGCTTGAGAAAGGCTCCGGTACAGGAGCTGAAACGTTGCCATGCCTTTGGGTGAATAAAGTAAGACTTTTGTTTTTATCCACTTTGGAGTGCTGCTCTATTTTCTTATTATATATATATATATATATATATATATATCACTATATTCAAAATATTATAAAATTCTCGAAGTGCTGATATTCGCAATTCGAATATTCACGCTCAACACTACTCCCTAAGGCCGTTGCTCCCTTGGGATCGGTGCACTGAAAAGGTGGTAAAAGGAATCAGGCCAGAAGTAGAAAAATAAAACTATCTCTTCACCTGGTGCGAAATAGGACATCCAGAAGTAGTTGTATACAGTGCAATATCTCTTCCCAGATGATGGGGTATGGTGGCTGGCAAAGGGCAGACAATAGCACCTGTGGTATGCTATTTTGCTGATGTCTCTCTCCTGAACTTCTGGCTAACAAATGTGTGCTGGCACTTGTGTCTATAGGATTCACTGTGCAAATGCAGGCTTTTGAACAGGTTTGGCCTGGATATGATCTAAGTGATGGGTGCCTGAGCCATAGTCCCTCACCTGCAGCAGGGTCTGTATAGCTATAGTAGATGGTCACTCTGTTGACTGCAAATGATGTAGCTTTGAAGATATCTGTAGTTCTGTATTCTTGCAGTCTCTCTAGAGTAATGGTGTCACTGAGACCTCACCCTGGTCCCTAAGACCCTTGGAGCAGAAGCAATAGTAAGCTCCTCCTCAGTATCTAGGTTAGCAGTCCACCTCCCTGCAGGAAGCAGGACCAGCCCACACCTATCAAGAGAGGAGAAATAGGATGGTCAATCAGTCCCATTCCTAATTCCAACCAATGCATACATAAACATGGCAAACACAGGACAAAACAAAAGACTACAGATACCCCCAGATCTGGGGTACTAGATAATAGTCACTTTATTATGTAATAGTACCCAAAAAGGGAGTAGTGTCTCCTAATAGGTCAATCTAATAGGTAATAGCACCCCAATAGGGAATAGTGCCTTCTAATAGTCAATCTAATAGATAATAGCTGCCCAACAGGAAATAGTGCCTTCTACTAGGTAAGAGTCACTCTAATAGAGAATAGTGCACCCAGTTGAGAATAGTGGCCCCTTAATAGGTAAAATAGTCATTCTAATAGGCAATAGTGATGTAATAGATAATAATGCCCTCAATAACGAATAGTGCCCCCTAATATGTAATAGTCATTCTAGTAGGTAATAATACCCTAATAGAAAATAGTGCCCCCTCATATGTAATAGTCACTCTAAAAGGTAATAGTGACCCCTAATATGTAATAGTCAATCTAAAAGGTAATAGTGACCCCTAATATGTAATAGTCACTCTAAAAGGTAATAGTGACCCCCTAATAGGTGTTATAATGTAGTTTATCTAATAGGTAATATTACCCAAATACGTGTAATATCTTTTCTAATAGGCAATAGTGCCCCCAATAGGTAAATAAATGTGTATAGTGCCAAGACTTCTTATGTAACAACTGGCACAGACTAGTCTCTTATGCAAAAGTGTGATTTGTCTGTGTTGATTGCATGGTGAGTGGTCTCAAGTGGTAATTTACACAGTACCATTACCTTTTAATACTTGTCCTACGACCTTTTATTTATGACTTTCATTACAAACATTATTAGAACTCAGATTAAAATATTCATCATTATTGAAATCATTAATTTAAATAATTGTCAATTTTGTATTACTATTGCACATTGCTGATGCAGTACAGAGAATTAGTTCCTCAATATTGGTCCTTGTCTCAGTAGAGTTTATAATCTCAGAGCATTACATAGCAAGGGTAAGTTCCCAAGTGGTATTTTTGAAACATCTTCTTGTCCTTTTACATAAAAATGGTGGAAAAATGGCAAGAACACAAAAAAATCCCATATGTGAACATACAGTACCCTATTATGCATTATCACTTTTCACAGAATTATCTGGTACCATTTGAAAATGTTTTGGCAAAACGTCACTGTCAGACCTGAATGGACTGTGACAGTGGAGCTGCCAGAGGGCCTTATGAGGACCATTAAAATGGTGTATCTTACTCAGAGGTAGCTTCATGAGAACAAGAAAGGCTGGGAAATTAGTGTTTTTACTCTGTGTTTATCAGCCAGGTAAAGGTGGGCTGAGCTCCTCAATCAAGGCTGGGGAAGGAGCAGGTTATGCCAAGGCCTGTGGGAGCCAGGACTCTCTAACCCTGTGTCTGGTATGCACTGAGTGGTGTTTTGGGGAGCTGGGTGGTAGACCCTGATCCCGATAGAGAGCAAAAAATACTATGTAGTTAGTGGCCAGACGGCTGAGGTTTTATGTTTATGGGTTATGTTTAAAGGGACAATAAAGCTGGTAATGGCCAGTTTACACCCAAGTCTGCAGTATTGGAGTAGCTTCTTGAGATGTGCCAACTGTCTTAGCTGAGAAGACAGAGATCCCGGAGAGCTAACTGACCTTGAGTTTTCACAGGACATACAGTAGCATCAACGGAACCCTTGCAAAGGTTAAAATGGGGCCCCTATCTAGTGCTAGTTAAAGGGGTTGTCTGGGAGTAAAATATTGAAGAGCTAGCCTCAGAATAGGTCATCAAATTCTAATCAGTGACGGTCCATATCCTAGCTCCCTTGCAGATCAGTGGTGCACAGATCCAGCAGCACTATGGTGAGCACAGCAACCTCGTCTTATGCCAGTGATGTCACAATATTTGTTCATGAGACTAGTGATGAGCAGCAGGGGCAATATTCAAATTTGAGATGTTTCACGAATATTTGGTAGAATATTCTTCATATATTCGCAAATTCTCTTTTATTTTCTAGCATACGAAAATCGACAATGTAATATTCGCGTAATGCGCATGTAATACAGGCGTGGGTCACTATAGATACATTTTTCAAACTGCTTGAAGTTTAATGAGACTGGAGAAAATAGTTGGCACGGCAGAACATTACAATAGCTTTATATGCAGATAGAGTGCTCCGGTATATTCGCGATTGCGCAAATCAGCAATAATGATGCAAATACTTTTGCGCAATATATACAACTTCACATTTTAACAGGTCTAACTACATATTAGTGATTGGTGCACTTGTGACATCACATCACTATGTATGTAGCATGTATGTATGAACAGCTACACTATATCACAATCTAACCTACACTGACTATCTCCCACTAACTATCTGTATTATATAAATAAACTAACTAACTATCTAATGTAATGTGACAAAAGGAAATGAGAGAGCACAGCAATGACACTGTTGTCTTTCTCAATACTGTAATAAACAGCAGAAAATGGCTGCTGGGGAGGTTTTTATATAGTAAGGGGTAGGCAACTTTCCTATTGGTTGCTAGGGATGTTGCTAAGCTCAGACAAATACATTGCAGCCTTTTCATTGGGCCACTAGCAAAGGTAGGTTACTGATGAAAAAAATGTAGAATATTCGAAAATACAAATAAATATCACTATATTCTAAATATTCGTGAATTCTCGAAGTTGCGATATTTGCAATTAAGATTCACAATTTGAAAATTTGCGCCCAACACTACATGAGACCTATGTGCAGCTCAGTCCCATTTACAGTGAGTGAACGGGGCTGGGTTGCAATACCAAGCACAGCCACTATACAATGTATGGCTCTGTGCTTCGTATACTGTGAGGAGGCCGCAGTGCTCACTGGAGCTCCGCAACCTCTTTAAATAGCTGATCACGAGGGTGCCAGGATGTGTGCCCCCACTGCTAAGATATTGATGGCCTATCCTGAGGATAGGTGATGAATAGACTACATTTGGAAAACCCCTTTAACTCTAGCACATACCTAGCCACCTGGGGGAGAACTCGATGCACATTTGCCCAATCTTTCATTGCTCCTTGGATTCATTCCACACACTATTGTTTGTAGGACCTAATCAACCTTTCAGGTGAGGGATGCAGCCAGCCTTGGCTAGCTCTCCTCTATCCAGGAACCCTGTAGCACCCACATGGTCAGACTGTATGGTACGTATGCTCTTGCGCGTTGGTATTAGAGTCTAGATGTTGAAAAATCTGCTAGTAAATGATCTACTATAGGCATATACTGTATATAAACCACTGGGATTCAGATGTTGGTGACATAACGGCATGCTTTTTTCCCATGTTAAAATCCCATTAATAAAAGGAGAATATTGCTAAGGTTTGCAATACCTCCCCCATGTGTTTCTATTTTCACACTTAACGTTACAGTTTCATTGGATTTCCATACAAGTGATCAATGGAAAGCCTTAATTACCTCACATAACCAATTATTGAACCTGCAGAGTATAATAGCTCCTTAGCCCTTTGTGTTCTGTACATTACATGTAAAGAATAACTACCGTCATGGTTGGTAAGGTATTTCTTTGTTTTCGCAGTCGGGAATGCAATCTGCCTGGAACAGTGTGAATAGCGATGTTTTGCCAGAAGAGAAATCAGTCAAAAGAAAATTAATATTGGAATGATTTTGGGGTAGTCATAGAGAGCCAACATCAAAATTATCTATTCTCATATGGCAAATGGTCAAGGCCCCTATTATGTTCATTAACCTTCATTGTATACTCTAGCAGCAGCCGCAGCAAGAGACCAGAGCTGCCACTGTCATTCAGTCGTCGTGTTTTGACCATCAACCCAGCTGTTCTTGAATGGTTGACTCAGTCTTCAACATCATCTCAACTCACATCAGACACCCACAGCCAGGAGTGGGTGGGTTCCTCTGACACCACACTTAATTGGCATGGCCCAGGAAGAAGCTCTGGGCCCTCACCTCTTCTGAACCTGCCTCTTTCTTTTTCTGTTCCTTCTGCTCTGGAAGTATCGTATGCTGCCGGCTCTGCTCAACTTTTCAGAGAGGATGAGCTTATTAAGGACAGTCAGCAGCTACTGCGCGGCTCAATGATAATGTAACTGACCGCACGTGAGAGCCAGGTGAACATTGAGCTTCATCATCATCAGGGGGTGAGGGTGGTACCTTGCCCGCAAGACAGCGGAAGGGCGGTAGCATGTGGCTGAGCCAGCAGGGTGCAAGTGAAGCATGGCCGTGAGCCAGCAGGGTGGCAGCAGTTTGAGATCTGGAGCCAAACGTGCCTGGGGGAGACCGTCTGCTACTCAGGATGCTACTTGTGTTAAAACAACTAGAGGTGCATAGCATCATACAGGCAGTAGCAGGCAGTAAGAGGTGAGTCGTAGGGGTAAAATGCCATACTCACCAGTGTTGGAATTTTTCATGAATTCGCCAGAGGACATCAGAGCGGCCGTATGTAGGATCTGTGGGCAGAAGATGAAGCATGGCCATGTACCGGTACAGCCGGACGCAGCAATGGCTGCATCTCCAATTTCCCCTTCTCTAGTCAAGTCTCCACCCTCTCAGCAGAAGAAAGCTGTTTACTTACCATTGTCTACTGATCCTGATGCTGCTCATACTTCTCCTCCTCATCACGCATTTTGCCAACAATCAATCACAGAGGCGATTTCAAAAAGACAACAGTATGCGTACACTCATCCAACGGCGCAGAAGCTGAACGTGCTCCTGGCCAAGTTTCTGGTACTAAATCCTTTCCATGTGGTTGACTCTTCCCATTTCAGAGAACTGATGGCTTGTGCCGAGCCAAGGTGGAGAGTCCCAAGCCATCATTACTTCTCTAAAAATGCTGTACCAAACCTACAGACGTACGTACAGCAGAAGGTGGGCCAGTCCTTGAGCTTGTTGGTGTCTGGTACAGTTAATGGCAGTGACGATATGTGGAGCTGTAACTATGGTCAGGGACAATATATGTCCTTTATAGCCCACTGGATACATGTGGTTCCTGCCCAGGCACACCAGCAACGTGGCCTCCACATTCTAATGCTTTTATTTCTGCGCCAATGTCCTCCCCTGCCTCCTCATTCTCAAACTTGTCTTTAGCCTCCACTGTAGGCACAGTTCTGGAAGGTCCTCCAGCATACCACCTATACAGAGCAGAGAGGTGTCCTGCTGTTCTGCACCTGGCCAGCCTGGGCGAATGGAGTCGCACCAGGGAGGAACTGCTTTGCATTCTTAATCAAGAAATCAAATCCTGGCTGTCTCCTCACCAACTGAAGATCAGAATAACAGTCATCGATAATGGGAAGAGCATTCTATCGGCGCTTTGTCAGGGAGGGTTGACCCATGTGCCCTGCATAGCACAAGTCTTTAATCTGGTTGTAACCCAGTTCCTGAAGTTTTCCACCCGACTGCAAGACCTCTTGAAAATGGCTAGGAAATTAACTGTGCATGCACTTGAGCCACTCTTACCGTGCTAAACACACCCTCTTTGAGATGCAAAGGCAGAATAGTGTTCCCCAACATCCCCTCATATGTGAAGTTTCCATACAATGGAATATATGAGCAGAGGAAGGCTGTGAACAATTTCTTGATGATGCAGGTTTACAGGGGTACTCCCCTGTGTAACTTTGACATTAGCCAGTGTCAGCTTCTGTTTGCTCAGGCCCTTTGAGGAGGCCAGGCCACTTTATATGTCAGTCTCCAGTGATAATTCCACCTCTTTTATGTCCTGGAGCAGATCCTAATAAATCTGGCTGTCCAGTGGATAGGAGACAGGGCACCTACATCTCACGACCTCCTGAGCAATAGGTGGTTTATCTGCACAAACGACAGGAGAGGAGCAGGAGGAGCTGTCTGGCTACTGCCCTGCCAGTAGCGTGGGATCAGAGTGGGTGTTTAGTGCAGTGGGGGGCATAGTTACCCAAAAGAAAACTCTCCTTTCATCACAAAAAAATTGAGAGGTTCACCTTTAATAAAGATGAATCAGGTGTGCATCAGCCAGGATTTCCACACACCAGTGTCTGATTCATCAGACTCATTCTGGCAGTGATGTTCTGACTACAGTGTGCAGCCACACTAGAACTTTGTGAAAAAATGTTACTTCTGGCCACGTGCTTCAGCCACTATTCTGATGCTGCCACTTTCCTGATGCCATACACCAGGTGCCTCGGCTGCCATCTTCTCCTACTGCCACCATCTTGTTCTGTTCTGCCACTTCTGTTGCCCCCCATCTCCCCAATCTGTGACTGGGCCACTGTGTTGACTCATCATGCTGTTATCATGGTCACCACTCTGTGACTGTGCCACTGTGTTGACAGTCCATGCTGTTGCGACTCTCACCATTCTGTTCTGCGGACACTAGTGTCCCTTTTTAACTTTGTTGACATCACAGTTTATTTTACCGTCCTCTTGATCCGTCATAAAAAATTAAAAACACAATGGATCTTGTAATCCCTAATGCCTTTATCACATGGTTGGTGTTTTGCATCAGGATTTGATCATGTCTTGGAAGCCAAAAGCAAGAGTGGGTCCAAAACACAGAAGCCATGCAAATATTTCCTTCACATGTCCTCTCTGTTTTGGACCCACTCCTGTTTTTGCCTCAAATACTGATACAAAAAAGGCAAAATACTAACCATGTGATAGAAGCCATTAAAGTCCTGATGTCAGAAGCAAATGGCCAAAACTCATTTACATCGAGCATTAGGCCTCTATCACATGGTTAGTATTTTGATTCAGGATTTGATCATGATTTGGAAGCCAAAAGCAGGAGTTTGTCCAAAACACAGAAGACATTCAAATATTTCATCTTTGTTTTGGACCCACTCCTGTTTTTGCCTTACCAATACTGATCAATTACTTATCAAATACTGAACATGGGAAGATGGATACTAAAAGACAGGATTGATTTTTCTTTTTGGGTTGATCTTCTGATGGATCAGAAAAAGGGAAAAATAAACATTCACGTCAACGAAAACTTACTGCTGACACCCTCCCCACTCTGTCATGGGGACACTACTAATATCAGCAGGTAACAGAACAGCTTCACTAGCAATCTCTTTGGAAATAACAGATGGTGCAAATTGAGACCCCTCTTTCACTCTATAGTAGAATGAGTGATTAAAGGGATTCTGTCACCTGGATTTTGGCTACTGAGATTTTCACATCACTACATCAGTCTCCACGATTTATTGTAAAATATACTATTTATACCCTCATCTGTCTTGTCATTTAGTGTAAAAAATTGCTTTTATTAATATGCAAATTACCTCTATAAGGTGCCCAAGGGAATGTTCCCCTTGGATGAGATTACAGCGCACTGAAAAAAAAAAAAAGCGAGGAGAGGATTGAATAATTTAAAGATGGGCGGTGCTAGGCTCTGAAATAATGGGTGCAACTGGGCTCCAACGGATAGAGGAAAATCCCCTTGGGCACCTTATAGAGGTAATTTGCATATTAATAAAAGCGACACTAAATGACAAGACGGATGGGGGTATGGATAGTATATTTTACAATAAATCGTGGAGACTGATGTAGTCATGTGAAAATCTCTGTAGCTAAAATCCAGGTCACAGAATCCCTTTAAGGCTACATTCACACTAGCGTTTCTATTTTCCGGTATTGAGGATCCGTCATAGGGTCTCAATACCGGAAAAAAATTATTCAGTTTTGTCCCCATTCGTTGTCAATGGGGACAAAACGTAACTGAACAGAACAGAAAACTCCAAAATGCATTCCGTTCTGTTTGGTTGCATTATCATACTGGAGAGCAAACTTTCTTGCTGAATTAACTTGTTTTGTGACTAATTATTGTTTCTCAGATCTCAGTATCCATGTAACTGTGCCAGTCAAAGCATAGAAAAAAAAAAAAAACAGAACTATAATATGATTTTGAAATGTCAGCAACAATAAATTACAAGACGCATAAATAAAGAAGAAAGTAGATGGCTCAAATTCATTTCAAAAGTTTTTTAAATGCGTCCCGAGATCTTCTCTACTTGTGCACATCATAGTTATATTGTTTTCCAGAATTTACAAATGCTGATAATCTATCTAATTCGATAATTCAGCATCAGACAGTATTTAAAGGGGTTGTCCAGCCCTTTTTAAGTGATGGCCTATCCTCAGGATAGGCCACCACTTGTTGATCGGCAGGGGTCTAACACCCCGCATCCCTGCAGCTGGTTTAGAATGTTATAATGTACATTTCATACACACATTTGACAAATTATGGAGCAAGATATGACGTGATTTTGCCAGAATAGATTGTAATATACAGTAGTGTGTAATGACATACAATAACATGCTTAATTCTTCTGTCCAAAACCATTTGAAGTATCAAAAGACAATGAAATAGAAAAGTTATCACCTTAGCTCCCCCTAGTGGTGGCTGCAGACCAACACAATGTTATCACCCCATAGCTGTGTGAGTGCAAGTAGCTGTTTTGGAGATCTGTATTATACAAATGGAGCTCCAGTACTTATAAAGGCATACAATAAAATGAATAAACATAGAATTTTGGACCCATTTGGACTCATCAGTCTGCATTGCTGTACATTGCTACCGTGTCCATAGTGGATGAATATAACTATAGTGCTGTCCACATAGCTGATTGTTTCAAGCTTTACTATAATACATGAAGACAGCCAAACATTAATAAAATATGGGATTATCATCAGTAAGCTACGCTGCATCTGTGCCTGCATTCTATGGGGGCCTCTTGGCTTGAAATAGCTTTTTAACTAAATCTATTATAACCTGGGGTAGCAACAAAGTTAACTGAGTAATACAGCCCTAGGGAACAGGTTATAGAATTGGAACGATGATGTGCATATCATGAGAGCATAAGGAAGAAATAATTTAATATACAATACTATATAACATTGCTTAGAAAAATGTTTAAGACGGATCTCTTGGATTTTGGATTTTTATCACAGGATATTATTCAATTTCAAATAAAAATGAGGCAATGATGACCAGGGCAGTAAAAGAATAAAAGGATAATATGTCTGTGTTGCAATTTTCAGATATACTGACATCTAGTGGCTAAAAAATTTACACCTCATACTGGTTAAAAAAAAAAAAAAAAAAAAGTCTTACAGCATGTTGTAAAACTGGAAGATAAACAAGCCAGCGCTCTAGATACCAAATATTCAAACTGTTCCTTCAGGTAATTATTAAATGTTATAAAAAGAACACCAGTACATACAAACAGTGGCTTTCCTTCAATGGAGGCAGTCCACACTACTGCTATGGGGCCTAGAGGGAGGAGATGCTCAGCACTGAACTCCTTCTGTTCCAGATGTGATTTTCATGCAGCCACCACTGTGGGGAGCTCAATGCCAAAAGATGAATACAGAATCCATTGCAGACAATGGTTCCCAGTAAACTCTTATGCACTGAGCTCCGTCTAGTGGTTTCTGCAGGCAGACAGCTTAGTAAAATGTGAGGTGAAGCACAAGATTTAGCAGTGTATTTATGCCAGTTGTCTGGTGTAACTGCAATGAGAAATATGGTGTTAGGGATGAGTGCCATATTTTTCAAATTTTTATGAGATAAAATTCGAATAAACTGAGTGACTTGAAACATGACAAGAGGAAAAGCTTGCTAAAAAGTCAGACATTGGCTCATAGGAGGCCACTTGCATAGGGTGGCGCTAGCAAGATGGTTCTCATTTACTGGGAGATACTCCTTCGCCTACTGTTTTTCACATGGAGCATTGACAATATGTCTCCATGCCAGGGAGCACTGCTAAAAAATCTCCTACACAGCTGGTCTCTTCAAAGGGGTTCTGCAGTTTGTTTAAACTGATGATCTATCCTCTGGATAGATCATCAGCATCTGATCGGCGGGAGTCTGACACCCGGGACCCCCGCCGATCAGCTGTTTGAGAAGGCAGCGGCGCTCCCGGAGCACTGCAGCCTTCTCACGGTTTATCTCAGGGTGCAGCTAAACTCTGTTCACTTGAATGGAGCTTAGCCGCACCCAGGCCAGTTGATACAAGTCGTGACATCACTGGGCCTGCGGTAAACAGCTGATCGGCGGGGGTCTCGGGTTTCGGACTCCCGCCGATCAGATGTTGATGATCTATCCAGAGGATAGATCATCAGTTTAAACAAACTGCAGAACCCCTTTAAGGATATTCGGCACTCTGCTTACCTTTTAACAGTCACGTTAAAATTGGAAAAACCCTCCCAAAAATGTCACTTTTTAATGTCGATTTTTAATATATGTCCAGAATAAATCTGTTAGTGCACAAGTCAGGGGATACTATTGAATTTTTAACCCCTCAGTGATATAATTGATTTTAGCCTTAAGGACCAATAATATTTTCCCTGTTTGTATTTTATCTTCTGAATATTTTTTTGCAGAATTAGTTGTAGTTTTTTTTTTACCATTTTGGGGTCTATATAGTGTATTAAATAACTTTCTTTTTAGAGGACATTTTGTGGAATTTATTTATGGTGTATTTACTGTATGATAAAAATAACATAATTGTATTATGTGGGTCCATACATTGATGGTAATGCCACATTTCTAGATGTTTTTACAATTTTTCTCTCCTCCTGTAGCTTGTCTCTGCAACTGCTCCCATATTCTCCTCCAGACTGCCAGCTGCTTTAACTGCTCATATCTCTGGCTTGGTACCAGCTAGAGATTGTTGAATTTTTTGAAAGCTGACATACCAAGCTTTCAAACAATACCTGAGTAACAGCAATATGTTCCATACATGGGAAGATATCACTGTTATAAGACAGGATGCAGTGAATATAGCTGAAAATGAAAGTAAAAGCAGGTTTTACCCCTAATTATTCCAGACACGATTTCTAACTGTAATTTCTTCTCTGTTGCTCTGTTGCTGTCATTTGCTGATGCAATGTCAGCTTTCAAAAAAGACCAGTTCCATGCTTCTAGCTGCTACCATTCACAACATATCAGCAGCTAAAGCACCCCCTCCTCCCCCTCCTCCCCCCCCTCCCCTCCTCCCCTTCAACTTCTGCCGGAGCTCAGCTTGGGCAGAACAAGTTAAGTACATTTCCCACAGCGGGAGCGGGCAAAACAGTTAGGTGGATAAGCTGCATTCTCAGCCACACAGAATCCTACACTGTACTGATGAGGGGCAAGTGCCCTGAAACAGCTGTCTATGGATGGATGTTTGGCTTAGCTATTTTTTCTTGTCATGTTCGAAGGCTTATTATAAAGTCAGAATTTGACTTATAAGGAGCCAATAATAGAAGGTGTCATTAACAAAATGGTTCTCTTTCGCTGGGAGATAACTCTTTGCATATTTTTTCCCCATGGAGCATTGTCAATAAGTCTCCATATACAGCTGGTCTCTTTAAGGAGAACCAGCACCCTGCTTATGCCAGTTTTGACATGAAAAGGTAAGGCATTCTGTAGAGCCTTTTTACTGCCCATCGAAGTTCTTATGCACTTTAGAAAAAATTATGTGTAAGGATAAATTTAGTGAGATGCAGCACAGATTTAGGTACATCGGGTAGGCACTTAATCAATCTTTGTGTTGGATGTTGGAATGGTGGGAAAACATGGTAGACTATAAAATTACTAGGGCAATCAGATGTTCCACATCTATTGTTGGGTCTAATGGGCATTAAATATCCATTTGATGATCATTAATTTGCTAGTAGCATATTCTTGTTTACGCCAGAAAATAGTTTTATGCGCCACATAAAAGATGTTCTTCTGATTATGAGATTTCCAAGGAGGAAAATAAAATATTAAATAAAATATTTTTCATCTGACCTCAGATCAGACCCCCAATCTTCATCAGACCCCAAATTAGACCCCCAATCTTTATCAGACCTCAGAACAGAACCCCAATTAGACTCCCAATCTGTATCAGACCTCCGATCACACCCCCAATCGTCATTAAACCTCAGATCAGACCCCCCCTCCATCCTCATCAGACCTCAGATCAGACATAACATAAATAAATTTACTTACCTCTCCTGCTCCGGACAGCACACTGTTCCTGCACTCCACTCCCTGGCCTTCAGCAAGCCCTGCTCTGCCGTCTGACCTAATGTCGCACAGCATCATATCATAGTGCGTCCTTATACTGAGTGATGTCAGGTCACAGCACAGCAAGTGGTGCTGGCAGAAGAAGACTGGGGAGCGGTGACTATAGCCAGCTCTAGCTGCGCTACATTCACCGCACCTCCTGCATACTGGGTGCTTCCATAATTAAAGCGGTCATTAGTATTTGCTTTATAAGACACACTAAAAATTTTCCCTCACTTTTGGGAGAACAAAGTGCGTCTTATAATTCTTGATAATTTCCTAAATCCTTGGCTTGTGTAAAAGTGTGAGATGTGGGAACAGCTCTCCTTTTCTAAACACTGTTTGTGTAGATTAAATTAAATGATTTGGACTGACATTCTGCTGTTTGGCCACAAGATGCCGCTGTTTCCTAAACACAGCTACAGACTGCAGATATGTCCATATTCATGAGAGTCTGGAGAGGAAGACAAAGAGAGAGCAGCCATCTTAGATGGAGATGAGACTGAGGAACTGTGTGAGCAGAGAGTCCAACAGCATCCAGGTGTGAGAGAACCCCTCAGTGACCAGAGCTGCAGCTAAGTGAAGTTGATCGTGTTCAAGACCCTGATTCTGTCCAGAGGAATGAGGATTGCTTCCAGGAATGCTGATGAGAGCTGAAGAGAAAAGCTACATACACTGTGGTACCACATGCTTGTTGAGGAGGCATTTGTTCTGTTCAGAGTCACCAGCGGATGCAGAGCAGACCTGGGTCGGAAAGATCGTGCACGCACCTCATTACAGTGTTTGCGCCTAGAAACTGAGACCAGGCCTGTAGTTAGTTAGTAAGGGTCTCTGTTTGTGTGAGCCCACAAGTGTTACTACGGTTCATTGCAAGGTCTCCATAACTTAGAGTTGTATTTCACATTGGAGAGCTGATAAAATTCCCACAAACTCAAGCCAGCCTATCGTTTTGCTCAGATGAAAAACTCAGGCATGTGCTACAGGACCAGCTATGGGAGAGAGAATACTGGAGATCTTTTTAAAATTGTAAGCTGTTGTGCTGCACCGCAGGCTAGCGGATACCACGCACCCATACAGTGGTTCTGTTTTTTTTAGGGTAATAACAGGTAAGGTGTGGCAGTTTAGTTGTGCCAGCCTGTAGGTAAATTCCTTCACTTTCCTCCTGCATCCATCGGAGGGTGCCGTGCTGTGCAGCTCAGGGGTCTCAGCCTTCGGGCTGGGTGTATGTAAATTTATTGTATGTTCCCAGAATTTGTGGTTGTGTGTATTGCCACATTTAAGTAAAATTATGTTTTGTCAAAAGCTGGTGTTAGGGTTGCTTTCCTCGTTCATGACTTCACTGTATCCTGGGGAGCCCACCCCAGTACACGGCTTACAAAAGGGCCTTTAGCATTTTAAAAGTATCATACCTCCTACACTCTTTTTTTGTTTCTCTTATTGACAGCAAAAAAAAAATAATTTTTTCATATGACACCAAACTTTTTTATTCTATGGCTGTAAACATTAGTTCAGTACTTTTCTAGATTCTTCTATTAAAGTGAATAAACATAAGCCAATCATGCCAGTAGCCAAGTCGTTTGCCATTTGTGACAGCTCTTCCAGACACAATTAAGGATGATCCCTATGAGTGTTGATTCTCTTCAGATTCCACAACTACTGTATCTACTTGGAGAACAGCAATAGTATTTGAACATGGTTGCCAAACAGGTGCACACTTCATGGCAGCATTGTAATAATCTACGAATGGGCTCTTTCGAGAAGATAACACCTCAAGGGTAGGCCAGACCTGTAAAGGTTCCAGCAGACGTCTGTGCCAGATAGATATAATTAAGCATCTGCTGGATAAGATAAAAAGAACTATTCAGACTATAAATCAATCAACAGCTAATCTCATAAAAAAATGTATGGGGAGCTGCAAACCAAAATTGAAGGCCTATTTCCAACCACTTCCTTGTTAAATGATGGTAAAGCTTCATATTATATTTGTAGGCAATCTAAATTTTCCCCCCCCAGATTTATGATAATCTATTGTTTATTAAAGGGAACCAGTCTCCATGAAAATGTAATCCAATCTGCAGGCGTCTTGTTACAGAGCAGGAGTTGATGAGCTGTCCGAGCTTTGTGTTTTTCAGGCTTCAACTATAAATCCTCTGCATAGACATACAGTTCACCTATAAACTTCCATACCCTTAGTAGTCTGGTTTGGGTACTGCAACCTTTTTATCATTGAGTTTAATATGTGTTAAATGTGTCATCAGAAAATGACCTGTAAATCACAATTTTATGTTAAACACATTTTTTTTAAAGTGGCTCTGTCACCAGGATCAACCCTATTAAACCAGACATATTGGCTAATATGGCTCATCATGCTGATTAAAACAATACCTTTCTTTTGTCTATATGCTAAACAGCTGAGGAGATATCTGCATTTTAATAAGTTCGAGCACCAGGAGGCGGGGCTGAATCATTTGAGCACTACTTTGTAACACCCCTTGTACTCTGCACACACCTCCTTCCCCTTGATTGACAGGGCTAGAAACGCTGAGGGCAGAGCTGTGTCCTAGCATCTGTATATCATGTACGCTATGTACTATAGCTTTACCACACCAAGATATGCTCAGAAAGCTAATCTATACAGTACTGCCTTATTTACAATCACAATGTATGTTTATAAAGACACTAGTAATATGTGCCAAAATGTTTACATTATGTTGCCAACAGTTGGTCACTAAAATTATTTTCACCCAAAACAACATCTGCTTCTACTAAAGGAGCGACAATTATAGATTTGGTACAATCTCCAATCTCTCCACTACTCCAAACTTTCAATAGCAAACTGAAGACCAACCTCTTCGGTAAAGCCTACAAATTACAATATTCCTGTTGCCACTATACCGCCATATGAGCAGCTTCTAGCCTCACCTGTTGTCTTCTCCCCTTGCTTTGCAAGTCCTCGTGGGCAGGATCCTTTCTCTCTCTTTCTCTCTGTAGCTCGTCTATCAGTTTGTTCATATTTATTGTACTTTTTTTTTTGGGATTATGTTATGTGCGTAAATACTTCATATGTACTGTACAGATCATTGGAATTAAAGGCACGTTAACCCTTTCCTGACCAAGCCGTAATAGTACATCGCAGCGGGGCGTGACTTGCCGCCTAGCGCTGTACTATTACTGAACGCTGATTAAGCAGGCTGTTCCCGTTAGCCGGACCCCTGCTGTATGCGCCAGCATCGGTGAAAACACCTATGCCGGTGCATTAACCCCTTCTATGCCACAGTCAGCCCTGACCGCAACATAGGGGTTTGCTGCGGATGAGGGAGCCCATTGGGTCCCCGCGCTGCTGTGGCGTGGACCCGATGTGTGAGAAGACAGCCCGATCCCATGCAGAGGCTGCCCAATGCCTTGCACGGCATCGGTACCTGACTTCTACTAGTGCCCAGGAGATCCAGCCCCAGGCCCGGTCTCCTAGGCAACCTTTTAGTGTATTAGCCTGTGTAATGCAATAACAGGCAATGCATTACAATACAGATGTATTGTAATACATTGCAGAGGGGATCAGACCCTCAAAGTTTGAAGTCAGAAATAAATAAAAAAAAAGAATAAAAAGTGTTTTTAATAAAAAATTTTTAGTTTAAAGTAAAAAAAGAAAAAAAACGCTCCTTTCCCCTGACTTTATAATAAAAAATAGGAAAAAAATGAAAAAACACACATATTAGGTATCGGCGCGTCTGTAATAACCGGCTCTATAAATATATCACATGATCCACCCCGTCCGATAAACACCATAGGAAAATAATAAAAAACGTTGTCAAAAAAAGCCATTTTTGTCACCTTACATCACAAAAAGTGCAACACCAAGCATTCAAAAAGGCGTATGATACCAATAAAACCGTCATCGCTCAAAAAATAAAAAAACTATTTTTTGCTTCAAAACTGCTATTATTGTGCTAAAGTGAAATAAATAAATAAAAGTAGATATATTAGGTATTGCTGCGTCCATAACTACCAGCTCTATAAAAATACCACATGACCTAACCCCCCAGGTGAACATCGTAAAAAAAAATAAAAAAAAAATAGTGCCAAAAAAGCCATTTTTTGTCACCTTACATCACAAAAATTGCAACTCCAAGCGATCAAAAACGCGTATGCCCCCAAAAGAGTACCAATTAAACCATCAACCCAAAAAATAAGACCCTGCTGAAGACAATCGGTCAAAAAATAACTAGACTATGGAGACACTATAACATCATTTTTTTTGTTTCAAAAATGCTAATATTGTGTAAAACTTAAATAAATGAGAAAAGTATACATATTAGGTATTGCCACGTCCGTAATGATATGCTCTATAAAAATATCACATAACCTAACCCCTCAGGTGAACGCTGGAAAAATAAATAAATGAAAACTGTGCCAAAATTTTTTGGTCACCTTGCCTCATAAAGTGTAATAATGAATGATCAAAAAATCATATGTACCCAAAAATGTTACCAATAAAAAAGTCAACTCTACCTGCAAAAACCGTGCCCCTGCACAAGACGATCGGCAGAAAAATATAAAAAAAAAGGCGTTCAGAAAATGGAAACACAAAAACATAATTTTTTTTCAAAAATGCTTTATTATGTAAAACTGAAATAAACAAAGAAAGTAGACATATTTGATATCATTGCGTCCGTAACAACCTGCTTTATAAAAAATAGCACATGATCTACCCTGTCAGATGAATGTTGTAAAAAATAAAAACAGTGTCAAAATAGCCTTGCCTCACAAAAAACATAATATAGAGCAATTAAAAATCATAAGTACCCCAAAATAGTACCAATAAAACTGGCACCTTATCTCCTAGTTTCCAAAATGGGGTCACTTTTTAAGAGTTTCCACTGTAAGGGTGCATCAGGGGGGCTTAAAATGGGACATGGCATCTAAAAACTTGTCCAGCAAAATCTGCCTTTCAAAAACCATATGGCGTTCCTTTCCTTCTGCGCCCTGCCATGTGCCCTTACATTAGTTAAGACCACATGTGGGGTGTTCTGTAAACCGCAGAATCAGGGTAATAAATATTGAGTTTTGCTTGGCTGTTAACCCTCGATGTATTAAAGAAAAAAATATGGATTAAAATGGAAAATCTGCCAAAAAAGTGAAATTTAGAAATTTAATCTCCATTTTTCTTTAATTTTGTACAAAGTTTGTTAAATTGGTTTTGAGTAGCTTGAGGGGTGTAGTTTCTGCAATGGGGTCATTTATGGGGGGGGTTCCACTATGTAAGCCCCACAAAGTGACTTCAGACCTGAACTGGTCCTTAAAAAGTGGGTTTTAGAAATTTTCTTAAAAAATGTTAAGAATTGCTTCTAAAATTCTAAGCCTTCTAGGGTCCTAAAAAAAAAAAGACATTTACATAATGTTGCCAACATAAAGTAGACATATGGGGAATGTTAAGTAATAAATATTGTATGAGTTATCACTTTCTGTTTTAAAAGCAGAGAAATTGAAATTTTGAAAATTGCAAATTTTTCTAAACTTTTGGTAAATTTGGGATTTTTTCATAAATAAAGATGAAATATATTGACTCAAATTTATGACTATCATGAAGTACAATGTGTCATGAGAAAACATTCTCAGAATGGCTTGGATAAATAAAAGTGTTCCAAAGTTATTACCACATAAAGTGACACATGTTGGATTTGCAAAAAATGGCCTAGGCAGGAAGGTGAAAACTGGCCCGGGGTTGAAAGGGTTAATATTCTGCTACTATCGATAATAATATTAATAATAAAAACAATAATAATGTGTTTATTGATTTGGTGCATCCTACTGCTGGCCCGTGCGACATACTAAATTCTACAGCAACCTCCTAGCTGCCATAGATTTCTGTTTGAATTCACGCCAGAAAACTGGCATGAATGCAGATGCATGCACCAAAATCTGTAACTTTTAATGCCACAATAATGGCATAAATACAATAACAGGTTCACTGGGATGATGTAGGTGTATCCCCAAGTGAGAGGTCCCTGCTGGGTCAGATGCCACTTAGGGACACATCACTGCTGAGGCCAGTTATTGGCTGCAGTGGCACATGTGACGCCGTCAATGTAGAAGTTGACAGATGGGACTGGAAGGCCAGTGAAGACATACCAGGAGCCAGGAAGCCGGAACAGAGCTGTTGGGAGTACGTTGGTATGGGTTTCTCCACAGGAACATCTGACAAGAGGAAGTAAAAGCTGAACAACCCACTTAAAAGGGTTGGCCCATCATAGACAATGGGGGCATATTTCTAGGATATTCCCCCATTGTCTGATAGGTGCGGGTCCCATCTCTGGGTCCTGCACCTACACCGAGAACAGAGCACGGAAAGGTGGTGGAGGGTGCACTGCTCATGTCCAGCCGCCCTCCAATTATTTCTATGGGGCTGCCGAAAATAGCTGAGTGCTGGCTTGGCTATTTCCGTCAGCCCCATAGAAATTAATGGGAGCGGTGGTCGCACAAGCGCTGTGCACTCCCATTATCTTGTATGGGGAGTGCACTTAGCAGTGGCTGGAACCCAGGAAACCCAGGGTCCTCCAGCCACCGCTCTCGGCATAGCTGCGGGTCCCTATTAGACAATAAAGGCATACCCTAGCGATATGCGCCCAAAATCTATGATGGGTCAACACCTTTAAGCTTTAGCATTACTATCTGGAATAGCAGTTTCCTAGAGGAAAGTTATGCTTTGGGACAGGTCCCAATCTGTATCAACAAGCTAGTACCCATGTCAAGAGTTAGGGCTCTTTTACATGGGCCAGGATCAAGAGTGAAAGTTCCTATGAATACTCTCTCCTGATAAGTGGCCCATATAAAAGTGCTACTGATCACCGGACAAATCAGCCTTGGTTCGGTCATCCGGTGATTACATCTTTTAAGCAACACATAAAATCCTTGTCCAGAAACTGTATGGGGACGAACCATTATATTAAAGATACCATACAACCCTGATCATTGTTTGCTCTCTAGCCCTGTGTGAAAGGGTCTTTACAGCATCATTGAAGGTGTACTTCGCTGATAAATGAGTTAAGTGGATGAGTGTTGCTTTTTCCACGCCCGCTCAATGATTCATCAGTCTTTCCTAGTGCAAACTTCATTATCTACAGTAAAGCTTTTCATTGCTAAGCCCCCAGATTTATTATATGATCACAATCTAAAAAAAAAAAAAATACATAGCAAAAAATTCCTGATAATAGAAACATAGAATGTGTCGGCAGATAAGAACCATTTGGCCCATCTAGTCTGCCCAATATACTGAATACTATGAATAGCCCCAGGCCCTATCTTATATGAAGGATGGCCTTATGCCTATCCCATGCATGCTTAAACTCCTTCACTGTATTTGCAGCTACCACTTCTGCAGGAAGGCTATTCCATGCGTCCACTACTCTCTCAGTAAAGTAATTCTTCCTGATATTACTTTTAAACCTTTGCCCCTCTAATTTAAAACTATGTCCTCTTGTAGCAGTTTTTCTTCTTTTAAATATTCTCTCCACTTTTACCGTGATGATTCCCTTTATGTATTTAAAAGTTTCTATCATATCCCCTCTGTCTCTTCTTACTTCCAAGCTTTACATGTTAAGGTCGTTTAACCTTTCCTGGTAAGTTTTGTCCTGCAAAATCATATTGAGCGCTATGCCTGGTAAAATTACGATTATGTTGCATTGTTGCAGTTAACATGCTCCATGGGCCAATATTACATACATTGCGAAGCCATGGAGACCATGCAGATATTCACTAAAGATGCTTGAGTAGTTTATGATTTCCCAAATGAATAAAAAAAATGAAAATGAAAAAAATATTAATTATTTAAAAAATGTATTTTGTAAGATGAAAAGTTATTATGATTTTGCAAAAAAAACAAAAAAAAAAAATATGATCGGAGTCATAGCTAGGCTTTCCTTTGCCTGGAACAAATATTGAGTTCACTGACCTGGCCTGCAGAGTAAGGTATGGTGCTCTTTCACACGAGCGGATGCTGTGCATGTAGTCCGCTGCGTGAAAGAGAGCCAAGCCCCATTCCGGACAGCAGAGACACGGAGCATTAACATGATTTATAATGCTCCGTGCCGCTCTGTGATTTTTTTTACTAAAAAATCACAGTGAGATAAAGTTGTCACCGTGATTTTGTAGTAAAAAGGTCACAGAGAGGCACAGAGCATTATCAATCAGGTTAATGCTCCGTGTCTCTGCTGCCCGGAACGGGGCTTGGCTCTCTTTCACGCAGTGGATTTGACGCACGGGATCCACTCGTGTAAAAGAGCCCTATGGCTGTATTCACATCTCCATTTAGGAGATCCGACTACCTGATCCAGGGCAGATGACAGATTTTGGCCGGACAAAATAACATTGCATATAGGCCAAAACCCAGCATTTATGCATAGCAGTGAACGGGGATTTGGCAGTGCAGTAGACGATCCAGCAATGCCGGATCCTGCGAGGTCCAGCAGTCTGCTGGATCTCCTGACGGTGATGTGAACGTAGCCTAACACACTGCAACACTACCAACACCCTGCTATGATGGCACAGGTAATTTAGTCGATGCACTACTCACTACTATGGGTGCTTGGTGTTCTCTTCCAAGTCACAGTATTGCTCTTGCATTGTGGCACTTTGCTCATTGGTTGAGTGAATGTGCTGGATTTTAGCCTCTTAATGGGCTAGTGTGCACTAAGTTCTCCTGACTATTTAACATGTTCTTCAGGCATTATAAGTTTCTTTTCTACATCACTCTTAGTTCCAGTCTACATTGGTTTGCATTTGTTCCTGCTGTTTATGGTTGCAATACTTGTTCTTTTATCTTCTGCCCATCCTGATCTTCTGCCTGATCTCCACATATTGCTGAACTTTGCCTGTGTTGCTCCGTGTGACTCAAAACTCTAGCTTATTAACTTGGTACTACGATTTGGTAACACCTATCTTGCTGATGCAGACTACTCTTGGGAAATCGACCCGGGAATTTTCAAGTTCAACATGAAGAACACACAACCCCTAAGACTCTGCTTACTGGTGATACTATAATTTTTCTTTAGGCTATTTTCACACTAGCGTTTAGGCGTTACGTTTGTGAGTTCCGTTCAGGGCTCTCAAAAGCGGTCCAAAACATTCTGAATGGAAAAGGATTGTATCAGTTTTCCTCCGTTCAGTCACCATTCCGCTCTGGAGGCGGACACCAAAATGCTGCCTGCAGGGTTTTGCTGTCCGCCTGACGAAGTGGAGCCAAACGGATCTGTCCTGGCACACAATGTAAGTCAATGGGGACGAATCCGTTTTCTCTGACACAATCTGACACAAAAGAAAACGGATCCGTCCCCCATTGACTTTCAAAGGTGTTCAAGACGGATACGTCTTGGCTATAGAAGACATAATACAACCGGATCTGTTCATGACGGATTCATGCAGTTATAATATTGTAACGGAAGCGTTTTTGCAGATCCATGACAGATCCGCAAAAAACGCTAGTGTGAAAGTAGCCTTAAATGTACCCATGCACATCCGCATATTCATTTATCAAATCAGGCAGGATGTTTTGCATCTTTTTCTGTGATTTTTGACTCTGTGCTAAAGTCTGAAACGCCTACGTAGATGTCACTCACTGGGTTAAACCTGCCACCTAACATAAATGCTCTTCTGTGCCTCTGGGGCCTCATGGCCACCATCTTTCAACCACAGCTGCTAACATGCAGCTTGCACTTTGCACAATATACTACATAACAGTAATATAGTCCCATGCTACATACATCTCTCATCACTGGATGAGAATCAGGAGGTGGTTGTGGATCTCAGTGGAGTGTACGTGTGTCACAGTGTGCATGTGTGTGATTATGTTTCACAGTATGTATACTCTATGTGTGTTTTGTGTGCAAACACATGTACTATGCAAGTTTGTATATGTTCATGGACTTCATACACCCCTAATTATAAATCTCTTTCAGGTCTTCACCTATATCTATTTCCGGAAAAGTGATTTTAATAACATAAACTTAATTGCGAAATGGTGCAACAACAGAAAAGCTGTTTTCACCTTTTATTACTTGTGATAATGCAAGCCGCCATCCATTACAAAGTGCTTCAAGTGCTGCCCTTCCGGTTGTATATTAAAGGTTATGTTGCACTAGGGAAGTTTGTTATGCGTATGAAGTCACACATTTGTGCTTCCAAACTATAGCCATCATCTTTCGCTCTACTGGAAACGCAATTAACTGACAGCAAATCACAGCGCGAAAGACACTCTGCGACTAATCTACAGGAATGATTTTCTTATACCAGGACACCTAGAAAACCTACAGCTGCTGCAGAACCACTTGATAATCATGGCTCATGCCTTACTGCAAGGCGTTCTTATGCAACAGCACTGGATCAGAAACCTAATTACTTTTTATCATAGCCTAGAGGTATACAGTATGTGGGAGTGTGATGTGTCCTACTAAACATGTGAAATCGAAGAAAAAAAAAGAGCATTTATTAAATAGCTGCCGCCCACTCCTGCTCTCTCCATCTGTGCACTTGATTTAACCTCTCACTATACAGGGAGTGCAGCAGTGCCCCCCTGTTTAAGACCGGGAGGGGCTTGTGACATCAGGGGCATTGACTTGCTAGGCTCCAGTTTCTTTTTGCACTGAACAAACCTGACTCTGGGCGTGTATGGATTGCAATAGAAGGCTGGGCTTGCGTGCATTGAAGGCAGCCACTGCCTGGATTGGGAGGCCCCTTCTCATTGCTGTTCTCTGCCTCTTGCAGCTGCAGGCAGCAGCATCACTTGCATGTGGATATCAAGCTCTGTGTTTCCCAGGCTGCTGGTGACAACCTCTGCAGTGATTGCTCAGGACATACAAAGGATCCATCCTGCACTGATGGTATGTGCTGCCTGCTTTGTTCCTTATTTCCAAGCAGCTGTGTACCAAGTGCTCCAGCAATGTATGGCGAAAGGATGCTGCATCCTGGTGTGAGCTCCTACATTGTGCTCACTGCATCCATTCACTTGCTCTCTCTATCCCTCTGGTCCTTCGCTGCTAATAATGTCACAGACACAACGGCTGCTACCATTACAGATTTTCTACGCTGGTGACATTAATCAGAAAATGGTAGCTGCTATGTGTCTGGCTTTTTCTTCAGTGCATCCCATCAACTCTGATTTGCTTCCTTGCATTACCATGTGTGGATCAAACACTGTTTCTTCAGGGGACAGAGGCTTCAGTTTGCAGGCCATTTCCTGCTAATGATATATATATATATATATATATATATATATATATATATATATATATATATACACATTTAGCCTGGATATGTTTGCCAGTGCACCTGGCAGGATGCACATCGTGCCATGCTACGTTCATGTTACCAAATGTAATAATATTTGGGGAGCAAGTTCTAGTCCTGGCTGCCAACTACATATGAGGTTGTGACTGTTTGTGGAGATTGTTGCTATTTTATATTGGTTGCTGGTACTTTATACAATGTTTCTATTGTTTAGATAGATAGATAGATAGATATATTGTATCAACCTGATATTGTGTTACTTCTCTGTATAAGAATGTTGAACATCAAAGAGCAGCTCTGTCATCACAAGTCATTCAGTGTCATTCTATACAATGCTGCCGTTCATATTTTACTGCGACTTGTCTTATATAGTTCAAGGAGTGTTAATGACAAAAAGATCAATGTTTGGCATTATGGTTTGCTATCATTTAACAAAAGTATCAAATCAAACTTTGAATTTCGTTTTTGAAACTGTTTGGATCAGATGATATTTTTTGCTGTGCAATTTGCTTTAAAGGAGAACTATGGGACTGTAAATATTTTGAAGTAATTTGAACATTGGCTATAATGATACAAATGTAACAACAATAATGAAATGTAATGACTATCATTCAATGCCTAGTATGATATTGTTGAATGACCATGGAGTATGTTGATGGAATAACTGGAAGCAGTTTCATTGTATCCATATTTAGCCTCTTATTGACCCATCAAGGCAAGATTACTACTTAATTATTGCTATATCAGCTCAGCTGTATATCAGAAATCTATACAAAAGTGATTCATTATGCATATTATTTTGATTTGTATGTTTTATATTTAGTGATCATTTGTGTGTATGTGTACACACAAAACCATCTTGTATTAATTGTAGCCTCATATTTGGTGTGGTAGTGGACTGTTTACTCTTGTGTATGATTAATATCCATGTAGAAAATTATCATATTCTCCTAATGTACTATTAGAGTTTATGCTTCATGATGGTAATGGTGTTATTTTTGAATGACTAAAAAGCATCACTAGAAAATAAATATCTAGAACTAGAAAGATAAAGGTCAGAGGGGTGAGATAACTCTTTTGCCTGCAGTGCAATAATCAGATTGTATTTGGGGATACGGCTGAAGCTGCATATAGCACATTGTTGTTGAGGCTTGCAGATTATACAATAGATGCAAAGTACATGGCTTATATTGTGCAACATATCCACATTGGAGTGCTGTTTGTAATTTAGTATGTACATAATTATGGAAAGGAAACACACAATGACAAAAGATAAGTGAAGTAGTTAAATATCAGAGATAGATAGATAAATAGATAGAGATAGAATTGTGTAAAGTTCAAAAAGTAGGTATCTTCTAAAACAAAAAGTTAGGAAACTGGAAGTGACCAACTGTGCAGTCACTTCCAGACCATGTTGTCACATAAGCATTGGAGATCTGCTGCCAGTTGTGAGACTTAATACCAATGAGTGGCTAATACTGTAACTGCCCCTTATGACCGGATTAGTAAATGCTGACAGCCTCTTAGTGAGAATGTTGAATAGGAAGTGCTCAGAATGTCACTAGCCTGACTTGGAACATAAGAGGAGAAAGCCTGGGGTATCACATGTGTTGTGTTAATGGACTGTAGTGGCCTAGTGTACCCTATCTGATCCTCTGGATAGATAGATAGATAGATAGATAGATAGATAGATAGATAGATAGATAGATAAAAAATGCAAACAGGCATCATTTTAACCCTTTAAGGACTCGGGGTTTTTTCATTTTTGCATTTTCGTTTTGCGCTCCATGCCTTCCGAGAGCCATAACTTTTTTATTTTTACGTTCACATGGCCATATGAGGGCTTTATTTTTGCGGGACAAGTTGTACTTTCCAACGCCACCATTTAATATTGCATACGATGTAGTGGGAAGCGGGAAAAAAATTCCAAATGGGGTGAAATTGCAAAAAAAAAACAATTCTACCACAATTTTACGGGTTTTTAAATTACGACGTTTGATGTGTGATAAAACTGACCATTTAGTTTTATTCTACAGGTCAGTACGAATCGGCGATACCCAATATGTATAGTTTTTCTTGCGTTTTGATAGTGAAAAAAATTCAAAAGTGGGAAATTTTTATTTTTTTATTTTTGTCGCCATATTTTGACCCCTATAACTTTTTGTAATTAAGTGTATGGCATTGTATGGGGGCTTATTTTTGCAGGGCGATCTGAACTTTTAGTTGATACCATTATGGGGTGTGTAGGACTTTTTGATCACTTTTTATTTAATTTTTTGAGGAAATGAAGCGTTCAAAATGGCGAATCCGCCATTTGGGCGCTTTTCCGTTTTCTGTTTATCGTATGGGGAATATATTTTTATATTTTTATACCACGGGCGTTTTCGCACATTATGACACCCATGATGTGTATTTTTTAAAAAATTATTATTTTATTTTAATTTTGGGGAAAGGGGGTGATTTGAATTTTTAGGTTTTTATTTATTTTTTTTTTTTTATTTCTTTTATTTTTCTTTTACACTGTTATATAGGTCCCATAGGGACCTATATAAATCAGTCATCTGATTGCTTCTAACATAAACTCCAATACACTTGTATTGGAGTTTATGAGGATTTTACTACTTTCCTATGAAGCCCTATTGCTAACAAGGGCTCCATAGGAAATAGTAAGTGATAGCCTCATGCTGAATGAAAGGCTTGCGGCTATCCCTTACAGCGCTCCGATTCTCCCGATCACCACTAGGGGGAGCCGCAGATGCCGTGGTCAGGATTGACCACGGCATCTGCGGGGTTAAATGATTGCGATCGGCATCGCTGCCAGCCGCGATCATTAGCCGCGGGGGTCAGCTACAGGAAACAGCCGGACCCCCGCAGCGATCGCGCCCACAGAGGGCAGGAGCGGGCGCCATACTTAGGGATCGGACCCATGACGTACCCATACGTCATGGGTCCTTAAGGGGTTAAAATAATAAAAAAAAAAATTGTTTATTCACCCATGTTGACGCAACGTTTTGGCTCAACATAAGAGCCCCTCTCAATCCACCTGTTTCGTTTTTATTTTTGTCTTATTATGGTGCTGCCATTTCTCTGCTTATAGATAGATAGATAGATAGATAGATAGATAGATAGATAGATAGATAGATTAGATATGAGATATATGATAGAGTAGATGGTGGATAGATAGATTGTAGGTACATAGATACATAAATAATAGATGCTTTTTGTAAAGAGATTACAGAATTTCTTAAAATTTGATTTGGGTCCAATTGGGCTGAATTGCCTGTCTGATTCAATTATGGTCAACATTTGACCTGAATTAAAAGCACCTTAATTGCCTGAAAAAGTCTCTCTCTCTCCCATCACACAAAAGTCAGAACTTTAGAACTCATTCACTTGTCTCTACTTTTGTGACATGATGTCAAAGTCAAGTTACGTGTACCTGCATACAGGGACGTGCTGACTGACCCCCCTTTAGTGTTTCTGTTTAGTATGATGTCAAAGTCAAGTTAGAAACTGCTCCATCTATACATAGATAGTTATTATTTATTATGCTCACTTATAGCATATATTCTGCAGCACTTTACAGACATTATCCTCATTTGCTGTCTGCAATGGAGCTTACAATCTAAGTTCCCTATCAGTACGTCTTTGGAGTATAGGAGGGAACTGGAGGAAACCCAAGCAAACATGCAGAGATCATGCAAAATCCATGCAGATGTTGTCCTTGGTTGGATTTGAACTTAGGACCCCAGCACTACAATGCACCAGATAGATGGATATGAATGTCTAACATCAGTGCTCACATCTATAGTTTTGCAGCTTGACGATTCATATGCAGTAAGTGGAATATTGATTTTGAAAGGTGACACTGACTGGAATCTATGTCCATTACCTATGGAAATGGGATTGTTGCTCACTGAGGCATTTGATGAGGACAAGAAGATAAGTGGTAGGACGTCCAGGCATAATTTTTGAACTGTGCAGTTGTTTACAGACAGATGTCTATGTATTGCAATGGTCTGTAAGTGATAAATGGAGATGAGCCGACCCGTGGATGCTCGGGTTCGCCGGGTTCGGCCAAACTTCGAGTCAAAGCTGGACAGTTGCCCTGCAAACAAATGTGGATAGGGAAATGACTTAAAATAACATACAATAGAAAAAAATAATAATCTTGAACTAGGAGGCGGAGGTCAAAGTGGAGTAGGAGGTTGAGGAGGCAATGGATTTTTTATTTTCCTTTATTTATTTAATTTTTTTATTTTTGCTGAAATGCTGCCTCCATCTAAGACGTTCCGTATCAGCTGGTGGTGTTGGTTGTTGTGGCGTGCTGACAAAGCTTTTCCACATTTCGGCCATGCTAACCCTCCCTTCTAAGGTGCTGGCGGTGCCCCAGTTGCGTTGGCGACTTCTTTCTCCTCCTACTCTGCCTTCGCCTTGTGCTTCCACTGAGCCTCCGCTGTCAGGTGTGAATGCCATCAGCAGCGCGTCTACCAGTGTTTGCTTGTACTCGCGCATCTTCCGATCATGCTCCAGTGATGGAATTAAGAATGGCACATTGTCCTTGTAGCGGGGTGGCCACCCAGTAATCTGCACTGGTTAGAATGTGGGCAACTCATTGCGCAGGCACTGCAGCATGTAGTCGCTCATGTGTGCCAGACTGCCCAGAGGCAACGACAAGCTGTCCTCTGTGTGAGGTGTATCGTCTGTGCCCTCTGTATCCCCCAGCCACGCTCCAGTGATGGCCATGAGCTGCTTTGGGTGCCATCCTGCTGTGAACACAGTTCCTCCTCCTCCTCATCCTCTTCCTTCTCATCCTGCAGAACTGTGCCCTGGCTGGACAGTTGTGTACCTGGCCTCAGTGCCGGTGAAGTGGTGCTGTTCCACAGAGCGACTCACCCGTGCTGCAGCTGAAACTCTACTATAGCCTGCTGCTGCTCGCACAGTCTCTCCAGAATGTGCAAGATGGAGTTCCACCTTGTGGGTACGTCGCATATGAGGCGGTGAGTGAGGGAAGGCCGAAGTTGCGCTGCAGTGCAGACAGGTGAGCAGCAGCAGAGTGAGAACGACGACCCGCACTTTCTGCAGCAGCTCTGACATATCGGGGTACGTTTTCAGGAACCTGTGCACCACCAAATTCAGCACATGCGCCAGGCAAGGGATGTGCTTCTATTTATACTGACAGGAGTCAGGGCTAGGTTTATGGTTTCCGTAGGTGGTCAACATTTCTCTTTACCTAGCCTTGAGGCGTAGTTCCTGGTCATTTTCCTTCTGTTGTCTTTCTGGTGTTCCTCCCCTTACACTGTGACAATATCAACTGCCTAAAAACTGCCATTTTGTTTGTGTCATTGCAGCGATGGATACGATTTCTGCACTGGTCGGACAACTGCAAGGACTGTCTTTGGAGGTAGCTGACCTCCGCATGACCGTCTCACAGATCCAGAGACCACAGGCGGCTGGTTCCGGCAGCAGGAACCAGGCCTGCCCTGAACCTAATGTTGCTCTCCTGGAGAGATTTTCTTGGGGAAGTGAAAACTTTATTCGGTACAGGGAGTCGTGCAAATTATATATATAAAGGTGACGCTCAATCTTGAGCTTTGTAGTTGCTGACCGGATCACAGTCCCTCCGGTCGGTAGATGAATTTTTCAGAATCCTAGGTCTTATCTACAATGACTCAGATCGGATCTTCCTGGCCGAGACTAAGTTGTGTGGCTTACAGCAGGGAGAGCTTTCTGTGGAGACCTATTGCTCTGAATTTAGGCGATGGGCTACGGATACAGAATGGAATGATCCATCTCTCCGTAGTCAATTCTGTCAAGGGCTATCCGAGAGTCTTAAGGACGCGTTGGCATTTCACGAATATCCTGAGTCACTGGAAGCTGCCATGTCCTTTGCAGTGATGAGCGGCAGAAGCAATATTCGAATTCACAATATTTCCCAAATATTTGGGTGAATATTTGGCATAAATTCGCGAATTCAAGAATTTGCGATTATTTTCTTGATTGCGAAAACCGGCAATGTAATATTCACGGAATGCATGCGCAATACAGGCGTGGGTCATTATTGCTACATTTTTCAAGCTGCTAGAAGTTTCCTGAGACTGGAGAAAATGGTTGGCACTGCAGAACATTACAATAGCTTTATATGCAGATAGAGTGCTCCGATATATTCACGATGGTGCAAATCAGCAATTAATGATGCACATATTTGCGCAATACATGCAACTTCACATTTTTGCAGGTCTGACTACATATTAGTGATTGGTGCACTAAGTATTGTGGACTTGTGACATCACAGCACTGTAGTATGTATGGACAACAGAACCTAACACCCTGCATTGAAACCTATGAGCTACACTATATCACTATCTAACCTACACTGACTATCTCCCACTACTATCTGTGTTATATACATAAGCTAACTAGCTAACCAACTAACTAACTATCTATTGTATGTAATGTGACACAGTAAAGCACAGAGCACAGCAATGACACTGGTGTCTCTCTCAGAACTGTAAAAAACTGCAGAAAATTGCTGCTGGGGAGGTTCTTATATAGTAAAGGGGTAGGCAACTTTCCTATTGGATGCTAGGAATGTTGCTAAGCTCAGACAAAGGCATTGCAGCCTTCTCATTGGCCCACAAGCAAGAAGCAGGGAGGGATCATGATTTCAGAGGAAAAAAAATCCAGAATATTCGCGAATACGAATATATAGCACTGTATTCTAAATCTTTGCAATTTTGTCGAAGTGGCGATATTCACGATAAAATTTCCTGATTCAAATATTCGCGCCCAACACTAGTCCCTTGCTATATATATTGATAGACGCCTGACGGAAAGATCTAAGGTTTCTCACTCTCAGGACTTACTATCATGTAAGGTGGCGGCCTCCTCCAACTTTTTGGGTAAAAATAACACTTGAGTTCATGCCTGGTGAAGAATCAATGCAGCTGGGGGGAGCGACCCCTGGGCCTGGTAATAAGAACTTAAGGCTTAAGGTGAGGCTCTGCCTTTTCTGTGGAAAAAGAGGACATTTTTTTAACGTCCTTATGTTCAGCGGCAGGGTAAAAAAGAAAAAAAAAGTGTTTTAATCCTCATCTCACTCTTGGTGATGTTGGTGGGGAATCTGAGAATTTACTTTTGTCATTTGCCGGTAGTACCCCATTTTCTCCTATCTGCCTAGGTGGTGCTAGATTCAAAAATGGCGGGAATTGAAGTGTTTATTGACAGTGGGGCAGGGGTTAACCTAGTTGATGGTCAGTTTGTTCGTATGCATGGATTGAAAAGTGCATTAGACAAAAATATTTCAGTGTTTGCAAATGATTCTGCTCCACTCACACAGAAATGTTTAACACAAATGGTGCAGGACATCCATTTAAAGGTGAGTGATTTTCATCAAGAATCCATTTCGTGTTTTGTGCTGGAGGGTCTGCCTGCTCCCTTGGTGCTAGGGTTACCATGGTTAAACAAACATAATCCTACCATCGATTGGCAAGCAAGACAGATTCTTGATTGGAGTGATTATTGCATCGACAACTGTCTTAGCACATCGCTTTCTGTGGTAGCCACTAAAGTTATACCTTCTATAATTTCAGATTTTTCTGATGTATTCTGTAAAAGTGGAGACCAGGAGTTGCCTCCACATCGGGAGTAAGATTGCCCTTTCAAACTTGTTCCCGGAACTAGGTTGCCCGAGTCTCGGTTGTATAATCTTTCCGAACCCAAAAGAGGCGAGAGTTTATATTAGACCATCCAAATCCCCAGTGGCTGTAGGGTTCTTCTTTGTTAAGAAAAAGGACAGAACTCTTAGGCCATGTTTAAACTACCGTGAGCTGAATCGTATTACTGTCCATGATCCTTATCCCCTTCCTTTGATCCCGGATTTGTTCAATCAGATTGTTGGTGCCAAGGTGTTCTCGAAGTTGGAATTGAGGGGGGCAAATAATCTGATATGGATCAAGCAGGGGGACGAATTTAAGATGGCCTTCAATACCCCTGAGGGTCATTTTGAAAATATGGTCATGGCTTTTGGGTTAACCAATGCTCCTGCAGTTTTTCAACATTTCATCAATGACATCTTTCATCATCTGGTAGGCAGGTTTGTTGTTCATGATATTCTGATTTATTCTCCTGACATGGAGATGCATCAGGATCACGTGGGACAAGTGTTACAGATCCTATGAGAAAATAACCTGATTGCAAAGATGGAGAAGTGTGTATTTGTAGTTCCGGAAGTGCAATTTCTGGGCTACCTACTCTCATCTTCAGGTTTTCGTATGGATCCTGAAAAGGTCTGTGTTGAACTGGGATCGACCCGAAAATCTGAAAGCACGTATGCGATTTTTGGGGTTCACCAGCTACTACAGTAAATTTATGTTGAACTACTCGACGATTGTTAAACCTTTAACGGACATGACTAGGATAGGTTTGGATATCTCAGTCTGGTCTGATGAGGCATTACAAGCATTTTCAGCTGTGAAGGAATGCTTTGCTTCTGCTCCTATACTGATGCAACCTGATGTGTCACAGCCTTTCATTGTGGAAGTTGACGCATCAGAGATAGGGGTAGGAGCAGTCTTGTCGCAGGGTTCTTCACCTAGTAAATGTCGCCCATGTGCTTTCTTCTCGAAGAAGCTCTCAGCTGCTGAGAAAAATTATGATGTGTGTAATAGAGAGTTGCTGACCATTAAGTTGGCTTTTGAGGAATGACGTCATTGGTTGGAAGGAGCAATTCATCATATTACAGTGATTACTGTAATAGAAAAAATCTGGCGTCGGCTAATCGCCTGAACCCAAGGCCGGCCAGATGGTCTTTGGTTTTTACCAGATTTTATTTCGTTGTCACCTATCACTCTGGGGTTAAGAACGTCAAGGTGCATGCTTTGTCGTGTAGCATTCCTGGGGGGGTTGATTTGGAAGATCCTGCTACAATATTGGCTGAAGGGGTGGTAATATCCACCCTTTATCCCAACCTTGAGGCAGAAGTGTTGGAGAACCAGCGAGATGCACGGGATTCCTGTCCTCCGAGAAAGTTTTTTGTTCCTGCTGAATTGCGGCAAAAGATTATCACTGTACGGTTCTCACAGGAAACCCTGGGAGCAGATCCACTGTTGATCTCATTTCTTGGAGATTCTGGTGGCCGGGGTTGCGTAAATGTGTTGTTGAGGGTTATGTTTCAGCTTGTAGTACTTGTGCACATGTTAAGGTGACACATACTCCGCCTTCAGGATCTCTACTTACGTTGTCCATCCTGTCCCGACCTTGGACTCATTTGTCCATGGACTTTATCACAGATTTGCTGAATTCCTCAGGAAAAACTGTGATTCTGGTGGTTGTCGATAGCTTCAGCAAGATGTCGCACTTTATAGCATTATCAGCAGGTCTACCAAATGCTAAAACTCTCGCACAAGTGTTTGTCGATAACATTGTGAAGCTACATTGTTTTCCCTCTGATGTAATGTCTGATAGGGGAACTCAGTTTGTTTCCAAATTCTGGAAGGCGTTTTGTACTTGCCAGATGGTACAATTGTCCTGCTCTTCAGCCTTTCATCCTCAGTGCACTAACCAGAATCTAGAAACTTATTTGAAATGCTTTGTCTCGGAGAATCAGGAGGAGTGGTCTTCATTTTTGTCTTTGGCCGAGTTTGCCATAAATAACCGTAGGCAGGAGTCCACTAATAAGTCAAAAGAACTAAACCCTTGCAAAAAAGAGTAACACCATATACGATAAAATATCTCTCAGTTTTATTATTATAAAGTAGCACATAACATACGGGAAAAGCAAAACACTGAAGTGCCTGTCACAGCAGGCCACAACCCGGAAGACAAAGTCCACGCACTACCCGAATATGTAGACATATGGGATATAATAATACTACATACACAAAATGGGTATATATAAGTTGAAACATACAGGAATGTAGTTCCCACAAGGAAAACTCATATAGATGTACAACCAAATGGTCAGGAAAGCAACCCTACTGAGAGGGTGGGATATAATATCAAACCTAACCCAAGCAGTCAAATAGTGCAATGTAGAAAGTAAAATATATTTTACCCATTATCTTATCCGGGAAGGCGTGGACACCAGAAACCTCGGCGCGCGTTTCACCCCTCACAGGCTTCGCCTGACGAGCTCTGTGAGGGGTGAAACGCACGTCGAGGTTTCTGTGTCCACGCTCTTCCCGGATAAGATAATGGGTAAATATATTTTACTCTACATTGCACTATTTGACTGCTTGGGTTAGGTTTGATATTATATCCCACCCTCTCAGTAGGGTTGCTTTCCTGACCATTTGGTTGTACATCTATATGAGTTTTCCGTGTGGGAACTACATTCCTGTATGTTTCAACTTATATATACCCATTTTGTGTATGTAGTATTATTATATCCCATATGTCTACATATTCGGGTAGTGCGTGACTTTGTCTTCCGGGTTGTGGCCTGCTGTGACAGGCACTTCAGTGTTTTGCTTTTCCCGTATGTTATGTGCTACTTTATAATAATAAAACTGAGAGATATTTTATCGTATATGGTGTTACTCTTTTTTGCAAGGGTTTAGTTCTTTTGGGTATCAGTATATAATACTCCTTGCTAGATATTGCTGATGATTAGTTTGAGGAACTTCTTTTTGGTTTGGTCCACTAATAAGTCGCCATTTTTTGGAGCACATGAGTTCCATCCGCAGTTTGGCACATTTCCTGGTGCTGAGACTTCTGGTATACCTGAAGCAGAAAGATTTTCCTCTTCTTTGTCATGTATTTTGTGGAAAATTCTAAATAATTCGAAAAAAAATGGCAACAAGTATGAACGTATGTCTGACAAGAGACGTATGAGTGATCCAGAACTGAGAGTGGGTGATTCTGTGTGGCTGTCCACAAGAAACATTAAGTTGAAGGTACCTTCTTGGAAGTTGGGTCCAAAGTTTATTGTTCCATATTAGATCTCTGCCATTATTAATCCGGTAGCCTTTCGTGTTGAACTTCCACAGGCCTTAAAAGCTTATAATGTTTTCCACAAATCATTTCTGAAGAGATATATCGAACCTGCTGAACCATCCTCCTTGCCTCCCACTCCTGTCATGGTGGATAGTAATCTTGAATTTCAGATCTCCAGGATAGTGGACTCACAAATTCTCCATAGATCCCTCCAATATCTCATCCACTGGAATTGTTACAGTCCAGAAAAGAGAATGTGGGTTCCAGCGGCTGACGTCAATGCTAGTCGCCTTGTGAGAGCCTTTCACACGGCTCATGCGGATCAGGTCACCCATAGAAGGGGGGGGGGGTACTGTCATGATCCCTCCCGTGACAGAGGTTAGAAGAACTGAGAGACTTGCATCATGTGAGGTTATCTGACAGCCTCTCGGTTTTCACTTTGCAGTGTTGTTATTGGTATGACCACACCTCTTGTTTCAGGTGTAGTTTTTGGTCTTTACTGCTCCTCTATTTTGTCTGGACTCACACTTCTTACCATGCAGTTGATAG
This sequence comes from Bufotes viridis, assembly GCA_033119425.1. Lineage (NCBI taxonomy): Eukaryota > Metazoa > Chordata > Amphibia > Anura > Bufonidae > Bufotes > Bufotes viridis. The sequence continues at coordinate 131,909,889 of CM065595.1, read as the reverse complement.
TCTCTGCCTGGAGTTGGAAGAGCTGGTGTTTTGTCCTCATCTGAGTTCCTGCTCATCCATTTTCTATTTAAGATAAGTGTACTTCTTTTGCTATTCTATTGCTTCCATTTGCTTGTCGCTTACTAGGCCTCAGGGAGACGCTGGTTCGTTCATTTGGGAAGGAACCAGTAGTCTCAGACCCTGTAACCAATGATAGGGCTTTTCAGGGTTTCTAGGGCCTAGGTTTACGGTGTATGAATATTCCCACCTTCAGGGTCTATTCATACTGACAGGAGTTAGGGCTAGGTTTAGGGTTTCCATAAGTGGTCACCATTTCCCTGTCCCTAGCCTTGAGGCCTAGTTCCTGGTCATTTTTCTTCTGTTTTCTTTCTCCCCTCCCCTTACACTGTGACAGGTGGGCAGTAGCAGGCATACTGGCCAGTGGACGCCACTCTGCTTTTGCATCCAGCTCTCTCTTTTGCTGTGTGGCTGTCACTGTGTGACGATTACCTCTTCCTCCAAACTGCACACGTCAGTTGCATGACCTTGATTCCATGTGGGGTCTAGGATAGGACCTCATCATCCTCCACATCATCTTCTAGCCACTCTTCACCCATGCGCTCCTTTCCGGTCTGCACACGGTAGAAAGCCGCAGCAGTTGGCACCTTTGTTTCGTCATCATCATCAGAGACGTTCTGCTGTGGTCGTCCCATGTCCACATCCTGAAACATAAGTGGTTGGCCATCAGTGCACTTAATCTCTTCCACTTCTGGGGCAGGGCTAAGTGGATGGCCCACAGATACCCTGCCAGCAGAGTCATCAAAAGCATAAGAGACTGCTGCATGACTTGGGGCTCAGACTGCTTGGCTGATTTGCAAGGGGGTGAGGTAAAAGACAGATGCCCATGGGCTGCAGGTGCCAACTCTGCGGTTTCAGCAGGGGACCGGGTGGGAGACAATGTGAAGGAACTGGAGGCACTGTCAGCCATCCGATCTACTACCGCCTCTACTTGTTCTGGCCTTACCATTCATACACCGGTATTCGGGCTTACAAAATGATGCTGAACGTCCAGTCGCCTACGTGCACCTGAGGAAGGTTTTTCATTTGGGCATTTAGCTGGCACAGATCGACCACATCCTCTCCCTGCAACAGGAGCTCCACAAGCACCAGCAGCACCACGACCAGGGCCATGTCCCTTATTTGATGCTCTCCTCATTCTTTGAAGTCACCCACCGAACTAACAGACAGATTAACTATATTCATTTCCCTGTCACATATGCAGTGTAGGTGTACCTCACACCAAAAATGGGAAGATGTCACCCACCGAACTAATAGACGGATTAACTATAATTTTTTCCCTGTCACATATGCAGCGCAGGTGTACCTCATACCAAAAATGGTAATATGTCACCCACCGAACTAACAGATGGACTAACTATATTAATTTCCCTGTCAGGTATGCAGTGTAGGTGTATCTAACACCAAAAATGGGAATCTGTCACCCACCGATCTAACAGACAGATTAACTATTATACAGTTAGGTCTATATATATTTGGACAGAGACAACATTTTTCTAATTTTTGTTCTGTACATTATCACAATGGATTTTGAACAAAACAATTCAGATGCAGCTGAAGTTCAGACTTTCAGCTTTAATTCACTGGGTTGAACAAAATGATTGCATAACAATGTGAGGAACTAAAGCATTTTTTTAACTCAATCCCTTCATTTCGGGGGTTGAAAACCCTTTGTTGGCAATGACTGCCTGAAGTTTTGAACTCATGGACATCACCAGACGCTGTGTTTCCTCCTTTTTAATGCTCTGCCAGGCCTTTACTGCAGCAGTTTTCAGTTGGTGTTTGTTTGTGGCCTTTCTGTCTGAAGTTTGGTCTTTAACAAGTGAAATGCTCTATTGGGTTCAGATCCAGTGACTGACTTGGCCATTCAAGAATATTCCACTTCTTTGCTTTAATAAACTCCTGGGTTGCTTTGGGTTTTTGTTTTGGATCAATGTCCATATGTATTCTGAAACGCCGACCAATCAGTTTGGCTGCATTTGGCTGGATTTGAGCACACAGTATGTCTCTAAAAACCCCAGAACTCATCCGGCTGCTTCTGTCCTGTGTCCCATCATCAATAAACCTTAGCGCCAGTGCCACCGGCAGCCATGCAAGCCCAAGCCCTCACACTGCCTCCGCCGTGGTTTACAGATGATGTGGTAAGCCTTGCATCATGAGCTGTACCATGCCTTCGCTATACTTTTTTTTTTTTTATCATTCTGGTAGAGGTTGATCTTGGTTTCATCTGTCCAAATAATGTTCTTCCAGAAGTGTGCTGGTTTTTTAAGATGTTTTTTTTAGCAAAGTCCAATCTAGCCTTCTTATTCTTGAGGCTTATGAGTGACTTGCATCACGCAGTGAACCTTCTGTATTTACTTTCATGCAGTCTTCTCTTTATGGTACATTTGGATATTGATACGCCTATATCCTGGAAAGTGTTGGCTGTTGTGAAGGGGTTTCTCTTCACCATGGTAATTATTCTGCGATCATCAACCACTGTTGTCTTTCATGGGCGTCCAGTTCTTTTTGCATTGTTGAGGTCACCAGTGCTTTCTTTCTTTCTCACGATGTACCAAACTATAGATTTTACCACTTCTAATAGTGTAGCAATTTTTCGGATGGGTTTTTCCTGTTTTTGCAGATGAAGGATGGCTTGTTTCACCTGCATGGCCCCTGCAGCCTTTCAACAAGCTTTATTAAATACCCGAACACCGAACTCGAACCCAAACTTTTCCTGCAAAGTTCGGGTTCGAGTCCGGGTACCCGAACTCGCAAAGTTTTGGGTTATGTAAATGCAGTCATTTTGGGTTATGTAAATATCAAAAAATCATTTAGCAGGTGCTAGGGCTTCTTTTTTTTTATCACACCCCAAAAAGGAATAAGGAAGCAAATGAAAAATGCCTACATGGTATTTCAGAGACTTATGAACTTCCAAATTCCCTTTATTTTATGAAATGATAATGATAAAAAAAAGTGAGCAATGTGCACAAATCGTAATGATTAATCCATTCCTTGACATTAATTATATTGTCTATTGCTCCAACATATCTAATATAAATTAATTTTCAACTAATATCTTTGATAACAAAAACCCAACCATTTCATGTCTACAGCTCCTATGCAGACTTACAGTATATGTCTCTAAGGCAGGGATGCCAATCTGCGGCTCTCCAGCTGTTGTAAAACTACAACTCTCACCATGCCCTGCTGTAGGCTGATAGCTAGGTAGTCTAGGCATGCTGGGATTTGTAGTTTTGCAACAGTTGGAGAGCCGCGGGTTGGTCATCCCTGCTCTAAGGTTCCAGACTACAAGCAAACCATAGTAGTCTGATTCTTTAATCATATATCCTTCCATTAGTAATCTACTTGTTGCTACTCTGCTGGATGTATGTTAGAAAGACAAGGGGAGCATTTGAAAGGGACATTGCTGCAGGCTCGGATTACACAGGATTAGTTTATAGTCTGTAATAGTAAAAACACAGATCTGCATAAGAGCTGGAGACACAAAACGGTGGGGGATTTCAAATGGAATATTATCTGCAAAATTGTTTTTTTTTTATTTTACATTCTTTATTACAATGAAAAATGTTTCCAAAGGTGGACATATTCCTTAAACTAATAATGCTCTTAGGCTACTTTGACATTAGCGTTAGCAGTGTCTGGCGGGCTGTTCCGGCAGGGGGACAACCTGCCGGATCCGTACTAACACTTGCACACTTGTGCTGCTGGAAGTCCGCTCCGGCCCCATTTACTATAATGACTTCATAGAAAGACACAGCTGCAGCAAATTTGACATTTTTACTGGTATGTGTTGTGTTTAACAGAACCTGTCACATTACATGGCTATATCTGCCACGCCATAGAAATTCTGGTACACTGTCAAGGGGGTGTGAACCTAAACAAGGAGGGACTCAGAGCTCTGGAATCATACACCCTTGGCAGTGCATGGTCTATCTGGGACATGCACACACAGGGCTCAAAGGGGGCTTCAGCCCCTGCCCCTTTAATGCCCTTTTTATTTTGACGTTGTCCCAAGTAGGGCTGCAACGATTAATCAATGCTAGGGGAGGCGGGGCTGGAGGCAACTCACGGCGGGACCACGGCAGTAACTGCACTGTACAGCGGTTGCGCTATAGCCAGGTAATGGCAGCTGCCATATAGCCAGGTCCTCTTCATACGTCAATTTATGGTGTGTTGTGTGTTAAGTGTCAAGTTAAAGTTTGTTACATCTGTATCTAAAAGTATTTATTATTTAATCAATCTGTGTCTTCATTGTGTACAATATTTCTGCTATTGATTAGAAAATTATTGAAAATCTTCATAGCCACCAATAATATAAAAGAAGCCTATGCGAGATCCATAAAAGCATAGTTGCTCATATTGGAGGACTGATCAGTAGACTGTAATATGGTCACAATGATTAAATATTTTTAAGGGTCTTTTTGCTTTGGACAGTCCCTTTTATTAGATGGGTTCCCTAATAATAAACTAATGCCATGGTGTCACATTAATAGAGATTTATTTTAAAGGGGTTGTCTGGACAAAACGTAGTGCACAGTCATGTGATGGTGAAAAATAACAAAATAAGCATTACATACACATGAAATCTTGTGCTGTTTCGGCTCCACCATTCTGTTCCTCCCACCAGCCTTTGTTTACAGGGCTACAGGTTTGACATCATGTCAACAACACATGACCACTGTAACCAATCATTGGCTCTATGGTGCACACTGATTGGCTGCTGTGGTCATATGTTCTTGACATGACATCATCGCTGCAGCCCTGTAAACAAAGATTGCTAGGGAGAACCAAAATGGCAGAGCTGGAGCGGTGGATGTTTCAACAGATAAGTAACGCCTATTTTAATATTTTAGAATGTCCCATGCAAATTTTTGGCAATCTCAGACAACCCCTTTAATCTATAAAGGAATTAAGCAAGCATTTCATTTTTCCTGCAGCGCTAGCACAGGGAAAATTAAGCATTGCACATTTTTCATTGGAATCAAAGGGCTGTCCAACTTATACATAGACCCTTCAGACAAAGAGGCACTCTTTATAGCCGCTCTTGCTAATAGATTAGGGTTCTCTTATCAGTTCATTCATAATATCATATTTTTAGCATACCAGACAACTTTTTGGATTGTCAAAGTGGGATACTTACCCCTCATTGTGTGAAAGATCCAATCACTGGCTGAGGTGGGTCATGGCTGATTGGTTGAGCAACGTTTAGTGCCATGTTGAGACAGTAGTAGGTGGGGTGTCATGGTGATCCAACGAGGGATGGGTAAGGTAAATTGAAATTCAGTTATATTTTTCAATTTTTTTGTGTGTGCTAGGATACACTTTTAAATACCAGTGCAAAAAATCATTTGATTATAGACATTTTAATGTCTACATTGCACCAAATAATGAAAATAATATATAATATGCAGGTAGGAACCCATTCATATAGTTTCTGGAACAGTTTAATAAGTTTATTCATTCACATGTATCTCCCACCTAATAAAAAAAAAAGGGACAGGGGTCAAAAAAGGGACTGTATCTCCAAAAGAGGGACACATGGGAGGCATGTATTAGGGTATTAAAAATGGGCTCTCTAAACCAGACAGTGCAGCCACTGGAGGACAAAGGTTTTTTGGCAATATTTTACCATGAATCTTAGTGTCCTGGAGTTCCATGATGTGGGTCAGTTGGCCATGAATCCACTATATCTTAGGAAATGTTTGCTCTTCTGGACCCAGTGAATAAAAAAGCTGTGGATCTTTATATTTAAGTAGAACCATGCTATATTACAATTAGAGATAAGCGAATCGAATCCCACGAAGTGGAATTCGATCCGAATTTCAGAATAAATTTGATTCGGCCTAGAAGCCGAATTTCCTCAAGCGTCGTGTCAGCGAATCGATTTAACCTGAAATAGTATAAAAAACAAAACAATTCAAACTTACCTCCTCCATTTGCTCGCGACTGGCCGCCAGCCTCCATCTTGATTGAAGGTCTCGGCCGAAATCCCTGTGCAGAGCGAGATTACGTCAACGCCGGCTGGAGTGGGGATGTAATCTAAACCCGCACGGGATTTCGACCGAGATCTTCAAGCAAGATGCCACGATCATGTATGAACGCGGCATCTAAGGGGTACAATGACGGGGCCGGCGCTATCGCAGCTCCCTGTCATTGCACCCGCCACTTACAAAAAAATGTGCTTCGTGACAAACTAATTCGTCATGAAGCAAACTTTTTGGTGAAATTTGGCGAATCAGCTGAATCGAAATTTTCCATAAATTGTCTAATCTCTAATTGCAATATTTCCTGTAGCTTGTTATAACCACATTGGCACTGCACATTACAGCCAATATTCACCTAGAGAAGAGCTGATACTATATGCTTTGTATTGACGCCTGCTCTGGTTTGCACGGTTGTGCACAGTAGCATCGGAAATCACTGACTGTAGGTGGGATTCTGTATCTCATAGCAAACACATCTAATAATAGAGCTCTTCACATCACTCTGGAAAGGATCCAATATCTGACAATAGCTTGGAGAAAGAACTGCCATATAAGAAATCATCACGTGCCATTTATTTCAATGTGTCCCCGAAGGAAACTCTGCATTATAACTGGACTCACAGAGATATTGGACAATAACGCAGAATGACTATTTGTATAGCTATTTTACTTTTAATCAGCTTATATTGAAATGGATGAACCTATCGTAGATAATAATGGTTCAGAAATGAGTCTGCTATGCTATGCTATGCAAAATATTCATATTGAATTAATAGGTTACAGACTTACTTTTTATTTTAATTTTATTCTTGCTTTCCGAACTAAAAGCATATCCTCAGATATAAAGGGGTTATCTCACCTCATCTTGTATGCCAAAGCTTTACATGGTAGCTATTCAAAAGAATAGCTATCCATATACTTCATGGTTGGCTTGGGCTGCTAGAGGAAGGTCTGAGCCTATGAAGGTAAATGGAGATAACTTGTCCTAATAGGACAACCCTTTTAAAAGCAAATTTCGGGCAACTCATACATGGCGCCAGTCAATGGGATAGTATTTATATTCTTCTTGTGATCCATGATAGTGTCACAAAGGTGTCACGACTTATTGCTGACCTGAAGTCAGAAGGTCGCAGCGGGTGGCTACTCGCTCGGTTTCTCAAGAGATCGCTCCATGACCTAATGGTGAGAACAGATTCCGGTCCAGGTTTTCCTGCTTAGGTTTGAGATCCTTTTTGTCCCATTTAGGAATCTGTAGCTTTTCCTTTCAGCTGTTCTCTGTCAGCCACTCCCAGCTCCTATATATTCTCCCTTTCTGCTTCCCTTGTTGCCAGATATAGACCTTCCTTCCAGATCTTCTATTCTGACGTCAGGTGGACAACTGTTGCTGTGGAGCCATTGGAACTGGAGCTGTTGGATCTCTGGTTCACTTCTGTTGTTGTCTCCCTTGGGAATTGTTTGTGGTGTTTGTCCTTTCCCTGTTGTTACCCTAGGTGTCAGTGGTGAGGACTGGTGCTCCCACCGCCCTACTCACTACCTAGGGCTTATTTCAGGGTAAGGCTACATTCACACGACCGTATGAATGGCTCCGCATCCGTTCCACAATTTTACGGAACGGGTGCGGACCCATTCATTTCAATGGGGCCGCAAAAGATACGGACAGCACACAGTGTGCTGTCCGCATCCGTAGATCCGATCCGCGGCCCCGCAAAAAAGATAGAGCATGTCCTATACTTGTCCGCGATCAAGTATAGGCATTTCTATCATAGGGCCGGCTACATTCACACGGCCGGTATCTGTGTTTTGCGGGTCCGCAATTTGCGGACCGCAAAACCCATATGGTCGTGTGAATGCAGCCTAAGCCACAGACAAGGCACGTGATCGGCGTACGGGTTCGCAGCCCGTCTAGCGATTTCAGGGCAGCCAGGTACCAGTGCCAGGAGAGCTAGGGGTCACCATTCCTCCCTCTCCCTAGTGGAAGGGTACTCCCCTTCCGTCCCCTCTGCGCTGAACATTTGTTGCCTGCCATCTCAGACGTGATAGATAGTTCCTTCCATTGACTTCTGAATTTAATGGAATAAAAAAAATAGAAATATAATAATAATAATATATAAGGGCAGACTGGATCAACCAGGTGGTCGTTTTATGCCGTCAATCTTCTATGTTTCTTCTATGGAAGAAGTGACTATTGTGTGACAGTGTCAGCTTTGTTATGGTTTCTTTCATCATGCAATTATTAATGGAGTCATAAAATCTATATTTAAAATTGCCATATAAACTTGACCTTGGAGCTCGTACACACGGCAAGGCCACATGCACTGACCTTGGCAGAGTCTGTATCATGTTGCTTCTGTGAGTCATCACAATCTTACCTCCACTTTTAGAGGACAATATCTCCATAAAGTGGGATGTGATTGAGCATGACACATTTTTGTCCTCTCTATGCATTACATGTAAAATCTGAGGACCATGGAGAAACTGTAATGGCCCATAGCAGGCTATGGGAAGAGTATTATGGAGACTGTAAGAGAGCGCAAGGGTCCGTCATTGACGGAAGGTACGTGTCACCGAGGTTCCTGGCCTCAGTGAGATAAGAGCCTGGTTTGTATGTCAGCAGCAGATAGTGCTGTTTGACATTTTGGTATTTTAGCATGGCTGCGAAGCCGATCCAGGCAGGCTCTTATTGGGAGCAACTAAAGTGTTGGGTGGGTGGTTGCTCCCCATGTTCCAGGCCGGGTTTTGAATGCTTGTATAAAGCCCAGCCAAGCACTGTCAGGTGTGTGGATTATCCTCCATTTGCCAGTGACGCTGTGGAAGCTCTCAGTGCTGGGAGTGAGAGTCTGCACGCAGGCGTGCAGTCTGCATGGAAGCCTGCACCTGGACTTTCCTGTGGCTGAGCTGGCAGCCGGGTGTGAACAAAACACCAAAACCTTACAGGTGAACTTATGCTGTGTTGTTATTTTTGCCATGTGTGAACAAGCACCAAGACTTTGTTTTTCCTGTGTGTGAATAAAACACTACTGCTTGCTTCAAAGAACTGTGTACTTGCCTCTGCACTGCGACCACAAGCCTGTCTTCTGGAGCAAATCCCCACAAGACATACAACACTGATCTGTAAAGCTGTATACAAGGCCTTATTATGTAATTTTTAAAACATTAAGCACATTCAGAATGATTACATTTAGCATCTATCCACTTTATCCATCATCTATCTGTCTCCAGTTCATGGTTCCAGCTTATATAAGAAATGTCTGGAGATGCCTGCTGTCTGAGCCAATCACTTCCCATACTGGTCACTGTCCATAGTCAGTGATAGGTTGAGCAGGCCTTCCCTGGCATTTCCTAAATGTTTTGCGCTAGGACCAGAAGACCTGAATTTTGGGATGAAGAAATATTTTTTTTTCTATGCCGTGGAATGGGAAACAGGTTTTTGTCATTTTTTTTTTGTTTTATATTTTGTTAACTTTTATAACTTTTGTTCACCTTTTTTAGATCCTTTAGGAGACTTGATCATATGATGCACTGCAGTACTTATTTAGGGCAGAGCATAATACCTGCCAGTTATACATTGCCGGGGCACCCAAAACCCTGCTTTAGGAAATGCCCAGACTCTGTACTAGATCCACACTCTTATGAACCCGCTTATGTCCCATTTTGGCCCTGGGACAGATCCAATTTGCTAGGATTGTCTCTAAAAATAAGGGACAGTCCCTGCAAATTCAGAACAGTTGGCAACTATGCTTTTGTAGAAGGCATACCCCCAAAGAACTATAGGTGGCCTGCCATTGAAGGAATCTCTCACCTTTGTCTAATCTCTTAGATGTCGTGGTCGCTGTTCAAAGGTGAAACTTCCACTCAGCAGTTGCAGCAGTATCCTGGTTATTTATATCAGCCATGCCCCTTCTCTTGATCTCCTTGATACAGTACCAGTGCCCACAAGATCACTATGACTAGAACCAGCAAGCTCCCATGACTGATATTTATGGAGCTTTAATAACATAATATAGACATAGTTGCAAACACTCCCAAATTAATAAGGACTTTGCCTAATTTTCAGTAAGTCTTGGCCAATTTGAGTTTTTCTGGGCCCGAGATATGTGGATCTTGTAGGCCTTGCTCATAAGTGGCACTCCCTCTTGGATTTGTGGGCCAACTCCTGGGAACCTCCACGGGTCAGCTGTATGAAGTAGCTATATGAAGTGGATTCAGTGCACTGGTGAGTGCTGTGACATCACTCTAATCAGCCACGTGGCCTAGGCGCAACTCAGTCCCATTCAAGTGAATGGGGCTGAACTACAATACCAAGCACAGCCGCTATCCAATAGACGGTGCTGTGCTTGGTAAATTGCAAGGAGGCTATAGCATTCAGTGGTTGTAGGTATCAACCCCTTTAGTGAATGACAAACATTTAAGATTAATTTCATGATAGGAGCTGGGATATTACTAATGTTATGTAATGATTAGTTTTAAGCGCAAATATTCAAATCACAAATTTTAATTGCGAATATCGCCACTTGGAGAATTTGCGAAGATTTCGAATATAGTGCTATATATTCGTATATTAGGTTCTGCTGTCAATACATACATGGTACATACATAGTGCTGTGATGTCACAAGTTCACAACAATACTTAGTGCACCAATCAGTAATATGTAGTCAGACCTGCTAAAATATGCGCATTATTAATTGCCGATTTGCCCAATAGCAAATATATCGGAGCACTCTATCTGCATATAAAGCTATTGTAACGTTCTGCCGTTCCAACTATTTTCTCCAGTCTCAGGAAACTTCTAGCAGCTTGAAAAATGTACCCACATCTGTATTGCACGTGCAATACGCGCAAATTACATTGCCGATCTTCGCAATTAAGAAAATAATGGCAAATTCGCGAATTTATGATGAATATTCGCCCAAATATTCGCAAAATATTGTGAATTCGAATATTGCCTCTGCCGCTCATCACTAGTAATGATACCTAAAAGTATACAACTGGATTATACACTTTTTTCATATTGGAGGCCTTTTTAAGACCGTTGCACTTGAAGTTATTTTTACCATGACAGGAATCTCACTGGAATATACTTTATATTTTTTGCAAACATGCACATTGATCATCACTTTAATTATCCATATCTGACAAGCATACATAGTTTCTAGGGATATTCCCCCTTTTTTTTTTTTTTTTTAAATGTGTCAGAAAATTAGGATTAATAGGATTCAAGGCCACCGCTGATTATGTTTACTAGTGTTGAGGGAAGTGAAGAATTCAAAGCGGAATTCAGTCTAAAAATTAGGAAAACTTCGATTTGAAACAAATCTGAATTTCCCAGTGCTTCGTGGTAATGAATCAGTTTTTCCTAAAATGGCAGCTGCAAGTGTTATAAAGTGAAAGTAGGAAGCTCGGGAATGCAAGATCATCCAAAATGCAGTGCAGCCAGCCAATCCATAGATAGCCATCTTCCTGTGATGTCACAGCCCTATAAAACCCTCACCCCACGCTGTCTCCGCCATTGTACTGTGAGCTGAGCATAGTGAGAGACGTGGCAAGTGCTCATGCGCTACGGACAGTGTTGCTGAAAATGATAAATAGAGGAATATTGGAGAGGGAAAGTGAATGGAAAGTGCAGGGAGACTGCAGGGAGAGTGCAGGGAGACTTATTCTGCTTCAGTTTAATTTATTAATTCCAACATTTACATATTCCTACATTAGCCGTAAACTAATATATGCACCTCTTAGGGGGGCGAGGTCTTAACAATGACCATGCATCTTTTGCTGGCTTTCCTTCTTCCAAATGACCCATCAAAGTCTCAATGTCCTAGAAAAGTCAGAAAGATGCAGAGAAAGGAGAAGCTGAATGTTCCTGGTGACATATTCTCATCGATATTAGATGATGTGGAACATGAGGAAAAGCAGATGGCAGAAGAAGGGCTCCCACCTGTAGGGCAGGAGTGCTGGGGTTGGAGAAGTGAGTATTGTTCTACACCTAACCAGCCAAACCCCATACCAGTAACAGCCCCTGTTTAAAGGTGCATTAAAGGTCCTGCGTGGCCATTAACAATGAAGAAGGACTATACAGTGCAGTCTTCTTTATTACATGAAAGGCAACTGCGGGCTAATTGGCCGCACAGTTCTTCACCGCAGCATTGCCGCAACCCAGCCGCAGCACGACCGCTCCGTGTGGCCATACCCTAAGGCAGAGTGACCTGATTATACCTGATTTATAGCAATTCTTGAAAATTAATTCAGGACCAATAAAAATGTCAGGCTAACTTTGGCTAGGTTGCCGAATCGAATTTTTCTAAACTTCAATCCTCTCTAATATTTACCATGAAGTACATAATTTGCTTGCAGTAACCCTGCAGTATTTACTTCACCGAATATCACTGCATAGCAACAGCCCTAAAATAAATATCCACTTTCCTGTGATTTTTAAGTCTATTAATCTGTGTGAATTAATTTCATAAGAAATATTTACATGCCTCCCAAATGGCAAATCCAGTCTTGGATTTCAGCAACTGCCCCACTATCCCAGGGTGGCTAAATTCAACCATATTACAGTTAATTAGGGGAACGTGGTTATGTGAGTACAACTTTTTTGTTATAGTGTGTCTGTTTGGAAATTTGGTACATCTTAATTTAACAGATTTCTTATTAGGACTGAAATGTAATCTTACCTACATAAGCCCTACAGATTTAAATGATATTATTCTGAGAGCCTGTAGCCACCACTAAGGGGAGATAAGGAGTAATAGAATACAGTGGTATTAAGTTCAATGAACTCTCTAAGCAGCATGTTTAGAGAGTATGCTAATGAGGGCTGCAGGTAGGCAGAGTAAATTTTTATTTTTTCAAATAATATAGCCGATGTAGTTCTCTATTTCAGCAAGATGGAGCATAATTTGCTGTATATATTATGAATTTGAATCAGCACAGAATTTCAAACCTAGTTATATGAAAGATGTAAACTCACTTTAAGCCATACTTGGCAACTCTCCAGGAACATATACGAGACTCCAGGGAAAAGTGACCTTCAGGACTCCTGGAAGAGTTGGCACATTTCCTGGGAGTCAGCAGAAGGCCTTTGCGTCCAAACACACATTAAGAGGGTGGTGCAGAGGCACTTAACAGGATGTCTTTGATGTGGACATGACTTCTTAAAGAGGACATGGCTGGCCAGGAAAAAGATGTTTCCAGGATTGGTGAAAAGGGTTGGCAAGTATGCTTTGAGCTTAGCTTAATAAGTCTTTTGAGAATGCAATGGATACATTGTTTCACAGCTATAATCTTTTGTATTGGGTTGTTAGGGAAAGATGTCCCTAGCAACCAATCTATCTGAGGACTCAGAGATGAATGGACACAATTAGCTAAAAGCAGAGAAGTGGCAGGTTTTAAGGGCCCTTATTGTCCTAGAAATTCCATTTATGTAAAAGAATACTTAGGTAGAGGTATTTTGTACGATTTTCCTATATTGTACAAATTCAGACACATTTCTGTCTGTCACCTGTTCTATATGATATTGTGACTTGTTCAAGAGGCAGTAATGTCATAGGATCGAACCCTGAGAAGAACTTTAAGGCCACTGCTGCACAAAAAGCTCTTGACAGACAACGCCATGTGCGATAGAGAATTGTAATCATTTTTAAGATGATGGTATCTATGTAATTGGCGATTTCAAGTTGATACATGACACTGCTATAGGGACGGAGAAGGTTACATGTGGCAATATAGAGAGACTTTGTTCAGTGGCGAGGCAGAGAAGCTTCTGACCTTTATATTGCAGCGGTGGCTTAATGGCAATCTACACTGAATGAAGCCAGTAAGTGTGGCTGAAAGCAGGCAGCTCTTCCTTGACAGATGGTGAGAAGGAGTCAATAATGGTACAATATAAATAAGCTTATATCTGATCAGCACTGCGAAATGAGGAATGGCTGATTGCAAGGGGAGAGGGGTAGTCTTTAGCACCCCAGCTGTTGCAGAGCATTATGGTAAGGCTGTAATACGAAGCGGAACCCAGCTGACATCTGGGATATGGAAAACATATATTTTCTAGGATAAGATTAAAATACAGATGGGAAGAATAACAATCTATGTATTCCACCAGGATCTGATTACCTTAGAAATAACAGTGGAAGGTATAAATCTGAAAACTGTGCCATACTCTGATTCCATCTCTACAAGACCTATCTGTCCTGTAGCAAACATATAGCATATATTTTACAGTCTATGTAGATAACAGTAGTTAATAGATTCTAATGCTAATAATATTATAGTGCAGTACCCTGCAGCAGGGACTCTCTGCAAATGGTTTGTTACGTAATATATTGTTGTGTTTTGTCATATTATGCAATACATCTAACATACATACGGTTGGCCCAGCCAGGCGTTACCATTCTTGGCTCAGCCCTTGAAGGAGGTTAGATGTGGGTTGGCCCCAACCCTAACCTTAAGGCAGTCTAGACTGGAGTTTGTGGAGAAAGGAAGCTGTGACTTATACTCCCTCTCCTTAGGCCAGAAAGCCACAGAGACTGAGCGATCTCTGCCTGATCTATAGAAGGAAAGAAGGAGTAAGACAAAGGAGAGAACTGTATCGGCTATAATCAGATGTACTACAACTCCCTTCTTTCACACAGTAGAGAGACATTTATTCTGCTGAACGTGGCCTGGTTACTCACTCCTGCACCATACGCCAACCATTGCACTCTACACACCCTGCCTGGCACCCATACAAGAACCTAACATCACGGAGCCCCAGAATCAGGTTGTGCCCTGAGGGAAGAATAGGTGCCCCCTCCTTTCACTATACTGGACCTAGGCAGAAATGGTCTGAGAAAAAGCCATGTGACAGATTGTAATAGCCAGATCCACAACCACTCCCATCCTCTGCTCCTGCTTCTCAGGGGCTAGCTGCAATAACACTAAGTATCTATCTACATGATCTAGATGATCTGATTGCTCATAACTGATTGAAAGTTCTTTCACCATGTGGTTAGGCTGAGTATTCAATTGAAATGGGTTATTGTTATGGGTGCTGTCTCTATATTAACCTCTATAACAGCATAGGGCAGCGCTATAGAATGCCCATTTGTGCCGGTGGTGTGACCAGGCTCACTGCTAGGGGAAAGTTTCCACCTAGCATAGTGATGTGAAGCTCGGTACATCACCGGCCCCCCAAAATAGAGCCTTGCGCTGCTATAGTACCTCCTCTATAACAGCCAAGGGCAGTGCTATATGACATCACCGGGCTCACTGCTAGGTTTAAGTTTCCATCTAGCATGGTGATGTGAAGCTCGGTACGTCACCGGTTCACAACAAACAGAGCCTTGCACTAAGCGATGCAGCGCAAGGCAAGGGGTGCTCCTCTCATAAATGGTAAATAAGTAAAAAGAGGTTATTTAACCCGTAAAACCTCTTTAAGAATAAATTCTGCCAATGGAGCAATGTCTGAGACATGTTTATTAAAGGTTTATTAGTTCTTATGATATGTATTACTATTCTGAAAATTTTATTTTAAAAAATCTGGAATGCTGTATCCATAGAATAGGCCGATGTTTCATGGAGGCATGCACAGTTTTTTCACATTTTATATGGATTCCATGATAATCTATGAAAAAATATAGCTTGCTCTACTGCACACATTTCTTCTATGGGGGATATAGTGTCTCATGAGGGCACCATGAAGCGGCACTCTGGAATTTGTATAGATCCATAAGATGGACTGAGACGGAATCAGTGTTCCATTGTACCGAGTCCATTTGGCATTTTCATGACCAACCCAAAAATTACCATATTATTAATTTGCACCAGTTTTGTGTAGTACAGATCCCTATCGTACGCTGATTTTAAACACTGTGGGGTACATTTATCAAATCAGAAATGTGAGTTTTGGGGCTTACAAAAGACTAAAGTCATGGCAATTGCAACATTTTCTGGAACATTTAGTTATTTTTTGCATTTTGTGATCCTGGCCACTTTTCAAAGTGGTCTATGATTAAGCGCTAAAAGAGAGAGTAGACCTGTATTGTGACTCATTTACCAAATTACTATGAGTCACAATACAGTCACAAAAGTCACAAAAGAGTTGCAACCTACACCAGGCAACCCCCTGGTCCACTTTTACACATATACACTTACGTGAAATATATTATTAAGGTGCACCAGTTCATAAATTTGGTGCAGGTACACAAAGCAAAGCAAGACTTAAAACTGACACAAAAACAAATACATGATAAATGCCCCCTCCTGTATGCTTGAATTTTTTATCTACAGTCTGGAAGAAAAAAAAACATCAATTGCCTTTAATACTAATAATAATAATAAGTCAATGACATGGTGAAATGAATATGCTATTTAATGACAGAGTAGAAATAACTGGTAATGTATTATCAGACAATACCCTAATGAAACGCATGGAGCTCAGATGATTAATTGATTGAATGGTTAATTAATGGGTTGGTTGATTTATATAACAATGGTTGCTATGACAACCACTTGTTGTCTTTACTTTGCCAGCTAAAATATCGCTTTATCATATACAGTACTCATAATGTTATCTACATAGGCGTTTCTATCAGCTATTTGGTTTTTTAAGCTTATGGAAAATTGTTAGATTTTCTAGCATTGATGTTATTTGGGCAAAATTAGGCTTGTTCATCTTTTTTTTAGCTTTGAAATCAGTAGACCAACATATGGAAAACAAATGTCACTTTTCAAATTAGTCATTCCCGGTGTTAAAGTGAAGTACCTTGCGCCCACTAGATGTTCACCTTACATCTACAGTGGCATACCTTTAACGCATGCTGACCACAAGAATATTACAGAGCCGGGGGTGGGGTTATGCTGAACTTTATCTCTTTCTGATGTGACAGCACTGTATTTTTATGCAGCCTCCACTAGGTGCAAACAAATTATTACAGCTTCCATTTTAGTCAATGGTAACTGCATAAATTACTCTGCTCTGAGCTCCCTCTAGTGGTTGCTGCAGGCAGCCAGCTTTGTAATAGATGGGAAGCAGGCAATTTAGTAATGGATTTATGCCAGTTTTCTGGTGTGAATACATTTTGAAATATGGAATCAGCCAGAAGAAGTGCCTTATTTATGAAGCACCTGTTCCACTTTACTGACATAGAAGTCAGATAAAGTGGGTGAGTCCAAGGGTGAATTTTTTATTATAATTTTAGTCATTAAAATGTTGTGCACTTTACTTAAAAAAATGTAAATTCATCAGCAACCTGGGGCATTGAGCTTTGCATTCTGCATTGCCTGGGAGTGATTGATGGACGGATACTGTGAAACCGGGTGGGGCACCGGGTCCATACTAAGTTTTGCTATGGGGCCTTATGAGATCTGTGTACTACTGGCCATCTATACAGAACATGTGTATGTCCACTTTTATCTCTATTCTCAAAGAAGATTTCAGAGATTATCTTATTGATGACCTATACTTAGGCAGGGGTCCCACTCACGCCATCCTTGAAGATCAGATGTTTTCAGAAGCTCCTGTGCCAAAACCAGGAACCAGAACTACACAGTTCCATCCAGGTGGCCAGGCTTTGTTATTGCAGCGCTGATCACATTCAAGAAAATGGACGGACCACTGCATATCTGATACTGATGACCTATCCTAAAAATAGGTGATCAATAAGTAAGCCTGTTAAACGCCTTTACCACAGGTCATATCACTAATAAATCCCAGTAGTCTGTGTAATATTGGATCCCCAAACAGAGTTCCTACTTACAGCGATAAATGGGTGAATCCAACACTCTCATGAAAAGTCAGAAAGTTACTAAAATATGGAATCACATCTCATTTATTAAAGCAGTTATTTCATACTTGAAATAAGAAAATGAATATCAAACATAATATAGTACATATGGCAATATAATACATGACAATCTCTTTCTGACAAACCTGGAACCATCCCTGTACCTCACATGGATCCTGAGATCTCCCCATTCATTACTCCAGTTGCTTTGCTAGATTATCTTTAGCCTGGCAGCTCAGAGGGCATGTCCTTTCTCAGGAGGTGTGATCTCTCTGCTGCAACTCTTTCTCTCTATGTTGCTTTCACAGATTCCAACAGTAGATATGATTAGTAGCAATTGAAGGATGGAACTGAGCATGTATGACCAACCACAGTAGGTGGACGTGAATATTAATATTCAGATTAAACACCAGGGTGCACTATTATAAAGAAGTAAAGAAAATACCTCACATCTGTATTTTTGGAAAAGGAAATAAGTTGGAAAAGTAACTTAATTGAATTATACCACAATAAGATTCAATGGTGGCACAACCCTTTTACTGAATAAGCAAAACATCTCAACAGGAAATATTTCCATCAGACATAATACAATCTATAGGTGATCTACAGAATCAATAACTGGAGTAGCAGAAATCCTGGGTCACAGTGATGTCATGAGTTCAAACAAACCAAGAAATGTAGACAATTTTCAACTCTTTGAGGAGGGTTGAATGCAGTGTCTCATCACCATGACTACTGAAATGCTATCAGACACAGGAGATGCAAAGGTTCTCCTTATTCTGCTTATGTTTTCCTTTGTTAACATAGAATTGTGTGGGTGAAAGTTCCTGTCAATATAGAATAGAGATATATCCTGCAACTCGCAAATGAGCGACATGTGGGCATGTAAACTGGAACTAGGTTCAGCTGGGAGTCTTTTTTTATATATTTAGTTTGATTTTTAACTATCACTATGACACTTGACTATTATGTTCAGATGGAATTTTTGCTATTCATATGACATTTGTATCCATTGACATAATTCTCAAGGTCTTACCTTGTCCTTGTGGTGGCTGCCATTTTGGACATGTGCAGACTGCAGTCTCTTATAACCTCTGAGCGCAATATCACTTGCCTGCTGCCTGTTTTTCGCACAGTGATGATGTGGCAACACCTGACTATATCAGTCTGCTCAGGCTTCAGGTTCATTGCCCTTGCATTTGTGCTCTAAGGTGCATCTCTAGCAGTCTGAGCTCCTTGTGTGTTCCTTTGTATGTTCCGGCCAGGCTAATACTTCCTCTGGCTCTCGACCCCGGATCGGCAGACAGCCCACTTTGGACCTGACCCTAGCTTGGATGACTACCCGCTTTGGAACTGATTCCAGCTTGGACTACTACCCGCTTTGGACCTGACCCTGGCTTGGACGACTACCCGCTTTGGACCTGACCCCGGCTTGGATGACTACGCGTTTTGGAACTGATTCCAGCTTGGACTTCTACCCGCTTTTGGACCTGACTCCTGCTTGGACGACTACCAGCTTTGGATCTGCTTCCGGCTTGGATGACTACCTGCATTGGACTTGACCGGCTTCTTCCTAATCTCGCTGTCCCTGATTTATATTTATTTATATTCCTTTAACCCTTTAAGGACCGGAGGTTTTTTACTTTTTGAGTTTTCGTTTTGCGCTCCCTGCCTTCCCAGAGCCATAACTTTTTTATTTTTCGGTTCACATAGCCATTTGAGGGCTTGTTTTTTGCGGGACAAGTTGTACTTTCCAACGCCACCATTTAATATTGCATATGATGTAGTGGGAAGCGGGAAAAAAATTCCAAATGGGGTGAAATTGCAAAGAAAATGCAATTCCACCACAGTTTTGCGGCTTTTTAAATTTCGACGTTCGATGCGCGATAAAACTGACCGGTTAATTTTACTCTACAGGTCAGTACGAATTGGGCGATACTCTATATGTATAGGTTTTCTTGCATTTGATTGTGAAAAAAAAATTCAAAAGAGGGAAAAAATCAGTTTTACTTTGTTGTAACCATGTTTTGACGCCTATAACTTTTTATTATATGTACAGAGCTGTATGGGGGCTCATTTTATGCATCATAATCTTATCTTTTTATTAATACCATTTTGGGGTGTGTATGACTTTTTGATCACCTTTTATGTAATTTTTTGTGGAAAATGAAGCAACCAAAAATGGCGAATCCGCCATTTAGACGCTTTTTTCTGTTTTGCTGTTTGTCATATGGGGAATTTTTTTTATATTTTTATACTATAAAAATTAAATTAAAATTATTATTTTATACTATAAAATTAAAATTAAAAAACTAAAAAAATGTAAAAAATACACATCATGGGTGTCGCAATGTGCGAAACATTGCGACACCCATGATGTGTATTTTTTTAACTTTTTTAGTTTTTAAATTTTTATTTTAGCAAAAGGGGGTGATTTGAACTTTTATGTTTTTTTTATCTATTTATTTTTTTTAACTTTTTTTTTTTTTTACACTTTTATATAGTTCCCATAGGGAACTACAACTTACAATCATCTGATTGCGATTTTCATACATTCCAATGCAGTAGCATTGGAATATATGAAAAAATCGCATATTTCCTATGAAGCCTATTACAGGCAAGGCTCCATAGGAAATACTACAGAGCAGCCTGCGTTTCATTCATAGAAACCCAGGCTACTACAGGCATGCTCCAGCTCCTCCGATCGCTACACGGGGGAGCTGGAGCGCAAACCGAAAGTAAAACCAGACAGGTATGTCCTGTGTCCTTAAGAGGTTAAATAAACAAATTTATTTTACCTGCATTTGCATGTGGTCTGATTTCCTGGATCCCGTGGCAGTAATACAGCCAACATTATTTCAGTTTAATCCTTTGAATACCTAGACCTGCTTTTCTGCTGAATCCAACACTTTGATTATCATAGAACCTTATGGCTTGGTTCTACAGGGGCTCGAGTGTTGTGGTACTATGGACAAAACAAACGTGGCTGTACAGTATATTGTCTGTCAAATACCAACTATGGCAATGAATGGGATAAAATAGTATAAACAAATCCTAAAAAAATGTACTGATGGACAATGTGATCTGATCTTCAAGGTATTTATTAGTCACAAAAATCATCTGTTGATACACACGACACGAAAACACTGGCAACGAATCAGAGGATTGCTTTAATCCTCATCCTCTTGAAATATGTAATGTGATCCATGTCTTAAAGGATAACTCCACATCTGATAAGTCTTTGGACAAGACCAATGCCCTGACCAATAACTACGTAGCAGACTGGATGACTAACAAAATCCCAACCAGGGTTGCTATGGTAACCCCAGAATATTGAATTGCGATGTGGATTCTTTTTTTTCCTTATTTACTAGAGAGGATAAAACCGCGCATAGATATGACGATCGTGGACTGATATGTTTTAATATGTAAACAGTTGTTTCAAAAACATATCCCACAAACTCAACAGTGAATCTTAAAGGGAACCTGTCACTGGGATTTTGTGTACAGAGCTGGGGACATGGGTTGCTAGATGGCCGCTAGCACATCCGCAATATCCAGTCCCCATAGCTCTGTGTGCTTTTATTGTGTAAAAAAACCCGATTTGATACATATGCAAATGAACCTGAGATGAGTCCTGTCCCTGAGATGAGTCCAGGGACAGGACTCATCTCAGGTTCATTTGCATATGTATCAAATCGGTTTTTTTACACAATAAAAGCACACAGAGCTATGGGGACTGGATATTGCGGATGTGCTAGCGGCCATCTAGCAACGCATGTCCTCAGCTCTGTACACAAAATCCCGGTGACAGGTTCCCTTTAAAGAAGAATTGCTTGTCCTTTGCACATTATGATCGCTTGAAATTGTCTACAACTTCTTTGCTTTTGTCCGTCCTCACAGCAATTATTGTCCTGTGTTTTTAAAGTTTAGTGTTGTCATTTAAAGGATGTGTGAATCCATACCACCATGCGCACGAATAGGGCTGCCCCATCATAAACATTTTGGCATATCTTTATTATTCATAGTGGGAGTCACAATGGTCAGATGTCTGCCAATTGGACATTGGTTTTATGTACTGGTGATCGCTGCAAAAAAAGTGACTATGGCACCAAATAAGCACCGTGCCTCTTTCTCTTCTGTTAGCTCTGCTCAGCTTTTTCAGATGGCTGCATGGGTGGCCATTGAAGTTGATCACCAGCTATGCAATTATCTAGAAATAGATACTGCCCATGTGGATAATGATTTGGATGAACATAACAATAGTCTACGTTTAAGCAGTTTATGGAGGTTTTGGCATTAGGGCCCAAAAACTTGCAAATTGTGATGTGTAGTGATGAGGGGAAGGTGCAATATTCGAATTTGCGATATTTCGCGAATATGTGGTAGAATATTCGTCATATATTCGCGAATATTCGTACTCGGGATTATTCTCTTGATTGCGAAAAATCGGCAATGTAATATGCATGTTAATTGAGTAAGGGCGGGTTATAGGCAACTTTCCTATTGGGTTGGCTTGCTAGAATTTGCGAATATGTAGAATATAGTGTGATATATATTCGTAAAAAACAAATTAGTAAATGTAATGGGTTCAGATGAAAAAAAAAATACGAATATTCGTTTTTAAGAATATATATCACACTATATTCTACATATTCGCGAATTCTAGCAAGCCAGCCCAATAGGAAAGTTGCCTATAACTCGCCCTTATTAGATTAACATGCATATTGCATTGACGATTTTTCACATAAGATTAAATAAATTAAATAATGAAGATAGAATATTCTAATTCACTACAGACTACGATATTGCAGCCTTCTCACATTGGCCCACAAGGAAGAAGCAGGTAGGGAATGGGTTCAGATGGGAAAAAAATGACGAATATTCGTTTTTACAAATATATGGTATATCACTATATTCAAATTATTTGCAAATTCTCGAAGTGCCGATATTCGCGATAAAAATTTGCAATGCGAATATTCGTGCTCAACACTAGTGATGTGCACTGTGCGCACAACAATTAAGACTTTTCCCTTCTTCTGAGTGACTTAGAGACAGTTAGGAACCAGATATGCCTCTTCTAGATCTGAGAGAACTGCAAACTAAATGTCTAGCATACCGAGGAGAACAGCTTGAAAATCCCTGATACAACTGCCATAATGGTCTTAGATAAACGTGTTATTTCTTATGTACACACACAATGTACTATTGATAAATGCAAATTTTGCTGAAAGATTGGGTGCACTTTAAGAAAAGAGATGGAAAATGGCACACATGTTTGTGCAAATCAGCTCTCACTACATATACGACAGCAGGCAAGGAGTTCATTGTAAATAAACCCAAATGCACCAAACTTATCAAGCAGCGTCTGTCTTTTAATACATTTTGTTAAAATGAATCCTAATCTGTCATAAGAAACACTAGTCTTGGGGGAAACATGATGTGTCATGAGCAAACTGGGAGAGAAGACCTGTAGGGTGGAGATGTTACTTTGATTACCTAAAGTGACAAAGTAGTACATTTTGAAGAACTTTAACTTTTTTTATTATATTGTTTTTCTCAATAGAAAATGTTACCAGTAGGCTACATTGTCTTCTTAAAGTTCAAAAGCCAACATAAAATACTTAGGGGGTATTTATTAAGCTGAAATGCACATATATTAGGCGTATTTCAGGCGCAGATTGTGGCATAACAGCTAGTTGCTAGTCAAACCAAGTCTAAATAAGCGGGCGTGGAGAGGGCGGGAAAAGGGACGGGTCGGCAGGCTCATCTCATTTACTATTTTCTATGCTTATTTTAGGCATAGAAAAAGTTTTAATGTAAGACAGCTCGGAAGCTGTCTTACATTTCAAACTGGCGCTGGATGTGCCGAAGTAGTAGAGAGGCCTGCGCATCTTCATAACCTCGGCATAGCCACAGCCAGTTTAGGGGTTAATTAAGACCAGCGTCTAAAACGCCAGTCTTAATAAATGTGTACCTTAGTTAGGATTTGTTAAATTGAAAATACCTAGCGATTGACAATTCAGAATGATTTATTAGGTGCAGTTGAAAAATCTGACTTATTAGATAGTAATTATTATTTTAAATCCCTTGTTTGTCACAACAACAAAAAACCTATTTGGAAGGGTATTTAGAAAAGTTTCTTAAAATTTTATTTCAATAATGGATTTCAGTTAAAAGCATTATAAGACGTCTCTGTCCCATGGGGTGTTGGTAGAAAAGAATAGCCTGCAACATTCAGCCGTTCTAATTAAGTAAATTCTACAGTCCTTATTAAGCTAATCATGATTGACTTAACAGTCAGGAGAATTATCCTAGCAAAGAGTATATGAATGCATTTTTTAAAATCTTTTTATAGATATATTAAAGCCAATGTGTAATAAGAAAATGACCTGTTATTTAATTTTTTATGGCACTTTCATGGCACATAATACACATGGCATCTATAATACAAAATTATCCTGAGGTGTTCCAGTTTGCCCTCTGATTCTTAATCCTCATAATATGCTGCCAGTTCCCATTCTGTTGAGATCAGATTCAGTAGTCATCTCATTATCATGACATACATGATTACAATACATGGCCGATAATACTGCTGCAAAGCAATTCTATGTATACTGTTAGCAGGTCAGGGTCCCATATTAATTTGGGTTATTGCCATATAGAATGCTAATATATTATATGTAAAGGGTTATTAGTTCTTGTTTAAATTCTTTCAACAAAAAAACCTATCTCTCTGTTCATTATGATTTTTTATGTACTTCTATCTCCTATGTAAACACTTGCCACCCCAACTTATCCCTGGACTGGGCAAGAAGGCTCCATTTACGAAGCCAGCAGCTTCCATAGCCCAGTTCTCTTCATTAATGGAGCCTCTATACAGAGTTTTCTTCATGATTGGCACATTCATACCAAGATATCTTCATGGATAAGTTCCCATGCCCTGTCCTATTCATGGGTGGAGCCTCGATGACTAATTCCCTTCATGGATGGATCCTCCATTCCTAGTTCTATTCATGGGTGGAGCCTCCATGCCTTTATCCTTCCCAGGAGTAAAGGAAAAATAAATTTGGTTACTGTTGAGGTTTTATCAGACTAGACTCTGAAATTATCTTGTTTGATTGACAGTACGGATGAGCGAATTGCATAAAAATTTATTCTAATACTGTACGGACCAATGTATTGGCTCTGACGAGCCAAAGTTATTGGTTTGCGAAGTCTTGCGAGATTCACAGAAGTCGATTCGCTCATCCCTAATTGACAGTAATACATCAATTAGAACAAAAGGGAGCTTAACACAGGAAAATGATTTCAACCATGTTGCATGACATTTGTCACATGATGTTCTGTCACGGAACCCTATATTATTAGATATATGATAATATAACATTTGATAATATATTATGTAGATACATTATCTTTCCTTATATATGCAATATGCAACAAACCTTGTGCAGTTAGTTAATCTGCTCAGTCAGAAGTCTTTAAAGTAGGTCTTCAGATTACTTAAACATTCTTCATATTCACAAAACTTTTAAAGTCCTTCATAATGAATTTTTTTCCAATACATTGCATTCCCCATTGGTCACATGGTACGTAAATATGGTGCACTGCTTCGTTCTCAAAATAAAATTGGTCGGTCTGCAGAGCTAATGTATTGTAATGTATTTTTGTCTGTATGATAGCACTTTACTGAGCTGACATGGACCAGTCTATTTAAAGAATAATATGAGGCTGCAAAATGAGGATGTGCCGCAGTGAATGTTTTGTTCTTGCATCAATTATCATATTTGAGTGAGAAATCATAGTCATTGTAATCATGAACTAATCCCAATATTATTCAAATAGAAGGTAGATATAGTTTCTCTAATCCTTGCATGCTTTAAGGGAAATGGTGCATTGCATTGGCCCCTTTCAGAGGAAAGGTCTTCCAACATAATGATTTTCTGCTACTTGTTAGTGGCCTTCAGCTCTTTAACATACAGAGAGGTCTCATGCTAAGGAGTCCCTTTTATAAAGTCCATATGCCTTTAATATGTTTAATCTCTGACAACTCCCAACTATTCTCAAAGCTACACATATTGATAACCTATTCTGAGGATAATCAATATGAGAGGTGTTCAATAAGATATATTTACCCCAGCTTGTTCTGTCAGTGTTAGAGAGCTGAGGTTGTCTGTGCAGGTTGAGACATGTCTGGACATGCAGCACACACAGTAGCAGTTCAGTCTGATGAAAGCACTGGAAGTGACAGGATGGCAAGTGCAGTACAGTGCAGGTCTACAAAGAAAGTGAGGGTTTTGGAGCTTTGATCCATGATAAAATTGCTTACAAATGAAGAAAAGAAGCCTAAAGAAATCCATGAAAAGATGATTCATGTAGATAATGATGATGATGCACCTTCCTACTACCAAGTAAAGTTTTGGGCCAACAGTTTAAATGGGGTAGGGATCAATTGACGATGACCCCTATTCAAGGCGACACGTTGAAGCATCTTCAGAGGAAATGTACAGCAAAGTGGAGGCCATGATTTTGGAAGATCCTCGGTTCAAAGTCAGTGTTATAGCTTATGAATTAGGCATTTCAGTTCACACAGTTTCCAATGCAATTCATGATATTTCAATGATGTCACAGGTCAGTTCCCAGTGGGTGCCACAAATGTTGATGCCTGAGCAAAAAACTTGTCGCCAGTAATTTAGCCAAGAGAATTTAGACATGCTCATAGAAAATCCAGGAGACTTTGTGAGGATTGCCACCAGAGCCACTACCATTCTCATCCTCTGCACCACTTCTCACAGGCCATGGCACAAGCAGAGAGACTAAACCCCTAAGAAAAGAAATCATTAGAAAAAGTGGCGCCAACGTCAACCCACCACAGCAGAGTAAAAACCCCAATGTACATTTCATCATAGAGTCAAGTTGAGTTAAAAAAAAAGCCTAGCTTCATCCTTTTCACAGGGCATAGTACAGTAATATAGCTAGTGATGCCATATTATGTCAGTTCTTTGGTGTACATCACTGTCTATTGCAGATGGACCAATTGTATAATTTCTCTTTATTATCGCACCTATTAAAACTATAACCTGATTGGTTTCTATTGACAACACATTCAGTTTTAAACATGTGACAACTTGAACCCATGTAACATTATATGCATTTATGTCATCAGAGGGACAACTGTAATGATGGATATAGAATGTAACATAGTAACATAGTTTATAAGGCTGAAAAAAGACATCTGTCCATCTAGCTCAGCTTGTTATCCTGCAAGTTGATCCAGAGGAAAGCAAAAAAATGAGGTAGAAGGCAATTTTCCTCTTTTTAGGGGTAAAAAATTTCTTCCCGACTCCAATCAGGCAATCAGAATAACTCCCTGGATCAACAACCCATCTCTTGTAACTATAACCTGTAATATTATTACACTCCAGAAATACATCCAGGCCCCTCTTGAACTCTTTTAGTGAACTCACCATCACCACCTCCTCGGGCAGAGAGTTCCATAGTCTCACTGCTCTTACCGTAAATAATCCCCTTCTATGTTTGTGTACAAACCTCCTTCTTTACACCAATAATTATATATCTAAGAAATTTACAGGAAAACTCTCATCTAGTCATTAGGAGAAAACAGGCAGAGGTATAGAGAATACGGACTATTTAGTGGAATGGCAGTTCTATGAGGATTATCAGGTTTGAAATACTGTTTTTGCTCAGAATGTGCAACCATATGAAGTGTCTAGAAAAGCTATTACCTACAGTATGACAAAGCTGCATCGCTGTTCATTATATTGTATCACGTTATGATGGAAATCAGTTACTCTGTTAGAGAAACTTGACAGGTATTGTATTCTGTTATCAGGCAGTCAATCATAGTATTGTCTTCTAATATAAGATGTAGATTACACCGATAGATAGATAGATAGATAGATAGATAGATAGATAGATAGATAGGGATGACAGATGTTTTTTGTATTTCTGTTGTGTACTTTGAAATATGTATAATGGTCCCTCTAAATCTCAATGGATCCTGAAGTAGGTCCAGGTAGTAAATGTAGTTGATACGTATAAGCATGTTATGTGCTCACTTTTTCTAATGTATGTCTTATTACAATAATGCTGCTGAGAGCAGCTGGGAGGATCGTGGAGAGAGCTAAGAAAGTCAGCATTTCTTCCATGGGGCTCTGTCCCTCCCATGTATAAAGTACTGCTAAATATACAATTTCTTCCCTAAGTGCTCAGGACTCGAGAGCCATGACATACTGAGTCTCCACAATGATTAGCTGCAGAGTTATAAAACTCCCTTACCTTACATTAACTGTCTGCTATATATGTATGCTGTGTGCAGGCTTTCCAGTGAATGAGATGTAGTGTCACACTGCTCTCCCCTGCCTCCAGCTAGTAAAATATGACAGAGAGAAATGTAGCACAAGCAATATTCAGGATGAAGTAACATCTTATAGGAATACAATACAATGAGCCTAAGCAGTCATATGTCACTGATTCATCATTTGCTGCCCCTTAGATTGGACTCAAAACTTAGAAAATGCCTGAAAAGCAGACAACCCATAAACAGCGCATCAACTAATAAAGGCATACAAGAGTCTTCAAATCATGAATTAACCCCCTTCCCGACTGATGCTTAATGTTTACGATTGGCAAACACGCCAATTACAGACATTTAAACCCTCAGATGCCATGGTCAATTATGACCAAGGCATCTTAGGCAGCTTTCTCTGGGAGTTTTGGGATCCTAGGGCCTGAACGTCTTCCCTGCACGGAGATCAGGGAAGCCGTTCATTTTTTTAATAGTCTGCAAGGTTAACAGAGAAGCAGTTCCTATTGAGCCCTGTAGGTGATAGTACTCCATAGGAAAATAGCACAATTCTCTCACACTGCAATATTAATTCATTGCATTGTGAGGAACAATAGGTCTAAGGATCGCATTTGAAAGGCCCCTTAGGGGGCTTAATAAAAGTGTAAAAAAAGAAAAACAAGAGAAAAGTTTTGAAAAATATCTAAAAATTCAAATCACTCCCTTTTCCCCATGATAAAAATGAATGAACAAAATAAGCATAATAGGCAACCCAAAATACCTGGACTTTTAAAATACAAATGTATTTATCCCATACAGTGAATGCCAAATCACAAAATAAATCAAAATGGTCGATTTACAGTTGTTCGTCACTTCACTTCACAAAACTTGAGAAGTGATTAAAAAATTGATTAAAAAGTCAACAACCAACTCCAAAACCAATTTCAAAATGGTATCAATAAATTACAGATCATTTTGTAAAACAATGAGTGCTCACAGAGCCCTGTAAATGTAACTATAAAAAGTTATGGCAGTCAGAATATGGAAAAGCAAAGAAAAAATAATTTTTTTTCAAAGTTTTTTTTTTCAGCATTAAAACAAGAAAAACTAGTCAAATATGGTATCACTGTAAACAGAATTGTATTACATTCATTAACTGTAATGGCACTTTGTTAATATTTTTTATGGGGGGGGGGCTTCTGGCACTGTTCGGGGGGCTACTCTGACTTAATTTTTTTATAGGGTTATTCTGCTGATTTGGTTGACATTTATGAGCTGTTTATGGCCAGCTCTTGACTTTTTAGAAGCAGTTTACTAACAAGTCTAATTGACAAGATGACATGGCATATGTACCCTCTCTGATTTGTGTTGAGGGTTCCCTGGCGGGCAAGGATCTTAGGGCCCTTTCACACTTGCGTTTGGAAGATCCTGCATAGAGTTCTGTCGTCGGGGCTCTATGCCGGAAGAATACTGATCAGGATTATCCCCATGCATTCTGAATGGAGAGAAATCCATTCAGTATGCATCAGGATGTCTTCAGTACAGTCACTAAACGTTTTTTGGACAGAGAAAATACCACAGCATGCTGCAGTATTCTTTCCGCCCTGGGAAAATAGATCCGTCCTCCATTGACTTTCAATGGAGTTCAAAAACGATCCATTTTGTCAATGTTAAAAAATAGTTAAAGTTAATACAAGCTTATCCTTTTAAACGGATGCATGCGGTTGTATTATCTGTAACTGAAGCGCTTCTTTCCGGCATAGAGCCCCGACGACAGAACTCTATGCCGGATCTTCCAAACCCAAGTGTGAACGGGCCCTTAATTAGCACACCTTGTTTTGGTGCATAATTACACTAATTAAAGGTGGTCTCTTAATTGACAGGTTGCCTTTAAATATCTATAAGTCTTTAAACCAATTTGTATAAATTGGTTTCGTGTAAATTACCTGTTGTTACTGTGTACGGCACCTTAGTCAATATGTCCAATCATTTATATTATCCAAGTGAGAGAAATTGTAGCAGTAAATAGTTAGGTACATATTGTTACAACTTACTACATTATTACAATGTTCCCCAAGTGTCTCCTATGTGTCTAATATGCACAGCCATCTATCGTCATGCCTATGTATATTACTACCCCATGGCTAACGCAATTGTGTCATAGTTATGAAAATTTACTTTTATTCAATTTCCGGCCACTGCATATACTGAGATGTATGGTGCGAGATGACCAAAGGACTGGATCCAGCGAGATAAAAATCACAAATCTTCTTAATTCCGTATCAAATATTAAAAAACGCACATAGTCAATGACTAGCAGTCTGACGCGTTTTGGTCGAAAGACCTTGCAAATAGATTGTGTATGAGTAAGGTCTTTCGACTGAAACGTATCAGCTGCTGTTCATTGACTATGTGTGTTTTTTTATATTTGATATGCTATATTGAAGATATATCAAACAGACTGTAAATATTCTGTATCTAAGATAGCACTCACATGTAAAGGGTTTGTCCAGGCTACAGATACTGATGATTTATCCTCAGAATAGATTATCAACAGGGGCGGATTAACCATAAACTCTACAGAAAAATTTCCCATTGAAACTATGCTGTGTGCCTGAGCCCCCTTCATGGCAGCCAGTCAGGTAAATAATGAGCTGTCACTCCCAGAGTTAACTAACATTGGGGGCATCAAGTACAGTAGTTATGTACCTGGCTGACAACCACAGGTACCCTCTTGATTCTTAAATTTAACTGTATTGCCATCCTGAGGAAACTGGAGTAGTAGGACAGAAGATGGCCACCACATAGGGGCAGCAGCTAGGGAGATATTTTGTACTGCACTGTGTTTTTTTTATGCTGCTCGTGCAGTTTATGGTGTTGCACTGAGGTATTTAGCTCTGTAGTATGGTATTGCTGCTTGTGTTATCCCTACCTTCCTTTCTTAATTTGGAGCCGCCTGGGGCCACTTTCAGTTTTTTCCCTAGGGCCAGGAACTTCCCTAGAGTCAGGAACCTCACAGCATACATCGAGGATGCCCAAAACAGCTGATTGTTGACGATGCCGGGTGTGTGACCCTCACTGCTACCATATTGATGATCCATATGTAGCCCGGCCAACCCTTTTTGATTGCTCATACATATTCAATTTTGGAATTAAGCAAATCAAAATAAAAAAGAAACATAAAAAGTCTGACCTTAATAATTCAGGAATCCAATGGTCCCACCTCCCTTACACCAATTAGGTTCAGTGACAGCTGTTTATTGATGGATTTAGTGTTACATCCTTCACTCTTCAACACTTGAGTTTAAAGGATGTGGGGTTGGCTGGTATAAATCTGTTATACAAGTCAAGGACGACTAAAATAACTCCGACAGTTATTGAAGTTAATAGCGCTTCTGATCGGTTTCCACTTGTTAACCTTACATAACCTCGCTTCCATACACCAGATTACTTCATCAAATACAGCAGACTTAAAAGCAGATTTCTGAGATACACTCCAAGATTGCAGAGTTTAAGGACGGGGTTGATTTGATTTATCATTCACAAACTTCTTAATAAATCATGAGAAAAACATATTTTAGCTGAAAATCTTAAAATAAATTTTTTACTGTAGTCTTAGGTTTTAATATTTATGTGTTTTTTTTTTACATTGATTGAAAATACTTAACTATTTCTAATGGAATAATAAAAAAACAACACTTAAACCAGCAGGAAACATAAAACAGCAAGATAAGAGAAATTACCCGGCATTCTTTTATCCCGTCAAAGTAGTGCTCGAATACTGTACATTTAATGTTCTATTTGATTAGGTAAATTTGCATATCCTAACCATGGAATATCCTTTTAATAAATTGATATACTTGATAATGGAACAACCTTGTGACTGGATTGAATTAAGTGTAATTTGCTTAGAACTGGTAGTTCTTGGTACTGCAGTTGATTCCCATTCAAGTGAAGGGGGCGGAACAGCAATCCCAGACACAGCGCATGGACAGATGAAGGAAAACCTGAACAACCCCTCATGGGAGATTCCGTCACTCTACAGTGATTTGCAGTTGACTTGTTTTGGAAACTTATGACTACTGACTTCTACTCAGTTGATCCTCTGAAGTTTGCCTATGACATGTCAGAAGATCATTTGGGCCGGATTTCCCCTGTAAGTAGGTAGTAATAGGGGTACCACCATGATAAAGAAAACCCTCTTCTTAAATCTTCTCTGCAAGACCCTAAACAATCCCTATTCATCACATTTCACTGGTAAAAAGTAGCTCTTGATGGAAAATAATGAGCAACGGGCAACATTGCAGCATTGGCAGCCCACAAGAAATTTGTCAGCGAGTGTATTGATAATGAGTTATCATCCTTTCCCCATCTCTACTTTGGTTGCTTTTCTGCAGGCTCAAGTGAAATATAGGGGGTCGTTTACTAACCAGAAATAAGCTTATATTAGGCATATTTATTGTGCAGATTGGGGCGCAAAGGTCCTAAGCGCCCCAATCTGCAACTTTTCCCCACTCACGCCAGGTCTAAAAACTGGGCTTGGCGTGAACAGGGAAGGATTTAGGTGTAGAAAATGATCTACATGTAAGACAGCTAGGAAGCTGTATTACATTTAGAAGTTGTTGTGAATCAGCCAAAGTTATTTAGAGGCCGCCGACTTTACATACCTCCGTAAGATCTACCACCAACTATAGGGGATATTAAAACTGGCGTCTAAAACGCTGGTCTTAATAAATGACCCCATAGTCCTTCCATATAAGTCAAGTTCTTTGATGATGGCAATCAAGGACATGCCTATAATGAAAAGCCAGATTAAGGTTAGTGGTGCCCATATTTCCCTTCTGGATCCAGTACCCCACTCCTATTGCAGAGATAGAAAAGTCTATAGGCGCAATGCAGACAGCCAATCCAGAAACCACCTTAGAGAGCAAGATACTGTATGTGACCACCTATCCTCCACCAAACAGTAATAGGAAGATTAGAGATGGAGGCACATTTACTCCTGATTTTCTGGCCCTTAGCATCTTCAGTTGGTATGGGAGGTATAAAGAGGTAGGCCCAGCTCACATTGGCACTGCCCACCACCTTTATGGGCAGTTTTAACCTATGTAGATTGTTTTATCTCCAAAAGGAAATAGGAGAGGTCATCAACATAAGATTGGCAAGGGTCCAACTCCCAGTACCATTGCTGATCACCTGTTTAAAAAGACTGCAACGCTCTGGTGAGTTTTGCGGCTTCCTCACAGCATACCGAGCACAGCCCCATACATTGTATAGCTGCTTGCTATTGCAGCCAAAGCCCACATAGACTGATGAAACTGATGTCACTGACCGACTCAGCAGGGGTGCCCCCACTGATCTTATTTTGATGTCCTCTCCTGAGTTTTATTGATGGAAAAAAAAACTATAAAGGTTCAGAAAAGCTTCAAGTAGGAACATCACTCTGAAGAACTGATGCACTGGTGGTTTCCATACCTATTTATCATAACAGCAGTTATAAAGGGTTAATTTTGCAAGGATAATAATAAGACTGATAAATAAGTGAGAATAAAACATCCATGGAATCCAGGAATGTCCCCAGTTGCTTAACATCTCCATTCAACAATTTCTTCTTGAAGTCTTACCTGCCTTATCTGTTATTCTTCCCCTTGAGCATCTCCCAGTGTGTTATGATTAAATGTTTTCTTGATGTTAAAATTCAAGTTTTTTTTACAGTAATCTTTTTTGTCAGGTTAACATGGACACATCATATATTAAGTACTTGTATCTCCAGAACCAAGGATCAGCTTGGAATACTATATCGATTTCATAGAGTGGCATCCACTTTTGTGGACTCTGACTATCCAAGTATTACATAGACAACTATTCATCTGAATGCCTATCACATAATGCTGTACTAAGATACAGTATTACTAAAGGGGATGAGGAAAAGCACAGCCTCTGTGTGTTGGTACTCATCTCTTTGTAATTTTAGAATTAGAAACAAAACATGAATATGCTTTTAAATTAGGAATTTATTATGGCCACCATCTAACAGGTAAGAGCTTTCTATCACCATTCACATCATCTCTCTAGACAAAAGCCCGAAGAAGAGTCTATTACTGCCAGAAACATTATATTTGATGCATTCACTTTGGCGGTGGCTATAATACATTCCTAATTTGCACTCACATTCATGTCTCTAATTCTAGAATTGCATGTAGTACTACATATCATCTGCCATGGTTTTCTCTGACAAAATCAGCTGTCTACTTGTAAGTCCTGGGAGCCAGATCCACATTGGTCACTGGATCAAAGGGGCTCCAGTAGGAAAGATGTAATGAGACAACCTCTTTGAGGCATTTTCCAGTATTTCTGGCTCCAAATGGAGTCTACTATGTCTTGTAACAGATATATTGTTAATATATATACACCATAGATACTGTGCTTCTTACAAATTATCATATGACTTACAATACAACTCGTTGATTGATTTGAATTTATTTAGCATGGATGCATAATACAAAAAAATATTTTTATTCTTTAATACTTTATGTAAAAAAAATCCAAACCTAGCCAGGTTTATATCCATGTAGCTCTCCGATCATTTTAGATACCGGCAATGATCTATTTTTAACTTTGCTCGGTGAAATGATTAATACTGAATTAATATTGAGCTAGAGCATAATTAAAATAATAAAACACCTCAAATTAACATTTAACAAATCCCATGTAGAATCAGATAATAAAAAGAAAGGAAAAATAAATAAATCTCGTCCTTTCACTAAATGATCAAAATATCTTCATACGCAAATAGCTCCTGAGAAGTTAAGGGTATTGCATTCCGAAGATGTGCTGGAATGGATCCAGTGCCTATATATTGTACATATACTGTATAGTTTTATGTAATAATGTGTACATTTAGAATGGCATACAGTAGCAGGATATGAAAATCTGACATAATCAGCTAGCCAGAGTCTCAGTGTGCCTAAAAAGCTAACATTAATGAAAGGGATTTTCCAGGTATATTAAAATGTACTAAACTTTGATTAACACAGATGTAAAATTTTGAAAATAGTGTAATTCAAAGGCTTTAAATGAAATTAGACAAGAAAATCTTATTTGCAAGAAACAGTGCTGCTCTTTTCTATGACTGCTATTGCAACTAAACCCTACACCCTTGAATGATGCTAAGTAGAGATGAGCGTATCGAAGCTGACTAAGTGGAATTTGATCCGAATTTCAGGAAAAATTTGATTTGCACCAAATCTGAATTTCCTCACGCTTCGTGGTAACGAATCACATTTTTCAGGGAAAGATTATTCAAGATGTAGGGAAAGGATAGGGAGGGATCATTCCACAGCATTTATGTTGAACAGGATTCAGTAGGGATTGGATACAGCATGGGTAATAGGAACAATCCTATTACACCTTTCTGCACTGACTAGGGACCCAAATTGCCATTATACAGCTCTTTAATTCCAGGAAACCATTATTGTTATTAGGGGTGCAAGGGCTGTTTGATACAGCCATCAACAGGGTTTATTGCAAGGAAATATTTCTAAGTCTTATTTGCCCTTGTGCGCAGCAGTTATATGTTCTAAAGCATTTTTTTGCTTGTATTAGAGGAAAAAAAGGGCTTATTATTATTATTAGCCATTGTGTGGTGAAGTGCGAAAATTATAGCCCTTTTTCTCATGTATTAGTGGCATAAGAAAAATATATTTGCCATTCAGAGGTGCAGATATATGTTCTAAAGCTTTTTGTGGTGTATACAAGTGTAAAAAAGAAAAATATATTTGCCGTTCAGCAGTGCAGTTATATATTCTAAAGCCTTTTGCGTCGTGTATAAGTGGACAAAAATAAAGTCCTATATGCCGTTCAGCAGTGCAGTTATATGTTCTAAAGCCCTTTACACAGTCTATTAATGGCAAGAAAATATATATATTTGCCGTTCAGCGGAGATGTTCTAAAGCCCTTTTTGGCATGTATTAGTGGGGAAAAAGAATACGGGCTTATTAGTCATTGTGTGTTGAAGTGAGAAAATTACAGCTCTTTTTGGATTGTATTAGTGTATTAGCAACTAGCAGAGTTTGCCCTGGAAAAGCTGTCCTGCCCGTCCAGTAGTGTGGCATCAGAGCGGGTGTTTAGTGCGGCGGGGGTCCGTAGCTACCCCAAGAAGAACTCGCCTGTCCACCCAAAATGTGGAGAGACTGACCTTTGTCAAGATGAATCAGGCGTGCATCAGGCAGGATTTCCACCCACCAATGCCTGATGCATCAGACTAGATCATCCATGGTGCCACACAACACTTTGACAAAAGAGACCGGTTTCTCCTGGTTATCTGCCTCAGCTACTATTCTGATGCTGCCACCCGCCTGATGCCACACATCTGATGCCAAGTGCTCTTTCTTTCACCCACCATCTTCAGCTGGTACTGGTATTGCCAGCCACCTCCCCACTCTGTCACCGGGTCACTCTGTGCTTTCCTGATGCTGCTGCCACCTCCACACTATGTCACCTTGCCACTCTGTGGTCTCCTGACGTTGCTGCTGCCACCTCCACACTGTCATTGTTCCACCCTGTGGCCTCCTCCTGATGCTGCTGCCATCTCCACACTGTCATTGTTCCACCCTGTGGCCTCCTCCTGATACTGCTGCCACCTCCACACTATGTCACCTTGCCACTTTGTGGTCTTTTGATGCTGCTGCCACCTTCACACTATGTCACCGGGTGACTCTGTGGTCTCCTGATGCGGCCGCAACCTCAACACTCTGCCATTGGGCCACTCTGTGGCCTTCTCCTGATGCTGCCTCCACCTTCAGACTTTGTCATTTGGCCACTCTGTAGTCTACTCATTCATGTGTCATCTCTGTTTTAGATCCACTCCTGTTTTTTTTGGGGGGGGGGGGCATTAGCAATACTGATGGATTACTGATCAAATGCTGATCCAGTGAAGGCGGATGCTCAATATAAGTGAAGTGTGCAGTGATCCTATTTGTGTTTGAAAAATTCGCTCATCTCTAATGCTAAGCTGCAATACCAGAGCTCTTTGGGCTTCTTTGGGGTAAATGGGAGACTGTAAATATAACAAAGCACTACCACTTCTTGGAGTAGTTTCTGTTCAGTAACTGGTGACCTGCTGGGGTCAAGAGACACCGGAGTGGAGCACCAAGGGATTAAGCCATACAATAGTCAAGAACAAGCTAAGATTAGGGCAGACATAGTACATGCAATCTGATAAACAGGCTGGGGTCAAGAGACACGGGTGTGGAGCACCAAGGGATTAGGCAATACCATAGTCAGAGACAGGCTGAGGTCAGGGCAGGCAGAGTATGTGCAATCTTATAAAACAGTTTGAGGTCTGGGCGGGGAGCCCAGAGTCAGTACAGAGATCAGGCAAGGTTCAGGTCAGGCAGCAGGTAATTTTAGTCAGGCAGAAGTCAGTACACAGAAAATGCAGACAAACAACTGGAACACCTTTGCTGGACACTAGCAAGCTAGAACCTATTTCTCAGGTATCCTACCACAGGGGAAGGCATCTAAAATACTATAAGGTGACCAGCCATAGGCCAGAGAAGGAGATGGTCATGCTAGCCCTTGAACAGCTGGAGGAAGCACTCACGCACAGCCTATGGGTAGTAAGGTGCATAGCCTGTAAGAAGCAGGTGTCAGTCTGTAGATGGGAGGCACAACACTACTCCAGCCTCCAAGACCGTTGGGCCGGGCAGGGAGAGGAAGAAACAAGTAGGACCAGTATGACTGAGCCCTGGGACAATGGAATGGGTAAGCAAGGTGGTGAGAGAGGAGTGATGGTGGGGATGGACTGCTGCCAAAACAATGAATATGGTTCACCCCTTCAAGACCTTCAGATTTTCTGTGTTTGTGTTTTTATTTTTTTTTACTCTCTGTATTTTTATTTTTCCCTTCACATAGCTATATGAGAGCTTGTTTTTTGTACTTTCTAATGGCACCATGTAATAATGCATAGGATGTAGTAGGAAACTAGAAAGAAAATTCCAAATAGGGTGGAATTGGAAAAAGGTCAGTCTGATTACAGTAATTGCACATTTTATTAATTTTTCTTATGTTTTAATACTTTAAAAAAAATTAAAAACTTTGAAAATAAGTTTTGTTCTTTCTACTCTATAACATGCTAACGTGCTGCCTGCTAAATGCACTGCGTTTCATGGTGAGGGGTTCTCTATACAAGAACAAGTCTGTTTTCCTGTGGAGTCATAATTTGGTAGCCACACATAGCTAAAGGGCCATACCGTACCTCTATGTGCCTCTAATTATTTATGGAGGCTCTTTTCTAGTCAGAAGGGGAATTATCTTAAATGTAAAAGCAAGCTAATGAAAATGGTGAAACTCATCGATCTATAAATGTCAAGCTCATTTCAATTAACACCTGAAGTAAATGTTGGTTATGTAATTTGCAAATTGCCTAAGTTTCTTAGGTACAAAATACTTAAAGTTAATAATAGTTCTCTGCAGTTTTATTACCTGACCTTTCTGGATAAGTAAATGTAAGTTTTAAATTTACATATTATTGAGATACTTAACACTGCTTAAACTTCCAAAAGCATAAAATTGATCATTCAGAGTG
Organism: Bufotes viridis; assembly: GCA_033119425.1. NCBI lineage: Eukaryota > Metazoa > Chordata > Amphibia > Anura > Bufonidae > Bufotes > Bufotes viridis. Next base: position 131,871,188 of record CM065595.1, on the reverse strand, counting down.
ATTGATTGTGATCTTAACTGATCCAGAAAATATAAAACTGTTAGGTTAGGCGCAAATCCACAATGGAGGCTTCATTAGGAGCCTCCACTGCAGATCCAGGCAAAAATACAAAACTGTTTGGCAGAATGGCAGAAATCATGGCAGAAACCCGGTGGACCTTATTATAGTCAATAGAGTCCGTTCGGCACCTTTGGTGTCTGGCATATGCAGGTGTTTATAGTTTTTTTTTGTTTTTCTGTTCTTTCATCAGAACAGAAAAATGGAAAATGTGGTGCAAGACTTATAGCTATCCATCTGGCTGGCTGAACATGTTTAGGTTTTGTCCAGGTTTTTTTTAAGCACTTTTGAAGCTAAAAGCAAAACTGGATTCATAAAAAAGGGGATCAATAGAATCTGCCTGTGAGGCTGTTTCCTCGTTCAGACTTTTAGTTGAAAGTTTTCAAGCCAAAGCTATGGTAGAAGTGAATCATAAACTGAAGACAAATAGAAAGGAAATGGCTGTCTACTCCTCTTTTTGAATCCACTCCTTTTTTTTTTTTTTTTGCATCAAAAACTGCATCAACAAACCTGAGCATTTAAGCTTAAGATTGATTTCTATTGTTCTGTTCCATCCTAGGAGTCAGAACATCGAAAATGACAGAAGTACGGATCTGGCACAAAACTGAAACCAACTGTGTCCAACGGATGCCTGGCATTTTACCATACAAATTAGTGTAGCATGCTGCACTATTTTGTCCTGCTTTTTTTGGAATCTGCAATGGAGGCTCTCCAACACATCTACAATAAACCCTAAGTGTGCTGCCACACTTTCAGGTGTTTTGTTGCAGTTTTTTAAGTCAAAACAAGGAGTGGCTTGAAAAAGTGGAGAAGTTGTATCTGCCCTTAATACTTTCTCACCTAGCTTTGGCATCAAGAACTGCATAAAAAATCCTGAATGTGTGGCAGCAGCCTAACCATCCAGTTCTTCTGTTGTGTTTCCATAGATTCTAAATTCTAAGAATTTGTTCACATGGTCAACCATACTTTTAAGTATGAAGTATTACTATTAGTGTTATTATTATTAGAGATGAGCTACTTTCATATTTTGAAATTTGTTCACACTTCGTTTGTCGGTAAAAGGTGAAATGCGTTATGGATTCCGTTCCGTTACCACGGACCATAACGCAATTCTATGATGGAATGCATAACGGAATGCCTTAAGAGGCATTCCGTTATTCAATCCATCATAATAGAAGGGGACTCCCTTGCATAACTGAAATGGGACGGATCCGTTTTGCAGCCCATAGACTTCTATTATGACGGAATGAATAACAGAATGACTCTAAAGGCATTCCGTTATGCATTCCGTCATAGAATTCCATTATGGTCCGTGGTAACGGAATCCATAACGCAATTCACCTTTTACCAACAAACGAAGTGTGAATGAATTTCAAAATATGAAATTCACTCTTCTCTAATTATTATTAGCGTTATTATTATTATTTACTAGTATTAATTATTAATTGAGAAGTCAAAACAGCTTTCCCTCATAATGTATTTTACTTATGTTATCATTTCACCCATGGTTGCCATTTTCTTTAAAATTGTTTTTTTTCTTGTAGGCTCTGTTGACAGCCCTTTGTTGGCCAAATGGTTTCAATAACCTGATGGAGACCAGAAGAGTATACTTTTGGCCTCCATCGGGCTGGTGAGACTATGCATATTTCTAAAAACACAAGTAATCGTCTTTGATAATTGATTTATCAAGCATTTTCTTCTGTCCTTCAAGCACATGTGACCACTGAGTCCAGTGATTGACTGTAGAAGTCACAAGACAAAGCCACTTCCTGGTCATATGTGGTCCTGAAGTTTGGCGACCGCAGTCAAGTGTTTTTTGTTTTTTTTTAATGGGCACAGTATATCAACATTGGGGTTGTTGGCTCCTAGGTTGGACAAGCCCTTATTGTAAGTTGTCTGTTCGTGTCAATTGTGCCCAGGAGTACATAACTAAAATTGGTCTAACCCTATTTTCATACAGCTCATGAAACTGCATACTGCATGAGGGTACAACCCAGTCTTATTAATGGGTGCATTTATATTCATTTTAATCTCTATTCTCAATCTGCCATCTGCATGGAGGATGACGGGGTGAGTTCACATCATCATAATCGACTTCAAAGCAATGAGCTCAGAATTTACAGCATCAAAACTTTTTCTATCATATATTGCGCGGCTGTGAGACACTTACAGTTTGTTGTGACATTATTCTTCATAAACATCATTAATCTTATTCTGTACAATAACGGCTCTGAACATTGGAAAGTAGTCAAAGTGTCAGCTTGGTTATGCATACTAACAAGAAGCCATTTTGCAGTCTGTCACCTCATGCTGTGCTCTTTCCTGTTTAATTTTTCCGTGGTATGCTGATTAGCGCTTCATTGAGCAGCTCACTGAAGTAAGCAATACCTATAAGGCTAACTTCACAGATGCACCGCGGGTCTGTTATTCTATTCTGATATAGGAAGAGAATATAGGAATCCAGGCATATGCTGGACACCTTCAGCGCCCGACAGATCCTATTGACTATAATTGGGTCCATCAGGTTTCTGGTACGGATACTATTCTGCCAGACAAAATACGGCTGCATGCAGCATCATGTTGTCCTTATATGCCCAAATCTGCTGGAAGCTCTGTCAGAGATGTGAACCTAGCTTAACCCCTTGACAACATCCACCGTGCATGTAAGGCGGATATTGTCTCTTTAAAGATGCCAACTGCTCCGGAGCAGAACAAGCGCCATAGTTGCCGGGTGGCTGCTGTTTCAAAAATCGGCAATAACACAGATCACAGATTTTTAACCCCCGCAAGTGTGACCGCGGCATCTGAGCAATGAAAACACAGAAGCACTGCACTCCCAGGGCTTAAACAGATCCCCCTAGTGGCGATCAGGGTAGCTGTTCATTCACTGTGGCAGGCTTGGCCCCTTTGAAGGATCTGAGGCTCCCACAGATATAATATTATAGAAAAAGTACCTGTGGCAGGGCTGCATAGGAACATATTGAATCTGTCCTACACTAAAGACCTATAGACTCATAGACTTATATACTTATATAGACATGTGCTAGTTCGTTCGAGAGAAGCAATCAGATCATCGCATGTTCGAGTTCCCTAGGGGAACTTTTAAACAGCATAAAAGAAAAAAAAAGGCTTAAGGGTCTATTCACACGTCCGCGATTCTGTTCCGCATTTTGCAATTCCGGGTCCACAATCGGGTTCCCGAAAAAAATAGAACATCTCCTATTCTTGTCCGCAATTGTGGACAAGAAAAGGCATTTTCTATGTAGTGACGGCGATGTGCGGCCCGCAAATTGTGTAACGCACATCGCCGATATCCGTGTTTTGCGGATCCGCAAAACACACACGGACGTGTGAATGGACCCGTAGATAGATTAAAAAAATATATAAAAATTGAAATCACCCACCTTTCCGCATAATAAAAATAAAAAAAATCATAGTCTTGCCATGTCCCGAAACGCCCATACTGTTAAAATATAAAAGTTTATATCCCATACAGCGAATGTCATAAAGAAAAAATTATTAAAAATGGCTAATTCACCTCTTTTTCGTTACTACACCTCCCCAAAAATGTAATAAAAAGTTAGCGAGACACCCCAAAATGGTATCAAAGAAAAGTACAGATCACCTTATCAAACAAAGGCCCTCACACACCTCCGTAGATGTAAAAATAAAAACATTATGGAGAGGTTAGAATATGGCAATGAAAAGTAAAAAAAAAAAAAATTATTTCAAAAGATTTTAATAAGTGCTGTATTAAAACACAAGGAAAAACTATGCAAATGTGGTATCACTGTAATTGTACTGACCCAGACATTGAAGGACGCAGGTCAGTTTTACTGCATAGTGAACGCCATAAAAACTAAATCCATAAAACTGTGGTGGAATTGCATTTTTTTTTCCAATTCCACCCCATTTGTAATATTTTTCCAGCTTCCTACTACATCGTGTGCAATATTAAATGGCGACATTAAAAAGAGCACTTGTGCTACAAAAAACAAGCCTTTATACGTCTATGTAACCGGAAAAATAAAAAAAGTTATGGCTCCAGGAAGACAGGAAGTGAAAAAAAAATAAATAGAAAATTGCCAAAAGGTTAAAGCAGCGCTGGAATGTGATTTTATATTAGTAAGTCCAGCATTCAAAATTGCAGGGAACGGATATAGATATAGAAAACAGATATTGTAGGTTGACGAACAAGCACTCATTTGCTTAGTGATCGCCTCTTTCATGCGGCACCTAAAATTCCTGTTTGTCAGCAGCACATTGCCCCACGTAAACAGGGATGAGCTACTGAAAAACAATGAATCTGTATGTTAACGAGCGGTCACAGTAGTATTCATGGGGAATGACTTTCACATAAGGATGCAGCTTTACTACAGCTGAACGATCATTCAGAAGAGCATTTCATTTTCATCCGTTCTCCTGCACATTGGCTCATGAAAATAAATGAAAAGCTTACCAAACATGTCAAAAACATTCTTCCATCATAAGTAGAGATGAGTGAAGTTTTGAAAAATTAGTTTCTGCAGCTTTGACGAATTTTGTCAAGAAATCAGATTTGTTATGAATTAAGCCTCATGCACACGACCGTGTGCCGACCATGCGGGCATATATACAGGCACTGATCATGTGTGTACTGCATCACGGATACGGACAATTCACTTGAATCACAATCCCGATTATATAGTACGGTGCGGAATGGAGTGCTTTCATGGGTTTTCTGTTCATGCTTCCTCACCGCAAAAAATTAGTGCATGAACTACTTTTTTGCAATGCGACCCTCCAATGTGGATCGCGGACCACAGAGGTGGACTAGGAACCTAAAATGGCCTTGGAAAAAAATAAAAGTGGCCCCATGTTGTAGGCGGGTCAAAATGAACAGAAGAAGGGGGCAGTAATTCCATAACACAGAACAAAATACTGTCCTAGCAGAACCAAATACCACAATGGAGCACAAAATACTGCCTCAGCAGAACCAGATAGGCTAGGAGAATCAGATCTTTATGTACCTAGCTGGCAGCCAAAAGGAGGGCATGGATAGCCCTGCCGGCATCGTTCCACTGGGAAATTTCGATGTAGGGTCTATGGCCAGTCCGCCCATGGCGGACCCCATTCAAGTGAATGGGTCCATATCCACAGATGGTGGGCATGCGGCTTGTGTGCATGAGCCTTTCATTCAGCACAAATCGCTATGTTAAAACCCCATTCAGACTATTACTCAATGGGACGGTTTATAACGGCCGCTTAGACAAAAGCGCACCCATCTAATGGCTGTTAAAAACTGTAATACACAATATTTGGAAAACAAAAAACTATATACTCACCTCATCCACTTACTTGCACCAAGGCAGTCCGCTACTCTCTTGAATGGAAAAGACTTAGCGAAGGACCTGCATTAAACATGATGACGTCACTGCTCACTCCCAGCGTGATCATGTGGTGATGTCTTTTACACGCAAGAGGGGAGTGGACTGCCTCTGTGCGAGCAAGTGGATAAGGTGAGTATTTTTTTTTTTCCGTCTCCCTATAATAACCTCTTATAAAACCATTGTGTGATCTAAAATGCCTTTAATACTGAAAATGCATGGATACCGGACTGGCTATAGAGACAATACTGAAAACTGCTGCACAAATAGGCTCCAATCCACATCCAATATCCAATTAAATCAAATGACGATTTAATGCGGACATGTTAATTTGTGGATCATTTGTCTTTTAAACAGGTTGTAACTATAAATCTCGTGTTTGGTGATGCTAAAGGATTTATTACATTGTGACTGGTACAATATTTTTTCAATCATCTGAGCAATTGATTTTTGCCTGTACCTGTCTTAAACCTTGAAAAACAGGAAGGAAATTATACCCCAAGCTGCTTAAAGTCTCCTGAAAAATATTCAACATTTTTCAAACTAGCACCTGGATCTGAATACTTTTGTAATTGCATGTAATTAAAAATTTAGCATAGCCACTGAGTTATTCACTGAAATGTATCTGTATAGCGCCACCTGCTGTTTGCTCTTTTTCTTATTTCTCTGTCCTACTCACTGAGATGGAAGCACATGCTCAGTTTCATCCTTCAATTGCCACCAACTGCGTTAGAAAGTGCTAGCTGCTAGCTTGAAATAAATCTTTAAGAGCAAATGGAGCAATGAATGTGGGTATCTCTGGATCCATATGAGTTGAAGGACTAGTTCTAAGTTTGTTAGAAAGAGATTGCTGTGTACTATATGTCTGATTTTCATTTTTGCCAAGGTCCCTATATACAACGGTTGTGGAAGTTAAGGTAGAAGATCATTTTAGTAACCTTTGGGGTTTGCTTGTCATAAAATTTTTGGGAAAAGCTTGAACATCTGATTTTTTTTTTTCGAGGGATGTCTTCCATAAAGATTTCAACACCAGCTGTTCTCCTGTATGTTGCTTGTCAAAGTCTATTTTTCTCTCCACAATAAAGCAGGAAATTCAGAGAGACATTCGGACTGATTGCTTGTCTCCTTTCTGTGCTCATATGCAATTGTAAAAGTGATTCATTAAAAAAAATATATGAAATATTTAATAGAAATCTGTTGTCAGATTTAAATAGTTCTATAACCAATATCTAGAAATAGAATGAATCGAAAGAACGAAAAGAAAAAAAAATCATTCTTCATATAGTAAAAACATACACATAAATGTTTTGTCCATTCCTCTTTTGCAAAGGTGCCATACATCTTAGATACAGTAAGTGCCGATCAGAGGTGCTGATTTTGATGGGAGCAGCCAATGGGGCTGTCCTCCAATGGCAGACGCTGGAAGTGAGATAATTGGACATTTTGGATTTCAGAGGCATCTGGCAGTGGTTTATTTTCTTCTCCCCTTTGAAAAAAAAACATGCAGACTTGGGCATATATGGAACCTGTGGAACTGCATTTGGCCACTAGGTATTGTACTGTATCCCTACAGCAGTTTATGCTCTTAAAGCTGTTATTCCAACTGTAGGATAAGATAGAGAATCACAGGTAATTCTAAGGGATCAAAGCCTTTGTACAGCGGAATATCACACCCGACTCAAACGTTCTCACCCATGATTGCTTGGGAAACAGATCTGGGTCAACCATTTTCAGACATTGAATGGACACGTGCCATCGGTATGATTCATAATCATTTGACATTTATATCTCATGTAGAATCGGCTCTGAAAACGGTTCTCAGATGGTATTATACCCCTGACAGGTTGGCACGTATGTATGCGTAGGTCTCTAACTGCTTGTAGTAAAATTGAGGCACACAGTTTTGAGTGTTGCAATTTAAAAGGATTTATTCATTCAATCCATACAGTAGTTTCACGCCACGCATCCAGTGCCCCACAAGCCTCTATACCCACCAGAACAGATAAAAAATGTGACCGCAGATGAAGGTCTAATGTGACCGAAACGTCCAGTCTATGATTACTGTTCATACTCACTAATACAAATATTGGGCCAATGGATGAAACTACTGTATGGATTGAATGAATAAGTCCTTTTGAATTGCAACACTCAAAACTGTGTGCCTCAATTTTACTACATGTATACTGGCTGCTTGCAGCCCTTGATCGGCATCAGAACCAGTTAACTAGAGTGCGGTTCTCCACTTTCCTAAAGGTCTCTAACTGCTGGCAGTGCCCTATTATCCAAAGTTACTGGTCAGCGTGTCGAGACCTGTTAACCCAAATTCTTCCTATTACGGTCAATTGGAACCCACAATTGGTATTGCTCTTTATAGTTACCCATGTCAAAATTACTGTTACTGTGAACAGTTAAGCAACTTGAAGATGAAATTATCTTGAAAAGATAAAGATTACACATTCCCGTTGTATTTTCAGCAAAATAAATTTTTATTTTTTATTTTCAAAATAACTAATTAACTTGACAGAAGATAAGGGCCCCTTTACACTTCTAAGCATCGGCAGCATCATCACTAATAAGCATTAGTATGAATGCTCATTAGCGATTAGCTGATGGTGTAAAGGTGCCGCAGATTACCCAATGAACGAGCGAAACGCTTGTTCATTGCTTTACACGATTGTTGGTGCAGTCACCTAAATCATTGTTTGCGGGCAGCAGATCATGGTATCTAAACAGCCTCTGCTCCCTGCAAATAATGATTCTACATTGGGACGAACAATGGCATTAGTAATCACTCCTGCCTATACTGTGGAGGAGATTGCTGCATGTACCCAGTGTAAAGAGGACTTAAGATTTGGACCAATGATTCAAGATGAACTCAAAGTTAATAAACAAAACGTCTACACACCATCTATTTATGGTGCAGCAGAAGTTAATTTGTATCTGATTATTTATAATTATTACATTTTATGTATTTGCAGTCACAGGGCTTTAGCAGGTCAACAGACTTACTAGTGGCAGGCCGGCACAATGGTCAATTAATGAACACAATATAATATTGTATTTCATTTATTTGATTGCAACACAGTTGATTGCATTATAAGGCAGATGGAAATTAACACTAAATATCATCATTAACATTTCTTAGTAAACACCAAAAATCAAAACTCAATGAATCAGATATCAATGGAACTTTTCCATGTTTATTATGCAAGATATTGCCAACTTGGTATACATACTATGAAGTTCTTGGGTGACAACTTCCCAGTGACTTGACGCTTATGTGAAACGCAGTTCAAAGCATTCTTATTTCCTGCCCTTCCTTCTTTGCAACCTCTCTACATTCTTGTCTTTGATTTATGGTACAGTTTATGTTGTGGTAGATGATATTGTAGATGGAGCAAGTTGATTTCTCTTGCTCTTTGCTGTCATATCTTAAAGGGGTCGTCCAAGATTTTACTATTGTTGACCTATCCTAAGGATAGGACACCAACAAGTGATCAGCGGGGGCTGCCACTAAGCCCTGCCCCCCTGCCACTTAGTTCTTTTGCATTTGGTCTATTGACAACTGAGTTGGTTACCCTTTCACTTCAACGGGAGCAATGCTGCAATAGCCAGTCTCATCCATTACACAGTGGAGGTAACAGTGTAGTCCCAGCGTCGACTTCCTGAGCTACTGCAAAACCTTTTCAGTGGGGAAGCAGGGTTTTGGATGAAATATTGATTAAAGCTTGATGGCCTATCCCGAGGATGGCCCATCAATAGTAAAATCTTAGAATACCCCTTTACGTAATGGATATGTTTTTCTTTTTTTTATGCAAATAAGCATGCTCCTTTACATAAGGCCCCACAAATCTGCATATAAAGGGGTCGTTATAGTGCTTTTGTTATTTTGTAATAAAATTACTAGAGTAGCTTATTTATTTGTCTCGCCCAAAAATCTGATTTTCTACTGTTAGCTCAATTGTAATAGATACTCTACATCTTTGAATGAAACTTTGCACTCCTTGAGGATCTGCGTGTAGTGACATTTTATTGAATCCTGGACTACTCTGTCATCTTAAAGATTATAACCAGCCTTCCACTTAGAGAAGATGTCTTTTACAGAGGTTATGCTAATTATTGCGGTATTTACTTTGCATCTGTATAGCACTATCACAGCCACACAAATCAACTCTTGACAGAGGAAGTGAGAAATTGCACCACAAGGATACTGTTTAATTAGCTTGTAGATCTGAAGCAGATACATTTTAGCTCACTAATTTTTAATTGGAATATCTGCTCTTTGACCTATGTGTTGACAGGAAAGGCAAATTTCTTACATGTTGTATTATATGTCTCCCCAGCACTGGATATTCTAGAAATTCTCATTCTGCACCATATTTTCCCTATGTACAGAAAGGGATTACCAATCATAATGACCTCATTTAACCCATTAGTGACCGCCAATATACTTTTTTATTACAAACTGGGCTCAGGCTTTAGGCTAGTTTGCCGTTTTTTTATGGTGGCCTAATCTAAGTGCTGCACAGATGTCCAGTGCAGCAGAGAGCAGGAGCTTGGCTCTCACATGACAGGGGAGCTCCTGCTTTAATGGCCTGAATCGTTAGAAGCACTGATCCAGACTGTTTAACCCCATAGTCAATAGCGACCACAGCATCTAAGTGGTTTAGAGAGAGGGGGTCACTCTCTCAGGCATCGGCACCTCCACAAACAAGTTAAAGTCTTAATATGGCACCTGGGTGCTTAATGAAGGCTTCTAGGTCTGACCTCAGTGTATGCCTATCAGCCTGCACCAGGCTAAGAATATCAGTATCCTACTGATAGCACAATACACTGTACTGCAGAAGCATAGAAGAGATCAGAAGATCACATGTCAAAGTCCCCCTGTGAGACTAATAAACTGCAAAAATAAAAGTAAAATAAAGTTTTATTTAACAAAAAAATCAAAGTTAAAAAATACACTTTTTTTTTCCAATGATTTCAATGGGAAAACTTGCAAAAAGAAAACGTCTTCACGTATTTGGTATCATCAGATTTGTAATGTCCTGCACTACATAATTATCATAAAATGTATCCCAAACAGTGATCGCTGTAAAAAAAAATACCAGAATTGCTATTTTTAATTATGTATCCCAAAATTTTGCCATTAAAAATTGAAACTTGTCCCGCAAAAAACAAACCCTCATATGACAACATTGATGAACAAATAGTTATAGCTCTTGTAATGCAACAGTGAATAAATGAATAAAAATTGCTTGGTTACTGAGGCCCAAAACAGGCTGTCACTAAGGGTTTAAAGATTAATTTGCTTATTAAAGTTGTAGAGAGAAATGATTTGTTTTTTTTATTTTAAAATTTTATTAATATTTATATTTAATTTATTAAAAATTTCTGCTGTAGAGGGCACACATATTCTTCCTGAATTTTCTGTATGGATTGGGTTATGGGATTAAATAGACAAAAATGTGTCTCAAGGAAGTAATAGAACTCAGCTTATTCCTACAGAGATAATGGAGTGGCAGAGAGTCTGCATACAGGTTCTTATCTGTGTGTATACTGTATAGTGTTGCTATTCTGTATTATTTCGGTCTACAATTGAACAAAAGAGCTGTCATCGGTTTTTATGTCACCTCACATTTTAATGATAATGAGATGACTCTACTGACTCAATCCAAGTCTACACTTTAGACCTGAAAAAAAAAACTGGAAATATAAGTCTATTATGTGTGTGTCACGACTGTAGACAGGGAAACACACAAACGCTGAGCCCTAAATGGAACCAACCCGCTGTCCCTGCTTACTTGCAGTGCAAGACCTAAGTCGCAAGTCTGCAACTGGTCAACTATCCCTATGCTGGTTAAATGCAGATTGCAAGTCCAAACACCCATGGTAAAAACTGCAAGGACCTGTTCATACAGCCAGAACCATCAAACACACAAAGAAGGCTTACCCGCCGAAACGTTGCATCTGGAATAAATCACACATTTTGGAGGTGCTGTCTCCATTTTTTATTTTTCAAAATCTTGTTTGGACTATTGACGTACAAGGGGAATTTTACCACCCCCTGGAGGCGAGCACCTGCTACTCACAAGAACCAAGGAGTGCTGTTCATCCCTGTTTTTTTACACACAGAGAAGGGTCATACAGAAATGGGTCAAAGCAGGGAGGACAATACGGTACCATATCACAGGATGGATGGTAGTAAAAAATAGCCAAGCCAAAGGTAAAAACCAAATGGGTATCAATGTACAAAATCACTAGACAGAGGGGAGAACTAAAGGCAAGCCGAAGTCAAATACAAAGCAATTATCCAGGAGCAACTGGAGCACAGCAAGGGAAAACCTATAACTGCCAAGGATGTATTATCAGCAGGGGATTTAAATAGAGCGCCAGGGACTGAGCACCCCATTGGGCCAAAATACAAGTAGTCCTGCGATAGACAGGCTGAGCAGTCACTCAGCCTGCATCATAAGCATACATATGATACCTATGATTCATCAATCTCCCCCAGCGAACACGTGCTGGGAGTAACAGAACGAGCGCTCCGTTGCTATGGATGGACACCCTTGCATTACCAGGGAAGGAGGGTGGCTTAGCTGGGGTATCATTAGAGGGCATGGCTTGGGCATAGTGTCACCAGAGGTCGTGGCCTAGATTGCACGTCATAGGGGGCGCGCGTTACTGGAGCCCAGACAGGTAAAGGACTGTGTGCTCCATTTTTGTTCTTAACTTAAGAAAATAAAAACACCACCATGTATTACATATGTTTTTATTACAAACTTGATCTAAGTTGCCTTCAACAGTCATGCGCTGCTGGTATCCATTGTGTCCTCCATCTGGCAGAGGGTTTGGCTTCCATTACACCTGGAAGCTACATGCAGATGTGAACAAAGCCTTTTCTGTAGGTTGTCACATTTTACATACTGCCTAAACCACTGTCTGATAATTCAGAATATTTAATAACCTGGAGCTAAATGAATCTCTCAGTACTTTTCAATTTATTTTTGCATTTCACAAGTTTTGATTTAGGTATCAAGCAGTACTAGCAGGCAGCCCTGACCACCTCTGATTGTTTTCAAATGGAGGCCACATGAAATCCCACTGGTTAACAAAAGGTCCAACAATGTCACATTTTCATAACAAAAACAATAAACCATCAATTCTGGCTTCATGAATATTCATTGTTTCAAATGCAGTTAACAACAACCATATGGCATGATGCTATGAAATAAATAATGTATCTAGAACACATAGTGACCCTGATTTTATCAAGATATTTTTCATAAATAAGTAGGTGCCCAAAGGCAAATGATGCCTCTTTGAAACGGTCAGGTTAATTTTATTTCTAGCAGACAGAATAGGTCATCGATAGAGATTAGCGAAGTATTTCAAAATTTGATTCGGCTGCTTTGCCAAATTTTACAGTTCTTTGTAAGTAGCAGGTGCAATGACAGGGCCCTGACATTGTATCCCTCAGATGCCGCGCTCGTACATGATCGCTGCCACCATCTTGCTTGAAGGGCTGGCGCGAAATCTCACGTAGCCCAAGATGGCGTCATCAGGCTGGCTGGCGTGGTGACGTCATACATCATCGCACATAGGATTTCGGCCGAGATCTTCAAGCAAGATTACAGCAGTTGGCTCTTCGCGAGCAAATGGATCAGGTAAGTATTATTATTTTTTACACTGTTTCAGGTAAATCGTTTTGCTATCGCGAAGTACGAGGAAATTCGAATTCATGGCAAATCAAATTTTTCCTGACATTCAGATTGAAGTCCACGATTCGCTCATCGCTAGTCATCGATATAAGATTGATGGGGTTCCAATTTCTAGTCACCTGAATGGAGTAATCAGCTCAAACCACTACATAGTGGATCAAACTACCCTTTGGAGAAAAGGTGAGCAATTTTGTAACCATTGAAAAATATTCAACATGGTTGCCTACTACTTTTTTCAAAAGAGAAACATTAAACAAGATTTTTTTGTAGACGTTGTCCGTTTTTTAAAAAGGTCTCTAAGCATTATGACCCTCTTACAAGCTCCCCCCAAAGAATTCATTTTGCAGCCTCTCAAATTCAATTCATCCACTCTCATTTGTTACACACTTATGGTTTACTGGGCTCCTAGCCTACATCTACCAGCTTGCTTAGCACCAAATCCTCTTAGCACAGTTGATATGCTCAGCACTTCCACCTAGTACCTTTGAGCAAGTTAGATTTGCCTGAGCGAGAGGTGTTGTTTACAGTGTCACTTTCCTGCTTAGGTTCTTAAAAAGTGTTATGTGGGGATATAGGGGGGCACCATACATCTTTACAAAGAAGAGTGAATTGATTCTAAGGAATTGGATTCAACACAAATTTTGTAAAAACTTGAGTTGCATTGGAATCCGAACTTTTGGTTATTTGATTTCTGAAAATGTTGGGGACAAAGAGAATCAATAATAAAAAAAAAAAAAAAGATGAACGACAAAACAGAAAAATATTACTTCAAAGTATCATTTCCAAACTTTCAGACCGTTTGGAGCACATTTGAATAGGGTAGAATTGATTTGGACCTGGATTGAATCAGTTGACCGATTTGACTGTATGGAACCCAAATCGAAATTGGAGTTATTCTGTCATCTCTAATCTTTGCAACATTCATATGTTTTAAGACATTTCTTTTTTGACATAAATAAAGGCTGAAATAGAAGACACCAAAACATTAATATTTACTATTTTTTAATACAATTACTGTTGGGGTAATGATGTGGAATTTGATCCAAATTCGCCATGAATCCGAATTTCTTGGTGCTTTGTGGTAAAGAATCAATTTGAACTGAAATGGTGGTAAAAAATAAATAAATAAAAACTTACCTCTTCTGTTTGATCATGTAGAGGCTGTGCCGGCCATCATGATTGAAGAAAACGCTCCAATTCTCGCGTTCACTTACATGTGACATCATCACGTCATCACACTGGGCAGGCGTGGTGACATCATCAGTGTGACATCACCGTACCCGCCCAGCGTGATGATAGGCTGAAGTCATCACTTCGGCATGCATACAAATTGGCACGTGTTCTTCATCCAAGATTGCCGCGACGGCCTCTCCGAGATCATATGAATTAGGCGAGTATGTATGTTTTGCTTTAACCCCTGATAGGCTGAATATGACTCTCAGATGCCGCAGTGAGCATTGAACACAGTATCTGAGGGGTTTAATGACGGGGGGATGACTCAAAGTAATTTGAAACTAATCGATTTTCTTGTCAAAGTTTGGCAGAGCAGCTGAATCAAATTTTTTAAAACTTTGCTCCTCACTAATTGTAATCACTAAAAGTATCCTACTTGCTTATTTTGCTCTTAATTATACATATATTTCATTTTTGATTTTTACATAGCAAGTTCCAGTAAAGTAGACCTCAATGAAAGTCAATACTGTAAGATTTGTTTGCTTGGCTGGTCTAGTATGGAATACATTTGTTAGATAAACCTACATAGCAATTTGCAAGATATTGGAGTCTGTATAATTACTAATTGACTTTAGAGCCTCAGGTAATGGGAAGACAGAGTGCTTTTAAAGTAGATTATTTGTCTATAGCCAAATTTGCTAAAAAGTTAAAATGTAAAGCATTACAAATGATAATACACAGGATGTAAACAGGTCATGTGAGGTCATGTGAAAGCTAGAAGGAACATCACGATATTTAAAGAGGACCCGTCATTATGAGATGCTGTGCAATCTGATAGCTGCTTTTTATAGAGCAGGAGGAGCTGAGCAGATTAATATATATATATATTTTTTTTGTGGAAAAAGATTCATTAAAACTTGAAATTTATACATTTAAATCTCTGCGTTTTCTGACTTTCTTGTTCACATGGGAGGTGTCATCAGTAATTGACAGCATTCTCTGTGTAAGTGTGTATACCACCCCGTGAACAATAAAATCATATTTTACTGTAAATGTATAAAATAAAAGTGTTCCTCAATTTTTTCAACACACAACTATACATCTATCTGCTCAGCCCGTTCTGCTCTATACCATACCATCTGCAGATTTCACTGCATACTTCACACATATGAGGAGAAAGCTGCACCAGAGCCATATACACTTATGTGGTACTCTTCATTGTAGACTTTTACTATAAAAACAATGCACAGTGCTTTAGAGTGCCCCAATGACAGTGCCATGCAGTGTTCAAAAATTTTAAGCCATAAAGTAATAAAATCTCCAAATTATATCATTATTCACCATATGATTTATATAGTTATTAGTGAGAGACGCTGTACCCTAAAAGTGAGCCTTGTCATGAAATCCCTTTAAAGAGACTCTCTCAGCTGTGTGGACAGTACTAAACTGCCGACAGCACTAGGTAGATACTGGGGAAAGCAGTATAACAAACTTTTTTGTGGAGCATTTATCATCAGAAGTAGTAAGAATATTGACTTTTATTCTGTCAGATTCAGTTTCTTAAGTTGCCAGTAGGAGGAGTTTCACTGTGAAGTGTTCTCTGCATTATGCTGCTTCAAAGCCCCTCCCATCTTCACTGAGTCACAGCTTCATATTCTGGTTGGCTGCCACATCTGTCACTGAGAGCAGAGGGGAGGGGCTGTAAAGAAGCTCTGCAGAAAGCACTTGGCAGTGAAGCTCCTCCTCCATTGCACCCATGTAAACATTTATGGCAAATCTCTGGGATAGGTGTGGTCTCAATTCTAAAATTATCTGAGCGAACACACTCAACTATTTTGTGAAGTCGCAGCGAATGGAGAACTAACTGGACCACCACTCTTTTTGCCACTATATCCGAGCAGGCACTTGGCTATTTTCGGAATTCCCATAGTAGTAAATAGAGGGAGGCTGCATATGTGTGGCTGCACTCCTTTTATTTCAAAAGCCCTGTGCTCGAGAGGTAGGCCCTCATACCTATCTGACATAATAGTAATCTGCTACAAACTCTTAGATGGGAGTACTGTCATATTTCCACTCCAATACTGACAGCCACAGTGCAGCTATAAAAGAGCCTAACATACTGCCTATTTCACAGTGCCTGCTGTAGTCCACATACATATAACCCAGATTCTACACTTCATGTAGTTTCTTACCTAGTTGCTGTGCATTACAATTTAGGGAAAGAGTTTCAGCTCCAAAGGCTAAATTTTTGAATCTTGAAGAGCTTCTGGCCAACCACAGTAAACCCATGCAGTGATTGGTTGAAAGTGCCTTCAAATTTTTTAGAACGTTTTTAATGTCCAGCCTTTCACTTTACCGCAGAAAAATTTACTGTACAGTAGTTGTAAGTTTAGCTATCCTGGTGAATAATAGGGGTGCTGCTGTGTGACCATATTACAAGAGTATACCGTTTAACTGGTGCACAAAATGATATTTATACAGTGCTCCATATGGTTGAAGTTCTAAAAGTACATATACAGGGGTGAATTTATCATGAGGGGAATATTTGAAATCAGTTTTGCTTGAGTTTGCGTTGGAGTACTTTATGCCACATTTTTTATATGTCACAGATTGTTTGATCATTTTGTCTCACATTATCTTTAAACCTAACACTTTTGTCTTGGAAAGCTACTCCAGTTTTCCTACTCCACCCTCTTCCTGGAGTGAGATTCTGACTTTTCTTGCAACTTTTTAAAAAAGTATCAATGATAAATCTGGATGGAAACTCATTAACACACCCACTTTTCCAAACTGGAGAGAGTGGTCTAAAAATGCAAAAAGTCGCAACATTTTTGCACAAGTACAAAAAGTCGCAAAAGCCCAATTTTGTGACTTTTTAAAGGCAGAATTCTGGAGTAAAGACATTATAAAATAACTGCCACAGTATGCATATTTTTAGAGTCTATTCCACAATTTTCTAATTAGGATTCCGCAAAAACCATTGGAGAGATTTACCTCTAAATATCCAAAAATCTGCAAGTGAGTATTATATTAAAGGCCATTTTTCCCTTTTTGTCTGACATCTCAGCTTGTAAAATCTTAGGACATGAGTTTTGTAATCCCTTATTTATGTCTTTCACAGTAGAGGCTATTACCGGCTCTGTTATGGAGCTACATAACATTTTACCTGTCACTGGTGAAAAAAAAAAATGTTTATTTTGTGAGTTTTACAATCATGGCTGCCTGGTAACCAGCATGTTCGTCAGAGAAGATGAAGGATGGATGGAGCATACGTGCCCTGCAATAATCTATGAGACGTATTCTCTTAAATCAATATATATCAAAGAAAGAGTGTGTGTAGTGTTAGTAGTGGAAATATATACACTATTTTATAGTATTTGTGCTGCTTAACACCCTAGAGGCATACATTTTGTAGATGCTACTGTATACAAGTAGCTTAATCCACCAAAGAAATATACACTCAATTACAAATAAATACTTACTACACCCAAGAAGAAGTTGTTGAAATGGAATTAAACTTTCTATGTGTGAATGAAATTATGATATTATAATATTGATATTTGCTACTCGTCTGTAACCTGGATGAGATATGGTTGGGCGTAGGTTCCATATGGTATCCTGTGGCACATTTGCTCACAGATGTTGCAGCTACGTAGGCCTGTAGATCTTGCATGATCGTAGGTTGCTCAAGCTGGAGTTCTAGCTGGTCCCATATATGCTTGATTGTTGATAAGCCTGGCGTCCAGACAGGCCCGGAAAGTGATTCAATCTGTCAAATACATTCCTGGGAATTCCTTGCTGTGTGGGTGAGCATTGTCCTGCTGAAAAAAGCAGTTGGCAGCTCTGCCATAAGAGGCAACTTATGTGGCTGCTGGATGTCCTGCAGATTAGGCTCACTTGTTAGTGTCCCTTGTATCACTGACCGTCTGTTGTATGCGATGGCTCCCCATATGATTACTACAGGTGTTGGGGAAGTGTGTCAATATGAATCAAAGGCAGGATTGAAGCACTCACCACCAAGCATTCATTCTCAAACCTGAGCATCATGAGATCCCAAAAAGGACTTGGAATTGTCATTTAAGAAGATACAGTTCCAGTCCAGTAGCTGTCCAGGTTTCATAATGCCACTGCAGACGAATGGAACAGTTGGTGGCCGTCAATGGAAGGATACATGATGGCACTGTGACACCAGATGTCATTCTGGACAGTGGACATCAAATTTCTGGAAGCTGCTCGTGTTTGTCGATGGATTAAACAATCCTCTTAACTGGTGATCTGTCTGGGTCATTTGGAGCCTGTTCTCTGTGTGTGCCCTCATGATATAACCACTGCTCCCAACACCTCCTAACAGCTAGGTCAGAACGATTGTGTGTTCTCTATAGATCTCATTGGCCAAAAATAAATATTATAATTATATAGTTTATCAAGACTCTTGCTTACTATTATTACATCACTGGATCCACCAGTCAATGTAACCAGCAAGAACAAAAGACCCCAACAAAATTTCTATAAAAACCTGAATTGTCCATGGTGTGCCACAGGTACTTTTTGTTTTATAACTAAGTTTGTATGGAAAAGATGCTTTATACAAAAGTTGGACAGAAAAATATTAATGCCAGCATGCCTGCTATTTTAAATGTATCAATGATCCCTGTTAAGACCCTACTCACTGATCAAAAACCAAAAAATTGTATACTGATATAGTACAATTGTTAGGCCTCAGCTACTTATATAAAGATACCAATACAAGACCTGTGCTATTTTAAAACATAACTTTTACTAATTAACGGTAAAAAAACGATGAAACCCAAAAAAGTGCTCAAATTAACAGTGATTATAATAATATCTCAATGGATACCTGTAGACAGACAGTCCTTATGGTAAAGGAAACAAGGAAAGATCTTACCCGATTCTGGGGTGTCAGTCAGTCTGCTACGACCATCTGTGGAATTTCAGACGGTTTGTATGAATGCAGTTAGGCTTGTATTACTGTAGAAGTGGTTTCATTGGGACAGGGAGCTACATAGCCCTGGAATACACCCTAGATCATATGTTGGGATAGGGTCTATTACTCCCTGCCTATCAGTAATACAGAGCACCCGCCCCGATAGGGGAGACCACATCAGGAACCTGTCCCTATTGGGGGCCTAATTCCCTATTTATGTCCCTTTCTAATGTTCTAACATGTTTCATCCCGCTATACAGGGACTCATCAGGGGAAATGCAGTCTTAGAGAGTCAACGCTTATTGTGCGTAGTTTAATTGATTGAAGATGCCAGGTAAGTAGGCAGGTCCAATTATTTTGGGGGACGGTCGTAGACAGTGGTCCGCGTCGAAAAAATGCTGTGGGGAAGTGTCACCCAACACCCACGTCTCACGACCCATGTTTGTGTCTCCGGATGGTAGCCTTGTTTGCCTTGATTGTCTTTAATCAATTAAACTACGGACAATAAGCGTTGACTCTCTAAGACGGCATTTCCCCTGATGAGTCCCTGTATAGCGGGATGAAACATGTTGTTACATTAGAGAGGGACATAAATAGGGAATTAGGCCCTCAATATTACTGATAGGCAGGGAGTAATAGACCCTATCCCAACATATGATCTAGGGTGTATTCCAGGGCTATGTAGCTCCCTGTCCCAATGAAACCACTTCTACAGTAATACAAGCCTAACTGCATTCATACAAACCATCTGGACTTCCACAGATTGTCGTAGCAGACTGATTGACACCCCGGGATTGGGTAAGATTTTTCCTTGTTTCCTTTACCATAAGGACTGTCTGTCTACAGGTATCCATTGAGATATTATTATAATCACTGTTAATTTGAGCACTTTTTTAGGTTTCATCATTTTTTTTACCGTTAATTAGTAAAAGTTATGTTTTAAAATAGCACAGGTCTTCTATTGGTAACCCTACTCACTGAGCAAAATTCAGAGAAGGACTTTTGGAGAAACACCATTCAAAGGTTTCTACACCTTGGTGACACTGATAGTGATGTTGCATTCACAGTGCCCTACAGTTGACAAACAAGAATTGTCAGGACTCGAAAATACCAATCCTGCTCTCATTGTTCTACAACATGACATTTCCTAATGAGAAATGTATAGAATATTGCTTCTAGAGGCGTGTTCCTTTGTACACAATCCCAATGAAACAAAAGGCTGCAACATCCAGATATATGGTAAAAACAACAGTCTATTTTTTTCTACGTGTAACATTTGGCATGCTTTAAAAATGCTTTGGCAACAAATGAAATTAACTTTTTTATTTTATTTATCTGGATGTTATGGTCTTCTTTTTCTTTGAAATTATTAATTTTCTCATTACGCATGAGAGAAGTTAGCTCATGACCCATGACCATTCATAGACCAGTCAACATATTTTTCTCTATGTTGTAGATGAAGGGTAACTGCATAGGTCATAAATGGTATAAAATATGTTAACTCCTTATTTAAAACAGGACCAACACATTTTAAAGGGGTTGTCCAAGTAATTTTTTTGTTCTTTTTATGTTGCTAACTAAGCATAGATAGGGGGTTTTCAATTCACTTCCTTCATCTACAGTGGCCATATTCTCCTAGTTAGCTGAGCGTCACATGACCTGTGATGTCAGCTTCTTTCCCTGCTCTAATGATGTTCTGGGCACAAGCCTGAGGGAGCAGGAGGAAGCAGGTCTGTGTCTGTGCACGGAACGTTACTGTGAAGGCTTTGCTGTTGAGAGTGATAAGCCACTCCCCCTGCACTGCCTGATCTGAATGCTGAGCTTTCTGCCCTATGGCTCCCCTCCCACTGGATTCTTCAGCAAAGTTAAACCCCTTCTACTATCAGCAGCACAGACTCAGGGTTGGAGGCTCTGCCTCAGAGACTGAGCAGCTGCAGCATTTTCACTTCTCCATGCACTGAAGAGAAGAGATAAATGCTGTGCATAGGATCTTCCCTCCCTCCTCACCCTGCAAACACAGCACTGACAAAGACCAAAGCATTTCTCTCCTCTGTACTCTTCTGCTAGCTGTGAGGAAGGGTCTGCAGAGCATTGCACAAGAACAGGTAGGATGAAGTTCCTGTGGGTATCAGCAATGTCACTGTACTGTACAGCTGGGACTTGTTATCCTACACATGCAACATGAATAGCCCAACAGTCAGACTACAGGCAGAGAAGCAACTTTATTCACTCCCTTTGCAGAGCAGGAGGAGAGGAAATACAGTCTTTTTTGACGAATTCAATCCAAAATCGCCACCTGTATAATCACCCAGTCTTCATAGAAGCTTTACCACTCCCACCAAAACCACACAGTAAGTTCAATAAGCAAACATGGGTTCACTTTTAACCTCTTGGTATAATATACGATACAGAGTTATCAATATCATATAATTATGATTTTACATGATATTGATGACTGGTATATGACTCTGCCATGTAATCCAGACCTTCTCATCCTACCTCACGCATGAGTAAGGTGGCATGTCTCCTGAAACATCACACCGAGGGGAGGATGATGGAGTGATGTGCATCTCAGCGTCCCTCATGGTGTTTACGTTTATTGAACACTTTGCAATTTGAAATAAAAGAAAGATGAAGGTGAAATACCTGCGGTTCGTGAGTATGAATTAAGAAGCTCACTGTATCATATGCTATACTATGAGGTTAAAAGTGATCCCATGTTTCCTTTTTGAACTTTTTCTGTGGTCTTTGTTGACACTCACAAATATTTATGAGAAAAACCTCAGTGATTGTTGTTACACGTCTCCACAGCTCTGCAACTGCATGTCAACAAAGGGCCAGAACAGAACTACGGAAAAGAGTAAATATAACTTTTTTGTTGCCAAAAGCTTGATTAGCTTATGTATATATTGCTGACCATCATATTTACAGTGCTTTATGTTTTTATATAACTTGGATAACTCCTTTAAGTATGTTATTCCATAAGTGCGTGCTGTAATTCATATACACATATAAAACGCTGACCCAGGGAAACTCCTTCCATCCTATCCATGGTCTTTAGTTTAAAAATGAGCAAAAGAGACCCAAAGGAATTTCAAGTAAAGAATTCAAACCAAAGCCTGCGTTATAGAGATACATTATTAATAAGCGTGGTATCATTAGTCCTATATGCATATTCTCCATGTAGACTTTAGGGAAAGAGAAAGTTGAAATAGGTTTTACATACATTATTGAACATTAATTAACTAAAGAAAATAAATTTACAGTTGGCTACCGTTAACTGTTTAGTACTGCAGCAATAGGTTATGGGAATGTAAAAACTGATTATATTGACATATAGGGGGTCATTTACTATCCAGAAATACGCCTATATTAGGCATATTTCTGGAGAAGATTGCGGTGCAAAGGTTATTTGTGCCGCAATCTGCCACTTTTGCCTGCTCACATCAGGCCTAAAAAAGTGGGTTTAATGCAGGTGTGGAACGGGACTGACTGGCAGGCTCATCTCATTCATCATTTTCTATGCCTGTTTTAGGCGTAGAAAATGGTCTAAATAAGACAGCTTGGAAGCAAAAAGGTACAAATATTGAGAAAGTTGAATAAACTATCCCAGCTGACTCTAGTCAAATAGAGAATGCAAAAGTTCTTCAGCACATTTATATATTTATTCTTGCAGTGTTCCCTATTTACTCCCCATTTATTTTACAGGTACGCAATGTTTTCCATCAAAAAATGTAATTCTCTGCTCATGGAATCCTTCAGAATGTGTGCCTGAAGAACACTTTATCTGCTGTGATTTTATTTAGGGAGTTATAACTCTATTGAACTGAGCAGTAGCCTTTATTCCATAAGCTTTCCATTAAAAATCTGAGTAGGATAGATCTTTTGTAAACCAGACACTGCTTTCTTTGAAAAGACGTGGGAGTAAGCAACACTTGCCGAGCTTGTCACAAAACAGAATTGTTTTTCTAAGAAACACAAAATTTTATAGTACACGGTCACGCTCAAATAGTGATGGCATGCAGTCCGGTATACATTTTGGTGGTATTGCATTTTGTTGCTTTTTATATACAGTGGAAGTACCTGCTGGCATACTCTTATTTTATACTATTTTTCATAGTTGCTATTATTACTTGTATGTGATATATTTGCCTATTAACAATGAATAGAGTTAAAAGGGGTAGTTTACTCCTTAGGATTTCTATTGTTAGAGCTTAGAAGGTTATCTCAAAAATATTCTGATCACATCGTATCTCACTGCTAGTATCACAAGTAGAGATGAGTGAACCGATTCTTTAGAACAGAAATTCAGCCTGAGTTTTTCTTATGATTCTGAGGCAAATTTATCAATCTCGCCTGTTTTTCAGGTGTAAACTTAGACTGGCGTACTTCTACTTCATTTAGCTGTCTTTCTTTTGCTGAGTATTTATTGAAAGTCGCATAGCCGTTGATGAATTACACTAGGTATATTTTTATTAGTCTGACCTCTAGTGATTGTTTTTCCGTTAGACAGGTTCATATTCACTTAGACTTGTCTAATTTACTTGCACAAGAAAAAGGTTGCATCTTTGTGGAGAAATGTTGCATGTCTCCTGGAAAGTGCAACTTTTAATGCAAAAAAGTTGTGCTTCACCTCTGGAAACAGAAACAGAAAAGGACGCCAGCCCTGGGGTCGAGTAGTAATTAAACTGTTTTTGCAACAAATTCAGGCTTAGTGGCAACATTTTTATTTATTTACTAGGGATGAGGAAACCTTTGGAAGTTTGGGTTTGCTGGGTTCGGCCGAACTTTAGGTTAAAGTTTGGGTTCGGGACCCGAACTTGACCCCGAACCCCATTGAAGTCATTGGGGCCCTGAACTTCACTTTATTATTTTCCGTTATAACACGTTTAAATCAGAAAATAATAGCATTCTTAAGATAGAATGCAAACGAATCTGAACATTTAGGGGTTAAAAAAAAGGACTCACCTCATCCACTTGATCGCTCTGCAGCAGTCTCTTTTATCTTCATTCAGCAGGACCTGTCAAAGGACCACATTATGGTTTAGCAGCAGTCTTGAATGCAGTAATTATAGGTTTATTATTTGCTTTTCATTACTTAGGTATAGTAGTCCTCTCCTATTCTTCAAAATAATGCTGCGATTAACTGTGTTTTCCCCATGTATATTTTGTGAAAACCCCTTCATTGTTCACTTTGTCAAATGTGATAGACATTCTAGACTAAATTATAGCGATCATAGAAAAGTTATCCTAGAATAGGAGGTCAGTCATTCAGTGGGTCAAGGCTCTACCCATGTTCCTCCTGAGATTCGTTTGGAAAACCCCTTTAAAGGGAATATGTCATCAGAACATTTGCTTTAATAAATTCTTTTAAACTAATTTGTAAATTTATTTAAAAAATTCATGCTATATAAAAAAAGATCCTGAAATCCTATCCTACACTTTTATCTCTCTCCACTGAGTCTCACAACAGACCAAGTCTTCAGTAGAGATCACTTTTCTGCAGTCATCTCATTATTATCACAGTTCCATGTGCTTCTGTAAACCAATTCTGTAAATACTTTAAACAGCGCCCTATAAATATAATTATGTGCAGAAAATAGAATTTAAAAAAATGAATCAAAATAAAATAAAAATATTATAAATAATAATATATGATAGCATCTGACTTTAATTAGTAAAGAAAAGTATAAGTTTCCTTTTAATTAGGTCAGTAACCTCATGATTAATTCTTCCCCTACTTCTTGTATGGAGTACAAAGTAAGACCATATTTAAAGATAAAATACACTACTTTGTATCTGTAACTAATGGTGTGTGAAAGGTAAACCTGCAGTCAGGCAGAAAGTGTTGTAGGATAAGATTTTGGGCTTTGAGAGACATCAATTTAGATATAAAATTTGGAGCCCATCAAGAAGCTCTTAAAATAACCTTGGCAAGGCAACTAAGCCAGTAAACATTTTAAGCAGAGCACCAGGGGGTGAGATACTAGAAAGTTATTTCATGCATCATGTATCCAATGCCATTGATAATGGTGGTTTCATTGTACTGTTGGTCCCAGACCAAATGCCCCTTTTCTAAATGTGGCCATGAACTAATCCTTGCCATTTCTTAGACTGTAGAACAACAGAAGGAGAGGAAGCTATTTCATGGATCATCTATCCAAATGCTTGTCTAGCGGAGAGTTCCCTCTAGTGATGAGCTAAGAGCAAATGTCACTGTTTCATTATGGCTTTCAGTTTTCCATTCAGATTGGGATGTTGTAGAATACAATTTCAAAACGCTTCATGTTCAAATGGGCTTGTAACATTACAGGATGACATTGAACTATGGATCATTTTGTTTAGACATCTGTATTAGCATTCAAACAGCTAGCATCCATTCACCACTGTGATAAAGTTATGCTATGTTATGCTTTTTTTGTTTGTTTTAACACTGCTTGTCCTAAAACAGTATGCAATAAGCTCCTATACTCAACCTTGTGGTGGCTGCAGGAAGCTAGAATTTTATGATTACATGTGGTGATTGGAACTCCTTGCAGGGCACTTGGTAGCTCATTTGCATTTAAGATTAAAGTTAGTATTTTTTTCTCCGAAAGTCTAACTATATCAAAATCCCCAAAGGTATCAAAGGTATATTTCTATTCCATGGAATTGTGATGGCTTTATTAGGCATAAATGAAAAATGATCTGAACTAAGAATAGCCTAATAAACAGAGTTTTAAACTGGAAAATTGCATTAAATAGTTTTTTTTAGCATTTACGTAAGGTCTTTATAAACTATAATAGAACGTGTATGGTATGTTGGGGTATCATGACTATAAAGACGTATTACAGAAATCAGGTAAGTATGATATAACAGGGTGAGTCATCAAGCCATAGCCGGGCAAAAAATAAACTCTACATTTTTTACCTAAGTACATCAAAATATGGTAGGGAAGTTCTGCCATAAGTACTCATAAATCCGATAAGTCGGTTTTGCCCTCAAACCACTCGGCTAACTGTATTCTATAAATTTACACCTTACATCAGCAAAACCTTTTTCTATGTAACAAGGACAGTAAGAGTGACTTTAACTCTTGTTTTAACTCCTGTTTACATGTAAAATGTATACAGATATTTACAGTATTATTATGTGATATATGGTGTTGTTCAGTTATATTATGTATTATGTAATAAATTTATTAGAATTATATTATCTGAATATTAATATCAATGGTGTAACTAGGTGCTTTAGTAGACACAGTAAACATAGGATATCAATCTGTGATCTTTTCTTTTCTCATGGGTTTAGTTAGCTACTGTACATTCATAGCATGAAACTGAATCAGCCTTGAGGTCAATAGTGAGATATAATTGCAGTTGTAGATGGCCATGGTTTTCTTCTTCTGTGGGAGTACTGCGTCACAACCTATAATAAACCTGTGACCACTATACAACACATGCATGAGCTTGTAAATATATATAGCACAGTTCACACATACGAAAAACTGTCTACTTCAGTTCTGTTAGAGAGTAGGGATGAGTGCAAAGACCCATATTCGAGTTCGCGATGTATCACAAATACTTCGCATCATATTCGTCATATATTCGCGACTTCGCAATATTCGATATTTCGCATTCAATCTCATGATTGGCGATTAATTTTTCAAGTTATATTCACGTGTGCATAGAATCTATTCGTTATGATTAACGTTTAAACTGCTTTACATGTATTGAAAGCTTGAAATGGCGGGAGTCATTTGTGCGAATGGAAAGGTGCGAAAAAGACATATATGATTTTTGCAATACATGCAGCGTACTAAAGTCTGACACAACCTGTTAACGCTTGGTAGGAAAGGGAATACAAACCGCAAATAGATTAATGTGAATATTCAAGTGACGAACATTCGCAGGACAGTTTTTACCTATTAAGTCTTTACTCTGACAGGAATAGAGGAAATTGTTATAGAAAGCAATTAAGGTTGGGGGAATTATTGTTGAATCTTTTATTTTCAATACAGTTTCCCTATCACTATCCATCTTAAGAGCGAATACTCGTAATTGCGAATATGGGGTCATGTATTCGACATATTCGCAAAATCTCAAAATCACGAGATTCGAGATTGAAATTCGCTTTGCGAATATTTGCGCTCAACCCTATTAGAGAGAGTTGCTGTTGCCTCATTTAGGTTAATTCTTGAGTGACCTCATTCAATGAGTTAGATTTACCAGTAGAAAAAATCATGGCTTGTTTGAATAGCTCTTTTAAATTTTGTTAATTTTACGCCTTGATATTTCTGTATAATATTATTTTCTTTTTTTTTTCCTATAGTTTATCTGCTGGATTGAAGATGACAGATGAAAAGAGCGCATAATGATTCCAGCATCTCTGGTATGTCCTGTGAAATATAATAAAATTATCTATCTATCTATCTATCTATCTATCTATCTATCTATCTATCTATCTATCATCTTTATATATTGTGGGGAGTCGCTCTGGTAGACAGCGGTGCGGGTGCAGTATAGAGGCACAAGGGAGTCCAGAAGGTGCGGAAAACAGTGTTTTATTCACACTTGCATCAAATTAACAGCAGACAGTCACTTGGTGTTAAGTCACACACACATCAGAAAACGAGTGGAAAACAAAAAGTCCAAACACAGGTTCCAATCACCTGGGAGGTTTGAGGTGCGGGGTCACACCTGGCTGTCAGCCCAGCCGCAGGACAATCCACCGTCAGGCTTCCAGGAATAACCCCACTTGGCTGAGCTCCTTCCTCCAGGTCAGAGAGCTCCACAGCACTGTGATCAGCTCCAGGACAAAACACTCTCACAGCTGCTGGTGCTGGCTGAGTTTTTAAACCCAGCCCAAAACCAGGACTGGGTCGTGGGGAGCAGCCACCCACCCTACACTTTAGCTGCTCCCGGTAAGAGCCGGCCCGGATCGGCTTTGCAGCCATGCTATTTAGCAAATGTGTCAGTAGCACTACCTGCTACTGACATCAACAAACGGCTCTTACCTCACCGAGGCTATGAACCTCGGTGACACGTACCTGCCATCTAGGACGGCACCCTGCACCTTACCACATACCCCCCTTTGTTCAACCCTGAGGGGTGGACACACGACAAACAGTGTACCCGGGAGAGTGCGTCTGCATTTTTAACAACCGGCCCGCTCTGTGCTCCACCGTGAATTTAAAATTCTGTAGGGACAGAAACCACCTGGTGACCCGGGCATTCCTCTCTTTGGCTTGGCACATCCACTTGAGTGGGGAGTGGTCGGTCACCAGGCGGAAGCTTCTGCCCAACAGGTAATAACGGAGGGCCTCGAGTGCCCACTTGATGGCCAGGCACTCTCTCTCGACTATGCTGTACCTGGTCTCGGCTGGGGTGAGCTTGCGGCTGAGGAAGACAACGGGATGCTCCTCCCCGTTGACTTCCTGCGATAGTACCGCACCAAGGCCAACCTCAGAGGCGTCGGTCTGGACAACGAACTCTTTCCTGAAATCGGGTGTCACCAAAACCGGGGACCCACACAGGGCCGATTTCAGGGCGGAGAAAGCCTTTTCCGCCTGCTCATTCCAGCGGACCATCCCTGTCTTACGCCCCTTTAATAACTCTGTCAATGGCGAGCGATAGTGGCAAAGTGGGGCACAAACCTCATGTAATACCCCACAATCCCCAGGAACGACTTTATCTGCCTGGTGGTGACCGGTCGGGGCCAACTCCGTGTTGCCTCTACCTTATTTACCTGAGGCTTGATGACTCCCGCCCAATGACATACCCCAGGTATTTGGTCTCTTCCAACCCAATCGCACACTTCTTTGGATTGGCGGTTAGACCAGCTTTCCTCAGGGCATCCACTACCGCCTGCACTTTGGGCAAATGGCTTTCCCAGTCGGTGCTGTGGATGATTACATCATCTAAGTAGGCCGAGGCGTACCGGCGATGTGGTCGCAGCACTATGTCCATTAACCTTTGGAAGGTGGCGGGCGCCATGCAGGCCAAAGGGTAACACCTTGTAGTGATACAGGCCCTGCGGAGTAACAAAGCGGTTTTTCCTTGGCCGACTCCGTTAAGGGTACCTGCCAGTACCCTTTAGTGAGGTCCAGCACAGAAAAATAACGGGCTTGTCCTAAATTCTCAACAAGCTCGTCTACCCGGGGCATGGGATACGCGTCAAACTTGGACACTTCATTTAACTTGCGAAAGTCGTTGCAGAACCGCAACGTCCCATCCGGCTTAGGTATTAGGACTATGGGACTGGCCCACTCACTTTTGACTCCTCAATGACATCGAGCTTCAACATTAATTGCACTTCCTCCGCGATGGCCCGTCGCCGAGCCTCGGGTACCCGGTATGGTTTTAACCGGATCTTGGCCTGAGGCTCAGTGGCGATGTCATGTCGGATGAGAGGCGTGCGGCCAGGGAGGTCGAGAACACATCCGTGTTCCGACTGATGAACTCCCTGACTTCCTGAACTTGTTTGGAAGACAGGCTGTCTGCAATTTTTACCGTGGTTACGGCTTCACAGGCCTCGAACTGTGGGGCTGGACCCTTTTCACCTAGAAGCCCTGGCCGGGGCTGTGGTCGTCGGCCGTGTCCCTATCTTTCCACGGCTTTAGTAAATTCACGTGGTACACCTGCTCCGGCTTGCGCCGCCTGGCTGGTGTACTTTGTAATTTACTTCCCCTACCTTCTCGATCACCTCATAGGGGCCCTGCCACCTAGCTAAGAATTTGCTGTCAAGGGTGGGTACCAGAACCAAAACCCGATCTCCCGGATTGAAGCCCGTACCCGAGCCTGACGATTGTACACCCTACTCTGGGCTTGTTGCGCTGCCTCCATATGCTCCCGGACCAGCGGCAACACCCTTTCCATCCGGTCCTGCATCTGGGTGACATACTCAATGACACTTTTGTGGGGGACAGGCTGTTGTTCCCATGCTTCCTTGGCGATATCCAACAGGCCCCGAGGGTGTCTGCCATAAAGCAGTTCGAAGGGCGAGAACCCAGTAGAGGCCTGGGGTACCTCTCGCACTGCGAACATGAGATAGGGCAGAAGCAGGTCCCAGTCCTTCCCATCTCTAGACACCACCCTTTTTAACATATTTTTAAAGTTTGGTTAAACCTCTCGACAAGACCGTCCGTTTGCGGATGGTAAGCGGACGTCATAATTGCTTTATACGCAATAATTTACACAGTTCCCTCATAACTTTGGACATAAAGGGGTCCCTTGGTCTGTCAGAACCTCTTTTGGCAGGCCCACACGGGAAAACATTTCCATTAACTCTTTGGCAATGAGCTTAGCTGAGGTATGTCGCAGAGGCACCGCCTCCGGATACCGAGTGGCATAGTCGAGAACTACCAAAATGTGTTGGTGGCCCTGGCAGACTTTGGTACAGGCCCAATTAGATCCATAGCGATTCGCTCAAGCGGGACCTCAATAATTGGAAGAGGTACCAGAGGACTACGGAAATGTGGCTGGGGGCTATTTATCTGACAGGTGGGACAGGACTTACAATAATTCTCTACCTCCTTGAACACACTGGGCCAATAAAACCGCTGCAGTATGCGGTCCTGGGTTTTCTGCCACCCCAAGTGTCCCCCAAGAACATGTTGGTGGGCAAGCTCCATGACAAGCTTGCGGTGCGCTGTGGGCACCACCAACTGTTCAACAGGTTCACCCAGATTTGGTTCACCCGATATAACATTTCTTGGTGAACAACAAAGCGGGGAAATATTACCTCAGCCCCTGGTCTCTGGGGTTTACCATCAATTTCCAGCACATTCTCCCAGGCCCTGGTTAGGGTTTGGTCCCGGTGTTGGGCAGTCCCAAAATTATCTCCGGAGGCGTGGAGGTCTGCCAACTCAGGTCCTGGTGGCAAGTCCTCCATGTCTCCCACCATTACACTCAGTGGGGGTGCCTCCCCCTCTATCACAGAAGTGGTGGTCACCCCTACCGCAGGCCCCTTCGGACTCGGGCTCCCAGGGCTCTGGCCTCCCACTGGAACCAGGCCACTCAGCTAGGGTTACCCCTGTCTCAGGGCTATTAGTCACTTTCACCTCAGGCCATAGTGACGGAAAACCAGGAAGTCTCTCCCAATTATTAGTTCATAGGGTAGCTTTGAGGAGATCGCCACTTCACAAGTCCATGTGCCGGCCGCCATGGACAGAGACATTACAGCAGTGGGATAGTCCTTTAAGTCTCCGTGTATGCACACCACACCAACTTTCCGGCCCGTATACTGGGTGGGCTGTACCAGGGCAGCACTTACCAGGGTTACTAGGCTCCTGAGTCCAACAGCGCCACTGCCAGGTTATCCCGACTTGCACCTGGCACAGATGACGATTGTCTATTGTCTCGGGGGTGCCGGTCGCACACAGTCTCCGGGCATACATGGAAGCCCGGTACCCATAATTAACCTCCATGGGTTCTCCCCACTGTGGACAGTCGGCCCTTACGTGGCCAGGCTCATGACACCGCCAGCAGACTATCGGGGCCGGGTCTACAGGGGGTACACGCCGAGCCGGTTTCTCGGGTACTAGTCGCCGGGACTGGATGGGAGTCCTCCGGGGTTTGACCGGCCCCCTCCCAACAACACCCCCTTTCAAGTTTTGGGTGGCCTCATAGCGCTCCACTGGTCACGGGGTAACTTTTCCCTCACGGCGACCTTCTCAAAGACCGCCAGGTATGTCTCAACGTCGTCTGAGGGGGTCATTTTTAGGACCGCCGCACGGACCGCTTTCCGGGCATCATGGACGTGGTGGGACGCTCCTGCGGCTTGTAACGCCATCACATGCTGTAGCAGTAGCTGGTTGGTCTCCCGCTGCTGCACGTTAGCCTCTATGAGAGCTTTCACCGCCGCCTCCATTTTGTCAGGGAACACAGGCTGCAACTTTGCCGGCCGAATATAGGACATCCAGTCGTTCCCAGAAAAACAAACTTCGGCGTTCACGCCAGCCTCACTGCGCATGCCCGCATCCGACACCAAATGTGGGAGTCGCTCTGGTAGACAGCGGTGCGGGTGCAGTATAGAGGCACAAGGGAGTCCAGAAGGTGCGGAAAACAGTGTTTTATTCACACTTGCATCAAATTAACAGCAGACAGTCACTTGGTGTTAAGTCACACACACATCAGAAAACGAGTGGAAAACAAAAAGTCCAAACACAGGTTCCAATCACCTGGGAGGTTTGAGGTGCGGGGTCGCACCTGGCTGTCAGCCCAGCCGCAGGACAATCCACCGTCAGGCTTCCAGGAATAACCCCACTTGGCTGAGCTCCTTCCTCCAGGTTAGAGAGCTCCACAGCACTGTGATCAGCTCCAGGACAAAACACTCTCACAGCTGCTGGTGCTGGCTGAGTTTTTAAACCCAGCCCAAAACCAGGACTGGGTCGTGGGAGCAGCCACCCACCCTACACTTTAGCTGCTCCCGGTAAGAGCCGGCCCGGATCGGCTTTGCAGCCATGCTATTTAGCAAATGTGTCAGTAGCACTACCTGCTACTGACATCAACAAACGGCTCTTACCTCACCGAGGCTATGAACCTCGGTGACACGTACCTGCCATCTAGGACGGCACCCTGCACCTTACCACAATATCTTTATTATCCATCTTTATTATGTATTATCTGTTCTACATTTATATAGCTATGACATCTCAAATATTTGTATTTACTTCATTCTTACCATTGTTAACACGTTAAAAGATACAATTTCATTGGAGCGGTAAAGTATCTTTGTCTTTGAGTTTTCGAGAGCTTTTCTTTCTTATAAGAGTTGGTTTTCCTCAGTGCTTTTTAAAGCTCACAGGAAATTCACGTCCTGATTGATAGGAGCGCCTATGACATAATCACAGATCTGGTGTTGCAAAGCAAAGTACGTACAACACGATGAAGTTGTTTTTATGGACAAAGGCCATGCAGAATTAGTGGATCATAAAAAAAATTCAGTTGATATTCTTAAGGGGGGACAAAGAGTTAATAAATCACATATAACAAATATAACGTGTGTCTTACATAAATAATAAATCATTGGGGCACATTGGTTTGCTAACAAAGACATTGCACTCTTGCTGACATCATTTAGCTCAGATAATTTGTAACAAACAGGCTCTGCTTAGATTGTGTTTGAACCTTCTGTTGGTGGATTTCACAATGTTTAACTTTGATAGATATCTTGTCTTATACAACTGTACATATAGATATACAGTGGCATACATCACCTATCTACATATAAAAAAAAAAGTATACTTCTGCCTAGGAAACCATTGTCAACTACAATTCTCTATACAAAAAGATATGTTTTTTTGCCAAACATGGTAAAAAGACACTCTTTTTACCCCCACCCCGTAAGTGACTAGAGCCTAACATGATGTGAACAGAGTTCAAGTTTTGAGTCTGAGGACTAGATATGTACTGGTGAAACTAGATGTACAGGTAAATTGTTATGTTCACGTTTACCGAAGGCAGAGATCTCAAAGATGAGGAACTGAAACACAAAGTAAATTGTAAAGTTGTAGAACATTTCATTGTTCAGTGATGAGGTTTTATTTTCATAAAACTGACTGACTCTTTTAAATGGATTTTTGGGGGTACATATGATCACAGAGTATGTGGGGCAGATTTTCTACAGGATAACTGTATTACTTGTATATTACTGTATTCAGTAGCATCAAAATGAAGGGGATTTCGCTAAATCTTATCTACTGTACATGCTGCAACAAAAATCTGCAGCAGAAATTGGCGATGTGAAATTTAAATCTATAGAATACAAATTTATGCTGTTGATTTTCATCTCGGATTTCACCCTTTGCAATGCATAGGGTTGAAATCCACTGAAAATGTAGCAAAAATCCTAGAGAAATTTGCATGTAAGGCAGGGTTCACAGCACACATTTGTCTTGCATTTCACATATACAAAGAACATATACTTTAAATGGATGCCCTTGATAGATGTCATACAGTGGCATCTGTCACTAGTATGGAAAAGCGTGGTGTACTACGCCTGTGTATCTTTTTTTTTTTTTACTCAAGCATATAAGTTACACGTAGGGCAAAAATCTGATGTGACCCCAGCCTAACACATGCAGATTTTTGGCCACCAAGAAAAATCAGCTGTAGAAATTTTCTTAATGAAAATCCACTCTATATAGCCTTACTCTAAGGCAGTGCTTCTCAATTATTTTCTGTCATGCCCCCCCTAGGAAGAAGAAAACATTTCGCGCCCCCCCGCACGACTGTAAATAGTTATAAGTACACCAATCTCCCCACAGGCGAGGGCCATTAACACCCCCCCCCCAAATCATGTGCACGCTCCATTAACCCCCCTCCCCAATCATGTGCAGGGTCCAGGCTTCCCCCTCCCCCAAATCATGTGCAGGCTCCATTAACCCCCTCCACCAAATCATGTGCAGGCTCCATTAACCCCCTCCACCCAATCATGTGCAGGCTCCATTAACCCCCTCCCCCAATCATGTGCAGGCTCCATTAACCCCCTCCACCCAATCATGTGCAGGCTCCATTAACCCCCCTCCCCAATCATGTGCAGGCTCCATTAACCCCCTCCCCCAATCATGTGCAGGCTCCATTAACCCCCTCCCCAATCATGTGCAGGGTCCAGGCTTCCCCCTCCCCCAAATCATGTGCAGGCTTCCCCCCTCCCCCAAATCATGTGCAGGCTCTCTCCCCCTCCCCAAAATCATGTGCAGGCTCCATTAACCCCCTCCCCAAAATCATGTGCAGGCTCCATTAACCCCCTCCCCAAAATCATGTGCAGGCTCCATTAACCCCCTCCCAAATCATGTGCAGGCTCCATTAACCCCCTCCACCCAATCATGTGCAGGCTCCATTAACCCCCTCCCCCAATCATGTGCAGGCTCCATTAACCCCCTCCCCCAATCATGTGCAGGCTCCATTAACCCCCCTCCCCCAATCATGTGCAGGCTCCATTAACCCCCTCCCCCAATCATGTGCAGGCTTCATTAACCCCCCTCCCCCAATCATGTGCAGGCTTCATTAACCCCCTCCCCCAATCATGTGCAGGCTCCATTAACCCCCCTCCCTCCAATCATGTGCAGGCTCCATTAACCCCCTCCCCCAATCATGTGCAGGCTCCATTAACCCCCTCCCCCAATCATGTGCAGGCTCCATTAACCCCCTCCTCCATCATGTGCAGGCTCCATTAACACCCCCCCACCACATATACTTACCTTCCTGGAAGTGCTGGATGCAGGCCTCTTCCGGCCTGTGTCCCGCTCTGCACTCTGCTCAGGCGGCGCGATGAGCGTCATCGCGCCGCCTGAACCGCTCTGATAGGCTGCCGGCACAAGGCCCGCAGCCTATCAGAGGAGCAGGGAGGGACGCCTCTCCCTCCCTGCCGCTAGCACAGCGATCTGTATCGCTGTCCAGAGGACCGGCGATACAGATCACTATGGAGATGAGCGCTTCCACAGTGGAGCGTTCATCTCCTGTGAACTGGAGCCCCCCTTTACAGAGCCTCGCGCCCCTGGGGCGCCCACTATTTGAGAAACACTGCTCTAAGGGCATAACACCCTGGTGTGACTTGCCAAATTGTGACCATGCCACACCCACCTCTGGCAACCAATGGCAGCACAATTTTACTGAAAAATTGATTACCATGGATCGCTATAGGTTGCCCTCATGTGGCCAACAGCACCATGAAGTTGTACTGGAAATGAGTGAATTTCTTAAAATGCGTTTAACCTTTTTTAATGTTTTTTGTATCTCTCTCCTATCCTCCCCTCTCCTACACTTTTAAGCAATAGCAAATAATGTCAGAGTGACACCGACAGTATAGCTATGGTTGACTGTGTGAAACGACTGTTTAAAAACACACACTGCGCTGTTGGAGTTATTATAAATTATTATTATATTATATTAATGTTTATTATTATATTAAATTATAACTGGAAGCAAAATTGAAACTTTTTTTGGTAATTGACAAGTAAACATGCCCTGCTACGAACACATTGGTATTGATGAACTAAAATCCAGTGAATTGTACAATTATAAACAGTAGCAAAATTGCAACTGGATTTTGGAAATAAAAAGTCGCAATTGTGCAGCATATACAGTGAAATACATGCTGTTGGTGGTGCTGGGAATATGTCTATAAAACATTTAGGAACTGTAGAAGCTTTAGGTTTTGGGGAGAAAAAAAGGCAGCTCATACACAGAAAAATAAAATTTTTCTGCAGGATTTTTGTGTCTGCAGTGCATGACATGCACAGCTACAGCAGCTGCCCTCACTGTAAGACACCCAGTCCCAGTGCACTAATTGCCCCTATGCTCTCCCTACTGATAAAACCTTACTTTCTACCTAATAATTCAAGCTATCTAAAATATATATTCTTTAAAATCACTACACTATTCCTGCAAGATCCTAACATGGTTGGCTTGTGTCTGCCAGAGACATAGCAGACACAACCTCTCATATCAATGGCTGACCTCACCATGGCACCTAAGCTTTACAACTAGCAGACAGCCTAATAGACCGACCAATATCCTGCATCTTGATTGGCTGTCAGGATGCCTGTAATGCATTATGCACAAGCCTGTCTGTTTCTCTCACTGGTGTAAAAGTAAAATGGTGAGTGCAGTTTTACGTGAGTTGTCTCAAGTGAACCACCAAAATTTTGGATTGGTCTTGAAGAAGAATTTTTTATGAAATGTGTGACAAATCCTGTTCTGTTATAACCAATGTTCTCATCTCTAGGTTTTACTCTAACTGTTTTATAAATATACCTTATAGTTTGTGTTGGTCCCATCTTCCTTGCTACATGGTGGTGATTTTCTGTGTAGGAACCTCCTTAGAAGCTGCATTGCTAGCAAACAATGGAGTGATAATTAGCCCAAGGGTTGTGGAAAGGGTATGGAAGGACAAATACCAGGCCCTTTCTTACCAGGTGGTAAAAATCTGAACCATAAGGAGCCAGTCTCTTTCTATGATCACAGCATATGTGTTCATCTCAGGAAATGAAAGTGGAAATTAGGAAATTAGAAAATCTAGCCAATCAGAGGTCAATGTACAAGTGGCAACTTGTAGGAAGTGGTAACTTTTTGGATGATGGTAATACACTCATTCTCTGACACTCCCACAGTATATAAGACCTGCAGTGATGATGATCATTTCAGGAATATTTAAAGACTTTACTGAATATATCAGAACATTCTTGGGGAAAGGTGCCAACATATCAATTGAGAAAGTTTACAGGAAAAGTAGGGAATGTCCCAGCAACAAACAAAACCGAGCCGTAAAGATGAAATATACAGAAGCACTGAATGTTTAATCTGGAGATAAGGTTGTTGACCTCAAATAAATGAGCAATGCATGAACGGCAAGAAGGAGCTATATATATAAGGACTTGGCACATTGAAGTATGTAATTACCAGAAAGCAATTTGTAAAGTTGTATGCATCCTAATTAGCATAATGTAGAGCTAGTGGTTTCTAAAGCATACACTGCCGAAATTGCTGAGTTATAAGCCATGTATAAGAATGTTTTCTAAAAGGCATCAACATCTACATTCATTCTTCCTAGCAGAGGAATAGCATCATTATCCAATTTAGCTATCCCATATAAATTATGTGGACAGCAGTCATAGTTGGAAATGTATCTTTGTTTTAAATCAAAATGATCATAGCATTTAATGATGAGTTAAACAGTTGAAATGTCAACCTTTTACAGATGAAGCAGGACTAAATTGATGCTGCATTGTTTGTGCCTCAGAGTCACTGTAGTTTAATCTAATAGGCTTTAAAGGGGTTTCCGAGACTTTAGAACTGATGACCTATACTCTTGATAGGTTATCAGTATTTGATCGCTGGGGGTACGACACCCAGCATCCACACCATAAGCTGTTTGAGAAGGCAACGGTGCTCACAGTAACTTTGTGGCCTTCTCCAGTCTTGCCTAGGCCATGTGACAATATGTGCATTGGTCATGTAGTCTAGGCGCAGCTCAGCACCAATTCGATTGAATGTGCGATACCAAGCACCGCCACTTTACAATGTACAGCACTGTGTGCTTGGTAAGCACGGAAAAGGTGCGGCACTCACAGGAGTGCCTGTGAGTTGATCGATGGCGGTCCCATCGGAACAATTAATGGAGAAAAATGCACCATGCAATGGGCCATAAATGTCCGATAGCTGCTGGTCCAACCAGAAGAACAAGGCCCCGTAGTGAATGCAGAGCACCCAACACATACACAGGTATCCTTCTTTTACTGCTATGGGACTTGGGAGTCTCATAGCAGTGAATGGAAACAATACTGCACTAGCACCTTGCGAATCTATATTCACTGCATGCCCCTTCTTGACAAAGGAGCGGTCCCAGAGGTGGAACCTGCAACAAGAACGATGCGGGGAGCACCTGTGGCTGGAGGACCCCAGGTTTTGCCGGGGTCCATCCACCACCAAGCGCTGCTCCCATAGAAGTAAATGGGAGCGCACTGCGCATGCGCAGCCCATGCTCCCATTCACTTCTATGTGGCAGACGGAAATAGCCGAGCCAGCGCTCGGCTATTTTCGGCGGCCCCATAGAAAGCAATGAAGGGTGGCTGCACATGCGCAGTGCGCCCTCCGTTTATTTCTCCCCTCTGTTCTCATTGTAGGTGTGGTCCCAGCGGTGGGATCCGCACCTATCAGACAATGGGGGTGTATCCTAGCGATAGGCCCTCATTGTCTGAGATGGGAAAACCCCTTTAAAGGTAGAGCTCAGAGAGATATTCCTGAGGAGCCGTTTTATTAGCTATACATTGAATCGCATCTACAGCTCTTTGACAGGCATCTTACACCTAAAAGAAATTAAGGCAGTACACACTTTCAGCAATTGACTTCTTCTGTTACTATGGTAATTAGTCACAATTTGCAGAGTCTTGTATGTATTTATATATTTTTTCTCTTAGTAATACAGTCGTTCGAATATTGGAAGCTTTCAAGAGCCTAGCGTCCAAGAACAGTACACGTGATTCCATTTGAGGGAAGCAATTGATAACCATCTTGTTTCTAACCTCCCATGGAAACTGATCGAGGAACTGCACTGTCCTTCCAAAATTCACTGCACTCTATTTACAGAATGCATATGGGCACCATAAGCAAGCATACTGTGTATCCTGCATTACTATAAATTCATATTAAAGACAGAGGGGTCCAGCGATGTAAATTACTGCCTAGAACCAGTTCCATAATGCACATGATCCAACGTCACACATCAGACCTGAGTATGGGAGGAAAAAACTGGTTGTGACAAATGGAGGCTACTGTCAGCAGAAACAAACACAGAAATCACCGTCCCAACTCATAATGGCCCCCATTGGATGGTACCAGGCATTTATTACAGTGTGGTGGTGTGAGATGTGCCAAAATTATCACTTAATGTTCTAGTGTAACTTGGCTGGCCATATCAAAGCTTTGCAAGCTAGGAGCAGTAGTATCTTTCAGGCATTACTTGCACCAGAAAACTGACATAATTAATGTTAAGTATGTAGGGCCATTCTTGACCCACCTCTTCCTAACGATGCCCTACTCAAGTGGAGAGTGTGGCAGAGAAAGGGTAAAAATGCACAAATTTTTGGCACCGGAATTCTGGCACAGGAGGGCATGATCAATCTTCTTCTGTTAATTTTTAAGTCTAACATCCTGTTCTGATTAATTTTGTGATCTACTGTATATTGTTCTGACTGGATAACTATGATTCTGGCTATAAACCAGTTCTGAGCCAGGCCTTCTAGAATTGGCATACCCTGTCTATAGTAGTTATACCATAGCCTATAAGTAGTGCTTGTAACATGGACAGGTACATGTTAGCGCCAAGAAGAAGCGCACTCCTTTTACACTGTCGTCAGCTGATTCCATAAAGATGTCTACAGAACCTGTTCTATTAAACGCCTATACAAGTAGAGCCCCCTGACAGAGTGGAGAGGGTGTCAGCAGTAAGTTTGTGTTGAAGTCACTGATTATTTTGCCCTTCCTCTGATCTGTCAGAAAAATAACCCCCAAAAAACGGATCCTGTCTGTTGAGCATCCGCCTTCACTCAGTCAGCATTTGGTCAGTAATCTATCAGTATTGCTAATGCCCAAAAAAACTGGAGTGGATCCAACACAGAGATGACACGTGAATGGAATATTTACATGTCTTCTGTGTTTTGTACCCACTCCTGCTTTTAGCTACCAAATCACAAGCCAATTCTGATTAGACCATACAGACCTTACAGGTGTTACATAGACAGGATCCATGTGCATCTAATTTTTCCTTCCTTCTGACAGATCAGAAGAAGGGTCAAATGAATGATGATGTCAGCCAGGCTGAAAGGCAAAATAGTGGCCCAGTCATGAAGTGGGGAAGGTGGGAAAAGCATGAGAAGTCCACAGAGTGGCCCTATTACATAGTTGTTAGGTGGAAGCAGCTTCAGGAGACCATAGAGTGGCCAATGAGAGTCTTGAGGTGGCAGCAGCATTAGGAGGAGGTGACAGAGTGGCACAATGACAGTGTAGAGGTGGCGGCAGCATCAGGAGGAGGCCACAGAGTGGCAAAATGACAGTGTGGAGGTGGCTGCAGCATCAGGAGGCCACAAAGTGGCAAGGTGACATAGTGTGAAGGTGGCAGAAGCATCAGAAGACCACAGAGTGGCAAGGCAATACATATAAATATATATATATTTATTTTTTTCAAATTTATAAAAGTGGCAAATATATTTTTCTTTTTCCACTATACACGCCATAAAAGGCTTTAGAACATATAACTGCACCGCTGAAAGGCAAATATATTTTTCTTTTTCCACTATACATGCCACAAAAGGCTTTACAACATATAACTGCAACACTGATTGGCAAATATATTTTTTTCTTTTTCAACTAATACACGCCACAAACGGGAAATATATTTTAATTTTGCCACTAATACACATCTAAAAGGGTTGTAAATTTAGCAGTTCACCACACAATGGCTAATAAGCCCCTTTTTCCCACTAATACAAGCCAAAAAGTGTTTTAGAACATATAACAGCACCACATAAGGGCAAATAAGATGTAGAAATATTTCCATGTAATAAACCCTGTTAATACCTGTTTCAAACAGAACTTGCACCCTAATAAGAACAGTTTGCTGGCATTACAGAGCTGCATAATGGCAATTTGGATCCCCAGTCAGTGCAGCAAGGTGTAAAAGGATTGTTCTTATTACCCAGGCTGTAACCTCCCCTACTAAACCCTGTTCAATATAAATGTTGCAGAATGATTCCTCCCTATCCTTTCCCTACACCTTGACTAATCTTTCCCTGAACTTGTAAATCGTTTTTTTTTAGCACAATGACGTTTTTTCTAACACTGTCCCTTGCGCCAGCTGACGTCTCTCCCTGCACTGAGTACACTGGTAAATGGCAGAATCCAAAATGGCTGAGGCTATTTATAGGGCTGTGACATCACAGGGCTGGCTGGCTGCTTACTGGCTGCATGTATTATGGGTGATCCCGCCTTCCCAGAGTTCCTTGCTCCATGTCATCACATGTGCAGCAGCCATTTTAGAAAAATATTAACACGAATCGTGAGGAAATTCGTCTTCTGTAAAATCGAATTTTTCCTGAAATTCTGATCGAATTCCACTTCGTCAGCTTTGATTTGCTCATCTCTAACAGTAATACAAGGATATCAAGATCATTGTGAGTACAAGCTTATGTTACTAGCAGACGTGAATGGATCGATTCTAAACTAATCAGATTTGACCCGAGTTTTCCAAAAATTCATGTCAAATTAAAATCTGAATTTTAGAGATATGATTCATGGAGAATTTTCAGATCAAGAGCGGAAAGATAAATAAGGAGGATCACATGACCCCAGGCAGTGTGTGTATATATACCGGCAAGCATTTGCTGCCAAAAAGAGAACATTGTTCAGAACATTTTTGAAAATTATAACTTAAAAAAACCTAGAGTAGAAGGTTTTAAAGAAGCTGTTTACCACCAGCAGCCGCTCGTTTACCCATAGCTATATACGTCTCTGTCACTAAGATTAATAATGCCGTCTTGGCATTAAAAAGCTTGAAATAAGTTTTGTACAGTCCTAGGAGACCTCAGAGTGTCATAAACAACCTTTGAGAGTAAGTGGAGTGCTTTTGATTTGGGTAAACTTTATTCATACCCAAATCAAGTCTGATGAGCAATTCACTAGAATTGGACCCGAGACAAATTTCTCAGAAATTCACTCATCACCACTTAGTGGGAAAGTGTGGTGTGTCTTAGATG
The DNA here is from genome assembly GCA_033119425.1 of Bufotes viridis. NCBI lineage: Eukaryota > Metazoa > Chordata > Amphibia > Anura > Bufonidae > Bufotes > Bufotes viridis. The sequence goes on along the minus strand of CM065595.1, from coordinate 131,828,695 downwards.
TGACATTGTCCTCCACAAATTTGGTACCTTTTTTAGGTTAGCTAAGCAATCAAATAGGTGGTGTAAAGCTAGTCTACACAATCTAAAGGTGTGCCAAATGTATCTAGTATCAACCACTGTGATACACCTGATACAGGAACTCATCAGTGTCTCACATGCTCCTTGGGTGACACATCACTATTGCGGCCACTATATTGGCTGCAGCAGCATGTGCAACCCTATCCTTTATGTAAGTTGACAAGCAGGAACCGGAGCATGGTGGACTGAAGGAGCCAGTGCATATGCTTCCTTCTACAGATTTGTGAGGGTGGTTCAAAAGTTTTTGAAAGCTGTAAAACCCCTTTAAGACTGTCTATAAAAGTTTACGCTGTCTAACTTGTAGTAAATCTTCCCCTATATTTGCATTTAGCTTTTATATTGACATAGCATCGGATGTTAAGATTATTCAGACCCTGTTCGGTTTTCATTACCAGGTTGAAATGTACAGGGAGTAATGTAGGAAATCCTACTGTTTCTATAGAGCTCCTTGCCCTACTTTATCCTATCATTAGCAGTGTGCAGGTCTGAGGGCACACTTTAGAATAGAGAATAGAACTTAAGAAAAATTGAATCCCCTAGAAATAAAGTAGTCTCTTACCATCATAGAAAGAGAAATTTGAAGACAGTATGTGAGAAGATCGATGAACACAGGTCTAAATAGCATGTATGTGTGAAAATCAATATCAAGGAGTAAGTTGTCTTCTTACAAATCGAGGTTATAAAACAGAGCATCTAACATCTTAGAAATAGCATATAAGGACCTTCTCTCAAGATCAGAGCTTCATTGCTTAGTGTATGCAGAATAATACATCTACAGTGTGCTAGGTGAATATCAGAGGAATTATATTTGCCATTTATAGGGTGCAGCTGAACACATGCCCGACATTGACTTCCATTAAAGGGGTTGTCTTACTTCAGCAAATGGCATTTATCATGTAGACAAAGTTAATACAAGCCACTTACTAATGTATTGTGATTGTCCATATTGCCTCCTTTGCGGGCTTGATTCATTTTTGCCATCACATTATACACTGCTCATTTCCAGGGGTGACGGCCACTCTGCAGCACAGATATGAGGTAGCCGGGACAGGAGCTGCTGATCATGCTTGCCCATGTGCACTACCAAGGTCCCGGCCACCAGAGGGACCAATACTTTTTCCTATAGTGTGCGAGTACGACCACCACTGCTGAATTGCAGAGTGGTCATAACCATGAAAACAAGCAGCGTATAATGTGATGGAAAAATGTGATGGTTGTCATAAAGATGGACCCCCACTAAAATGATCCGAAACACGTAACTATTTCTTGTGCTGGAATTCTTTTTTAAAACCGCTGAAATAAAGATATGATTTTTATTTTGCTAATTGGAGCCAAATTTTTCAAGTTTGTTGAATGTGATGGAAAAATGAATCAAGCCAGCAAAGGAGGCAATATGGACAATCCCCATACATTACTAAGTACCTTTGTCTTTATCTACACAATAAATGTAATTTGCCGAAGTGAGACGACCCCTTTAAGAGTATGGCCACACGGTCAGGTTTCTGCATGTAGTTTTGGAAGCCAACACCAGGAGAAAATTAAAAAAGAGCAGAAGTTGTATCTGTCCTTTACACTTTCTCTGTTTTTATGATCTACTCCTGATTTTGGCTTCCAAAACCGCATGCAGAAAACTGACCCTGTGGCCGCATCATAAAAATTATGTATATAATGTAGTTTGCTTTTTGCTTGTACACAGATGCATTAAGAATTATAGGTGCTTATGTTTGCACTTCAGTTGTTGCTTCAGTATCCCATTGTACAGTGTAATCACCTCTTATAGAAAATCTATTACAAAAGGGCACCCTTTGGTTAATAAGTCTGTGGACATGTTGGTGTATTGAATTGAGGATTGACCATGTCTTTTCTGTATTGCTTTGTGTAAGCCTAATATATGTTTTGCTTTCTTTTTTTATTTCTGTTGCATTTTTATGTTTTCTTTTCTTTCTTTTCTTGTTGCTTTTTGACTTTTTTTTTACATTTTTTTAATGCTTATATTGTTCTCTTTTTTGTGTGCGATTGTTTTTGTCATGGGACATGAAAAAAATAAAATAATAATAACACAGAAACAAAAAAGATTGACACTGAATTTCACCAATGTTGGTGGTATCCCATCAATCTAATGTGTGTGGGCAGCATAACATACAGTCATTACACACCAGTCATGACTAAGTGACTTATGGGCCACTGTTGTCTCATGCAATGTAAGTAGCAAATAACTGGTAGCGGGTACAGCGGCAACAGAGAACTTTACTGAAGAATAGCAGGTTAACGCAGCGGCCAAGTCAGTACCAGTGTTCAAGCCAACTTTTCACAAACAACAGTTCACTTCACTAGAGAGGCAAAGACTTAAACATCACACAGTCCAAGTTACATTTAAAAAAAGTGTTGGTTCCTTTGTGGTGCAGATACAATATTGCACCTTCTTCGATTCAGGGGTTGGTGGCTATATCATACAGAGTCTCCTGAGGACCTGCTGAAATCCTAATGGTACCTATCATACAGAATCTCTCTATTACCTACTTGTAGGCCATGCCCCATCCCTACCTCCTTTTACTGTTCCATTACCTCGTGGTCTCCTCCAAGGTTGTAAATTTTCACAAAATCCAGCTCCACAGGGTTGAAGTAATTACATGAGCTAAATGCCCAACAAGCTTGCCCTCTCAATGCTGGAAGGAAATTCCCCATTTATAATGTGGCTAGTGGCCCAAGTGAGGAGCACAGAATCCCCAACCTGTGCCCTCAGGTTGCCGAGGGTCAATGTCATGTACCTTCCCACCAAAAATTGAGCCTTGGGTCTTATCTACCCCATGTTATATTGAAAATATAACAAATATTAAGTACTTACAAATAGTCAACCACCACATTTCACATAAGGCAATATGCAAAGTGTACAATATAAATATCAGTGTCTATAAACACATAAACAAGTGGGTAATCAGGTGTGTAGAAGAATATTCTCCCTGATTACAAAAATGCAGAATCTGATTACAGTTAAAGTACTGTTGTCTTTTACAACCAATATTTGAAAGGAGTATTCTAACTACTACAAATTACTACCATCCACTGGATGGGGACAAGTATCTAATTGTTTGGAGGCTGACCGCTGGTCTTTAGAACAGAAGTCCCATTCCACTATGCACATGGAGTGACAAGTCAAACATACACCCTGCTTCTCCATTCATTCTCTATGGGACTGCCAGAGACAGTTGACTACAGCATTCAGCTATCTTCAGCAGTCCCGTAGAGAAAGAATGGGTTGCAGGGCGCATATTCGAACTGCTGTTGCACTAGAATGAAGGAACATGACTTCCATTCTCAGGTTTAGTGGGGATCCCAGCAACTGGACCTCTAACAATTAGTTAATTATCTTTATCTGGTGGATAGGGGGTAAGTTGTAGTAACTAGAATACCCTTTCAGTGATAGATTCTCTAGTAAGCCTCTGCAAAGTCTTACATTATGAATATTGCATGCATATTTTTAGAATGGTAATGGGACAATATGGCTCTTAAAAGTAACTTGACCTGCAGTTAATGCAATGAAAAGATCAGGTAATGTCCTTGCACCTCATAGGAATTTCATCTGATGGAGCAGCAAATAAACCGCAGCATTATTATATTATAAATATGCATGCAGAGAGGACTACAGCCTACATAGAAATACTAAATGAGATGGAAAATGTACAGTACAATGCAGACATGATGATCTGCAGCTATAGTACAAAGAAATTCATTTTCCACAGATCATTGACTCCCATATTTGTGGTGTTGTTTGTCTGCTTTCAAATAACCTCCTCTCAAATTCATTAAAAGGGCATCTGTCAGCAGATTTGTCCCTATTACACTGGCTGACCTGTTGCATGTGCACTTGGCAACTGAAGACATCTGTGTTGGTCCCATGGTCATATGTGCCCGCATTGCTGAGAAAAATGATGTTTTATATATGCAAATGAGCCTCTAGGAGCAACGAGGGCGTTGCTGTTACACCTAGAGGCTTTGCTCTCTCTGCAACAGCCACATCCTCTCCATTGTGATTGCCAGGGTTAGGCAGTAAAAATTTCATCATGCCTGGCCCTGTCAATCACAGTGCAGAGGGTGCAGCAGTTGCAGAAATCGGAGCGTCTTTTTGCAATGGCAATGTCCCCATTGCTCTTAGAGGGAGGTCCCTGCTCATGAGTACCCTCTCCATTAGCTGTCATTAAGAATCATGTTAGAAACTGCTTGCAGTCTGGATGACTATTAAAACTGGTGCCATGATACCCAACACTGCTATTAATTTTTTTTCTAAAATTAAAATACTAGAAAATTCTATTTTAATATCCAGACTTGGCGACTCCTCTAATGTTACATACGTATACTTATAAACTGATGGCATATTGATGGGATTTGTCACCACTTAATGATCGGTGGGGATCTGTCCCCCATGACCATCACCAATGTTGAGAATAAAGGTGACACAGAAGTGGTTTAGGCTACTTTCACACTTGCGTTTACATTTTTCGGTATTGAGATCCGTCATAGGATCTCAATACTGGAGAAAAATGCTTCCGTTTTGTCCCCATTAATTGTCAATGGGGAGAAAACTTAAATGTACAGAATGGAGTGCTCCAAAATGCATTCTGTTCCATTTGGTTGCGTTCCCATACCGGAGAGCAAACAGCAGAAAGCTGCGGTTTTCTTTCCATCATGGGATGCGGAGCAAAACGTAACAGAATATATTTTTTCAGACATAATAGAAAATGGATCCATCCCCCCATTGACTTTCAATGGTGTTCATGACGGATCTGTCATTGCTCTGTTAAAGATAATACCACCAGATCCGTTCATAATGGATGCAGATAGTTGTATTATCAGTAACAGAAGCGTTTTTAATGATCCATGCCGAATCAGGCAAAAATGCAATTGCAAAAGTAGCCTTATTGCAGTATCCCCACCCACTGTGAAGGGAACTGCATTTCCACATTCTTTATATCCCCAAGAACATAAAGATAGGAAGTTGCAATCGGGAGAAAGTTTGGAGGAACCTATATACATTTGATAGTCAGTCAATCCCACTGAATTTCAGAAGGCTCAGCCGACATACATTTGTATCTGAATGTTAGATAGATTAGTAAATCTGCATTGTAACTTGTTTTTCAATGGATTTTCATCTTTAATTATTCTTACTCTGAACACATTCAGCTCCAAATATTATCTTAATATATCTTCTTGCTGCAATTTATAAAATTTTATCTATGATCGTTATGGACCTTTAGTCTACTGCATTAGATTTCAGAATTTCCATCGCACATTGGCTAAGGGGCACTGTTGTTCTACCTGCGGTGCTATATTTCTACATTCATTAAAAGTCTATTGAAGGGACATGTTAAGTAGATCTACGGTGTCTATTCTCAATTATTATACCTTGAAATTATGTGTGTGACATTAGCTGAAAAAGACCATTTCACCCATGGCTGCTTATGGAACAGGCAATTTACGCTCAAGTGTTCCCCTAGAGTGAGCCAGTATGAGGATTTACTGTGGTCTGCTGATATGTCTAACTGCCCTTGTAAATTACAATTAAACATAGGAAAATGTATAAATCTATAATGGTTTTCCTAACTGAACTACAGATGAGTAGTGTTGGGTGAATCGAGCTTCGGATCATCGATTGTAAGTCGATTCGGTCAAACACTTCGATTTTAATGTTGCCTCCGTACAGTATTAAAATGCATTGTCTATGTGGAACCAAAAAAGTCGCTCAAGACTTCGGTGAATTAATTTGGTATTCATTACTGCATCTTTAAAAACATTTAAAATTTGGAATCTGAAGTCGGGTTTGGCATCAGCTGGTTTCAAACTTGACTTTGGATTCCTAATTTTAAATGTTTTTAAAGATGCAGAAATGAATACCAAATTAATTTATCAACATCTCACACGACTTTGGGTGAAGCGAAGTTTGCCTATATGGAGGCAATACATTTTAATGCTGTATGGAGACAGGTCTCTGACAGCATTAAAACCGAAGTCTCTGATCCGAAGATTCATTCGCTCAAGCCTGGTCTTAGGCTAAGACAGACTTGGTTCTTTTTTACAAATATTTTTGGAAAGTAGAAACTGCAATGGTCAGATGTTATAAATGTGTATTAGATTAGTAACTATCTTCTTCACATTCTGCATTTCCAAAAACGTTGAGAATAGATTTATGTTTGTTGTGATTTTGTTGAACCATTTGTGGCATTTTTATCTGAAGTTTCGGTCCAGGGAATAGATTTCATTGCAAGACTATAGTAGGCTTGTACTGCCCAATTGTTCTTTTGGAAAAAATATTACCGCCTATATTTGTTCCCATAATTCATTTACAACTATTATTTCTTTAAAGCAACTCTACAGAGAACCTAAAGGAGTTTTCGATTATCTGTGGAAGTCTCATCCACGAGACCCTCATGATCAGAAGTATGAGCAATGCAGCCTTTTCCCTGCTATATCCGGTAAAGCGACATCTACATAAGTGTGGCTGTACCTGGTACTACACCTTAAGCATAATCAGCCCCATTTACTTGTACAAACTTCACTGTGTACTGGAGTATAGAGGCTGCGGCACTCGAGTTTCTCTGATCAGGATTTCTCAGGCATAGGACCCCATGATCATACATTGATGGCCTAAGCTAAATATAGGCTATTAATGTTACATCCTGAAAAAACCTTTCAAATGCACATACATTTGATCTTTGCATTTCAAAATTTAATTTTTCAGGTGTTTTTCTTACTGCCAACTTCTCCTTTATATGTATGGGATAATGTAGACTGTCTTTAGATGATAAACCTTGAAATTGACCATATCAAAGTATATGGTTACTGGTGTTACAGGCACAAATGATATAGATGTCTCCTAATATTCTTAAAGGGATTTTCTAAGAGTTCATCATTTAGCCTATCCTCAGGACAGGTCACCAATACGTGATTGTGGTGGTCTGACTCCTGGCAACCCCACAGATCTGCTGTTTGATGAGTTCTCGGTGAGCGCAGCTGCCCCTTCACAGCATGTCAAGCACAGTTCCACACATTGTATAGCGATGTGCTTGCTTTTGCAGCTCAGGTCCTTTCACTTGAATGAGACTGAGCTGCAAATGTGACCAATGATCATGATGTCACCTGGCCTAGGGTGAGGCCACAGTGCTCACCAGAGTGCTGTAACCACTTCAAACAAGCTGATCAGCAGGGCTGCTGACAGTCAGACCTCACTTATCAGATATTACATTTATTATCCTGAGGACAGGACATTAATATTGAACTCCCAAAAAGTCCCTATAATTTAGAGTAGGGATACATTATTGCTGAAGTAAAAAATGGCAAGAAAAAGACAACTAACTTTTCAATGGATTTCAATGGGGTTTATCACAAGATGTGCCATATGTTATCAGAGTCAATTTTAGCTTGGCTACATCTGTACTTGTACATTATAATATTTTATCCTCTACAAAACTTTTTATGGAGTAGAAGTGGGAGCTCCATGCCAATGCCTTTGTGAATATCATGAATTGTTCTCTTTCTTTTGTGAATAATGTTCGGAAAATAAGGTTATAAGATTTTCAGTTTTCAAGAGGAATCCAGAGCCTCTTGAGGGCCTTTTACATGATCTGATGATCAGGAATGAGCTTTTGTAGGAATATTGGTTCGCCAATCATTGGGCATGTGAACATTATCCCCCCCCCCCCACCACCGGATAGTTTATTTGTTATTTGATCAGATCTTTTATTCTTGCTTGTTGGCAGCTCTTACCCCAACAATAATTGCTGATGACGATAGTGCAAATAAACGGCCGCATGAACAATCATAAGTATGAACAATAGGTCTTGCGGCTCTTCTTTCTGGCAATCTGACCATGTGAAAGGTGGCATGGATGATTTTGTGTTGGACAGGACCCTAGAGCTAAAGTGAGGTGCTGAGGAGGAGATAACACCAGAGGAGGAGAGTGAGGGCCATGGCAGCAATAAAGAGCAGAGGAAATGTACAGACTGATTATCCTAAAAACATGCCAGGGCCAGATGTACTTCTTTTATGAAGAAAGACAAAAGCATTGCCATGTGCAAGATCAGCAGGATTAAAATAAGCCATGAGCCTTCAAAAACAAAGATAGGCACCAGGTCTCTACTAAAACTCATGAGGCGGCATCACCAGTTACTTTCAAAAAAATGAAGTCACCACCAGCTAGCAAGACAAAAGTTTTCTCCTTCTTCTAGACTACTTTGTGGCAGCCAGACTGCACCCACTTGCAGTACGCTATCCTTGTCATCCTCATCAACACTTCTCCCGCTCATCATGCTTCTCCCACACAGACTACTACTCCTACTCCACTCCATCATCAGCCATCAATAATGGAATATGTGGCCAAGAGACAACTCTACACATCCAGTAACGGAGCACAAGCTTAACTTCCATCTATTTCCCACCTGACCAAGTTGCTGGTGGTGCATTTGCTGCCTATCACTTTATGGATTCTGCTGACTTTAGGGAGCTGATAGCATGCGCGTAGCCTCTCAGGAAGATATCAAGCCAGCATTTTAAGTTCTCCAAAAAAGCCATTTCTGCCTTGTACTGTCATCTGGAGGAGAATGTGTGCCACTCCTTGCAATTCTCCATGGCATCCTCTCAATCCCAACAGAAGCAGAGCAGAATGTAGCTCCTATTTCCCTCCCTATCAGAAGTGAAGCGTTGCCATGCAGTGTCAGCCTGGGTGAGAGTCGCCATACAGCCAATCACTTGCTAAAGTGCATCAAGCAGCAAAAAACCCTCCAACTTCAGCTGGCCAAGGTGGTCAGAGAAAGTGCCAGGAACATAGTGGCAGCGCTGCATTTGGGGAAAATAGCACATGCTCCCTGCTTGGCGCTAGACATAAATTTAGTTGTACAACACTTTTTGAAAACATACAGTGGCTTTCAGAGGGTTTCTTGTTATGCCCAGGAGACTGTCCTCACATTTCAACCATTCTTATGTGGCAAGAAACTTGCTCCTGAACTTGCAGTGACAGAACACTCTGCCGTTGTACCTCTTGATCCACAATGCTCCAACTTACTGGAATTCCACAGTGCATATGCTAAAGAGTCTTTACAAGCGGCGTAAAGCCGTGAATTACGTCCTGCACCAAACCCCCATCAGCAGGGATCATGTATTGTTATGAGGTCAGGCAGGGTTTTCGAAGAGGACACCAAATTTGTCAGTGGGGACCACTGCAGCATCAACAATGTCATCCCCTGATATTTATCTTAGAACATACACTGAAAAGGGGCAACGGAAGAAAAACAGCTTATGCATTTTGCTGGCCACCATGTAGCTGTTAGGAACCCACGCAGAGAAAGTCCTATGGAGGAGGAAGTGAAGGATGAGGATGCAGAGCTATCACTGGAGGAGGAGAATGAGGAGAAGGAGGCGGAGGAGTCATTTATTCAGGAGAACAAAGCTGATGATGACGATAATACCCGCCATGATCAATTCAGTTGAGAGCGGAGCCAGAAAGTACTGAATGCTCAGGCATGATTGAGAGAATGGCAAGCTGTATGCTTGCTTGCCTATGTAGTGACAGGCGTAGCCTTAACATCGACTAGTCTAATGATTACTGGATAGCCATGCTTTTAGACCAACACTATCAAAGCAAAATGTTGAAATGTTTTCCTGTTGCCGAAAGGGACGACAAATTATTATCAGGAAACATTGTACACAGGTTTCTGCAGCATATCTGTAGAAGTATCCTTGAAATGATCACAATCGCTTTGTCAAATAAAAAGGAAAACTAAAGGAGGAGACAAGCGCTCTTTGAACTGCATCGATGTAAATGAGATGCTGGGTCAATTGCAACTCCCGAGTTAGGAATTAATTCCTTAGTACAGTAGTTTAAAGTGTTGTTCTGGGCACTCCTGGACACTTATCTCTTGGAATCATGTGATCATTATTAGAAATGCTATGTTTTGTGAATAATTTATGGCATTTGAAACGGTTTCTGTGGTGCTTTATATGGGAAGTGAAATAAAATGTTCAACATGATCTGCAAGTTTAAAGAAAGTGCACTTGGCTCTGAAATGATAAATTGCCTCAGCTCATAACATTACTTCTAAGACTGATGAGAAAAACTGATTTCATTTATAATCTTTACCCGCTCAAGGTTTTTTCTCAAGAGAGAGAAAAAAAGTCCATGCCCTCCTAAGGATTAAAAATAGATTAAATCAGAATATCATTATGAAAGCTCATATGGCGCACGCTGCATTCGAATGACCTGGTGAGCAACAAAGGAGATTGTGAGATTTTAACAATAGAAATGGTTATTAAAGTAACATTATACCACTGTGCCCCAAAGGTAAATGTCTAACAGGGCCCTCACCTACCTGATGACATTTATAATACTGATGTCTTCTTATATGTCGGATGGGCACCCTTTAACACCAAGGTTGGAGTTTACAGCTTATGGCAGACAGAACATTGCTGTACCCCTTTCCACATATTGATAGTCTCTTAAAACCAGATGTCCCATCACGTGCCAATCTGTACATCCCAAACTTCCATGATTTGGGCTTTTTTAAGATGCAGCAATAACACTTTCATGTATGCAGTGTACTGCCATCTTATGTCTAATGGGATCCACCCACTCCACCTCTCTCCTGGTCTACTACACCTCCAATGCTTAGCTGTTGTTCACCCCCAGTGCACCTTAGTCATTTGAAAGAATCCATCCACACAGCCTCTTATAGACAAGCTGTGGATTCCACCTACCTGACTTCCCATGCCACTGAATTGTCACATGATTATGATATCACAGTCATTGCGCTGAGGTGAGTTCCTTAAAGTTTAAAGGTGAGTTTTCAAAGTCCCTCAGGACCATTAAGGTAGTCTGATTTCCCATAAATGTTCAAGAAAGTGCACCCAAATTCTATGTCTCAGTCAAGCCCACAATGGAACAGGTGAATCCCATAGCACAGCATCTCAACCAGCCTCAGTTTATTGTTATAGAACCATCAGGTGGCCGAGATGACTTCTACTTCTATAGAGGAAGGGCAGCAATATCTTCTTTCTTCAGGGACACCTATAATCAATCATATTGAGCATCTTATTGTTTACCTCTAGGTGAGCAGGTAGTATTTTCATAGAGCTGTACAGTGGTCCCTAGAATTAATTTTAATGGTGGGTGCTAGGCACCCCAGTCTGACACTGGTCTCAGTCACCAGGTGCCATATATATTCTAATCTTATTATCTATCAAACCCACTAGCAACTCACAAATATTTAGTAATGAGAAAATAAGTGTTGAGGACCAGAGACTACATTTCAGAGGAAACACCACACAACTCACTAAAACACCCACTCTTGAGAACTTATACAAACTGATACTGTGGTACAGTAGCATACCTTTCCTGCAAGATTCACCTACCTGGACTCCTTCCCCAAATAGGTTTTGTAACCTACAACCATATTTGGGGTGTTGGATAGAAATTATATATTGGTATCCTCAAAGCTAACAGGAATTTATTACCTCATTCTCCCTACCCACATAAACAATTTGATTGAGACATTTTCAAAATGTGAATAATAACTATAGGCTGTTGAGAACTGACTATTCACCCAGTTAAGCCAGTTAACTCTGCAATAATGAGGGGCAATCACCCCAAAACAGATGTCTGCTGATGAGATACTGGCTTAACTATTATCCAAGTTATGACTCAAGGTCTGTTTAAAGCAGCTCTGTCACCAGATCACTCCTATTAACCTAGGCACATGGCCTGGTAGGGCTGGTCCTGCAGTTTAGAATAATACCTTCCCCCTCACTGCCAGCACCATGGTTATTGATGAAGTCATACTCTTATTCCTTTGCAGGCAGGAAATTTTAAGCACCAGGAGGTGGGCTTTTTCAGTACAAGCACCACTATGCAACACCTACTGACATCTAAACACAAACCCTTCCCCTTGATTGACAGCACTAGAGTACAACTTCGACTTGGTGTCTGTTGGTAGTGCTGTAAATCAAGGGGAGGGGGTTGTTTAGACATTGCTAGACGTTGCATTGCGGTGCTTGTACTGAAAAGCCTACCTGCTCGTCTTCAAAATTGCCTGCCAGAAAAGGAATAAAAGTATGATTTTATCAGCAACTGTGGTGCTGACAGTGAGGAGGAAGTTATTATTAACTGCAGGATCACCCCTATTAAACCAGGCACATAGCCTAGTAGGGGTGATCCTACAGCCACTTTAAAAGGTCAGAAATTGACTTATGATAGCTACCTTATAACTGGTGGCATCAGAGGTTCAGCTTTCTTTTCTTTTTGGAAAGAGGCCTAATTTGCACATGCTGTGGTCTGAGTTATGTATTCCAAAAGTTTTTCCGAAGTCGTTATTTGATGGGGAATACAATTATTTACTAAAACAGACATGTAACTAGTCTCGTTCATGCTTAATGCAATTGCCTGTATTATGTATGTGCACCGCTTGTCATATGTACAGCGCTATGGAATGAATGACGCTCTTCTAATAATAATAATAATGTTAGGATACCCAACCAAACCTCTTCAAGTCCTACCTATGAAAACCCACTAGATTTTCCAGAGATATCTCTAGGATCTGTTTCTAAAAGCTTTGCAACCTGCCACATTCTGTAAAGAGGATGTTTCGTAAATGAATTGCTGATAAAAATGTAAAAGAATAATGCCAACTGGATTGAAATTGGGGAAAAGAAACAACAGGCAGTTTATCAGCTCTGCCTGACAGCACAATCTCTTCTGCAAGTTCACACCTGTAATTGCTATTTATCATTCTAAATATAACTGATTTATTCAGCGCCATTACTATTTATGTGTGGTGCGTATGCGTTAGGTCTTCTGGGAAAGTCAGCTTTGAAAGTTAATGTATGGAATTTTCCTGTAGATCAGTATAGCAGCAGGAGCCAAGAAAGAATCATATCAAAGCATTATTATGGCATTATGATTTGTATAAGAGCAGGAAAGTAAAGAAACAATAAAATTAAAGGCTGAAATAGCAGCCTGAATTGTTTTGTAAGAACCTGACCTCAAAGCGTCACAGGCCTCTTATTGATAGATCCTGTACGTTCCAATTAAATAGATCAAACACCCGAGCAATCTCTACGCCTGAACTAAGACAATAGAAGTTAATTGAGTGGTTGGTTTTGCCTGGGTTTGCCATTGCTGTGTTTTTATTTCATCAAGTCTGCACTGTATGGAGGAAGGTTCTGTTTTACACTGACAGAAGTTTTTCTGTTTGATGTCATTAATTAAAATACACCATGGCCTTGATCTAACAACATAAAATTGTGGTGCACCTTTCAAGATCTGGGTCCCATAGTTGAGGGCCACAATAATCTTAATAATAGTTGCAATCCCGTTGCTATCAGTGTTGGATGAGCCGTAGAACAGGAGAAGCAGAGAGTAGGATTGGAGTGCTAGTGGCTCTGTCCACAATAATTATTCACAGTGGCAATCCTCACACCGATACCCTCTGGGCTCAGGGCAGTAATGGAAGGGTGCACCTTTTCTTCCCTCGGGACACACCCTTATGTTGGGACTCCTGCCTGATGGTAGTTGGGGTTCCCTTAGTGTTATGAATGTTGTACAGGTGTAGGGCTGACACTGCAGGTGCTGTAGCCGGCGAATGGTGCTGGAGTCAGGCCAATTCTAGAAGATAAACAACTCTCTCTTAAGTAACGTGCAGAAGGGGAGTTGTAGTACTTCCAACAATATCAAGGCACAATACCAAGCCAAGTCACAGTGCAGTCTCCCAATAGCTTCACAGTATATAGTCAAACAGCAACAATGTTAGATAATAGGAGTAATAGTCCCTGAGCTCCTTCTAAAAAGGCAGGCATGCAAAACTCTTAAAAATAAGTATAACAGTTCCCACAGCGAGAAGCAAATCCTACAAATGTTCAGTCAAGCTGTGTTATAGTAAAAAGTGTAAAAGGCGCTGTTATCTGGTAATACTGGAACATATTGAATGAGTTTGAGCCCTAAAGCAGATGCTTCCCCTGATTCCCCTATAGCTATGCCCCTGAAAGTACCCTTTTCTGGGGTACTACACTTACGGCAGTCTACATGTTGAGTAGCTATAAAATCTTTCAAAGATGTGCCCCGTTGTGTCCAGGTCATAAATATTAATCAAGCTATTTCCATGCATTTTAAGCTTAGCCTTACTGAACAATCTTCTTGCTGGGTCAAACTTTTTGAAAATAATTATATCCATAGAAAATGTCAAGAACCTATCAAGATAATACCTTGCAATCTGCAAACTCTGCTTCTCTTCTTCTTTTTAGTTGAAATGCACCAGTGTGCACAGCTGTCTTCTAATGAGCAAATCCAAATGGATTGAGATATTAATGATTTTCTATCACTTCTCACAATTTAATATCCACTGGGTCACAACGTGCTTTGTAAAGTACAGCCATGGGTCTAATTGAAGAATAAATCTAAGGAAGAATCACTTAACAATATAGATTTTTTTTTCTTCCAAATAAGTTGTCAGCTGTTAACTGATAGGAAAAATTTGCTAATGTCCTGTAGAAAATTTTAAAAAGTCATAGATTTTAAGTTAAAGCAAATCAAATTCATCCGTCTGTTTCCCAAGACCATAAAAAGGGTAATGCTCCAAAGATATAAATGACCAAACCATTAAAATATCATCAAGTCCAGTCCAGGTATTTTGACCTTCACATTTCTAAAGAACCATTTTTATTAACCCTCCATTTATTAAATCCTTAAAAAAACAAAGGTGCTCTTTAATTTGCAGATGATCATCTATAAATATTACCCCATTTCCCCTGCATAGGGGACTCATATTACATGATTCCTAATTAAAACACATGGTCATGGTGGGTCCTCCAAAGTGAGGGCCTCTGGTTTACAAACCTCCATTTACAATACCCATAGGCCCTAATTGGGCCTATGAACATTATCCTGATGATGCTATCAGCTTGTTTTTGTTTGGTCTGATCACTAGGCCCCCACTAATCAATCTAAGAAGGGGGCTAATCAGCGCTATTCTAATTAAAGAAGATGTCCAAGATTTTTATATTGATGATGACCAATCCTCATACTGTAAGGAGTTCAATCTATGGAAAAAAATGGATCCTAATCCACAGCTGCTCCAGAATTCCTTCTAGTGAACAATAACATAATAATAGAGTCCTATCATGAGCACTATATAGCGGAGTCCTTATATAGAAGAGCCACTCTCTGCAAATCTGTATTTCCCCCATGCATGCAGGTCTACCTAATGCATGAGGTCTAAAACATGTAGTTTTGGTGTGGGTTGGTGTGGAGTAATAAAAAATGTTTTGTTTTTTTTATTGAGAAACAGAACCATTTTCATCCATGGGTTGTGTCTGGTATTTTAAATTTAGCCAAATTCGAATGAATAAGACTACACTGTGATAGACAGTGCACTGATTCTGACCCTGGGTAACTACTTTAGGATGCTGACAGTCATTTATACAGATACTATTCTGAGCCACCAAGTCATAGAGTTGTAAACTCATGAGACAGATATACAGTCAGAGGCATCATTAGACACATTTCAACATTGTCAACCATGCTTGATCAATATTTTGTCACCGCATAGAGGATTCAATCCCCGGGCTTGAAGACCTGCAATATTTATCAGTCATATTCACACTGCGAAACAAAGTGGCATTGAGATATCATTATTAGTTTGGTTAGGATTTATTTTCTTGACTGCTTCTTCCCCGATGTAGAGCCAGTTGTTAATCTCTGTGCTCCGAATTTAGTAATTGCATGTTGGAACTATATCAATTTTATTTCAATAATTATCCTTGCATTCATCAGCTTGTGACAGATACAATAATTTAATAAATCAGATTTAATTTGCGTTATTCCCAGAAGAATGCCGCAGCAAATTACACAAAGGCCATATACGTCTTTATACAGATTGTTATCAGTATGTTAATTATATCTAACAAGTTAATAGTGCAGCCATATAAACACAGGAAAAGCAGGTGTTTGTGTTTAGTCCTCTGAAACTCATAAAACAGCGGGCGGACCTAGGAATTAACTCATATTATATGGCGCAATTTGTTGAGAGTTTATTTGGAGTGGGCAATATAATTATCTCTAACAACAATTTTCTAGGATTGTCATTGGGTTTTCATGTAATTTCGGGTGTCACAAAATTGCAGTTTTACGTTTTTGTTTTTTTATTGCAAATCTTTCTTTCTTTTTACAATGTTAAATAAGATTATCCCAGAAGAGAGGTGTAAAAATCATTGGAGATTGTAAAGCCCAGCTTCTGCTTATACGATTATGATATTCATTTAAAGATCGAAAACATTTAAGAGCGTTTGGACCACATTTATTAAAGTGGTTTTCTTGGAATAGAATATTGATGACCTATCCTAAGGATGAGTGAATAATATCTGATCATTGGGGATCTGACCCCTGCCACTACCAATTAGGGTCCATTCACACGTCCGCAAAATGGGTCCGTTCGTCAATTTTGTGGAACGGGTGCGGACTCATTCATTTTCAATGGGGCCGCAACCCCGCAAAAAATCGAACATATCCCATTCTTGTCCGCAGTCGCGGACAAGAAAAGGCATTTCTATTATAGTGCCAGCGATGTGTCGTCCGCAAAATGCGAAACGCACATGGCCGGTGTCCGAGTTTTGCAGACCGCAAAACAGTTGCGGATGTGTGAATGGACCCTAAACTGTTTGAAGAGGCCACCATGCTGTGGTGAGTGCTGAAGCCTATTCACAGCATAGTGCCATACATTGTATAGTGGCTGTGTTTTATATTGCAGCTCAGGCCAATCCTCTTCAATAGGACTGAGCTGCACATAGGCCATGTGATACTGTAGATGAACATGACGTCGCTGGCCTAGAAAGAGGCTGCAGCTCTTATTAAATCACTGAAGCCCCTTCAAACAGCTGATCAGTGGCAGTGTTGTCAACATGACATCCCTGCTGCAGGCGAGTGACTCGAGACCAGGAAAACCACAATGGTAGTTCGAGATCTGTGAGGGAAGTACTTACCTAGTCTTTATTTAAGGTGGATCCCAGAGTTTGTCTGCTTTCTATTCTGAAACCAGACACTCAGTTTAGTTTCTGGCTGTAAAATGTGCTGAAATATTCAATTTTCACATGAGTCAGTGAAGAACATAGAACAGGTAGATATGTATGTCCTGCTTTTCCCATCTCATTTTTCAGCTTTGCTGTATAGAGTAGGATAGAGTAAACGGAGCCATCTGTTTATCAATAGTCGCAAAACATTTAATGACTACTCTACTATATTTTTGGATGCCTAGATAAGATAGGATAGCTATACACTATTCACAAAGATAAGGATCAGAATGCAGCTCCCATGCCCTTTCTAATCTCTGGGGGAGAGTTGTACTTCATCTTTTCTTGGGGAGTGATGCTTCATTATATCTAGCCATAATACTCAGTAATTTCAGCAAAATGGATCACAGCACTCGCTCTTAATACTGGAAAGATGGGTGCTCGTCAGTAAGGGCTTTGTTCAATGCTCCACCACATGAACTTTTCATCATATAGATAGAATTCAGACAGCACTCCAGAAGATGATGATGCAAAGGTGTATTTATTAAACTTTCAGCCGGACATATTGGCACATATAAGTAGGCAACGTTTCGGGCTATATAACATAGTAACATAGTAACATAGTATATAAGACCGAAAAAAGACATTTGTCCATCCAGTTCGGCCTGTTTCCTACAAGTTGATCCAGAGGAAGGCAAAAAACCCCTGTGAGGCAGAAGCCAATTTTCATCACTTAAGGGGAAAAAAATTCCTTCCCGACTCCAATCAGGCAATCAGAATAACTCCCTTGATCAACGACCCCTCTCTAGTAGCTGTAGCCTGTAATATCATTACACTCCAGAAATAAATCCAGTCCCCTCTTGAATTCCTTTATTGTACTTACCATCACCACCTCCTCAGGCAGAGAGTTCCATAGTCTCACTGCTCTTACAGTGAAGAATCCTTTTCTATGTTTGTGTACAAACCTTCTTTCCTCCAGACGCAGAGGATGTCCCCTTGTCACAGTCACAGTCCCGGGGATAAATAGATGATGGGACAGATCTCTGTACTGACCCCTGATATATTTATACATAGTTATTAGATCTCCCCTCAGTCGTCTTTTTCTAGAGTGAATAACCCTAATTTTGATAACCTTTCAGGGTACTGTAGATCCCTCATTCCAGTTATTACTTTAGTTGCCCTCCTCTGAACCCTCTCCAGTTCTGCTATGTCTGTCTTGTTCACAGGAGCCCAGAACTGTACACTGTACTCCATGTGTGGTCTGACTAGTGATTTGTAAAGTGGTAGGACTATGTTCTCATCACGGGCGTCTATGCCCCTTTTGATGCAACCCATTATCTTATTGGCCTTGGCGGCAGCTGCCTGACACTGGTTTTTGCAGCTTAATTTGCTGTTTATTAAAATTCCTAGATCCTTTTCCATGTCAGTGTTACCGAGTGTTTTACCATTTAATATGTACGGGTGACTTGCATTATTCCTTCCCATGTGCATAACTTTACATTTGTCAGTGTTAAACCTCATCTGCCATTTTTCTGCCCAAGCCCCCAATCTATCCAGATCCCTCTGTAGCAGAAAACTGTCCTCTTCAGTGTTAATTACTTTACACAGAAGCCCTTCATCAGGCCATATGTGGATGCGATAGCTGCCGCGTCCGGCGAAAGTTTAATGAATTCTATCTAGCCATAATACTCAAGCACTCCGTTTCTTTATTCACATGGGCAATCCAGGAAGGATTCGTGTGGCTCTGTTTTACTGTGGAATCTGGATTACGGGAATAAATAGGCTTAACAATGGATAAATGAATACATTATTTACTGAATAAAATGATAAGTGACAGTGATAAGTCACCAGGGCCGGTTCTAGGTGAAATGGGGCCCGGGGGCGAAAAACAATAAGGGGCCCCCCCCTCAGTGTCACGTCATCAATCACCCCCTTCGCGTCACATAATTTCTCCCCGCCCCCTCCATGGCCGCATACTCCCCTCCCCGAATGGCACATTTCTCCCCTGTATGGGCCAGTGGCAGCAGCATCTCTCCCCCCAACCCCATGGCTCATTTCTCCAGCACATCTCTCCCCCATCCCCCCCCCCACAATTTACCTAGAACAGATATGCATCCTCTTGTTCCTTCCCTGTGTATGGTCACTGGTGCAGAGACTCTGAGAGCCACAGAGGCGCAGAAGTCAGCAGGCGGCAGCCACGGTGAGCGAGGGCAGTGCGCACTGCGCTCGCTCCTTCTTCTTCTGGTTCCTGGGGGCGGGGCTCTGGCGACGTCAGGACCGTGATATCCAGTTGTAGTAAGTTAGTTGCGGGCCGGCGCTGCTTGGGGGCCCCTAAGGACTCGGGGGCCCGGGGGCAATTGCCCCCCTTGCCTCTATGGAAGCGCCGGCCCTGTAAGTGACATATACAGACACGAGAAGTTATATCATAGTTACACATGCTGAAAAAAGACACAAGTTAAACTTTTTCATATAAAGGATTATAAAATATACATATATAATGGTACAGTGGAGGAAATAATTATTTGACCCCTCACTGATTTTGTAAGTTTGTCCAATGACAAAGAAATGAAAAGTCTCAGAACAGTATCATTTCAATGGTAGGTTTATTGTAACAGTGGCAGATAGCACATCAAAAGGAAAATCGAAAAAATAACTTTAAATAAAAGATAGCAACTGATTTGCATTTCATTGAGTGAAATAAGTATTTGAACCCCTACCAACCATTAAGAGTTCTGGCTCCCACAGAGTGGTTAGACACTTCTACTCAATTAGTCACCCTCATTAAGGACACCTGTCTTAACTAGTCACCTGTATAAAAGACACCTGTCCACAGAATCAATCAATCAAGCAGACTCCAAACTCTCCAACATGGGAAAGACCAAAGAGCTGTCCAAGGATGTCAGAGACAAAATTGTAGACCTGCACAAGGCTGGAATGGGCTACAAAACCATTAGCAAGAAGCTGGGAGAGAAGGTGACAACTGTTGGTGCGATTGTTCGAAAATGGAAGGAGCACAAAATGACCATCAATCGACCTCGCTCTGGGGCTCCACGCAAGATCTCACCTCGTGGGGTGTCAATGGTTCTGAGAAAGGTGAAAAAGCATCCTAGAACTACACGGGAGGAGTTAGTTAATGACCTCAAATTAGCAGGGACCACAGTCACCAAGAAAACCATTGGAAACACATTACACCGCAATGGATTAAAATCCTGCAGGGCTCGCAAGGTCCCCCTGCTCAGGAAGGCACATGTGCAGGCCCGTCTGAAGTTTGCCAATGAACACCTGAATGATTCAGAGAGTGACTGGGAGAAGGTGCTGTGGTCTGATGAGACCAAAATAGAGCTCTTTGGCATTAACTCAACTCGCTGTGTTTGGAGGAAGAAAAATGCTGCCTATGACCCCAAAACACCGTCCCCACCGTCAAGCATGGGGGTGGAAACATTTTGCTTTAGGGGTGTTTTTCTGCTAAGGGCACAGGACAACTTATTCGCATTAACGGGAAAATGGGCGGAGCCATGTATCGTGAAATCCTGAGCGACAACCTCCTTCCCTCTGCCAGGAAACTGAAAATGGGTCGTGGATGGGTGTTCCAGCACGACAATGACCCCAAAACATACAGCAAAGGCAACAAAGGAGTGGCTCAAGAAGAAGCACATTAAGGTCATGGAGTGGCCTAGTCAGTCTCCGGACCTTAATCCAATCGAAAACCTATGGAGGGAGCTCAAGCTCAGAGTTGCACAGAGACAGCCTCGAAACCTTAGGGATTTAGAGATGATCTGCAAAGAGGAGTGGACCAACATTCCTCCTAAAATGTGCGCAAACTTGGTCATCAATTACAAGAAACGTTTGACCTCTGTGCTTGCAAACAAGGGTTTTTCCACCAAGTATTAAGTCTTTTTTTGTTAGAGGGTTCAAATACTTATTTCACTCAATGAAATGCAAATCAGTTGCTATCTTTTATTTAAAGTTATTTTTTCGATTTTCCTTTTGATGTGCTATCTGCCACTGTTACAATAAACCTACCATTGAAATGATACTGTTCTGAGACATTTCTTTGTCATTGGACAAACTTACAAAATCAGTGAGGGGTCAAATAATTATTTCCTCCACTGTATATAACTTAAATAGTGACCTTGCTTCAATCAGATCTTGGTAAGTTCTGGGCCAATGCCCAAGATGGTGCATCACAAAGAGATAAGGTACCATGTTCAAAAGATGTCTTAATTAGATCTAACTCTCTATGATAAGCAGTGAGTATTTATACCCTCCTGTGCCCACAACAGGGTGGAGCTCAGAATATTCAAAAAAATCTATTAGGAATGGGTTATAGTTCAGGTCAATGCTAGGTACCAGTTTTGTTATCTTCATATCTTCCAACTATTGTGAACAGTCTTAAAGTGAAGGAACCACTAAATTAACCCTTCCATAAGCATCCCTTTTTCCCCAAGAATGTTTTAAAAACAGATTAAAAAAGGTAATAAACACATTTCTCATCTATCTAATAAATGAAACAAAAAATGACATACACAAGACACTCCCTTTACCTATTAATACTGTGTACAGATTAAAAACCCAGAAATATATATTACTGTATTATAAAAGAGAAAAACACTTTAAGAAAAAAAGGCTAGTGCTATCAGGGAGCTTGAGAAGGTCTGCAGAGCTCTGCTTTGTCTTTTCCCCCATCAGCAGCAGCCATTGACCTCAGACTATGGAATGTGTTTCTTTTTGTATGAGATGAAAAGAAAAGCTCTATCATATAATTATGTCTAATTATAGAGGTAGACAAAACTTTCAGATAAATACTGCATTTATTCCGTAACTTCGTATACCGTATGGAAATAACCTTTTTCCTATCCTGATGCCTTGTAACGACTGTAATTAACTGATCTTGCAAATAAAGGGCACAAAACTGACAACATGCGATTCTACTGCAAGAGTTATTATTTCTGCATAGCATGGTGTGTGATCAGAAATGTAACCTGTCACAGAACAATACGATTATGTCATAAGGAGTGTGTTGAAGTCTATGCCTGTAAGAAATGCATTGGGCTGGATGGGTACACCACTTGTTACCACTTGCATGATGCAACCCTTTTATGACCTCTACCATATGCATCAAGATGTATAGCAGCACATAAAAGACCATGCCACAGAGCTTCATGGAAATTGCAATGTATGCCACCATTTGGTGTTCCATGGAGTCTTTTATGTCTAAGATCAACTTCCCCTGAAGCAAAGCTTATTGTGGACAATACCTCCATAATATGCCATGCGATTAAGTATTCCATGATTGAAAATCGGAGGTACAATAGGTGTATAGCCAAACAGTTATGAGTGTAAATTTCACCAGATGTACAGTAGCAAATGGATACATTTGGCTCATCATTGAATAAGTCACTTTAGACAAGAAATCCTACTCCAGTTTTTCTTTCCATCCCCCTACTGGAGTCAAATTGTGTTGTTTTTTGCAATTATTTTTGCTGCACTCGGAAGACAGAAGAACAATGTAAGATCCCCATCAGAGACAACATGAGCTCACTGTAAAGGTACTCCAGGCTGTCTGTAGGCCAGTTGTGTGCTGACAGGCTCCCTTTAAAAGGAACCTGTCGTCAGTTTCATGCTGTAGAAATCTACTCTGAAACACTGCAGATGAAGTAAGCCTGCAGGTAGAGCAGAATGGAAACTTCCCAGCAGACTATTTTCCCTGTTCCTAGCTCTCTTGTAAAATTGTTTTTTTTTCTTTCTTCTGAAATACTGCAGTTTCAGAATAAAATGTCATTCTATGTAATAATGCTATCACAAGCTCCCTATAAGTTTCAAATAACAGTGGATCTAAAAATCTTAGCGCTAACAAAAAAATGGAGAATTCCCCCCCCCCCCCAGTTGCACACTTGGTGTGGATGTTCAACCATGTTAGTTTTACGGAGGCAGTTGACAGGAGTGCCCTACAGAAATTTCCCATGTTCATTTGGGAAATGGGTAGGATGAGACTTGAATGTGCAAGTATACAGTATCTACGCTCCTTTGAAGAACTCTATTGAGCTCTGTGTGATCTTTTAACCTTTTTCAAACATCTTAAAATATCTGTGTTTCTAGTTGTTTTAATAAATTGAGCATTCCAAGTTGTTTTCTTCCGTAATTCGGGAGATTGTACCAACGTCCCTTTATAACATTGAGAAGTGCTTCTTTGGATTTGTGGTGTGCTTCTCTAGGGAACAAAAATCAGAAATGTAGAGAAAATAAGAAAAAAGGGGTCTTTGCATTCTGCAAAAATAAAAAAATTGTGTCTTAATGTGGCTAAGATCTCCCAAGGTATTTGTTTTATGTTACTTCAATATAAAATTGAGCTGCAGCTGTAAAAGCAGCTGTCAAGAGGATACACAAATGTCTTCATTAATAACTCAACTATTGAAGGTAATAACTTAAGTGAGCATACAAGCTGAATGACTTTAATAATGAACTATAAGTCCTACTAGGTTCCATTAATGAGGCACAGCTATATGGATGCAGAAGTTGCAGTAACACCCAGGCCCTGGTGCCTTTTGGGGTCCAGAATTTCCTCTGCCATATACATCACCAGTCTTATAAAAGGCACATTTGAGATCCAGGAGCTTCAAGTTATGTAAATAAGAACTATGATTTAGATGTCAGGCATGATGGCATAGGCGCATGAGAGGAAGTCCTTGTGTTACGACCAGAGGATGTGGATCCTCTGGATCAGCTGATAGAGGACTAGGAATTAGCCCACTATTGCTGACTGCTGGCTCTCGGAGTCAGGACCCCGGTGTTTGTACCAGTCACCCAGAACACAGCTAACTGTAGAAGTGTGTACAGAGTCCAACAAAGGCAGAGTAAAAGAACAGATGGTCTTTACTAGCAAAAGGCATACAAAAGTAATTAGCAATTAAGGCAAAACAAAGTTCAGAGTAATGCAGTAAACTGGGTCAGGCAAACTCATGGTCAGGCAGTGCAGGGTCAGAAATCCAGGCATACTTACAGAAGACAGTAGGCAGATATGTAGTCAGGCAATGCAGGGGTCAATAGTTCAGATAAACCAAGTAGCAGACGGAAGGCAGAATAGTCAGGTAATGCAAAAGGTCAATAGTCCAGATAATCCAAGTAGCAGACGACAGGCTTCAGCAGAAGCTACCAGGTATACAACCTCGCTTGGGCACTTCAGGATAAGTGAAGCTGCCCTACATACCAGTATCCGCACCTCCAGGTGGAGTCAGTGATTAGGAGCCTGCTCATCACTCCCATATGAATGAGAGAGATGTCCAGATGATACCTGGCCGACGGTGCAGCTGTGTGCTGGTGGGCGTCTGCTTCTCCTGCGAGGTAAGCAAGCACTGGGACCCACGACGCTGCAGTTAATGCTTTATCTATTTTAGCAATTTGATGTATATATCTAGACAGGGTTCCCCTTTTCTGCTAGAAACATTCATAACATTATGAAAGGGGGGAGCTGATTTTAAGGGCATGCTTACATGTTTCAAGACGAGCAAATGTTCGATGTCTACTATGTATCACCATGTTCAAGAAATGTAACATGTACTGGAGAATGGGGGCCTTCAGTCTGTTGACCGAAGTCAATCATGTCTGATCGCTGTTCAGTATGCCAACTAACCAGTTTGATTTTGGGCTAAACCTGGGCTAAACCTAAGGACGTTGTCCTGTATTCATCCTTTAACCCCTCATAGAGGGCTTTGGACTTCACTGCAGGGAACCAACGAGGCTGCTACATTCTAGACTAGTCCTGGTGTAGTTTGCAGCTGATCCACTGAGACAGTAATAATTTAAAGCACAAAGGTATCATGTAAAAGGTGAAGTCTGAACACAGTCAAAGACTTGTGAATGACTGGTCTGATAACTGTGGAAATGTCCACCCACAATCTAAGAGCTGGATTTACTGATAAAATTTCACCCTCAGAAATGCAGTGCAGGCCGCAAATGTACTTTATGGCAAAAAAAAAAATTTTTCACCAACATTGTCACAGTATCATTTACTGGTTACATTGCACTCTCAGAAATGCTGCGCAGGCTGCAAATGTACTATCTAGCACAAAAAGTGTGCTTTTTTAAACTAAAAATGTAAATGCAGTATTTAACGGTTTTATTGGACTGTCAGAAATGCAGCGCAGGCCAAAAATTTTACTTTCTAGCACAAAAAATGGGAATTTGTCAACAGACAATATAACAGCAGTATTTACTGATTTTATTTGACTGTCAGATATGCAGTGCCGGTGTCAGAAAGAGAAAAAAATCACTTTAGGTCATACAAATATGTGACAAACTAATGAAATTGAATTATTTTCACTGCCAGGTATGCAGTATGCACTGCATGCCGCAGGGGTACTTGACCCCCAAAAAAAGTAAATTTGTCCCCTTAGAATCTAACAGATGGATTTAATGAATAGATTTTCCCTGTCAGATATTCAGCACAGGGGAAGTTCACAGAAAAAAGAGTGGGAATATGTCCTCCCCCTGGGGCCCTGAAGTCACAGACGGATTACCTATATTATTTTCCCTTCCCCTGACACAAATGCAGTGCAGGGGTTTGTATACGGCAAAAATGGTAAAATGTCACCCAAGAATGTAACAGATGATTTTAAGAAATATAGGTCTCACCTATGCAGAGGAGTCCTTTGTATACAGCAAAAATGGGTTAATGTCACCTGCCAATGTAACAGAGGATTTTTAGAAATTTAGGTCCTAGTCACCTATGCAGAGCAGGGGTTTTTATACGGCAAAAATGTCACCCAAGACTGTAACAGACGGTTTTTAGAAAAGTAGGTCTCTGTCATATATGCAGAGCAGGGGTTTCTATACAGAAAAAATGGTAAAATGTCACCCACCAATGTAACAGGGGATTTTTAGAAATGTAGGTCCCTGTCACCTATGCAGAGCAAGGGTTTGTATACAACAAAAATTGTAAAATGTGACCCAAGAATGTAGACGATTTTTAGAAATATAATTACACTTGCACAAAATGGCCGCCGACACCCACCTAACAGATGGATAAAACTTTTTTTTCTGTGTCAGTGGGCTCATGGGTAAAAAAATGTAGCAGAGCACCCATAAATATAATCGCTGTAGTTTGCATATTTAACACCAAGTACATCAGACCAGAATTGTTTCCTAATCTCTCCCTCACAGCAGCAGCATCCTATCCCTACACTAGTAAGAGCAGTGTGACGTGCGGCGCTACGTGACTCCAGCTTATATAGAGGCTGGGTCACATGCTGCACTTGGCCAATCACAGCCATGCCATTAGTAGGCATGGCTGTGATGGCTTCTAAGAGCACACTAGTTAAACGCTTGTTGATTGGCTGCCCTGCATCCACCATCCTGGTGGATTTAGTGTCAAAACACCACTTGCCTCATTTGTATTTCTTCAATACTAAAGAAAGGACATCATCACTGAGAAAAGAGTAACAAATATTTCTTTATTACCTCTAACTAGAAAGCCTTTTAAAAAATTCATAGAATCCACAGGATATTTTAAAATTGTAATGAAAGATGTTCCATAAAAAGTCATTTCTTTTAAACCTTGCACAATAAAAGTCTGATTTCCATACAAACCTGCAGTTATTTGTGATTTGAGAGTGCACTGCCAAATGAAATCGCAGAGTAAGTAAAAATGTTCCATTAAGTATGAACGTATTTCAGCATGCTTTAATGTTCTACACTGTAAAAAATGGATTTAACAAAAAAGAAATTTACAAAATAGGTATTTTATTTGTAGTTTGTATGAATCCGTGTAATTAGGTTGTGTCAATGATTTGTAATTTTCTTTTGGAGATTATAAACAATTAAAGTCTTTGTTTAACTTTTATAGATTTTGTTGGGATTGTGATGTTTGGACCAGTTCACCAAATAGACGTGAACCCTCAGTCATGCACCTCCCCAATGGCCCTTTACTAGAATAACTCAGTAAAATAATTCAGAGGGTTCCTTTAAATTGGTTGGCCGCCTTTTGGATAGATTTTGGCAGACCCCCCTCCAGGCCAGACCTGCAAAGAGAAACATACTTAACTGCTCCATGCCACTGGGTTCCAGCTCCTTTGTTCCCCTTCCTTGACTGCCTCACTGAGATCTCCAGCTGTCAACATCCGCTTTAAAGCCTCATGCAGACGTCCGTGGAACTGTATATTGGAGAGGCTGAATGGAAGAAAGTGACCCGCAAAAGAGAAGCATATCTACTTGTTCCCCACCACTGGTTCCCTGGCTCAGTTGCTCCCAATTCTCAGCTGTCTCGCTTAGGTCCCTTGCTGTCAAAATCCACTTTGACACCACTGCAGGCAATCACTGAGCACAGCGGTAACCTGGTCTCCTTGTGCCAATTGACCTGATGCAAGGAGAGAAGGTCACCTCTGGTGGGAGTAATTGGCTAAAGCGGTGTTAAACCTCATGCAGACGTCCATGGAACACGATCCGTGAGATACCGGACTGCCCTCCTGCTGAGTGCAGGAGCGCACGGCGTCATTGGTTGCTATGACGCTGTGCAATTCGTGCCGCCACTGCTGTACAGCAATACACTCATATGATCTATACGAGTGTATTACTGTAAAGCTGCAGCGGCACGAAGTGCACAGCGTCATAGCAACCAATGACGCCGTGCGCTCCTGCACTCAGCAGGAGGGCAGTCCGGTATCTCACAGACCGTGTTCCATGGACGTCTGCATGCGGCTTAACACCAATTTAGCCAATCACTCCCCCTAGAGGTGACCTTCTCGCCTTGCATCAGGTCAATTGGCACAAGGAGACTAGATTACCGCTGTGCTCAGTTATTGCCTGCAGTGGAGTCAAAGTGGATTTTGACAGCAGGGGACCCAAGTGAGACAGCTGAGAATTGGGAGCAACTGAGTCGGGGAACCAGTGGTGGGGAACAAGTAGGTATGCTTCTCTTTTGCGGGTCACTTTCCTCCCTTCAGACCCTCTAATATTCAGTCCCATGTAAATAACATCACACCATCCCCAGATACCTTCAACATGCAGTCCCATGTAAATAATATCACCCCCTCCCCAGCTGCCTCCAACATACAGTGCCTTGTAAATAACATCATCCCCAGCCACCTCCAACATACAGTCCCATGTAACTAACATCATCTTGCCTCAGCCACCTCCAACATGCAGTCCCATGTAAATAACATCATCCCCCTCAACATTTAGTCTCATGTAAATAACATCCCTCCCCCTCCCACGGAAGCAAGATGAATGATATGGGCCTACTGGCTCATTCCCTTCCCAAACCACTTTTTTAGACCTGGCGTGAGCGAGAAAAAGTCGCAAATTGCAACCCAAATAACCTTTGCGCCACAATCTGTGCCAGAAATATGTCTAATATTGGAGCATTTCTGATTGTAAATGACCACCTTTGTCTTTTCCTGTGCTGGCTGCCAGTACTTCCCCCACTGACCCCTCTCTCATCCCCTGACTGGCTGGCATCTCAGCTGGCTGAAGGGACGGTGGGCTGCTTTCCGCAAACATATATCGGTCGGTATAACTGCTAAAAATCAGATGGATAGATAGATAGATAGATAGATAGATATAGATAGTTTTATGCAATATATTCTAATATTAATAAATAAAATACATTCTTACTTTTCTATTTTAATATTTAATGAGAATTAGAATTTTATTTTTCTGTTTAATATATTTGTGGTTAATTCTCTTTCCCTGGTTTATTTAAGCCATGTGTTAGTCGGTTGGACATTTTATAATCCTCTATAATTAGGCAACATGGAAAATGCTCAAGTGTGATTACTGTGCGCAGAAACCAACGAGCCAGATTCCTGATTCAAATATGCTGAACGTCATCCTCAGTGTAACTAGAGCATACACGCCATAAGTGCAGACTTTACAGTTTATGAAGCTGGCTGGCTAAACAAAATGTTTCAAGACCCGACCCGTCACCCCCTACAACCCAGTGCTGGCAAATTTCTTTCACTGTCTCTTCTATAATAGGGCTGGAGTCACAGATTTTAGTATGTTATTGCTAGAGGTGACTTGGGTTACATGTAAAATGCAAATATGTTTGTTCAAGCAAAGGCCAATGCTGTTTTCACACAGAAGAAATTGTTTGCAATAGCAAATAATCCGCCGTCTTTGCAATGCATTATTTTGGATCCTTCACAAGCTTTTCAATGGTATTAGCATTTTGAAAATGCCAGTTAGAAATCTCATAGATTGGAAAATTTAAATGTGTGGACCTCATAAAGAAAACAGCTTTTAGTCAATAATTAAAGACAATAAAGTTTCCCAACTGGAGGAATGGCCATACTGGATTTAGGATTAAGCAATGGACGTGACAGAACAACAAAGGTGCAGGTTGGGGAACAGCTGGGAAATAGTGACCGTAATATAATAAACTTCCAGTTGTCATTATAATGGGTGTTTTTTCAGGGAGGCGCAAAAATGCTGAACTTCCAAAAAGCTAATTTTGAGCAGCTTAGAAAGGCAATTAGCCTCACTGACTGGGACTATTTCCTCAAAAAAAAAAAAGAATTCAACCATAAAATGGTATATTTTCAAAAGCATCCTAAACTTTATTTGTGAAAGGTACTACATACATAGCTTATGGAAATAAAAGGATCAGGAACAGGAAAAAATAAACTGTGTGGATAAATAGAAAGGTAAATGAGGACAATAAATAACAAAAACAACCCAGAGTCTCCACTCTCACCAAGAGCAGAGACATGGTAGAAACTAGCAAGGAACCAATCAAAGCGGTCCCTTGCCGGCGATCTCTCTGATTGGATAGTTTGTGTAGACTAACCTTTCCGTCTGAGCCCTGCCGTGTGCCCATAAAGAGATTTATGACCACATATGGGGTGTTTCTGTAAACTGAAGAAGCAGGGTAATAGATGTTGAGGTTTGTTTTACTGTTAACAGTTGCTGTGTTACAGGAAAATGGAATAAAATGGAAAATCTTCACAAAAAAAAGAAAAATTTAAAATTTCACCTCCATTTTGCTTTACTTCCTGTGGAAGGGTTAACAACATTTGTAAAAATCTATTTTAAATAAACGGAGGGGTTTAGTTTATATAATGCAGCCATTTTGGGTGGTTTCTTTTATGTAAAACCCTTAAAGTCACCTCAGAACTGAATTGGCCCTTAACAACAAGGTTTTGAAAAGTTGTTTGAAAATTTCGAAAATTGCTTCCAAAATGCTAAGCCTTCTAACACGCTAAAAAGAAAAAAAATATGAAATTTACAAAATTATGCCAACATAAAGTTGACAAACGGGGAACATTAATTAACTATTTTGCAACCAATTGCTTGAAAATCAAAAGTCAGAAAAATTCAAATTTAGAAAATTGCACATTTTTCCAAAATGTCTGCAAATTTTGGATTTTTTAATACATAAAGGTAAAACATATCAACTCAAATAAACCACTAACAGGAAGTACGATGTGTCGTAATAAAACAGTCTTTGAATCGCTTAAAGTAAAAGCGCAAAAGCGTTCTAGAGTTATTTCCAGATAAACTGACACATGTCAGATTAGAAAAATTGGGCTTCGGCATTTGGTCCAAACTGGCCTTTTCTAGAAGGGGTTAAATTATGAAGTTAGTTATTTTCTGTTCCGTTGTTAATGGGGTTGTCCACTTTAGAGATCTCTATTTGGTAGAATAATTCCCAAAGAATAATATGCTGGGAATTCTGATAATCAGTCATCTGTCTGAGAACGTAGCAGGAAGTGTTTTAATTACTTGCAGTGCTACTACAGGAGAAAATAATTATTTCACAGTTCCTATTGAAATTAGTGGACTTTATATATAATAATAAATGTATATATATATATATATATATAAAATGTAGTTTTATAATGAATGAACCTGCTAAGTCCTCTAGAGTGACGATTCTCATTGAAGCCATTCTCTGCTCAAGTGAGGTTCTAGATTCCTGAGTCCTTTAGTGGAAATTTTCATATTGATGGTCTATTTGTCTATAATTGGTGGTGGACCAACCGATTAGCTTTTTGACGAGCTATGCGCCAATTATGTCATGTTTATCGGTCACATGGCCTAGGCCTGTTACGGCTAACCTCCGGCACTCCAGCTGTGGTAAAATTACAACTCCCAAGATACACTTGCTTGCTTTTCCTCAGAACTCCACAGAAATGAATGGAGCATGCTAGGAGTTGTAGTTTTACCACAGCTGGAGTACCGGAGGTTAGCCATCACTGGCCTAGTCGGATCAGATCCATTTAAGTTAATGGGCTTAGTTGGCAATGTCAAGCATAACACTGCACAATGTATGGTACTTTGCTTGTAAAATTACAAAAAGGCTGTGGTGCTCATTGGAACAGTTGATGAATCGGAGTGCCGGGAGTTGGATTCCCCTCAATCTGATATTGATGGCCTATTAATGGAAAGGATTATTTACTATAGGAGCAGTGAGACTATTAAGCTCTATTACCATAGCAGATTGTGATGTTAAATTCACTAAAAGAGCTTAAGAGGGCCTGGATGCATTTTTGGAGTATAATAATATAACAGATTTTAGTTACTAGAATTCTGGAAAAGGGTCATTGAGCAATGGAGCATTGAGCGATGGAGTTACCCTTATTGCCTGATTGGCGTTGGGAAGGAATTGTTTCCCTAAAATGAGGAAAATTAGCTTCTACCTCACATAGTTTTTTGCCTCCCTCTGGACCAACTTTGCAGGATGACAGGCTGAACTGGATGGACAAACTATGTTACTTCTTGATTGGTGGTGACTTGACTTCTAGGACCCTCAACAATTCTCTGAATGATAGAGCACTGCTCTAGAGTTCAAGGAGAATGTTTTGTATGGATGTATGGATTAGACCTGTGTTTGTAGACAGATGCAAGAATTTGTATAAAATATACAATATAGAATCACTTCAATCAATTTTATTGCATAATGTTCTGGTATGATTGAAATGATTAGCTGGAGGCCAACAAATATTGTCTTCTGCTTAATACGGTTAGGACCTTCCTTATGTATTTTTAGTTATGCAAAATCTTCCACAAGACATTTTTCTTGGTAACAAAATTCATCTTTTTTTTTTTTCTATTTAACCAAGCTGAAGATGTTCCGCTTATTGACATGTAGGATTATTCAATGTTCTGCTCGTGTATGATACCATAATCTGAGATTTACCACACTGCATTTTGCTTAGATAAGATATAAAATCCCTTATCGTTTTCTGAAATGCTTGGAGGATTTTTACATGTGAGCTTTTGCATTTATTAGAAAATAGATTTTATTTTAAATTGCTGTCATTGTTAAGCTCACCAGGGACACCGAGTGTGAAATTATGAACATCAAATGTATAGGTATATACTGTACACTATATATATGGAGAAAGAGAGATTTTTTGTATGCGGTGTAATTTTATTTTATTGGTTAAGTACAGTTTAGTACAGTTGTAGTAAAAGAGATTAAAATAGAATAGAATAGGCTGCAAAGCAACAAAAAAATCAATAGCTTGCCCTGATGATAGATCCTGACAACTGCTAACCTCATATATACCTTTCATTTGGGGGAGGGGGGGTAAAAAAGTAGAGTAAGCCATGGACCATTTTGTCTTAATAGCTAAATGAATTTGGGAGAAAGTGAGATTGGACAAGAAGAGCCTGAAGCTTTACATTAGAATAAACATGTATCTTTGGCTGAGCTTGGTGTGCCAGTTTATGGAGATGGAAGAGATAACTGTTGGCTAAACAAACATCCATGGCCTCTTGTGATCTTCAAGGAAATAAAAGAGGACTATGAATTATGGTGCTCCCTTCAAGTATGACCCCTGATGTGGGAATAGTGAAGAGAAGTTATGTGATCAACGCATTTCAAGACTGCATCTTTCCCTTTATCAGGTAGTTTACAATATGGGTATGTCAAAAATTCAAACATTGAGCGGTTTACAAAAATGTTTTGGGAGTAACATTGTCATGGAAAAGGACCTAGGAATTTAGGTGAATCGCGTGGCTCAGCACTGGATTTGATCCCGTGCTGAGCCACGCACCCTGCACTGATCACATGACAGTGACGTCACCCCAGGTCCTTCGGCTGTTTAACAGTTCGGGTTGGTGGCAGCCGCCCCTTATGGATTCCATATGCCGCTATAGTGGAATCCATAACGGGATGCACGACTTACCACCACCCGAACGCCGAACACCGGACTTTTTTTTAATGTTCGCTCATCTCTACACCTAAGTCTACTTTCACGCTTGCATTGTTAATTCTGGTATTAAAATCCAACAGAGGATCTCAATACTGGAATTAAACGGATCTGTTTTGATTTTGCACATCAGGATGCATCCGTTCCGTTAGGATGCGGTTGTGTGAAGTCAAAACTGAAAAAAATTAATCAGTCACTAAATACATTGAAACTCAATGGGTGACGAATACGGTTTATTAATCGCCTAAAAAAAGGATCCGTTACCATTGCCTTGCCTTGTTTTCAGTGACAGATCTTTTTTTTCCTGTTTTAATGACCAGACACAAAACCGCAACTTGCAGAGGTTTTATGTCTGGTCACAAAACGGAATGCTTACTGAACGGAAGACATCCTGATACTGAATATCAATGCCAGAAAACAACAACGCAAGTGTGAAAGTAGCCGAAGACAAATACAAGGAAGAACCTCCTGAACTAGATAGTCATTATATGGGAGAGCAGAATAAGCCAGAAGCTCTTATAGTTCAGAGCATAGAGGGATTTTAGTATAACAATTCAATTTGTTTATATGTTAGATGTTGATGTACTGAAGAACAATCATGGTGAAGATAGAAGCCAAGCCAACTAGAATGGGCACAAAGACTCTGACTGTTTCTGTAACTGGCACTAAAACGACATTTGCATGCTTCACTCATTTCTCCTCAGAGACTACGGTCTACGGATAATAAGTACAGAACATTTTTACTTTCATATCATTTTATTTGCTGTAAGCATATATTACTCATCCTTGTTCTTGAGAGAAAATTGCAGCAATTTTATGAAATTCAAAAATTCTGATATATACAGTATATCTCTTATACTAAGATTACGTTTTACATTCTTATATTACTTTAGGTCGCTTTGTAGCCTTGAGTTAATCATTTTTTTTTCTTACCTGGATACATATTGAGAACCCAAAATATAGGTGACATTAGGCTTCAGTTTGTATAATTTTCAGATTTTTATTGCTTCTTGCTGGAAAATTAGGCACAGTGAGAAATGATTTAAAACACTTCTTTAATAATTCTAAAGCACATCTTCTAGTTCTCCCGGATTCTAATTACAACCAAAATTGGTTTTCTCTAGAGCCCCTCTCAATTAGTAAGATGGTCTCAGTTAAAATACTTCAACTTTAAAAAATATTCTAAGTACAAGGCTTATAGAATATGTCTTGAAAGCAAGATACAAGTTAAACACCATTTCTACATCAACAATTGTCACATGCATGTCTTTGAGGACAGTCCTAGGAACAGGGGCAGACTAACCATATGTGCAAACTATTGGATTGTTGCACAGGGTCTTATACTTTAAGACAGCCCATTGTCACCTTAGGAGTACCTAGATTTATTTGCTGCAGACTTGGTGGTAGATTTGTGCACAAATCACCAGGAAAATCTCCATGTATAAAATGCAAATTTCATCCCTCTACATTGAAAGTAGTGAAATCTGGGTAGATCTGTCAATTTACTACTACTTTACTACTACAATAAAAAAAGTAATATAGAAAAACTCCTGAAAACCCTACAATGTCTAATTTCACCCTACCTAAGAGAGGAACTGCGACCCTGACAATGACGATCCTACTGTCTTCTTTGTTTTCCCTAGTAAACCCTGTACACACTGGGATACCCAGGTAAGGAAGTGGGATCTCAATAAAGTGCTTATATTTATGTATAATAATATACCTATGTACACATGAAACAGGAAGGTTGGATTGTTCTGATGTCTCAGGATATTAGCTATTGGTCGACGCGTTTCTCCCCAGGGCGTCTTATCCTGGGGTTCATCAGGGGCTCTTACTATAGAGAAAAAAAAGGCGGAATAGTGGGCAAATTGAGACAAACTTAGATATGACAACCCTGGCACTCATGGGAAGGCTGGCTTCTCACATTGAGTTGAGCTTCCCATGGGCAACTCTCCCTACTATTGGGAAAACCCTTCAGAAAGGACATATTATCTACTAGGGTGATTACTGGATCATTGTCATCCTGGGCAAGATAAGTACTTAGGGCTTATACTGATGGTGCTGCTGCATATACTGTATCTGGCACCCAAGGTGTTCTTTGCTATGGGTATATCACATATCTACACTGGGGCAATGTCTGACATTTATTACTCTATCTATATGTTCATCACACATGAAACCTGGTACACTTCTCTATTGTCTTCATATTGCCCTAGTTTTCTCTTTGTAGATACCATACCCACATGTGTCTTGCTCCATCTAGTCTTTGAGATATTTATCTTAAGGAGGGAAGGGGTTGATATCCAAAGTTGTCTCAATTCACCCATTATCCCCTGTTTGTTTCTCTATATTTAGTGCCCCTGATGAACCCGGGATAAGGCTCCTTGGGGAGAAATGCATTGGGCCAATGGCTAATATCCTGACACATCAGAATAATTAAAATCCTACCTTCTTGTTTCATGTGTACATAGGTATATTAGTATACATAAATATAAGCACTTTTTTGAGATCCCACTTCCTTACCTGGATCCCCCAGTGTGCACAGAGTTTTCTAGGAACAACAAAGAAGTCAGTAGGATCGTCCTTGTCAGGATGGCAATACTGCTCTGAGGTAGGATGAAATAGGGATGTTGTAAGGTTTTTCTGGGGGTTTTTTGGTTATATTTTTGGGATATTTTTTAATTGTAGCAATAAAGGTTAGATTTTAGAGGAAGTTTTTTTGTTTTCTATGATATAGGTCCCTCTACTGAGAATACCATTTCACAACTTTCTTTCCTCATATTTCATTCTGATAGCATGCGTTGTGACCGTATCTGCTAAAAAGCAGAACAGGCACAAGCCAGTAATCAAGCTGTACTAAACATACAGTATATGCATATACTGTATAGCCATTTCATTTATAATTTTTATTTCATTGGCAGTCCCACATACGGGACTCCATGGCAATCCTTATGCATTATACATGATGACATCATCCACACCTGCGTGAGGACATCATCTATGGTGCCTTCCAGCACATATCCATGCCACATTCCCCGCATTCCTCCTCCTCCGGCTGCCCAGGAGGCATTACAGGCCCTTCCTGCATTTCACTTACCAGGATGGTCTAATTGTGTCTCCCTGTAGGCCCACATTACAGTCTTTTCTGTTCTAAACATACAGTATATGCATATACTGTATAGCCGTTTCATTTATCATTTTTATTTCATTGGCAGTCCCACATACGGGACTCCATGGCAATCCTTATGCACTATACATGATGACATCATCCACACCTGCGTGAGGACATCATCTATGCGCCTTCCAGCACATATCCATGCCACATTCCCCGCATTCCTCCTCCTCCGGCTGCCCAAGAGGCATTACAGGCCCTTCCTGCATTTCACTTACCAGGATGGTCTAATTGTGTCTCCCTCTAGGCCCACATTACAGTCTTTTCTTTCATCTGCCTCTCCGCTATCATTCATCTCCCATATATTATTTCATTTCTATATACACTTACTATTTCCTGGCTACACACTGGTCTTCTGTATACCTCTATATACATTTGACACCTTTCTCGGTCCTTTATTACTATTTCCTCTCCTTTTACTATTCCTACTATGTATAATTGTTTGATTGGGCTTCACGCGTATTATTTATTATACCTATTCTTTACACAGATGCGCCTTGAGGAAGGTCACGCTGACAAAAACGTTGTCATTTGCCATATCTGGATGAATTTTGTTAAATAAGCTGGAGTATAACATATTGAGAAAACTCGATCTATTACTTATTTTGTTATATTGCAAGAAAATAAAGACAGCGTATTTCATCTTATATTAAGTGTGCCCTGGCTTTTTTGCCTACAGTGACATAGTTAAAGAACCCTTCCAATGGCAACTCATGAATACTGCAGTGTGCGGCTTCACCTTGTCATCCTTGTTTCATAGTTCAGACAGCTTATTGGCATGTTCTATCCTGCAACAAATATATTTTTTCTCTATATGGACAGTCAGACAGCTTTTTTTTTTAAGTAAAACTAAAAACCTCAAGTTTCTATAGTGCATAGGCTTATTTCCAGCACCCCAAAAGCACACATTCTGCTGGAAACACTGACACATTGCCCTTTTTTTTTTCTAAAAACCTCTATTTACCATTTATAATTGGGCATTTTCAGTGTGGGTCAATGTGCCCTTGTTAGTGAGTGTGTTGAATTACTTTAAGATACCGTTCAGTTACAGCAAAAGCACTTTACTTCAAAAACTTAATTTCTATATACCCATGTTAGTGAATGTGTTTTACTACAAAAACTGTTTTAGTAAATGTGTTGTATTACTTCAAGCAGCAGTCTAACTAGAAAATAATGGGCTCCGTAGCATATTTTTTCCAGTAGGCCAAAGTTCTTCCTGGTTTTTAATAGGCGCAAATTATTATTGGGGACAAAGAGGATGACACATAATCATGATGTTGAGTCAACCTCTGAGTCTGACACTATGTCTTGGATCCAGGAGTCACAGCATTCCTCCTGCTTCTCCTACTTGTGGCCCCAGAAAAATCTTTCAGCTGCATCTTCTCTGTCTTCACTGCCCCTTTTAGCAGGGGTGCCTTATTTTTTCCTAACATGTAACAAAACCCCATGCACTAAGGAAGATGCTCAAGATAGTCTCCCTGTTGATAACTTGTATGAAAAGCCTCAGTGTGAGCATTTGGACTGCTATGCGGAGTCGGTTTAGATGTAGACCAGGATCCTAAGCATACCTATGTTGATGGTAGTGGTAGTAGTGGCACTCAGACCAAATATAGAGCAGGGTATCAGGAGGTGGTCCAAGTAGCCCACAATTACATATCACAGTTTAATAAAAGTAGTAGGGAGGATAAGGACTATGATTATTAATGTGTATTGGCTAGTACTTTGGAGCCAGATCAGGGTATCGAGGAGGAAGAGACACCAGAGAAGCAGGGTGGTGGCTGCTGTGGCAATAAAGAGCAAAAGCAATGTAAGGCAAAAACCTCTAAAAGAACTGGCAGGGCCAGATCTGCTTCTATTGTGCTCCACCCTAGTACTGGTGATGTCGCTGATACTGTGGGCACAGGATGAAAACATGCCAGACCTAGGCTAAGCTTGGCTGCTGCTAGCTCTCTGCAAGTATCTCTTGTATGACTTTTTTCTCCACATGGTTCACTCACAAAAACACAGCCATGCGCAAGATCTGCAGGATTAAATTAAACTGTGGGCTTTCAAATACAAGGTCTCTTTTACATAATCTGGCGCTTTTAGTTTATACCTCCCAACTCTGGTTCATACAGAAATGTACAAGGAACCAAAACATATGGGTGAACAGTGAGGTCCTAGTAGGGCATATGGACAAGCTTGTCCCCTATCCCTTGAACAAACTTTGAGATGCACCATGTTCTGTCTTCATACATGTTCACACAGTGTGCAGTCTGACATTCAGCATAAACCATTCTTGTCTTCCTAATAAGAGGACTGTTCTTTGTAGTCTAACTTGTTCGTTGGTAAAACAAAATTGTTGATTGGCAAAACAGGATTGATCGGTAAAACTACAAGAATACAAATAGCAACTATAAATCATGGATAGCATGTACTATAACATTTGCATTAACACTGACGCACATGGTAAAACGGCTGCTTGTATAAAAGATGACATATCTAACTAACAGTAGTAACAACTCTCTGAGTAACAATTACAACTAGCTAAACAGCTCTGCATAACACAAGGATGGTGGAGTTTGAGAAGGAGGTATGCAAAAGGACAGCTCTGCTGAAGTGTTCTGGAAACTGTAGGCTCCTTTGTCCCAGGATGCTTTTCACTCCCACAATGCAGTGCACCACCCATAATGCAATAGTCTTTGTAACAGAAAAACAAAGTGTGATACAACTTATCACCACTAGATGGTGCTATAACCACGCTAACCACTTCAGGAATACCATGACTCTGACATAATGAACTAGAATCATTTTCTAACCCTGCTGGGCAGAACACACCACATTATTTAACAAATTTTGCTCCTTTTTTATTGACTTTTATTGATTTGTTTTCTCGTATTTTCATATTAGAAACACTAAGTAAACTAAGTAACATAACAAAAGGAACACAGTAAATTTGTAATCAAGTAGTCAAAGGATTATAAGAAATCTAATAAGTAGACAACAGGAGGGCAATGATTTCAACTTAACAGGCTATTCTGCTTTTTACTATAGTGCAGTTAATAATAATAATTGCATAATCATTGTCACAGCTTGAGCATAATCACATCTAAATATTGTATATCAAACGCAAACCAAAAGTAAAATGGCTCCTTTCCAATAAGAGGGGCTCTCTGCCTGTTAATGTACTCTTGCAGATAGTTTTGCTACTTCAGTCGGAGTCTGGTTCATTCAGAGTTCAGTCTATAAGAAAAGATGAAAGAAACAAGTGATATTGTTCCTTCAGCTTCTGAACACATTTACATAATTCTATTATACTTGAGTTTATTTGCTTTGCAGAATTTCCCTTGGGGTACATATGGACGGTCTTTAGATTGCTTGATTATGGTAAATATTTGGCATTACCACAATAAGGTTATTGCATTTTAGATATAAAGTATTTATTGCATATACCACATTAGATGAAAAACCTTCTTGATTTTGCTCTGTCCTTCTAAGGCTTTGATCAGATCACCACTGGGCATCCTCCAGTACCATCATAAAAATTAAAAAACAATGCACTCAAAAAATGACTCCATTACATAATGGGCACCAGTGGTGCCCAATGGACCAATTTGGATTATAATGGGATTTGTAAGATTTCTGCCAGGGTCTCCGTCATTACACTGGATAAAAAACCACAGCATAAAAAACTATTTTACAAGGTATTTTTATGGAATCAGCAACTTAACAAAGCCTTAACAATGCAAATGTGAACATACCTAATACCTGACAGCTACTGTATCTCTCCTGACTGCCCCATACAAATACATGTTTGGGTCAGAAGAGCATGTACAGTATGTGTCAATAGGGAAAGCGGAGAGAGCTACTGCCAGACACTTCTGGTGGTTGCTTATCTCCTGGTGGAACAGAAGGATTGGGTGAAAATATTCTCTTCGCCTGATTCCTCTCTTCGCAGACATCATTCGTTGGGAAAGAGATGGGAGCTCCCCATGCACATTACACATTTTGGTGTATGGAAGTTCTAAGGCCTGTTATATACCATATAGTGTATACTCTCCTTCGAGTGTACTGTATTTACATCAGATAAATTGCTAAGGTCTACCATCCAACCAATGTTGGATACTTTTTACTCCGCTTCTAGATTTTCTTACCAACCATAATGCATGTAAGACATGTCACTACCATCAGCCTTAACGTCCCATTCCTTTCACAATCGTGATTTTTTTTTAAATATATAATCAGGGATAGAATTCTTATGAATAAGATCATAGGAAAAATTCATCTCTGGCAAATGATAGTTGTGTCTATATATTATTAACAATATAACAAATATTCTATGTGCAGAAAAATGAATTTTGAAAAAAAGGTGTCAAATGTTCATAAAAAGTATTTCCATGTAGTCTACAGGTGACCGATTAAAGATTAAAACTGAGATTTTCTTGTATAACATTTAAAGGGAATGTCTCATCAGAAAACAACATATTGTTTAAATCATGTTTTTATGTTAAACATGCTTTATAAAAGTTGTTTATGATATTTTTCACACTGGGCTAGTAGGCCTAAAATATGTTAAGACTTCCTCTCTTTTGAGAGCAGATACATGAGTCATAGATAGTCATAGATAAATATGGACAGGATTGGACCACATTAACATATGGAAGAGTTTTCTAGGCTATGGGACTATTGCAGATGTCAGGAGGGAGTAGACAAGCTGTGATATCACCTTTTGTGAGTAATGGATCCTTAGTTATCTACACAGAGGTGATATCTGTCATTGTAATTGTGATAATAACTGCTGAAAGTTACCTGTACAGAACAGGAAATCATTACCATAATTAGTGAAAAAATTACAGAATTCTATACATTTTTATTAAAAAATCTAAAAATCAAAACGAAATGTTTAACACTAAAAAATGTTAACATTTTCTGATTACTTATTTCCTTTAAGTGCAGTATTTCATGACACATCATGTGTGCAGATTTTGTGTTTAACCTTATATTTAGTAGTTGGAAATAAAAAGTCTAAATTTGCATTATGAAGATATTATATGGAACGGACTCGGAAAGAAAATGTATTTGTGTGCAAAAGCCCTTATACTGAGAATAAATTACACACAGGTGGACTCTGTTTACAAATTGGGTGACTTCTGAAGGCAATTAATCACACTGAATGTTATTTTGGCCTCATGCACACAAACATATTTTCTTTTCGTGTCTGTTCCGTTTTTTTTTTGCGGACCATATGCGGAATCATACATTTCAATGGGTCCCCCAAAAAAACAGAAGGTACTCCGTGTGCATTTCATTTCCGTATGTCTGTTTTTCCGTTCCGCAAAAAAATAGAGCATGTCCTATTTTTTTCTAGTTTGCGGACAAGAATAGGCATTATTACAATGGATCTGCAAAAATAACGGATCTGCAAAGAAACGAATGCCATATGGAACGTCATCTGTTTTTTTTGCGGATCTGAAATTTGGGGACCGTAAAACACATACGGTCGTGTGCATGAGGCCTTAGGGATATAAGAGTACAGGGGGCTGAATACAATACAAATACGCATCACAATTTCCAGATTTTTATTAATTAAAAATGTTTAAAACCATGTATCATTTTCTTTTCACTTCACACAAACTTGCTACTTTGTGTTGGTTTGTCACATAAAATCTCAATAAAATACATTTAGGTTTGTGGGTGTAGAGTGAAAAAATATGGAAAGTCCAAAGGGTATGAATACTTTTTCAAGGCACTGTGTGTGTATATAAAAAAAAATAAAATATATATATATATATATATATATATATATATATATATATTTGTATATTATATATAGATGTGATGCTGCTGCTTATATAGTTTATTTGGAAGGTCAGTCTGTTTCAGTACAATCTGGTGGCTGGTTGTAAGTATAAATGATGACTTTGCAGTATGCTTGTCTTTCTTAATTAACTCTGCTTTGATCATATGAGAGGTCAGAACAGCGTAACACAAAAAAACAGGTGAACGCTGTGAACTGCTGCCCTCTCACATAAAAGTTATGCCACTGACTCCTGTATTTTTAGCCAGACACATTTATGCACTCAGCAGTTATTATGAAGAGAGAGAAGCGGCTTAGAGCAATTTAAACTTAGAAATCTCCAGCTTTATTCAGACATTTTACTGAAAATAATAAATAAATAGAGCTCTTCACTGAGAGGCTCGGATATTGTATCCTACTACTTTTGAAACAAGGCAGGATGTTACATAAGTAGTTTTGAGAGAATCGACGTGTCTGAAGTAGACTTTGATCTGAATTTCAGGGAAAATTCGATTCGCTGCAAACCCAAATTTCCTCATGCTTCACGGTAACAAATTGATTTTAACTGAAATGGATTATAAAAAATTCATACTCACCTCATCCATTTAAAGAGCCCACCGCTGCCATCTTGATTGAAGATCCCGCGCAAAATCTCATGCGCGGTGACGTACGTTGTCACCGCGCCGGTGATGTGATGACGTCATCACATGCTCCGCAAGATTTCGCGCTGGATCTTCAATCAAGTGGGCGGCGGTGGGCTCTTTGTGATCAAATGGATGAGGTAACTATGATTTTATTTTATGTTTTTATTATAGACCTTAATATTAATGTCAGATGCCACGATCCAAAGTAAACGTGGCATCTGAGGGGTACAATGATGGGGAGCAGCACAATCGGCATTCCCTTTCATTGCACCCACTACTTACAAAGAAATGCGCTTTGTGACAAAGTAATCCGTCACAAAGCAAATCTTTTTTTTTAATTCGGCAAAGCAGTTAATGGTATTGCCATGAGCACAAGACTTATACAGTGACACCTAGGTCTCTTTCACACGGGTGTTCTGGATTTGCTCCGGATGCGTCCATTGCGCGAAACCCGAGCGATTGCATTGCGTTGTTCAGTTTTTTCCGCGCGAGTGCAATGCTGAATGAGGTATCCAGACCCGAACTTCATCAATGAAGTTCGGCTTTGGGTTCGGTGTTGTGTAGATGTTATTATTTTCCCTTATAACATTCATTCAGCAGGACCTGCGCTGACATCACCGCGCTTACCACGTGGTAAGCGCGATGACGTCATCAAAGGTCCTTTGGCAGGTCCTCAAAGAAGAAGAAGGAAGACGATGCCCAGCTGTGCAATCAATTGGATGAGGTGAGTTATATTTTTTTATTTGTTGACCCCTCAATCCACATTTTAGGAACCATTCTGTATTAAGATTGCTAATATTTTCCTTTATAACTATGTTATAAGGGAAAATAATACAGTAAATTGACTTTAATCAATTTACTAACATCATCTCCTAGCAACCATGCGTGAAAATCGCATCGCATCCACACTTGCTTATGGATGCGATGTGATTTTCACACAGACCCATTAATTTCTATGGGGCCAGCGTTGCGTGATAAACGCAGAATAGGGTGGGATTTTCACGCGCACAAGTGATGCGTGAAAATCAACGTTCATCTGCACGGCCCCATTGAAGTGAATGGGTCCGGATTCAGTGCGGGTGCAATGTGTTTACCTCACGCATTGCACCCGCGTGGAATTCTCGCCCGTGTGAAAGGGGCCATAATGTCCCTATAGGCATTTTGGCACAACTGTCAATGATTAAACTCCCTAGTCTAATTGTGCTATAATCTTAGAATGAATAAAAAAATATCTAAATCTATGTCACCCGTATTTCATCCGTATTTTGCGGATCCATACTGTAGAAATGCTATGCCCAGCACATATTGCTCATGTGTTCGGTGATTCATAGGTTACTGTTTCAGAATGCGATCCACAAAAAACTGATCAAATACGGAAACAATACGCATATGTTTTGTGCAATAATGGAACGGAAGAGGACTTAAATTAGAGGAAAAAAACTCAGATACTGAACAACGGATCCGTGAAAAACGGACCGCAAAACAGCCACGGTCATGTGCATGAACCCTTAGGCTACATTCACACGACCGTATGTGTTTTGTGGTCTGCAAATTGCAGATCCGCAAAAAAAAGGTTGACGTCCGTATGGCATCCTTTTTTTTTTGCGGATCCATTGTAACAGTGCCTATCCTTGTCCGCAAAATGGACCAGAATAGGACATGTTCTATTTTATTTTATTTTTTTGTGGGGCCATGAGAAACGGACTATATGAGAACTTTCTATAGATATTGATTATAACCAGTTCAGCTCTTTTATGGGAAAATATCTAGCTTAAAATTTCCTTGTGAAGAACAAATATATGCCCTGACAGTTGTTCAGGGCTATATACACCTTAT
This sequence comes from Bufotes viridis, assembly GCA_033119425.1. Taxonomy (NCBI): domain Eukaryota; kingdom Metazoa; phylum Chordata; class Amphibia; order Anura; family Bufonidae; genus Bufotes; species Bufotes viridis. The sequence continues at coordinate 131,783,998 of CM065595.1, read as the reverse complement.
CTAATCATCATTATATATATTATTTCAACACAAGGAAATCTATATATTGCATGTATCTGCTATACTGTATCATTTTATGTATTGTATGGGTATATACCTAGAACGTTTTTGATATATTTTATTTGTACATTTTAACTAATTCCACACTCACTCACTTTTCATTCAAGCTTCAATCAAACCACCTTAATCTTTTTTACATAAACCAGCACACCAAGAATCACATCTAAACCACTAGCTACAATACCTTCATTCACAGACCAAATCCTCACACAAAACATCACGTTGATCTTATTAAAATATAGCACTATCTTATTTTAATCCAATAAATTAAATTTTACCCCAAATAAGAGTGTGCCTGCTACCTTTTACTTCCAATTATATCATTTTTTTTATTTTGAGGAAATATGTTAAGAAATATCTTAAAATGCATAATTGAAATTATGAATATTGTATTAAATAACTAAACATGTTTATAAAAGACGCATATTCCCTGTAAAATAAATTATTCTGCTAACATCCAAACATTGAACATGAAATACAAGGCATCTCCTATAGGCCAGGTTTTATCCTGAATGCAAACCATCTACAGCTTTAATGCTGGCTGATGATATCATAGATTTACACACATTTTGTGCAGATCTCTACTAGGTGTACATTGTTGCTTTCTTATGTTTTTAAATGAGTATGAAATATTGAAGTAATCTTCATGAATAATGAATTTGATGTTGTTGCTTTTAGTCATATCCATTATACATTTGAAATATTCCTGTTGTACTTTATACAAACTGCCGAAAATAAGTCCCTTAAAATATTAATTATGCTAAAAGGGTAAGCAGTAAGAATAATAAAATCTTTACACCAGTATCACTGTGTCTTTCTGTATATTTACATATGCAGCGAGCCCCTTAGGGGCCAGCGCAGAAGATGGTAGTGGTAGTGGCCCTGATGAGTTGTTGTACAATGTACTCCCATCAGGCCGTCGTTCCCTGGGGTACGGTGCAGTGAGAAGTGGAGTGAGGGAATCAGGCAGACATAAGAGAACATCAAACGTCTTTCTTTACTGAGTGCAAAAGAAAGCCTATGATACCATTCAGCAATTTGTAGGTACAAGATGTAGTTTCTGTCAGATGATGAGGTATGGTGGCTGGTTAGATGGCAATTGATGACATTCAGAAGAATGCTAGCTGGCAAAGTCTCTCTTGTTTACAGGGTTGCCTGGATTGGGTTACTGTGACTGGTGTCTTAACTCGATCTCCCTCACCTTGCAGCATTTTCTGTAAAGCTGTGGTAGCTGGACACTATGCTGACTAGAATACTATAGCTTGATGGGTTACTGCAGTCCTTGGACTTTACCATCATTCTGGAGCCGTATTTCTCACAGATTACCCAATTACTGGTGATAAAGCCCGTTGGAGCAGGAGCTATGAATGTGCTTCCTGTTTCCTCTCTAGCCTAGCTAGCGCCCTCCTCCTGACAGGAAGTTGGACAAGCCCACTTCTATGAAGAGGGGAGGGGATGGAGTGATTAGCTCCATTTCCAGTGTCAACCATATGCCATCTGCTGGTGTAACAGTATATGGCATAGAAAAACATAACAGTAGCAGTATATACAACAATTTGCAGATACACTATTAATATCACCTGACATGGTTAATTTAGTGAAGGTTTCCTTTTAAAAGTTTAAAGGGTGGTCAGACTTGGAAAAAACATTTTTGAATACCCAATTAGTGAAATTAAGTTAGTAGAGGGAGGTCTCTATTCAGCATCCCCTTCAGTAAACCACAGTGGCTACCAAGAGTATCTCTCATAACATGCTTGTGTGTTGCATATATGGGGTTTAGAAGGGTGGAGTCTTCCATTTAGCACCCTCATCTACACATGTATTATTGGCATGAGATTATGTTTTTTTCCTTTGCGTGAAGTTGTTTATGCTAAATGTGTTGACCTAGTGGTCCTGATGTGCAGCTTGTCCAGGTGTTTGGTAGCATGACACGCTAATGACATGAAAAATTGGAGCGATTAACAACATCAAGGGGCGTGAACCTACACAGTCTGACAGTGTCCAAGCAGTGCAGACAGTGTCAGACTGTGTAGAGACACCCCCTATTGAAATGATGAATGGTTACACCTAGTTGGTAATTTATTCATATACATCCAGGAAAAACAGGAATGGCACAATGTAGAGTTATCAAAAATATGCTCTAGAATAATTTCATGTGGTATATAAGTATTGACTAAAACAAATGGAAGAGATATAGGGAGTCGTTTATTAAGACTGGCGTTTTAGACCGGTCCGACCCTTCCCCACCCACTTTTTCAGACCTGGCGTGAGTGGGGGAAAGTCACAGATTGCGGCGTAACTAACTGTTGAGCAGCAATCTGCGCCAGAAATATGCCAGCAATGAATGTCACCTCATCTGAATTCAAAGTTTTGGTTTTGTCATTAAGTTAAATGGTGATGGGATATATAAGACTGATGCATTTGCTATCATTTATTTTTTGTCAGTTTTCATATAAATTGTTCTGAAAATCTTCCTTAATATATTTCAAGAATATTATTTTGACATCTCTTCTGTAAGTTTTTTGCATTGTGTGCAATACATACTGTGATGGGAAGTGGAACCAACCAACCAGTTTGACTTCAGGCTAAACGTAAGCCCATTATCTTGGCAATCTCCTGGTATTTACCCTTTAACCCTTACACAGGGATCTGGACTTTGGTGCAGTGGAGCCACTGGGCTGCTACCTCTTGAAATAGTCCCGGTGTGGTTGGCAGCTGACCAACTAGCATCAGAGACACCAGTGTGAAACACCAAGGGGTCAGGCAATACTTGTAATCAGGGAAAGAGGTCAGGACAGAGTACATGCAAATCTGTAAAACTAGTCTGAGGTCAGGGCAGACAGAAAATTTTCAATACAGTAAACAAACTACAGTTAGACAGTCAGTAAACAGGCATAGGTCAGAACATGCAAACATAGCAGAACCTTCACTAGGAACTAGCAAACTACATAACCTAAAATTCAGACACCCTTCCCTTAGAGGAAGGTGCCTTAAATACCCCAAAAAAGTATTTGGCTGGAGGAGACTAGGGTACACGCTTGTTAAACCTTTAAGAGCCAAGGAGCACACACTCCTTAGAGACAGACTAGGAGCACCTAGCAGAGAAGCATAGGCCGCAGCCTTCAAAAGACATATGGGATGCCAGTGGTCGATCCTGCTGCTGGTGGGCAGCGGAGGGCAAGCAGAGACATAAGAAGCAGGGTGAGTCGCAGGTGGGACAGCAGCATGCACGCGCTCATTGTTATGTTCAATATAGAGTGAGATTTTTCAGTGTTAAGTGGGGCAGTTACTGTATTTTTTTATACAGGCAGGAAGGATTCAGGTAAAAATTGCCCCTTAAAATGGTTTGTCTTATCAGAAACAACCCATTTGAAAATGTCACTGAAGGGATGATCAGCTGATTGGCCTGGGTCCAAATCTCATAAATTCTGGAAAACAGATGACTTTGCTGGAGCAAGGTGTAAAACAGGCATGCTCAACCTGCGGCCTTCCAGCTGTTGCAAAACTACAACTCCCATCATTCCCTGACAGCCTACATCTATCATCCTACAGAAGCGCATCGTGGGAGTTGTAGTTTTACAACAACTGGAGGGCCGCAAGTTGAGCATCAATGGTGTAGAAGATGAGAACAACCTAGCATTTCTTCTACAGTGACCTAAATGTGGCATTACATGACTAATGCTTGTCTGAGCAGGCCTAATTTCCCCATGACAACACTTGAATGTTATAGGAGATCAAGAATATTATAGTGACATTGTGTGGATCCAAAAACAACAAAGGGTCGAGGGACATCAGCAATCATATCATCTAAAGAGTTTTTTTATTTTCAGGCTTAAATATTTACAAAAATGAACAGTGTTTTCTTTTCCACTGAAGAATTTCTCAAGCATGGATCCAAATTAGCCTCCACTTGTTCGCAATTCACTTGACTGAAGCTTGATATAATGTATGTGGTGACTGGAGGACTAGATTTATTAAGGTCACAATCAGACGTCCGTGGTTAAAAAAAATAAAAAAAATCATTGAGTAACGTGAGCATATCCACCTTCCACTGAAGCCTTTTTAAAGAATTGATCTAATTCACCATCCACGTTATCCCATTTGATGTGATTGAGGCTTGATATATTCATATATATGTGGGACTAGAGCTGAACAAGTATTTAAAAATTTGCCTGAATCAGTCATCTAATTTGATTCGGATCCAAATAAATATGACTTTAATTGCCCAATTGCTTGGAAAAATATTTCTCTCTTTTGTTTCCCCCTCTCCAACCCCCTCCCCTCGCCTCTCTCTCTATTCTTTTAAAATAAATTACAACAAATTTTAATTCTTTCACCATTCAGATGAATGGCTATCCACATAATACAAGGATGGTTCGAGTCCACTAAAAAAGAGGGGCCGCTCTGGTTCATACAGGGGATCCGCTTCCAGGGTGGTATACTTACCAACACTGAAAATGTAATCAGGACATTGAAACCCTACTGCTTTGACCCCCACAGAAACGCCCCTAAAACACACTCGACTCCCACAAAACAGCCACTTTAGGGAGGGGCTTGCATAAACCCTTTTCTGATTGTAGATTTTTATTTTCTATAATTAGTTATAGGGGTGTCCATCTTGCCTGGGTTGTTGCTCTACTCTGTGAACAGCGTTCAGAGATTTATAGCAGCCACGTGAACATGGAAAACTAGTGTGTAGAGATGACTCTATGGGAGGATGTTTAAAGCATGCTCTGTGGCCTGTGTACTAATCATTGTGCAGGGAGGGGGAGGAGGTGAGCTGTATTCATTACTTGTTCACAATGGAGGATCCCTACTATTTATTGATCACCAGCTTTATAATTGAGGTATTTTTTTCATTGTAATACTGCCTGTGATGATAATGAGATGACTACTGAAAAGTGATCTCTACAGAACAAGATGTGTCAGTCTATTATGAAGCTCCTTGGCCAGGATGAAAACCTCATGATTTTAGAATTATTTTGAAATATAGATAATGATATTAACATTTTTTTTATTACGTTTTTCTTTTAAAAATATTTTCTTGATTAAATATCAAAAATTATTCAGAACAGCTGACTTCTGGAAGTGGGCATATACATTCTATAGCTCTAGAGAACTGACTGAAAGTTTTTTTTTTCAATTGGGTTTAAAAACCCATGTCTAAAGGGAAAAGCTTTTCTGATAATTGTTCATTACTGGATGGTTTGACATGCTAAGTGTTTTCTGCAGCTGTATGTTATGCTTATTATAATGCACAGACAATTAGGTTTTGAAAATCATCAGCTAATTAATTTTACTTTCCGCTAGTATGTGGCTACCTGAATGAAAACAGAGAATAATATACAGTATATTTATTTTCATTTGGGTTCACTGGGGTTTCATTGTGATCCCAGTCACTTTGACACCAAGAATAACACTACTGTGTATACATGGGGACTGATATGGCTACCATTCAGATGGACGGGGCGCGCATCTCATACCAGGAAGGCTTGAGTCCACCAGTATGGGGAACAGATTTACATCATGTCCGGCTCGTGAGTTCCCATTCTGGATCAGACTATGTATGGGCACATATGGTCTTGCATTTTGCCCCTCAAAATAAAGCTACATTTTTTGCCTTATTTCACACCATTGCACTTGTCATATGTGCTGTCAGTTATTGAATTGTGTACTGTCACTCAAGAATGATCTCCACTATTTATGTTATGAGAAAAGATTTACAGTCGGAGATGTACTGGAAACTTAAAAGGGCCCTGGAAAAGGAAACAACTAAATGTGTAGTAGGTTGGCCCATATTGACAGAAAGCAAGCAACACTGGGTCTAAATAGATATGGCTTGAATCACAAGAGCCCAATTACTTGGAAAAATATTTCTCTCTTTTCTCTCCCTCTCCACTAGTGTTGAGCGCGAATATCTGAATCGCAAATTTTAATTGCGAATATCGCCACTTCGAGAATTCGCGAATGTATAGAATATAGTGCTATATAGTCGTATTCACGAATAGTGTTGATCGCGAATATTCTAATTGCGAATTTAGCGCAAATTTATTGCGAATATCGGCACTTATCAACATCCCTAGCAACCAATAGGAAAGTTGCCTACCCCTTAGTGTTGATCGCGAATATTCTAATCGCAAATTTTTATCGTGAATATATTAGGCTACTTTCACACTGGCGTTAGGTGCTGATCCGTCTGGTATTTGCACAGACGGATCCGCACCTATAATGCAAACGTTTGTATCCGTTCAGAACTGGTCCGTTTGTATTAGCTTTAAAAAAAATGACAAATTACATTTTGAATTACATTGAAAGTCAATGGGGAACGGATCCGTTTTCAAATGCACCATATTGTGTCATTGAAAACGGATCCGTCCCCATTGACTTACATTGTAAGTCAAAACGGATCCGTTCGGCTCCGCATCGTCAGACGGACACCAAAACACTGCAAGCTGTGTTTTGGTGTCCGCCTCCAGAACGGAATGGAGACTGAACGGAGCCGAACTGATGCATTCTGAGCGGATCCTTATCCATTCAGAATGCATTGGGGCTGAACTGACTAGTTTTGGACTGTTTGTGAGATCCCTGAATCGGATCTCACAAACGGAATCCAAAACGCCAGTGTGAAAGTAGCCTTACATCACCGATTTTTGCAATCAAGTAAATAATGACTGGAGATCACTAATTCTCGAATTTGCGAATTTATGGTGAATATTCGGACAAAAATTTAAATATTGCCTATGCTGCTCATCACTACTCTCCACCCCCTTCTCTCTCTCTATTCTTTCGAAATAAATTACAACAAATTTGAATTCTTTTTGAAAAATTTGGGGTGAATTCCTGAATTTTAGAATCAATTTGCTCATCTCCAAAGATGATTTAGACCATAAAATTTTAGCTACAAAATGTCTAAAGAATAACACAGCATGTACAGTTTTTTTTAATGAGCATGCAGAAGCGGAGGAGCTGAAGGACATGGACTTGTAGCATCAAGAAGTGACAAAGTGACAAAGGTGTAATCTATACATTTTAGCTCAGTATTTAGCATAGTTGCTTTACAGTCCTGGGGTTCTCGATTTAAACACAACCAAGATTTGCAACATCTGCATGGAGATTGTATGTTCTCCCCATGTTTGGTTAGTCTCATTTTCTTTATATAAATCTTTATATATTATATAGCCCAAACACACATCTAGGTTCAGTGATGGAAATGTCTTGTGTATACATACTAATAAGAGAAAGACAAGCAAGGCGGTGACTGACCAGAAGGTCAGCTCTTATCCAATACTTGCAGATAAGTGCGATAATTAGAGACGTACAGCCTATCGAGTATGAAACTTTATTTATTAAAATTACCATTTAGTAAGGTCAAGTGGATCTACAATGCTAGGAATAATGATGGCTGGCTCACAGTAATTTGCATAAAATTCTACTATTTAATATATAACACAATGCAATAAAAAATATCCCCACATATATTCATAGCGTCCATTTTATGAACACGGTCCCTTTAAATGCGGAGCTCACGCATGTATCAAAAGATAAAATATAAAAATAATAAAAAAACAAGGTTTCCTTATTTGTTTCTTTACTCTGGATGTGTGGTTAGTGATACTAGTTGTAATTTGATAGCATTCACACAGTTCTCTTAATTAGTTGTGGACTTGCAGAGCTTTCACACGATCTGTTATATTGTTAAATTTGCAGTGCCAGTTCTCGATGAGCTCATTTCTTATGCACATACATAATTATAGCATATTATTATTCGTCCACAGTTGGTTTCCACAGCATTTGCCTGTATGTATTACTCATGATCTTGTTACCATTCCGCGCTTTTTTACCTCCGACCCGCCTTAGATCGAGATAGTTTAGTTGTATCGCTCCTTGATAAACGTCTTCATACGCATGCGTGTTTGACTTCCCGGGATGCCAATCAACTAACTGGAGTTGCGCTGTATAAGAGTTCTTTATGAATGACAATCCACACTATGCTATAATTATATATGTGCATAAGAAATGAGCTAATCGAGAACTGGCACTGCACATTTAACAACAATATAATAGATCGTGTGAAAGCTCTGCAAGTCCACAACTAATTAAGAGAACTGTGTGAATGCTATCAAATAACAACTAATATCACTAAACACACGTCCAGAGTAAAGAAACAAATAAGGAAAACTTGTTTTTTATTTTTTTTATATTTTATCTTTTGATTAGTGTTGAGCGAACCCGTACCGAACTTTGCGAATTTTGGTACCCGGACCCGAACCCGAACTTTGCTGGAAAAGTTCGGGTCCGAGTTCGGTGTTCGGACATTTAATAAAGCTTGTTGAAAGGCTGCAGGGCAGTCAATCAACAAGCTTTTAAGCTGTGTGCCCTTAGAAGCCATCACAGCCATGCCTACTAATGGCATGGCTGTGATTGGCCTGTGCATCATGTGACCCAGCTTCTATATAAGCTGGATCACGTGTAGCACCGCCCATCAGTTCTTAGTAGTGAAGGGACAGAAAGCAGGCAGCTAAAGTAAGGGACAGTGTAAGTGCAATTTTTTGTGGCTGCAATACACCATCTTTGCACCTCTGACACAGAAAACTATTCATAAATCTGGCTGTGGGTGACCAATAGCGATTTTTTTTTTTTTTTTTTGGATGCAATGCATTGTGCTTTGTACCCCTGACACACAAAAATAATAGTGAATCCGTCTGTTAGGTGCACATCATATACCCATTTATTGCGTGAAGTACACCTGCACTGCATACACGACAGGGAAATTAATATAGTTAATCTGTCTGTTAGTTCAGTGGGTGACCTCAAAGAATGAAGAGAGCATCAAATAAGGGACGTGGCCATGGGCGTGGTACTGCTGGGGTTGGTGGAGCTCCTGCTTCAGGGAAAGGATGATGTTGATCTGTGCCAGCTACATGCCCAAATGAAACACGTTCCTCGAGTACACGTAGACGACAGAATGCTAAGCGTTATTTTGTAGGCCTGAATATCGGTGTACGAATGGTGAGGCCAGAACAAGTAAAGGCGGTAGTAGATTGGGTGGCTGACAGTGCCTCCAGTTCCTTCACTTTGTCTCCCACCTGGTCCCTTGTTGAAAGTGCAGAATTGGCACCTGCAGCCCATGGGCATCTGTCTTTCACCTCACCCCCTTGCAAATCAGCCAAGCAGTCTGAGCCCCAAGTCATGCAGCCGTCTCTTATGCTTTTCGATGTCCACATAGCCCTGCTCCAGAAGTGGAAGATATTGAGTACACTGATGCCCAACCACTTATGTTTCAGGATGTAGACATGGGGTGACCACCGCAGCACTTCTCTGATGATGACGAAACACAGGTGCCAACTGCTGTGGCTTTCTGCAGTGTGCAGACTGGCAAGGAGTGCAGGGGTGAAGAGCGGGTGGAGGATGATGAGGTCCTAGACCCCACATGGAATCAAGGTCATGCAAGTGATGTGTGCAATTAGGAGGAAGAGGTGGTGGTCACACAGCGCCAGCCGCACAGCAAAAGAGGGAGCTGTGTGCAAAAGCAGAGTGGCCGTCCCCTAGCCAGTACGCCTGCTACTGCCCACCGCACCCAGGGACTGAGCACACCAAAGCCAGCTCCTAGGTGTTCCGTGGGTGGCAGTTCTTCAGACAATGTACTAACGACAAAATGCTAGTGGTTTGTATGCATAACTGTTCTAAACCTGAGCACAACCTGCATGACCAGGCATCTAAATGCAAAGCACGAGCTGCAGTGGAGTAAACAACTCAAAAACCACTAAACATCTCAGGCTCCTCCGGCTCGCTCTTCTGCTGCAGTCTCGGCCTCTTCCTCCCCTTCTGGAGTGACAGTGGTACCTGCCACCCCGCAAACAGAGGATGTGGCAGCAACGCCACCACGTCCGTCACCATCACTAAGCATCTCCACAATGTCCCATGGAAGAGTTCAGCTGTCCATCTTCTAAACACTGGAGAGAAAGATGAGGCACCCCCCTACCCAACTGCAATCCCTGGCCCTAAATGGCAGCATTTAAAAATTCCTGGCCTTTGAAATGCTGTAATTCCGTCTGGTGGAGACAGAGACTTTTAACCTCTTAATGACTTGGCCCTATTTCACCTTAAGGACTCGGCCATTTTTTGAAAATCTGACCAGTGTCACTTTATGTGGTGATAACTTTAAAAAGCTTTTTCTTATCCAGGCCATTCTGAGATTGTTTTTTCGTCACATATTGTACTTCATGACAGTGGTAAAATGAAGTCGAAAATTTGCAATTTTCCAAGTTTCAATTTCTCTACTTCTATAATACATAGTAATACCGCTCAAAAAAGTTATTGATTTACATTCCCCATATGTCAACTTCATGTATGAATCATTTTGGTAATGCCATTTTATTTTTTGGGGACGTTACAAGGCTTAGAAGTTTAGAAGCAAATCTTGAAATTTTTCCGAAATTTTCAAAAACCCACTTTTTAGGGACCAGTTCAGGTCTGAAGTCACTTTGTGAGGCTTACATAATAGAAACCACCCAAAAATGACCCCATTCTAGAAACAACACCCCTCAAGGTATTCAAAACTGATTTTACAAACGTCATTAACCCTTTAGGTTTTCCACATGAGTTAATGGCAAATGGAGATAAAATTTCAGAATTTTGATTTTTTGGAAAATTTTCCGTTTGAATCCATTTTTCCAGTAACAAAGCAAGGGTTAACAGCCAAACAAAACTTAATATTTATTGCCCCGATTCTGTAGTTTGCAGAAACACCCCATATGTGGGCGTAAACTGCTGTATAGCCAAACGGCAGGGCGTAGAAGGAAAGGAGCGCCGTGTGGTTTTTGGAAGGTGGATTTTGCTGGACTGGATTTTGGACACCATGTCCCATTTGAAGCCCCCCGATGCACCCCTAGAGTAGAAACTCCAAAAAAGTGACTCCATCTAAGAAACTACACCCCTGAAGGTATTCAAAACCGATTTTACAAACTTTGTTACCCCTTTAGGTGTTCCACAAGAGTTATTGGCAAATAGAGATGAAATTTCAGAATTTCTATTTTTTGTTACCTTGCCTCAAAAAAAGTGTAATATAGAGCAAACAAAAATTATATTTACCCTAAAATAATACAAACAAAACTGCCACCTTATCCCATACTTTCTAAAATGGGGTCACTTTTTTGGAGTTTCTACTGTAGGGGTGCATCAGGGGGGCTTCAAATGGGACATGGTGTCAAAAAACCAGTCCAGCAAAATCTGCCTTCCAAAAACCATATGGCGTTCCCTTCCTTCTACGCCCTGCCGTTTGGCCATACAGCAGTTTATGACCACATATGGGGTGTTTCTGCAAACTAGAGAATCGGGGCAATATATATTGAGTTTTGTTTGGCTGTTAACCCTTGCTTTGTTACTGGAAAAATTGATTAAAATGGAAAATTTGCGAAAAAAATAGCTATTTTCGGACCGTTTTTATTTTTTGTTATTTACATTGTTGAACTGACAGGTTAGATTGTGTGCTATTTCTATAGAGCAGGTTGCTACGGACACGGCAATACAAAATATGGCTACTTTTTGGGGGGTTTTGTTTCAGTTTTACATAATACAGTATTTTTGAAAAAAATTATTTTTTAGTGACTTCACATTCTGAAAGCCATATTTTATTTTTATTTTTTGGGCGACTGTCTTTTGTAGGGGCTCATTTTTTGCGGGATGAGATATTGGTTTGATTGGAACTATCTTGGGGTGCATATGACATTTTGGTCGCTTGCTATTACACTTTTTGTGAAGTAAGGTGACAAAAATGGCTTTTGACACCGTATTATTATTTTTTTTTGTTGTGTGAACCTGAGGTCATGTGTTTTTTTTGTGTTTCAGAGTTTCAGTGCCATGGAGAGCAGGACGCTTCTGAAAGCGTCCAGCTGCCATGGTAACCATCACCCGCTGCCATAACAGAGCAGCGGGTGATGGGAAGAGAGGGGAGCTCCCTCCCTCTGCTATCCTATCCTGTCGGGGGGCTGCAAAGGTACAGCAGCCCCCCGATGGGAGTGGGAGGGAACTCCCTCCATGTTAACACCTTCTATACCGCGGTCCGTACGGACCGCGGTATAGAAGGGGTTAAGCTGCTGAGTCTGACATCTGCAGCACAGATGTCAGCAGTTTATAGCAGGGGGTCAGCAATGTGCTCACCCCCTGCTATACCCACTAGACACCAGGGAAAGCATTTGCCCAAAGCATTCGCCCACCAGCAGCACCGCCCGCAATCCCCCCCCCCCCTGCACCGCCTGTGGGGACACTAATATGGCGGGGTGCAGGGGGGGTTAATATTTATAAGTTTGGGGCATATTTTAGTCTCTGATCCCCACGGTCACAGACCGCGGGGATCAGAGACTACAGAAAGCGCAGCAAACCGCAGGTCTGAATTGACCTGCGGTTTGCTGCAATCGCTGACATGGGGGGTCACAGGACCCCCCTGGGCATTGTGCCAAGGTGCCTGCTGATTGATTTCAGCAGGCACCAGGATCCGATCACCGCCAAGAGCGCAGCGGTGATCGGATATTCGCAGGGTGTACATGTACGCCCTGGGTCCTTAAGTACCAGGACACAAGGGCGTACATGTACACCCTGCATCCTAAAGAGGTTAAAAAACCTATGGTGGTGGCTGTCCCACAGTACGTGGTTCTGACACTACTTTTCCAGGCGAGCCGTACCCGCCCTACACAGGCAAATGGCGGAAAAAATTAGGTGTGCACTGCGTAACGCCATCTGTGACAAGGTCCACATAACCACCTATACATGGACCAGTAAACACGGGCAGGGACGTTATATCTCTCAAACTGCACACTGGGAAAATGCAGTGGCGGCTGGGCCTGAGGCTGATAGCAGTCTGGCGCATATCTTTACACTACTGAGGATTGCAGGATGTTTCTCTTTGCCTCCTGTTGCCGCCTCCTCCTACTCCGCTTCCTCCTCTACCACCTCCTCATCTGGTCAGTGTAACATCTTCGCAACCAACTTCAGCACAGCCAGGGGGAAACGACAGCAGGCTGTTTTTATAACTCATCTGTTTGGGGGAAAAACCCCACACCGTGCAGTAGCTGTGGACGGGCATGGAACAACAGACCGATGAGTGTTTGGTGCCACTGAGCCTCAAGCCTGGCCTGGTGGTGTGCGATAATAGGCGAAATCTCGTAGCAGCTCTGGGCCTAGCCGGTTTGACGCACATCCTTTGCCTGGTGCATGTGCTGCATTTTGTGGTGCAGAGGTTCCTGAAAAATTACCCCGATATGTCAGAGCTGCTGCAGAAGGTACTTTCCGTTCTCACCTTCCTGCTTCTCGCCTGTCTGCGCTGCAGCGTAACTTCGGCCTTCCCGCTCGCCGCCCTTATATGCAATGTGCCCACAAGGTGGAACTCCACCTTGCACATGCTGGAGAGACTGTGCGAGCAGCAGCAGGTGATAGTGGAGTTTCAGCTGCAGCACGTACTGGTGAGTCGCTCTTCCAAACAGCACCACTTCACCACCAACGAGTAGGCTTCCATGTGGGACATGTGTGCAGTGTTGCACTGTTTTGGGTACTCCACCAACATGGCCAGTGCGAATGACGCAGCCCTCAGTGTTACTATCCCACTTCTATGTCTCCTTGAAAAAACTGATGGAAATGGATGTGGCCCAGGAGGAAGAGGAGGAGGAAGAGGGATCATTTCCACGGTTATCAGGCCAGTCATTCACAAGTGGCTCGGAGGGTGGGTTCCTGCCCCAACAGTTGCTTTGTTTTGGAGTAAACTAACTCCTCCTCCTCCATCACTGCTTCCACCTACACCGCCACATCCACCGCCTCCTCAACCTCCTACTCCACTTTGACCTCCCCTCCTAGTTCAAGATGATTATTTTTGACTTTTTTTTATATTCTATGTTATTTTAATTCATTACCCTGTCCACATTTGTTTGCAGGGCAATTGTCCTGCTCTTACCCCCATTTTGCTTCCTTTTGCAGCCCTTTCTATGACTTTTTTTAGAGCCATTTTAGTGCTCCAAAGTTCCGGTCTCCATTGACTTCAATGGCGTTCGGGTTTGGGCTCAAGTTCGGGTCAAGTTTGGGTCCCGAACGTTGCGGCGAAGTTCGGCCAAACCCAGAGAAAACGAACTTCCAGGTGTTTGCTCAACCCTACTGTTGATACATGCATAAGCTCCGCATCTAAAGGGACCATGTTCATGAAATGGACGATATGAATTGTGGTTTTTTTAGGTATATATGTGGGATATTTTTTATTGCATTGTATTATATATTAAATAGTAGAATTGTATGCAAATTACTGTGAGCCAGCCATCATTATTACTAGCATTTTGGTTATAACAATTTTGAAAGGTGGTCAGTAGGCTGGGCTCCAGGGTAACTGGTGAGCTTAACCTACCATATTTGTGATCAAGTGCATCTAAATTCAAGTGTGGAACTTGAGTAGCAAAATTCTGTTTCTGCATTTTTTTTATTGTTTTGTTTTTTTTGGGGGATTTTTGAATATTAAAGAGATGAATGGCAAACGTACTAAGACCTGCATCTAAGCCAGGTCAAAGCACATATAATATATAAGATTCCTGTATAATCTGTGGGAAATCACAGTATAGATGAAATATTACCTAAACAATTAGCACTATTTATATAATTATAATGTCAACACAAGCAGTAAAAATACATTCGGCAAGAGGCTATGATTTTCTCTGTCATCACCCTGTTAAGTAACCCCTTATCAGAGCCTTTGGGGTAAAATAGTCATTTTACCCCAAAGAGTAAAAAATTAAAACACAAAAACAGAAAATGGTTAGAAAGGGTTAATGCGACCCTCATTTTAACTAGCATTAATCCTTTCTAATCATTTTCTGTTTTTGTGTTTTCATTTTTTACTCTTTGGGTTGCCAGAGCAATAACTTTTTTATTTTTTCATTCACTTAGCCGTATCAGGGCTTGATTTTTGTGGAGGAAGTTGTACTTTCTGATAGTAAAGAATAGTAATGGTAATAAGAAAAGAATTAAACCACAGTTTTATAGGTTTTGTTTTTACGACATTCCCTATGTGGTAAACCTAACACATGCCCTTCAGTCTCCAGGTCAGTATGATTAGAGAGACACTACATTTATATAGTAGTTTTTCTTGTGTTTTAATACTTAAAAAATAAAAACATTTTTTTTCTATGCATTTCCATATTCTAACCCCATATTTAATTTTTTATTTATTTACTTCCATGTATGACTTTTTAATCACTTTAATTCCCTTTTTGAGAAGGTGAAGTGATGAAAAAACTGAAAAAAAAACGGTGGTTCGGCTATTTTGATAATTTATTTTTTCCATTACCCTATTCGTCGTATGGGATAAATGTTTTTATATTTTAATTTTAATTTTTGGACATGGCAGTGCCTATGATGTTTATTTTTTATTTATTTTTACTTTAATTTTGGGGAGAAGGGGGTGATTTGAATTTTTAGATTTTTTTTTTATTTAGTTTTATATTTAAAAAAAAAAAAATCTTTTACACTTTTTAAAAGTTCCCCTAGGGAACTTCAACGTGAGATTATCAAATTCCTTCTCTCATAAATTTCAATGCATTACCTTTGAAGTCTATGCAAATTTCTTATGTTACCAAGGATGAGCGAAGTGGTTCGAGATTCAGTCCAATCTTCTAAACAGTTCGGATTCAGTCGAACCCAAGTCTTTTGTGATTTGTTTTGGGAGAGAGAAAGAGAGAGAGAGCATTTTTCTCTGTTTTGGAAGAAAAGCTAATTTGAACATCTTAACCAGAAAGCCAAAGGTATGCAAATTAGCTTGCCTGACAAAAAAAGAAAAGAGGGGATATCTTATCTAAGGGGTACCCGCTAATAGGGGAAAAGCCTCTGACTGGAAAGCGTCTAATTTTTCAAGATTTCTTGATTACTAAGTTGTCAGGGTCATTGAGATGTTGTATACAACAACTCTCTGGATGTCCGCTGTCTAATTACTGTGGTGATTCTTTCATCTCGCTGACATTTTTGAAGTCAAGCATTTTGTCACTTAACATGCTACCATCTGCTGTCTGGTTATTCCAGTTTACATCAATAATTTCTCCTGACACCACAAGCGTTTTCAGTACAGAGCACATGGAATAACCGGATAACAGAGAGCCTTCAGGGGGTGCAAACAATCTAGCTCCAGCAGTATGTTGGCATGTACGCCAATTCCTGTAACATAAGGGTTGTGTGCTTTAGAAAGGAAGAAAAAACTAGAATATTTCATGAATCCTTATTTTACAAATGGTTTAAATTAGTAAATGCAACTAAAACTTGTTTATTTTAACTTGTTTTTATGATGGCTTTGATGCTGGTTTAGCCATCAAAATTTCAAAGATTTCTAAAGAAGAATATAAAGGTGGCACATTTGTGTCTTCTCGAACTCTTCAAAAATACACTTTTTACAAGGTTTAGCTAGGATGCCCCTAATGGGCATAAAGAGTTATTTAGAAATGGAATATTTGAGGTGTATACATTGCATATAGCATTCTTCTGAAAGGACAGGTTGCATGAGCTTTGTTAAGAATGCCCCAGCATTGACTGTCAGACATTTTCTTACCTGCAATTGTCACCTCCTTTTCAGCTATATGTAAGGCATAGTATTATTGTGGAAACTGTATAGCATGAGCTCTTGGCCCTCTAACTTATTGACTGACATATTTTGGATACCCTTGCTTATAGTGCTTCTATCTCATGACTGACGTACTTCAAAATAACGTAATCTTCAATCTATAATCAACCACCTATAATGTTATATGTGAGTGTTAGGGTCCATTCACACTTCCCTGGTGTGTTGCAGATCCGCAACACACCCTGCTGGCACCCCCCCAGAGAAATGCCATAGAGAATGAATGGGTCCGCACGCGTTTTGCAGAATTGCGGAACGAATGCAGACCCTTTTGCGGACGTGTGAATTGGGCCTTATAGTCACCAATACAGATTATTTTCCTGTAATATATGCCAAAAGGCTCTTCAACTGTTCTTGTTCCACTGACACAGCCAAAACTAAATTTAAAGGGGTTGTTTCCCCTTGCTAGGATATGCCACCAATGTCAGATAGGTGCTGGTGCCATCTCTGGGACCCAAAGCGGAGCACCCAAAGTTTGGATGAGTGCACTGTGCATGCACAGCCACCCATCATTGATTTCTATGAGAGCACCCAAAATAACCTAGCGTCACACTCAGCTATATTTGGAAGTCTCATTGAAATGAATAGAGAGCACACCACAGAGGATGGCCACTGCTCTATTCACTTCTATGGAACTGCCAGAAATAGCTGAGTCACTCTCATAGAAATTAACGGAGGGTGGTGCATGCCTAGACTGTTCCCATTTTATTTGGGGGCTTCATTCTAGAGATGGTGTTGGTCCCAAAGGTGGGACCAGTACCTATCTGACATTGGTGACCTATGCTAGCAATATGCCACTAATATTCCAAGAGAAACAACTCCTTTAAGTAAGACACACACATTATATAACTGTTGGCCAAAAGTTACCCCCCAAAAAATGTATACTCAGCTCGACCAAGCATAAATGTTGAAAGAGAGTAAAGCAATGGGAGAAGAGCTAAGTAAGTCACTTGAAAATTCATCTGGCAGGGCCTTTAAGTGCCTCTGTCACCACATACCACTATGTCTAACAGTTGGCAGCTATCCATTAGACCTTGTAAGCAGAGTCCCTTGATGTCTTTGGCATCTGTATGTGTTCTATCAATCCTCAGAAAAAATATTTTACACAATATTCAAATTACCCCCTAGTTGAAGCAAGATGCTCCCCTGCCTGTCTTCTATGATGTACTTCCACTACTGTGATGGACAGGACAGGCCTTCCCTCAAGTCTCGGGAGATTGTGTTCTGTACATGCGCAGTAAAAGGATGGAGATTGTCCATCTGCTCAGCGTTCTCCATCCCATTAATGTATCAAGCGTGTTGAAATCCAATATGCCTGATCCTTCTTTCCCCAACATACACCATTGATACAAAGTTGTGATTAAGAACAAAATATTCGAAACATAGAAGGATCTTTTCTTTTTAAACGTACTGTATGCTGCTGTAATTTTAAGAAAGGTGGAAGAAAGAATGATAATATTAACCTTAGAAGTGTGGAGAATATCACTTTATCGTTTATCCTGTAAACTGCATGCTAGCCATGACCTCCAACACTTGTATAACAAGAATCACTGGTAAAGACTAAAATAAGTCATACTGGAAAACTATTCTGGCAGGGGCTTAATTGTTACACCAAATGTAAGGTCCCTTTCACACGAGCGAGTATTCCTCGCAGGTGCAATGCGTGATGCGAATGCATTGCGCCCGCACTGAATCCGAACCCATTTATTTCAATGGGCCTGTGTACATGAACATTGGTTTTCGCGCATCACTTGTGCGTTGCGTGAAAATCGCAGCATGTTCTATATTCTGTGTTTTTTAGGCGACACTGGCCCCATAAAATTGAAAGGGGCTGGGTGAAATGTGTTTTTCATGGATGGTTGCTAAGAGATGTTGTTTGTGAACCTTCAGTTTTTATCACACGCGTGAAAAATGCATCAATGCGCATTGCACCCGCGGGATAAAAACTGAACTCGATTGCATACAAAACTGAATAAACTTGTTTGCGAAATTGCGCATTTTTCTCTGAACAGATCCGCAACGCATCCGGACCTAATCCGCTCACGCTCATCTGCAAGGGGCCTAAGAGGTTGACATGCAATATGCCTGATCTTCATTTCCCCAACATCCACTGTTAGTACAAAGTCGAGCAGGCTTCCATCAGTAAGTTGATCTAACTTTGATCTAATGTACATAGCCATCTTAATGGGTCCCTAAGGTATATGTACATATGCAGATATTTGTAATATTGTGGTTAACTGAATATGAGAATAACCTGATATGCATAAGAAGGCATGGGATTCAGCCAGTTCCCTTAGGTTCTCCAGATCCGGTTGTTAAAATTACAGCCGAATAGGAGAACCGGGTTACCCCCGAATCCTGATCCCGGTGCCCTGGCAGCGGCAGCTGGAGATGAGTGCTTCCATTTCATACTTTAGCTCCTTAGGCTTTTTACAAGTTGAGTGGTATGTGTGTGTAGTGTATATATGGTGCATTTATGTGTATGTGTGTTGCATATATATGGTGTATGTATATGTAGAGATGTGTCGTGACGCCACAAGTCAGCTGTTGAGTAGGAAACCTGTTGTTTTAATCCTGTGCATAAGGGTCCATTCACATGTCCATGAATGTGGTCCGCTCTATGTGCTCTATGTGCTCTCCGCATCCGCATTTCCGGAGAACGGCCCGAACTTCCGGTCCACAGCTCCGCATGAAAATAGAGCATGTCCTATTCTTGTCCGCAGCTGCGGACAAGAATAGGACTTCTCTATTTAGTGCCGGCCATGTGCAGCCCGGTGTATTGCGGATCCGCTATACACCACGAACGTCTGAATGGACCCTAAGAAATACAACGTTTTGTAGCCCATTTTCTCACATACTGTACATTCTTTAGGCTTCTTAAACTGGGAGCAATGTCTTCTATATATAGAGGTCACTGTTTAGATATGCCCTGCGCCTTAATAAACTACTTTGCATCTAGAAGACAACATAGATTCAGTTAGGAAGTCGACAATTGGTAAGTGTAAGGAACACACAGCCACTTCCAAAATTAGAGGGGGAAGATGCATTGAAGACCCCAGTCTAGGTTTCCCACCCCCAGAGCACACATGATCTGAATAGTTTCAAATCCATATTATTCAATAGGAGAACTTAAACTGTGCGCTTAGCAGTCACCTTTTTTTAAAAAAATTCCCAAGATGGAAACTTTTTATACTTATTAAACCTTTATAATATGGAAAAGCTGTGAGCCAACACGATATGAGTAAGAGTTTGCAAGAGCAAGAGTTTGTTAAATGTCTACTTTCGTAGACATTTAACATAATTATACAGGTTGGAGGATACTTATCCGGGGGGGGGGGGGGGGGGGGCGCAAACACCCCAAAGCAGATGTCTGCCGATGGATATTTGGTTTGGCTATTTTCTGTTCCAAGGCTTGTTAAAAAATTGGAATTTGACTGATCCAAAAAGTGGTGGTCTTTCTCTGAGTGATATGTACCACATTGTATGTGGTTATATAGGATAATGTTTTAAATACATTATAATCATGTTGCAGATTGAAGAACCCAGCTGCTAATTGTTCATGACTTGAAGTACGTATGGCCCTACTCCTTCAGATTGATCCCTCTGTACTCTTCTATTTAGATAAACCTTTTGCAGTATTTATTGCATGTGTTTTTTTTAGACATTTTGATGTTTTGTTGTATTTTTGGCAGGGAAGAATAAGCAATGTCATAAAACAATGTCAGCTGATTTACTTGATAAAAGAGAACTCTAGGCAGTAGGTAGTTGATATCCTGTGGTGCGATTACGGAGCGATTACGGAAGTGTGAATGAGCCCTAATATAGAGGATTATAACCATTATAACCTCATTAATAGCCTGCCAAGACATGTAAGTGCATGTATTTCTGCATGTGGCGCTCCTACTCGATACTGAATAAATCGAGATGTATTGAATATTTTATTTCCATTTTTTACATTTGCATATCATTGACATGTCTATCAATCCCTTAATTTCCATACTACCATGACTTTTCCTTCTTGGTGTTGCAGTTTCAATGTTGAGGAATGTATATGGAGCAATTTACCTTGGGAAATAAAATATGTATGCAAAATCCTTTTTCAAATTTGAGTGACAGGTGTAATTGAATTCTATGGATACATTGGCTTAGGCAATATTAACTAACAGCTGCCATCTTCCAACTGCATTTTCTAAGAAATCCAAATAATAGACCTTTTGTTTTTGGTTATCGGAGAAATACATATGGCAGGAGACTCCTATGGATCATTCAGACATGACAGAATGGTCACATGGGAACATACTTTGCAGAATTTGCAAAATCTCTCTAATTCCCCTAAGCATCCTCTGTTATATGTTACCAGCAGCTCCGACTACTGATGAACAATCATCAACTCATAGGAAGAAGATCAAAAAAGCGATTTTCTGAGCCTTACTGTTTGGAGCAAATCCACTAGAACAATGAGACACTGTACTTTTGCTGTCATTTAAGCTGACTTGCAGCTGCTCTGGGAGATGTAAGTAAAGCTTTTCTCATCTGTTAAGAGATTTTTTCCTTGTTAGATGGAAGTAGATAGATTTTCCAATAAGCAGCCATTATATCTTAAATGGGATTCTGTAGTAATTAGTCATTCTATGCAGTGGCATTTCTTAAATAATGAAGGTTCAGAATAAAATTATTCACATTAAATGATCTTATTCGTTGTCATTCACTTTTCATTAGTAGCTCATATAGTACTAGATGGGATCCTTCAATAATAGCAACAACATGTTAGGGCGCGTTTTTCATCAGCGTTAGGAATTACGTTATAGTGTTCAGTCATAACAGAGTTCTAACAGAATATAATGGAATTTTTGGATAGAATGTGCAGTGCTATGTTGGGTCTGCCCGACACCGTCGAGGTGTCACCACGTGTTGCTGCTCTCCGGAAGGGATGGTAACATGTGGTGCACCCCAATGGGAAATAAGTCCAGAGAGTCAGGGTCTGCAGTAAATCAGGGTGCTTCTTTATTGGAGGAATTCAGGTACAAAAAATGCAAGCGAGGCATTGGGCTGGCTTCTCCAGTCTCCTCCCTGGCAGAAGAATGGTTTGACGTTTGAGGAAAGGCTTGAGCTAGCTGTCCCATTCTCTTCAGAAGGCTGGTACCCTGGTCCAAGGCCGGTGATCCAGGGTCTGTGGCAGCGTATCCCCATCTCAGCGTCTTCTTCTGGTCACTCAGTAGTCTGGTAGAGTCTCCTCCCTGGCAGAAGAAGGGTTTGATGAAAGGCCTGAGCTTGTTGTCCCTCTCTCTCTAAGAATGCTGACATCCTGGTCAAGGGCCCACGGTCTGTAGCTCAGTAGTATGGGTGGCTAGTGATCCATGGTCTGTGGCTCAGCGTCCCCATCTCAGCGTCTTCTTCTGGTGACTCATGTAGGCTGGCATGAGTCTCCCCTTCAAGCACTGTTCCCTAACTGCAGCACACTAGGGGCTCTGACTGCTCTCCTTATACACAGTTTTTGCTAGACTAGAACCTTCTAGTAGGAGCGGTAAAGTGGAGAAACTCAGCACAAACAGATACATTGTTTCAGCCCCCGCCTGGTATAGACTTACATTAGAGCTTCAATGACACAGCAGGTTTTCCAGAAAAAAACACGTTTCCAGATATAACCTAGCAAAAAAAATGACATTTAGAAGGTCAGGCTGTCTGCTTTTTTGTGGTAAACAGGTCTGAGTTGTTTTCCCTCCAAAACATGGTATTCTTTAAAGGGCTTCTGTCACCCCCACTGACGAATTTTCACTAGCTGACATTAGCTACTTGCTAATGTCAGCTGAGTTCAAACATATGTTTAATATCTTTTTTTCTGTTTGCAATCTTCTTAAAAACTTACTTTTGTCATATGTAAATTAGCTTCGCTACCAGCAAGTTGGGCGGGTACTTGCTGATAGCCGCCGCATCTTCATGGCCTTGGAACGCCCCCTCTTCTTCTGATAGACAGGGCCAGCGCACTCTCCTCCTCTCGCTGGCCCTGTCTGCAGCTGCAATCCCGCGCCTGCGCCGTCTTGGTCTTTAGTCGGCGCAGGCGCTCTGAGTGAAGGACGCTCGCTTAGGCGCTCCGTCCTCAGTGCGCCTGCGCCGATGGCGTCAGCGCTACACCCGGAAGAAAGACGCCGGCATCGCCTGCTCTTTACCAGGGATGCCGGCGTCTTCTCTTCCGGGTGTAGCGCTGACGTCATCGGCGCAGGCGCACTGAGGACGGAGCGCCTAAGCGAGCGTCCTTCACTCAGAGCGCCTGCGCCGACTAAAGACCGAGACGGCGCAGGCGCGGGATTGCAGCTGCAGACAGGGCCAGCGAGAGGAGGAGAGTGTGCTGGCCCTGTCTATCAAAAGAAGAGGGGGCGTTCCAAGGCCATGAAGATGCGGCGGCTATCAGCAAGTACCCGCCCAACTTGCTGGTAGCGAAGCTAATTTACATATGACAAAAGTAAGTTTTTAAGAAGATTGCAAACAGAAAAAAAGATATTAAACATATGTTTGAACTCAGCTGACATTAGCAAGTAGCTAATGTCAGCTAGTGAAAATTCGTCAGTGGGGGTGACAGAAGCCCTTTAAACCATATGGCAGCTGTGGAGAATTACCAGCTTCTCAATCTAAGGCCTAACAGTCTCTCAGTATTCATTAACCCTTTTCAAAGAGCTATGTAAATACAGGGATAATGAACAGGATATATATCACAACATATAAAATGCAGGTACACAGTATTAAATAGTATAAGTTAACCCTTTCAAGAGAAATAAAGTAAGAAGTTTTAACTTTGCATAGGGGATATAGGCAAATGTCAAAAAATGTCCAAATGTCAAAGTACTCCCTACTCTATTGCACTACAAATGCAAAATGGAAGCCTTTAAGAGGCATTCTGTTTTGCTCCATCATAATATATTTCTATGGGCACATATAGCGGTTCCGTTTTTTTTGGAACCATGCAGTCTGCTGCAGTAAAATCCTTGGGTTCATCAGTAAAAATCTCGATCTCTAAGATCAGTCACAGTTACTTCTTGAATTACAAATGAAAGCCATGACGCTAGTGTGAGAAGAACCTTATGCACAAATATTAGCAGAAACATAAAAATGGGTTGAAATCCAATTATGTGTTTTCCGAACCTTAATGTAGTTTGAAATTCCACAGAGGATAGATAAAAAGTGCCTCATCTATCTCAGTTGTTTTGCTAGCTAGGGTTAAGCGCTTATGCACACGAGCGTAATGGCTCAGTGCCCATGCTGTGAACCAAAAATAGCGTGCACTCCTTTTGCGGATGCAGACCAATTGACTTGAATTGGCCCGTGAGCTACAAGATATGCCCAAAGATAGAACAAGTTCTATCTTTTTAAAGCGTGGAGGCACGGGCCACAAAGCCCACAGAAACACTTTGTAGTGCTTCCATGGGCTTCTGATCCGTGCCTCTGCTCTGCAAAACATACGTGAAGTCCCTCGGTCGTGTCTGGTGGATCGCGGACCCATTCAAGTCATTGGGTCCACATCCACAGCTCGCAGTGCACGAGCCGGTGCCCGTGTATTGCGGACCTGCTTTTTTTTACGGCCCACAATTCCGAGTATGGAAAGTCTATCTATGACGTCCGTATGCACATGAGCTACAAATGGGAAGAGATAATGTTTGAAAAAGGAATTTATTTTAAACTTTAACAATCATTTTCAGGCTATAACTGAAGCTCAGGCGCATCCCCTCTGCACTGTTAATGTGCATATATAGACATATATCACTGACAATTAGTGTTGTGTCTATTTAATGCCATGTGAAAATGCTGCATCTGTGTCCAGAAGACCAAAGGAATAAGGCTCAGCATATAAAGCAGTTGTGTATGAATCAGCGTTGTGTAAAAATCTTGGTATTGCCTCATTACACAACATAAAGGGATGTTCTGCTGAAAATGCAATTAACATTTATTTCTTTTATTATGGCTTGGTTGTGTTGCATGTTAACGGTCACTGAAAATACAGTCAATTATTGTGAGGAAAAGAACAGTTTGCTGTGCACCATTAAACACTATCAAGGTGCAGTAATTAGGTACTGTAATCACTATTATATTATGTGTACAGTAGACATATCTATTCTCAATAGATTATTCTCAACCTTGCATGTAGTTTTCTGGAATATAATATCCTTGTCATTGAAGACCCCATTGCTACATTTCAGGCTGACTGTAAAGCAGGCTACTGAGGATACAGTACTAAATAATGGTAGCTGTGAATTATCTTGGGTGCATGGCAAACACTGCTGCTTTTAGGTGGGCGAAAAGAGGAACACATCCAATTAACCATAGCACAGCTAATAACTGCATTTCAAGCTACAGTACCTGCTTTTAAAGGGCATCTGTCAGCAGATTTGTCCCTATGACACTGGCTGACCTGTTACATGTGCACTTGGCAGCTAAAGACATCTGTGTTGGTCCCATGTTCCTATGTGCCCGCACTGCTGAGAAAAATGATGTTTTAATATATGCAAATTAGCCTCTAGGAGCAACAGGGGTGTTGCCGTTATACCCAAAGGCTCTGCTCTCTGCACTTTAGTTGACAGGATCAGGCTCTAAAAAGGTCATCACACCAGCCTGGTCCTGTCAATCAAAGTGCAGAGGGCGCTGCAGTTGCAGAGAGAGAGCTGAGCCTCTAGGTGTAATGGTAACGCCCCGTTGCTCCTAGGGCTCATTTGCATATATTATAACATTTTTCTCAGTAATGCAGGCACATGTGAACATGGGACCAACACAGATGTCTTCAGCTGCCAAGCGCACATGTAACAGGTCAGCCGGTGTCATAGGTACAAATCAGCTGACAGATGCCAGTTAATCTTATACTAAAGATAGTATTGTTAGCATAAATTTATATAGCATTATAAAATTCCATGTCAGAAATGAGGACACAGAAGACGTTTAGCAAAGTTTTTGGTTCTCATTTTAACAATTTACTTAAAATGTATACAGTAGGTTGAAATGCGGTCACTGCTAAACGCAGATCCGCAGAAAATAGTGATGACGTCCATGTTGCATTCGTTTTTTTTTGTCCATTCTAACTATGCCTATTATTGCCTATTATACACAGTGGGCTGTCCGCATTTTTTGCGGACCCGTTGAGATGAATGCGAATCGGATGCTTACCCAAATTACGGTCGTGTGAATGGGGCTTAAAGGTGATGAACGAAAACTGAGATCAGAGATGAAGGAGGTTGTGTGAGGAGGGATTACTTTAGAGGAGTTATCCTCCCATGATTGATGTAAAAAATGAAAATCAGGCATCACACAGCACATGACAATAACTTTCTAATAAAGCTAGAACCAGCCCTGTACCTCACATGGGTCCAAATTTATTGTGCCAATTGCTCTGCTAGATTCTCCTCACACTGGCAGCTCAGGGGTCATGTCATTTCTCGGAAGACATTTTCTTCCTGCTGCAGCTGTCTCCCTGTAACAACTCAGGGGGCATGTCCTTTCCGTTGCAGCTCTCTCCTTGTACCTGTGACAGCTTCTAACAGTTGATATGGCTGTTGGCAGTCGGAGGATGGTAGAAGGATTTGATTTACTGTGAAGCCGAATTTCCTCGTGTTTCATGGTAATTAATTGATTTCCCCCGAAATAGCAGTAAAAAATAAATAAAATCATATTCATCTCCATTTGAGCACAAAGAGTCCACCACGGCCATCTTGCTTGAAGATCTCGCATGAAACATGGTGCGCGGTGACGTATGACGTCACCGCGCTGGCTGACGTGATGATGTGTCACATGAGAATTTGCGCTGGATCTTCAAGCAAGATGGCCGCAGTGGCCTCTTCGCGCTCAAGTGGATGAGGTAAGTATGATTTTTTTGTTGTTATTGTTGATAAACCCCTGAACCCCGATCAGCGATGAAAGCGGCATCTGAGGGGTTCAATGACGGGAGTGGGGCAATCGTCGTTCCCTGTCATTGCACTCGCTATTTAGAAAGAAATGCACTTTATGATGAAGCAAAATTCGGCGATGCAACTGAATCAAATTTTTAAGAACTTTGCCCATCTCTACCTGTGGGTTCTGTTTATAACTGAAAATGGACTCCATTCACTTACGTATAATAAAGTCTGTCAAGATTCGTGCTGCATTCATCGCTATTCTTCCCTTCAGCTCTGAGTCTTGGAAGCAAATATTAACAAAGCCTAAAGTTATAGTAATTCATTTTATCTTTAGATGTGTATTAAGCAGTACTAAGCGATGCCAGTAAATACTGTGACATGTATACAATCATAGATCTTATTGTTGTAGCATCATTTCTCTTACAGATGAATGTTGACCTCCGGCCAAGAGGATAGAGTGGAAATCTACATGTTCAAATGTTCACGTGTCTTCACGGATGACTTCAGATAAGTCAAGACGGATTCAGTAAGTAAAATTATTACATCCAAACACAATGTCATCAACCTAATTTGCAAGTCAATTCTAGATATTATATTATACTGTATATACTAATGTAAATTAGGGGAACTGACACTTAACATTTTTAAAGTTTTTATTTAACATTTTAAAGTTTTAATCTTTTGGTCAGAAAGTCATTTAAGCTGTTAATGTATTATTTAAAGAAATGTTCTACTGTAGGCGTGTGGGCTTGAGGAGGGATTTATCCAGTCCGGTGGGTGGTTGAATAAATGTATTTCACCATTATACAGTTTATTCCAAATGTTAGTTAACCCTTTCGCTACCAGCGCCAAAACATGTACAGCGCTGGAGTGATGGGCAAACTTGGTGCCTACTTGCACGTGCAGCAGGCTTCATGGATGGCAGGTCTCCGCTGTTTCAAACAGCAGAGACCTGCGACTAATTACCGTGACGAGCACCAATGCCGATCGCAGCAATTAAAGCCTTTAGAAGCCATGATAAAGTGAGATCATGGCAACTAAAGGGTAAAAAACCTGCGCTTCCGGGCTTCTTACCGCATCCTCTACAGCCAGTGTGGATTACGGAAATTGATTTTAATACACTGAGTCTTGCTGAAGAGACTCAGGGCATTAAAGCTGCAATTCTTATTTCCGCCAACATAAGGAATGAACAATTCTGAGTAATATATGGATTTTAAAAATCCATGATTGTTCAGAATTAAAAAGAAACAATTGTATTTTGTAGGCTCAAATACGAGCTTCAAAATCATAACAAATAAGTAAAAAAAAAACTTTTAAAAAATATATAAAAAATAAAAAAATATAAAAATTTAAATGGCCCCCCCTTTCCGTGTAATAAAAAACAAATACATAAATAACAAATAATATAAACATCATGGGTATCACTGTGACCAAAACACCCGTACTACTAAAATATATAAATATATTTCCAATACGGCAAATGGCGTAAGGGAAAAAAGGGTCAAAATGGGCAATTTGCCATTTTTTCATTGATTCTCTTACCCCAAAAAAGTAATACAATGTGATCAAAAAGTCACACACACACTCCAAAATGGTATTTCTTTGCAATTGCAGAAGGCTGTCCCAGTGTCGAGGTTAGCTGGGACAGGAAAAGGGTAAAAAATGAACTTCGATGTAGCTATCCTGGAATGAAAAAGGAATATAAGTATTTAAAGAGTGGATGATTAGACTTGGTTGGTTTTATGCTTGGGATTAATGATTGAGAATTAACAGGGACCGTGGGGCTTTTAGTAGGAAGCTCTATTCAAAATATCAGTCCTTCACATCCTGTTAGACTAGAGCTCCGTACAGTTTTAGAATTTATTGGCTCCTATGTGCCAAAGTTATTACTTCGCAAAGTCTCGCGAGACTTCGAATAATAACTTCATAAATCAATTTCTACTGTAAAAAAACATTACCTGAACTCGGGTTCGGTTCCAAGGTACCACTTGCCTTTAAGATTTCCAATATGAACAGGGCTTGTTTTATTAATATAACGTAGAACATGTGTTTCAGTGGGTTAAATAAGCCTTTGATAATGTAAGGGTAGCCAAAATCGGCAAAGATAAACCTTGGGGTTCAACAGATTGTCTATTACCTAAGAGTTACTTCATTAAAAAATTGAGGCTTCTTAAGGAAAACATGTGTTCTTTCTTCTCTTAAATGGTAATACAAACAAACAGTAGTTTAGCTTCTTAATGGTAGTTTTTTTTTTGTTTTTGTTTTTTTGCATTGAGAGTACAAGCATTTCCAAGCAATTAGACTGTGTCCACTACACGTTTCCATTATGCTTACTACATTTTTTGTTAATTCAGCTCGTAATATTTGAAATTTTAGAAAATTGAACATTCTTACGAACAGGGCTTAGTTCCCTTAAAAGACCATTTCTTATCACATTAGCTACAGCTTTGGGTTTCTATAAGTATTAGGTATCTCAATAAAGCCTATTACAAGCAAAAAAGCCCAATTACACATCTGGAAAATTACCTGCTTTCCCGCTTTGTTCAGTGATAACAGGGAACACTGTGACATATTAATTCCAATTTGCTCATTAAATCATTTCCAAGGTCCTCATCTCAGTGCGCATTATGCAGCATCATTTATAAAAATGAGAAGAATTCCTTTTTGAAGAACTCTTTGTTACTTCTGCAACTCTGGAGCTGGTATCCTGCTTGGTTGATATAATGGCTCTGTTTATTGCGTGATATGCATGTTCATAGTATCTCAGCTTTTTTGCATAATCGTTCCATATTGTTTTTGAGTTGCTTCTCGGGAATGACAGCGCCTCTCAAGAACTCTTGCACTTTAGGACTCGTTCTAATGCAAATGTGGACGTGTCCGTCGATTAAGCTGACATTTACAAAATGCATCAACCAGCGGTGGCGTGAAATTTTATTTCCCAAAATGGCGAGATAAATACGTCCTGTCTTCTTTAATACCGTCTTGGAATTTCACTAGGCGCTGCTTGCCAAGCACTGATGGCTGGTAATATGACCATGCGAAGACGAAAGGATAGGCATTAGTCATGGCCCTCTGTACAGATCAGTTGGAAAGAGCTGATATTAGGCAATTGAAATGATTACACTTTCTAGGAGTTCTTCCTAGCTCCTCGGGAGAAGAAAATGTAGCAAACCATATATCCTGGAGTGAAAACAAATATAGGAAGCTGAAGAAAGATATCACTGCTTGATACAATAGCAATTTTATATTATTAAATTCCATTACTGCCAATTTTATCTCCAAGTGACCATACGAACAGCATTTGTCCTGTCTTCTGCTGGAATCATCAGACTTGTCAATGACGTTCTTGATTTCTCTAACATCATCTTATTACTGTCTTTTCATTAACTTGTCTGTAACAATGGTGGTTTAGGGCCGCTGCTGTTCTGTGAGCACAGGCGCCGGCTTCCAGTGTATGAATTAAGCCTCCGTCACACATCAGTGTTTTGGTCAGTGATTTCTATCAGTGATTGTGAGCCAAAACCAGGATTGGAGCCTCCACTGATATAAGGTATAAGGGAAAGATCTGAAGAAAATCACTGACCAAAACACTAACGTGTGAATGAGGCCAAATAGACATAAAGAAGGCTCTGTTCTGCATTTAGAGCTGCACCTGGTCTTGGCTCACAATCACTGATGGAAATCACTGACCGAAACACTGACGTGTGAATGAGACTTAGGCCTCATGCACACGGCCGTTGTTCTATTTTTTTCCGGTGCTGACGTATAACTGACCCATTCAAGTTGATTGGGTCTCGCTCAGTCCTGGCCGCATTTTAGTCCGCATCTATTCCGCAATTCTGCGGAATAGATGCGGACCCATTCATTGTGAATGGAGCCGGACTATGTGCTCTCCGCATTTGCATTTGCGGAGCCGCGGCCCCGAAACATCCGGCCGCGGCTCCGCAAAAGATAGAGCATGTCCTGTGGACAAGAAAAGGCATCTCTATGGGGAGTGCCAGCATGGTGTGTTGCGGATCCGCAACACACAACGGACGTGTGAATAGTATCATACTGATGATAAGTCATCAGGAACATCCAATTCCTCCTCTCTCATCTTGCTGACTTTTCTTGGACATGGAGACTGCAAAGGATAATCTGGAAGCAGTAAAGCCAGCAAAAGACGAGGAAGGTCATCATTAAGACCTGGCCCCCCTAAGTGGTTCATAAAAAAAATAATGATTCTATTATATACTGCTTTCATAGTTAACTGCATGGAAAAGGAGGGACTGTAGTACCAGTAACTGTAACGTTCAGGTTGGGAGGGAAACACTGCACCGAACATAGGAGGGAAAGGGGTGAGGGAATAAGGCCTGAAAACTAGGGAAAGGAAATGGACACCTCCTAGAAAACCCTAAAAAGACCTGACTAACTACTAGTATGAACAGACCCCCACCGGAATACCTATTGTCCTAACTCACCCTATGGGACCCTGGTACTAATGTCAGGACTGAGACAACCTGTTCCTCCAAAGGGAAGGACGAACAGGAGTCTCCCTTAGGTCTAAATACAAACGACAGGGAAATGCAACACACATAAAAAAAAGAATAATACAAAAGAGAAAGAAAACACTTAACTCCAAGTAGCTATGGCAGCATCAGGAAGCTATAAACCGCATAGCATAGTGGGAGAAGCATCAATAAAAAGAGAAGGTTAAATGACCACAATAGCCACACCTGGGAAAAGAAGGTGTGGCAAGCACCAGAAACAACACAGACGTAGTTTAATCCAAACGGAAAACATGTCAGATCAAACCACCTGTGACAGTAACTTGGCCAGGTTCAGATTCTGCGCCGTTGAATGAGTGCACTCATACTGCTGTCCTTTTGCAATCACCTCGGTGATTGACTGCTGTCGAAACAAGTAATGAGGAGAAGGGGGAGGAGGAGGAGGAACAGGAGCATGCTATTGATGACATTGAAGGAAGGAATGACAGCTTCCTTCTCCTGACGTTGACGAGCCCTGACTGCTGGAGGGTGGGTGGGGACTGGGATTGTGTCAGCACTTTAACAAGAAGCATGTGACAATACTGTATATTACACCCTTTAATACTGAGGCACTGTAATTCTATGTATAAACTAAATGATTAACTGGGATTGTGTCAGCAGTTCAACAAGATGCAAACGGTGATTACACTTAACCTGCACTGTCCCTGCAGTCTCCCTATGCTCTCCCTATACTCTCCCACAGTGTCTCTCTATGATCTCCCTACACTGTGCTTGCACTGTCCCTTTAGTCCCCCTATCCAGTATTCTACAATTTAAAGCTTTTGGCAACACTGTCCCTTAATCTTGTTCCATCTCTCCCTAAGCTCAGCTCATAGTGAAACCACGCGGGTTGAGGCTTTTTATAGGGCTGTGACATCACCGGGGATGGCTATCTACTGATTGGCTAGCTGCATGGAATTATGGGTCATATCAGGTTGCTTTCACTTTGTAACACATATAGCCACCATTTTTGAAGAAATCTGATTCGTTACCACGAAGCACAAGGACATTTTGCTTTGTGGCGAATCATTTTTTCCCCTAAACTTTGGATTGAATTCCAATTTGGATTCTTTGTTTCACTCAACACTAGTGACTATGTAACTATTATAGATGTGTTTTCTAAATTTGTCACATGTTGTGAAAAGGAGCCTCATTCTAAGAAGCAGGGACTGATCCCTTCATGTCTGTTACATCTAGACCTGGGTTCAGAGCAGACATCGTCAGTCAGTTCTCTCTGTCCAGCATTAGTATTGTAAAAATTAATGCACTCTCTTCTTCTTTCTTCCATCCCTAGTATTTTATTTCATGTCATTTCTTAAGGATTAATGGCAGAATATTAGATCGCATGCCTGTTCAGGGAAATAAGAGTCAGACATCAGTATTTTAACCAGATTATTTTACATCGTGCACAGTACATGTTCCATTGCTGTAATCATTTTCACCACATTGTTATCCCATAATTAATGTAAACCATTGCATTTCAGATTATGAAATGCAGCGTCACAGCTAAAGAATGCAACTTTGAAATACAGATTTAGAACGAGAGCTGATGATGAGCTGTCTTCAGTACTTCAGTGACATTATAGAGCATTTCGCTAGGTAATCACTTGCTGATCGTATGGTCATGTTTGCTGATACTTCAACTGACTTCTACAATAATGGGTTTGCATTGCAATGAAGCTCCTTCTGATGTTTCTCTGCGTAGTTTTACTCCTGTGCAGGCGCTGTCAAGGTTCTGTGAGTCAGCCCCTTTCACTTTAATGGGGTTGCTCTCTGTATAGCTCTGTACAGAGAAATGTCAAAGATGCTTCCTTGCTGCTGTAACAGTGGGAATTGCTCAGTCCCTACAGAAGAAAATCTACATTCCCCGACCAATTTTCCCCAAAATGGCTTTATCACAAAAAAATTTCACCACTGAATGACAATGTAAATTCACAGCAGAACGGCTAGTAACACATACTTATTTTTGCTATTAATACAGCGAAACAATGTCTGTGTGACAATGTAAATTCACTGCAGAACAGCTAATAACACATACTTATTTTTCCCATTAATACACCCCCAATGGCTGTCTAACAATGTTTATTCACTGCAGACCGGCTAATATGATGAGCACTTTTTCCTATCAATACACCCAAAAAAATAAAATATAACAATCACAATTCATCGCAGAACGGCTAATAGAACCTACATATCTATCCTATTATTACACCCCACGTAAATGGCTGTAGTACAATGGAACTTCACTCCTGAACGGCGAATAATTGTTTTTTTTGCTACTAATACACGACAAAAAGGGCTGTAATTTTCTCACTTCAACACACAACAGCTAATAAGCCCTTTTTCTTTTTCCCCACTACTACATGACAAAAAAAGGCTTTAGATCATATAACAAAGTGCCTAGTCTAAGCAATGCCTTAGGCCTCATGCACACGGCTGTTATGCGTCCGTTCCATGCATTGGGGACAGCAATTTGTGGTCCCCAATGCACTGGCAACATCCGTGCAGCGATGCATGGCCCTCAAAATACACCTGTAGCTGTGCTATAAACCTCCTTAATTGCACCAGATTCCACTCAACTTGAACCCCACTGCCCCTGAGTGCTCCACCTGCCCCCTCATATATGAGCTGCCCCTCACCTGCTCTCCATGAAGCTCTGTGGACTCCAGGACTGCAGCACATCCTTCATCACTGAGCTGCCTGCAGGCATACAGCCCCCCCTCCCTCCACAAGCACACTTGGATATTCCGAGGAGCTCTTTTTATCGCCATTCCTTAAATTGGGCCTCTCGCCAAGCCCGCTTGAAGAGGGACATGAGGAGATCTTGTGCCATGATTCCCAAACTCTTGAGCATCCACAGTCATAAGAAGATGACGGTGGGGAACGGCAATTAGTGTTTCACAAGGTGGATGATGATGATGAGACACAGTTGCCAATAAGTGAACCGCAATTAGTGTCTCAAGAGGTTCATGATGAGGATGAGACACAGTTGTAGGTAAACAAGTCAGGAGGATGATCAGAGTGAGGGGGTGGAAGAGGAGGTGGTAAACGATGAAGTCACTGACCCAACCTAGGAAGGTGGCCAGCAGTACAGAGGGGGACAGATCCGCAGCACCACAACAGGCTGTAAGAGGCAGTGGGGTGGCAAAAGGGAGACGGCGGGCCACACGAAAAAGGCCCACAACTGTTCCCCGGAGCACCCCCTTGTGGCAATCTCCCTTTCCAAGGGGTAGGTGTACCGCAGTCTGGTGCTTTTTTGAGGAAAGTGTGGACGATAAAAGAATTGTCATTTGCAACCTGTGCCGTACCAAAATGACGAGGGGCGTGAACACTAGCAACCTCACCACCAACAGCATGATCCTCCACTTGGTATCAAAGCACCCTAATAGGTGGGCCAAACGCCTGGGTCCACAATCAGTTTCTGCGGGTCACACCACTGCCTCCTCTTCCCCTGTTTTACGTGCTGGCCAATCCCTTGTCCAAGATGGAGGCCCGGATGCCTCCCGCCATGCACCTGGACCTTAGCAAGCACCATCAGCTAGCACATCCACATCTGTGTCCCAGCGCAGCGTACAGATGTCTATACCCCAGGCCTTTGAACGAAAGCACAACCCAGCCACCCACCCACAGGCCATAGCACTAAATGCGCACCTTTCAAAATTGCTGGCCCTGGATATGTTGCCATTTAGTCTTGTGGACACTGAGGCTTTCCGCGGGCTGATGGTGGCGGCCATCCCGCGTTACTCTGTCCCCAGCCGCCAATATTTTTCACACTGTGCAATCTTAATCTTACACCAGAATGTGTCCCGTAACATCACCCGTGCCCTGACCAACGCAGTTATTGAGAAGGTCCACTTAACGACTGACACATGGAAAAGTGTTTTTGGCCAGGGAAGCTACATTTCCCTGACGGCACACTGGGTGAACATTGTGGAGCGAGTCGTATCCTAAGATGGCACAGGTGCTACCGACGCCAAGGATTGTGGGCCATATTTCCATCAGGGTTTCCGCTGCCACCTATGTTAGTGGCTGCAACCCCCCCTTCTCCTCCTCCTCCTCCACTTCCACCTCTAAATTATCATCTTGCAGCACCAGTCAGCCATCAGTCAGTAGCTGGAATCAGTGTAGCACTGCAGTGGGGAAGTGGCAACAGGCCATGCTGAAAGTTATTTGCTTCAGTGAGCTCTCGCCACTCAACCTACAACCAGGCATGGTTGTGTCTGATAATGGCCGTAACTTGGTGGCGGCTTTGGAGCTCGGCAAGCTCACACACATACCATGCCTAGCCCACGTGTTCAACCTAGTGGTTCAGCGGTTTTTCAAAACCTACCCCAATTTGCCTGAGCTACTAGTGAAGGTCCGCCGCATGTGTGCCCATTTCCGCAAGTCATCAACAGCTTCCGCTGGCCTGGCAACTCGACGTTCCACATGTTGGCCAGGCTTTGTGAGCAGAAGAAGGCAGTAGTGGAATACCAGCTGCAACATGGTCGTCGCCTTTCTTCAAAAGCGACGAGTGGGCATTGATGTCTGACCTCTGTGAGTTTTTACGCAACTTTGAGGAATCAACACAGATGGTGAGCGGTGATAACGATATTATCAGCGTAACCATCTAATCACAATTAAGGCGGATGCTTTGCATGGGTAAGGGGTGGAAATGGGGAAAGACAGTACACAGGGTGATAGCCAGACCACCCTCATTTCATCTTCTCAGCGCGAATTGGATGTTGATGATTCGGAGGAGGAGCAGAAGACGGTTGCCTCCGCTACAGAGGGTAGTACCCATGGAAGTTTTATTCCATCTGTTTAGGGATGGGTAGAAGAGGAGGAAGAGGATGAGGAGAATGAGAGTCATCCTCCTGATGAGGACAGTGAAGTCTTGTCTGTTGGGACTCTGGCACACATGGTTGACTTTATGTTAGGCTGCCTTTCCCATGACCCTCGCGTTCTACGCATTTTGGCTAACACCGATTGCTGGTTGTTCACCCTTGTCGACCCCCGCTACAAAGAGAACTTCTCATGACTCATTACTGTGGTGGAGAGGACGAGCAAAATGGTGCAAAATCAGAAGGTACTTGTGGGAAAATTGCAGAGTACGTAGTTCCTTGGCCAACCGAGGAGGGGAGATGAGGGCAACACACAGCAGTTCCAACAGAGGCAGGGCAACACTCTCCAAGGCCTTGGACAGTTTTATGACACCCTGCCAGCACCCTCAACCTGATGCGCGGCCTAGTATCACAAGGAGGGAAACATTTTGGAAGATGGTGAAGGAGTACGTAGCAGACCGTGTCAGTGTCCACAGTGAACCCTCTGTGCCTTACAACTATTGGGTGTCCAAGCAGGACACGTGGCTCAAACTGGTGCTCTACTTCTTGGAGGTGCCCCGCTTCCAGCATTTTGTCAGAGCGTGTATCTAGTGCTGCTGGGGGCATAATAACTGATAAATGAATCCGCCTGTCAACTGAAAATGCTGACTGGTTGACTCTTATGAAAATGAACAAAGTCTTGATTGCCCCTGACTTCTTTACTGCACCAGAGGAAAGCGGCTGAACATAAATGCACGATTTTATGGTGTATTGAATATACTGTATTCCCATGCACCCCTTTCACTACTAAAAAGGGTATATGATTTAATCTCCCTTTTTTGTCCTCCTCCTGCATCATATCAACATGCTTTTTAGGCTGCCCTCACTCCTTATGTTTTAGAGAGTCAGCTCAGCAGCAGGCCCTCACCCATAATGTTTTAGAGGGTCACCAGCAGGCCCTCACCCATAATGTTTTTGAGGGTCCCCAGCAGGCCCTCAATCATAATGTTTTTGAAGGTCACCAGCAGGCCCTCAACCATAATGTTTTGAGGGTCAGCAGCAGGCCCTCACCCATAATGTTTTTGAGGGTCCCCAGCAGGCCCTCGCCCATAATGTTTTAAATGGTCATCTCGGTAGCAGGCCCTCACCCCTAATGTTTTAGATGGTCAGATCAGCAGCAGACCCTCACCCCTAATTTTTTAGATGGTCAGCTCGGCAGCAGGCCCCTGCCCATAATGTTTTAGATGGTGAGCTCAGCAGCAGGCCCTTACCCCTAATGTTTTAGATGGGCAGATCAGCAGCAGACACTCACCCATAATGTTTTAGTTGGTCAATTCGGCAGCAGGCCCTCGCCCATAATGTTTTAGATGGTCAGCTCAGCAGCAGGCCCTCACCTCTTATCTTTTAGATGGTCAGTTTGGCAGCAGACTCTCGCCCATAATGTTTTAGATGGTCAGCTCAGCAGCAGGCCCTCGCCCCTAATGTTTCAGATGGTCAGATCAGCAGCAGGCCCTCGTCCCAAATGTTTTTGAGAGTCACCAGCAGGCGATCAATCATAATTTCAAGGGTGTGTATCATGCCCTCTTTTATGTGTAATAAAGGGTGTATTGGAGTGTCGGTTTCTTGTAATTTTTGTCAGCCCTTTCAATTAATGCATAGGCTTTATGAGTGTAGGAGTCCCACTACCTGAACAATTGTACCACAATGTGAATGAGGCCCTCCTTTATGTGATATACAGATTGTGTCTGAGTGCCTCTTCCTTGTAATTTTTGGCAGCACTTGCATTTATATACAAGTAAATATACAGGAAAGAATGTTTCCTAACAATTTTTCCTCTAAAATCGATTTTATCTTCGGTTTTGTGCATATTATTGTCAGTCTGTAAAAGTGGCGTACTACTCGGACAACATTGTTCCCAGCAGTGACCTGGGTGTCCAAGATGCATCCAGAAATCCTCCCTATGCTGTTTCCGAACCATTTCAGTGGTGTTTCCATCAATTTCTGACCTTTTCCTGTGAACCAGACACCCTCCCTTCTTCAGAGCAGGGTGTGCCTGATTTAATGCTCGGGTTCTCCCATTGACTTCCATTGTGGTCGGGTGCTCGGGAGAGCAGCCGAGCATCTTGAGGTGTTCTACTCGAGCACCCGAGCACTTTGGTGCTTGACCAACACTTCTAATAAGCCCTTTTTCTTTTTCCCCACAAATACAAGGGCTTTAGAACATATAACTGCGGCCGTGAATGGCAAATAAAGTTTTTTTTTTGCCACTAATACACGCCAAAACGGCTGTAATTTTCTCACTTCACCACACAACAGCTAATAAGCCCATTTTTTTCCCCCCACTAATACACTCAAACTAAAGAACATATATATACCTGCACCGCACAAGGACTAATAAGACCCCAAAAACAAGAACGGTTTGCTGCAATTACAGAGCAGTATAATGGCAATTTGGATCCGCAGTAAGTGTAGCAAGGGGTAATAGGATTGTTGTTGTTATCCAGGCTGTAACCTCCCCTACTGAACCCTGTTCTGCTTCAATACTGTGGAATGATTCCTCCCTATCCTTTCCCTTCACTTCTAATGCTCTTTCCCCGAACTTCTATTGAGCAAAATAAAAGTTTTAAAGTCTTTCCTACCACTGTCCCTAGCGCCTGCTAACATCTCTCCCTGCACTAAGTACACTGGAAAATGGCTCAATCCAAGATGTAGGCTGAGGCTATTTATAGGGCTGTGACATCACAGGGCTGGCTGCTGATTGGCTGCATGCATGGCATTGTGGGTGATCCCTCGTTCCCAGAGTCCCTTGTTGACAGTTCAGGAAAAAATGTCATTCTTTACCACGAAGTGTGAGGAAATTCAGATCTGGTGAGAATCGAATAATTCCTGAAATTCTGATCAAATTCGTCAGCTTCGATTCGCTCATCTCTACTCACAATCTAAGGTCCCTATCAGTATATCTTTGGAGTATAGTGAAATATGATTCTCATGTTTTTAATATTCATATTGTGAGCTATAACAATGTATAACTCGAATGTAGCTAAATCTAGATTGTTGCATTTGTTAAAAGCCATGGTCCTTATGCAATTAATTGATGAAAAAACAAACAAGGGGGTGTTTCACTTCAGCGAATGGCATTAATTCTGTAGAGAAAGTTAATATAAGACACTTACTAATGTATTGTGATTGTCCATATTGCCTCCTTTGCTGGCTTCAGTTATTTTTCCATCACATTTTACACGGCTCATTTCGAGGTGTTACGGCCACTGCTGCAGCGCAGATACGAGGAGGTCAGGATGGGAGCTGCTGCACATGCGTGCCCATGTGCACTCCTATGGTCCCGGCCCATTCAAAGAGGCCGGTGCTTTTTTCTATAGTGTGCAAGTGTGACCACTGCTGCTGAATATGAGCCGTGTATAATGTGATGGAAAAATGAATCCAGCCAGCAATGGAGGCAATATGGACAATCACAATACATTAGTAAGTGCCTTGAATTAACTTTCTCTACAAGATAAAAATGTCAATTACTTAAGTAAGAGAACCCCTTTTATAATTTGGAAGACTCTGTGCTGCCCCCTGCTGTTCATACTCATATATTGTGATGCAACTTCATAATTGGCCCACCATTATCCTTAATTTGCTGTGTTTGTACACTGTGGTCAGCCATTACTAAAAATGTTCTTTGTTCACATATATATCTCGGTTGTAAAGTCTTTCTGTGTTGCTGTAAGAGTGAGAAATGGTCTTTCCTCCAGTGCTGATGTTAGCAATGTTATATAATGCTGTACTGTTTTACTGGGTATATATTGATGCACTGTCATGTGCTACAACTGTATTGTACATGGGCAGTGGCTGTCCTTTTCTAATAAAAGATATGGTACCGTCTATAAATATACTTGTCCCACCATTTAGGACTGGCAGTGGGGAAAAAAAAATGCTCTTGGGAAATGTTCATGTCGGTCACTGCAGTGGTGAGCACATATGGCATGGTCGATAGGAATTTTCTACTGGAATAAAATGTGATAATGTGATAAAAGGGCAATCTTCCCGTCACAAGGTGTTTAATGCACAGCTTAAAGCCCTGACGGAGTCCATGTGGCAGAACTGAGGCCTTACCAGGTCTGTGACACCATCAGTATGGCTGCAAGCCACAGTGTGGAGATTTTTGTATCTAAAATCGTGGCCAAATGTTTTGAGAATTACATAAATATTGGAATTTGGAAAAGTTGCTGCTTAAGTTTTTATCAAAGCAATTTACATATACTCCAGAATGTTATGAAGAGTGATTAGATGAATTGCATAGTCCTTCTTTGCCGTGAAAATTAACTTAATCCCAAAAAAAAACCTTTCCACTGCATTTCATTGCTGTCATTAAAGGACCTGCTGAGATCATTTCAGTAATCGTCTTGTTAACTCAGGTGAGAATGTTGACGATCACAAGGCTGGAGATCATTATGTCAGGCTGATTGGGTTAAAATGGCAGACTTGACATGTTAAAAGGAGGGTGATGCTTGAAATCATTGTTCTTCCATTGTTAACCATGGTGACCTGCAAAGAAACGCGTGCAGCCATCATTGCGTTGCATAAAAATGGCTTCACAGGCAAGGATATTGTGGCTACTAAGATTGCACCTCAATCTACAATTTATAGGATCATCAAGAACTTCAAGGAAAGAGGTTTAATTCTTGTTAAGAAGGCTTCAGGGCGTCCAAGAAAGTCCAGCAAGCACCAGAATCGTCTCCTAAAGAGGATTCAGCTGCGGGATCGGAGTGCCACCAGTGCAGAGCTTACTCAGGAATGGCAGCAGGCAGGTGTGAGCGCATCTGCACGCATAGTGAGGCGAAGACTTTTGGAAGATGGCCTGGTGTCAAGAAGGGCAGCAAAGAAGCCACTTCTCTCCAAAAAAAACATCAGGGACAGATTGATCTTCTGCAGAAAGTATGGTGAATGGACTGCTGAGGACAGGGGCAAAGTCATATTCTCCGATGAAGTCTCTTTCCGATTGTTTGGGGTATCAGGAAAAAGGCTTGTCCAGAGAAGAAAAGGTGAGCGCTACCATCAGTCCTGTGTCATGCCAACAGTAAAGCATCCTGAGACCATTCATGTGTGGTGTTGCTTCTCATCCAAGAGCGTGGGCTCACTCACAATTTTGCCCAAAAACACAGCCATGAATAAAGAATGGTATCAAAACACCCTCCAACAGCAACTTCTTCCAACAATCCAACAACAGCTTGGTGAAGAACAATGCATTTTCCAGCACGATGGAGCACCATGCCATAAGGCAAAAGTTGATAACTAAGTGGCTCGGGGACCAAAACGTTTACATTTTGGGTCCATGGCCTGGAAACTCCCCAGATCTCAATCCCATTGAGAACTTGTGGTCAATCCTCAAGAGGCGGGTGGACAAACAAAAACCCACTAATTCTGACAAACTCCAAGAAGTGATTATGAAAGAATGGGTTGCTATCAGTCGGGAATTGGCCCAGAAGTTGATTGAGAGCATGCCCAGTCAAATTGCAGAGGTCCTGAAAAAAAAGGGCCAACACTGCAAATACTGACTCTTTGCATAAATGTCAAGTAATTGTCGATAAAAGCCTTTGAAACATATGAAGTGCGTGTAATTATATTTCACTACATCACAGAAACAACTGAAACAAAGATCTAAAAGCAGTTTTGCAGCAAACTTTGTGAAAACTAATATTTGTGTCATTCTCAAAACTTTTGGCCACGACTGTAGAGATGAGCAAAGTATTGGAAAGTTCAATTCAGCTGCTTCATAATTTTCTAATTGGCTTTGTGACAAATTACTTTGTTACGAAGTGCATTTTTTTGTAAGTAGTGTGTGCAATGACAGGGAACAGTGATTGCGCTGCCCCCCATCATTGTACCCCTCAGATGCTGCGTTCATAGTTGATCGCAAAATCTGACATTAATATTAGGGCTCATGCACATGACCGCATGTATTTTGCGGTCCGCAAAAAATGGATCGTAAACGGATGACATCCGTATGAATTCCGTATTTTACAAAACGGAACAGCTGACCCCTGATAGAACAGTCCTATCCAAGTCCGTAATGCGGACAATAATAGGACATGCTCTATGTTTTTGCCGAATCGAAATACGGACATACGGAAACGGAATGCACAAGGAATAGCTTACGGGTTTTTTTTTTAATGGTTCTGCATACGGTCCGCAAACAAAACGGAACGGACACGGAAAGAAAATACGTTTGTGTGCATGAGCCCTTAAAGTGTAAAATAAAAAAATAAATAAAATCATACTTATCTCATCTATTTGATCTCGAAGAGCCAGCAGGCAGCATGTTCATTAAAGATCCAGTGCGAAACCTTGCACGGCCAGTGATGACCTCACCAGGTCGGCTGGTTTGCTGATATCATATACGTCACCGTGCACAGGATTTTGCGCAGGATCTTCAATCTAGATGGTGGTGGCCAGCTCTTTGTGTGCAAATGGATGAGATAAGTATGATTTTTTAAATGTTTTACCGCCATATCAGGGAAATCGTTTTCGTTACCACAAAGCCCGAGGAAATTTGGCTTTGCCGCAAATCAAATTTTCCATGATGAAATTCGGATCAAAGCCTGCTCAACCCTAATTATATCCATAGGATAATCAACCCTTTTAAAAGCATTGCAGGCTTTCTGGCACTCGCTGCTGATCATTAACATGTCATGAAGCTGACTTCACTTAGATACAGCGCGTATCCCCCGCCGCCATCATTTTTCAATGATGTGACCAAACATACAGTAGATAATGAGTTTCATGAAGCATTTCCAGTAAACTGAGAACTTTAATTTTCTAGTCAAGAACATTTTTTTCTCCCGTGAAGAGTAACGATGGCTGCTATAAATATTTAAACCACCTGTTTTGCCTACGCGGATGATTAACGTGAATTTCTACTTTAATCATATTCATGAGAAGACTATTCGGGAAGCAATGTTCTAGAAATGGCAACAAGCTGCACAGGAACTATGTTAAATTATAGCGTGTTTTTATACCTCCCCTGGAAAACCATGTGATTTGCTGTAGTCTTGTTTTACCGGCACATGCAGAGTTAGACTTGCTATGGTTATGATGTAACTCTAATCTTACGCACCATACTCATTATTTGAATGTCAATGACTTTTAACCATGAAGAAGAAGAAAAATTCCATTTGTTGAGTTGCAACTAGTTCTCCAGCTATCTGGAAACGAGAGTGTTAAAAAGAAACTCTCATCAACTGGGAAACATCTGCCCATCCTTGGACCCCTTATGTATTACAATTAGTAGACACATACAAGGGTAGATCTTACGGTTGATGCTCTTACTGTAATCTATGTGTTTCTTTTGTCTACAATAACTGTTCAATCCTAAAATCTTGCAGTTTTCCTGCTTGCCACTAAGGACCCTTTTATACTGGCTGAAGACTGGGCACATTATGGGGAATGAAACATTCATACAAATGTTACTTCCCAATAATTGACCTCTATGAATGTCCCGCTGATCAGACGATAAACAAGTAAATGTTCGATTGTCAAGTGATTGCATATTCCATGTGGCATCAAAAATATTTGCTTGTTGGCATCATGTCGCCCTTTGCAAACAAGGATGTGCTGCCAACAAACAATGGAACTGTGTGGCTATGAATGATTGTAGTAACGTTCAGTCATCCCCGACAGTAGTGATGAGTACTACATGTAAATGCAGCTACTGATTGTGCAGTTATCAGCAATCAACATTCTTCATTCCTGATCATTGCTTGCTCTATCTGACCATGTAAAAGACAAATATCTCCTCAGCCTGTGGCTGAGGGTCCCTGGGTACTTAAGGCATTAGGTTCCCTAGTTACCAGAAAAGGTGTTTGATAGTCTGGTGCTGGTCACAACATATCTGTTCCCCCTCCCTGCACAATGACGTCTGCACTGGTCACAGAGTATATCTAGAAAACTCGGCCATATTTGTCTATTAACATCTCTAGCCCATTGCGCCTATGGGCCATGGTGGTAGCTATAAAGCATTTCACTAAATGATGTTAACAGCGGCTCAGACAAGTTGGCTGCCCGCATAATCATGTACAAAAAAAAATAGAATTAAAAAATCTATAATCAGCAAACCAGATTAGAAAGAATAATATTTTTCACTTTCTGTCTGTTCTTTTTTTTTTAAATATAGGTGATACATTCATTTTAAGCATTCAATGCAACCCAATGTGGATCATGTACATGGACATGTTATGTATCCAACTTCGTACAAGGTCTGAACTGTACCGATCTGTGGAGTGATAGTATACCTCCATATGCCTCTGATTTTATATAGAGGATGCATAATCTAACAGGAAACAGAATGTTGGTGCGTTCAGTCAGATAGATCTTTCCTAGCTGACTGGCCAAAGGGACTACAGGCCATGTCTCTAATAAGCGTCCTTATTCAAAACGATCTTTCTGGTGACATATTCTTTATAGACACTGGTAAACGTCCGCATCACCAGCCACAAGCATTCTGTAATAGGCTATTATGTATCAGGAGCTCATTAGAGTACAGTAATCAAAGCTTGGATTCGGGCAGGAGGCTGTGAGCACAGTTTTAATTGCATTCACAGTCCCTACATTTACGAGAATGCCAGTGGAATGTTTCTGTTACTTTAGCTAAAATACAAAATTGCCAATAATCCGCAGCGGCCTGTGTTACAATTAGACGAGAGCTGTAGAAGATCTAATCCACATCTAATGATATCTTGGCAAGAGGAAACTCACTTCATCATTAAGCAGTTTATGGAAATGGGATATGTGATTTGTTTACTAGCGCGCATTTCGTGGTATAATAGGATTGTTTTCATTGCGCATTGTTGCGACCCGGGGAATGTTAGTAACTTAGTAAATAAGAAATTTT
The DNA here is from genome assembly GCA_033119425.1 of Bufotes viridis. Lineage (NCBI taxonomy): Eukaryota > Metazoa > Chordata > Amphibia > Anura > Bufonidae > Bufotes > Bufotes viridis. The sequence continues at coordinate 131,739,212 of CM065595.1, read as the reverse complement.
TTTATCTAAGCTTCCAAGTGATCGTACAGGAAAAATAGTAATTGTTCCATTGCTTTATCTAAAAAAGAACTCATAAAACTAGTTAAAGGGAAACGCCAGACAAACGGGAAGTAGACTACAACTTTGTATATGTCTGAAAAATGCACATTGTCACACCTGCAAAAAAATCGAACATGTCCTATTGTTGTCTGTTTTACAGACAAGGTTAGAACTGTTCTATAGATGATAGGACGTGCCGTTCTGCAAAATGTGAAACGCACGTGGCCGGTATCCATGTTTAGCAGAGCCGCAATTTGCAGACAGCAAAAAAGGCCACGGCCATGTGCACGAGCCCTTTTTGTCAGCACAGCGCACATTGAGAGTTAAGTACATGGGTGTGAGGGGTTAGGCCTAAAGAAAGTATAGAGAGGAGGGTACTGGCCCTTATGTGTTATATGTAAAAGACTAGGGATGGAGGATCGTACTGTCACTACTCTGTGAGGGAGCTGAGGGGGAAGCCCTGCTCTGACTACACAGTGCTCGGAGTGTAGTCAGGGGGAGGAGTCAGCAGGCTTACCTTAACTTCTTGCCCTTTACTGATGGGTCTATTCAATGGGCACAAAGGGGGACATTTAACAAATCAGATATGTCAGCTTTGTGGCTTCAAAAAGTCTCAAGTCACGAAGATTGGTTTTCTACAACATATGATCAATTTTTACAACATTTGGTGTGCCTTGACACTTGTGGTCTATGTTTAAGAGGTGAAGGTGAGATTAGACCTGGATTATGGCTCATTTACTATGTGCAACTTTTGTAACAGTCGCAACCTACGCCAGACAACCTCCTGGTCTACTTTTATACATATAGGTGTGAACGACATTACACTCACATCAGATATATTATTAAGGTGCACCCGTTCATAAATTTGGTGCAGGCACAAAAAGCAAAGCAAGACTTAAAAAGGACACAAAAGTAGCCACAAATGTAAAAAGTTACTCATACTGTATTATTAAGGTTTACAACTGAATGAGGCTTTCACTATAAACTGCATATACAAGAACGTTATGGACACGGTTTCTTTAAAAGTATCCATCACCTGTACTAATAATATTATAGAAGTAGGGTTTTGATCATTGTGAAGTATAAAAGAGTCTTGATATTTCAAAATTTTCTTTGAAGTTTCTCTGTCTTCCAAAAGAGAATAATGGCATCCGTTTTTACAACTGGCAGACAGACCCACATTGCTTAAAATGATTTAAGTGACAGATAGATGAAAGTGGCGTAAAATGAAGGAAAATTCTAAACGTTAAAAATTCTCACCTTTCTTTCCCCGGTATAATATGTCTATACATTAGTATGTTACCACTCTATTGCACTCTTAAAGAGGACTTGACGAAACAAAATGCAGTGCGATCTGCCTGCAGCATGTTGTCGAGCAGGAGGAGCTGCGCAGATTGATATATATTTTTGCAAAAAGTTTCAGTAAAATCTTTAATTTATATCTCTGCTCTTTCTGACTTCCTTGTTCATGTGGGAAGTGTTATCAGTGATTAATAGCAATATCTGTGTAAGTGTATATACAGAGATAGCTGTCAGTCACTGATAACATCTCCCCCATGAACAATGAAATCAGAAATAACTTGAAGTGAATGGTTTCGCATAAGGGCAGCAAAAAAAAAAAAACGGAATGGACACGGAAAAAAATATACGTTCATGTGCATGAGCCCATAAATGTATAAATTACATATTTTTCTGCAAAGAATATGCATGTATGATCTGCTCAGCTCCTCCTGCTCTATAATCACTTCCTGCAGATTGCACTGCATTTGATTGTGACAGGTCCTCTTTAACAAACAGAGACACAAAGGGGGGTCAGTCAGCACGTCCCTGTATGCAGGTGCACGCAGCCACGGCAAAATATACGTACAAATACAGAATTGCAACAGCACTCTGCAACCAGCACTCTGCCCTGCCTCCAGGGGCGTAGCTAGAAATGACTGGGCCCCACAGCAAATTTTGTTATGGGCCCCCCCCCCCCTGGTGCCAGTAGCTAATGCACATTCAATCAAATTATTAATCCAATTTCCCCCCCTACCTACACCACCACCACCACCCCCTGCCAGTAGCTAATGCACATTCAATCAAATTATTAATCCAATTTCCCCCCCTACCTACACCATCACCACCCCCGGTGCCAGTAGCTAATGCACATTCAATCAAATTATTAATCCAATTTCCCCCTACCTACACCATCACCACCCCCGGTGCCAGTAGCTAATGCACATTCAATCAAATTATTAATCCAATTTCCCCCTACCTACACCACCCCAACCCCGCCCCCGGTGCCAGTAGCTAATGCACATTCAATCAAATTATTAATCCAATTTCCCCTACCTACACCACCCCAACCCCCGGTGCCAGTAGCTAATGCACATTCAATCAAATTATTAATCCAATTTCCCCCTACCTACACCATCACCACCCCCCGGTGCCAGTAGCTAATGCACATTCACTCAAATTATTAATCCAATTTCCCTACCTACACCACCCCAACCCACGCCCCCGGTGCCAGTAGCTAATGCACATTCAATCAAATTATTAATCCAATTTCCCCCACCTACACCAGCACCACCCCCGGCAGCCCAACCAAAAATTATGTGGTCACAGCTTCACAGACAAACACTCACTGTGACTGTGCAGCTCTTACACCCCACGGTCCACGTCCACCACGTCCGCTGTTCTGACGGCTTGTGCAGCTCAGCGGCGCGATGACGTCATCGCGCCGCCTGCGCAATGACGTCATCGCGCCGCCAGCCTCTGCAGCAGGCCGTTCAACAGCACCGCCTCCTGTGACAGCCCGGGCCAAACTGTGAGAGGGGAGGGGAGGGGAGGGGGAACTGTGAAAGGGGGGGGGGGCCCGGCCAAACTGTACTGAAAGGGGGGGGGCGGGGGCGGGAGGCCCCTCTGGCACAGTGACGAGTCGGGACAGTCTAACGGAGCGCAGGCGCAGCGCACAGTCTCAGCGCCCAAACAGCTGATTACCGGGGGCAGGGAAGCAGAGGAGAGTGGACACGTGCTGCCGGGCGCCGGGCCCCTTGTCAGCCCGGGCCCCGAAGCAGCCGCTTCCCCTGCTTCCCCGGTAGTTACGCCCCTGCCTGCCTCTATGCTAGAAGCTATCAGAGGTCGTTAGTGTACGTTTTGATCAAAAAGTAATAGGCCACTCGCCACGTCAAGGCCACCTCTAGCATAGAGGCAGGGCAGAGTGCTGGTTGCAGAGTGCTGTTGCAATTCTGTATTTGTAGGTCCTCTTTAACAATGACAGATCCCCTCCTTCTTAAAGGGATTCTTTGCTACTTAGATACTGATGTTTTAGGCCTCATGCACACGGCCGTTGCTCGAATGGGTCCGCAATCCGGAGCTGCGGTGCGGAATGGAGTAACAGAACCTCACGGAAGCAGTATGGAGTGCTTCCGTGGTGTTTCTCTCCGTGCCTCCACACCACAAAAAAATAGAACATGTTCTATGTTTTTACGGTTCGGATGGGTCACAACCCATTCAAGTTGAATGGGTCTCGATCCGTCCTGGCCGCCGCACGGATGTTGTCCGTACATTGGAGACCGTAAATTGCTGTCCCAATGCACAGAATGGCCGCACAACACCCGTGTGAATGAGGCCTTATCCTCAGGATAGGCCATCAATATCAGATTGGTGGGGACCGATACCCTGCACCCCCACCAATCAGCTGTTTTGGGCAGGCACTGGAATCTCAATCCACTGTGTAATTTCCAGCATCGCCATATTGCAGCTTATCTACCACTCACTTAAATGGGAGCTGAGGTGCAGTACCCTGGGACGGCCACTACATAGTGGGTGGAGCCTTGTATGCCAACCAGTGTATTCGTTTTGGGCACCAGCAGCTGCTTAAAACACTTTATCAGTGGGGATGTGGAGTCTCAGAACCCCACTGATCTGATATTGATGAGTTATCCTGGGGATAGGCTATCAACATCTAATTATGGCAAAACCCTTTTAAGTTAAAGGGTTTCTGTCACCAGTTTTAACCCTATGAAGTTAGCTGACATTAGCGATGTGCTAATGTCAGCTAAACCTAACTAGCCTATTCCTACTTTTCTCAGTGCCCGCATAAACCTAAAAATCGAACTTTTATAATATGCTAATGAGGCTCTAGGAGCAGGGGGGGCGTTGTTCCTGCTCCTAGAGCCTCCATTCTCCCACCTTGGTCTCCTCCCTCCAGGTCTTGATTGACAGGGCCAGGCAGCGCTTGCGTCTGTCTGCCAGCCCTGTGCTCGGATGTAGTCTCGCGCCGTTACGAACTCAGCGCAGGCGCGGTGAGGAACCTGGCAGCCGACGAGCGTCTTTCCCTCACCGCGCCTGCGCTGAGTTCAGAACGGCGCGAGATTTCATCCGAGCACAGGGCTGGCAGACAGATGCAAGCGCTGCCTGGCCCTGTCAATCAAGACCTGGAGGGAGGAGACCAAGGTGGGAGAATGGAGGCTCTAGGAGCAGGAACAACGCCCCCCCTGCTCCTAGAGCCTCATTAGCATATTATAAAAGTTCGATTTTTAGGTTTATGCGGGCACTGAGAAAAGTAAGAATAGGCTAGTTAGGTTTAGCTGACATTAGCACATCGCTAATGTCAGCTAACTTCATAGGGTTAAAACTGGTGACAGAAACCCTTTAAAGAGATTCTCCAGCCCTATGAAATTGATGGTCAGAATGTGGTACTTCTGACTCTTGGCACTGCTGCTGATTAGAGATCCTGGAAGCAATGAAGGGGCCATAGCACTCACTGGAGCTACACTACCCTTTCAATCAGATTGACGGGGTGCCAACAGAAACAAGGCATTAGAGAACCTCTTTACCCAAAAACAATCCTAACAAAAATAAGTCCTTGTGGATTAATCTTGCGACGGAGTCAAGTTTTTAAACTTGTAAATATAAAGTGACTACAGGAGTGATCCTCTAAATATACCATAAGCAGCCATGAACCATGGACAGCTGAAAGATAGCAAATTCCAATAGAGACTCTAAAAGCAAGAAAACGTACAATAGCATCCAGGTTCCATCAACTCCAAGAGGACCAGGCACCATGGCTAATTTTGTTTTACAATAATTTCTATTTTGAGACATTCATCTTTTTAGGTACTTGTCTCTGGGACAGGTGGCAACCAAAATGGTCATCAATACCTCTTCTACATTGGTTGTCACCCTTTACATTCAGACTCTAAAATGGCAAGTTGTGCAAGTTCTGATTGATATCCCCATAACAGAAATGTCTTAAAGGGAATCTGTCACCAGCGACCTCCCTATCCAACTGTTTGCACGGAGACATGGCTGTGGTTCATCAGATTAAAGCACAGTTTTTCGTTTGATGTCTTTTTTTTTGTTTTTTTGGTGTCCAAGGCTCCATTCCCGAGTTATGATACTTGTACGTAATATGCAAATTAAGCCTTTAGTGCAATGAGGGTGTCACCTTTGCTATTGTTGCACTCAAGCTCCGCTCCATTCTATGGCCAGGCACAGCTTGGACCTGTGAATAAAAGCAGTTAGGAGGGACTGGTAACAGAAAGGAGTGGAGCTTGGGAGCAACAAGAGCAATAGTAGCATCCTCGTTGCACCAAGGGCCTAAATGGCATATTAAGAAAACGTATTATAACTTGGGAACGGCACCTCGAATCAATAAAAATAAAACCTTTTAAAGCCTTTTAATCAGGGGAACAACAGCTATATGTACATGCAGGCAAATAAATCGGGAGGTCGCTGGTGACACATTCACTTTAATATGATTTATAACAGTTTGACAGAAGAACACAGCTAAGGCCTCTTTCACACTAGCGTTTTAGCTTTCCGTCCTAGAGATCCGTCGTCGGGTCTCTAGGACGGAAAGCTACTGATCAGGATTATCCCCATGCATCCTGAATGGAGAGAAATCCGTTCAGGATGCATCAGGATGCATCAGTTCAGTATGTCAACGTTTTTTGGACGTTGACAAAAGTGCAGCATGCTGCGGATTTGTCTCCATCCAAAAATCCGGAAGACATGCCGCAACACCGGATCCGGAATTAATGCCCATTGAAGGGCATTAGTCTGGATCCGGCCTTTAGCTAAACGTCGTTTCCGCGCATTGCCGGAACCGACGTTTAGCTTTTTGTCAATGGTTACTATGGCAGCCAGGACTCTAAAGTCCTGGTTGCCATAGTAAAGAGGAGTGGGGGAGCAGCATACTTACATTCCGTGCGGCTCCCGGGACGCTCTAGGATGACGTCAGGGCACCCCAGTGCATAGATCACGTGATCGCACGGATCACGTGATCCATGCGCGCGGGGCGCTCTGACGTCATTCAGAGCGCCCGGGAGCCGCACGGAATGTGGCATGCCACTCCCGCCTCCACTGCTACTATGGCAACCAGGACGCTAGTAGCGTCCTGGCTGCCATAGTAACACTGAAAGCATTTTGAAGACTGATCAGTCTTCAAATGCTTTCAGTTCACTTGCGTTGTGCAGGATCCGGCGTGCATTCCGGCGACGGAAGTGCACCCCGGATCCTAACAACGCTAGTGTGAAAGAGGCCTAAACCCTAATATTTGCTGGTGTTATTTTGTTTTAATTCTTTTTTTTTATTACATTTTTGTGACATGCTATGCCCATCTCAGCCCATGTCTTCATGTGCCAATATTTCTTAAAATAGCAAAAAGGGCTCTTTTGCAAATAGTCTTCAATAGATATATCCTAACATCTGTGCATTCTGCTCCTACACAAAAGCACCATATGTTTCATCTTGGTTTCCGGCAAAAAACAAACCCCTTAAGCATGAACCAGCACCCATACTCTTTCATACTCCTTCACAGCTGTACCTTTTGGTATTCTACCTAATATATTTTAGCAAGCAATAGGAGACAGAGAGGGAAATGTGTGTAACTGCAGGATCAGACTACACAGGAATCATATGTAGTCTGTTACCATGGAGGCACCTACTGTAGATGCATTGGATAGCAAATAATATAATAATACAATTATGACAAGCATTGGTGAAAATACCATAATGATAATAATAGTAAAAAAAAATAGGTTGCAAAGACTGATATACCCTTTAACACATCAGAAAGAGAAATACCGTGCAGGGAAGGATGAAAAAAAACTGCATGCATTACTGAGGGAGGGGGGCCCAAGCTAAACTCTTGCACCAGGGCTCATGAGCCTTTAGGTACGCCCCGGAGTATATTCAATTATGGGCCAATACTGTTTAAAGGGGTTTTACTGTTTGCATCAACATCCTTTAAAATAATTATTTATGAAAGAAATTGTAATTTTGTAATGTTTCTTTTAGCTTTATTGCTCCTGTTCTTAACTGTGGTCACATGACCATGTCCACGCAGCTCCTTCTTATTTCCTGTGATGCTTTTTCCATGGGTGGGGAAGTGATAGGATAGTGTCTATGTAACTAGCTGGGTGGGAGGAGCTATAAACTAGCGGGGCGTTGTTAGGGGTGGGACTAGAGTTGGGCAGAGAATGGAGAAGTGCATCATGGGTTTGGTTGGATACAGAAAGAGGAAGTGCTACATACAGGATGGAAAGAAACAAGAGGGATTGGTTTACATGGTGTAAATGGGTCAGGAGAGTCCAAATTGAAAAAAAAAAATGCATATGGAAGATATACAGTACATGAGGTAAGAATTACATGAGCATATATGTCAAAAACATACTGTACTAATCTTGGAAAATCCCCATAAGACTGGTTTCACACAGTGTCAACCCATTTTCAGAGAATTCTTTCAATTGCCTTTTTTTTCGCCTCTAAGCACTGCGATCTGGTGTTTGTATCACCTACATACAAGACATTTTTTATTTGTGTTGTTTTTGTAGCATTTTTGGGTCCAATGGCACTTTTATTGAAATGCGGCATCCTTTAGTTTTTTTTTTTTTTATACAGGATGGATATACAAAATCTCACAAAATGAAAAAAGGTCACAAGAATGCCTGTACTAAAATGAAATAAAAAATTTCAAATGTAAAAAAAAGTATGTGTGAATGAGCTCTATCAGTTGCCCACAACCTACAGTTTTTTAGCTGTTGCAGTATAGACATCATGCCCGAACACCCGAATGGCTGCAGACCATTGCTATACATATTCCTCTACCTTTGTTCATGTTATCTTTGACATATGCAACAAAAAAAGATGTCAGGATAAAAAACTGAAAATTTTAATTAATGTTAAGATCCAGCTATTTAGCGTGTTTCCAGCTGTGTGCCAACGCATAGCAGGAAACAGAATAACTTAATCAAAAGCTTGGTAAATCCTACACATTTTAGTAATCTTAAGGATTTAGCACACACTGCGCACCCCGCAGTCCTAGCCCATATAATACTGTGTGGGCATTTTACAGCTAATATTTTTTAATGCCCGCAGCTCAGACACACAGATGAATATTAAACTTATGTTGAATGACTGTGGTGACAAGTGCTTGTGGATGCCTATATAGTATTGTAGATAGAAAAACATGAATGACCCTCAAAATAGTCCAATACTATAGAGGGATTGGCACAGAATAATGGTTAAATAAAGTAAGTAAGGCCCTTGTATATGTCTTCGTAGCATTCATACTCATATTTTATGACCATTTTTTGAGTCACACATTTTTTTTCAAGCATTTTATTGTTCCTGAAAATGCCGGAAAAAAATGCAATACAAAGAGCATGCCATATTTTGTACCGGAAACCATAGTCTCAAAATATGAACCAAAAAATGGTCACAGAAGAAAGCCTTTCGGCTTTCCGCAAGCATCTACTAGGACTAGGACTCATATTTATTTATAGACTGGATAAGGGTAAGTCAATGGATGTCATATATGTTGACTAGGGTTGAGCTAATCGAAGTATCCAAAGTGGACTTCAAGCCGAATTTCAGGAAAAATTGTATACGCCGCAAAGCCAAAATTTTCCCTGAAATGGCTTTAAAAAAAAAATACATACTCACCTCATCCATTTGATCATGAAGAAAGCGCGATCTTGATTGAAGATCCCAGGTGAAATCTTGTGCGCTATGACGTATGACTTTACCACACCAGCCATCGTGATGACGTCATCACACACTGCATGAAATTTTGCGTTGTGTCTGCAATCAACATGGCCGCTGCAGCCTCTTTGCGCTGAAATGGGTAAGGTGAGTGTTTTTTTATAAGATTAACCTCTGAAACCCCATATTGTCAGATTCTGCGGTCAGCGATGAGGTCAGCGATGAGGTCAGCGATGCGGCATCTGAGGGGTTTAATGACAGGGGGGGGCGACGCAATCGATGTTCCCCGTCATTGCTTCCACTACTTACAAAGAAATGTGCTTTGTGACAAAGTAATTCATCATGAAGCGAATTTATTTGTAAAATTCAACGAAGCAGCTGAATCAAATTTTTCTAAACTTCGCTCAGCACTAATCATGACTTCTCCAAAGCATTTGACACTGTACTACATAAAAGGTTAGTATATAAAATGAGAATGCTTGGACTGGGAGAAAATGTCTCTATGTGGGTAAGTAACTGGCTGAGTGACAGAAAACAGAGGGTGGTTATTAACGGTACATACTCAAATTGGGTCACTGTCACTAGTGGGGTACCTCAGGGGTCAGTACTGGGACCTATTCTCTTCAATATATTTATTAATGATCTTGTAGAAGGCTTGCACAGTAAAATATAAATTCTTGCAGATGACACTAATATGTGTAAAGTAATTAACACTAAAGAAGACAGTTTTCTGCTACAGAGGGATCTGGATAGATTGGGGGCTTGGGCAGAGAAGTGGTAGATGAGGTTTAACACTGACAAATGTAAGGTTATGCACATGGGAAGGAATAATGCAAGTCACTCGTACATACTAAATGGTAAAACACTGAGTAACACTGACATGGAAAACCTAGGAATTTTGGTGAACAGCAAACTAAGCTGTAAAAACCAGTGTCAGGCAGCTGCTGCCAATGCCAATAAGATAATGGGTTGCATCAAAAGGGGTATAGATGCCCGTGATGAGAACACAGTCCTACCACTTTACAAATCACTAGTCAGACCCCACATGGAGGACTGTGTACAGTTCTGGGCTCCTGTGAACAAGGCAGACATAGCAGAGCTGGAGAGGGTTCAGAGGAGGGCAACTAAAGTAATAACTGGAATGGGGCAGCTACAGTACCCTGAAAGGTTATCAAAATGAGGGTTATTCACTTTAGAAAAAAGATGACTGAGGGGAGATCTAATAACTATGTATAAATATATCAGGGATCAGTACAGAGATCTCTCCTTTCATCTATTTATCCCCAGGACTGTGACTGTGACGAGGGGACATCCTCTGTGCCTGGAGGAAAGAAGGTTTCTTCACAAACATAGAAGAGGATTCTTTACAGTAAGAGCAGAGAGACTATGGAACTCTCTGGCTGAGGAGGTGGTGATGGTGAGTACAATAAAGGAATTCAAGAGGGGACTGGATGTATTTCTGGAGTGTAATAATACAGTCGGGAAGAATTTTTTTTCCCTTAAAATGAGGAAATTTGGATTCTACCTCATGAGGGTTTTTTGCCTTCCTCTGGATCAAATATGCAGGGTAACAGGCTGAATTGGATGGATGTATGTCTTTTTTCATCCTTTTAAACTATATTATTATGTACCTGACCCCAAAAACTTTAAAATTCCACAAGCCAAAATGCTATGTGTTTTTGCTATAGACTTTTAACTAATATGCTGCAATAACGTAACTCAAAATCAGTACAAAAAAGCACTAAATGGTGGTTTACAATGAACCCCTATTCTAATTGACTAATAATGGTATAATGGTTGTTGTGGTTTGGTATTATTTCTGCTCTATATAGTGGTATTATTATCGCTGTTGGTCTTTGTTTAATGAGTGTCACTATAGTATAAAGTATTTGACTATGTTATTGGGACCATATTTCAGCATTTTGGGATCCACTTGTGCCCAGGGCTCCACTTTGACTAAAATAAACTCTATGGACATTTAATAAAGCAGAGCTGTGTTACAGCCACTATTATAGCCTCTGAGATTGGTAAAAAAAAAAAAAGCTATTAAGATACCAGACAGGTTAACGTTATTAAAAGGCGCTTCTCAGGACTTTCCATTTGAGATATGCAATAATGTGACATTTTCAGTACCTAATGTATGTGTGTGTTGTCTGTTTAGAAAGTTAATCACCCATTACTCATATGTCTAGTAGATTTCACAGAGCGTTACCGCTTTTACCATCTGTGGTTGTTGTACATTATATTTTACTGGATAATGCTTCATAATAAAATGTGATATAACTTTTTACTGCACTGCAACAAATTAAACAATCTGAATAGAGGATATTGTCTAGATTTAATATCCAAAGGAGTGCCAGCAACATGCAAGATGCCTTCAGAGGATGGATTCTCTTCCCATGAGATATAGGTTCTTCTATCAGATCAGCACTGCTGCACTTTGCTTCTGGCTGGGGTTTCTTAAAGGGATTCTGCCACCTCTGATAACACAAATTTAGCTTTTAAACCAGTCATGCTCCACAGATTACCTTGAATCAGCTTTGCTTTTCTGTAATGAAATCCGTCCAGTAGTTTTGCTGAAAAACGACTTTTATAAATATGCTAATTAATCGTGAAGGTGCCCAGAGGGGCGTTATCTTCTACTTTGGGTGCCCAGTAACGCCCCCCTGCAGTGCCCAAAACCGGCTCCTTACTCAATAAAAAACGCCTTCCTCCAGAATCCCTAACCGCCCACAGCGCCTCATCCCTCTCCTCCCCCTCCCTGACGGCCGAGCGAAGTCTCACGTAGACACAATACCCACTGAGGGCAGGAGCTTCATCGTCGTCACTGGGCATGCGCCGAGCCCAGTGACGTCCGATGCTCGCTCTTCCCTCAGTGCACTGGCGCAGCCCTCAGTGGGTACTGCGTCTGCGCGAGACTTCGCTCGGCCATTAGGGAGGCGATGTGGGCAGTTAGGGATTCTGGAGGAAGGTGTTTTTTATTGAGTAAGGAGCCGGTTTTGGGCACTGCAGGGGGGCATTACTGGGCACCCAAAGTAGAAGATAACGCCCCTCTGGGCACCTTCACCATTAATTAGCATATTTATAAAAGTCGTTTTTCAGCAAAACTACTGAACGGATTACATTACCGAAAAGCAAAGCTGATTCAAGGTAATCTGTGGAGCATGACTGGTTTAAAAGCTAAATTTGTGTTATCAGAGGTGACAGAATCCCTTTAAGGGTGTATTAGACACCCCGATGCTGCAAGCGTTTATCGGGAAGAAAGTGTTCCCTCCCGGCAGTCGCCAGATAGCTAGCAGAGGTTATCATTGCTATTACATGCATCAATGTCCTCCGCAGCATGGGAAGGAGCAATCGTCCCCATGCAGGACAGGGGTGTGCCGGCGGCAGATTGCTATTACACAGCACAATCTGCTGCCGGCAAATCCAGATCTTTCAGTACAGTAAAGAACGTTTGCTCGTTCATCAGGCTATCAAAGGCAATATTAGACTAACAGATTATCAGGCAGAAAATCTGCTCGTCTAATATACCATAAAGAAATAAAGAACTTTTCCAGCACAGGGAATACAGGACAATCCAAAGTGTTTTAAACGTATTTAAATAAAGTAATAGTAATGGAGATAAATTGTTAGGGGTCCATTGTTATTGTTAGAGCCTGGGCTTACTGGAGGATTTTCAGGAGCGTCACCTCGGCCACCATGAATTTTTGCTGTTATTAAACAGCAACAGTATTGGCACCATGCCACAAAAATGGTGCAAAAAATGCACCAACAGATGGCACAAACTTTAAAGTGGTTTTCCTGAAGCACAGCATTGATGACATAAACTGAGGATAGATCATTCATATCAGATCAGTAGGGGTCTTGTAGCCGGCAGTCAAGCCGATCAGATATTCGAAAAGGTGGCAGCGCTGAGAAGAGCACTGCAGCCTCCTTACAGCATCCAAGGCTCCATACAGCTCCATATAGTGGTTGTGTTTGGTACTGCAGCCCTGTCGCATTCACTTGAATGGGACTTAACTACACATAGTGTCACTGGCCTAGGGAGAGGCCACAGCGGATCAGTGGAGATGCTGGGAGTCAGACCCCCACTGATCTAATTTTGATTTGCTAACCTAAAGGTAAATCCTCAATATTTTGTGTAAGAAAAAAGATTGCTATATCTGTACTGTGTTATCATATTGTGCAACTACTCTATAATTGTGAAGCCCTGGGGACAGAGACTAGTGTGATCCAATAGTAATTGGGGCATATATTAAAATATTCACTCACTACTTCATTAGGTCCCTCAGGGGTATGTTCTCTGACTGGTTTCATAGTTTGCAGCAGATAGTCTAGGAGGGGCACAAGTACTGAGTCCCGTGCGTAGGACGTAGTGAAAATTTAGAACCTCCTAATTCTTACTCATGTATGTATAGAAGAGGGCATCTTCAGCACTTATATGCTTACCAATAGTTCACAAGTGTTACCTCCCGATGCTCCTTCCAATGTTGGATAGGTTCCATGGGACGATCAGAAGAAATGATTCCCACCTTCCATCTATAAAGAACATGTACACATTCACTTTCACTTTCCCTTATAAAGAACATGTACACATTCACTTATCTTTGTTATCATTGTACATACAGGGCTGAACATCAGTAATATCTAATAGGTCGATTATGCAGCAATTTATAAGAAATAGACACTAGTCACACAAGTAATTGCCTCTGAAGTCAGCTCGAAATGGTGTTGTTTTGTACTGGGCATTTGTGACCTATTATTGTGCCAGAGACTGGGCCGACAGGAGGTTGCTCTGGTACTCTGGTGGGCCAGTCGGACCATGGTTTCATATGCTTGACTACAAATGTAAGTAGGTGCTAGAAGATACTGGCACTGTTAAAAGTCAAGGTGACTTAGCAATTAGGAAGTTGCAATAAAAAGCAATTTCTGTGCCTAAGGGACTGTTAAAAGAACAATAGCAAAACTAAAGAAACATATTATTCCAAAATGTACAGATTTTTTCTACAGCCAACTTAGTCCTTACAATATATGGTTATGGTGCGATGGAAAGGACTGTACTGTATGACATATAGTATTACAGTTCATTATTGTTTTACTTTGTCATTTCTCTGGCACCGTTGTACAGTAAGCAAATGAATTATATTGCACAGTACCAAGTAATTAGCACTCTAATGAGTCAGCTGATTTATTTTTACTGAGGGTGATGTCACGCAGGATTCGAATCGAAGTCAATAGAACAAGCAGTACAAAATTCAATGAGTGAAGATTACAATATCTTTATTTATATTACCCAAATCCACTAAAACCTTAAATTGTAGTTCATCTGCTAAAGTTATATATAAAGCATCTTACAATATTAACCTTAACAGGGTTGGAAAACTGTAAAAAGAACTAACAGGCAGTGGCTTAACTATAAATGACTGGGCCCCACAGCAAATTTTTGAATAGGGCCCCCCCAGCAACATCTTCACAACCCCCCTTCCTGTGGCTAGTCAAGATCAATCTCAGACGAGGCCTGGCAGCCCCTCTGTCCTTTTCCTACAAGGTCTATGTATATAATGTAATTTTATAATAATAGTGTCAGACAATAAAATCTTGCATTCCTTTTCCTAGGTGGGCCACTTCTGAGTTCGGGCCCCAAAGCAGCCGCTTCCCCTATAGCTATGCTCCTGCTAACAGGGTCCATATCCATAGCCATAAGGTATAAAACCATTCCTTGCATCTTGCAGTTTGATCTGTAGCAGGAAAAAAAAAGTGTTTTGTCTTATTGTTCCAGCAAAATGACAATACACAGATTTTGCAGGAGAAACTCTTAAACTGAGTACAATCCGAGAAGTCTGCCCAGGTGTTTCAGTTTTAGCCTCAGTTGATGCTTCTTCTTCTATAGAGATAACTTCTGAGCAGTCATCTCATTAAGGCATAGACAGCATAACAATGTGCTAAAAAGCTGGAGAGCACAGAATCACAACATTCACAATAAGTGATTGTCACAGCTCACCTCCTCCCCCTCCCTGCACAATTGCCTGTGTCCAGATCACAGAATATAGCCACAACACTCTCCAATAGAAGCCAGTGGGTAGATGAGCAAATTGATTTTATAGAATCCAAATTCCACTCAAATTTTTTCAAAAATTTGGATTCTATTGAATCAGAATGTCAAGTTATTTGATTTGGGAGAACATTTTAGAAAGAGGGAAAGGTGGAGAGACAGAGCTAGAGACAATCAGAATGCTATGCACAGCTTTTCAGGGAATTTGAAGTACTGTTGATTCATGTAGAATTATTTCAGGTCAGAATTGAATCAGAGTCTCAAATTTCAATCATTAATAGTCACCTCCAATTAGAATCTCATATGATCCATGTGTTAAATCTTTGAACTGTTGTAAGGAGAGCAGAGCAGCAGCTGCCCCCCAAATCATGTACTTAAAATAAAATTAAAAAAATCTACAATCAGCAAATAAAAACAGATTAGAACAGATTAAAAAAAGAACGTTTCCCTATCTGGTTTTATTTTATAAGAAAATAGCTAGCTGATACAATCCCTATAAAAGGGTTATTCCTTGCCATTATTCAACTATGTCAATGCAAAAAGAAAACATATTCCATGGTAGTTGTCACTCTTTTTAGCTTCTGTGCTCACCCTTCTGCAACTCTAGTCTTTTCACTTCCTGTGGCTAGGCAACAGCTAGTCACATGTGACCATCAAGCACCTGCATTTACCAGGAGTGCATTGCACTAAACTCTTGTAAACCCTGCATAGAAAATAGTCCCTTACAGAAAACCCCAGCAATTACAGTAATACATAGATAGTACTATGGTGCACTATGCCCCCTATTTCTTTCTCTCTGTCTAGAGAGAGAGATAGCTATTTATTTCTATTAATCATGGAATAAATGAATGAAAGGACGCTTCATTTGCTTCATTATCAGATCAGTATGTGGGATCAGGGAAGTTATTGAGTATGTTGTTTCATCAATGAATGCAAAATAAGGTAGAGCAGAACTTTGGTCACAGGAGGAGCAGCAGGGGATGCTTCCAGAAAGAAAAAACATAATGTACAATATAAGAACAATAATTTTACCGCATACATATTGCAATAATACTTTGTTTGAAATGCCCTATTCATTGCATGGTAATACTTTTCATGGGATAACCTCTTTAGGTTTGTGCACACCAGAAAGCCACCATGAGCTTCTGGCTATGATGATAAACTTGTATGGAAACATTGTAAAATATATGTATCACCTTGTTCAGTCAAGATGAGAAACGTAAGCCAGTTGCTATAATAAAGGCAATTTTAGCTCATCAGCTCCAGGCAACTGAAACATATTGCTCATAAAGATCACGCCAACATGTTTTATATGCCAAATAACCCATGACTGGTTGTACTGCATTTCAGTAAGACATACCATTACATTTCCCAAAGGCTTTGCATGTGGTCCGTTGCAGAAAATGTGTTGCAGTGCCTAATAATACTTTATGCGTACTCAAGATGCTGAGAAAAAATAGTTGCGGATTAAATGACAAAATAGTTTTAATTAAAAGTACAGTTGTCTCGAGTGCACCGGAGAAGTGACTTTGCCATGAAGGAGGTCAGTACATCAACACTTTTAGCGCTGAAAGGGATTGCAGAGCAATAAAATCCAATCCTCCATAGCAGTGAAGGGATTATGAAGAGTTTCATGTCTCTAATCCCTTCAGTGTCCTGCAAGACCCTCTAGCACTGAAGGGATTAAGAACACAGTTTTGAAGAGTGAACAGTGAAACAAAGATTATCGAGGGTCAAGGATAAAGGTAAAACATAAAACTAGCCAAGGTGTCTACGTAAATGTCAGGGACAGCTGAGAGACAGGAAGCAGAAGAGAGCGCATTGCTTGCAGCCAAATTTATCTAACTTTGTATAGTCATGAAACTGTTTTGGGACAGTTAGAATTGAGAAAATGTAGCAGTTGGAACTTAGTCCATAAAAGTTCAGACAACTAGGTAAACTTATGATTAAAGATTGGTATTAATGGTAGACAAATACAGCAGGATGTGGGTTAATATTTCTAGAAATATATTTACAATATTTAAAGATGATACATTTAAAAATTAAATGTAATTTCTTTATTTTTCCACAAATGAATAATACAGGTGACTATAAGAAACCTTGTAACATATGTCATCAGAGAAAGATGCTTCCTTCTGCCCTTAGCAAGCTTCACTCCTTCTGCCCGGCCTCTTCCATTATTCTCAATTTACCTCTCAGATCAATCTCCAGTGAAGATGGATGGACTGCCTGCTGAAGGATTAGGTTATATAAAAGTTTATGGAGAGGGGAGGGGAAGGAGCAGAAAGGAGCGGTTGCTGCAGACAGGCAGAGGCAGAGAGACAGACACAGACAGACTGCTGCTAGTTTTTTAGTGATTTACTGCTAAATTAACATCTAAATTGTTTAGTTCTGCTATGTAATGTCCTTCATTACTGCTGCTGCTTCTAAGGGCAAGCTATAGAGAGTTAGGGAGCAGATTCACCTGTTTCTCCATGTCCTGTGTATGGGCCGATGTGATGAGCGACTAGTCTTTATCCATGTGAGCTCAGAAGAAAATAATAATTGCAGACAGATTGCAGAGTGAACAACTGCTAAAAACTGCCGATACAAGTCATATAATGGCCAAAATTAGTGTTATTCCTCATGTATGCACCCTCATGGTATCCTGAAAAATCACCTGAAACAACAGTTACACTTTAAAGGCATTGTTCACCTTTGTATAGACCCCACAGCATGGCCGGACCCTCGGTGGTAATCATACTTACCTGATCTTCGATGACGGGTTCCAGCTTCATGAGTGCCCTGCCAGCTCTACACATCCCAGATCTCCCTGCGTCAAGATCCGGTTTGACGCTGGGCCATGCGTCCGTTGCAGCCAATGACTGACCGAAGCTTTGATATGTTACCCATGCGTCATGTTACTGGTTCATGTGAGCAGATGTAATTTGAAGCTGGTGAGATGGAGACATCAATTCAGAACACATCAGATATCACTGGGGGTCTGAGGACTGAACGCACAGCAGGAGGGTCAAAAATGTATTATGTATTTAGTAATATATTACTGAGGCAAAGGCATAAAACCAAAAACCTGCAATCAACCATGTTCCATTTATGATACTGGTGACACTTTATGTGGCAGTGGAGCATTTGTGCCATCAAACACCAATGATCAGGTGCAACTGCATCCATTGCACGCACTATAGCCATGCCCCCTTGTTTCTTATGGTGGCCATACACACTCGGTGCCTAAACAGCTATCTATCCTAAATACTGATACTGGGGAGAGGAGGAGGCCACTGCCACAAGCCTCTGTTGAAGGCTTATCTCCTGGAAGAACAAAAGGATCAGCTGTTAAATTTGAACACATCCGATCCTTCTTTCTCCCGACATCATCTGCTTGGAACTTACTACACATATTAGATTTTGGTCGGTGCGTTCGATAAAATTAGTGTAGCAGAGCCTTTAAGCTTTACCAGGACATTAACCAATTAACCAATTCATTTACTGATAAAATGTCCATCACAAAAAAAAGCTTATTTTAAGTGTCTTCTGGAGCACGGAACCATGAAGATGTTTAAGCGACCTTTAACTCCTTCTTGTAAATGGATGTACTATTTTGTGATGGCTGTCAACCGAATTTTGATGATCTGTGGTTGACAGCCATCACAACCATGGCTTGTAAGTGTCTGACAGAGGACTGGATTGACAAGATTGTAGGATATAATGCTGACAGGCAATAATGCTTTAGAATACTAAGTATTGCAAAGCATTAAACAAGCATTAAGCAAAAGATTAAAGCTTCAAGTCCTTTAGTAGAAGTAATAAAGCTGGAATCATACATGCAGATTGCAGGGCAGCTTTTGGGGCAATCTGTGGCATTTTTTTATTTGCAAAACTCAAAGCCACCCTCGCAAGATCGCAGGAGCCATTAATTGCTATGCAGTCTGGAGCATAAAGGGACTATCCCATGAGTAATGTAAAAAATGTAAAAATCATATATAATCTAGTACCTGACAACTTCTTTCCAACAAATCTAAAACCAGCCCTGTACCTCACAAGGATCCAGAGTTCTCACCATTTATTGCTCAAATTGTTGTGCTTTATTTCAAGCTGGCAGTTTAGGAGTCGTGCACTTTCTCAGTGGGGATTTCCTTTCTGCTGCAGCTGGTGGCAGTTGACGGATGGAACTGGGCATGTGCTTCTGTATCCGTGAGCAGGACAGAGAAAATAGAAAAAGAGCAAATAGCAGGTGGCGCTATACAGATAGATTTCATTGTATATTACATACATTTTTAATTACCTACAATTACAAACATATTCAGTTCTAGGTGCTGGTTTGAAAACTGTAGAATATGTCTTGTGAGATAACCCCTTTAATAGGACTATTGTAATTTTACCATTGCAGTCTATGGTATAAGGAATCAATTGATCAAAGCCCTCTGGGGGATTAAAGAGTTAAAGATTAAAAACAAATATAAAAGAAAAAGAATTAAAAGTTCAAATCACCCTCCCAAAAAAATAAAATAAAAAAATAAACATCATTGGTATGACTGTGTCCAAAAATGGCCATAGGTAAACACCACAATGGAAAAAGAAATCAAAATGGATGAAACAGCTTTTTTGTCTCTTTGCCTCCCCCCCTCCCCCCCACCAAAAAAAAATTCTTACATATCTAAAAATAGAAGCTATAAATTTTCCCCACAAAAACAAGTCCTTGCATAGCTTCATAGACTGAAATATAAAAACCTTATGGTGTCAGAATATGGCGATGCAAAAAGAAAAAACTGCATATAATTTTTTTTTAGCATAACAAAACATCAAATTAAGCCCTCTTAGGCTATGTGAATGAAAAAATATAATGTTATGGCTTTTTGGTAAAGCAAGAAGTAATAATAAAATTGTTTAGGACAGGATTGGGTTAAAGGGGTCAATTTAAGTTCTTGTACCTGAGAGCAATAATTACCTGAAGCATGCACGACTTCTTGGAATTGCAAATGATAGATTGTCTTTCTTATGGCAATGATGGCTGCTCACAAAAACACAAAAACAACACAGGCGCTTATAAATCGAACAAATTGGTTATAAACTTGCTCTGACCTTTTGGAAAAAGCATTTGCTTTGTACAGACCATACAGGGAGATATAATCCAGTGGCAGACAGCAGGATCATTGCGGTATGTTTTGTGCTGTGTAATGAGACAATGTGATGAAAAGCCTATCCCAGCAGAGAATACACACCTGCTGCTACTGAGCTCCCAGCGAAACAAACACAGCCGATGCAGGATGAAGAATTAGAAACGTCTGCCCGTTCTTCTGGGTTCTATGTGCTTTTCATTTACTGTAAATCAATTTTATTGTTCAAATATTTCTACAGGTCTCATACCCTAGTAATAACATTAAGCATCATCATCTTCCGAGTTGTGCTTCTCTTTGGTTCAGATTCCGAGCGGCTGGTTTTAGACAAAGTCTGGCCCTGGCAGGAGCGTAACCACCATAGCAGCAGACCATGAGACTGATATGGGGCCCAGGGCAAGAGGGGGCCCATTCTTAGTTGGGATTATCCCCACTTATACTAGAGGTGAAAATTTGGTCAGGACTCTACCCTCTAAAGGAACAACTTTTAAGTTTAACAGGCAGGGTCATTAAAAGGGCTTAGGCAGAAAGCCTTCTGTTCTGTGTGGAGGGCCTGGTTTGATTCTTGCTATGGGGCCCAGTGTGGGTCCTTTTCTTTGCCCCCTCCCCCCCATACTTGACCACATACCTCTTATATCCAGGGACATCTCCTGTTATGTAGACGTTCTCTTTCCTCTTCTCCTTCGTTAGACCGCCATAACAAATTCTTTCAGCCGCATCTCGTCTCTACAGAGTTTGTAACACAGACACGTTAGATTTCTCAATTTTTCCATCAACCTCCCCATCCTAGTGTCCCGACAGTGTCATCCTGCTGCCACCCCCAATACTGTGCCCGTGGTCTCCCCAATGTCCCAGGTACTAAACTGCTGAAAAAATAGTGACCCCCAGTAGACATAATTGGGGTAATGTATCAAACTGGTGTAAAGTAGAACTGGATTTCCAAAAGAGCTGTCAAAAATGAAAGGTAGAATCTGATTGGCTGCTATGGGCAACTAAGCCAGTTCTACTTTACAGCGGTTTGATGAATTACCCAAAATGTCCCTATAGTGTTCACAGCAGTTATAATGTCCCCTAGAGTGCGTCCAGTAATAATAACACCCTATATTGTGCTCCAGGTAATAATCACTGTATAGCGTCCACAGAAATAATAGAATTGCCCCCACAGTGCCTCCCCAATAGCAACACCCCCCCACATTGCCCCATATAGTAATTTCCCCCACACTGCCCCCCATAGTAATCCCCCCATAGTAATTTCCCCCCCACACACAGTCATTTCCCTTCATGTCCCCCCCTTCATGTCCCCCAAAGTTGGCACATAAAAAAAAACAGGAAAAAAAGAAGGCCTGAAGTCTATGGCATTGATCGGCAGCGGGGCAGGGAATAATGCACTCCCGTGCTCCGGCCCAGTATGTGGGCGTCAGTATTGATGGAAGCGCTTATTGCTTATGGCACCACCCTGAGAGCCAGCACCCGGGGCAGACCGCCCCCACTGCCCCCTCTTTGGCACGCCACTGATTTGGCCCTTACTTCTCTATGTACGCCTCTTGGCCCTGAGCAAATTTAAAAGTGGGGTCCCAAATGCTAAAATATAGTACCAACCAGAACCAACAATACAGACACATTCTGTAAATTTAGAAAGCAGTGGGAAGAGCTACAGGGCTAATCTCTTGCATTTCTAGTCATGTTACTAGGGTTTTATAAGATCAGACGCACAAGCCCAAAGGTTTAGGTTAAAGGGGTTGTCCCATTAAGACAACTTATCCCCTACACTAGAACAGAGGCCCTTTCTCCCCAGTTCGAATGGAGCAGCAGCCACGAATACAAGCTGCTGCTCCATTTAGCGATATGGGGTTGTTGGAGGTAGCCAAACGCTTTTATTCTGCTATCTCCAGCAGTCTAATAGAGATAAATGGACATCTATGTCTCACTCCATTCAAACGGGAAGCACTGGCCCCTGTTCTCATGACTGGCCCCAAAGGTTTTTAGTTTTTTTAATATCCAGTGCGTACAGACTCGCAGTTATCACAATGTAAAAATACAATGACATACAAATACAATGTCAAAAATAACAGTTTTAAAATAGAAACGATCAAAGAAATGGAACTTAATACGTTACGTGACAATGGAAGTCAGGTTGCCTGGGAGTAGCAGGAAAAGTCGGTCAGATCATAAAAGAGTAGTCTCCCCCAAGGAAATGCCACATTGATAAAGGGGTACACATATTAAGAACTTCTGCAGATTCCACCACTAGCCCCACTTCCTCTGTTGTCATGGACAGGCTAGTGTGTATGCTAATGGCCTTTGATGACAGTTATATTAGGTCAGTTTAACAAAGGTTTTGGCTTAAAATCTGTACACTGAGATTAAGTTCTGCCCATATTTTCTTGTTGCCATTTTAGCAACTTCATACTACCTTCATCCAACCTGTCATATTGTTCCACACACATACATAGAACTAGACATGGAGAGGTTGGAGGCAGTACTTGATGAGTTCCTTAATTACTACATCTTACAGAGCCCTGATTGAGGTGAACACAGGTGATGCTGGTGAATGGCCAACCTGAGGAAGCACACTGCCAAAATATAGATTAGGTCCAGTGTTTCTTTGATTAATATTCATCTGTATGGATTTTTATACATGACCCCTTCTGCAGGATAAGGTATCCTCATTCCTCAGCCTAACCTTTTGAATGGCTCAACCAGGTCTAGGGGGTTTTGAGGAAACTCATATGCCAGTAACAGGTTTTAATGAGGGGGGATCTTCTGTCTGTGTGAAGTTGTTCTGCTTACCTGGTTTGATGATTTTAGGGTCAACCACAAGAATGTCGGGGTAGGGTGGTTCTATTATTCTGCTATCTAAAAACCATTTTGATATCTATAACACCACAACCATGCCATGACTACTATTTATATAGTGATTCAACAATAATTACAATACTATTTATATCGAAAAACTACTGTACAAAAACCAATTTTACCAATGATACCACTAAACAAGTACCAACAAATACCACCACACCAATAGCGCTAAACAGACAGTTCCCCATATTGTGCCCTAAACACTATTGTGACCCAGATGGTAATAATGCAGTAAAAGTGAACCCTTCCCCACAGCAATTGTGAACTTCTCAATGTCCTCAAACAGTAACAGTGTTTATCGTATTGCCCCACAAAGTTTTGCCCATCATTGTGCCCCCTGCAAAATAATAGTGCCCCTTTTGTGCCTTTTAGATTGTAATAATATAGCCTGCACACTAATAATGGCCACATTCCGCCACAACACAGTTATAGTGACCCTGACCCTATAGATAGAAAGGCAGGGCAGGGAGCCATAGACGAATCATTATATCTATAACTATAGTTTAGTAGTATTATAATATAGGTACATATTACACCTGTTTGTACAGTCACTGGTATGGTCAGATGCTGCACATGGACATGTTTGCACATTGTTTTCCTCATCTGTCAATTGTGGGCACCTAAGTTGGATGTGGCCTGCTGCAAAGGGTATGTGGCTTAAGATGAGACAATGAATGGCAAAAAAATGTGGCAAATGTTTTATGCATGATTCTGGCATAAAGTAAGCCAAAAAGTAGGTGGCATGAACTTAAACAGTCTGAAGGTGTCCCAGATTTATCGGACACTTTGATAAATGTCTGTTTTAGACTGTCTAGGTAGGCTAAGTTTACACTCTCTAAATCTTAGATAGAATAAGAAGGTCTGTCCCATTACGTTTTATGACCATCATCATAACTTGTTACATTAGGTTAAAACAATAATTTTCCATAAAAGATAAAACATATAGATTGTGTCCATGTTTTGAGCTATTTCTATATAATTTTCTCTACTTAGTGAGGTGTCCTTACTCATCTTCCATCACCTCATCTCTCCCAATATTGAGTAATTGTTTATCCACTGTCCATGTGGTTGACCAAACTTCTAAAGAACCTCAATTTTTTCTGAAAATGAGCAACTTCAAATGTGACTAATAGACATTGCAGGAGCTGATAGACTTGTTTAGGGAGAGATGCTTGCTAAAAGAAAACAAAATTACAAGAGCTAAGAAAATCATCGTAAAAACAATGACTACTGCTTGTTAACATCGAGCTTGTGGTAATGAATTTTCCATTCTTCTGTCTTTCCAAGAGTGTAGTGCTGAGTCCTGAACTGCGCTCTCATCAGTCTCATCGGATCACTTGCTCTACACTTGAAGCAGAGAAGGTTAAAAGTATAAAAATCTGTCTCTGCCACCAACTCCTTGACAATGGATTGATTTAAGGATTCCCTAGTGGTCATACTTTATGTGCAGTCAAATTCCGACTACAGCTGTTAACTGGAAATTGAGGTTTGTAGAGGGAATAATGGCTTTCAGTGACTTAAATCCATATTAGGTCTGATGCTTTACGGACTCATGCTTAAAATACATTAATGGAAAATAATAGAGGAAAAAGTAATGGACGGGATTTAGCCCATCAAATGGAATCATTTGATCAAGATCAGTAGGATTTTTATGGACTTCATTTATTAAGAACAAAATCACAGTTAATGAATACTATTTTTGTTCTTAGTTCTAGAACTAGCCCAATTTGTACATTTTATTATAGCTGATCCACAGCTTCCGAGGGGAAGGTGCATCTGTACTTGGTTTGTTTGAATCTCATCCTCTCAGGCAGTGCAGTAGACATAACATAGAGTAGCTGTTAGACCCAGCCTGTTTGAAGACTTTATTTGCGCACTTGACTTACCATAAGTGACTTTTTCTACTTTTGAGCAGGTGTTCACAAGTTCTGCTATACCCATTGTAGTTTTGTCCTTAGGTTACTGATTTTTTAATCTAAACAAGACTTTCTAACCACAGCATCAAAGTCTTCTTTATATAATGTCATTTCCTTCCCCATTGAAACCCTATCTGGACTTGTTATTTAACTAAATGGATCTGTTTTAGTAATTAATTGTATTCCCTCTAAGCATTCTAGAATTCACATATGTGTTTTTGCTCAACTCCCCTTGAACTTTCTTAAGGACTCCAAGTTCCCATGATAAAAATGAAAAACAATATTGTGGTATTTTAACAAAACCCTCAAGAGGCTGCAATTCACATCACAACCACTGGGTTGTGCCCACATAGACAAACATAGCATAGACATCTTCCAACAGAATATCACAAAATCATGTTTTTTTCAAAGCTGGTCATCTCACACTACACATCTCAGGAAACAGTGTGTCAAGTCGAAAGGAAGGTTTAGAAAAGACACATCTGTATATTCTCTTTGTTCTGCAGTTCCTGCTTTACCACTAGCACTAAAGTGCTGATTCATATTAGATATGAATTGTAGAGATTTGATGTATATCTTCACAACCAATTTATTCTTTTAGAACTCATAAAATAAAGCAACTTTGAAAATAGTCTTGATTAAAAATGTGCTGCCATTTTCTGTCTTTACATATAGAACTATGCGTCTCCATGGTTACAGACTACAAACAAACCCTGAGTAGTCTGATCCTGAAGTGATAGGGGGACATTTATTAAGCATGTTGTGCCATAATTATAGCGTAAAATGAGCAAAACAGATTGGCGTTTTGATTTGTACCAAATATACCAACTGTTTTCAACAGAATTTTCACCATAAAGAATGCATCACGTCAGAGATAAGTTATAAATGTCAAAGTGGACAGGACTATCAAATTGGCGCATATTACCCCTCGTTTATCATCCTCTTATAGGCAGAAATGGCTAAAATTGTTGCAGACAATTAAGCCAGTTTATGTGGTGGTGTTTTGTGTAAGAAGTCGATTTATGAAAAGAAAAACCAACCTGTTGTGGGAACAAGTGATAGATGAGTATTAAAACCGGATTATATAAATGAGCTAAACAACAGGGTTCTGTCAGTAAATTGTCATTCAACAAAAACAAAACAATGACAAAAACGCATTTATACCTGTATTCAGCTGGACAAATATAATTGCATACAATGCCAGATTCTCACCTTTTTCCATCATAATCAAGTAGTGGTGAACGGCAGTATCTGGCTATACCGGATCTGGATAACTCGGACGGGCTGTTGTTCTGCCAGAACAGCCTGCGGAATTGCTTTAACGCTAGTGTGAAAGTTGCCTAAGTCTGGATAGAAACTGTAGGAGACTTTTACTGAAGACTATTTATAGTGTTGCTTTTTATTTTAGATTAATTGTCGCTATAAAATAATTGGTTACAGTCCTGAACGTAACGTGTAAATAATCATTTTGCAAAGTGTCCTTGGCGCCAGAGTGGTTTAAAGGGGAAAATGAGGAAACTGCTGCAGTTTTTTGAATTTCCCATGAGGTGAAGTGTCCCAGCACCATGGAGAGCTCCCCCATTGATTAGATATAACAGAACACTGGTTTCTTAGGAAGTTCCTATACTGTATATAGAGATTTATGTGCAGCATGTAGACTGCTCATACAGATGGCTAGTTCTGTATCTGTATTTCTCCTATGTTATTTCATTGCTTGTACTGAATGGTCGCCAGGTCACAATCTGTTGTATTCAATTTGCTGGTTTTATTCAATCATGAGACGTATCATCGCCAATCTTTGTATACTCTGTAAAGATAGTAATAATGAGGCTAATGGAGTATTTGCAGATGTAGCGCTTTTCAAGGCTACATTCACATCACCTTGTTCTCATTAATTACCAATTGTCATATCTCCCGATGGAAAGTCGGCTCGGCTCATCTACAAAGCGAGTTACAAAAGTGAATGTTTTAACTTATCATTGTAAATTGCATGCTGTATTGATGCATCTCGTGCATTAGGAGATATCTACCGTATGCTTTGTACTGGAAGAGGATAGAAGTGTGGTGTGCAGGGATGAGCGGACCCGTGGGTGTTCGGGGTCGCCGGGTTCGGCTCGAACCCGAACCCAAACCCTGTTGAAGTCAATGGGGAACCGAACATTGGTGCAATGTCTGTAAAATAGTCATAGTAAGGGCTAGAGAGCTGGAAAAGGAAGCAAAATGGGGGTAAAAGCAGGAGAATTGCCCTGCAAACAAATGTGGATAGGGAAATGACTTGGAGTAGGAGGTTTAGAAGGCGGTAAACGTGGTGTTGTAGCTGGAAGCGACGGTGGAGGAGGAGATAGCCAAGACTGTTTTTGTTTTTTTCCTTTATTTATTTTTTATAAATTTGGGAAGGCCCCAAAACATTAGGAAATGGAGAAGAGAACGCAAAGAGAAAGTGCGCTGGAGTATAACAATGGCTGGCTGAGGTATACTTGCTTACCTCACCACAAGGTACGGACAAGTCCTGTGGGATCCATGCCTGGTTTATTTTAAT
Source organism: Bufotes viridis (assembly GCA_033119425.1). NCBI lineage: Eukaryota > Metazoa > Chordata > Amphibia > Anura > Bufonidae > Bufotes > Bufotes viridis. The sequence continues at coordinate 131,711,720 of CM065595.1, read as the reverse complement.
GAATGTGAGCTTGTCCACAATGGCTGTGGGCAGATGGCTGCGCTTGTCTGTGATAACCCCCCCGCCTTGCTCAACACATGTTTGGATAGTACACTGGCCACAGGGCAGGCGACCACCTCCAAGGCGTAAAGGGCTAGCTCAGGCCATGTGCCCAATTTGGAGACCCAGAAGTTGAATGGGGCAGACCCATCAGTCAGTACGTGTAGGCGTGTGCACATATACTGCTCCACCGTGTTGTTGAAATGCTGCCTCCTGCTAACACGTTCAATATCAGCTGGTGGTGTTGGTTGTTGTGGCGTGCTGCCAAAGCTTTTCCACATTTCGGCCATGCTAACCCTCTCTTCTGAGGTGCTGGCGGTGCCCCAGCTGCGTTGGGGACTTTTTCCTCCCCCTCTGCCTTCGCCTTATGCTTTCACTGAGCCCCCGCTGTAAGGTGGGAATGCCATTAGCAGCGTGTCTTCCACCGTGAGCTTGTACTCGCGCATCTTCCGATCCTGCTACAGTGACGGAATTAAGGACGGCACGTTGTCCTTGTAGCAGGGATCCAGCAAGGTGACCACCCATTAATCAGCACTGGTTAGAATGTGGGCAACTCGTTGAGCAAGCACTGCAGCATGTAGTCACTCATGTGTGCCAGGCTGCCCAGAGGCCCTGTCATGGATGCAGAGCAGTTGTACCTTACACCAAAAATGGGTATATGTCACCCACCGATCTAACAGACGGATTAACTATACTAATTTCCCTGTCATGGATGCAGTGCAGGTGTACCTCACACCAAAAAAGGGTAACTGTCACCCACTGAACTAACAGACGGCTTTTCTATATTAATTTCCCTGTCAGAGATGCAGTGCAGGTGTACCTCACACCAAAAATGGGTATATGTCACCCACCAAACTAACAGACGGATTAACTATATTAATTTCCCTGTCATGTATGCAGTGCAGGTGTACCTCACACCAAAAATGTCTATTATATTTTTGTGTCAGGGGTACAAAAATGGTGCATTGCACCCACAAAAAATTACTATAGGTCACCCACAGAATTAACAGCCAGATTAATTATTTTATTTCTGTGTCAGGGGTACAAAGATGGTGCATTGCACCCAAAAAAAAACACTATAGGTCACCTACAGAATTAACAGCCAGATTAATTATTATATGTCTGTGTAAGGGGTGCAAAGCTGGTGTATTGCACGCACAGAAAAAATCACTATAGGTCACCCATAGAATAAATAGCCAGATGAGAATCCTAATGGCTGGTGTATTGCACCCACAAAAAAAAATCACTGCAAAGCTGGTGTATGATCAGTGCAAAGCTGGTGTATTGCACCCACAAAAAAATCACTACAGAATAAATAGCCAGATGAGAATCCTAACACTGTCCCTCACTTCAGCTGCCTGCTTCCTGCCCCTGCACTACTCAGAGCTGATGGGCGGTGCTACACGTGATCCAGCTTGTATAATGGCTGGGTCACATGATGCATCGGCTAATCACAGCCATGCCATTGCTAGGCATGGCTGTGATGGCTTCTAATTGCCACCAGCTTAATTGCTTGTTGATTGGCTGCCCTGCGGCCTTTCAACAAGCTTTATTAATTGCCCGAACACCAAACTCGAACCCGAGTTCGCTCAACACTAGTGGTGGGTCATTACATGCTCATGGCATTGCTGAGTGCACACACTAACATTTTGTATTCGTTCAGTTAATGGACGTGTTCATGATGATAATTTATGCAATAGAGGGTGCAACCCATCAGCAACTAACTCACTGGAGGCAGCAAACGATTATCACTGGCGGAATAAATGTGTCTTTACGCGTTATGGGTATGGGGGGAAGAACATAGCTGTACCATAAATGACTCCATGTTTAACAAGGGGTTAATCATGTATTATATATTTTGTATGAGTAAAAGTTTTGCAACTTTCTAATGTTCCCTTAAGGGGGAATTTATTATGAGGGCAACTTTTAAATTGAATTTTGCATGAGTCTGCATTGCTGTAATTTGCACCAAATTTATCAAAGTATAGTGCATCTTTAAAGGGGCTGTTCACCCATCGGGACCTTTTCTACAGACGACCCAACGTGGCTAGACCCACGTTGATATTCATACTTATAGACCAAACATGTGTCAACATCAGTAGGTTAACGCGTTAACTAGTGTTGAACGAATCGAAGTCCGAATTCGATTCGAATTTCAGGTTAAATTCGATTTGCTGCAAAACCGAATCTCCTCATGCTTTGCAGTAGTGAATTGATTTAACATAAAAAAGTGTAAAAAAATTAGATAAAAAAATAACACCTGAGCCATTTGCTTGTGATTTCAACCCCCCAACAACTGGTATCACCCACCTGGACCTGCATTGCAAACTGCTAGTAATTCATTAATAACTTCCAGAGGGAATAAGAAAGCAATGGCACAATATAGAGTCAGAAGAATAGGGGAACCAGATTTTCTATTACATGGGGAAAGGCAAGTAGTTACTAAAACATACATGTCAGAAGAGAGGGCAGGTCACCTTTAAAGAGGACAGGCCATTTTAGTAAATGCTTCTCAGTTATTCTTCCTGTAAATGTACGACTAAATTGACTAAATTATTCCATAAAGGTGTGTCTATAAATAGTGATGAGCGAAGTATTCAAAAATTCAATTTGACTGTTTTGACGAATTTCGTAACAGCATTTTTTTGTAAGCATGGGTCCAATGACAGGGAGTGGTGATTGTGCCAAGGCCCCCCCCCCCCCCCCGTCATTGCACCCCTCAGATGCCGCGTTCATAGCTGATAAGTGTAAAAAACAAAAATTAAATTATTACTTACCTGATCCATTTGCTTGTGATGGGCCAGCCGCCATTTTGATTGAAGATCTAGTGCGGTCCGTGATGACTTGCAGGGGATTTTGTGCAAGATCTTCAATCAAGATGGCGGCGGCCGGCCCCTCGCAAGCAAATGGATCAGGTAAGTATGTTTTTTTGTTGTTTTTTACACTATTTCAGGTAAAATTGATTCGCTAGCACGAAGCACGAGGAAATTCGACTTTGCAGCGAATCAAAATTATCCTGAAATTCAGATTGAAGTCTGCTTTGTAGACTTCGATTCGCTCAACACTGATCATAAACGGTAGGACACGGTTCAGTCAATTGACTTGCAAGCCTCAGACATCCCTTTTTTTTAAATGTTTAGTTACTTATGAAGTTGGTCATGAAAATTCTTGGCACCAAGTTGGAATAATTACACTAATAAATGCACGCAGGAAAGCTTTATTCTTTTCCCTGTCTTACGATTTTGAATATTCAAATGCACGCGCCCTTTTATTTTGGGAGGTCAAACAGTGTTGGATAATTGAGCAAATTCCACATTCATTATAAATTTGGAGTAATAAAACAGAGCCGCAACGAGAATTGTTCTCTCTTATCAGGGGATGGAGAAGCTGAAAAAATATGTCTCTACTCTTGACAGCCTCTTGACAACACCTTGCCTTCGAACGCTGAGGCGAGTCAGCCGGCTGTCAGCAGTAATGAAGTGTTAATGATTTGCGGTTTAGGCACATTGTCTGGAACAATTGAAATGAACAAGTGTCTGGGAATCCAGCGTCACACGTCCTCGCAGCAAATATTCCCGCCTCAAATGTATTTTTCTTGTTAGCTATTTTAGCGTTTCTAAAGACTCTTCTACAAATGATACTATTGTTGGCTAAACCTGCCATTTTGGAGGAACCTTCTGACAATCTCCGCAGACATGTGATGGAGGGGGACAGAAGGATCGTCATGTCAAATTTCAGTGCCTGATCCTCTTGTTTTTCTAGGACAATGATGGCGAACCTTTTACAGGCCAAGTGCCCAAACTGCAATGCAAAACCCACTTCTGTTTTACAAAGTGCCAGCACAGCAATTTCACCTGAATACTACAGTCGAATCTAGTATATCTTCCATGTACTTTATTATTTAGCTATAATAGCCTGCCTACATTTAGTGCGCTGCCGGTGCTGTTCATAGTGCGCCCTGCACTGATGAATGGCTGGAAAAGTCTAAGGGTGCTTTCACACTAGCGTTTTTACTTTCTGGTGTAGAAATCCGTCGTCGGGTCTCTACACCGGAAAGATACTGATCAGGATTATCCTAATGCATTCTGAATGGAGAGAAATCCGTTCAGGATGCATTAGGATGTCTTCCGTTCAGTATGTAAATGTTTTTTGGACGTTGACAAAACCGCAGCATGCTGCAGCTTTGTCTCCGTCCAAAAATCCGGAAGACTTGCTGAAACGCCGGATCCGGAATAAATGCCCATAGAAGTGCATTAATCCGGATCCGGAATAAGCTAAACGTCGTTTCGGCGCATCACCGGATCCGACGTTTAGCTCTGTGCATGCGCAGCAGCAGTTCCGATTGTGGCCCCAGTGTAAGCTGGGGCTCCAATCGGTTACCATGGCAGCCAGGACGCTACTGAAGTCCTGGCTGCCATGGTAAGTACTCCGCAGCAGTGTACTTACCTGCGCTGCGGCCTCCGGGTGCTCATTCATGATGTCACAGGTCCGGGCGGCGCATTGATCTTTGCGCCGCGGGGACCTGTGACATCATGAAGGAGCGCCGCAGTGCAGGTAAGTACACCGCTGCGGAGTACTATGGCAGCCAGGACTTCAGTAGCGTCCTGGCTGCCATGGTAACCTGAAAGCATTTCGAAGACTGCTCAGGATCCTGATCAGTCTTCAAATGCTTTCAGGGGACTTGCGTTCTGACAGATCCGGCGGGACGGAAGTGCCTGCCGCTGCCGGATCCTCAGAAAGCAAGTGTGAAGGCACCCTAAGGCATATTGTACACCATAGACTTATTCCAGGGCGCAGGTGCCCACACAGAGGGCTCTAGGTTCGTCACCACTATCCTAGAAGATAAGTCATCATCAAACGCCAAAGCAAGTGTGTCATTTGTCAAGGTCTAGTAGGATTCTTTAACCGCCCTCTCTCCAAGAGTCACGTCAAAATTAGAAAAACCCAAAAATTTCACTTTTTTATTGTAGATTATGACATACTCTAGCGCACAACCATTAGTGACGTACCTAATTTTAGTCTTAAAGAGGTTATGCCTTGATTAAACCCCTCTTGTTTTTTTTTTACTCCCTGCCTTCCCAAGGCCATAACTTTTTTTATTTTTTTATTCACATAGCCCTATGGGGTCTTGTTTTTTTACTGTACAAGTTGTGCTTTCTAATGACTCCATTTTTAGTTTCATACAATGTAGTTAGAAGTGGGAAAAAATTTCAAATGGGGTGGAATTATAAAAAAAAGACTCAATTCCGCCACAGTTTTATGAGTTTTGTTTTACAGCATTTCCTAAAACGGACTTATTAGTTCTCCGGGTCAGTACGATTATAACAATACCACATATTTATATATTTTCTTGCATTTTACTACTGAAAAAATAAAACTGGAAAAAAAGAATTTTTCCTTTGTATCGCCAAATTCTGACCCCCATAACTTTTTATTTTTATGTGTATAGAGCTATTTGACGGTTCATTTTTCTGTGGGGTGATCTGTACCTTTTGATTATATACCAATTTATGGTGTGCATGACTTTTTGATCACTTTTTATTAAATTTTTTGTGGGAGGTGAAGCGAACACAAAACTGTGAATCGGCCATTTTGAGTTTTTTCTATTTAATAGTTTGCCGTAGGCAATAAATATTTTTGTATTTTAATAGATCAGGCTTTTTCACACTTGCCGATACCTGTGTTTATTTTTTTAATTGTTTATATATTTCGATTTTAGGGAAAGGATGTGATATAAAAAAATTCTTTATTTCTGTACAGTTTTTAATAGTAGAACTTGAACATGCAATCAATAGATTGCGTCTCTCATAGACTAAAATACATGAAAATTTTACTATGCTCCTATGGAGCCTTTCACAGGCAGGCTCTCCATAGATACCTATTGGACCGAGGCTGCTGCATACACCATTCAGGTCCCCCCATCCTCTACGGGGAGTCAGTGCACAGCCAGGATCGAGTGTGCACTCCCGGTTTTTAACCTCACAGATGCCATGGTTGCATTTGAACACCGCATCTGAGGAGTTATCATGGATCACATACAAGAACCCTTGGTGCCTGCTGTTTAAAACAGCATTCACCCAACAGCCATAGCGGCTGCTGCACTTAAGAGCGGGCACCATCTTTAAATACCCGGCCACCTACTTAAATGTAATCTTTTGAGAAGGGGTTAATATGAACAATGAAAACCAGGCACGTACATGGCAATCTCTTTCTAACAAAGCTAGAACCAGCCCTGTACCTCATATAGGTCCAGAGATCTCCTCATTCATTGTTCCAATTGCTCTGCTCAATTAACTTCAGCCTGCCATCTCAGGGGGGGGGTGTTCTTTCTGCTGCAGCTCTCTCTTTGTAACTCTTTGTAACTACCACAGCTTCTAAGAGATCATACGGCTGGTGGCAGTTGACAATTTAAACTGAGCATGTTCGATCAGCTTAGCGAGAAGGACAAAAACTAATGAAAAGAACAAACAGCAGGTGGCGCTAAACAGATACATTCTCTTGAATAGCTCACTGGCTATCATACATTTTTAATTCCATGCAATTGCCAATTACAAAAGTATTCAGGTGCTGGTTTTAAAAATGTAGAATCTGCTTCATTACACAATCCGTTTTAGGACCAGTAGCATTTTTTTTCCCGCTGTGTCTCATAACTTTCTATATTTTTTAAGTTAAATGTATGAATCTTTTGCAGGATGAGGGGGATAGATTAAAAAATACCTTACACCTATTTCTGTGCTGCCCCTGAACCATGCAGCCCTACGCAGGAGCCCAGTTTGCCCTGGTTTGCCATTCCAGTTTGTTTTGTAAAACTAAATGAAAATAGGGATGTAACTCCATTCTAACAAATTGATTTATCTCATTAGCAATAGTTCTTCACCTTTGAGTGGCTGTCCCCACAATTGAAGAAGCTGGACATCTCGCCCCGACCCTGACACCACTGCTCCGGTTAGTGATGCCGAGGTCAAAAACTAAAATTCAGCTTAGGGAGCAGGAACTGCTAATGGGACAAATCAATTTGTTAGAATTGATTCTATGTTTCCTAATTAAAAACAATCATTTATGGCGAAAGTCATTGGGAGAAAAGGCCTTTTCTGACTGACAGAAACCTTTTTCATCTGTCGGAAATATATTAGATATTCCCCTCTAGTGATAGTTGTTATCTCTTTTACTGAAGCGTGTAACAAGTATCACTAGAGAAGAGCTCCACAGGTCTCACACTAAAAAAATCCATTATGGACAGGATAGGTACAGTGTAAAATTGGAACTTAATTGATGTTTGCGTGCATGGGGTACAAATGTTTTGGTTAACTTAGACGTAGGCTACTTTCACATCTGCGCTTTCACATCTGTCATAGGATCTCAATAGCGGGGGGAAAACGCTTCCGTTTTGTCCCCATTTATTGTCAATGGGGATAAAACACAACTGAATGCATTTTGTTTTGTTTGGTTGCGTCCCCATCGAGGACAGAATAACGCTGCAAGCAGCGTTTTTTTTCTGTCCGCAATGAGGTGCGGATCAAGACAGATCTGTCCTGACACACAATGCAAGTCAATAGAAAACGGATCTGTCCCCTATCGACTTTCATTGGAGTGCATGACAGATGTTAAAGATAATACAACTGGATCCGTTCATAACGGATGCGGACGGTTGTATTATCATGACGGAAGCGTTTTTGCTGATCCATGACGGATCCAACAAAAATGCTGGTGTACAAGTAGCTTTAATTAGACAATGTGATTCGGACACTGGTAAACATTTGGGTCATGGTGTCAATGAAAGGGCTAGTGATTAGATGAACAATCTATCATCTTTTTTCTCCTTTTCTGGAAAAAAGACAGCAATATGTCAAGCAAGTATGCTGTCTGATTGATGAAGGAGAAGGGGATAGATAACAAGCACAGAAGTCCAAGTTACACTCCCCCTAGGGACACGTGCAGTTACACAGGGAGAGATAGTTCATGTCTCTCCTCTCTTCAGCCTTTCAGTGCTCACTTCCCCCTTAATCAGACACCTTCCCTGGCAGACATCTTAGCTGACTACAGGGGGCAGAGCTGATTATACCCTTTATATCTCAGACTGTGTATCACTAGAGATCTGATCCTGGTCTTGTTTAAAATCTGACAATCTAAGCTTTTAAACAATATTGTAGTGCTAGCTGAGATACTTTGGGAGATGTAGCCTTTAGAAATCAGGTCGAGAATGGAGACTGCAGGTATTGCAGCTGTTACTTGGACACATTTCTAAGGGCTGTCACTTGTGATGTTTTGTGGCTAGTGTTACAATCTTGTTTTAAAGCTTAGATTGTCAGATTTAAAACAAAATGAAGAGTGCAGCACTAGTCACAATACATCATAAATTAAATTGGGATTATAGCCTAATCACAGCCTAAGATATAGTCCTCAGAACTAGCTCACATTCAGCCGCCATACTGCCTGAACGGTGTTAGCTGAGTATAATGAGTGGAGGCTTCAATAGCAGCTTGTTACATAGCCTGCGCCACTCCAAGTAAAGGCTAATGCAACTGATGGAGCCTAATACGAGGAAGGAAGAATGGGAGTATTTGGGCCCTTATTCTGGTGATCACCCAGGGTGCCCATATACTGCTTTTCCATGGAGTGTCTGCTATCTCTGTCCTTCCCTGTGTGTATGATATCTACAGAATTAAGGTTGTATTATTCTCTATGAACTGGTTGGTAAAAGCTCCAGCTCTGAATCTTTATTATATTCATTTGAAAGTTTAAAGGCGGAAATGTAACTTTTCTTGGTGAATGTAAATGTATCAATCAGAAAGTCATTACTATTCATGGACAATGAGATAAGGCATCTGGGCAGTAATAGTTTATGAATTTTTATCAGCACTTTTGCTGCACTTAGAGCTCCTCTGTCGGATCTCCTGGGAGATTCTTTATGTACCTAGCAGAACATATATCTCTATAAAATATTGATACTTTAATTACGTTTATGATAGATATTACTGTTGTATTCAAGGCTTCAAGACCGGATCATAGCGTGCATCCCCAGCAAGATTTCCTCTTGAAATAGGTCTTAGAAAATGGAAAGATGCTGAATGTCGATGTTACATTGTATACATTTATGCTTGCCCTGTTCTTAAGTGCAGGAAAAACTAACCTACTGTAAACAAGCAGCTACATTTTGCCTCACATCTCAGTATTTGTTGACTAGGCATTCTCCTAGCTCTACTGTCTTCTCATTAGCGATCTGTACACTACCCAGCATTAAGAGCATGCACCCTGTCAGTTCCCTGGCATATATGTGGGAAAGGCAGCCCAGTTAGCTGCTATGCTATGGGCGTAATCGTCATATACATGAGTGTATTTTTCATTCATGTGTTATCAGCATTTTTTTACAGATAGCACACTGACGAATGCATTTCCATGGAGCCATGCACATATTGATTTTTGGTGGAACTGTGTGTCTGTGTGACAAATGAGGCTACTTTCACGCTAGCATTTTTGCTGGATCTGGCAGAGTTCAGTAAAAACGCTTCCGTTACTGATAATACAACCACCTGCATTCATTATGAACAGATCAGGTTGTACTATCTATATAACATAGCCAAAACAGATCCGTCATGAACTCCATTGAAAGTCAATGGGTGGCGGATCCATTTTCTATTGTGTCAGAGAAAATGGATCCGTCCCCATTGACTTGCAATGTGGGTCACGATGGATCGGTCCTGCTCCGCATCCCAGGATGGAAAGCAAAATGCAGCATGCTGTGGTTTGCTCTCCAGTATGAGAACAGCATTTTGGAGCATTCTGTTCTGTTTAGTTGACAATTAATAGGGACAAAACTGAAGCATTTTTTCTTCCGGTATTGAGACCCTATGACCGATCTCAATACTGGAAAATAGTAACGCTAGTGTGAAAGTAACCTTATAGAATGTGTCCTATTCTGGTCCACATTACACCTTTAAAATATAGTATAAGAAAGTGAGAATAGTCAAGCACCAAACTTGGAGGGTTAACAGTATATAGAGAGTGAATTAGACATTTCAAGAAGGGGTTGACTTTTGGTATTTTCCTCCTTTCCCTTTGTATTTGCCTGACACGTGTGTTATTGCACACTTGCTATACTTGCCTCAATTTTGATGGGACAATATCGGAAACCAGACTACAAAAGGAACAGAGTTTTTATAGAAGAGGTTTAAAAGTAAGTGATTGTGTCATCTCACACATTGGTGGAATATCACTAGGCTATGCCACCAATGTCATATCGGTAAAGCCTCTCCTACCTGCAGAACAGGCTCCCCAATGTGAAGACGAGCACACCGCTGAAGCATAGCCACCTTCCATTGTTCACTATGGGAGTCCCACACATAGTCAAGAACAGGCTATTTCCAGCAGTCCCATTGATTTGAATGGAGAGATGGCCATGCATAAAAATGTGCTTTCCTTTCACTTCTATGGGACTTCCTAACGCCTATAGAACTGAATAGGGAGCACATGCACAGTGCACTCGCCTTCAATTCAGGGGTTCCTTTTTGGAGATAGGAGTAGTCTCAAAGGTGGAATATGCACCTACCTTACATTAATGGCATGTCTGAGCGATATATGCCACCTACAGGGGCGTAACTAACATAGTGGCAGACCATGTGACTGCTATGTGGCCCAGGGAAAAAGGGGGCCCAGTCTTAGTTAGGATTATCTCCTCTTATACTGGAGGTGAAAACTTGGTCATTGAAATGGTTTTGGGCAGAAACCTTTCTGTCCTGTGTGGGGGACCTGGTTTGATCCTTGCTATGGGGCCCTTACTTCTCTGGGTACGCCACTGGCCACCTATATTTGAAATTAACAACATCTTTAAGCTTTGGATGGCAACCAATCCCTCGATACAGTCTTGACTTTTATCTCAAGACCATGATCTTAATACATAGAGGGACAAAGAGACTTGACAATTTATGTAATAACTCCGTGTTTTTCTCAGTTTTTTTTTTTTTAACAAATTTAACTGGAAAATTTGTAGTGTGCTGTCCGCATCCATTCCCGCCCCATTGAAAATGAATGGGTCCACACCCGTTCCGCAAAATTGCGAACGGATGCGGACCCATTTTGCGGACGTGTGAATGGACCTTAAACCAACATGTAGCATGTGAAAAAATAACCCGGTGCCCAGATTTTTGTATTTAAGTAGTAAGGCATTAGTCAATGGTGGGTCTCAGGCCATTATGAGTCTTGAAGACCATAGTGAAGATGAATATGTTGATTCTGACATGAATGTGTAAATGCCCAGGGTGGGATTGTTTAACCTCTGGTGAGCCACGTATCTGAAGCAGAGTGGGTCCTAAAGATCCAGCAGAAAAAAACCTCTTGGAGCTTCCTTTGGAGCCAATCACTTGCCACTATGGTCTACTTTATTGATTTAAAACCTTAAAGACTTTACTGATCATATAGGGCTTGGGCCCAGAGAATATTTTTTTCTCTGGTGGGCCCAATCATTTCATCTGGTGGGATCACTGTGATCTTCAGGAGTGGTTGTGTGGCAGCCATGGAACAGTTACATATGTACATATATAGTATGCGCATATGTATCGGCGTTCACATTATCCAAAATGCTGATACTTCACCAATTAGTTCCAAAATTTTACAGTGGTAACACTATTTTACCGAATGTTTCTTCCCATTGGCATGACAAGAATGATGCTCGAAATATATTGACTGGCAACAGGTTACCTCCTATATCATTATTAAACTGACACTGATGTCACACGCCTTCATCCTTTATTCTTTTCCACTGTGCTGAGCAAGTCCGACCTCCAACTGCGAACCATAAATATATTTATTATTTCAATCTAATTACTCACTGTTAACTATATAAACCCCCATTAAACAATAATGAATACCTGGCGCAAACTGCCAAAGTCTATGTTGGTAATTAGACAATTAGGTATCAACTCTCAGAAATGATTGTACAATAAATCTCTATAAACCTAAAATGTCTTGCTATAGAATTTTTGATATGCTTAACAAGTGATGCATTACTAATGAGATTCATACTTCAGCGTGCCTTCCTCGGGGGTCATATTTCATCAGCGCCAGATATTTAATAAAGTTGTTTGGAAACAAAGTAGAGATTAAATATTTTTATTGACTGAAACTAATTGCGGAGTTTTATTAGACCAACTGTTACATGAGAGGAGCCTTATAAGGAAGGAAGATTGATGTGCACCAAATCCTTCAAGACCTACGTCTCAAGCAGGGCCGAATTAATGCAATCCGCACAGTTTACTTAATCTTCTGTAACAAATGCTTCTGATAATTATAATGGAGAGAAACAAGACGGAGGTTACGAATAAAGATGAGCCATGAGCACACATAGAAACGGAAACTTAAGCAGCAGGATTTAATTTCTCTTAAAAAAAATGTAAAGTTATTTATTGATCGGCGATGTAGAGAATGAACTCTGGATCTGGGAAGATGCTGCATTATCTGGTTTATTATCACACAGCGGCATCCTGGCCAAAAAAATCTACATGTGCAGGCAAGAGGCAAAAGATAAATTTCTATAGTTTATTTCTAATCTACAGTAAGTAGAAATTCCAAGTAAATGACTTTTCTCTGCATCTACAACATTAGATTCCTTATCTCAGCTATATCGAGCTGTGAAGCGGTTTGACAGAGCTGGCATTGTTGGGTGACGAATTAGTGACTAATAAACACTGCACTATATTTTATTGATTGTCAATGGATAAACTATTTGGAAAATCATGCATTCCCCCCTTCAGGACCCAAAAAATGAGCTGACAATCAGAAAGGGCTACTTTCGCATTTGCAGCACAGCTCTCTGACAGGCTGTTCAGGCAGAAAGAAGCCTGCTGGAGTTCTATGGATCAAACATTGCTGGATGCTACCGGAATGGCTGCCAGCCCCATTAACTGCATATAATGGTGTCTGTGGGAGATCCGGCTGCTACCCGGCAAATATACCAAGATTTGGCAGACAAAAAAACGCTGCAAGCAACAATTTTTTCCGGCTGAGGCCCGTCATTCTATGCCAGAACAGGCTGCCGGAGAGCTGTGCTGCAAATCTAAAAGTAGCCTTATAAAGTTAAAAAGAAGCCTTACTCACCTACTCAAACCCCCACCACCACCACCACCCCAGCAGCACCTCTCCAGCGTTCCAGAAAGACTTTGCTGCAGGTGCTGCGGTGATGATGTGCCTGGCCACCCCACCAGATGGTGAGAACAGCGATTAACCGCAACAGTCACATGAAGTAGTCAAGTATGTCATCCTTTCACAGCCAAAAAACAAAGACACATCTTGTGTCCTGCACTCATTTCCTTTTTGTCAGACATGAATCACAGAGCAGAAGAGGGGATTTTCTTTGGATCTCTATCGTCATTTCTCAAGGGACATTCAATAAATTACCACCCATTGCAACTCCCTTACTGGAATTCTGCATGCAACTGGTGTTGCTAGGGAAATTATTATAGCAATTTCACTATCTTCCATTTCTTGTACAAGAGATGTGGTCATGCAGTGAGGACCTTTGGTCTAGTGATTATTAACAGTTCCTGCTTTTTTCCCCCAAAAAGTGCCACTTTTGTCTATAGTCTTTAACTGGTATTACAGCTCTCATTCAAGTGAATGGGGCTGAAGCGCAATATCAATATTGCTGGAAGATGCAAACTTTTTTTTCAAATCCTGATCAACCTGTTTAATCTGGTGAGCGCATTACAATACCAGGACTGGTCATGTACATAATAAGGAATATTTATTAATCTTCATTCTGAGATGGAACGCACTAGAAGCTGATTGTATTACATGATACACACGCTGATTATACACTAGTATGTGAGGATGTTATAATGATATGCAAGCTGGGACTGGTAGTTAAAGGTCAGCATCAACATGAAAACTGGAAAGTGATTATCATTGGTAAAATCGGGCTACAAGCAGACATCTCTAATACTGTATTGTATTATATGTGAGGCTGAGATGCTGACTTTAAATGTCAACACGGAGAATGAATATTAAAGCAGATGCCAGGGTATTACTTGTTTTATTGGTAGACTTGTACATAGGCAGGTTCATCATATTTATAGCACGCTTCTGAACAAGCAGAGCGGTACACGGAGGAATAGGCAGCAATGTATAAATCAAGTGCCTTATTGTCACAAGACATTTTCTCATGCACTTTAGACCTGTGGTGTGAACAGGGGATAATAACATACAGACTGTATTTCAATAAACCTATGACGCACAGTGCTTCGGTTGATATACATCCATCTGACCTGACTTTAAAGGGGTTTTCTGGGATTAAAAAATTGATAACCTGCCATCAGGATAGGTCAATATCAGATCGGTGTGAGTCCGACTCCCGACACCCTTGCCAATCAGCTGTTAAGGATTAAAGGCTGTGGTGATGTGGCCTCTTCCATAGCCTTTGAAGTCATGTTCATTGGTCACATGACCTTTATGCTGCTAAGTCCTATTCAAGTTAATGGTATTGAGTTGCAATACCAAGAACAGCCACTATACAATTTACGGTGCTGTGCGTGGTGCAAGCACCACCGCCTCTTTAAACAAATTATTTGTGGTGGTTGGTGCAATGAGTCTGACCCCCATCCAATGGATATAGATGGTCTACTTTAAGGGTTGGTTATCAATATTCAAGTTCCAGAAAAGCCCTTTAATGTAAATGCCTCCAAGGCTAGTCCTTATTTAACTTTGGACATATGTTCAGCTTGGTTTTCCTCCCCAAAAAAGTAAACCAAAACTGTTACAGCTTCCGATATGCATGCTAAACCTGTCCATAGACCTTCATTGCCAGGTAGGGGCCAAAAGAGTGTTGTGTTGGCCACTGGCTGGCCGGTATACAGATGCAGCAATCACCACTAGCATGGCGTAATAGGGTAGTATGCTTTCTGTAAAGGCGTTGATTGCTACATCTGTACATAAAAGGGTATGGAATAACATAGGCTATGTTATTCGATTCCATGCAGTCCAGTAAAACAAAAAGTATATATTAAACATGTCTGAACATACAGTATTTGTCGCAAACTTTTCAATAGTTTATGATAATATGTCTGTTAGAATCTTTTCTAACAGACGTACATTTACACTGCACCAAGAAAGTCCCTAGAAAATACCTTAAATGGACCCATAGGTCCCCATTACACCAAAAGATTGTCTGGCTTTTATTCAGTGGTATCTGTTTTCTGATGCATGGTACAGTGCAGTGGTGGGCAAACTTATCAGTCAACTGAGCCAAATATCAACAAAACAGCGATTGAATTTTTTCTGAGAGCCAAATTTTTTAAACATAAACAACATAGGAAGGTACATTGTTATTGACTTAATAAGGGTATTCCTAACCATCTGAACATACCTTTCTCAATCCTCGACACTACATCTTTCACTCCACAAAGTTTCATCCTATAAGACGCACGTAGGCTTTAGAGGAGGACAATATGAAAAAAAATATTTTTCATTACACCTCAGGTCAAACCACTAACCAGACCCCCAGTGTTAATTAGACTTCCCTCAGATCAGATGTCAGCTCAGACCCCAAAGTAAATGACCCCCAATCAGACCTCAGATAAGAGCCCCATACCTCTCATCATCCCATTATCATCCATGATGCCTCTTATCAACCCTGTTATTATCCATGATGCCTCTCATCATCCCTATTATCATCAATGATGCCTCTCATCATCCATAATGCCTCTCATATCCCCCATTATGATTCTCATCACCCCCTTTATTATCCATGATGCCTCTCATCATCCATGATGCCTCTCATATCCCCCATTATGATTCTCATCACCCCCTTTATTATCCATGATGCCTCTCATCATCCATGATACCTCTTATATCCCCCATTATGATTCTCATCACCCCATTTCCTCAGATCAGCTCCAAGTTTCATAAAATAAAAAAGCACTTACCTCTCCTGCTCCTGGATGCCGCTGCTCCTCACCACTCTTGCCCTGTGTTCCTCCAGCTGTCAGCTGTGCTGTGAACTGGCGTGCACAGCGTGACGTCACAGAGCGCCTCACACTGTGTGCAACCCTGCACAGCCTACAGCCGAGGACCAGGAAGCGGTGAGTAAAGAGCCTTCACTGCTTCCTGGTCCCCCCCCCTCCTGACGATTTTAGCCACGGGCAACGAAAATGCGATCGCACTGTACATGTGAGCCCGCACCTGGAAGAGCCAATATCAAGGGGCAAAAGAGCCACATGTGGCTCTAGAGCCGCAGTTTGCTGACCACTGATATAGTGCAACAGACTGCACTATTCCATATAGGCCATCCACATGTGCGATTCTCACATAGTCACATGAGAGAGCATTTTCTTTTGATCTCTATCATCATTTCTTAAGGTACATACAATAAATTAACTAAAGGCATATCCATTGCCATTCCCTGACTGGAATTCTACATGCAACTGGTGTTGCTAGGGAAAGGATTATAGCGATTTCACTATCTTCCATTGCCTGTACAAGAGATTGCCACTCACACTGATCAGGGATTTCTCTCATGTACCTTAGTGGCAGAATGGACTCTACAGAAGAAAATAATGAAGAATTCTATACGGTAAGAGCAGGCAGAGATTTCAAAACCAACGCTACAGTAATATACAAAGTACATTCATACATTTTAGAGCTTTATGTTCTGAAAGTAGAATAGCCTTTTGAATATAGTACTCTTGGAGTGTAAAGTACATTGACACCCCATTTACCTCTGAACCATTGAGCAGAAGTATGCTGTCATACTTCTCGGCAGTTTTTTATTTATTATTTCTGAATTCTCTTGCATTATCCAATTTTAATGTTCTGCCTTTACAGAGAGTTTCATACATTTTTGTCACATGCATCATTAAAACTTTCTACTCAACCTTTAGAATTGCACCTAAACATCTCCTGCTTTATGTATTAAGAAGTTTTAGCTTAATAGACACAGTTCCAGGACTTTGGAGACACTGGCTTTTGTCTAACTTGAAAGTGGGACTGGTCGACAGTAGTTTCTATTCATCAATGCATCAAAATGTCATAGAAAGTTCCAGCAGGATTGCAAATAGATTGGCAGAATAAAGATGAAATTCATGGATCAAATCTTTTATTATTGTCACACTTGGCTTGGTTACCTGTAATCATCTCGTGCTTAAGATGGACCTGTCACCTTACTATAAGCTGCCGTAGGATTTGTGAAAGGAATTTTAAAATATTACATGGACTTTGTGCCAGAACATCTCCTTTGATATAGATTATAAGATTTTCATCTTTCTCGTTTTGTGTCTTTTAAATTCCTTCTATGATATTAGAAACTTTTGGGGTCATTTATTAAGACCGGCTTTTTAGATGCCAGTCTTAATAACCCCTGCGCTGCCGGTGGATTTGCCAAATTTACATAACTTTGGCGCATCCACCGCCAATTTAATTCTATGCTAGTTCCCTTGCTGGCGTAGAGTTAGAACATTTTCTGGCGGGCCGTCCCCTTCCCCATCCACTACACACTCCCATTTTTAGACCTGGTGCGAGCGAGGAAAAGTCACAGATTGCGGCACAAAGGTTAAACTGGGGTATATCACTTAGTAAATTACCCTCTTAATCTTTTTGTTTTGCTTATTTACTGCATTGCAGCAATTTGCATACTGGGGCCATCCAATCTTAATGGAAGAGTCATAGCTTGGGCATCGAGGGAAGAGGTCTAGGGTGAATATTTCCAATATTTTGATTTACATAGTAAGATAGACCCATCCAAAATGATTGATGAAGTATAGTAAGCTGTGAACTATCTGTAGACATACATAAGAAAAAGTTATGAGGGTAAGAAAAAGAAATAATTAAAAAAAGTTTTTTTTTTAATGTACTTAACAGGTCACTTTTACCGCAAAGGGAACGCTGTAAAAACAAAACCCGTAAAATGGCAAAAATAACTTTTTTCCATTTCCACCTTATTTGAAATTTTCTTCCAGCTTCTCACTACATTGTTTGAAACATAAAATGGCACTATTAGAACTAAATGTGCAACGGGACCCGCAAAAAAAAAAAAATAGATCTTTATGAATTAAAAATTTTTAAAATCATATTTATGGCTCTGAGAAGGCAGACAGTAAAAAATGAAATAAAAAAAAAAACATGGAAAATCACAAGGTAAGGAAGAGATTAAAAATGTATAAAGACTGCACAAAAATAAATATACGGAAAGCAGCAAAGTGTTAGCATAGTAGAAGGGAAAATCTATGGTTCAGACCCGAATTGCGGCTTATACAGTAAGGCTGCTTTCACATCTATGTTTTACCACTGCTGATAGATCACTTGTGGCCCACCATCAAAAACCATTCAATATTAAGAAATAAAGTTTAAATTTCAAAAACAAAAACCTAATAAAAAATGTATAAATATTTCAGCTTTGGTTACAAGACCTCTATAACCCTTTTTATACCAGTTTTTCAAAAAGTGGCCACACATGTGTTAATGTGTTAATTAGAAACTCGGCCAACGTTCATTTGGCAGATGGGGAAAAAAGGATGAGGCATCAATGAGCCGATCCTTCTATATCCTATTTTATATTCCATTCTCAGGGGAGATAAGCCACCACCAAAGGTGTCTGGAATCAGGTTATTCTCCTCCTCCCATTCAATATAGGAGAATCAGGAGGAATCAGTGTCAGCAAAACAAGTGTGACAATAGCTATTGCATGTGTGGCAAGCTTAAAGGGGTTATCTGGGTAAATATACTGATGACCTATCCTTAGGATAAGTCATCATTATCAAATTGGTGGGGACCTAGGTCCCTGAACCCCCACCGATCCAATGTTTCAGGTAGATGGTATGCTCATCGGAGCTCTGGTAAGTGCAGCGGGATCCCAGAAGCTTTCCAAGCACAATGCCTTACATCGTATAGTGGCTGTGCTTGGTATTGGAGCTCAGCTCCGTTGAATTGAATGGGGCCATGTGACCAATATACAGTGATGTCCTATGGCCTAGGAAGAGGCCCAGCACTCATGGAGCACATGGCATTTAACAGTTGATCGGTGGGGGTCTTGGGAGTCAGGCCCCTACCGATCTGATATTGATGACCTTTCCAGAGCATAGGTTTTCAATAGTAATTCCCGAATAACCTCTTTAAGCCATGAAGTTGACCAAGAGAAGGAACGGCCCAGCTTCGGCTAGACTTTCCTGCTTTTCTACGAGTCTGCATATTCCCTCAATACACAGTCACATCGATGACTTGAAACAAATGAATAGTGCCGAAATGTTGCCATCCTTCTTACCTGTCTCGGAATAGTGGGGTGCGATGGCCTATGCACCCCCAAAAGGGGGCAGCACATGGCTGTGGGTCATCGACTCTATGTATGTCACTAAACAGTACGCAGCAAGAGTGAATTTTCTGGCATTCTTCAGCTTTGATAAACCTTTTGTTAATATTTTAAAAGCAGAACCGTATTAACCTGAGCCCGACCCAAAGCCTACAGAAAAGCACGGCAGGGGATCGGGCTCAGCGGACAACCTTATCATTAAGCAGCGTGACTGTGCTGTGTAATTTAGTTCTGTACTGCTGGCCAGGCCAATCATTTACTGACTATAAAACTGTAGAGATCTGCATGCACTGCCATAAAATGACGAGAACGGCAATGTGTATTGGGTCAGGAAATAGCTCGGTGTATGTTTTATTTGCGTCTCTCATGTTGATTCCGTACATGCAATCAACGTAAATTGGATACGCAATAAACATGCAAAGTAGATGAAATTAAACATTATTAGAGCAGCGCATTCTGCCGCCTCTCAACAGTCAGCGCAGCTGCGACGTGCCGGATGTAAACTATTCCTAGCATTACCTGTGGGGATTAGGAATGCACAACACCAAAAATCCAGAGCGGTACAAGCGAAGGATCGATGAGGATCAGGCTCTTAGGAAGGCTTGTCCTTGAGATTGAAAAGATGCTGCTTCTTTTAACCCTTTCTGTTCTGAGCGCAACTAGTAAATCTATATATATATATTATCAATCTAGAAATGTAGCAGAGCTGAATTCTTATTTATTCGATGGTTCGGAACAGCATTGTTTGTGATTTTACATACAGTCCAATGTAACATCATACAACCCATTCTAAATGTGACAAATGACAAATTCAGTTATGAATTCTGTACATCTATATTATTTTTACTAATACTGGTTACGAAGGAGGACATATGTTTTAAAATAATTTTCCCAGAATTTGATATTGATGTCCTATCTTCAAAAATAAGTCATCAATATCTGATCGGTGGGCGTAGGGGAAACTACTGTGTGGGGGGCAAAGTGGGGGAAACCACGGTGTGGGGCAACATGTGGGGGCAAATGATTATGGGGGCAAATTACTATATAGGGCAATGTGGAGGAAACTACAGTGTGGGGGACATTACTATATAGGGTCAGTGTGGGGCAAATTACTATGAGGGGCAGTTGGGGGAAATTACTATATGGAGGCAGCATGGGGGGCGTTGCTATTGGGGAAGCACTGTAGGGTCAATTCTATTATTTTTGGGGACACTATACAGGGATTACTGCCTGGAGCATAATATAGGATGTTATTAGCATACAGGGGATGGAGGCAGGTTGGGGGTGTGGGGCGGCGATGGGGAGGGGGCCCCATGGATCAGTTTCGCACCGGGGCCCCATGGATTGTGTGTACGCCACTGCTATTGGCTGTACTGTAGATGGCACTATTACTATTGAGGGCAGTCTGGGAGCACTGTTAGTATGGGGGGACTATCTGTATGGCACTATTATTTTTTCAGTATAGTGTTTGTGGGCATTGGGGAGCACAATGGGCACAGTATTGGGGGTAGCAGCAGGATAACAATATTGGTGCACCAGGAATGGGAAGATGATAGAAAAGTGAGGAACCAAAGATAACTTTGTGCCAAACTCTGCAGAGATGAGACGCGGCTGAAAGAAGTTGTCATGGCAGTCTGATCCAAATGGAGAAGATGAGGAAAGAGAATGTCTACATCAGAGGAGACATCACTGGATGCAATAGCTATGTAGTGCCGCATTCTCCTATAAATTTTGTAGTGCTGTATGTAATATTTTCCAAGTATGTCTTTAACAGTAGGGCTGGAGAGGAGGGATTGGATTGAGAATTTGGTGTGTGGGGAGGGGGGGTGCAGGCGCCATTTCATTTTATTACCTCAGGGAGCAGAAAAGCTAGGCAGCCCCTGCACCCACTATTATACTATCATAGTTTTTATACTCTTTGCGTGTCTCTTTGTGCATACAGTATATTTCTTCTGGGTCATTTACGTGACATACAGACATAAAAACACCTAATGAGCCAAACAATGTTAAAAAAAAGTGTTCATCCCATATCGGCTACCAAATATGTACTGAAAGAGTGATATCATTGCAATCTTCTTAATATCCAACTATGGCTAATTTGTCAACATGAAGGATGCTTGGAGATAACCAAAATGCTTACTTATCCAAAGCTTAAACATGTATTTGCTTTTTACTTTTTCCCCAAAAAAAAGACAATAACAACTCCCAATTCATGAGAAATATTTCATATAGTCTGGCCCAAATTGCTAGGTCATTGAAAGATACTATGGTGCAATGACGCTTTGGCAGGGGTGGGGTCATGAGGCATCATGCTCAGCCAGTCATAAACTGACATGGTTGTTTGTCTCTAGATCTGATGATTAAGAATTTTTTTCAGTCAAAATGGAGTCAAATGTTATTTTGGAGATGATGGGAATAGAATGGAAGCGAAAAAAGTTTTCTGCTGTCTGCAGCCACTAGGGGGAGTTTAAGAGCTGACTGCATACTGTTTTGTATAATTTGTATACAGCAAGCTCCTAAGCTTAAAAGATTAGTCAGGTAGTAACTGTTGGTGCAATTTCATGCATTTTAAGACTCATCTAAGTCTATATCTAACCTAATGGAAGCAGAAGAAGTAGTATAAGCACTATACATTATAAAGTACCTAAAAAATGTATAATGTACCTCTGGTCAAGTAAAGCAGATCACAATTCCTTCAGAACCACGTAACCAGTATAATAACCTAAGAAACAAATCAGCCTTTCATGTGCAGCAGACAGTCATCACCTATAATGATGCGCGTTTCAGGCTCATTCAACATGCAATGGGCCAATGTACATTTGAGATGGGCCATGAAAGTATCTGCCATCTTTACCGATCAGCATAACATGGTAGAAATCCCAAGGCAATGCAGCAGAGTTGCGAGTGTATCTGTGTGTTTGATTAACCCAGGACGTGCACTGTGTTCAAAACGTGCAGAGCAACATCTGGGTTTATATCCTGGGACTTCAGAAGAAAAAAACTGAATTGTGTTCTCAGGGAAAGATCTTCATGGGAATTTTTCATTTCACAAAGTGTATTACTTCCGCAAGACTTACTCATTTAATTTAAGTTTACCCTTGGCTCCATGGGAAGACCATTGTGTGCCCGCTCTTTATCTCCTTATGTTTCTCTGATAAGTGGAAGCACAATCAGCGGCACATCCTTGGAGCCTTACAAGCCTTGGAATATATAATCTTTATTCTAAAGCAGCTAAAAACATAACTGGAGGAGCAGGTGGCGGCAGAAGTGTCTTCCATTATGTGTATAGGACAGAAGATACAATGTTTTTAATATGAAAGAATACAAGAGAAGATAAATATATTTCCTGTTCATCTCTGATTTAAAGGAGTGTTATGGGTTCAGCAAAGATAGGATATGCTTTGCATAATGGAAATTTATATTGTTTTCTAAAATTTCTAACATTCTTAATGTATCAAAACATTCTTAATGTATCTTAATGATCTGAGGTCTGATGAAGATTAGGGTCTGACTCTTCCTATTGAATGAGTGCAAGCAGAGATCCTAGCCCAGGGATGGGCAAACTGCGGCTCTCCAGCTGTTGTAAAACTACAATTCCCACCATGCCCTGCTGTAGGATGATAGCTGTAAGCAGTCTTTGCATGCTGGGAGTTGTAGTTTTGCAACAGCTGGAGAGACGCAGTTTGCCCATCCCTGGGCTAGGATCTCTGCTTGCACTCATTCAATAGGAAGAGTCAGACCCTAATCTTCATCACACCTCAGATCAAACCCAGGATTAATTACACCTCAGATCAGACCCTGAATCTTTAGCAGACCTTAGATCAGACCCTAATCTTCATCAGACCTCAGATCAGATGCCCAATCTTCGTCAGAAACCCCCCCCTCCAATCAGACCCTCAAACTTCATCAGTCCCCCAATCTTCATCAAACCTCAGATCAGACCCCAATCTTTATCAGACCTCAGATTAGAGCCCCCAATCTTCATCAGAACCACCTCCCCCCCCCCACCCACACACACACACACACAAAATAAAATCAGACCCCCAATCTTCATCAGACCTCGGATCAGACAAAAAATAAATAAATAACTCACTTCTGCTCTGGACGGCGCCACCACTTGGGAAATCCAGTACTCTTCTAGTTGTGCTACACTATGACCTGACATTGCACCACATCAGGTCATAATTTGCACCTAGATGCACCATGTTCTGATGCTGTATGCTGTCAGGAAACAACGTGGTCCTTGGAGAAGACCAGGGACTGGTGAGTAATACCAGGGCTAGCACTGCTACACTCACAGCGCCCCATTCCCACAGTACTAATGAGCACTTCCATAGTGAAAGCACTCATTAGTATTCACTTTATGAGATGCACTGCTATTTTCTTCAATTTTTGAAGGAAATAAAGTGTGTCTTATGGAACAAAAAATAAGGTAACTATATGGAGGACAGAGGTTGCAGTTGCACCTAGACCTGAGAAGCCCCAAATGGTCTTAATGCTCCATTTTAAGATAACAATACCATTAGGTCACTTTCACACAGTCAGTGTTTGATCAGTGACTATGAGCCAAAAGTAGAATCAGTGCCTACACAGAGATAAGTTATAATGGAACGATTTACGCCTGTTCTGTGTTTTTCACCCACACCTGGTTTTGGCTCACAATCACTGATCAAACACTGACTGTGTGAAAGAAGCCTTAAAGGGGTTGTCCAGCCACCCTATGACAGATATATAATATGAATTACAGTAAATAATGAAAGCTCGTAATGGATGACCGTAAACATGATAATGTATAATTTCATTTTCCAAAGAATAACTTTCATTTGCTGAAATTAAATGTGTAAATCATAGATGACAGACAGGGATCTTTCCGTAGCTTGCAAAATGGCTGACAATGGTGGTAATTTCCTGCAGTGGCTTACAGTAGGAAAAGCAGCTCGACAATGTGCTTACCCTTCATACCGTAGATACATCTAAGTTTTAGTATCTTAGCAAAGCCTTTCAGCATAATTATAGAAAAGTTCTCTTTTCTGTCCCTTTATCAACATATTGCAGCATTTTCCAGAAAAGCTGATACAGTGTGTCAATTATTCATATGCGCTGTGCAATAAAAACAGGTCAAACGAGTGGTGTGCAATCATTCTCATAATGACCTTTTTATGCATTTGCATAATCCTAGCAACAGTATTCATAAATATATGAATGTACGGAGATAAAGCAATTAAAACTGACAGTTTTTTTAAAATTGTTGATTCATTTACAGAAATTTCAGATCACACAACATAAAAGCATGGCAGCAAAATCTTAAAGGGCATGTTCACCTTTGAAAACAAGCTTTGTTGCTCCTTTGCATCTAAAACCAGTTAAAGGTCCCTTTACATGGGCCGATTATCGAGAACTGATGTTAGTATGAATGCTCATATACAATAACTGACCCATGTAAAGGTGCCACCGATCACCCAATGATGAGCAAACACTTGTTCATTGCTGATGTTGACACCAAAATCATTGTTTCTGGGCAGCAGATTGTCCTCCATACACAGGAATCTGCTGCTCAGAACAATGATCCTCTATGGGGGCAAGCAATAGCAGCGCAATCACTCGCCCCCATACAGAAAAGGTGACTGCCTCAAGTAAATGCTCTGACAAGCAGACAATCATCAAGAATGAGCACTCGGGCCGTGTAAGTAGGGTAGGCCACTTTATTGCAACTTTATACCAAAGACTATTACCAAGTAATTAGAGTTGAGCGATTTGTGGACGAGAAGCAGATTTTCCTTAGTGCTTTGCAGTAGCGAATCGATTTAACCTGAAATAGTGTAAAAAAAAAATCACACTTATCTGATCCATTTGCTCGCAACTGGCCACCCGCCACCATCTTGACTGAAGATCTTGGCCGAAATCCCGTGTGTGGCGATGTATGAAGTGACCACGCCGGCCTTGATGACATCATTGCAGCCCTGCGACAGATTCTGCGACAGACCTTCAATTAATATGGAGGCGGGCGGCCCGTCGCAAACAAATGGATCAGGAAAGTATAATTTTTTTTTTTTTTACACTGCATTTTTACTATCAGATGCAGTGATCATGTATGAATGGGGCATTTGAGGGGTACAATGACGGGGAGCGTTGCAATTGCTGCGTCCTGTAATTGTACCCACTACCTACAAGGAAATGCACTTCTTGATTAAGTAATTCTTCACAAAGCAGATTTTTTTGTAAACTTCGGCAAGGCAGCCGAATCGAATTTTAGTAAACGTCGCTCATCTCAAATTTTTATTACAAGATCTGGCCCATTTTTGACAGTTATTGAAGTCAAGATTCCCCTAATCAGCCTCATGTAAGGTCCAGACAGAGCTCCTGTGTATAAAACCGCTGCAGTTGAATGGGGCATGTGACCAAAAACAAAAAATGTACTAAGGGTCATTTATCCAAATTTTTAAGGGACTACTGTGGTGTAAAAAAGTCAAAAATTATGGTGCATACCACATTTGCACCATAATTTGCAACTTTTTGAGCTTCTCAACACTTTATTAAACTAGCGGGAAAAAGGGGTGGGTCTTGGCAGGGACGGGCGTCGCATGGTCCACTGTATTTACTATAATCTACTCCAGACACTGTGATAAATTATAGCTGAAGTCTACCCCAGCTCCTAGCTGATGATCAATGACATTTTGGCCACATACCCCCTTCATCTGCAGCCATGTTATAGGCGAGAAAGCCATTTAGACCTGACCGAGCAGGGTGTACAGTAGGGTGGGGGTGGCCACAATGATTGGTAAAATGATTGTTAGAATTAATAGTGGTCCCAGATCATCACTGATAAAATTTCTTAAGATGCGTTACATTAGAAAGTGTACGTCTGGAGTTTCACACAGCTGTGTCTCCCGCTTATTGATTAAACGTGGCGGTAGACGGAACCAGCAAATTGAGATCAAGGCAACCAAACTATGCCAGACTGGAGCTATACTGGAGAGGTGTCTTACATCCTCTTGCCTTGGCAATGGTACCTCCAATTGCATGGCTGTTGGATCTCCCGTCATCACATTTCAATTTCCGCAGGAGACACAATCGGGAGAAACTTTAGAGGTACATATTATCTATTGCTAAACCCTACAGCTGTCTGAGTTAGGGAGCTTTTTTAGGGTCTGTAAGTATTTCATTAGAGATCTACATTGTGAAGATTTCCTTATGCATACCTCTGAAGGGTCTTTGTAGGCATAGATTGGCATATTTCTACCATTGCCTACAGTTTTTAAACTTGTTTTGCTGTCTCCTACTGTATAGGAAACTGCAGTCTGCTATACCAACGAACACTTGTCCAGCAAATGAAATCCTATCCTACATTTGATGTACATGCTTGGAGTTTCTCCATACGTCACATGCAGGTCTTAGCCTCAGTGTGCACAGAGCCTTAACCCTCCTCGATATAACCTTGTTGCATACTTGTGGAAACAACAAGCAAATAAAGTGGAGAAATAGATGATTCCCTTTAAGAAGGTGTTATTTACCTTCATATACAAGTAAATACTTTGAGAATTTGTTCAAAAAGTTTAATTTCTTAAATTGTGTATACAAAAACAACACTAAAACTCCTTTATGCGTTTTCTGAACGTGGTCGGTCGTCCTAAAACAGTGCAAAACAAAGCAATAAACTGCATACAATCTAAAGCTAGATACCATATAATTAAGATACACACAAAAAAAGAATAAACAACATAAAAGGAAATTGCAACATTGTATTTTATTCATCTGTTTACAAAGGATCTCTGGTCTTTTGCTGTTCCCAGAGAATAAGGTAGCAATATCAAGAGTGATATAAATTGCTATTAGCGTGCGGTAGCACAATAGATCAATACTCCCTCGCTTTGTATTTATGGATGTAAGATTGTTATCACAGATTAATTCTGTTCATGTGACTCTAGAGGTTGGAAATTGTATGCAGCCCTTGCAGCTTTCACTATAAATAATAGTGTGCCCATAACTAAAACTCAGCTGCAGATACAATGCAAATCCCACCTGGTGTGCCACAATGGTAAATAACTATTGTGTAAAGCTAAAGTCAGTGAATAACTATTGAAAATCTTCTGTAATATATGCACATCGCTTCCAGGTCATGAATATAATGGTAAATAAATAGTTCCTTAGTATTTCTACTAGCATGTGGGGTTTAAGGGAGAGAAGCAGGAGGGGAAGAAAGCTCAGTTATTAGACTGCACAGCACTTCTTTATAGTGTGTATCCATAGGGACACATAGCTCTGCGTAGGTGCTGTTTGTGAAAAATGGAAACTGAATAGCGACTTTATTTGTTTATGTTCTGTCTTCATACACGTTCAAACAGTGTGCAGTCTGACATTCAGCACAAACCATTCCTGTCTTCCAAATAAGAGGACTGTTCTTTGTAGCCTAACTTGTTTATTGGTCGACAGGTTGTACTCTCTGCACAATGCGCATGAGTGAGAGATTGTAGATGGTAAAATTACAAGAATACAAATAACATGTATAAGTATAACGTATAGAATAGCATGTACTGTAACATTTGCATAACACTGATGCACATGGTAAAATGGCTACCTAACATAGGACTACATGTCTAACTAACAGTAATAAGAACTTCCAGAGTAACAATTACAACTGACTGAACAGCTCTGCATGACATAATATCCCTGAAACAAAGGTAGATCTCTACCCAGATATGCTTTTGCAAGGACTGTAGAGTTTTAGAAGGACATATGCAGAAGGACAGCTCTGCACTGTGTCCTGGAGATTGGAGACTTCTCTTTCCCATAATGGTTTGCACTCCCACAATGCTTTGCACCACCCACAATGCAGCAGTCTTTGTAATAGGAAAAACTTTGTAATAAAACTTAACACCGCTAGATGGTGCTATAACCACATATTACTACAGAAATACCATTCTAACCCTGCTGAGCAGAAGAGTTTATATATATTTAAATGTTGCTAAATATTTTTCATCATTATTTTAAACTATTCAACCTGTTAGAAAGCTACATGATGTAAATTGTAGTGAAGGTAATCTTCTTAGACTACTTTCTCACTTGCGTTTACATTTTCCGGTATTGAGATCCGTCATAGGACAAAAAAAGTGCGGAGGATGCAGCACTTGCAGAAAGAGCAGAGCCTCTAGGTGTAATGGTAACGCGCCCGTTGCTCCTAGAGGCTCATTTGTATATGATAAAACATCACTTTTCTCAGCAATGCGGGCACATATGAACATGGGACCAACACAGATGCCTTCAGCTGCCAAGTGCACATGGAACAGGTCAGCCAGTGTCATAGGGACAAATCTGCTGACAGATGCCCTTTAAGAGTTCCCTAGAAATGTACAAATTTGAGTTACATTTCTTTTAAACCCTAATAGTTCGCTACAATGTATCCAGCCTGTTCAATCCTCTTTGTATTCAAATTCTTTCATGTCCTAATAGTTTGCTGTAGTGTATGAATGAAGGTAAAATATATCAGTGTAGAGTTTTAGCAGTTTAGCACAAAGCCTAGTACCTGGAACAGATAAAATTGGAGCCAGTGTAAGATTAAGGGCTCATTTACACGGCTGTTGTTCGCCCGTGCCCGTATGGTGGCCCGCAAATAGCGGGTCCGCAATATGTGGGCACTGGCCGTGTACACCCTGCATCATGAATCTGGACCAATTCACTTGAATCGGTCCACAATCTGGAAGGTCAGTGAGGAATGGAGGCACGGAACCCCCGCAGAAGCACTACGGAGTGCTTCTGTGGGGTTTTTCTCCGTGCCTCAGCACCACAAAAAAAATAGAATGCCGCAGCAGCCTCATGGATGGTGCCCATGCATTGGAGACTGCAAATTGCGGCCCACAATGCACGGAACGGCCGTGTGAATGAACCCTAAGCCTGTACAGGTTTTCAGATCCTGGATGTGAACATAAATGTTCCCATTCACTGACAGCAAATATAGTATAGCAGAAAGTAAAACACTGCCATATCCCATTTAGATGGTACCCGCAATATCATGAACTTTTCGACAATCACAGCACATTAAACCACTGATCAAATTCATTTGGTTTTCTGTCCTATATTCTTTTGATATAAATACATGTATGATTTTGTAGCTGCAAAGTTAGATACAGTCAGCATCATCATAATCTACGGCAAAGTAGAGTCAGGGTCGTGTTGTACCCTTTCAATGATAAAAAGATAAACTGTAAGTCGATACAAGGTTAAGGCTGTCAATAGAAAGAGCGGCACAAGATTTATTGTAATTCCAAGAACTGCAGAACCAGGGACATTTTTATCTGTGTGCCAAAATTAGATGTAGCTGGTCTGGAGGATTTGTTTCACTTTCCTGTGGATCAAACAGCTCGGTTTAAGCAAAGTTGATGGACAAATGTCTTATTTTTCAGCTTAAGTTACAATGTAACCATAAGATATAACGAACATTAGGAGAAATCCTATCCTCGCTGTGTCTGGGACATCCATGGGCCATCACAGTCTAGTAGTTTATCTTTCATCGCTTGATTATTGGGTTTTAGATGAGTTACATATTTCAGCAGCGGCACATTCCACATACACAGTAAACTGGTGGAAAGTGTGCCGCCCAGATGACGTCCTTCCATACTCCTGAAGATAACTGTGCCAGCTTAATAATGAGGGTTTAACATTTTAAGAAGTTCTAAAATGTCATTATCGTACACAATCACATAGCTTTCACTCCTCTTCTGAAGCTAATCATAATTTCTAGCCATGGCTCCTCGTCCATCCCAGTCTAAGTCCCTTAGAAGCTTCTCTCATTTGTACTCAAGTATCTACTAATCTTTCATAGACCATTTAACAATTAATTACACAGAGGAATTTTACAGTATGTCCAGGTGACATGGTGATTGCTGCCTTCCCCTTTGATTTAAAAGCCTTCTTTAGGTCTCTTTCTGCTTCAGTTCCCCGACAGGAAGAAAAGGGGGTTATGCAGCAGCATTCTGAAAACACAAATAATGTACAAAAATGCCATAGAAAACATTCTGGTGCTAATGCTACACTAGTTTTGTAAATGAGATGCTTGGCAAATTTTTTTGTACAAAATTATTTGAGCCCGTCTGCCAAACGTCAAGGCGATCTCGATTAGACGGGTTCCTAACACTAAATCCTACCTGTTATGCGACATGACGGCCACATAAAATCCAGGGAGTGCAGGTTATACATGCATGCTGGGTCCACTCTGCTTTTTACCATTTTTTGTGCCATAACAGCCTCCATTTAATCCAGGGATGCAGGTACCAGCATGCATGCTGAGCCTACTCTATGCTCTTCCTGGTGCCAAAATGGCAGCTAATAGATACAAATGAGAGCAGGCTAAAGCTTTATACTTACTCTAATTAAAATCAGCCTATAGGGCGGACAGGCTAGTTAGGGGTGCAAGACTGAATGGAGTCAGCCACACCTCCAATACAAACTGCAAAGAAAAAGGGACCCAGCATGCATGTGGAACCTGCACTCCCTGGATTTTATGTGGCTGTTATGTCACATTACAGGTAGGATTTAGTGTTAGGAACCCGTCTAATCGAGATCGCCTTGACGTTTGGCAGATGGGCTCAAATAATTTTGTACAAAACAATTTGCCAAGCATTTCATTTGCAAAACTAGTGTAACATTAGCACCAGAATGTTTTCTATGGCATTGTTGTACATTATTTGTGTTTGCAGAGTGGGACACTTAAAGACGTTGTCTCACTTCAGCACATAGCATTTATTATGTGTTCATCCAAGGCACTTACTAATGTATTGTGATTGCCCATATTGCCTCCTTTGCTGGCTTGATTCACTTTTCCATTACATTATACACTGCTCGTTTCCATGGTTACGACCACCCTGCAATCCATCAGCGATAGCCGTGTTTGTACACTATTGGAAAAAGCGCCGGCCTTTCTAGTGGCTGAGACCGTGGGAGTGCGCATAGGCTGGTGCTTCTTCCTATAGTGTGCAAGCATAACGACCACTGCCACAGGGTGGCCGTAACCATGGAAACAAGAAGTGTATATTGTGATGTAAAAATGAATCCAGCCAGCACAGGAAGCAATATGGAGAATCACAATACATTAGTAAGTGCCTTGTATTAACTTTCTCTACATGATAAATGCCATTTGCTGAAGTGAGACAACCCTTTTAAGTGGTAAACCAATTTTATTTGGTGTAACATAGTATATAAGTAACATAGTATATAAGACTGAAAAAAGACATTTGTCCATCCAGTAAGTTGATCCAGAGGAAGGCAAAAATCCCCGGTGAGGCAGAAGCCAATTTTCCCCACTTAAAGAGGACCTTTCATCAATTTAAATTCACTGAAATAACACTTCTACCTAATAGTGCGGCACCCACTGATGTCCCCCCCCTCCTTTTTTTTCTCGCGAGAACTTGAGCTCCTTCTCCCTGGCTGAGAGCCGAGCGCTGCGATTGGCTGCGCTCTCAGCCAGGGAGACTAGCACACACGCCCAGAGCAAAATCTTTAGCAACGCCCCATACAAAAGGCTTCCTCATTTGCATATGAGGCGGCAGAAGAAGCGGGGCTATTATTAATCAATTCGGGGGTCGATTTAAAAATAAAAAAGGAGGGGGAACATCAGTAGATGCCGCACTATTAGGTAGGAGTGTTATTTCAGTGAATTTAAATTGATGAAAGGTCCTCTTTAAGGGGAAAAAATACCTTCCCGACTCCAATCAGGCAATCAGAATAACTCCCTGGATCAACGACCCCTCTCTAGTAGCTATAGCCTGTAATATTATTATACTCCAGAAATACATCCAGTCCCCTCTTGAACTCTTTTAGTGAACTCACCATCACCACGTCCTCAGGCAGAGAGTCCCATGGTCTCGCTGCTCTTACCGTACATCAATCAGTACATTTTTACGCTCCCCATATTCTCGTACATCACTTACTGTCTTTTGACTGCCTTTGTTTTACATGTCGTCTGGTTTTGTGAATGCAAAAAAATAACATTTTTAATTATTTTAAAGATGACCTGTCTACGCTGGCGACATGCTTGTTTTAGTAAATGCTCACATCCACCATAATATAACAATTATGGAGGATCCTAAAATGTGGTCCCCTTGTTATTCCTCTTATAAACTTATGAATAAATGCTGTTACCTGTTACAGACTGGCTGTGTCCCATCAGTGCTGCCAGTGTCTGCAGTATGGGGACATGCCCTACTGGCAAGGGGAATGGTCATTTCCAGTAGTCAATTTATTCACTCATTTCCTAGAGAAATAATAGAGGAATGGCACACGGGACAAACCGTTTAAAGGAGTCTTCCAGGATTTTAATATTGATGACCCTATCCTATATTCACATCATCCATGTATAGGAAGGTGCCAACCCATTAAAATGAATGGGACGACTTGTTATCTCACCTGCTTGCCGCTGCGATGTCGATGGCGAGCAGGCAGATAATGAAGGGAAGGCTGCACTCGCACGGAGCATGGGCTTCTCTTCAACCAGCTGATTGGCTGCAGTGCCGGATGTCGGACCCACACCGAACTGATATTAATGACCTATCCTCAGGATCCAGGAAAACCCCTTTAAAGGGAACCTGTCAGCAAAAAATAGTGTTAAATGTGTTAACAGTACCTCCTAGTGCCCGCAAAGTGTCTCCACATGGACCTTTTCTTCCTCTTTTCACTGTTGGTTTCACTGAGAAAATGCACTTTTATTCTGCCGCTGCCCCGTGCTTCAAGTCAGGCTTGAAGTCATGGGGGCAGCGACCTCAGCATCTTCACGGTCCTCTCCCGCCCTCTGCCTCCTTGACTGACAGCCTAGATGCATTGCCGGGACCGCGCTCTAAGGCCCGGCTGCCGCGCGCATCTACGCGCCATCTTTCTTCGCCGCACAGCGCATCGCCCGACAGCCTGTAGTAAGCGTGCCAGCGCCCGGCATCTGTGCGCGCTTACTACAGGCTGTCGGGCGCATGCGCTGTGCGGCGAAGAAAGATGGCGCGTAGTACGCTGCGGCAGCCCAGCGCCTTAGAGCGCTGGTCCCGGCAATGCATCTGGCTGTCAGTCAAGGAGGCAGAGGCGGGAGAGGACCGTGAAGGCTGAGTCGCTGCCCCCATGACTTCAAGCCTGACTTGAAGCACGGGGCAGCGGCAGAATAAAAGTGCATTTTCTCAGTGAAACCAACAGTGAAAAGAGGAAGAAAAGGTCCATGTGGAGACACTTTGCGGGCACTAGGAGGTACTGTTAACACATTTAGATGCTATTTTTTGCTGACAGGTTTCCTTTAACTCAATTTACTTTTGAAATAAATATAAATGTCCTGTTATCTTATGTATCTAAACTATTTTGTCTTCTTTTCTGCATTACAGTGTGAACAATGAATTTACGGAAATGACAACAGAACGACAACGAATTAACGAAGGGTTTTAGACCATTTCCTTCTGTATTTTAAAAATGTCTCTCAATTGATGTGTCCCACCTATTGGACAAGAAAATGATCAAGGCACCAGGGAGACACTTCATAGGAAGCATCGTCTAGAAGACTGCAGAAGCTATGGCCTCGAAGGTGTCATGTTTATACATTCTGACAGTGGTGTGTTGGGCCAGCGCTCTTTGGTACTTAAGTGTCACCCGTCCGACATCCAATTACACAGGTTATCGGCTGAACAAGGTAGTCATATCTCAAAAAAACATTTCCTTTGGCAATATTAGAACTCGACCTATAAACCCTCATTCCTTTGAATTTGTGATTAATGAACCTGAAAAATGTGAAAATAACGGGAGTCCTTTTCTGGTCATTCTGATAAGCACAACCCATAAGGAGTTTGACGCAAGGCAAGCCATTCGAGAAACTTGGGGCAACGAAAGCAACTTCAAGGGGATTAAAATTGTTACACTTTTCCTTCTTGGCAAAAATGCCGACCCTGTTTTGAATCAGATGGTGGAGCAAGAGAGTCAAATATTTCATGATATCGTTGTAGAAGACTTTATAGATTCCTACCATAACTTGACTCTCAAAACCCTGATGGGCATGAGATGGGTGGCCACCTTCTGCTCAAAGGCAAAATATGTCATGAAAACGGATAGCGATATTTTTGTAAATATGGACAACCTGATATATAAACTACTGAAACCAACCACCAAACCTAGAAGGAGATACTTCACCGGTTATGTCATCAACGGAGGACCTATAAGGGATGTCCGCAGCAAATGGTACATGCCGAGAGACTTGTACCCAGAGAGCAACTACCCACCATTTTGTTCGGGAACTGGATATATATTCTCTGCTGATGTGGCAGAGCTCATTTATAAAACTTCCCTCCATACAAGACTTTTACACCTGGAGGACGTGTATGTTGGCTTATGCTTACGAAAACTGGGAATACACCCGTTTCAAAACAGTGGTTTTAATCACTGGAAAATGGCCTACAGCCTGTGCCGCTACCGCAGGGTCATTACAGTACATCAGATTGGCCCTGAGGAAATGCACAGGATTTGGAATGACATGTCAAGCAAAAAGCATCTGCGTTGTTAAATTTTTTTAGAGTGTTGTTTATTGTTACCAGGACACTTGAGTAAAGGCCGGTTGTAAAAATAAATAGATAAAAAAAAAAAAACACAAAAAGTAACTTTTGTACAACTTTTTCACTTTTGCTGGCCAATAGAGACTTTGAGACACCAGTTTCTCATCAAATGTAAAAAAAAAAAAAAAAAACTTTGTGGATAGTTCTTTCTCTGATGACTTGAAAATACAATCTGGATTCAACACAACATTATGATCCGAATATCATTTCAAGGAGTGCACTATCATCGAGTATTCGGAATTTAACTTTTATGTAGCCATTGGTGTCCCCGTGTGACACTGAAAATATTTTTTTACTGGACATATGTGACCGTCCGGAGAATGTTTGATGTGCTTAGCTCAGAATCAAAATACGTGGAGATACATTGTGCTATTGTACTTTTAACTGTTTTTCCAATTCTGTCTGCGGCATTTCAGAAAAATAGACCTTAAAGGAGTTATCCCATGATAAATGTAAAAAATGAAAATGAAAAACAACCTTTTTCTAACAAAGCTAGAACCGGCCCTGTACCTGACATGGATCCAGAAAACGATCTCCCCATTCAATGCTGCAATTGCTCTACTAGGTTTATTTTAAGCTGGCAGCTCAGGGGGCGTGTCCTTTCTCAGAGGGCATATCAACAGCTGGTGGCAGTTGAAGGATGGAATTGAGCATGGGCTGTCCAGAGAGCAGGACAGAGAAAATAGAAAAAAGAGCAAACAGCAGGTGGCGCTATACAAATAGAATTAATTGAATAACTCAAAAGCTATAATACATTTTCAATTACATGCTATTTGAAAAGTATTCAAATCCAGGTGCTGGTTTGAAAATTGTAGAATATTTTTCGTGGGACAACCCCTTCAAAATATCATATTCTCCCCTAATACACAATAGTGCTAATGTATGCATCAAGAAATACTATAGTGTTACATATAAGTTGTACTGTATATGTTTTAAGGGCATACACAAACAACATCAAGTCTCAAAACTCAGAACTGTACCATTTCTTTATAATATATATTTAGAAGGGTAAAATCTGTGTTTTTAATGCTCGGCCAAACCGAACATGCATGTCTATGGTGAGTTCATTGGTAATAGCAGTTTGGCCAAATGCTATTGAACATATACGACCACATGTATGAGGTCTCTGTGGAAATCATTTATTTTAGGCTCTGCTCCGTTGATGGCTCAGTCAAAAAAAGGGCGACATGCTGGAGACCGAACCCATTATATGTCAAAGGGATCCGTCGAGAGGCAGTGGTGTCCATCGTAGGATAAATCACAGCTCTCCATATTTTTTGGTTTTTCTGCTCCTATGAAGGAGTGAAACAGAAATTTGAAAAGAAATGTGAACAAAGTCTTACTTTACATAAAGGGCATAATAACCAATCTATAAAGCAAATACAATAGAGTATTTTAAAGATTCACATTTGAAAGTGCGTTGCAGATTTATTATTTTTTTATACAAATAACTAATATTTTTTTTCTAAACTGTCCCCATAGTATAGCTACTATAGCACGTCTAAGCCATGTAAAACAATTGTATCTCTACTTGCTGGTGTTATTTCTAAGTAGCAAATATCAAAATGCTGTATTTTATTACAAGCAAATACTTCATGTAAATTTACACATATTTTTAACAGTATTAATACCATCGGTAAAGTGGACATGTACATGACTGTTTTCTCCTTAGATTCATATAATCCTAGACCTTTCTATTAAAATGTACTTTTCTAAAATGTAGGAACAGTGGGAAGTGGACCTTTCGTATCATATCATATGCCAGTCTTGATCTCACTACGCTAAAGTAAGGTGCGCCTAATTTATTAAAAGGCAAACGACTTTCAATAAATTAGTCGTATCTCTAGCACTCTGTGCAC
The DNA here is from genome assembly GCA_033119425.1 of Bufotes viridis. Classification (NCBI taxonomy): domain Eukaryota; kingdom Metazoa; phylum Chordata; class Amphibia; order Anura; family Bufonidae; genus Bufotes; species Bufotes viridis. The sequence continues at coordinate 131,674,977 of CM065595.1, read as the reverse complement.
TAGAAACTCAAGGAGACTTAAAGAGGTTATCCCATGAATAATCTAAAAATCTGACATCATATGGCACATAACAATCTCTTTCTAACAAAGCTAGAACCAGCCCTGTACCTCACATGGATCCAGAGATCTCTTCATTCATTGCTCTGCTATATTTATCTCAAGCTGGTAGCTGAAGGGGAGTGTCTTTTCTGCTGCAGCTCAGGGGGTGTGTCCATGCTCTCCCTATCACAGCTCAGGGGGGGTGTCCATGCTCTCTCTATCACAGCTCAGGGGGGGTGTCCCAGCTCTCCCTATTACAGCTCAGGAGGAAGTTGAAGGATGAAACTGAGCATGTGCGTCCATTTCAGTGAGCAGGACAAAGAAATAAGAAAAAGAGCAAACTGCAGGTGGCGCTATACAGGTACATTTTACTGAATAATAGAGATGAGCGAACTTTAAAAAAAAGTCCAGTGTTCGGCGTTCGGGTTGTGGTAAGTCGCGCATCCCGTTATGGATTCCACTATAGCGGCATATGGAATCCATAAGGGGCAGCTGCCACCAACCCGAACTGTTGAACAGTCGAAGGACCTGGGGTGACGTCACTGTCATGTGATTAGTGCAGGGCGTGGCTCAGCACTGGATTTGATCCCGTGCTGAGCCACGCCCCCTGCACTGATCACATGACAGTGACGTCACCCCAGGTCCTTCGGCTGTTCAACAGTTCGGGTTGGTGGCAGCCGCCCCTTATGGATTCCATATGCCGCTATAGTGGAATCCATACCGGGATGCGCAACTTACCACAACCCGAATGCTGAACACCGGACTTTTTTTTAAAGTTCGCTCATCTCTACTGAATAACTCAGCGGCTATGCAAAGATTTTAATAACATGCAAATCCAAAAGTATTTAGATCACGGAGCTGGTTTGAAAATTGTAGAATATTTTTCATGGGACAACCTCTTTAAGCCAGTTGATGGTGCATATTAAAGTAAATCCTTTGGGAAGCCCAATCCGATCCCGCTAATTCCCACTTAAGAAAAGTAGCGAGAAGCTGAAAAAGTTGCAAATTATGGCACAATTGTGGTGTAAAATTTTTAGAAAATCTCCCCCAGTGGGTCAGTAAGGATATGACAATAGTATTGACTGATCAAGTAAAAAAAAAAATATATAAAGGGTGGTCAGCTTTGGACTATTCCTGTTAGAAGGGTCTCCCAAAAATAAGCTGATTACAGAATGGGCCATCGCTGGGATCCAAGTGTTCAGATGTAATCTGTGGGAGAAGCTAGCAACAAGTGTTCAATTATCCTGCAGTGCCCCCACAGGGAATAGCAAGAATTACACAGTGTTCACTGAAACCAGTGTGCGTTCTTTGTCACATACTGACCTTCTGAGTCAAGCTATGCTGTCTGTAGTCATTCTCCTAGGATAGGGGTCCTGAATGGGAGACTCTCTTCATTTGACTTAGAATGTACTAGCAGAGTAGAGATGAGTGAATTTCCTAAAAAAATAAAAATAAAATGTGGGTCCTAAATTGACAAAAAAAATCTGATTGTGTATAAATTGATTCTACAGAATCGAAATTGCTTGAAATGCCTAGAAAATCTATCTCTCTCTCTCTTCTCTCCCTCTTCCCCACTCACTCTCTCAAAAAATTCTCCTGAATCGAATCTCAAAGAATTGTGATCATAATGAAGCAGAATATTGGAAAAGATTTGGATCAAATTTAATTTCTCTAGAATCAATTCGCTCATCTCTATAATAAAGTACTTAAAAATGTGTTTTTTGACGCAGAGTTTTTATCATCCCGGCAGTAAAATACCTGCACAAGGATGTCTTGCAGAGAGTACATCACAAATTAAAGCAAAGAGCTTAAAATATTAACATGCATGGACTTCGAGGTAGCCCTATAAAACAACATGTATGTACACTGGGGAAGAACTGGATATTGTGGTGCACCCATCTCAGGATCTGATACTTGTTTCCTCCACTCATCTCAAAACCTTGTGGCAGATAATGGTGGCTCAACCCTCAGGCCAACTGCACCGTTAACCAGTCTACCAGCCCATGTGTCTAACAGTGGCGGTCACTGTCCATCTATAGTATCTAGTGTCAGACTGGCGAACCACAGCACCAGAGGAACCTTCAGTGGGCCCAGGCTCTGATACCATAATGGGCCTCAAAGGTCCAAGATAAAGAAAAAACATTTGGAGTTGCCTTTGAGATTAATCACTTACCATTAGGGTCTATTTCTTTGAATCAAAGCCTATTACACTTTATTGATGATATGGAGGTTGGCCCCAAAGAGTCATTTCTTCTGGTGGATCCAATGAGCTCCAGTCCGACACTGTGAATACATAGAAGGTGAGCCCTTTAGAACCATTTTCTCTGGTGGGCCCAAGAAACTCCAGTCCAACGCTGGTACCAGTTTGCAAATCTTACAGTTGTCCCCTTCTTTGCCTGTGTGGCGATAGATGACCACCTTTGAAAAAAAATGATTATCCGATATTCTGTCATGAGATGTCTATGCGATATGAGGCCATTCAGTGGTTGTGAATGATTTGAGTTGCAGTTTGTCAAGGGATTTGCTAGCATCTCCCAATATTACATTGGATTTTTTGAGAAATTGGGAGTCCTTAACCAAATTCAAGCAGTGGTTAGGGTAGCCACCAAGTTAACAGTCTGATACGTATTTTTAGATTATTCCAGTATTACAGTCTAAAACGGAATCCTTTTGAATCGGCTGCTGTGAAGAAGGGATGACAAAATAAACCAAGAGTTTATTTTATAGTCTAAGTGGATCCTCCTGCGCATGTGCTTCATAGCAGCAGTGGGTGTTATCTTTATGCCTTTGTGATGTAATGTATGCCTTTCATATGTCTTATCTATATGTCTTATCCATACTGCCTCTTCAGTATATATTTTTAACCATGGTATACCGCCCAGCCATTAGAAATGTATGCCAAAATTTCTAGATCTCTTACATTGCTAAGCCAAGAAATGGTGGTCAGGCCACAAAATAAAATGCTGTAAAGTATATATGTATGCCTTATACCAGTATAACATATAAGAATGACACTCTTTATATCAAGGTGCTGGAGAAACAAGATAAACACAACAGAATTGAGCAGTTTAAAGGACATCTGTCAGCAGGTTTGTCCCTATAAAACTGGATGACCTGTTCCATGTGCGCTTGGCAGCTGAAGACATCTGTGTTGGCCCCATGTTCATATGTGCCCATATTGCTGAGAAAAATGATGTTTTAATATATGCAAATGAGCCTCTAGGAGCAACAGGGGCGTCGTCATTACACCTAGAGGCTCTGCTCTCTCTGCAACTGCCTCACCTTCTCCACTTTCATTGACAGGGTCAGGCAGTGAAAACGTGATCACACTTGGTCCTGTCAAGAAAAGTGCAGAGGTTGCAGATAGAGCAGAGCCTCTAGGTATAATCGCCCCTGTTGCTCCAACAATGCGGGCACATATGAACATGGGACCAACACAGATGTCTTCAGCTGCCAAGAGGACATGTAACAGGTCAGCCAGTGTCGTAGGTACAAAACTGCTGAGAGATGTCCTTTAACTACCTTCATAACTACCATGGTCACATACTGTTGACATTAGAATTACTTTCTAATATTCCCAGGATTGGAAAAACATGGCTGCTTTCTTCTAAAACCGTGCCACACCAGTTCACAGATCACGTGCGGCATTGCATTTCAGCCCCATTGACAAGGGGTTATCCCATAAATCATGTAAAAAATTAAAATCAGACATCATATAGTCCATAACAAGCTCTTTCTAACAAAGCTACAACCAGCCCTGCACCTCACAAATGTCCCAAGCTTTCCCCATTCATTGCTCTATTTGCTCTGCTACATTTATTTCAGCTTTCAGGTTTGGGAAGCATGTCCCTTCTGCTAGAGCAATCGCTCTATGACAGCTGTAGGTGTGGCCTTTCAGTTGTAGCTCTCTTCCTATCACATCTTAGGGGGTGTGTCATTTCTCAAGGGGCCTTTCATATCTGCTACAGCTCTCCCTATCACAGCTCTGGGGGCATGTTGTTTCTCTGGGGGATGTTCTCTCTCCGAGGGACCTGCCCTTTCTGCTGCAGCTCTCTCCCTATAACTGTCACAGCTTCTAACAGTAGATACAACTGGTGGCAGTTGAGTGATGGAACTGAGTATGTGCGACCACATGAAGTGGACAGACAAATAAGAAGTATTCCGATCCAGGCGCTGTTTTATAAAATGAAGAATATTTTTTATGGATCAAACCCTTTAATTGAACACCAGACAGACTCCTTGGATAGACTTGGTTCTGTTTCTGAGAGAAAGCAGCAACATTTTTCTTATACTGCTTCAACAGAAGAAAGACTTTTGCTATAACAGCCACTTTTTTATAGTTTGATTTTTTTATGTGTGAGTCAAGTAATATGTAAAACATCCTAGAATTATCCAGACGGCCTTACAGAGTTCAGTCCAGACTAGAAGTAAGGTGAGAATAGGAAACGTTCTTCTTGTACGTTTTCTTTCTGCTGCCTGTATATTTGTATATAATAATCAAGGTGTAATGTAATTAGGATATTTTTATGTTATCTGTTGTACATACTGTGGTTTGCAAACCTTTTTTATTGCATGTGGTTCTTTTCAGAACTGTGCTGGAGGCGCCTTAAGTCTGGGATCCTATTACGGTTTCCCTACGTGAATAAAAATTTACTCAAAACATCTGTAATTTTTTTGTACTCAGTGGAGACAATGTTTCTATTCATATCACTATCTTGTATCTTTCAACTTGAAATTTATAGAGGATCGGTCACCACTCCTGACATGTCTGTTACTAAATACTTGTATTCCACATGAAATGGCAATTCTGGGATATTTATTCTTATAACTCTCTGCTGTGCCGTTCTATTATTCCTGCTAGACCTTTATGGATAAAGGCACAGGTGGGTGTTACTAGTTGGGGAAAGAATGAGAGTCTGACAATTGACTTCCCCGAAGGCAGTGAGACTCAGATTTCTACACGTTTTTATAAGCATTCATGTTGTTTACTTTTAAGAATTCATCTAAAACCTTTTTAAAACTGTCCACTGTTTCTGCTGTGACCATGTCCTTAAGAAGTCTATTCCACAGATTCACAGTTCTTACAGTAAAGAAGCTTTGACGCTTCTGGAGACTGAGCTTTTTCCTCTCCAATCGGAGGCAGTGCCCCCTTGTCTTTTGAAAGCATTTGACATGGAACAGTTTTTCACCGTATTTTTGTATGGCCCATTTATATATTTGTATAGATTAATCCTGTCCCCCCTTAGATGTCTCTTCTCAAGACGCCAAAAATGTAATTCTTTTAATCTTTCTTCACAACTAAGACCCTCTATGCCCCTTATCAGTTTAGTCACTCTCCTCTGTACTTTTTCTAGCACCAGGGCATCCTTTCTATGGACTAGTGCCCAAAACTGAACTGCATCTTCCAGATTAGACCGCACCAACGCTGTGTGAAGTGGTAATATTACATCAATGCCCCGCAAGTCCATGCCTCGTTTAATGCATGACAATATCCTGGTGGCCTTAGAAGCAGCTGTACCTTTATCCATGCACTTTTAGCAGAAATAATAGAACAATGGCATTGCATACAGTCATAAGATAAGATGCTTCAGAATTGATATAACATGGAAAATGCAAGTAGTGGTTAAAACACGCATGTAAGAAGGGATGACAGGTCCTCTTTAACTCTTCACAGCGTTTTTTTCATTGCATATGTTTTTTGACCGTTTGCAGAATTTTTCTGCTTTATAAGTTACATAGCAAATAGAATTCTCTTATATTTCATCTACTATGCATTTCATTGTTTTATGTTATTTTTTTTATTATTTCTGCACATCACATCATAAAAACAGTTTGGTTATATTAAAGGGGTTGACCCATCTCATACATTGGGGGCATATCATTAGGACATGCCCCCAATGTCTGATAGATGCCGGTCCCACCTCTGGGACCCACACCTATCTCTAAAATGGAGCCTGCAAAGTGAAGGAGAGCGGACCGCACATGTGCAGCCACCCTCCATTCATTTCTATGGGATTGCCAAAAATAGCCAAGTGTGCCGAGTGGAAGTCCCATAATTAATGGGAAGCGCACAACGCACAGCACACAGCGCAAGTGCGGCCATCTCTCCATTCACTTCTATAGAGCGAGTGTTGGGCTATTTTCGGCAGTCCCATAGAAATGAATGGAGGACGGCCACGCCGTGGTCTGCTGTCTTCGTCTTTGTTTTAGAGATAAGTGCGGGTCACAGCGTTGGGGGAATATCTTAGCGATATGCACCCATTGTATGAGATGACACAACCCTTTTAACACCAAGAAAATGTGCTAAATAATATCTTAAACTAATACAACTTCAGCACTCAGGATGTGCAGAAAATAATTTTTTTATTTTTTATTTTTTTTGCTATTTACAGCAGCTACAACTTTTTTACACAGTATAAGAAAAACTAAATAATTGTCCTTCTCAACTGCAAAGAGCAAACACAATGTAAACGTTTACAGCTGTACAGTATGCCGAAAAATATACGATGTTCAATATCAACTTGTCAGAGCTGTAAATAATATTTCAGCTAAATGTCTGTAAAGTGCAATTTTTTGATGTTAAAGTATCATATGGTGTTTTGTGCAGTTACCAGTCTCGCTGCTAATGAAAATATTCTATTTTGTATTATTGTCATGAAAAGGGAAGAGAAAAAAAATAAGAAATCATGCACAGTCACATCCAATCCTCCCGATGAAGCTATGAAGTACAGAAGCACGAGTTCAGTGTATAGACAAATCCGGATGATGAGGATTGTTGTTCTGTATTATGTTTGATTTTTTTTTTTAATAATTAAAAAAATTTAAAGAATAAAACAGCTGTGATATAATATTTTTCTTTTTTTTCTTTTTTACAGATGCATATCTTCTTTCTGATAATCCTTTTACCATGCCATGCATGAAAACCCTTTATGTATCAATGAATATCACCACAGCATTGTGCTTTTCAAGAGATACTATATAATAAACCTTTCATGTGTTTAGGTAGAGTATAAGAAATTGGGCTGATAACAGAGCTTAACGAAACATATATATGAGACTGGAAGTGGACTAAATAGTTTATGTGTCTTTTATGCATTTAGTATGCGTCTTTTCTTACCACTTCCAGTGTCCGTACTACTTCTACTGATAAGCCTCGTCTCCAAATGAAGTCAGAGCTGAACCACACCCAGCTTTTCTTCATTTCCACGTCTCTGTCAGTGGCTGAAGAACACAATCTCCTTTAGGGATCTGCAGCAGATGTTAGAAGCCTCCCTTCATAATAGAGGGGCCTTTCCAGGGCTTCTCCCTCTCTTCTCCAGAAGGATTTTTCTAGGTCGAAAAGGGGTATTCCCATCAGAGGGATGGGAGCACATTGCCAGTTTAAAGAGGACCTTTCATCAGTTTAAATCCACTGAAATAACACTCCTACCTAATAGTGCGGCATCCACTGATGTTCCCCCTTTTTTTGTTTTTCAAAATCAACCCCCGAATTGATTAATAATAGCCCCGCTTCTTCTGCCGCCTCATATGCAAATGAGGAAGCCTTTTGTATGGGGCATTGCTAAAGATTTTGCTCTGGGCATGTGTGCTAGTCTCCCTGGCTGAGAGCTCAGCCAATCGCAGCGCTCGGCTCTCAGCCAGGGAGAAGGAGCTCAAGTTCTCGCGAGAATATCACATATGACTTTATCACACAACAAAATGAATATAGACCCCAGGCCAGATCCCAAAGTGCGTTTAAATGTAAAATCCAGAGAATATACAGTCCTCAGACCCCAAAGTAATTACAATCACTACGACAAATACCGACCTCAGACCAAGCCCACTTTTTTTAGAACCAAAATTCATGGACCGCCCAAAATTGTTTTACAGACAAACACTCAGACTCTTTTTAAAGACTATGGTCCCACATCACATCATCAACATAATTACCATGCATTATAAAGATACCAATATTAAAAAGACTATCCAGTATATTAAAAAACTGGCAGCACCATGTAAAATAAACTCCTGAACAGCCTCTTTAATTCAAACCCCTTCCACAGATCTATGTTCAGTGTCCATATATACAGAATAGGAGCAGACACTGAGAATTACATCCAGTATACAGGACAGGGGCAGTGGTACTGTGTGGTACTATACACAGGGGTGCACTAACATTGAGGCGAGGCGATTGCCTCAGGCAGCACCAGCTAGGGAAAAGTCGAGGGCAGTGGAAGGGCCATGGGCAATGAGTGCTTTAATTGTGGAATCTCTGCATATTCAACTATATTGCTGTTCTCAGGAGAGTGATACATTGAATGCTGCGACAAGGCATGGGAGTGATGTCTCTCTGTCCTACCGTTTCCTCTAATAGGTTTCAGTCCTAGTTCCTGTAGCCTATCAGATGCCGGTGTCATCATTATCGCGCTGCCTGACTAGGGCTGTGTAGAGCTCAGGGCACAGACTAGAAAAGGTATGTGTCCTGCACCACATTTCTGACTGCAGAATGGAGGTAAGTATTTGAGTTTATTATTTTCATTTGGCAGCATGCTGTTGGGGTGGGGGTGATTATTTTGTAACTGAAGGAAGCACAATGGGGACATTGGGTGCTCTAGAAAGGAGCATTTTTGTACTGGAACACATTATTAGGGGGCCACTAAAGGGACATTCGTTCTACTGGGGGCACTAAAAGGGGGTCATTTTATGTACTGGCACATTACATAGCAGAGCTGGAGAGAGTTCAGAGGAGGGCAACTAAAGTAATTACAAATACTATGTTACTATAAGGGAGCATGTTTTCTACTGGCACATGTAAGGAGGTATTTTTAGTACTGGCACAAATTATAAGGGGTATCTTTTGTACAAGCAGACATTATAGGTGGAATTATTACTACTGGGGGACTAAGAGGAACATGGGCCCTATGAGGCGTTATTACTTTTCAGGCAAAATAAGGTACATTATTATTATTGGGGGCACCGTTACCACATAGTGCACTCTACAAAGTTGAGAACACTGGCACAGTATCAGCTTAGCACAATTATTTTTGGAGGACACTGTTTACAGCACTATAAGTCTGGTCAGGTTATTATCTAGGGTGTCTGAACCATCGTCCCTCACCTGCAGCAGGATCTGTTAAGCTGTGGCTTGCTGTTCACTCTGCTAACTATATTACACTGGAGCTTCTAAGATATACTGGTGTCCTGGTAGTATCTCTGGAGTAGTGGTCTTACAGGAAAATTAGTTCTCTTGCTGGTCCCTAAGACCCTAGGGGTAGAAGAAGTTGGACATGCTTCCTTCCTCATCACTTTCCTATCTAGAGCTCCCCTGCCTGGCAGGAACCTGGACCAGGCCACTTAAGAACAGATGAACAGGGTGGTTATTCCTGTACCTGCCAACCCTACTTTTTCATGCAGGTGTACTTACATAACATAACACATTACTAAGCATAACATAACATTTGCTGATACTCCCAGGTACTGCAAATTATAAGGAACTTATTGTAAGAAGTTTTACTCTTGCTTCAGTGTTTTATCACTGGACTCATAATGCAATATAACCATAAAGTAAAAAGATTCCAAACTCCTGTACATATCACATGCCTCTTTGCCACTCTGTCCGCCATAAATTTAAATTTATGCCAATCCCGCTATAACTTACGCCAGTTTCTGGCACAGGTTGTAGTAAATCCGGCAGGCTGTGCTATGCCTCACCCCTAGCACAAAATTCCTCCCCCATTCTCATCAAAAGTGGCAAAAAGCTAGAAAAGTCATGGCTTTCTTCACAATTGTCTACTCTTTTAAGGTTAATAAATGCCCCTCATGGCGTACGGTAGATGTGTATCAAGGATCACATAAAAAGTTTGTTAATACTTTAGTGTAATAGTTAGTGTTGGAGACCAGATGTATAAGAAAGCCTCTTCTAATGAGAATATGTTTCTATATACAGTTATATAAACAGAGAAGACCAAGTGCCATAGTTAAAGTGGAGTCTCTCAGTACAGTGATAATATCAGGAAATGAGAATAACTCTGATTTGGCTTGTGAGTACAGTAATACAACCCCCAGAACCAAAGACAGTTACATTCACCCCCGTCTACAAGCTTCATCATGAACAGAACGGAGTGCTCCAAAAATGTATTCCGTTATATTTGGTTGCATTCCCATACCGGAGAGCAAACCGTAGCAAGCTGCGGTTTTCTGCAGGTCATGGGATGCGAAGCAAAACGGATCCAGCATGACACACAATGTAAATCAATGGTGCAGGAATGGTGCAGTTTTCTTGGACACAATAGAAAACAGATCAGTGCCCCCAATGACTTGGTTTTAGGGCCAGATCCGTTGTGGTCATTTTAGAGATAATACAACCGGATCTATTCATAATGGATGCGGCCGATTGTATTATCAGTAAAGAAGCGTTTTTTGCTGATCTCTGCTGGATCAGGCAAAAACACTACTGTATATGAGAACATAAACATAAAATAATTCACAATGTAAAAGTAGCATGAATTGCATAGTATGTATTGAAGTAGACCAGGGGTGCACAACCTGCGGCCAGGGGGCCAAATGCGGCCCTTGATACCATTCTGTGCGGCCCCCAACCACCTGGTAACAGACATGTATGTCTATGTCTTGTGGCTGCTCACATGTATTTTTCATGCATTTCTCCTATTAGATGGGAGTCCTGGGACTGTAACTGGACATTAATGGTATATACTGTGCATTCAATATTCCATAAATAGAGTATTTCAGTTGTTAATACCCCTTTAAATTTTATTTTCGGCCCTCGTCATTTTTTTCAGTCTGGCAATGTGGCCCCCATCCAGAAAACGTTGTGCACCGCTGAAGTAGACTCAGTTAACGATTACGTTTTCATAATTTAAGAGTGTGTCCAGAATCAAAGTAAACTAGACCGGAATTAACTTCCTGAATCAGATCCAAGGCTGATAAATCAAGCCCCTTCATAGAGTCAAACACAGGCACTAAATATCATTGAATTAGAAGGTCAAGTGAACAATTCACAGTTTATGAGCCATTTTATCAATCTTCACCCATCGCTAGAAATGGCCAAATCAATTCCTCAAATTGGAAGCTCCTAGGTGGTGAATTAAATGTCCAAATTGGATAAAGATTTCCAACTAGAGATGTCCGTCATAGCCGCCTCTACACATATATAAAAGCGGGACACTCTGTACTCCTTGCAGGGATATTTTATATATTTAATATTCTATGAGATCTATATGCAATCCTAAAGGAAGGCCATGTTACATGCATAACATCATAAAACACCGATGAATCCTATTTGCACTGTGTAAGTGTGGGTTCAGATACCATAGTATATCAGTAATTATTGTGTACAAGATGCAAGACTCCAAAAATACAATGACCCCGCAAGATAAAATGGCCTCAGGATACAATACTTTCAGCACACAATGGTCTTTTGTGACCCATCGTAAATTGAAACCAGACTCAACACACAATGTCTCCTGACTTTTATATGTAAGGGCTTGTTTTATCTGTCTTAGTTATCTGCTTATTTTTCTTCAATCTTCATTTTCTATTTTCTTGGATGACATTTTGGGGCTTTGGAACCGATTACTCAAGTTACAATGGTTTCAACATACAATGGTTTTCCTGGAATTAATTAATATTGTAACTTGAGGGACCGCCGTACTGTTAAAAAAAAATATCTTCTGGTGCAATCATGTTAACCTGGAAGATGTACATAAAGTCTGTCATCGTTCTTAGAAGCAATGCTCTTCAGTGGAGAACATGCACTGTCTCCAACAGTGAAGAGAAGCTTACATTTATACATTTATTTTGTCTAGTAAGATATTTGGTGACAATGGGGGACTCTGCATTTTAGACTTGAATCATCATATATTAATACTAGAGTTGAGCAAAGTTTTGAAAAATTTCGCCGAATTTCACAAAGAAATTTGCTTTCTGCCAAATTACTTTGTCACAAAGCGCACTTCTTTGTATGTAGCAGGTGCAATGACGGAGAACAGCGATTGCCCCTCTTCCCCACCATTATACCCCTCAGATGCCACTTTCATTGCTGATTGCGGCATCTGAAAATAATAGTAAGGGCTTTCAGGGGTTAATCTGGTTAAAAAAATAATAATACTCACCTTATCTGAGTGCAAAAAGACAGCCGGGGCCATCTCGGTTCCGTGGTACCTTGGAACCGAACCCATGTTCGGTGAAATGTTTTTTACAGTAGAAATACATTTTTGAAGTTATTACCTAAAGTCTCGCGAGACTTCGCAAAGTAATCATTTCGGCTCATCGGAGCCAATACATTCTCCCGTTCCGTACAGTATTCTAACGAAGTTTTATACGAATTGACCTTGGATGTTTCATCCGAAGTCAATTCGCTCATCCCTAGTCATCCCATTGGTGTGATATTTCGCACAGGATCTTCAATCAAGATGACAGTGGCAGCCTCTTCGCACTCAAATGGATAAGGTATGTTTGTTTGTTTGTTTGTTAATGACATTTTACGGGAAATGTATTCGCTACCACGAAGCACATGGAAATTTGGCTTTGCGACTAATCAAATTTTTACTAAAATTCAGATTGCAGTCCACTTCGGATACTTCGATTCGCTTTACATTTTATATCAACAGTTGCAAGTTTTGTGTGCTTTGCCCGGTATGTAGCAGGGTTGCTTTGCCGTCCAAAGGTTCAGGGTTTAATTATGATCAAGGACATTATATGTATGGCGTTAAAGGTAAGCTGATTGGTTTCCTATAAAAAATTTCTCTCATGTATGGTTCCTAGGTGGGGGAAATAGATTTTGCCAGTCTGCATGGCCCACTTCACAGTGAAGGGAGTTAAGTCACCGCCATGAACCAGCGGGTGTGAACCCACTGTGCCACATGTCCTACTTCCTCTAAGGTCATTGTCTAAGTGAACCCCTCAATCTTCACAGTACCCCTGATGGTGGGCAAAGACTTTCCTGAGGGGAACACCAGGTCGCTACCTCTTGAGGAGGATAGGCACATAAGCCAGCTGGTCCAGGCGGACTAGGAGGTACCTGAGGTACAGGCGTTGTCAGCAGGCTGAGTCGTTACCAGGAGGAATAGTGCAGGACCGAAGGATGAGGCAGAGTTGAAGTCAGATAGGCACTAGGTCAGGCAATCCGGGTGGGCAACAGGAGAGTTAAGGCAAGCAGGCAGGGATCAAACAGGTAGCAAAATCCAGGAACACAAGTATGAGTCAAGAACAGGAACACAAGTGGATATCAGGAATGTTAGCAGGATACAAGGACCTTGACACTTAGGCATCTGGGAAGGGGGCTGAGCCACTTATATATGTGCAGAAGGGCTAGGATTGGTTGGCGAGGTCACGTGATCCAACCCATAAATCACAGGAAGTGACGCATGCCGGCCCTTAAGGAAATGCTGCTGGAAACAAGCACCAAGCATGCTGTGCCCAGGGCTGAAAGGAAACACTGGCAGATCACCGGAGAACACTACACCCAGGACAGTAAGCAGAGGAACAGCGGCGCACCGCAGCTGCTGTTACAGTCACCTTCTTGCTCCAGTTACTGTACAAGTCTCTCAATGGCAAAATTACTCCCCAAGAACACCAGAAAAGCAGAGAAGTTCATCCCTTTAAGGGAAACTGTCAACATGATAATACAAAGTAATCTACAGGCTCTGAGTTATAGAGCTGGAGATGCTGAGCAGATTGATATACTGTATAGCTTTGCGGAAAAAGATTCAGTAAAACTTGTATTTTATACATGTAAATTCCTGCTCATTCTGGGCTTTGAGGTCCAGGAGGCGGTCCTATCAGTTCTTGACAGCTATCTCTGTATACACAGTCATAGAGGGAAGTTTGTCCCAGCAGGCATGTAACTTTTATCTGCTTCTTTTATTTCACATTCAGTAATTTATCGCAGATGCGTTTTGGCAACTAGCCTTCATCAACAGGTTGTTGAAGTTTTACTGAAAAGAAGCGGATAAAAGTTACACATCTGCTGGGACATCCTTTTTAATGCCTGTGGTGACGGCTCCTTCCCATGCAGCGTGGATTGGATCGGGTGCTGGCTGGTTTTACTTCATAGAGGGAAGGCTGTCAGTCACTGACAGGACCTCCTCCTGGACTTCAAACCCAGAATGAGCAGGAATTTAAATTTAAAATACGAAACCTTTTCCCCAAAAAGCAATTTATCAATATACTCAGCTACTCCTGCTGTATAATCTCCTTCCTATACAAAAAGGAAATCTGAAATGCTGGTCTGCTCACGATGCCAACACCTTAGTCGTCACAAACAGGGAGTCCAGTCGGTGCTCAAAAGAAAGTCTGTTCCGGCTGTGGAGATAGCATTTGAAAATCGAACTCAGCACAGTGTCCAACATAAAAAATACCTCTTTACTGATCACTTAAAATCCATAAATTGCATGTAAAAAGCTACGCGTTTCGGATGAACAAATGTCATCCTTCATCATGGCATATCACATAATGAGCATACAACATATTTAAAGGAAAAAGCACAGGTGAATTCAATAAATTGGAAAGAGGAGACACACACACACACACACAAATCCAATTGTATTAGCATATTCAAAAGAACCCAAATTAACACATTGGTATCTGTAAAAGAAAAGAACATGTTTAAATATCCAGCAAGTATTCCACAAACAATATCAAAATGAATATAAATTAAACCTAGATAATAACTAGTAAAAATAAGCAATATCTGATCTCAAATTCAATCCTCTGGACATGCGAGTATCTAATTTGAGAATCTAATAAAATTTTCTTCCTCCACCACATGGAGGTCTAGAGACTTGTTCATACCCTTTTACTCTCAGGCTGGATCGGTCACCTTGGTGAATTTTATCAAAATGTTATGATATATATAATGTATTCCTGATAGTAGGTCTGATCATGTCATTAACATGTTCAGAGATTCTTTTTCTCAATGTTCGAATTGTAGATCCAACATATTGTTTGTTACATGTGGTGTGTGTTATACCATACACCACATGTGTAGTACTGCAGTTATTAAACGTATATATAGGTTGTAGAGCTCCGGTACTTCAAGATGTAACATTAGTGGAACGAATTATATGCGACATGACTGGCATCTACGTCTCCTACATGCAAAGGACCCCTTTAAATTGAGCCAAGTATTACGATTAGATGAAGATACGTGTTTTTCATACAGGCTAGGTGATACATTGCTTCCTATGGTAACAACACATTTAGCTACAAAACTAACCTCAGGTTTCAAAATATTGTATAAAGTATTATCAGTATAAATAATACGGAGGCATTTCTTGATTATACCTACTACCATACTCTATTGTTGGCTAAACGCTGTACTTAAAACCAAGGATTGAGTTTTTGCATTGGTTTTATTTAACTTAATTCCATGAAGCAAATCCGTTCTATTTTGTAGAAGCCGCTATATGATACTCCTTATCAATATCTTTTTGCATATCCTCTACTAGCCAATCTATTACATGGATTAAGGGCTTCCTTTTGAAGATCACCATCCTTGCTGCAACATCTTCTCAGCCTAATAAATTCCCTCACGGGCAAATTCCGAGCTACGTGTCTGGGATGACAACTCCCAGCATGCAGTAAAGAGTTGCCCATGATGGGTTTTCTCTAAAGAGAACTATCAACACGCCATGTTTCGATGTCACCTGTCAAGCATTGACTACTTCTCTTTTGGACGTTTGCTTGACTGGTGAGGTGACATCAATACAGGGCATGTTCATTGCTCTCTTTACAGAAAACCCAATTTCCCTTTAAATATGTTGTTTGCACATTATACGATATGCCATAATGAAGCACGACATGCCCTTGTCCAAACTTTATGGATTTTGAATGATCAATAAAGAAGTATTTTTGATATTGGACGCAGTGCTGGATTACATAATCTACTGTCTGCAGCTCAAACACCATGTTCAATGTGACCGGTTCCCTTTAAGCATAAGCTAAAGCTCCCAGCCATCATCCCTCAGGACTGCTGGCATCTTCAGCAGTCCCGGCTTGTCTCGCCATCTACACAATACCATCTCACACTGTTAGTGGTAACAGTTGTGGATGTAAATGTTTCCATTCTGAGAGTTTAAAGATCCATTTTTCTGTAATTGCTATTTTAGTCAAGAATAAGAGCTGGATAATTAAAAAGCAAGAGTGAGATATATCTAAGAATCTATGGGTAACTGTATGAAACAATCAACCACAATAAGGACGTCTATCCAGAATTTTGAGCACCTCCATAGGGACCTGAAGAAGTCCTAAGTAGCCTACAAATGTTTCAGGCATGTTGAGTCAATCCAGAACCCAAATTGTCCAATGTGCAAAGTAATATTAACATGTCAATCCTGAATATTCTGCAAGACATTATCCAACTGAATGAGCCTTACATGGGTTGTTCATGAGTGCAGAGTGACTGGCTGCAGCAGTGTCATGTCATCCATGTGCAGTGTACCACTCAGTAACTGTAGTGGGGCCCTGTATCTTTAATAATGTATTTATATGCTGTATGTGTATGTAGCTGCAAATTCCTAATAACAGGCTGGTAAACAACACAACACATTAGTCGCCACTAGATGGTGCCGGTCCATCCCATATAAAAGGATCAGGCTAGCCACAGGAAGTGTAGAGAGAGTGGAGAGAGTTAGTTGAGGTGTGTGATGAGGAGAGTCATACATGTCTGCCATGTAGTTCCCATTTTAGCCCCTTTGGCTCTAGCCAGGCTGAGGTAGTTTGGAGGAGAAGATATCAAAAGCTACCTAGCACAGACCAGAGTAACTGTGGATATAGAGCAAGCCTAGTGGAGATAGCAGCAGTCTTAGCTTATGGACGCCACAGCATCTAGTGACTGGGAGAAGCCTCAAAGCACCTGGACACCACCTGACAACTAAGCGCAAAGTTGTGTGCTACCACATTCCTCTGAGGACCCTGTGGATCCATTCCTGCTGGCAACTAGTACAAAGAATGGAGCAGATGATGGATGCCTGCTGCTAGGGAGAACCGCCCTGTAGGTTGCAGAAAACAAGTAAGAATTAGATTATATCCAGTACCTGACTGTTAGGAGGTGGACATGTGACCCAGTGAGCGCAGATAGAAGACTCTCATACCAGCAAAGGAAGCCTGTTAGTACCACAACTGAGCCTGTTACCAAGAACTGCAGCAGAAGTAAGATCTGAAGTAAATGTGCTTTATATGGTTTATAACTACCTCTGCCATGTCTTTGAACTTGTACAACTACTTTAAAGCAATTGATTATCAGTAAAAGTTCCCATTATTTGTAAGAACTCCTTCATCACCTCCTTTGCACCCAAGGGTGCTGGCATCATGAACACTAGGGACTCTGCCTTCCCTGCCCCTAAAACCATACCACCAAGGGCTCCTCAACCAACATCTGGCAGGAGATCCCTCAATACCAGAGTGTGCCCTGAAGGAATCCGGTGCTATCCTTCCACTCACGCCAGCCCAGGGAGTTCTGTTAAGTAATAACTATTGCACCCATAGGCCCACCGCACTCACACATTGCACCCCTGCGGTCCCAGTCACTGCATACTAAATTGGCGTCACGAACAGGATCCAAATCTTCTGTGCCTTGTACGAGCAGGATCCAAATCCTCTGTGCCTCATACGAACAGTATCAAAATCCTCTGTGCCTTATGTGAACAGGATCCAAATCCTCTGTGCCTTATACGAATAGGATCAACACCCCTGTGCCTTATTCGAACAGGATCAATACCTCTGTTCCTTATGCGAACAGGATCCATTCCTCTGTGCCTTGCAAGAGACTTAATATGTGTCCTAGGACTACTGCTAACTGTGGAATACAAACGTCTTTATTGCCCTGAAAAAAGTGGGTTGAAAACTGAATAGGGATACATTGCATGACCACTACTAAAATTTCACATGGTCAGAAGTCCAAAAATGCTAAATGGGGAGCATGGAGGATTGCTAAATAATTTCCATATGCACACACAATGTTTACTGTATTCATATATAACTAACTCACTTTGGGTAACTCTGGACCTGCTTTTCAGACATATTTAATCTATGTTCCTGGACTGTCATGAGCTACTTTACCATAATGAATTCAGCTTTTCCCAGTTCTTCCCTCATGGGTGGCATGGTTGTTGATCAAAATAATCATAAAATGTTAATAGGAGGAGAAGAGCAACCTGAAGCTCATGTCATATTTCTCAGCAACTGTGGATTCAAGTGTTGGACCCCTTTGTTGATGTCTTCAACTGGTGCAAACCAGCAAGAGTGGATGTTTTTGCTATATATGCCCTGGCTGTATGTAATACATGGTAATACTAGTTGTTTCCTTTGTTATTCAGGTTCTGGATTACTTAAAAGAGCCATTTAGATCCTAAGTCTTCCAGTTCCCACTTTGCCTAATCCATTCCTGGTGCATTCAGAAGTAATGGCTGGTCTTTCTAAATGTACTCAAGGCTCGATATAAAATTGAAAGATAAAAAGGACCTTTACTGTACCATGAATTTACAGAAAGCACCCATTGTATCTTTTCAGAGGGAGAAATGTAAGCAGAGGTCAATGTTCTCGCTTATCTACGTACTAATTTCTCCTTTGTATTGGCTTTCAGTTATTCAATTCACAGCAAAAAAAAGAATAATCTTTACAGCTTTTCAGCGAAGGTAGATCAAAAGCTGCGTGCGTCCGATCACCTCACTCACCTAGTTGAGCATTACAGTTCCTAAATTGCTCCATTCTTTTCCTCTTTTCAGCTGAGAGTTTCCTCCTGTGCTGTACCAATTCTGCGAAAAAACCATTTGTGTGAATCACAGGTCAATAGATTGAAAAAAAAAAAAAAAACACAATAACATTTTCGCTTCATAGATTTGACTGTTTTGCGAGCAGGTGCATTTCTAAATCCAGTAACGTAGGAGAAAGGCAGCAGCGGAGACTGTAAATGGAAACTTCTTCGAGAACTGAGAAAATATCCGATCATTTTCCTCCATGACATCCAATAATAGTCTATATATGCGTAAAGACACAATATACCCTATCTTCTCTGCTGAATCTTAAGTGCTTTGTCTGTGAAAATTTTTTTAGTTTTCTAAAGATATTCATAGCGCAATTGCTTTTTTCCAAATGCCAGGAATTCTAAATGTTAGGGTACATTCACATGTCCGTGAATGTGTCCGCACCCTTCCTGCAATTATGTGGAAAGGGTGCGGACCCATTAATTTTCTATTGGCAGGAATGGATGCAGACAGCACACAGTGTGCTGTGCGCATTACCAGAGCGTACCCCCGAAATTCCGGTCCGCGGCTTCCGGTTGCCCACATACAATATTGCTTCCCTCATATAATACAAAAATATTGAGGGCACTCTGCATGCTGTGGCAAATTTGGCTTCTCTTGGACACACCACTCACCACTTTAATATGTACACCACTGTTCACATCATCTAATCTCTAACTTACCGCATTTCTTGTATGTTTTATATGTAATTATATGTAATGTTATGTATGTCCCTTGTATTATGTCATTTTATCCAGCAGGGGTAGCTACTCTGTGGCAATGGCTGGCTGTAACAGGGCTTAACCACCCTATTCCACTCCTCCTGGGAGAGTGGACTTGTCTGACTTCCAGCCAGGAGGGAATAGTTGAGTGTGATTCAGAGTTAGGCGGAGAGGGGAAGTGTAAGGATCCTCTCCTGCCAGAGAGTGAGGAAGCAGCTCCTAGAGCACCAAATATGAAGACAAGTAAGGAATCAAGTAAAGTCTTGGGTTCCCAGACAGCAGAGTGAATTGTTACATCCAGCTTATGCTGACCCTGCTGCAAGGTGAGGGAAAATGGGCCAAAGATACCCTCATCACCAAACTACCACTAGGCCAGTAACGTCTAAGTGCAGAACTGCAGCCATTCAACCTTCCACCATACCTCCTCAGCTGGTGCCAGAGGAGAATTGCACTAAAGCCTATTGCTACTGATCATACTTTCAAATTCTACATTGCGCTTAGTTAAAGGACTTAGTTTCGTTCAACTCTGGCCTTATTCTTCAGTGCTACCACTTTCACTGCAACAGACCCCAGGGAGCGATAGTTTAAACTAGAACATGGCGACACAACTACACTACATCAGGGCCACTACCACTCCCATTCTTTACACTGGTTTCCACAGGGGCTCGCTGCAACACCATCACAGATCAGTTGTTCTTCAGTAGCTGCAGTGCCAATAACTTCAATAGGATCAGCAATACAGTAACCAGCTCCAGTACCCTAGGGATAGCACAGTTCTCTCCTAGAGAGAAAGGGAGAAAACTAGGTAGAAGACTGTCAATCATCAGCAGGTGGGCAGGAGAGCAGGAATTCATGAATAACCAGGACTTTTCTCAGGTGGCGGTGACTCTTTTCCAGGCCCAGTCTGCAATGATTATGATGTTGGTTCTCGGCAACCACTTACTGTTAACTTATAAATGACAGAGCGCTGAAATCAACTCACCTGTCTCTACTTTATGCTGCCATTAGTATGGGCACCATAAAGTTGATGACAGGTTCCCTCTAAGGGCACAGCTATTATTTTTCATTTTCTCCTTATCACATTCAAATGTTTTTTTGACAACGTAACTGTGTAATGGCTTTTTTTTTGTGTGGGATAAGTTGTTTTTTTTAATAGTTTTTTTATGCTTTAAATTTTTGCTGTTCACACTGCTGCATAAATTACATGTTAGCTTTATTCCGCAGTTCAGTAAGCCATAACTTTTTATATTTTTCTGTTGACGGAGCTGTGTTAAGGAGTTTATTTTTTGTTTTTACTGGTATCATATACACAATTTTATGCTAAATTTTTATTCCATTTTAATTGGAGACTAGGTGACAAAGTAAAAATTCTGCCTTTGTTTTTTCCATTTTCAGTTAGCTCACCATGTGGGATAAATAATGTATTTTATAGTATGGGTTACTACACGCTAATACCAACTAAATATATATATATATATATATATATATATATATAAACAACAAAGAAAAATACAGCATTACTCAAAAAATGAAAACGGGTGCAATCCTTCCAAATCAGCTGGCTCAGCTGTTTACAGGTATATAAATCCAAAAATTGAAGCAGCACTCCAGAGATGTGAAAACAAGTGGATCGACCTTTATTCCCCTGCAACGTTTCAACTGCTCAATGCAGTCTTTCTCAAGCATACAAAAAGGTGTTCACATGGGGTATATATACCCATAATGCATAGCAATACAATTGAACATGATTAAGTGTAATAAACAAATAAAACCATATCATATACATAGAGCCAAGTAAAAAAGTGTAACAAATACATCAATGTGTTCATAAAATTCATATCGATAAATTACATATATTACGTGTGTCATGATCTATACAAAAGAAACTAAAGTGCATAAGTGCTAATTAGGACAAATCAATCACCATATGTGTATGTCCATCAGGGCATATCCAGCCTCTTGGATAATTGCACAACACCTGAGTGAAGATAAAACTTAATCATAAAACTAACTCACAGCGGTGAAGAAACATGCCGGTATTGCTTGGCGTCATCTAACTGCTACTGCGCATACTCCAGGGAACAGGCGGCCCACGACGTGAATCACGTCATTCAGTCGTCATCCCGTCACGTGATAGCACGCCGTGTCCTCACCTAACTACCCTGGAGACCAAGGACGCCGAACTGTCCATCATCACTGTGTGACTGCATCCGGGTTAGAGCGAGTGCATCCAGGTCGACAAACTCCCGTGACCAAGTCACGTGTTCGTCACCTAGACAACAGCATCGCATCCAAAACGAACTACAGTCTGTGGGATGTCAAACATTCTATGTCCAAAGTAAGAGCGCAGCAGCACCTACATGTCGCTGATCACAACATATAGAACTACAGGGACAATGTAGGCAGAAAAGATTCTCTATAAGAAATAATAATGTGTGATCAAAACAGTGTAGCATGTCATTGGTTACGTATAAAAGTAACTGCCCCCAAGAAAGGGAAAATATCAGAGCAGAACTTAAGCTGACCCTTAAAAAAAAGGGGGAGAGAGAGGGGAGGGGGTGTTTGCGATCCAGCTATGGATCTCGGGAGGGCCCTACAGTTATACCAATATCAATGGTCATCACTGTTAGCCTATTATGTGCATTCGGTGTCAGGAACTGTCGTGTCCCCAACCCCCAACGCACAAGGTCTTCCCCAAACAAACCCCCTACCCATAATCAAATATAATGGTCGCAACCTTTAATCCACAAACACTGAATGCACACAAACAAAATTAGATTATATTTTGTCTCCTGTAGTGTTCACCTTGAATAATATGACAAAAAGCAAATGTCGGCAGTCACACCACTGTGAAGAACTTGAGGATAATATCTAAAAATATAAAAAATATAAATTAGTAAATTGCGAATATAACACCTTCTGTATTCACGTACTATCTCACCAACAAAGAGATTGGATATACAGAAATGGACTACATTGTCCCTGTAGTTCTATATGTTGTGATCAGCGACATGTAGGCGCTGCTGCGCTCTTACTTTGGACATAGAATGTTTGACATCCCACAGACTGTAGTTCGTTTTGGATGCGATGCTGTTGTCTAGGTGACGAACACGTGACTTGGTCACGGGAGTTTGTCGACCTGGATGCACTCGCTCTAACCCGGATGCAGTCACACAGTAATGATGGACAGTTCGGCGTCCTTGGTCTCCAGGGTAGTTAGGTGAGGACACGGCGTGCTATCACGTGACGGGATGACGACTGAATGACGTGATTCACGTCGTGGGCCGTCTGTTCCCTGGAGTATGCGCAGTAGCAGTTAGATGACGCCAAGCAATACCGGCATGTTTCTTCACCGCTGTGAGTTAGTTTTATGATTACGTTTTATCTTCACTCAGGTGTTGTGTAATTATCCAAGAGGCTGGATATGCCCTGATGGACATACACATATGGTGATTGATTTGTCCTAATTAGCACTTATGCACTTTAGTTTCTTTTGTATAGATCATGACACACGTAATATATGTAATTTATCGATATTCCCTTCAGCCTGTATATTATATTATCTCCCCCCTCAGCCTATATGTTATATATTTTATCATCTTCCTCCTCAGCCTGCATATTATAGCATCTCTTGCCCTCCAGTCTGCACAGCATACAGACCTGGAGTGGATGATATATAATATACAGATGATGGTGATAGTGGTAGTGAGATTATATATATATATATATATATATATAATAGAAACTGGGGGGGGGGGGGCTATGATATAAAATATACGGGCTGAGGGGCGGAGATTATACCCCCTCAGACTGAATATTAGAAACTACATAATCTGCCCTTGACTTTAACCTGTATATTATAACAATGCCTACTATCCAGCCTATATATTATCTCACCGCTCCTCAGGGTACACTCTATTCCAGCATTTTCAGTCTTACAACTGCTGTTCAATGCAGCATTGTGCATATAGCTGTGATCCCCAGGGGCCTCTCCAGGGTTGTAGCCTGACATCTAGGCACAGAATCCCCCGGTGGGCCCCTGAGCAAGGGGGGCCACTAGTTTCCCACTCCCTGCACAAGTGGCACATAACACAGTAGACTTACTGCACTGCATACATGTAGTCAATGTACAGCACCTCAACCAGCCTATGTTCATAGAAAAAACTTGATAGATTATTAAAGAAACTCCCCAGTTTATTATTATAGACACGATCAGAGCTGAGATGACTTCCAGGTATAGAGGAAAGCAGCCGGTATTCTCTTTTCCCCAGGACCTACCTTCTCAAAGTTGCTGCAGGGACCTCCATATTCAATCATCTGGTAGCATCTTGCTGCTGTGTGAGCAGGTAATATTTGAATGTGTCCATACGGTGGGCCCCCCAAATAAATTTTACTTGTGGGCCCGAGGCACCCCAGTCTGACACTGCTGACATCTCTGGACAGTGACCACTGCTAGGCCCATACCAAGACTGCAGTTGATAGACATGAGTGAGGCCTCGGTGCAGCAGGAGTTGACAAGAAATGATAGGCTCTGGGATCCACAGAAGGAATGGAGCAGAAGGCCGAGGGCTTGTAAAAGTGCCAGATGGTCGAACGCTCTGAATCTGCCGTGTTAGCTCCACCCACAGAAAAACCCTGCAGTGTGCCAAAAGGGAGCATATGAGCTGATACGGCCCAATGGGAATAGTAGTAGTATTCCCAGATCTGACACTCCATTGGCTCACCTTTATTCTAGGGACCTGCTGCCTGGTGAGGTGCCCTAGGTGTTGAAGGTTTTGAGATGCAAGATGTTGACACCAACATTTTGCAGTGTAGTAGTGCAGGAAACAATGAGGAGGCAGTTGTGCAGGAATTTTTTATACAGGAATTTTTTATTTCTTTTTTTTTTACTAAAGATTTCAATGCAAACAGATCAGGACAGATTTTTGGCATGCAATGGACTGGCAGATGTTCACAAATGCAATTTCCACAGATGTTACGGGTTTCCCAGCTGCACTGATAGTAAATAGGCCAAAGTGTCTCTTGAAAGTGATCTTCCTAACTCTTCACTTCACTAGCTGACTCGTACTTATGTCTAATTAGGCAAGGGGTGTACACTTTACTTTAATCAATACAACCAACAGGACAGTTCCCCCTAACAGCAGGCAAACTCTCTGCACATTTTTTGAACAGGTTGCTGTACTCATAGTACATGTCCACAGAATCCACCATGGGATGTGGGTATTTCTCACAGTGGGCCAAACTGTTATTTGGTATGCTCAGACAGTGGAGGCTACTCCTGAATATGGATACCATAAGTCAATGGGGGAGATTTGTCAAACTAGTGTAACGTAAAACTGGCCTAGTTGTCCACAGCAACCAATCAGATTCCACCGTTCATTTTCCAGAGGAGTTGTGAAAAATGAAAGGTGGAATCTGGGTTCTACTTTACACCATTTTGATAACTCTCTGCCCTCTTAGACAGGTTATCTTTACTAGGCTTTCACTACACCTCACTTTTACATCTGACCTACTTGTGTATTCTCTGGCCTTGTCCTAGTTGGTACGTGCTCCAGGACAGGCAAGTCTTTCAGCACTACATCTTTGCATCCATTCGGTATTGACACACTGACTGGCTGACTACACACACTCTCTCTTTCTCTGGAACGTTCCTCCCTCCCTATATAAGGAGGTTGACATCAGCCCCATCTAATGGTGGCTGAGTATGTGAGCTATCAGTACCTTGTGCAAATACAGGCAATATACATATTAGAGCAAACACATTTTTAACCCTTTTTCTTGCACTTGTAGTGGGACTCTGCAAGTGCTAACACTGGCCTATGGTCATCTTCAGGACTCGTCTCCAAGTGAGAAGCAGAGAGCATTCGTATTACATCATATGTGCGGTACAGTCAACCTGGAACCAAGCAAACACTGCTCCTAAAGTAATTGGGTATTTTAAAGAAACCAGGTCAGCCAGTCCATATTTGTATCAGGCAGTGCTACCCACAGGCAATCTGCTCAGTAGGGCAGATTATCAGTCCAGGCCTGTTCACCTGTATAATGTTCATTTGAAACAGGCCATAGAAGCATTTCAACCATGTAATCTCCTATGCCTTAGTACAGGGATAAGCAACCTTTGGCACTCCAGCTGCTGTGAAACTACAATTCCCAGCATGCTCCATTCATTTCTATGGGAGTTCAGAGAAGAGCAGAGTAAGTATGCATGCTGGGAGTTGTAGTTTCACAACAGCTGGAGTGCCGGAGGTTGCCTACCCCTGCCTTAGTATTATGTCAGAGATTTTCAACAAATTTAGAAACATTCACATGCATCCATTTTCACAGTAATTAACAAAGACAACTTACTGCCCCCCAGTGTCCCAACTGGCTGCCCTTATGGGACTATTTGTGGCTGGCAGTGTTATGGTGCCACGTGTTGATGACCTTTATGAGGCATCTGTGGACTGCAGTTCTATGCAACATTATTTTAGGTTCATTTGTGGATGACACACTGTTATAGGGACATCTGTGGATGAGACACTGTCATGGGAGACGTGTCTTAGGCAGGGTGCTGAATCTCCTTGAAGAGACCAGTTCTGTATGGAGATTTACTCTAAGTACTCTGTTTTATGGAGACTTATTGTCAATGTTCTATGGGAAATAAATATGGAAAGAGTTATTTCCCAAGAAAGAGCACCATCTTACTAGTGCAACCTATTGGAAGTGGCTCCCTGCGAGTCAAGATCCGACTTTCCAACAAGCCTTTGGATTTGATAAGGGAATATAGTCAGGCCAGATATCCATCCATAGACAGCTGTTTCAGGGTGTTTGCCCCTCTGCAGATGGATATCTGGTCTGGCTATATTCCCTTGCCATATACCAAGGCTTGTTAATTCAGATCTTGACTCATAGGGAGCATGGGTGGCACAAGTGAGATGTTTCTCTTTCTTGAGGCACATGTGTAAAAGATGAACTGTTATGGGAGATCTGTGGATAAAAAAACTTATATATCTGGTATTCTTTCTGTCGAACCCACAGCAAAAAGCTAAGATAAGTTTTTAGTGTTTACTACAGTTACTCCAGTGGGTCTGCACACTGACTAGCCCCAATCAATTAGGCTTATGATTGTTGTTTATGGAGCTGAATCACGGCAAGAAAGGGCAAAATTGTTCTTTTGTTAGTGTGTATGAAAAAAAGTGCACGTTACTGCCACGCCACCGTTGAAAACAATGGCAGTCAGATTAGAGGCACATTTCTATGTTGATTCCAAAGAGGGTTCTGTCTCAGAATCAGCATGGAAAAATGTTCTATGAATAAGCCCTCAAAGGGTCATCTCTAAATGAGAATCTACATTGATTTTTCCAGCAGGTTTACTAAATTGTATATATATTTTTAGCGCAACTTGCGCTAAATAGCTTGCAATTGTTTGGTTGCTGCAGGCAGCGACATTATCTGCGCTACATCTCCTGTGTAACGTGTGTGCAGCTTAAAAATATTTGTGACGTCCAGTGTACTTTTAAGTAGACGCTGCGGACAGTGACATTACCTGCGCTACATCCCCTGTATAACATTTGCGCATCCTAAAAATATCTGTGACATCCAGTGTACTTTCTCCGTAGACGCTGCGGACAGCAACATTACCTGCGCTACATTTCCTGTATAATGTTTCTGCATCCCAAATATCTGTGACATTGACTGTAATTTTTTCTTAGCCGCTGATGAGAGCAGCACCATTACCTGTGGTACCACTCCTGTATAATGTTTCCGCATCCAAAATATCTGTGACATTGACTGTAATTTATTTGTGCATACACTTAAAAAAGTGGCGCTATTGTATGTGTGACATACTTGCAAGCATATGTACTATTTAATATGATGAAGGCGAGCACTAAGGGATGGGGAAGTGGCCGTGCTGCTGTTGGATAACGCAGAGACTGTGGCCCTGGGCGCTGTGAAACTGTGCCTGCTGGCAGAGCACAAGAAACACACTCCTCCACGATACCTAGCTTCATGTGGCAGTTTGCAGGGCGGTGCAGGACACCACTCTCAAAGTCCGACCAGTGCGAGCAGGTGGTCGGTTAAATTGCAGCAGATAATGCTTTCAGTCGGTTAAGCACCACCCTGTCTTCCACAAAGTCCAGTCTCAGTAGCCAAGAGTCTGGTCAACAGAATCCTCACCCTGATCCTCCTTCCTCCCACCATGGAGAGTCTGGGCAAACAAGTGATCCACACTCGGATATTCCGAGAAGCTCTTTTCATTGCCATTCCTTAATTTGGGCCTCTCGCCAAGCCTGCTTAAAGAGGGACATGAGGAGATCTTGTGCCCTGATTCCCAAACTCTTGAGCATCCACAGTCAGAAGAAGATGGCGGTGGCGAACGGCAATTAGTGTTTCACAACGTGGATGATGATGATGAGACAAAGTTGACAAAAAGTCAGCCACAATTAGTATCTCAAGAGGTTGATGATGAGGATGAGACACAGTTGTACAGATGTCCATACCCCAGGCTTTTGAACGAAAGCGCTAATACCCAGCCACACACCCACAGGCCATAGCACTAAATGTGCACCTTTCCAAATTGATGGCCCTGGAAATGTTGCCCTTTAGGCTTGTGGACACTGAGGCTTTCCGCAGCCTGATAGCGGCGGCCGTCCCTCGTTACTCAGTCCCCAACCGCCAATATTTTGCCTGGTGTGCCGTCCCCGCCTTACACCAGCATGTGCCCCGTAACATCACCCGTGCCCTGACCAACATGAGGAATTGGGAAGGTCCACTTGACGACTGACACAAGTGACAAGAAACATGACTCCGCCGCAGAGATGTGGCAGGGTATAAGGCACCAGACTGATCTGTTGCTCTCGCCACTCAACCTACAACCAGGCATGGTTGTGTCTGATAATGGCCGTAACTTGGTGGCGGCTTTGGAGCTCGGTAAGCTCACACACATACCATGCCTAGCCCACGTGTTAAACTTAGTGGTTCAGCGGTTTCTCAAAACCCACTTCAACTTGCCTGAGCTACTGGTAAAAGTGCAGCACGTGTGTGCCCATTTCTGAAAGTCATCTACAGCTACCAACGGTCTGGCAACGCTGCAGCAGCGCTTGCAATTGCCAGCTCAATGACTGTTGTGGGATGTGAGCACACGCTGGAACTCCATGTTCCACATGTTGGCCAGGCTTTGTGAGCAGCAGAGGGCAGTAGTTGAATACCAGCTGAAACATGGTCGTCGCTTTTCCAGTCAGCTTCCGCTCTTTACAAGCGACGAGTGGGCATGGATGTCTGACCTCTGTGAGGTTTTACGCAACTTTGAGGAGTCAACACAGTTGGTGAGCGGCGATGCCGCTATTATCAGCGTAACCATCCCACTTCTGAGTCTACTGAAACACTTGATGCTCACAATGAAGGCAGACGCTTTGCATGTGGAAGAGGCGGAAATCGGGGAAGACAGTACCAGGATGATAGCCAGACTACCCTCATTTTGCCTTTTCAGCGCAAATTGGATGATGATGAGAAGGAGCAGGAGACGGTTGCCTCCACTACAGAGGGTAGTACCCATGGCAGGTTTATTCCATCTGTTCAGCGTGGATGGGCAGAAGAGGAGGAAGAGGATGAGGAGATTGAGAGTCATCCTCCTGATGAGGACAGCGAAGTCTTGTCTGTTGGGACTCTAGCACACAAGGCTGACTTTATGTTATGCTGCCTTTCCCGTGACCCATGCGTTGTACGCATTTTGGCCAGCACCAATTACTGGTTATTTACCCTTCTCGACCCTCGCTACACAGATAACTTCTCATCTCTCATTCCTGTGGTGGAGAGGACTAGCCAAAGAGATGCAATACCAGAAGGTACTTGTAAAAAAATTGCTCCAAAAATTTCCAGCTGACAACGCTAGCGGCAGAGTACGTAGTTCCATGGGCAACCGAGGAGGGGAGACGAGGGGAATTCACAGCAGCTCCAACAGAGGCAGGGCAACACTCTCCAAGGCCTGAGACAGTTTCATGACACCCCGCCAGCACCCTAAACCTGATGCTCGGCCTAGTGTCACAAGGAGGGAAAAATTTGGGAAGATGGTGCAGGTGTACGTAGCAGACCGTGTCTGCATCCTCAATGATCCTTCTGTGGCTTAAAACTATTGGATGTCCAAGCTGGACACGTGGCTTGAAGTGGCGCTCTACACCTTGGAGGTGCTGGCCTGACCTGCCGCCAGCGTTTCGTCAGAGCGGGTATTTAGTGCTGCTGGGGGCATAATAACTGATAAGCGCATCCACCTGTCAATTGAAAATGCTGACTGGTTGACTCTTATAAAAATGAACAAGGCCTAGATTGCCCCTGACTTCTCTACTTCACCAGAGGAAAGTGGCTGAATATAAAGGCACTTTAAATATGACTTTTATGGTGTACTGAATACACTGTATTCCACCACAAAAAAGGGTATATGGTTCAATCTTCCATTTCTCGTCCTCCTCCATCATATCAACATCCTTATTAGGCTGCCCTCGCTCATAATGTTTTAGAGGCTCAGCTCAGCAGCAAGCCCTCAACCATAATTTTGTCCATTGTCAGATCAGCAGCAGGCACTCGCCCCTAATGTTTTAGAGAGTCAGCTCAGCAGCAGACCCTCACCCCTAATGTTTTAGATGGTCAGATCAGCAGCAGGCCCTTGCCCCTAATGTTTTAGAGGGTCACCAGCAGGCCCTTGCTCCTAATGTTTTTGAGGGTCACTAGCAGGCCATCAATCATAATTGTTCAAGGGTGTGTATGATGCCCTCTTTTATGTGTAATAAAGGGTGTATTTGAGTGCCGGTTCCTTGTGATTTTTGGCAGCCCTTTCACTTAGTGCATAGGCTTTATGAGTGTAGGAGTCCCACTACTGGAACAATTGTACCACAATGTGAATGAGGCCATCCTTTATGTGATATACAGGTTGTATTGGAGTGCCTCTTCCTTGTAATTTTTGGCAGCACTTGCACTTTATATACAAGTAAATATACAGGAAAGAATGTTTCCTAACAATTTTTCCTCTAAAATCTATTTTATCTTTGGTTTTGTGGATATTATTGTCAGTCTGTAAAATTGGCTTACTACTTGGACAACATCGTTTCCAGCAGCGGCCTGGCAGTCCAAGATGCATCCAGACATCCTCCCCATGCTGTTCCCGATTTACTTCTGTAGTCCATCAATTTCTGACCTTTTCCTGTGAACCAGACACCCTCCCCTCTTCAGAGCAGGGGCTGCCTGGTTTAATGCTCGGGTTCTCCCATTGTGCTCGGGTGCTTGGTAGAGCACCCGAGCATCCCAAAGGGTGTTCTACTTGAGCAGTTTGGAGCTAGATCAACACTACTGTAGTTGCCTCATTTGAGATTCCAGTTAACGCTAAGCCTATTATAGGATAGTGATGTCGCGAACATAAAATTTTCCGTTGGCGAACGGTGAACGCGAACTTCCGCAAATGTTCGCGAACGTGCGAACAGTGCGAACCGCCATAGACTTCAATAGACAGGCGAATTTTAAAAACCAAAGGGACTCCTTCTGACCACAATAGTGATGGAAAAGTTGTTTCAAGGGGACTAACACCTGGACTGTGGCATGCCGGAGGGGGATCCATGGCAAAACTCCCATGGAAAAATACCTAGTTGACACAGAGTGTGCTAGTTGTAATCGCAATGCGATTAATACAGGTTATATTAATCTCATTGCGAATTTAACTTAGAGCTGAGTTCCTAATGGTTGTATTGCTAGAATATAACGAAGTTTGAGAATATAGCGCTATATTCGCAATTTTCGTTATATTCTAGCAATACAACCATTAGGAACAGATGTAAGTTGTAATCCCAATGCGATTAATACAGGTTATATTAATCGTATTGCGATTATAACTACTAACACTGCAGCTTCAGAATGAATCTAAGATGGATGCCGTCCTTGCTTTTTGATAGGAGGTGGGAGGGTCTGGGAGGGAGGGTATGCTGATTGGCTGGAATGTGTCTGCTGACTGTGAGGTACAGGGTCAAAGTTTACTCAATGATAGGGGGTGGACCTAACATTTGTTCGCCTGCTGCGACGAACGTGCACATGCTATGTTCATCGGGAACTATTCGCCGGTGAATAGTTTAGGACATCTTATTTGCGAATTCAACTGAGAGATGGGTTCCTAATGGCTGTAT
Source organism: Bufotes viridis (assembly GCA_033119425.1). Taxonomy (NCBI): domain Eukaryota; kingdom Metazoa; phylum Chordata; class Amphibia; order Anura; family Bufonidae; genus Bufotes; species Bufotes viridis. The sequence continues at coordinate 131,643,333 of CM065595.1, read as the reverse complement.
TGCTAGAATATAACGAAGATTGAGAATTTAGCGCTATATTCTCAATCTTCGTTATATTCTAGCAATACAACCATTAGGAACTCAGATCTAATTTGAATTCTCAATGCGATTAATATAACCTGCATTAATCGCATTGTGAATTCAACTTAGAGCTGAGTACCTAATGGTTGTTGTATTGCTAGAATATACGTTATAATCTAGCAATACAACCATTAGGAACTCAGCTCTAAGTTGTAATCGCAATGCGAATAATACTTACAATTGTTAATCGCTTTGCGAATCCATTTGATGCCTCTATTTGATTGTATATGACGGTTGACTATGACTACCACCAACGTTCTGCTGCCTCCAATGCAAGATATCTGAACCCCCCAGGGGCCATTTGGGCGTTTTTGATAAAAAAAAAAGCCTTAAAAAAACGCATCTGCGTTTTTATAATTTTTTCATTTTTTAGTTAAATTTTTTGTGTATTTTGCCACATTTGGTTGCATATTTACATTTGGTATAGGCAAATATGCTAGTCTAGATCATGTGTCTATACCAAAACCTAGGATCATTGTTTGACAGCATATTTTCTAAGCCATGTAGCTGAATATAGATTTGGGCAGTGTAATGATCTAGACTACCATATTTGCCTATACCAAATGTAAATATGCAACCAAATGTGGCAAAATACACAAAAAAATAAAATACAAAATGAAAAAATTATAAAAACGCAGATGCGTTTTCTATCAAAAACGCCCAAATGGCCCCTGGGAGGTTCAGATATCTTGCTTTGGAGGCAGCAGAACATTGGTGGTAGTCATAGTCAACCGTCATATACAATCGAATAGAGGCATCAAATGGATTCGCAAAGCGATTAATAATTGTAAGTATTATTTGCATTGCGATTACAACTTAGAGCTGAGTTCCTAATGGTTGTATTGCTAGAATATAACGTATATTCTAGCAATACAACAACCATTAGGAACTCAGCTCTAAGTTGAATTCGCAATGCGATTAATATAACCTGCATTAATCGCATTGCGAATTTAACTTAGATCTGAGTTCCTAATGGTTCTTGTATTGCTAGAATATAATGAAGATTGAGAATATAGTGCTATATTCGTTATCTTCGTTATATTCTAGCAATACAACCGTTAGGAACTCAGATCTAAGTTGTAATCGCAATGCGAATAATACAGTTTATATTAATCTCATTGTGATTTACAATTACTATTACTGCAGCTTAAGAATGAATCTAAGATGGATGCTGTCCTTGCTTTTAGATAGGAGGTGGGAGGGTCTGGGAGGGAGGGTATGCTGATTGGCTGGAATGTGTCTGCTGACTGTGAGGTACAGGGTCAAAGTTTGCTCAATAATAAAGTATGGGGGCAAACGCGAACATCGAATATGTTCGCCCGCTGTGGGGGACGCGAACAAGCTATGTTCGCCGGCGAATAGTTCGGGCCATCTCTATTATAGGACAGCCAAGCTTGTTGGCTCACATCCTTGTTCACATTACACTTGTGCCTGACTACTTTCCTTCCACCATCCTAAGGTATGGAGCCGCGCATACCACTAATATGCCTGAAACAGCCTCAGTATATTGCTTAAGTGGTGTACTCTCTGGGCAATCTATTTTGTGTTATAACGATCTCTTGATGATCACATTGACACCAGCTGTTGGTGCCTTTTAAAATAAGGTGTTATAAAGGGGGGGTGCAACAGCTACTGTTCAAAATGTCTTCCTTTTATTGAATTAGGAAGAATACAAGGTATGCTTTGATGCCAAAGACTCAGCAAAGTTCCTTACATGAGGATCAAAATGCTATATTTGACAAGTCATTAGCCACTTACCGGCCCCAGTAGGTGATACTTTAGTTGTGGGTACATTGCTTATTCTCCACCTAAATTTTATGGAGTGCTCTAACTGAACAAGGGATTGTCTTCTATCATCATTCCCTGACGCCTGAGGCATTCCTATCCTGCTGGCGGGTTTTCATCAGATTTCTAGTTCTAGCAAGAAACATTTTCTATGTAGAGTTTCAATGCCAAAATAGTTTACTTTTTTACGTATCTAATAAAGCAAGATAAAATGCACTTAACAGCTCAAAATTCTTCGACATGTTATTGAATTCATTTGTCATATGACTAAAATTATTTTCTACCACAAATTAAAGCAGTGATATTGGCAAGGTCAAGCTGAATAGCTGCAGACACAATTCAGTACAGAACATTTCTGCTGCTTCTTTTCTCGTAATTACTCTGTTCCCCAGAAGATATAAAGATGTTTGTTTACTGTGTTAAACCTATTAGTTTGTTAAAAAAAAATAAATATATATATATATTCTCAGAATACTCTCTGCTTTTCCGTTCAAGCACCAGGACTCATCTCTTAAATATTTGGGTATCTATATCCCGAGGAACCTCGAGCATTTAATTGGGCTTAATTACGCACCTATATTAGATCGTACCCTGAAAGACTTAACCAATTTCAATAAGAAAAACCTCTCATGGTTCGGCAGCATCAATGTTCTTAAAATGGACATCTTACCAAAATTTCTATATGTTTTTCAAGCCATCCCAGTAACTCCCCCTCTGAATTTCTTTCGCAAACTCAAAACAGCAATAATTTGATTTGTTTGGGGGCAACGTACCTCCAGAGTAGGTCACTCCGTCTTAATTAGATCTAAATCCCAAGGTGGGGCTGGTCTGCCTGACTTAAAGCTATACCATACGACAGCTATTCTCACACGATTACTGGATTGGCATTACCATAGAGATACTAAACAGTGGGTGAACTTAGAGTACTCTCTTTACCCTACTCCTCTCCGGGATGTTCCCTGGATAGCTGCTATAGATCGTCCGGCCATCAAGGCTGAGAACCTCTTACTACGATACACCCTTAAGCAGTGGGATTCCTTGATCCTTAAAAAGGTCTGTAGCAGACCACTCAGTCCACTTACCCCATTATTTTATAATTGGTCATTCCCTGCTAGTTTTGGTAGGGAGTCATTTTGCAGCAGGCTTGCTAAAGATGACCTGCGATTCTGCCATCTTTTAGCGGAGGGATCGCTACCGACACTATCCACTATGCGTGACAACTTATCAAACTCTCACATTCCTTGGCTGGAATATGAGCAATTGAAGTCTTATATTTCTTCGAGGGAGGGACAATGCGCTTTCGGATCTTCTCTAAATGACACTGAGAAGCTGTTTACACTCTCCTCTCCACCACAACACATAATCTTACTACTATATCAGAACTTAAAACTGGACTCCCACAAAGACGCCCCAGGATTCATTGCCGGTTGGGAACAAGTACTAGGCTCCCCCATTGACAGTAAGGATCTACAGAAATCTTTTATCTTCACTCATAAACTCTCTACAGCATATGTCGCTCAAGCGAAAAATTATAAAATGTTATCTCGTTGGTATAGATACCCTGTCAAACTAAACAGAATGTTCCCAACAGTCCCTGATCTATGTTGGAGGTGTAATAAAGAGAAAGGTACCATGCTGCACATTTGGTGGGAGTGCGCCTTGATCAAACCATTTTGGGAAAATGTTTTTGACATTGCCCGCAAAGTAACAGGGAAAAATGTTCAAAATTCTCCCCAAGTGGCGCTCCTATCCATCCTTCCGGGTACTATCTCGTCCCAGAAAAAGAACTTATTTAGATTTTTTCTTACCGCTGCTAGACAGTGATACCTAGACATTGGCGTTCGGTGGTAGTGCCCTCTTTGGGAGAGTGGTACCAAGAGATGCTCCATATTGCCAGGATGGAGGATGTCTCCTCGGAAGCAAACTACCAATCCTCAAAATACTTTAGATTGTGGTCACGCTGGGTAGATTTTCAGTCATCTACGGAATTCCTCCCTCTGCTATCACGTTTGGGAATTCTTGACCGATGTGCAGATCCACGCTTCTATATGTCATGACTATATATAATCCCTCCTCCCACCCCCTTTTTTTTTGTTGTTTTGTTCCTTCCCCTCCCTCCCCCCCTCTTCTTTGTTGTTTCTCTTTCTTCTCTCTGTCTTTGGCTCTTCATAAGACAAGTTGATGCTATAAAATTCATACCTCCACATAAATACGGGCCCCCTTCATGACGTTCTGTTGTAGAGTGTTTAGACCATGAGTCTCTTTGTTTTTCGATTTATCCACACTCAGAACTTATCCGGGATCCCCAAGGCCGTATAGGATATATAATGTACTTAGCTTTGTGGTGGAATGTGATTTCCCTGAATATTATCTGTATTCATTTATATTTTACTGTGATTCATACACCCGGTGTGGGTGGTATAATCGTGATACAGCCATTATGTGTTTTCCTATCTGTTATATGGAACTACAACTTAAAATTCAATAAAAACTGATTAAACATATATATATACAGTTGTGTTCAAAATTATTCAACCCCCACTGAAATTGTGTTTTGGCACATTTGACATTGATTTTGATAATTTCAGTCATCTTGTTTACAATTAAATCAAAGAGGCACTTGTAAGTCAGACAAATATAACATAACATTTATAATGAAATAACCACAAATGTCTTTTCTGTGCTCACATCATTATCAGTTTTATTCAACCCCCAAGTGACATTCAATCTTAGTACTTAGTACAACATCCTTTTCCAGTTATAACAGCTTTTAAACGTGAAGCATAGCTTGATACAAGTATCTTGCAACAATCTACGGGTATCTTCGCCCATTCTTCATGGGCAAAAGCCTTCAGTTCAGTCACATTCTTAGGCTTGCGGGCTGCAACTGCTTTCTTTAAGTCCCACCAGAGGTTCTCAATTGGATTTAAGTCTGGTGACTGCGATGGCCACTTCAAAATGTTCCAGCCTTTAATCTGAAACCATGTTCTAGTGGACTTGGAGGTATGCTTGGGATCATTGTCCTGTTGAAAGGTCCAACGTCTCCAAAGCCTCAGGTTTGTGACGGACTGCATCACATTTTCATCCAATATCTCCTGGTACTGAAGAAAATTCATGATACCTTGCACACACTGAAGCTTCCCTGTACCTGTAGAAGCAAAACAGCCCCAAAGCATGATTGACCCCCCGCCATGCTTCACAGTAGGCAAGGTGTTCTTTTCTTCATAGGCCTTGTTCTTCCTCCTCCAAACATAGCGTTGATCCATGGGCCCAAACAGTTCTAATTTTGTTTCATCAGTCCACAGAACACTTTTGTGGTTTGTCCACATGACTTTTGGCATACTGCAGTCAACTCTTCTTATTCTTTGGAGACAGCAAGGGGGTGCGCCTGGGAGTTCTGGCATGGAGGCCTTCATTACGCAGTGTGTGCCCTATTGTCTGAGCTGAAACTTCAGTACCCACATCTGACAAATCTTTTTTCAGTTCCTCAGTAGTCACACGGGGACTTTTCTCCACTTTGTGCTTCAGGTAGCACACAGCAGTTGAAGTCAGCATCTTCTTTCTGCCACGACCAGGTAGCGTTTCAACATTGCCCTTTGCCTTGAATTTGCGAATGATGCTTCCTATGGTGTCTCTTGATATGTTTAACATCTTTGCAATCTTCTTATAGCCATTGCCCTTCCTTGGAAGAGAAATCACCTCTTCTCTTGTCTTCCTGGACCATTCTCTTGACTTCACCATGTTTGTAAACGCACCAGTAAATGTCTAGAAGAAGCTGAGTATCACAGTCATTTTAAATCTGCCTAATTGGGGCTTATTATGCTTGATTGCTGCTCCTTGACATCCATAGGTGTTTTCAATACCTGATCGAAAACACTTGAATGAACCTCTGTTCTTAAGAGTGGTAGTCTTTAAGGGGTTGAATAATTGTGTCAATGAAGAAATCACAAAACAAACATTTAATACTGTATTACAAAAATAATTGATGTCATTTTAGTTAGATTTGGTTCTTTAAAAAATTCTTGTAAGATTTCATTCTGAACACAATTACAAATGTACACTAAATTCCCTAAAACCCTTTACAGCATTGGGGGTTGAATAATTTTGAACACAACTGTATATATATATATATATTCTCAGTTTTCTCAAGGTTATTACATAGGCGTTTCAAGCGAATTCTTGTATAATTAAAAGTCTGATTGTGAGTGGTGGAGAGATGTTCTCAGAATTAGATGATAAGCTGACATCCTCTGGTAATGGACCACCATTTTCTGTCTATTACGCAAGTTGTCTCTGATGGAGCTCAGCTGGTCCAATGGCAACTACCTTATCCAAAAGGGGCTGTTGGTAATACCTTGTGATGCTATCTGATGTGGACCTTACTGTGTAGTCTGAATGGAAAATATTTACCACTATAATCCGGTATAAAGAACATTAGAAACCTTTTCTGTGAAATTTAAGGTTACAGGGGATGTCCTGTCTGTACCGTTGACATAAAAAACACCACTCACCTGCTCCACTGCCACTGCTCGATTCCAAGCCACTTCTGGTCCCCGCAGCTAGAAAATTTGCCATTTACTCAAAGGCTTGAATTAATAAAGGTTCCCTAATCATCCTCTGTTGGCACCAGTCTTGGCACCTCCATTGGTCTTGAAAAAACACAGTGTTTTCTGTGTCAGCCTGGGACTTTTGTTATGTAGTCCCTGGCTAACAGGCTCATTTTAACAGCCAAGCCAGCTCCATTCTCTAGGTATCACAGAAGAAGAGGCTGGCTTAGGCTAGTTTCCCACTAGCGGCAAAGAGCAGTAGTTCGGGGGCACGCGTGCACTAGCGGCAGCACGGATCTGAAAAGCTGTTCACTCACTGGAACAGCCTGCCGAAGTTCCTTACCGCTAGTGTGAAAGTACCCTAAGTTAATGATTTGAGTCTGTCAGTCAGACCCCTTCTCACACATAGCACTCTTGTGAAGAGACCAAGCTGGAAGTGGACCTGGACTGGCAATAGTAGATCAGGGCACCTTTGTTGTTTATATTGGTAAATAGTATATTTTCTAGTTTAAACATGTATAACTTTGTTTCCTTTAAAGTACACATGTCAGTAGAATCTACTGTATTAAAACAGCGATAGTGCCTTGTAGGGTTGATCTTGCTGATTACCATGATACCTGTCTTGTGAAAATCCGTTCCTGAGAAAAAATACTTTTATTCTTTATTTATTTATTCCCTTCCTCCCCGATGCACTGAAGCCTTCATTTGCATAAAGAATAAAAGTATTTTTTCTCAAATGCCACTACTAATTTGTACAAGATAGATATCCTTTTTATTAGCAGGATCAACTCTACCAGTCATTGTGCCTTCGTTAATTGGGCTGATCCTGTTAACTGGTGCTCTTTAAGAGAACTCATGTGGTTACTTAAAGTCTTATGGAAAAATGTGGGGGGCTTCTGAGCTCATACGGTGTACAGTGTATTGACTCCAGTGCTTGGCTCTTGCCAGAGCTGCTTAATACTGATTTTAGCAAACCAGCTCTGGGTCTGTTCAAGTCACTGTCACCATTTTATGATGCCCTCGGAGAACTGGTGACATACAGTACATTCCCTTGAAAACCTATAATATGATATACAGTACCAGCCAAAGCTTTGGACACACCATTTTATCCCATGTTAATTTTTGTTTTTCACATTGTAGATGTTCCATGAAGGAACACAGGAAGTTAACTAGTAAGTAAAAAGTGTTAAAAAGACCAGAAAATATTTTCAATTTTACATTATTCAAAGTAGCCCTGTTTTGCTTTGGCGACGGCTTTGCAAACTCTTGGTATTCTCTCATTCAGCTTCATGTGGTAGTCTTCTGGAATTATTTTCAACTAACAGGTATGCATTATGAAGAGCTCATTTTGGAATTTCTTGCCTGCAGAATGTGTTTGAGACCATCGTTGTGTTGTGCAGAGGTAGGGTTGGTACACAGTTCCATACAGTGTTTAGCCCCATTTTATTTTTCTCATCCAGATTGTGTCAGGAACCACTCAACTAAGTAAAGAGAAACAACTTCCCATCATTAAGACATGAAGGTCAGTCAATCTGGAAAACTTGCAGAACTTTGAAGGTATCCTCAAGTGGAGTCACGAAAGCTATCAAACTCTGGGATGAAACTGGCTCTGATCACAACCACCCCAGGAAAGAAAGAACAAGAGTTACTTCTGCTGCAGAGGATAAGTTCATTAGCATTACCAGCCTCAGAAACTGCAAATTAACAGCACCTCAATTTAGAGCCTACATAAATGCTTTACAGACATCAAGTACCAGGCACATCTCAACGTCCACTGTTCAGAGGAGACTTTGAGAATCAGGCCTTAAAGGTCGAATTTCTGCAAAGAAGCCACTATTAAGGAGCACGAAGAAGAAGATAAATGCTTGGGCCAAGAAACACAAGGAATGGACATTAGACCAGTGGAAATCTGCACTTGGGTCAGTCAAAACTTTTTTTATACCAACCAACATGTATTTGTGTGATGAAGAAAAAGTGAGCACACAACACCATCACACCTTCTCCTCCATTCTAATGGTTCCCACCATTAAGAATGGAGGAGGAGGTGTGATGGTGTGGGGGTGCTTGGCAAGTGAAACTGTTGGTGATTTCATCAAAATTAAAAACAAAACAAAACATGGATTGAAAAGGTGTGTCAAAAACTGTTAACTGGTACCGTACACCGACAGTACATTGTGTCAAAGGACAAACAGCTTTGCCACATCATCCAGCAATCATCTCTGCTCTACATGCAGCATCTGGACAGTGTCAGCACTCACTGTTTTATCCTTCAGGTCCTCCATTGCAAAATGAAGAGACAGACAACGTGTATAGTAGATTTTAATTATTTTCACTGTATCTGTCATCTCTGCACCTCCTTTGTGTAAACAGTACAATAGAATGGAATCACATTGGAAATGGTTTCAACACAGCAACAGTGGATGAGTTATAAATAACAGGTCTATTTCAGTACTGTATAATTAATGACCGTAGTCACCAGGAAAGGAAATGCAGCTTCCCTAGATTCACCTACCAAAGGTTCTAATCAGAGAAATCAATAACAACACTTCTCTCACGTTTTATTGCACTCCAATGTCTATTGGTTCTCGCCGCACACATTGCATGTACACATATCGTACCGCTGCCATTTACATTGGTTAACATTTACAAAGTAGTCTTATATATTATTTTACAAATAAAGCTAATATTTATTTTTGCATAATATTTTCTAATGTAGACAATACCATATAAAGGATCCAAGATAGATGTGACCACCTAAAAGGATAAGGATGCGGGCATGTCTGAATCATTTGGCCCAAATGGTAGTTGGGAAAATGTTAAAAGTGAATGTGTACATTTTGCATTTTTACTTAAATATATCAGAAATTCTGTGATAATTTTTTTGTATATTTTCAGTTTGTTTTTATGACATAGAGCTTGAAATCCCTTGCCCAGATTCAACATTTGAGCTGTCGGTCATAAGTGTACACTTCTGAGATGGATGGGAGGCTCTGATGTAAGCCAATGAATAAGCATATAGTGGCATACATCGACCATGGTATCCCACTATAACTAACAGGTGAATGGATCCCTTTGGATATGTCAAATGTACATGCCAACATTTTTTTATTTTTTTTTGCTGTATAAAGGTAAATGTAGGGTCCTGACACAATGTGCACATTCTTAAATGGTATAATTTTGGCTGCCTGCAGCAACCACTAGAGGGAGCGTAAGAGTTTACTGCACACTCTGTTATTACTGTGTTCAATGCATAAACAGTATCAGTATTAAAGTTCACCAACCCCAGCTTGATACAAATTATTAATAAATATAAATACAGTACAGTGTCTGAGTTGCCCTCTTATGTAAAATTGAGAGACAAATTCTGTGTATTTAATCTGTTTCCTAGAAATCTGGGAATCAATATTATTGCCAGAGAAGTTATTATCCCCTGTTTCCCGTGACTGCTAAAAGGCCAATCTGCCTAGTTATGGATTGGCATATCTGCTGTCCCATACCTCAGCATAACTAGAAAATATGCCTCTCAGACCTCTGGGTGGTGAGCCTCTGTAAAAGAAGCCATATTGGCTGTCCCTCAGTTTTCTCAGAAATTTTTAACAATTTGAAAGAAAGGGATGTATCAATAGGAAATGTTGGTTGACTATTGTGGTTTTGCAATAGTCTTGTAGAATATTTTTATTATCATTTGTGCTTTTCAACCAATACATCTATACTCACGTGAAATGTTTTTTCCTTGCTGTACATTATAACCTATGTGATTTCAATAAGAAAGTCAAGTAAGGTATAATGTGAAGGAAAAATCATCAAAAGAGCATTGTAAGCTATCAGGCTTTTAATTATCCCTATATGACGCCTTATAAGGGCTCACTGAACTATGTGAATGGGTAACATGCGTGTTTTGTAACCCATGAAACCCTTGACATTTGCCTTAAGTAATTCAATTTGTGATCAATCATCCAAAACTAATATGTATTTGGTTGCAGCATATTTGAGCTATTTTTGCTTTCCAGCTGAGGCATTTCTTTGGATGTAAAGTTGTAGGTCTTTGTTACATTGAATGGTTGGTGGTCAATCAATTTTTCGTTCTTGTTAACTCAAAAAAATCAGATTGGTCTAAGCTGTATTCGCTTTGATCCCAGCATGGTAGAGCTATATCATCTATTGCATATTATCAAGGTTATTTGCTAAAGTCAGTGGTTTCTGAAGCATAAAAATTTAAAGGAGCCTGCTAATGATGTTGATGTACTCCACCACAGGTATGACAGAAGCCCATTGTGCTGGTTTGACTTTGGACATTGTTTTTTAGAAAAAGCCAACCCGAGCTGGGTCATTCCCTCAATAATTTGAGAGATATTTCCCAAAATGTGGCTTTATCTGTATATCTTCTGGGAACACATGCAATAACTCTATGGAAAAGTAAAATAAAATAAAACAAAATAGATTTTAGGACAATTTTTGGAGGGGAATTTTCTTGCAGAACATTTTTAGTGCAAGGCACTATAGCAAAGAAAATAAAGCTAAGAATGATTTGTTAACTGGTGGTCAACATGTTTTTTCAATATTCTCTTAGACAAGAATTTAATGGGATAAGGGAATGCAATATATAATAATATTATATATCAATTTATTATTGGAATTTATAAACACTTTAAGCAGTGATATGCTGGCCCACATTTATTAATGTCAATGGACCTAGATTCTGGCGTAAATTGCACCAAAATGTGGAGCAACTTGGCACATCTTGGTTTGTAAAAATCATTAGAAGGTAACCAGGCTGATCTGCTCAAGAACTGGGTCTGCACCAAACAATCCTAGGCAGATGCCAGGGTCAACGAAAATCAGGGTAAACAAAATCCTTACTTATCAAGTCTGGCTCTCCCAAGGGTCCCAGTACACCTAGAGCAAGCCTTGGATGCCGCCACTTGAATTTGGTGCTTGCATACAATAATTATTGAATCCGATGGGGTTTCAACCTCTGGCACTTCAGTTGTTGTGAAACTACAACTCTCAGCACGCTTCATTTAAGTTTATGGGATTTCCAAAAACAACCGATCAGGTGTGCATGATGGGAGTTGTAGTGTCACAACATCTGGAGTGCATCAGGTTGCTGACCCCCTGTGTTAGCGAATATTTGGAAATGCCTAATGTCATTAGTTTTTTTCTTTCATCCTCAAAACAAGCATCTGGAATCTTTTCATGTCTTGCTAGCTGGAAGATACTCAGAATGTCTATCTAAAAGAATAAGCCTTAAAATGACCTTCTGCGTGCAACAACCTGCAAAGTCTATTAGTGCAGTGACAATTGTTTTACAGCTTTTATATGTTATCTATAAATGATATTATTTCCATTTAACAATATAATACATTTCAAAAGGGTTAACTCATATTCAAGAGTCCCCATGCCTCCACAGCTGGTCATTCTAAACCCCAAAAATCCTGATGTTATTTGATTCCTATAGGGTCTTTAGCCTAATCCTAGTGCAAAATATATTAAAATACGTAGGTGCCTCCAGTTAATGGCATTTTCCATGATTAAAAACCGGGAACTGCTTTTTTCATAGAAACAGTGCCTAGTGCCCCGCCAGTCCATGAGTTTTGCCAGGTATTGAAGCTCATCCCTATTAAATTAAACAGGGCTGAACTGCAATACTATGCACAGCCCAAAGACAGAGAGCAGAGAACACGTCTTTATTTTTTTGGGATTCTACAGATCCCCTGTCACCATGAAAATGCAGTGCAATCTGCAGGCGGCAACTTACAGAGCAGGATAAGCTGAGCAGATCGAAATATATATATATTTTAATGTGTTTATTTATTTTTATGGGAAAAACTTCAATAGAAATTGTAATTTATTCATTGTAAGCTCCGCTCATTTTGGGCTGTAGAGTCCAGTGGGCAGTTTTGTTAGCGATGAACAGCCTTCCCCATATTAATTTGCATGCAAAGAAACCTGTTAATCACTGAATGGACCGACACTGGTTTCCTGAACAGAAATATCAAAGAATGAATACCAAGTAATCTTTTCCAATGAAACTATATATCAATCTACTAAGTTTCCCCTGCTCTATAGCATGCTGTCTGCAGATTGCATTGCATTTTCACTGTAACAGGTTTCTTTTATTTAAAGCAGTATTGTAGTCCTGCCACCAGAAGTTACACGTCATTCTACAGTGCTTGTAGATGTGTCTTCATCAGCAGCATAATTGAACCCAACTACCAGGGTGATAATTATGGCTGTTAATAATTAGGGTGGATAATATCTGTAATAGTCTATATATAACAATCAATCTTCCTGAGTATTCACTTGGAAAATCTCTAATATTTGCAATAAAGGATCCAGTAAAACTGAATAAAGGCAGCGCTGGGCACATTCTTACAATGTCTTCAGGGCACCCACATGTGCAATGTGCCTCTGCAGACAGCCATCTTATATTTACTATTTTTACCAGACAGTGCTAAGAGAAAAGGCACCTTATGTGTCACATGCTTAGCACAGCTTTGTATATACAGTGGCATACAAAAGTTTGAGCATCCCTGGTCAAAATTACTGTTACTGTGAAATGTTAATTAAGTTAAAGATGAATGATCTCCAAAAGGCAAGTTAAAGATGAAACACACTTTTCAACATTTTAAGCAGTATGAGTGTATTATTTTGGTTTTGTACAATTTTAGAGTGAAAAAAGTAAAGGAGTACCTTGCAAAAGTATGGGAACCCACAGGAGATTTGAGCGCTCAGATAACTTTGGCCGTGGTCTCAGACCTTAATTATTATATTAGGGTTAAGGCCTGTTCACAATCATCATAAGGAAAGGCCAGGTAATGCTAATTTCAAAGCTTTATAAATACTCCTCTAACATTGTCCCAAAAACAGCAACCATAGGTTCTTCTAAGCAGTTGCCTAACACTCTAAAAATGAAAATGGTTGAGGCCCACAAAGCATTAGAAGGCTATAAGAAGATAACAAAGAGTTTTCAGGTTGTCATTTCCTCAGTTCGAAACAAATGGCAGTTAACAGGAACAGTGGAGGCCAAGAGAATGTCTGGAAGACCAAGAAAATGTTCAGAGACAACTGCTCGTAGGATTGCTAGAAAGGCAAATCAGAACCCCCACTTGACTGCAAAAGACCTTCAGGAAGATTTAGCAGATTCTGGAGTTGTGGTGTACATTGTTCTAAAATTTAGCGACACCTGCACAAATAGAAGGGAAAAAAAAAACTCTCCTACATCCTCACCACAAACTTCAGCCTGTCAAGTTTGCAAAAGAATATCTAAACAACTCTGATGCATTTTGGAAACAAGTCCTCTGGACCAATAAGGTTAAAATAGTTAAAATAGAACTTTTTGGTCACAATGAGCAAAGGTAAGTTTGAATAGAAAAGGGCACAGAATTTAATGAAAAGAACACCTCTCCAACCATTAAGCATGGGGATGGATCAATCATGCTTTGGGGTTATGTTGCAGTCAAAGACAGAGGGAACATTTCACGGGTAGAGGAAAGAATTGATTTAATGAAATTCCAGTAAATTTTACGAGCAACACCAACTGTAAAAAAGCTGAAGTTGAAAGAGGATGGCTTCTACAAATGGATAATGATTCTAAACACACCTCAAAATTCACAATACACTACCTCAAGAGGCACAAGCTGAAAGTTTTACCATGGCCCTCACAGTCCCCTGATCTGAAAATCATGAAAATATGTGGATAGACTTCAAAAGAGCAGTACATGCAAGATGGCCCAGGAATCTCACAGAACTGGAACACTTCTGTAAGGAAGAATGAATGAAAATCCCTCAAACAATAATTGAAAGACTACTGGTTGGCTACAAAAAGCATTTACAAGCTGTGATACTTGCCAAAGAGGGTGCTACTAGGTACTAATCAAACAGGGTGCCCAAAGTTTTGCTTCAGGTCCTTTTTTTTTATTTTGAAAATGTAAAACATGAAAAAATATTTTGAATGTGTCATCTTTAACTTTATGCCTTTTGGAGATCATTTCATCAACTGTTCACAGTAACAGTAATTTTAAGTAGGGGTGCCCAAAAATTTGCATGCTACTGTATGGGCTACTATATAAGTGGCCATCAATACAAACATCCAAACAACTGTAGTCCAATATCAGGGACTAGCCAATCCAAATCTATAGTGCATGCAAGATTATTAATATATCTGTATTTCGGTCACATATTATCAACTTTACATTGTCCAACAATAAACAATAATGGATAGAATATACACACATCTTTTTTAAATAACTGGTTTGTGGCAGATGACAACTATTAAAATGAGATAGTACCTTATACAGTAAAATTCTTTTGATCCAACATAAGTGTGACCTGATCGATAAAATATATGAAATATTCTGTATTATCTTTCTATACAATACTATAGATACTTTTTATTGAACTTTCAGGAAACATAAAAGTACAATAAAATGTTAATACAACATTAAAGGCTAAAATGTGGTTTCATTTGGTTGTCTCTGCTTCTGGAAATTCTACATATGGTAACAAGGAGTTAGATGATCAAATGTGCTGGATTAAAGGAATTTCACTGGGTTCAGGGGTGGGAGATTATTAGGCAGCTTTTTTACTACAGGTAAATGATGCATTAAAGAAACATTCTTCCCTAAAATCACTGCTGGCAGGGAAGAAGACCTCCGTAAAATGGAGGCACCATACTGTGGCACTGTGAAGTTGTAGGAACTCCCTATTCAATCATACAAACTCCGAGCACACAGCTCTGCCATGTACATGAGGCCTAAGTCTATGATTGGTAACAGACCACATTATCATAATATCCTATAGTCAAATAAAGCATGTAATGGGCCACAGATATGCCATAAGGGTAATATTAAAGTCTGGTTTATTGCCCTCACCTCACTCTGCTGCAGAACTAAAGGCTTAAAGGAGTTGTAAGAACTAGAAAACATGGCTGTTTTCTTCTAGAAGCAGCACCACACCTGTCCATGGGTTGTGTCTAGTATCGTGGCTCAGCTTCATTGAAGTATATAGGGCTGACCTGCAATACCACACTCAACCTGTGGACAGACGAGGCACCGTTTTGGGAATAAGGCAGCTATGTGTTTGTTTTTTGTTTGTTTTTTTATCTTGCAGAACTCCTTTAATGACACTTCAAATATGAAGATTGTATACTAGTTTACTTGCACTACACAAACAACTTAAAGGCTATAGACATCTTTCGGATCAATCCTATAGCATTGCATTCTACTCATTTTGGGCTTAAAATATATATTTTTTCAGTTGGTCTTTCCTCTACAGCAGGGATGGCCAACCTGAGGCTCTCCAGCTGTTGCAAAACTTCAACTCCCATCATGCCCAGATTGACTACAGTTATCAGCCTACAGCAGGGCATGGTGGGAACTGTAGTTTTAGAACAGCTAGAGAGCCGCCAGGGTTGGCCATCCCTGCTCTACAGCATTCCCTTTCAGGACATCTGCAGGATGCTGCTTTTTGCTTCACAGTGATCCATCAAAGTGCTGCTCTGACTGCTCGACCTGTGACTCTTAATTCTAATTCCCTAACAGCTCATAAACACTCATTATAGCTAAATTCCTATCAGCGGAAAATGGGTAATCATGAGCAGTCAGGAGTTCAGAGATAAGGGCTATCTATACACATTGAGCCATCAGAGCAGCTCTCTAATGGATTCACTGTGATGCCGACAACGAGATGCTCTGAAAATAAAAGTTGTAGAGGTAAAATTGTTGAAATTGAAAGAAAAACTGAAAACAATGTTTTAGCCCAAAATGAGTAAAAAATGCCCCCCAAAGGTGTCCATAGCCTTTAATCTCAGGTATCCACTGGATGCGCAATTTAAAAATGTATGAAAATAAACTTCACTTTATATATCTAGGATTCAAGTTTAGCTAATATTATTATTATTTTTTTGTTGTTTTTGTTTTTCAGAATATTCATTTTAAAATAATACAGAAAAAAGGCAGTCTTGTTAATCAACATTCCAATTAAAATATAGGAGAATTTACAGGGAGAGGAGACATAGGCACCCTATTGAGAATGACACATCAGCAGTAACCAATAAATAGAGCTGTTATCAAGAGCATTTTTTCCTTTCTTGCTTTGTACGGGGAGTCGGCATATTTGATTGCTAAGTGACATTGGTAAATCTCTTTTTGGATAGCAGCAATGATTACAGTCGTGATTTCACCTTGTGAAATTTGTGAATTTCTAGATCTAAAGCAAATCTTGTATGTTGCTATTTTTATCCCTTTTTTTTTTAAATTCTCTCCTCTTGGATAGCCAAAAATACGGGGACTCTGTCAGGCGCCACACTGCAGTTAATCAACTGAGGCTTAGCTGAGCGAAACCAATCAACTTGACTTCATCAGGAATTTCTGTCCCATCACAACCGGATGCCTATAAAAAAAAATCAAGGACAAATCAGGATGACAACTATCAATCCAACTCGATCATTATGTTAGATTTACTTATGAAGTCAACTATAATACATTGGATTCATTTACAAAAACTAGAGCAAAGCTGAAGTTGTTGAACATTTCGACCAATCGGATTACAACTGTTATTTATTATATTTATTATGTACAAGAAAACCTGAAACCAGATTCCTTGCCATAGGTAGCTGCTAGTCATGAGCAAAGTACTGGAACATGCGATTTGGCTGCTTTGCCGAATTTTACAAAATAAATTGCTTCATGATGAATTACTTTGTCACGAAGTGCATTTCTTTGTAGTAGTGGGTGCAATGACAGGGAGCGTCGATTGCGCTGCTCCCTATGATTGTACCCCTCAGATGCCACGTGCATAGCTGATCGCGGGATCTGACAGCAATAATACAGTGTAGAATAAAAAATAAGTAAATAAAATCATACTCATCCTCATCCATTTGATTGCAAAGAGCCATCCACCGTCATATTGATTGTATATCCAGCACACCGGCCAACGTAGAGATGTCATACGTCACTGCTCATGGGATTTCGGGAGGGATCTTCAACCATGATGGCAGCGGAAGGTTCTTCGCGGATGAGGTAAGTGTGATTTATTTTTTTTACCGCCATTCAGGGAAAATCGATTAGTTACCATGAAGCACGAGCAAATTCAGCTTTATGACGAATCGAATTTTCTCTTAAATTTGGATCGAATTCCACTTCGTGGAATTCGATTCGCTCAACACTAGTAGCTCCTATGGCGAGTTTATACACTGACAAAAATCAGCCCCATTTTAGCATCCATGTTGCAGCCACAAAACTTGGACCTCAGCGGTTCCACTGAGCTGAAGGTACAGAATTATTGACATAGTTGCCCACCGTAAACAAATTTGCCGGGACTGTCCCTAATTTTTAGAGACAATCCATACAAATTTGGACTGTCCCGGGCCAAAGAAGGGTGGTGGTTCCCGGAGTTGAGGCTTATGAGCCCCAAATTTACCAACAACCATATTGGTAAGTATGCATTAACTAAGTTTGATTCTGCAGAACCATGGGGTGAGGTCCAGGTGTCACATCCGTCAGATGGACATCCAGGGTGCAGAGGTAACAGTCATGCTGTAATCTGGTGCTTGAGTGGGCCCAAAGACCACAAAAGAAGACACATATGAACCGTTTCAGATTTTGCATTGAGGCTCCTGGAGCTTCACCCTTCTGAATATGCGAAAACGTAGCCATTTTATAGCTGTATGAAACTGGACTAGTACTGTGGAGAATGGAATGGAAGTAGTAGCAGGTTCTTAGACAAGCTGACAATGAAGTCCCTTCTTACTCCCCCAGCAGAAACAGTTTTCTCGGCACTATTGTCATGCTACTGGAGTGGTTCTTCTCCTTCCCTAACAAGCAGGGCAGAATGCATTCTGTATTGGCTGCTCTGCAGTGTACAGAGGATCCCGATACAGCTCGTGACTGTGGGGAGATAAACTGAGCATGTGTGTCCACCAGCACTCAACTGATTAGGTGGACGTGCACCTTGGTATACACCAGGTGACACCATACTATGTTAGTAAGTCTAGTATCACATGTCCATTGCACGTACTGTCAAACCAGACAGAAATACTATAATAGAGCAGCATCTTGAGCTATTTTTTTTTAGTAAAAAGACGGACACAATGACAGAACCTGACAGAACCCATTAAAAGTCACTGAGGTCCATCGGGAGCTGTTGTTTTCCATCATTTGACACATCCATCACAGCACTGAATTCCATTTTTCTACTCCTACGATGGAAGGGAAAAACAGAATTCTTAATGCAGATGTCATAACGCTTCGCTGGATCGTTTTTAACAATGTAAATGGAAAATAGAGTTGAGATTCTATGATCAGTCCAAGGAATATGATATCTGATATGTAACAGTAATTGGTGGTAGAGCACACAACCTCTTCAACTACAGATTGCACCTGTTGGTTATATTATAAGCAGCAGAAGCTAATAAAATACATGGTCATATTGGGGGATTTATGATTGAAATCACTGACCTTCTGTAAGACATGGAGGCCTCGGGCAAAGAAAATTTATTATACGGTTCCAAAGTTTAATTGCACTTGTGCTACTGTCACACTAACATAAGCAATCAGTAGGATCTGTATGGCGTACACAATCTACTGTATATCCTTGAGCCATAAGTTCAAGTGTTTTGTGGAATGGCACAATTAGCAATAACTGTAGTGTTTATGTTCCATAATGTGAAACATGGCCAGAAAAATGGTCTAAGCTTTTAGTATTGTGCATCTGAGCATTTTTATGATTGCTGTTGTATATTATATGTCTGTGAATGCGATGTGATATAATGCTGAAAAAATAAGAGCTGAATACACGGCAGACTTGAAGAGGCCACCTTGGAGATAGCCGAATAATATTGGAACAGAAATAAGAATAGGCACATCTGCAGCTTCTCCAGACCTCCTAACTGTGAACAATGTGGGTATAACTACTGTGCGGGTGTACAATGTAGGCATAACTACTGTGCGGGGGCACAATGTGGGTATAACTACTGTGTGGGGGCACAATGTGGGTATAACTACTGTGCGGGGCCACAATGTGGGTATAATGTCTGTGCAATGGCACAATGGGGGGATAACTACAGTGCAGGGGCACAATATGGGCATGACTTCTGTGCAAGGGCACAATGTGGGCATAACTATTGTGCGGGGGCACAATGTGGGCATAACTTCTGTGCGAGAGCACAATGTAGGTATAACTACTCTGCGGGGCACAATGTGGGTATAACTACGATGCAAGGGCACAATGTGGGTATAACTACTGTGCGGGGGCACAATGTGGGTATAACTACTGTGAGAGGGCACAATGTGGGCATAACTTCTGTGCGAGGGCAAAATGTGGGCATAACTTCTGTGCGAGGGCACAATGTTTGCATAACTTCTGTGCGAGGGCACAATGTGAGTATAACTACTGTGCGGGGGAACAATGTGGGCATAACTTCTGTGCGAGGGCACAATGCGGGTATAACTACTGTGCGGGGGCACAATGTGGGTATAACTACTGTGCGGGGGCACAATGTGGGCATAACTTCTGTGCAAGGGCACAATGTGGGCATAACTTCTGTGCGAGGGCACAATGTGGGCATAACTTCTGTGCGAGGGCACAATGTGGGTATAACTACTATGCGGGGGCACTAAGGCGACTGAGCAGGATTGGAAGCGCATAGAAATGCACTGGGCTGAGTAAGAGGCGTAGCTTAATTTTAAATAATTTGCCGCTGTGCACTACACATGCTTTTGCTATTGTCCCTCTTTGTGATTTTCAAACATTAGGGGGTATGCCTTCTAGGCAACATCTAGGCACTAGTGATAAAAGCTCCACAAAAGGTACGGCTGTCCTCTCTCCCCAGCCACTACCTAGTGCTATCAACACTTTAGTATGGACTAAACTGCTAAAACTGCTGACTGATTTTCTTTAAGTGATCCTTCTCCAAAATTTAGCAGAGCCACAGGGAATAACATGAGGGTGTGGGTGGCTGTTTCAATCCGCTGATTGGCAGCTATGGACTAATTAGTATTGGGTCCTTTTGTTTAGCATAGATGAGACATCATAGAGATGCACCGACATAAAAGTAGTAAGTTCCGTTGAGATGTTCCCTTTACGGGATTGTCTCATGGAGAGTACATCTTTTCTAAAGACAGCAATGCTAATAATCAACTGATTGCATTGGGGCCAGGTGCTGGAACTGTTGGTGATCAGCCATTGACACTGAGAGACGTTTTGTTCATATACCAGAAAGGTCACCAGAGCAGGCGCTCAACTCACCTAGTGGCTCCCAGCCCTGGGTCATAATGTAGCTCAAGACCCCTCTCTTTATGACCTTCCCATGGCCCAATAGGGCATATGGACAGTGGCTGTTTTCATGAGACAAATACTTTAAGCAGGCAAGAGCACCCCTCTGGTAATAAACTTATATTTATCAACTTTGTACATTCCTTTTGGTAATTTTTAGAACCATCAACTGGGGTTATCATATCAATGCTTAAAAATGTGATAAACGACTTACCAACTTAAATGTCAGTGTTTTATACGATGCTGGATCATCTATCATCTTCTGCAAATTAGCAGCAACTGCAAGAAAATAGAACAAAAAATGTATGTATCGCTTTAAAGACACGTTATCTACTGTGTACACATAGTTAAAGCACTTCCAACCTGGAGAATTCAGCAGCCGCGGACCCACCGGGTGTGTGTCAGGGGAGGGAATTTATTGAGTGAATACTGAAATCATTTTCAAGATACAGTAGGGCTCTGTGCAGTCTGCATAGGAGCTCCTCATTTGGTGTATACACTAGGGAAAGCATCTGGAGTATAAGGCTGTGTTCACATCACGTTTATATCATCCGCTTAGCTGAATCATTTAAAGAGAACCTGTCATCTCCCCTGACATGACTGTTTTAATAACTACTTGCATCCCCATCTAATAACAATTCTGGAGCATCTTTTCTTCTGGTGTTGTACCTCTTATTCATTCTATTTCTAGAATTTGTGAATGTATTGCTAGCAGTCTGCAATGAAGGTCCAGATGGGTGTTACCAGTTTGGGGGCGGGGGGGTATCCCTGCACAGTCTGGCACTATCCAATCAGTGCTGCCAGTGTTAGGCCTTAGGGTGCATTCACACGACCGTATGTATGTCCGCAATATGAGGATCCACAAAAAATAAGGATGGGGTCCGGGCTGCATACGTTTTTTTGAGGACCTATTGTAATAATGCCTATACTTGTCTGCAAAAAGGACAAGAATAGGACATGTTCTATCTTTTTTTGCGGAGCAACTGAATGGACATACGGATGCGGACAGCATTTTTTGCGGCCCCATTGAAAGGTTCTGCATCTGCTCTGCAAAAAATGGTTGTATGAATGGGGCCTTATTCACATGTAAGTGTTTTGGTCAGTGATTGCCATCAGTGCTTATGGGCCAAAGCCAGGAATGGAGCCTACACAGATATAAGGTATAAGGAGAAGATCTGCACCTGTTCTGTGCTTAGACCCACATCTGGTTTTGGCTCACAATCACTGTGACGTTGTGAAAAAGGCGTCAGACTCTGCAGAGACACACCCCGAACTGGTAACACCCATCTGGGCCTTTATTGCAACTTGCTAGCAATTTATTCATAACTTCTAGCAGGAATAATAAAGGAACGGCACAAACATAGAGTCGTAATGATAGATGCTCCAGAATTTTTATTACATGGGGAATGCAAGTAGCTCTAAAACAGACATGTCAGGAGAGGTGACAGACGTGTCTTTACAGGGCTGTTCACATCTTGTTTTTAATGTTAATTTAGCATATACATATAACATATATATAAAAAAAACATTTATAAAACAAATAAAAAAGGTATCCAAATATAGACAATTTTATGGTTTATTTGTCCTTTTTAAGGGTCCATTCACACGTCCGTGTGTGTTTTGCGGATCCACGGATCCGCAAAACACGGTCATCGGCGATGTGCGTTCCGCAATTTGCGGACCGCACATCGCCGGCACTCTCATTCGAAAATGCCTTTTCTTGTCCGCAATTGCGGACAAGAATAGGACATGTTCTATTTTTTTCGGGAACGCAATTGCGGACCCGGAAGTGCGAATCCGCAATTGCGGACCCGGCCGGGACATCGTCTGTCCCCATTGAAACTAATGGGTCCGCAATTCCGTTCCGCAAAATGCGGAATGGAATTGCGGACGTGTGAATGGACCCTTAAATGTATATGTTCATAGAATACAGAAGAGAGCAAGCCTGTAAAAATCCCATAGTTTGCAATAGTGTTGAGAGAAGGGTCGTTGATCCAGGGAGTTATTCTAATTGCCAGATTTGGAGTTAGGAAGGATTTTATTTCCCTACGATGAGCAAAAATGAATTCTACCTTGTGGTTTTTTTTTCCATTCCTCTTCATTAACAGGCTGAACTGGATGGACAGATGTCTTTTTTCAGCCTAAAAACTATGGGGGAGATTCATCATAACTGGTTTAAATGAAAACTGGTCAAGTTGTCCATAGCAATTAATCAGATTCCACTTTTTATTTTCCAAAATAGCTCTCAAAAATGAAAATTATGGCATTGGATTGGTTGTTATGGGCAACTAATCTAGCTTTGCTTTACACCAGTTTTGATAAATCTCCCTCTATGTTAGGGTGGGTTCACATCAGCGTTATGGATTCCGTTATGGCTTACATTATAACATGGTTATAAAGGAAAATAACGGAATCCATAAGACGGAAGTCAAAATGGAAACCTTTATGGGCAGCAGAACAGATCCGTCCTGGTTTCCATTATGCAGGTGGCCAGTCCTGCATAACGAAAATGGGACGGATCCGTTATGATGCCCATAGACTTGTAATATGACGGAATGCAAAACGGAAGCCTTTAAAGGCATTCCGTTTTGCTTTCCGTCATAACAGAAGTCTATGGGGATCAGAACGGATCTGTCCCGTTTCCGTTATGCAGAACAGAAAAAAAAAGTCCTGTCGACTCTTATAGGCTTCTGTTATAACTTCCGTCTTACGGATTCCGTTATTTTCCGTTATAACCATGTTATAACAGAAAGCCATAACAGAATCCATAACGCTGATGTGAATCCACCCTTACTTTTTCAAAAACCCATCCACATATTTTGTAAATTGCCAAGGACTTGCACTGCAGAATCTGAGCTACAAATCTGCAGCAAATCCACTGCATGCAAATTCACACTAATGTCTCATCTTCTTTCATTCGCACAGTATAATTTTCACCAGTAATGTCATCAGTGACATTTTTGTCACGTTTTGGCTTCATTTGTGTGTATTGATACAAAAAAATATTTCTGTAATTTTCACCAAAGAAAGCC
Source organism: Bufotes viridis (assembly GCA_033119425.1). Taxonomy (NCBI): domain Eukaryota; kingdom Metazoa; phylum Chordata; class Amphibia; order Anura; family Bufonidae; genus Bufotes; species Bufotes viridis. The sequence continues at coordinate 131,619,614 of CM065595.1, read as the reverse complement.
AAAAAATGCTACATATCCTCATAAGGAGATACACAGATACAGTATATGCAGCTAGATTTGTGACTTAACCCTTTAATTGCTAGGTAATGAGGCTGCTGTACTTGTTCAGATGGCCAGAACATTTTTTATTTGTTCTTGCCTTCCCAGGTTCGTTATCTCTGGCAACCTTATGGAGTTGTGTCCCTCACCGTTTGCTTGGTTCAACATACCCTAAGATGTGTGATGCAAGATGATCAGTTTAAAAAAAAAAAAAAATGAAAAAAACACAATTTTGTGATATTGTGTCACAAGATATCTCTGCTATAAGAGTCTGTTTGGGGGCACCCAGTGGTTACGATGTGAATTGCAGTCAAGAGTTTTATTAGCAGGTCGATATATTGTGTTCAATTTGTTTTATGAAAAATTTGAATCCTTGCGCAAAATCCAAGAAAAAGGTAAAAAACATTTGTAGTCTCTCCTGCTGTGTTGTGCAAAGGAAACTGCTTACATGTAGAAAACAGCAGTAGGCCCTGATATCTGCATGATCTGACGTTGCTCGCTGTATATGAAATGGAGGTCGAATCGGCACTGTTATCAATTTCATGATCAATGCTTTCCTTCTTAGGGTTACAAAACAATGCTTTGCATCCCAAGTCTGTTCCGCCGCTACAGCTCAGAAAGTGCATTGAACAACATCCCCTGCAGAGATGATGTTCTTGTATGCTGATTGCCCTAATTTTGGCAATATGAGTAATTTCTTTTTAGAACAAGCTGTTCCATTTGACTGTTAGTGCTATAATTCTGTGGCTATTACTTTCTACCTCTTCCTCCAAACCAGTATTACTAAATAAACAGATTTTGTGTTTATACAGAAGCCAATCTGCTCTGCAATATCTGGCAAACCTTTCCCAGCGCTACGTGTGTTTAAAATAAAAGTAAATCCTGTGTAAATGATAACAAACTTGTTCTTTAATCCGCTAATTATACATTTCCGAATAACTTCACAGTTTACAGCTGAGATAATGAATCATGCATATTTTGTTTTGCTACAATTACATAATAAGGTAGTATAAGGTCAATGTAAGATTTGTGGTTGATTTCTTTAAGATAATAATAAGGATTTACAAATACACAGGTACACGAATCAAAGCCTACTGTGACTGTCCACCCTTTAACTCTACACCTTGTTTACGTCCAAAATTCTGTGCTGATTAATTTCTTAATATACATACCGTATTTTTTTTTAGACTATAAGACGCACTTTTTTCCCTCCAACGTGGCGGATAAATGGCATTGCTAATGACCGTTTCCATTATGTAAGTGGTCATTAGCATGCAGGAGGCACGGGGAGCAGTGAGAGGACCGCTAAATTGGCTCTACTCACCCTCCCTGGTCTTCTCCTGGGCCCCACTCTGCAATGTGTCCTGACTGCATACATGTAGGCGCGTACTGAGACTTCAGGTCACAGTGCAGCGCAGGCCAGAAGAAGAGCAGGGAGCGGTGAATCCAGCATCTGCATGGTGGCAGCACCAACTGGAGAAAGCAAGTTTCCTTTCTTTTCTAAACTGAGGCCTGATGGGGGTCTGAACTGAGGCTCTTGGGGTCTGATTTGAAACTCATGGGGGTCCAATCTGAGGCTGATGGAAGCTGGGGGGATCTGATGGGGGTTTGATCTGAGGCTAATGGAGGTAGTGGGGTCTGATCTGAGGCTGATGGAGCTTGGGGGTCTGATCTAAGGTATGATGGAGCTTGGGGGTCTGATCTGAAGTCTGATGAAGAATGGGGGTCTGAACTGGGGGTGAGCCAGAATTGTACCATTGACTTCATGCATGTCTTAGAGAAACAGAGCTACAAGCAGTCAACTTTATTCCGTAGGGAGACATTGGGCCTCAGAAAGTGGTCTAGAATTATGAAATGTCTAATTGTGAAAAAAGGAAATTATATGGGTTTCCCATAAAGTATACTTATCACCTATCGACAGAACAAGTATTAGCTGTATGGCCACTCGGATACCCACTAATGACTAAAATGAGAGCCCCAGTTCCATGACCAAGGTGAACAGGAAATTGAGTGGAGTTGCATTTGACAATGTGTTGCCACGCTGTTCAAGGTCCAAGAGACTGAGAAAGACAGCCAAGAACAGGGCATTAGCCACTAACAAAAACATTAAATAAAAATCTCATTAAAGTGTTTTTGAGGGTTTAAATATTGATGACCTATCCTTAGGTTAGGGCATTAATTGAATCCAACTCTCGGAACCAGTTGGTTTAATTAGTTATTTGACGGGACCTCTTCTTCAGCCTGTGATGTCAAGTTCATCAGTCAAATAGCCTTTCTGGAGCCCAATCCCATTCAAGAGAATGGGATTAAGTGATAATACCAGAAACAGCCACTCCTCGATGCACGGTGCTGTGCCAGGTATACGATGAAGAGGTTCAATCACAAACAACACAGGCCAATGCACAAGATACAAATATTCTTAATTTTCACCAATTCATAGCATATGACACATTCTTAAAAATGACAGAATCCCATAAAAGTCTTTGAAAAGTACATAAATCAAGTCCATAGAGTGCATAAGACAATTTATTGATTCACGTAATCCACAGTATGGAGAACATTCCCTCTTAAAGTAGAAAGTCAGCGTGCTAGGATAGCAACATTTTGGGGTTCTCAATGCTTGAGAAAGGGAGCGTGTACCCTAAAACATCACTGCCAAGCATCCTGGAACACTGACTTTCCACCTTGAGATTGAAGGGTCTCCATACTATGGACTACATGAATAAAGCCTTTTAAACAGTGCTTCAAGCATAACTTGGATAATAGCTAAAAGAGCATGCAGATGAGAGGCCTTGTTCAGGATCTGGGGGATACTATTTCTCCTTGTGGAGAGTGCCTAGTATATGTGTAGCATATGTGCAGGGTATTGTAGCCAGGGCAACACTCCTTTGAGCTTTTGGGGAAAGATATACAAATTAGCTTTCCTTCCAAAAGGAAAAGACAGCGAGGCACCTGATACCAGCAGCTGTCGGACATGCTAATGTGCATATCTTTTCCCTAGACACCAAGAAGAACACCAACTGGTTTACAATAGTATTCGAACCAAGCTTCTCAGGCAGCCAAGCAATTTGTTTTTTAACTAGAAAGACTTTTACTGGTATGGGACATTGAGTTTTCTTCTCTATTTTGGAAAAGAGACTGGCTTATGGTCTGCATTATAGTGGAGACACAAGATTGATAATAGATAAAACAGTTTAGGGTTACCACAAGGAAAAAATCATATAATGAAAAAGCACTAATTGAACAGTTTGAAGCTACCACCAAAACATAGTGGACAAAAAAAATCTGAGAAAACTGATCTATGAAGCATGAGGAGGCATTTATAAATGTGCTTCATATATCAATTCTCCCTTATTTGTCCGTGATGGACCATGTGATGTGACATCATCACAGGTCCTTTAGACTACAGCTAAAGCTTAAAGTGAGAAGAGAGATCGCTAGTTACGCGATCAAGTGGCTAAGGTGAGTTAACTTTTATTATTTTTAACCCCTTAATCCACATTCTACAAAGCATTCTTTATTAAGAATGCTATTATTTCCCCTTATAACCATGTTATAAGGGAAAATAATAAAATCTCCAGAATACTCAACCCGAAACCAGACTTCAGTGATGAAGTCCGGCTTCGGGTCTGGGTACCAAACATGGCGATTACAAAACGTTTGCAAAAATCGCGCATATTCCCGCAACGCACCCGCATTCAATCCGGGCGTCAAACATGACACCCGTGTGAAAGAGGCCTTACACTCTCTAAATTCAGGACATTAATATTAAATCTGGCCCTGTGTACTTGATTGTAACCCGCAGAAGTCAAGCTGCAATTTATCCACATTTTATGTTTGCTATTAGAATTCTTAACGTGGGTTAAACGTTGACAGGACAATTACAGACAAGATCATTTCATGCCCTTTTGGACTATTTTGTTTTATGACAAACAGATTCAGACAAGCAGTAAATGTAACCACACAAAACGGTTCCCATCAAGGATCTTTCAAAACAGCAATGACTGTTCAATGTCTGAATTTTTCACCTAATAAAGTAATCAACCACAAACAACAATTTTGTTTCCTTGAGGTCCAAAAGTGAAAAAGAAACTTGACCTCCATCCATATATTTATAGACAGAGCTGTATACAACATTTTTATGGCATGATAATCATTTTTATAAATACTATCTTCACTATCATTGGGTGGTATGGTGGCTCAGAGGTCAGCACTGGGTTTGAATCCAACCATGAGCAACACCTGTATGGAGTTTATATGTTCTCCTTGTATTTGATTGGGTTCCCCTGGGTATATGCCCATACAATATTACAGTATATTGCCTTAGCAAAAAAGTGGTATGATTGACTTTTAGAACAAAGACGAATGGTATAATAACACACTATGGCATAGAGAGCACTCATAGAAAGCAGCAGGATACCATAGGAATATCTTTTAATGTGTTTTAAGCATAAAAGTATATCAGAATGGAGTGCAGACCATGCACACCACCTTGTTTTTCCATAAGCACACAGATCCACATCTTCTTGTGCATATTTGCAGATGAGAATGCATAAGGAAGCTATCCATTTTTCAAGGGTTTGTGGACCAAATATCAGATACAGCTGTGTGCATGAGGCCTAAAGCAGACACGCTGATATCTATCCACAACTGAAGCTAGGTTTTCTTTTACCTGGGGGAAAGATTTGGCTCACTGCCTTAGCCATGTAGTTGTAACATTGCAGAAGGATGGCGACATCGACACTAGTTTTGAGGGAATCGAATAGCTAAAGCGGACTTTGATCTGAATTTCAGGGAAAATTCGATTCACCGTAAAGCTGAATTTTCTCGTGCTTCAAAAAAATCATACTCACCCGATCCATTTGAGGATGAAGAGGCTGCAGCAGCCATCTTGACTGAAGATCCCGTGCAAAATCTCATGATGTCATCACGCGCCAAACAAGATTTCGCATGGGATCTTCCATCAAGATGACCGCCATCGCCTCTTCGTGCTCAAATCGATATGGTGAGTATGATTTTTTTTTCTACTGATTAACTACTGAAAGCCCCTATTTTCTATCTCAGATGCTGCGATCAGTGATGAACACGGCATCTGAGGGGTTCAATGAGGTCACACGACTTGGGAAAAGCTGGAGAAGGTCACAGTCCGAGCGCCGATGCCTTCTCAAACAGCTAATCGGTGGGGGTCCCGGGTGTAGAACCCCCACCGATTAGATACTGATGACCTATTCAGAGGATAGGTCATCAATGAAAAATCCGTGGAAAAACATTTAAAACTCACTCTAGGTTTTTATCCGATGCTTATTATGATATCACTCTGCTCCCCTTTTACAATCCACTCCTCTGTCATGTGGCTGGTACACGAGCTGTGGTCTAGCTCTGTACTGTGACTTCAGCTTGAAGCCTCTTGCCTTATTCTCACGCTCTGTACGGTTATTTCTCTCTGAACTGAGCAGGACACACTTGGGGACACACTTAGTTTTTCCACCTAGGTCTGTAGACACGGGGGCTGTCTACAGTACAGATCTCTGATTCTCCGCTCCCTGCACCGCTCCTGGTCCCCGCACCGCTGCTGTAGCTTCAACCCGTGCACCGATTAAAACATCTGGTGTCAGGAGGGGAACAGCCAATGGCAGGCAGGGAAGGGAACGAGCCTCGCTAGCGTCACCAGCGATGCTAGGGAGGCTTGTCCTCATCCCTGCCTGCAATAGACTGTTTTCATCCGGGCACGGGGAGGAGCAGCAGCGATGGTGCGGGGACCAGGAGTGGCACAGGGAGCAGGGACCCGGGTAAGTATATTCAGTGTGGGGGGCCCGACATATGGGGAGGCTTTTTTAGGATTAGATAGCCCCTTTAACTGGAACCTAGCACTCCAAACTCAGCTATATTCCTGTATGGCTAGCTATATACATTTGAATAGTATTTTTATCCTGTTTTCTGTACATTTGGCTATTCTTCAGTTGCTAGATTTAAACAATAAGTCATTTTCTGATGATACATTAATATTAATATACTAGCACACAGGTATTTTCCATGTAATGTTTGTGTGTGTTGTTAAAAGATATTGACAGCATCCCCCATAACAGTGACCTCTACAGCATCCCGCCCCTTTAACAGTGAACTCCCTTAAAACTGCCCCCCCCACAGTACATTGCCACTTTAAAATGGGACCTTCACAGCAGCCCGCCCCTTTAACAATAAGTTTCACAGCACTTCACTCCCTTAACAGTGACCTTCACAGCAGTTTCCCCTTTAATAGTGGCCCCTGCCCCCTTAACAGTGACGTCCACAGTGTCCGCCCCTTTAACAGTGACCTTCACAGCGGCCTGCCCCCTTAACAGTAACATCCACAGTGAACGCCTCTTTGACAGTGACCTCCACAGTACCCGCCCCTTTAACAGTGACCTCCACAGCGCCTTCCCTGCCCCTTTAATGCTAGGGCTACACGACGAAATGTGTCGTGCAACATTTTTATCAACAATCTTTATAATGATAGTCTATCGTGTCGCACAGCGACATGTGACATGCTGCAACTGTGACACAACAGTTGCAAAAAATCCATCCAAGATGGATTTTTCTGTGACTATTGCATTGCAGTCGAGGCATGTCACAGTGCAACACCATAGACTATCATTATAAAAATTGTCGTACAACATCAATGTCGCGCGACACATACAGCAGTGTAGTTGTGCCCTATGTGTTGTGCAGCCCTAGCTTAAAGCTGAACTACAGCAGTGAAGAAAAATGGCTGGGTTGTTGTGGAAACCTGGAGTAAAACTGTAAGTAAGTGGAAACTAAGGGCCTGCGAGCTTCTATTGGCTGATAAGGGACATGTGACCATGTGTACGGCAGTTGGGATATGAAGAGAAAGACTTGCAGGCTTGTGTTGGCTAATGCAGGTCATTTTTTGGGAATATCTCAGGAACGGTACGGCCTAGAGAGCTGAGACCCCCACAAGATTTCTTTCCAGGTAGCAAGGGATGTGTATACCAAGATTCATTGAAATTGATGGTTGCGTTTTGAGTACATACATACACACACACACACACACACATATATACGTCCTTCTTTATATATATATAGAAGATACACAATATTTCTGATGCTGTTTTATTGTGAAGAAAATAACGATTGTGTACAAGACACTGAGGGCTCTGGCAGGGAAATTTGTCATCCAGATGAAAAGCAAAGGTTAAGTCAATTTATCAATATAACAAAAAATGCTTGGTGTGAAATTATTTTTTACAAGTAACTCTGAGAGAAATCTAGCTCTATGTACGTCAGCACTGGATCCTCTGGATTTATTTTTCCACATTTCAGCAAATATAATATTTCAAATATATAAAAGACATCTCAGAGTATATTAGAAAGTTCAGGACAAACGAGAACAATTCAGGCCATTGCTGAACTAATTCATTAACAAAGTGGCAAAGTATTATTAGATATGGACTGTATTATGTTCTTGTTTTTTTTTTACTTTTTGGAAACAGCACCATGTGCAATATCTGGAACACAGCTCGGCCCTATTGAAGTCAACCAAGTCAGCCTACGAGCAAGAAAAAACATTATTCCGAGCTCAGACTAAAGAATCACTCTGGGGTGTTTTTAAATGTAACAAAGAGCAGATAAACGGGGATGCATGTAGAAAGCTGGAACTAGGGATAGACAAAATAGGCAGCGGACTAGGGAGCCATTAGGGACAGCAATTTATATACTGTTAATTATCTGTCTTGAAATTAGACTCGATTTCATACAATATTGTAACCATTTATGTAATCTAACAACATTCCATTTAGGCCTCATGAAAGTGGATGGTTCAGTTCTCTGCACAGTCAGTTGTGAAGGAGACACAGTGCTATGGGTTACTGGCCCTTTATTCTCATGACCTTTATTCTCACAACCAACTCGGAGGTTGGACCCCACCGATAATAACGTTTTTGAGATATGAAATCCTTTATACATGAGAAAAAAAGGATAGTTTTTACTCGAGTCTGAATTACTCGAGTCTGAAATGTGCCCCAGAAGCACTGACCATTCTTTCATTTTGTGCAGATGGGAAAGTGGATGACAATTGCCTCGACTCTACATCTAAAGACACAAAGGAAGTAAAGTGCCATTGAGCAGCTCTCTTTCCCATATACACTCCCTGATTTTACATTTTTACCTGCATCTTGGACACTGGTGTACCTTAAATGGAGGCAGACCATTCAACTGCGACGAAGCTCGGGAGTAGGAGGGCCCGCTGCTGAACTCTCTTTCTTTTCCCAATAAGAAAACACATTTTCATGCAGCTGTCACTAGAGGGACCTCAATGCAAACATATTATTTAATCTTCCATTCCAGTAAATGGCTGTGTTGTAAGGGTATTTTACAAACATAATTGAGAACTGACTGGTTCTGTCCCCTTTAATTATGTCCCCTTTAATATCACCTTCTAAATTCTTTATAATGTAAGGTTAGGAATAGTTAGATAACATACACAAACCCCCCATTGTGCTGAGAAGACCACATTCCTGAGTGATGACATATGTGCTGCACACTGGACATCCTTAGGAGGAGGGACTTTATTGGAACTCCATAGAGGAACACCATCTAGGTAGGATGTTGTAAGGTCACTATCTCTATCGCTTGTATCACCATGGGGTGTCGGCCATGTGCTACAACATGGCAGCAGGAGCCCCCTATAGCGTATTGTACAGGCCATGTGATTGATTATTATTTATTCTATACGTGATTTGTCAGTTTTACCTTAAATTTAATCACACAGTAAATATTTATATCACTTAGCCTGTTAAGCCTATTTATTCTCAAATTGTTGAATTCACAATGGCAACTGTATAAATTCCTATACAGCCAGCTTAGTAATAGGAGAGAAGCAGATTTATCAATGTATTCTTTGCCACTTGTCTGGTGTAAATGCATTGAGAAATATGGTGTTCAGAATGAGTGCCATATATATGAAGCAGCCATTCCACTTTTTCCAACATAAAAGGTGGATAAATTGGGTAAGGTGGAGGGTGACTTTTTTTTTGTTACAATGCTTTAAATAAAATGACTTCTGCTTAATAAAAAAAAAAAAAAAATACATCGGAAATCTGGTGCTCTGTGTTGCATGGGACTAATTATTGCATGCATACTGGGAAACTGAGTAGTTCAGAGGGGCCTATACTTAGTTCTGCTGTGGGGCCCTATGGGATCTGTGCACACACCAGATCCTGGATATATTTATCCATAAATCCTTAATAGCTAAATAGTTTTATAGTTACACATTAGCATATGAATAACCAGGAACTGAATGATAACAAAATGATAACCATAAAAACACAAAAAGAAATATATCCACTGAGAGTGAAAGATAACGCAACCCCTCTACCCACCAAAAGGGCTTTGTCCGTAGGTGGCTCTTCATGTGTAAATGTCTTCTAGTTAAAATGCCACATGCTAAGAATTTTATTTTAACATTCATGTTACCTTATGAGGACATAAAAGCCCCAGCGACAGCAAATATTAACCTTTGTAAATATTCACGGCTTATTTCAACAGAACGTGCCGGCCTCCGCATGATTTGGAACAAGGATTGGCAGAGTCTATAAAAACTGACAGTCTGTTCCTTTAGAAAAAAAAAAAAAACTGAAGCATCTAGGTAAGGTTTATCTCTGGAGTTCAGCCTTGCTGAACCACACGGCTATCACGCTGACATTTCTGACAGCCAATGCTTATTTAATCTATGCTGTGAAACATGATTGATCACTTAAAAAAAAAGTTCTTAAATTTCAGGACATGCTCGGAATGGAATCCAGAAGAAGAGATTATGCAGATGCAACGACTGATTATAGGGAGCGTCACAATCCTTTACCTCCGGTTCTGTTCAAGCACAAAGAATAAGCGTTGGCTGTCAAAGAGAGTCGGAGCGTTCCATGTTCATTCGATTTTTAATGTGCTGCTTTTATTTTATTTTTTACATTTTACAAAACGATGGCATCCAATGATGTTTTCATATTTTAATGAAGCAGATATCATTGGACGTAACACATAACGAGGTCTCTCAAGTTTTCTTTCTGCAACAGAAATCTGCAGAGTAAGAGCTTGTTCTTGGCACTGCGTGGCACATAATTAGCACCTTCCTCTGGCAAACACAAATAGGCAACTGAATGGCTAAAAATATCAACTATTCAGAAAAGTTTTGTAAGCTGTTTTAGGAAAAAAAAGCTATATGAAATGTATCACAATTAATTAGTGAGAGCTGATTTCATCATGGAATAAAAAAAAAAAATCTATTGTTAGCAATCCGATGCAGCAAGTGATTCTCTACCACGTCCAGAATGAGATGTTAGTGCGATGCCAAGCTCAACATAACCCAGTGGGAATAACATCCAACACGAGTCGGCACTGCTGTGCAAGTCTAGTGAATCAAGTTGGAGCGAGAGGGAAACCTAAGCTGGTGCTCAGCATGCAAAGCTACAAATAATCCTCATGTGAACAGATACAAAGGTGCAGCCCTCACTTAAACTTAAAGGGGCTTTCCATTTGCACAATGATCCTTTAAAATAATCATATATTTAGGAAGCTGTAATTTTGTGATGCATTTCTTTTACCTTTGTGGCTCCTATCTTCCGTTCTGGGCTGTGGTCACGTGACCATGTCCATGCAGCTCCTTCTTATTTCAAGTGAAGTCCATGGGCATGTCAGTGATAAGGGAGTGTCTATGTAACTAGCTGTGTGGGAGGAGCTATAAACTAGCTGGGCATTGTTAGAGGTGGAGCTACGGCACAAAAAGGAGACGTGCATCATGGGTTTGGTTGGATACAGCGACAGACAGTACATACACAATGGAAACAAAGCAGTGATTTTTCTACATGATGAAAACGTCTCAGGAGATTCCAAAGTCAAAAAGAAAAAGCATGGGGTAAGCAATGAGTACATCTATTAAAATTCCCTGGTAAAACCCTTTAAAAACTGCAATCCAGTTTAAAATTGGCTGAACAGAGATGCAGTCTAAAAACTAGGTAATGGCCATGCTTGATTGAAACAAATTTTTTTTTTTAGAACATCCAGTTTGGGTAAAATTGTGTAGTAAAAAATATATTGTATGCAATAAAAAATGTTGTACAGTCACTAAGTTATTCAACAAAATGTATCCCTATATCACCGCCTGCTCATTGCTCTTTTCTTAATTTTTCTGTCCACCTCAGTAACATCACTGAGGTGGTCGCACATGCTCATTTCCATCCTTCAGCTGCCTCCAGTCCTATCTACTGTTAGAGGCTGTGCCAGATGCAGGGAGAGAGCTGCAACAGAAAGGAAACACCCTCTGAGAAAGGGTACACCACATGAGCTGTGACAGGTTTGAGAGATGGATCAGTAAAGACACACTCCTTAACTTCCAGCTTGAATTTTTTTTTAAGCTTTTTAGCACAGCAGTTAGAGCAATGAATGGGGGTGGTTCTGGATCCATGAGAGGTACGGGCTGGTTCTGGCTTTTTTAGAAAAAGACTGTCGTGTGCTGTATGATGTCAGATTTTTTTTTTTTTTACATGACTCCCAATATAACCATTTTAAGCTCCTCATTTTATATATTTTTTTATTTCATTCCACTAGATATATATGTCTTTAGCATTTCTCAACTTATACCTCCAACTGAACGTTACAATGTATGCCACTGAATAGGCATTTAGTGGCATATGTTACCTTTTGATGTCTATGATAAAAAAAAGTAAAGTACAGCAGACCATGACTTCCTATATATTAAAAAAAAAGTACCAACATATTGCAGTCTGGTGTATATTAAAGAACAATCTTTTTGGCATATATTGGCAGCATAAGGCCCTACAGATTAGTTAGGCGTATAAGCTGTGAGCTTTTCTGGTGACTATGTAGAACAGCAGATCAGAGAAGAACTGTGCAGGCGGGTAGATGGGCAGGGCAGCAGTCTTGTGCTTACCGCTGCGGCTGCCATTGCCACCACCTGTCTCATACTGCCACCAGTTCCAATGAGACCCAAGTCCCAACTCCAAACAGCCCCTATCATCGCCAGCTTGCCCCTGACCTGTTGTGTGTCCCTGCCAGTCTGCCACCAAGGACAAAGTAAGTTGTACACTCAGAGCAGTAGGTGACAGACTCTACATTTAAACAAGTTCAATAGCCCCCGGGTGGCTATTGGTGGTAAAAGCGCAGCAGCAAGCAGAGTTCCTGCAGGGTTGGAGGGGGCACTGTTCCATAAGGGTTATTATTATATAGAGGACTCAGGACAGTGCACCGCCCCCTGTAACTTAACCCCTCAGGTCCCATGATCAATTAATTGCAATTTTTTTTATAGATTAATAGTAAAGAAAAAGACTGAAAAAAATATAAAATAAAAAAGACTGAGAAATTAAACATTTAAATCACCCCTATTTTACATATAAAAATATATAAACAATAAAAAAAATCATATTAGGTATTGCCGCACCCGAAAATGTCTGCACTTTTAAAATATAAAAAAAAGAACATACGGAAAGAAAAATGAAAAACATGCAAGGGCAGGTGGTGAGATGGGTAGCGGGTGGAATTTGGGGGCCCAATTCAGATTCTTGCTATCGGGCCCAATGATTTCTATGTACGCCCCTGGATTATGCTTTATAAAATGGTCCAAAAATGTTTTGCTTTTTGGTGGCAAATGCCTGCTGGTATGTATACACATCCAGCCTCCTTCTTCATGGCACTATTTTTTTTTTTTTATTTGTCCGCATCAAATTCCCCAAAAATTTGGATTTGGATCAGAATTGTGGAAAATTCAAGTTATATTTGCTTCTTTTAGAATGGGTTTGCTCATCTCTACTTGTGATAGACCCTCATAATGCCTTGTTAATTGTGGCTATCAAAGTGGTAGCAGATATTCAACAAAAATCTACAGAAAACAGTTTACGTAAATTCTACTGAGCAATAGGTGGGCAGCACTTTAAAGGGAATTCCTATCCCAGACATGGATGGCATATCACTAGAATCAGTGTCAGATACGTGTGGGTCCAACCTCTAGGACCTGTTTCTATCTGCAGAATGGAGACCACAAAGTGAAGGAGTGCACACTATTCTGAAAATACTCAAGCGAGCATGCTCTGCTGTTTTCTGAAATCCCATAGCAGTGTATGGTAAATGCATTGCGCAAGCATGGCAACCTCTCCCTTCAGCACTATGGGACTTCCGGAAATAGATAAGCCGGTGCTTGGCTATTTTCAAAACTCCCATAGCGGTGAAGGAGGATGGGCGTGCATGTGTGGCTGCTCTGCACTCCCTTTAGGGACCCTGTTCTAGATATCCTAGGAATATGGCTTCAATGCCTGAAATGGGCCAACCCCTTTAAGCATAGGCATCTTCCCCCATGGTCTAGGATTTGATAAGGGGTTATCCAACCCCTATAATGCCCCCTCAAAATGCCTGGGCCACATCGCTTCTGATGCCCGCACGGCTCCCGCTGCATCTCCCGTGATGGTAGGGAGGCTTGTCCTTATCACGGCCTGCTATTGGCTGCCCCCTATCCCCGATCCGCGCGACGGGGAGATGCAGCGGCGGCTGTGTGGGTATCAGAGGTGACGTGGGTGCTAGGAAGTGGGGTAAGTATAACCAGTATGAGGGACACAGACATTTTGGGGGACATTATAGGGGTGGGAAAACCCCTTTAAAGATACACATCCATTAGAAATTGGTATTTTTAAATTCAATATTCAAAGAAAACAATTTTTTAGACAATAAACTATTTAATCATAAAATATACACAGTTTATAACATGGGATCCCAACAGATAAAAGTCCTGGTGTATTCTAACACTAACAGATATTTTAGAGTATCAATTGCAATTTGCAGGTTTTTTCTTTTTCCACTGTATTTTGGTCATATGAATGGTTACCTCCCAGACGGAGTAGTGAATTGACATTAACACTAAAAAATTATATATAGAAAGCTATCCAAGAAGTTCACTCATTGTATTAGGGAAAAAAATCACATCTAATCTGTGATGAATGTTAGGATAGACTGGGAAATTACATTAATCCTGATTGAGATACAGGAAAAGGACAGGCAAAAGAGCTTAGCAACTCATGAACTACAATGAAATACAATCTTGTGTTGTGTCAGTAGATATACTCAGCCCAACTCATGTGTCATGTCAAAATAATGAATAATTGTATGCCATTGTGAACAATTTTTGCAATTTTAAAGCCATTTATCTTAAATATACCCACTATTAGATAATATTAGATGACAGCCTGTTCGCAGCTAACTATTCTCCACGTATGCTGCCTTGAACCTTCAAACATATGACCTTCACAGATATATCATCCATAGATAAGGAGAAAAAAGTAATGCAAGATTCATGATTTTTATTTATTTTATTTAAAAAAAGAACTTCTCCTACACCTCCAAATATTGGAGTTGCAAACCATCGGATATTTTAAAGAAGCACTCTCCACATCAATTTTTTATTCTCTGGTTCATCAGAAAGGCAAACAATATAAATAGTTGTGAAGGTAATTTTCTTACTGGTGACTGTATTTGTCACTTATCCACTCCCTTCTTGGCTGTGACTCTCCAACTGACACAGCGTCTTCTGTGTGGACAGGAAGTCAGTCTCATAAGAATGAATAGAGAAACTGACTTCCTCTCGATCATCTGACATAACAGGGCAACTAATGAATAAGTCACAAATACAGTCACCGTTAAGAAAATTATATTCACTGCAATTTAGATCGCGTACATTTCTAAATAACCAGAGAATAAACAATTTTGTGGGAGTGCTTCTTTAAGCCCAACTTGATCCAAACAAGAGTGCTCCAGAATTAAATAGAAACAGCATTTTAAGCCAATTAGCTTAAAGCTAGCAACTTTTGCAGTCCAGTTTTTGGGACTCTCTTTTCCGACAGAGAAAAACACAGGGGGAGATTTATCAAACTGGTGTAAACTAGAACTGGCTTAGTTGCCCATAGCAACCAATCCGATTCCGCCATTTATTTTCCAAAGAAGCTGTGAAAAATGAAAGGTGGAATCTGGTTGCTATGGGCAACTACGCCAGTTCTACTTTACCAGTTTGATAAATCTCCCCTATGATTTCTAAGGAAGCATCACCCACCAACTGCATTTACAAGGGTCAAACTGTTTCACTTGCCGAACAGAAAATTCTTTCTTTGGAACGCACGCCTATCATCCTTGCTCTGCAACTGCTTATGCTTCATTTCTCGTCTTTCAGTTTTGCAACAAGTTGCACTTTGTGTTATGCTGGCAATATTCAGTATAAACAAACACAATGCAACAGCACTCTGCAAACACAAATAACAAAGTAAATACAATAGTGCCAGACTCACTATGGATTTTTATTTTCTTTGCAGTCTGCATTGGAGGTGTGACTGTCTCCACTGGTTGAGCACTCGTAAGTAACCTGCCAGCCCCATAGACGACTTTTAATTAGTGCAAGTATAAAGCTGTGTTCTGCTCTCCCTGCATTTATTGGAGGTCATTTGGCACCAGTAGAGGTATAAAACAGAGTGGGCCTAGCATGCATGTGGAATCGGCATACCCTGAATTTAATGGAGGCCATTATGGCACCAGTGGAGGTAGTATCAAGTGTTGGTTCCTTTCCTAAAGAGATCGCCTTGTCGTTGGCGGACAGGCACAAATAATTCTGTACAAAATGTATTTGCCAAGAATCTCACATTTATAATGTAGCATTAGCACTAGTACATTTTCTATGGTGAGTATAGCACTATTTTATTTACTTTTTTATTTGTGTTTGCGAAGTGATGTTGCATTGTGTTTGTTTTTGCGCTCTCAGCCATGTCGATGTGCACCTGCGCATTGGGATGTGCTGACTAACCAATATATTTTTCTTTGCAGTCTATAATTAGTATGGCAATTTTGCTCACATACATTTTAGGCCAGACACATTTTGAGACTCTCTTCTCAGTATTTAATAGTATGCAATTCACAAAATACTAAATCAAAGGGCATCACCAGGAGAGGTAACATTGGTTTACCTCCAGAACCCTTTGCCGATCATCACAGTGAATCGATCGGGGTGATCTTCCCCTAAATCGTTTACAAAGGCACAGCGGCAGTACCAGGCACAGCCATTCATACTACAAAGTACCACAGCCCTGTCAATGTGCTTACTGGTGAGAGTCCCAGAGGTGGGACCTCCACCAATCTGACATGGATGGCTTATCTAACTGATAATTCCAGAGGGCCCTTGAAATGTGTTGTGCACCAAATACTTAACCATTAGAGATGGTATAAATGATATATTTGATTCAGATGGGATATATTGTGACTAAGAATATAGAGAACCTAGTGAGGGACCTACATCAGCGTCAAACTTGATCGTTTTAAAAAAAAAAGTTGATCTGTTTTCACTTCTTTGCTCTTTACAAAGCAGTAAAAACTTATTTTAATAACACATTTTCTATTCTACTTAATACTGTGCAAGGAAACTTTATATTGCTTTACAACTACTGTCCCATAATCTTAAGCAACATTCATTCTGCGCTGCGGGGTTCAGTGATCACAATACAGTTAGCGGCCACCGGGTGTATCTTTTTTTTAATGCGCAATCCAATGAAACACAAATATAACACGCTACAACAAACGTTTAATACAACTGTCACCAGGAGGCCACTTAGCAAAGCGTTGAGCTCCATTCAGTGCTGTGAACTTTCACTGTTGCAATTATAATGCAATAAATCACAGAGCTCTAATACTTTAACATAAAAAGTAAATCTGTTATATTTCTTCAACGCGCTTGATAACACTAATGGATTTTATAATTGCTAAGGCTGCTAAGGGAACACTAGCTAGAGTTGTAATGCTAAATAAATTATCAATTCATCATCTGTAAAAAAAAAAAAAAGCACTAAAAATATATGTATTACTATTTTTTTTGTTACTAAATGATAGGTTTTTATTTTACCCAAAGATCACTTTATGCAATATCCAGATATGGAAAAGTGTATAACTTCAGGAGAAATATCATGAGTAGAGATTTTACAAAAAAAATTTGCTTTGTGCCGAATTACTTCGTCATGAAGCGCATTTTTTGTAAGTAGTAGGTGCAATGACAGGGAGCTGCGATAGAACCGCTCTCCCGTCATTGAACCCCTCAGATGCCGCGTTCATATGTGATCATAGCATCTGAGAGTAAAAACAGTGTAAAATTAACAGAAAAAAAAATTAAATCATACTTACCGCCTCCATTTGCTCGCCACGGGAGAGCCACTGCCATCTTGCTTGATGATCTGGCGAGAAACAAGATGGCAGCATCATGCCAGCCAGCGTGGTGACATCATATGTCACCACACACTGGATTTCCACTGAGATCTTCAATCAAGTTGGCGGCGGCCGGCCCGTTGTGAGCAAATGAAGGAGGTAAGTATGATTTTTTTTAGTTTTTTTACACTATTTCAGGTTAAATCGATTCGCTATGAAAAAAAATCGGCTTTGCCACGAATCAAATTTATTCTAAAATTCGTTTTGAATTCCACTTCGTTGGGATCGAATCGCTCTACTCTAATCATGACAAAATGTACTGCTCACCTCCAGTCCTCTCATTCTAATGTTAGAGACAGAAGAGCAGACATGGGATCAGTTTACAACTTTTGAGGTTTAAAGGGGTTGTCTCATCACAGGCAACCTCTTTGATTTAAGAGCTGCTGCTATCAGCTAATTGTTTTGGGTCCAGTTCCTGGCACCTGTAGCAAACAAGCCGCAGAACGCCAAACATTGCGTACTATTACAGAGCAAACAATCCTGAGAATGGCCATGTAATACATGCTCGAGACCCCAAGAACAGGAGCTGGACTTAGGGTTCATGCATATTGCCATATTATATGGCGCCATAAGAGGGTCGTCAAAGAAGTGCATGGGTTTTTTGTGCATGCATAAGCCTCAGATTTCATATGGACAAAAGTTTTCTTCTTCAGTATAAATACAACAGAAAAAAAGGTTGTGGTATGTAGATTACGTATTTACAGAGGTATTCTCCACCAGAAGCATTGCATCTAAGGTAGAATATCTCAGCTTGTACTGTACAATACCGGATGGAGCCTGTAAACCAGCACACAGAAGCCATGCAGACTCTGTGCATCGACCCTGAGGGAGAGTTCACATTACATTTTCAGTTCTTCCGATCCTGTAAAAATAGCGGATCCTGTGCATCAGTTGTGCACATTTGGTATCTGTTTGAGCCATTTCCGTCTGAGATCCATTTTTTGAAAAAACGGAAATGGCTGAAACAGATGCCAGATGTGCAAAACTGATGCACAGGATCCACTTTTTTTCTTCATTTTTTGACAGATCAGAGGAACAGAAAAATAACGGTGATGTGAACTCACTCTAACACGATTGGTGGTGAGACATCATTACACCATGAATTTGATACGAGGCACCTTAGTCCTTCAAGCTTGCAGATGATGTCCTCAGGTGACCTGGTACCATGGGCTTGTAGCTGTAATGATTCCTCAGTTCAACCTTCTAACTATGGTTGTGGCCCTCATAGAACAGCGGAACACACATCATCTATATGCATTGCATGTATTTACAAATTTTCTGCTTTATTCTTCTTAAGTGAATCAGAAAAAGAGTAATGTACGGAGGACCTGTCACCTCTCTGACTTATCTGTTTTAGAAAAGTCTTGCAATCCCAAAGAAAAATTATGAAGCATTTCTTCATATAACTCTATGTTGTGACGATCTTATATTATTCCTACTAGATATTTGTGAATGAATTGCTGGCTGTCTGCAGTAAAGATCCAGGAACCTGTTAGAGGGGTGTAAGCCTGCACAGTCTGCCACTGGCAGCACTGATTGGGTAGTGTCAGGCTGTGCAGGGACACAGCTCAACTGGTAACACACATCTGGACCTTTATTTTAGACTGCTGGCAATGTATTCATAAACTTCTATAAGGAATAATAAAGGAGTAGCACAACATAGAGTTATTGTATGTGACAAGATGTGTCAGAGTTGTTATTACGTAAAGAATTCAAGTAGTTACTAAAAAAAGACATGTCAGGAGTAGTCAATTTGATATTGGTGGGGATCTGACTCTTAACACCCCTGCAGATCAGTAATGGCGCTTGTGCAAGCTTGTGCATTACCTGGGCGCCATTTGCTGTGGCACAGAGTGTAATTATAACTGCTCGTTGCATTCAACTACTATCACTGGTTGCTACGTTAAGGAAAAAAAAATAAATACAGGCTTCACTCTTCATTACAGTCATTTTCAAGCCACCTGACAATCACCATACACCTTTCTCCAGGTTTCAGATATTTCTCATGTGCTTGTGTCCCTCCCAGTAATATAAGCTGGATCTGTGTGTCCAGGATGATGCTGTCTCCTCCTGCAATTGCCTTGTGGTCTCCTCCCTGATTTAAAGCATTTATGAGCTGTCCTCCATGTTCCCCCATTCTCAAAAAACTCTTATATTCTGTGTACAACCTTCTCCTATCTCTAAGGGCTTATGCAAACGAATGTATTTTCTTTCTGTGTCCATTCTGATTTTTTGGCGGACCGTATATGGAACCGGTCATTTCAACGAGGTCGCAAAAAAAAAAAAATATGAAGTTACTCTGTGTGCATTCCCGTTCTATATGTTCGATCTGCAAAAAAATAGAACAAGTCCTATTATTGTCCGCATTACGGACAAGGATAGTACTGTTCTATTAGGGGCCAGCTATTCAGTTCCGCAAAATACGGAATGAACACAGGCGTCATATTTTTTGCAGATCCGTTTTTTACGGACCGCAAAATACATATGGTCGTCTGCATGAGCCCGAACAGAAGGGAGTTGGAGAGCACAGAGTGCCATCAGAAACAGGATCAGTGCTCTGATGGATTTCTGTCAGATTCTGCAGCATCAGCAGCTAGGTGAAGGAATTACACACACTCTACAGATGCAAAATGGTAGGACATCTTAGTGAAGACTATTTACAGAGTTGCATCATCTTACATTCGGGAAGCAAATAAACAATAAAAAATTCTGTATAAAGGTTTCCATATGTGTTATGCAATTCACTGAGGGCACAAAGTAGTCGTCCACTTCAGACAATACAGTTTTGTTAAAAATGTCCCCCTAATAAAAGCTGATTACATGCGTCTCATTCTGTTGAAATCTGGGGGGAAATCTTGCATTGATCTTTAATAGACTGTGTAATGTACTAATCTACGGATGAGTTTCGTACACTGTGCTAACCATTTAAAATCAGCAACAGTCCAACACCTGACAAGTGGATCTGGGAATATTTGGATGCAATGAAAAGCCTGGGGCACGTAATAATTTACTGTGGTCCAAGCAAAGGTGGATTTTCTGTTTCTCTTCAATTTATCTCACGCTTACTTTCATATCCACCTATGCACCAATGTCATGTTATTGTTCACCTCCTTTTTATCTGGCCATTTACTCATCGATTGCTCCCAACACTGTAATATTGTCAGCACAATCCAATTTTCTATTGGGCTCCCCAGGCTATACTGCAGATTCTATAGATCATTTTCTCCATAGGCTGACAATGCTTCTTATTACAATGTATTGTTCATGGCTTCCCTCTGTGACACATATAAGAGGGTGGATTAATATCTGCTAGGGGAATCTATACGGACTAGGTAACAAAAAAGAAATAGCTTGATACAAACATAAAAACTGATTTTATAGAAACATACAATATTCTTATATACAGATGTTGCAGGAATAAATGCGTGAGATTTCTCACGATAATGTGCTAAGACAAGAACAAACTCAGCTCTGCCACAAACTCAGGGAGCTGTTAATGATCAAGTGGGGCAGGACGGACCCTCTGGGCTTTTTTTAGTGTTATTACTATATTAGACATTTATAGCATACCGACAGGCAGAATATTTACACTATGTCTGATAGCATGCTCGGCCATTAGCAGAACTCCCATAGAAGTGAATGAAGTTAGTGCAGGCACGGTCACATTTGCATTAGCAGGTGAGATGGAGTTAGGGGCCCACATCTATAAAACATTTGTGACATACCCTCAGGATGTCTAACATGAGAAAACCCCTTTAAAGACAGTTAATTTACCCAATGCAGGTAAAGGGCCCTATGAACTTCACAAGACCTATTATAGCATATGTACAGGGGTCCATACTTAGGACCCTCTATTATGAGAGGCTCTTGCCCTAGCTAAATTGAGCCATCAGTTGGTCACATGCAATACCACATTTCTTCTGCAGTGGCTGCTGTATGGGAAATGTATGGAGAGATGCAGATTTCACCTGCTAATGGGGGATTAGAGACAATTTCATATCTTCATTGGGCATCCAATGTAATGTCATTGAGCCCAGATGACTCTCAGACTGCTCCTGTGGTTGATATACACAGTCGAGTCACATTATTCTGACCACCAGCTAATATCCAGAGTGACCGCTGTGAGCGCCATTGACAGCAGCTAGATGGGCTGGGAGTAACTCCTGGTAGATTGTCACAGGTATCTGGATCCATGCTGACTGCAGTGCATCCCACAGCAGCTGTAGGATGTATGGGGGAGGATCCACAGAGCGAACACGATGATTGAGATGGTCCCACAGATTCTCAGTTGGGTTCAAGCCTGGAGAATTAGGGGGCCAGGGTAGGACTTGTAAATCAGCCTATCACACACCTTACATAACCACCGAGGGATATGTGTGCAGACAGCCCATCACACACCTTATATACCCACCGAGGGATATGTGTGCAGACAGCCCATTACACACCTTACATAACTACCGAGGGATATGTGTGCACTGTGCAGACAGCCTATCACACACCTTATATACCCACTGAGGGATATGCACACCCCTTATATACCCACCGAGGCATATGGGTGCAGACAGCCTATCACACACCTTATACACCCACCGAGCCAGCTCACCACACGTGACTTACTTCATGACCTAAGCACTGCCGACATTCAAAGAAGGAAGTGGTCATAATTATGGGACTCGACTGTGTATATGAACAGAATAAAATGCACATACAGATGTGTTAAATATACAACTGCAGCTAATTTTAACTTTACATTTTGAATGGCTTTTGTTAGGTGTCAGTTTAAGGTTTGTAGAACTGGTGTAAAGTTTTAAGTTAACGTTTACTACATCTGTATAGCCCCTGTGATGTTCAGTACTTCATATTCTGTATATTACTAAATACAATGGGTTTTCTAATTTCTCCTATTTTTCAATAAGCTATTTTTATATAAAAAAATTCAATAGCTTTACAATAAGTCTGAATTCTAGAGGAACATATTGTCTATTGTACTCATATCTCTATATCAGTTTATTTCTCCATTAAGTCTCTGTTCTGTGATAAAGTATTTAATGGACTCTCATGTTTTCATTTGCTGCTTGAAATCTCTGTCTAGTCTAACTATCTAAAGAAAAAAGTTATACAAAAAGTATATGGAAAAAAACACTGTCACTAAAAAATACATTACATAATGTCTCCATTTTCCAGTAACACAATAATATGATAATATTCATCTATCTGTTTTAGGGGAGACATGCTTTAAATAGGTTTTCTGGGGATAAAAAGTTGTACCAAATGATAACATTTAAAAAAACTTTTCCTTAAACGGGTTTACTGGTTTGCATCAATTCATTCAAAATAATCATTTATGAAGGTAGATGTCATGTTGTGGTGTATTTCTTTTTCATTTATTGCTCCTATCTTCCATTCTGGGCTGTGGTCACATGACCATGTCC
Source organism: Bufotes viridis (assembly GCA_033119425.1). Classification (NCBI taxonomy): domain Eukaryota; kingdom Metazoa; phylum Chordata; class Amphibia; order Anura; family Bufonidae; genus Bufotes; species Bufotes viridis. Next base: position 131,596,857 of record CM065595.1, on the reverse strand, counting down.
ATGCAGCTCTTTCTTATTTCCTGTGATGTTATGTCCATGGGCCGGGCAGTGACAGGGGAGTGTCTATACAACTACCTGGGTGGGAGGAGCTATAAACTAGCCAAGCATTGTTAGGGGCGGTGCTGGAGGTGTGGCAGAGAAAGGAGAAGTGCATTATGGGATTGGTTGGATGCAGAAACAGGAAGTGGTATATAGAGGATGGAAACAAACCAGAGTGATGGGTTTACATGGTTAAAACAGATAAGTAGCATCAAAATAAAAAAAAAAAAGAGGGGGGGGGAATATACATAAAGTAAGAAACTACACTAATTGACAATAAATAAAAATATCCAAGAAGATGAGTTGCTGGAATCAAATTAAACTTTACAGTTATGAATGCAATGATGATAGATGTGAAAAGGATAGTGAAAGGATAGTACCCTGTTGGGCTACTTCTAGCCTAGATACAAGATGAGATACAGTTGGGCATGGAGGCATACAGGTTCCATATGGTATCTTGCAGCATATTTGCCCACAAATGTTGCAGTTGGGCCTGGAGATTTTTCAATCTCATATGGTTGTCTAAGCGTGAGATCAAAGTTTCTTCTGATAGGTGCCTGGAAATGTTGTGAACAGAGACAGGTGTGTGTAGTGAAGGTGCCAGCTGTACCTGGATGGTGGACAACTAAACTGTGGGAGCTACTCGTATTTGTTGAGGTTCAAGAGATCCTCACTACTGGTAATCTGTTGGTCTGTCCAAACCTGTTCTTCGTGTGTGTGTGTGCCCTCACATTACCACTGCTCCCAACACCTCATCACAGCTAAGTCAGAATGGCCTACATGGCGGGCACGTCATTGAAATGACCATCCTGCTTCTCTTAGTCCAAGGATGTGCACCCTTTCAAAGTCTGTCAACTCGGGAAAATGTCTTAAGAGTGCATTGTAGAGGCATGTCTACCAGTTAACAATGTACACTACCCAAAAGTAGCCTCAGAGAGCCTTTTTATAGGGCAAAAGGGGGAACAATTGTACGCCCTCTTGTGGCAATAACCTGTAATCATTAACATATCTGCCTGAGAGAAAACTGCATGCCAAGTTTTGCACGAATCTGAAATTTCTATCTGCGTGTGTTATTCTTTTTGTCAATAACTGTACATTAACATATCTGTTAAAAAACACAATAATATCATAAACTTCTTTAAACTATTCTGGGTTCCTCACTTCTCTCCCCATCTAGAGAGAAGAATCTAAAAAGTGACATTGAATTGGGTGATAAGTCACCATGGCAAGTGCTGATTGGTGGCCACAGTCATATAACATGTCACCCCTATAGATGACACAGGCCAATAAACAGAGGAATGCAGGGAACTGGAATGGTGGGAGGAATGTAAAGAATCTGAATGCTATGCTTAGGAAGATATTTATCGTTTCTCAGATTTTTGGATGGGCTAGCCCATTTTGTTATTTCAATCCCTATGTTGAAAGCAGTACAAGTATTATAGAAGAACCCAGAAATGTGTGTCTAACCTGTACATTTTGTCTATCCATTGCGGCTAAGTGGCTTCTCCTGATGGTGAGGTGTGCTGTATGCTCTATGTTTATGAACTATGTTTCCTGTTGTCTCCCACTGCCCCACCATCAAGTCTGCAGCTTCCTGCACAATAAGGATGAGATTACTGCAGCTGCATCCCCATCCTTCCCACTCATTTGTTTAATAATTAAAATATTGCTGTAGCAAAGTTATTTACATGACTATGGGGGTTTGTGAACAGAGAAGTGTCTCGTGGCAGAAACTTTCGCTATTTCTGCCGTGGTTGTTAATTTTGGATGCTGCTGACCCACTTGCGACTTAGCTCCATTAAATGGAACTAAATCGTGAGCGGACATGTGCCGTGGCTCTAAGGGGCAGCTGTCCGCACAAGAAGGGATGCCCACAAACTTACAGCACAGCCTCCCATCGAATACAGTGGGAGGAAGACACCACACGGCTTCCGGCACAATGTCCACGGTAAAATTCTCCTGGCAAATTCCACCGTGATAAACGGGCTCTTAAGACCGTAAAAGGTTTATATGTTCACTTGTACTCATTTATGCTAAATAACTGCAATATTACATATGGTTAAATTTTGAACTTTATGGTTCTACTGTCTCTTGTTCTACACAAGAACCTCTCTTACACTAATGTGTTTATTATGTAAAAGCCTCCTCAATGCGCCATATGAAATACTGAAATCTTGCCCTTTCGATTGCCAGTAATGACACCGGTATGACTCCCACAGGCTCACGTCAATAACGTACGCTGAATTCTAATGAACCCAAGCATCTGCAGGAATAATTCAGCTTGATGTTAAATGTAACAAACACTCCTGGATAGAAGATGCTCCTAATTCTCCAAGCGGCGCCATGAGCGTGCCTTACTCAGAATAAAATTAGGAAATAATAGGACGCTGAGGAAACATATAAAGGGTGGCAAGAGCAACAGAAACTCCATCTCCTACCCACTGTTTACAAACCAGATCTTAAGAAAATATATTTCGCCAGTAAACTGTTCATTCCAGAAGGTGCGGAAAAAACCTGGAGGATGACGTAGAGGCTGGTAGGCTGCTCTGCCTTGACATGATGATAAATGGAGGTGACAATATTGCAGCCTGTTCGAAAGAGTATGTACAACAAGTTAATATCTTATCTCCCCCAGCAGAACTAGGAACATTCATTAAATGGGTGCGAGAGTCTTGGCGATTACACATGTATTCCAAATTCATCTGAGAAAGAATTAATCAATTTACTCAGAGACAACAGAGGTGATTTACTTAAAACCTAATTCCATTAGCTACACAATTTCACCCCCGAGCTGACCTCTCGGTGCACAGATAGCACACAGCTTACAGTGGTTCTTGTATTTTTTTATGGACGCTTCATGAACACAAAAGCTAGCTTAAAGGGGTTGTCTGGGTTCAGAGCTGAACCCGAACATATCGCTGTTTTCACCCAGGATATGAATATTGTAGCATTTCATGCTCCGATGCTCTCCTTTGCCCTGCGCTAAATCGTGCAGGGCAAAGGCTTTTTTTGGAGATCTGGTGACGTACTGGGCTCTCCATGGGGAAAGCTAGATGCATGCTTCCGCCTAGCAGTGAGCCCAGTGATGTCACCGGCACTAATGACCGGAATTTAGCGCTGCCCTAGCCTGTAGAGCAGCCCATTAGTGCCGTTGAGCGTCACCGGGAACACTAGAGGGTAGGTCATCAGTATTAAAAAATTGGAAAAACCCTATAAAGTGCATTCAAACTAGATGATATTCGGTTGAACTAGTTTTGATCAGAACACTTGTTCTTGACCATTGCCCTCTGTAAACGGCAATGATCAGAAATCAAATAAGCCGATTTCATCTTTTATGCAGACCTAAAAATCACCGTTGTCGGCAGTAGATCCCCTCATGTATACAGGGGATGTGCTACCAACAACATGCAAAACTGTATAGGGACTGAATGATCTCATTCTTCCCTTACAGTTTGCATGTGGGAGTGTAAAAAGCTCTTCAAATGAACTCCCATCAAATTATTACGCATGCGTAAAAAGACCCTTAGAGACAATTTGTTGGTTTGCACGTCTTACAGCTCTGCGCCTTCAGGTTTCATCAGCTTCGCTTTTCCAGGGTGCAAAGTATGGATCCCATATACAAATGTGCAAAAGGTTTAGGCCCTTTTAATCAAAGGCGAACCCTTCAATGATCATTCCGGCTCTGCTTCACCTCCTAATCACACTTGGCACATTTATTATACAATATATAAACTATATTAGGCCCAGGAGTTTACCCTGTAGAACGGAAGCCATTAACCTTTGCACCCTCTTTAAAGGGAATCTGTCACCACGGAGCTCCCTATCCAGCTGTTTGCATAGACACATGCCTGTGGTTCTTCAGATTAAAGGGAACCTGTCACTATAAAACTGCAATGTAAACTACAGGCAGCATGTAATAGAGCAGGATGAGATGAGCAGATCGATATATAAAATTCACTCTATGTAGGTATAGGTGCTCACCTGATACTTTTACATGTATGGTGCTCAAAGATCTAAATGTGACTCACCCAATCACCAAAAGTACAAGAAATAAATACAGATATGTATAGATCGGCACTCTATATCTGGTTACAAATAGACTAAAGATTAAAATGGGAAATAAGCATTTATTGGTATAAGAGCAAAAATAAAGGTACCCTAGGGAATTCAAAAATAATTACAGAGTAAAGTAAAATGTATGATGGAATAGAATGAAATATAAGGCTCAAAATATCAAATTAAAAGGCATTACACTGGAGTGTTAAAAAGTCAAAAAGTCACGCTGTGGTCCTGAGACCACAATGAAAAAAATTAGAATATTCCGTTATAATGGGGAGCATGAAAGTCCTGCTTTTTGATGACTCTGGAATGTTCTTTAGTAATGCATGTTATTTAGTAATGCATAGTAATGCATAGGTGTTAGTACCAGTGGTGAATATATACGTTCCCAACTGGTATATATTGTTTAGTACATACAGTCATAGAGGGAAGGCTGTCAATCACTGATAGGACCGCCTCCAGGACTTCACAGCTCAGAATAAGCAAGAATTTAAACATATAAATTCCAAGATTTACTGAATCTTTTCCCATGAAACGATATATCAATCTGCTCTGCTCCTTCTGCTTATATAACTTGCTACCTTCAGCTAAAACACCATGTTCAATGCGAAAGGTTCCTTTTAAAACACTGATTTTCTTTTCTTGATCGGAGGCTATCCTGAGTTATGATACTTTTTCTTAATATGCACATTAGGCCTCTGGTGCAATCATTCGTTCAGCGTGGTTTTATTTTGTTGCACCCAAGCTCCACTTCTTTCTGCGTTCAGCCCCTCACAGCTTTGAATGACATGGCCGGGAATTGGTGAAGCAGTGAGGGAGGGGCAGGCTATAGAAAGGAACAGAGCATGGGCGCAACAAGAGTAACTGTGACACCCTAATTGCACCAAAAGACTAATTTGCAGATTAAGAATTTTATAACTCTGTAAAAGAGCCTTGGATCAACAAAAGAAAATCAGTGTTTTAAGCAGGTGAACCACAGCTATGTGAACAGTTGGATAGGGAGGTCGCTGGTGACCTTGCATTCAAGCAAGGTAATAATCTTTGACAATACAAGTAATTCTTAGCCCTAATGACTATAGCAGGGTCAGCAACCTTCGGCACTCCAGATGTTGTAAAAACTATAAATCCCAGCATGTACAATTGCTTGGCTGTTCTTGAAACTTCCACCTGAAGCGAAAGAAGGATTTGGGGAGTTGTAGTTTCAGAATAGCTGGAGTGTCGGTGGTTGCTGATCCCCGGACTATGGGGTTGTCCTGCAGCCGTACCATCATTGGCAGTGTAACGGTGCGCCTCTGTGACGGTTTTAACTAAGGAAGGGAAGGCTAAAGAAATCTATAGAAGCATAAGAAGTCAGTAGGATATCTCTGAACAGGTCAGATTAATAAGATGTCCATGCAGAGGAGACATCATAGCTCTTCTCCTAACCCCCCTTATTATAGTACCAGATTTCTACACCTTCCGCTGCCCTTGTCAGAGACAAGAAACATTGAATCCACCAGAAGATAATAATTATCAAATACATCAAAACACATTCTAGTAGTATCATGCATCAAACCTAGCAATTACTAGTGACGGATGGATGGATCTCTTACTACTGTAGCATGCAATTCCTCATTAATGAAATGTCTCTTTATAATAGTCACATGGAGAGACAACACATCATGTATTCCCTGTATCCACACAGGATAAGCTGTACATCAGTGATTCTCCGCCAAGTGTGCGCCATGTGTAACCCAAGGGTAGATAAACCTGAATCTCTTGATCTGAAATTAGATTGCCTTTAAAACCTGCAGACCAAAGCTTTGTTCGTCCAGGAAGAGGCCCGTGTATTCTTTCTCCTCTAACTAGATATAAATTATACCATTAAAGAGGGGTAAAGCTACGCTGCTTCATTCATGCCAATTGAATCCCTAATCCCCATCATGCTGCAGGGGACCACAATGCATTTCATAGCGCTTCTCTGCTTCAAAATGATTTAGTAACAAACAAATTAGTTCTGCTAAGCCAATAAAGGGAGATGCATATGTTCCTGGCCGATAATATGTTTCTGAGCTGATTTACTGTAGGCAAACAAAAGGTGGTGTAAAGGTACAGATGTGCCCATCATTACCTTTCTGTAAATTTTGTTACATCTATATATGTATCAGTGCCTTTTTGCAAATGCATTTTACACCAAAATTGTCTCTTATCTGCTCATTTATTAACAATTTCAACTAGTAATTACAGTAATTTGCATCTATCAAATCCCCTAATCTAACTCTTCTCCATCCCGCCCCCCAACCGCATTCTTCAGAGCCTGATCCATCAGTGTTCATTACATCCCATGCACTCAGAGGCTACAGATATCGGCTGGTGATGGCTCATGCAGCCTTATATCTACTCCCCTATTTTGTTAAGATTTCTGGACCATTGTACAAAACAAGCACTTTTTCCTTTTGTGTCTCCAGTATTTCCTCACAGATTGTAAGCTCTTGTGAGCAGGACCCTCACTCCTCTTCATTTGGTGACTTGTTTGTTGCTATGTGATGCACAATTTGGTTTGTACATGAACCCTCTGATTGTAAAGCATGCAGAATATGTTGGTGCTATATAAATAAAGACTATTATTTGGCAAAAGTGGAGTCTAAAGTTGGGGTGATTCTCTGCTTGGCCAGGATTTAGACTCATTTATAAATTGTGTCTTTTTTAAATGATGCAAATGCGCCATATCAGTCCAGTACTGTAGGTTAGAATGATGCCAAATTTTGTACAATATGGTTCCAGTTCGTCGGTGGTGTAAAAATTTAAGGAACATCTCTAGACATATTTAAAGACAAATGTATCAACATTGGCCAACATTTTGATACATTTGTTGCAAATAACTGTAACATAGCCTCCAGCAGCACTGACTTCAAAGATACCGCACGATAAAACTGCAGCTCGACAGATCGTAGCTGATTTATAATTGTTTTTCTGGTACACGGACTGCCCAAAAGTTGCTCTAAATTCAATACAAGGCCTGCACCCCCCAATAACGTTTCTACATCTTACTCCAGTCCCTTATTCATTATATCTATCCCTATACATGGGATTTTGGGCTCTGTATCTGAAAACAGATCTCTAACTACTACAAAGATATCTTCAGAAATAATCAGTGCAGAATTTTAGACTAAAAATCAATATGAGGGAATGTACTACAGGTAAGAAACGACATTCTAAATAACCTGCCCTGTTGGCGTACAATACGTACAAACAGAATTATTAAGGGTACGGCCACACGGTCAGGTTTTCTGCATGCAGTTTTGGAAGACAAAACCAGGAGTGAATTCAAAAACAAGGAGAAGTTGTATCTGTTCTTTTTACTTTCTCTCCTTTTATAATCCACTCCTGATTTTGGCTTCCAACGCTGCATGCAACAACTCAACTATGTGGCCGTACCCTAAAGCTACATGGACATGACAGTGGAAAATGGATATGATGGACATTTTTTTAAAGGCCATCACACATCAGTTTTAAGACCAGTGGTAGTCTATGGGGTTATTCTCACTGCAGTTTTTTGGATGGCCACTGAATAACGAATGTCAAAAAATACAGTGTTCTATCTTGTCTGTTTTTCACTGACCGACTGCCCCCATACAATGGAAAGGGTCCGTTTTTTACTTCCGTTTCTCAGTAAGGCATCAGTGAAAAAAAATCAGTTAAAAAAGCATTTTTAAAGGACGTGTTTTTCACTGTCGTTTGCATGTAGCCTAAGAGATAATAATTCTGCCGCATCTCTGGGAGTTTCATGCACCAGAAAATATCATCTACATCAGCAAGGAACTGGCATGGCTTTTAGGTGGAATGTGGGCACATATTGGTAAACCTGCCTGCTGCCCACCCTCTCCCACCCTTTTTTTTTTTTTAAAGGCAAGGGTGGTGGAGAAGGGAAAAAGTTGCAAGTTTTCTGGCAAACCGGCACTCGTGACAAAATTTGCAACGTTTTTTACTCAAAAAACCCAGGCATACACTAATTATACATTCCTCGTATGGTCGTAAAATCTGAACATTCACCTCAGAGCTACAGTACTATTATAGTACTATTTTACTATTTAGAGTGTCCTTTGTGAAATTAAAGTGGGGTTTGATATAGATGGGTAATTCTATGCTGATAAGTTAAAACAAGGCTCTTTTTTTAGGAAATTTTAGCATTTCTAGTGTGAATCTGCCATGGATTTTGTAGAAATAAGATGGTTTCTGAAGTCAGCTAAGAGGAATGAAAACATGAGGTCCTTGAAGACAATTTGTGTTTCACAGATCAGATTTCAAGCACTGCTGCATAACACGAGCAGGCTCAAACTTCTCACCATGACCTTCCAATTACAGAACAGCTATCTCCTCTATTGTGACAAATACACCATTTTACTGATTCAGACAATGTGGAGATACCAGACCATTTGTCATTTTCACATCTGAACGGATAACACCCTCTTTATCCTTCTATAATCAAAGGTGTGAAATAAAAAGAGCAGATCTTTATGTTCACTGCTCCCCTTATTATGACGGCAGAGTCCTTAATTAAAGCTATGAAGAAGAGAGTGGAAAAGTGTCTATATTATAATTACTGCAAGAATATATTATATAATCAACACTTGTTAGAGCAGCCTTTTCTACTGTAAGCCGGTACAGAAGCTGTAGCCATAGAAGGCCCTTAAAGGGATATTCCCATCTCAGACAATGGGGGCCTATCACTAGGATATGCCCCCATTGTCTGTTAGGTGCAGGTCCCACTGCTGGGACCCACACCTATATCGAGAACGGAGCGGGGAGAGCTGTGGTTGGAGGACCCCAGATTTCTCGGGGTACGTCCACCACCAAGCTCTGCTCCCATGAAAGTGAATGGGAGCGTTCCGCAGATGTGCGGCCCATGCTCCCTTTCATCTCTATGGGGCCTACGGAAATAGCCGAGCCAGGGCTCGGCTATATTCGCTGGAACCATAGAAAATGGATTGAGGGCGGCTGCGCATGCGCAGTGCGCCCTCCTTCACTTCCGGGGCTCTGTTCTCGATATAGGTGCGGGTCCCAGCGATGGGACCCCCACTTATCAGACAATGGGGGCATATCCTAGCGATATGCCCCCATCGTCTGAGATGGGACAACCCTCATAGAAACCTTGACCCTTCTCTTCATACTTCAACTTACTATCAACTTATTATTAAAGTATTTGTGAAAGTTCCCGAAAAGCTGCTTAGAGAACAGATCATGTGCCTCCTATTTACCTCCTTGATCTGGGATATTTTCTACCTTGATCGCTTGTTCACTTTCCCCTCTTACTTTTGACAAAGTATGAAGCATCACTGATCAGATTATTAACTCAACCAGTATCTAAACCTCTGCTGCCATATCAGTGGACAGTAGATGGTACAATTATGATGGAAATCACTCCCCTGTTCTGTCTGTACACAAGGTTGAGCCTCTTCTACACTGAACCTGGAAGCCCACATGACGGTCATAACCCTTGAATGGAAATCTCACCTTTAAAGTGGATGGGGTTGAGACGTAATAAAATACATGGTCTTGGACAAATAGGATGTTTCTAGGAAAAAAAGGGCCTTTTTGTAGTCCCTGACAACTATGGCTATGTTTACATTGTGCTTTCAGCCTCCATTTAATGCATTCACTGGGAGAAGTATCTGGCGTATATGTAAACCGTATTCTGTGGCATTTGCCTAAGAGTGGCACCCATCACTTATAGGCTATAATAGCATTGATTTAATGATAAGACATAAGGTTTTCAATAGCACTCCATAACCATTAAATAGGGGTAATTATAGCTTATAGGTGATGGATGCCACTGTTAGGCATCTAATGCACTTGCCACCCATGACCTATAATGGCATCCATTAAATGGATACATGAGCTATTGAAAATCTCATAACGAATACATTTAACAAATTTCTGTGACAGACGTCATACCGTACATCAGACATCTATCCAAGGCATCCATCATCATGTTAAAAATATATATATGACACTAGACTCAGCAGGGTGGAATAGCAGAGTCCACAGATGGTGACCAAAGCTAAGCCCAACTTCTGGCAGAGGAGCTACTGCAGAACGATTGATGGGTTGACCATCTGCCTATCAGAGATCCTGAGGATAGTCCGTCAATATAACAGTACCAGAAAGTCTTTTTAATGACACATGAACATTGCTGTTTGACTGGAGCAAACATCTTGTCAAAGGGAACCCAAGCAAATAAAGCTTCCTAATGTGAATGGCTTATGGCATCATGAAATAGTCATTAACACAGAAGGCCGTTAGGTGCTGCATTTCTAGAAAAGTAGACAATTAGTTATCCTGTCGGAGATGATAAGATGTGCCCTGACTGCTGGGGGGCAGGAATGGCTGCTGGGGCCTGGAGTGTCTGCTTGGGGCTGGAGGGGGGAGAAGGTTGGGGTGCCAAATTCCCCTGGGTCTCAGCCAAGGTATTTAGGTACATGGCTAGGGCAGTGGACATAATGCTGAAAGACTGACTAGCTATGTCTCTAACTAGGATAATACTTTGCATCAAGGGTACTCAACCTTTTCTGGTTGGGGTCACATTGTCTGATGAACTAATTCCTAGGATTGAAAATAAAACTTAAGTGAGCATTACTAACTGAAATACTACATATAGTATATACTAGGCTGAGCACTTTCATAACCCTTAAAAGGAGGACACCATACCTGGGACAATGGGTGATGATGCAACACACAGAATGGAAACTGTAATCTACTGTATATTCCAGAGTCAGAGGACATTACACTGAGGAGATATAAGAGGAGAAGACTACAACTCCCAGCATGTCCAGCTGGTTATTATAGGATATCATAGGACATTTTAGAGAAAGAGAACCTGTCCAGGAAAAAGAGGACATATGGTCATCCTAGTATATAGCATTAATGTCTGGTTACACTTCCAGGACTCCTAACCAATGGGAAAATACATGTGAGAAGCCACAAGACATAGACATACATGTCTTTTACCAGATGGTCGGGGGCCACACAGAATGGTATTGAGGGCTGCAGGACATGGATACACCTGAAATATCTGTTTCTAGTAAGATTGTGAGGAGTACTGTAAACTCTTGTGATTACTCTTCACATGGTTGCCCCCGACAGCACAGAATACAAGGGAATGAAAATTGATTGCAAAGGTTTTGGATCAATTTCAGGCCCGGGCTTCTGAGAACTAGTTATCTGATAACCAGCGGCCCATTCACACAACTGTCTGATTCATTCATCATTGTCTCCAATCTATTACTACATCGACTGCAACTGAGCTTTGTCCCAAAATATGATATGTAATCCCGCAAATACAAATCTAGCACTTTATGCCTAGTGTATTGTTGTACAGTACAGAGGTTGGTCAGTGGACATGATGTATATGACATCTTGATATCAAACAGGGCAAAAGTTAATGAAAAGCAATGAACAGTCTTTGTTATCTGCTCTACGTAAAAATAGGTTATATTAATATTGTCTATAAAGGACACCATGCCACCCTGGAGAATGACTATACCTCTGGCATTATGAAGTGAGCAGAATCATTAAAGGTTATGGACACCTTTGGGGCAATTTTTGTGTGATTGCATCTTACTTATTTTGGCTAAAAATCTTTTTTTTCAATTGGTGTTTTTCAAAAATTTCCATCCCTTTCTTAATTACAAGGGTTAAAAATCTGTCTGTTTGCCGACTGTCACATTGTGTTATCTTTAAAGGGGTTTTCCAGGAGCGCAATATATTGATGGCTAATCAATATCTGATTGGTGGTTGCCTGACTTCTAGCACTCCCACCAATCAGCTGTATGAAGGGGCCGTGGTTCTCCGGTGAGCGCTGCAGCATTCTCACAGCTTACCAAGCATAGCACCGTCCATTCTATAGTGGCTGTGCTTGGCATTGCAGCCATTTACTTGAATGGGACTGAGCTGCGCCTAGGTCATGTGACCGATGAACGTGACGTCACTGGCCTAGGATGAGGCCGCTTACCAGATTAATGCAGCTTCTTCAAACAGCTGATCAGCGGGGGTGCCAGGTGTCAAGCCCCCACAGATGAGAAACTAGTCACCTACTCTAAGGATAGTCCATCGATATTCTACTCCGGGAAAACCCCTTTAAATCCCACCATCGGACATCTCATATGTAGCTCTTAGCTGTGATCTCCTGACCTCATAAACCATTATTTAGGCAATATTCTTATCAGTTGGATAAGAACTGATTTATAATGAGTGTTTATGAGGTCAGGAGATCAGAGACAGAATGATGTTTAAACCCTTGTAACTCAGACACGGCTGAAAATTTTTCTTTAATAGAGACCAATTGAGAAAAATGATTTTTAGGCCAAAATGAATAAAATACAATCATAAAAAAAAGGATTGCATAGCCTTTAAAAAAGGTTCTCCAGGATTATCTACTTTGTTTTAGTTGGCCTCATACCCCCCTTCCTGTCTACTAGCCTGATATGACAAGGTTTCCTACAATGTATAGGTAAGATGGAGCCGGTATGTGCTCAGCCACCACTGTGATGTTTAGGAGTGAGGGACCTGTCAATAATAAGAGGCTAATTTTTTTTAATAAATCTCACAAATTTGACCTTTTTGTAGTATAATCTAATATCATACAACCCTTTTAATTGAGGACACACCCTTTAAATGTATATTCCAATCTCAACCAATTATTTATGAGCTTGTAATACCTGTTCTATGTGGCAGCCAAGGACAGCAGGGATTATGGAAGTGATAGAAGCCATAGAAGTGAACAGAAGATTCTTGAACAGCTGAGCCCAGGCTGTGCTATTTCTGTTAGAGCCATAGATTTTGGTGGCCGAGCATGCGCCTTGTCACACATTTTTAACTGGTCCTAGTCACAATTGTACATATTTAAGTAAGTAATGGGGGACCAGGTGGTTGAACACCCACCGATCTAATATTTATCATCTACCTAGTGGAGAGGTGATCATTGCTAGAAGACATCACTACATCAATCAGACAGTGACCCAGCAAGGAACGCTGGGAGATTTTAGCTCTGAAGGTTGCAGAATGCAGTTCTGATCTATAAAACAGCCGGTAACTTGTTAAGTGCAATATAAAAAAAAATCTAATTAATTAAGTAAAGGTTATGTACACTTTTTTTTATTATTGCATTTGACTCATTTCGGGCTAAGAATCATTGTTTTAAATTGGCCTTTATTAAAAATATTCAGCCGTTATGTTTCTCTAGCTGTGAGAATTGTGCTTTCACTTTCACTTTGTGCCGATCATCTAATAAACCTTCTCTCTAAATTACTTAAAGGTCATCATAAACACTTAAGCCACATTCTGATCAGTAAGATAAGAATGGAGCTTTAGTGAGTGGAGCTATAAGGTCAGAGATCAAAGATAAGGAGCCTGTCAGCTTAGCTGCCTGACGGAACAGTGTGAAAATTCAGATCTTGCCACTAGAGAAACTCAAGGCTGCACAAAGACAGTGGTTCAACAATTGAAAAAAATGATTTTTAGCTCAAAATTAGTACAATGTAATAAAAAATTGCCAACAAAAAACAGCCTTTAAACCCAAGTTACTCTTCAAATCCATATTTTAATATTTTTTTGTTTTGATTTGCTTTAAAAAAATTACCTTTAATTTATGAAAATTCATGAAAGTGTATATAGTATGGAATAATAAACATCAGATTAGAAAATGAATATTATGTAAAAGAAACATTTCGCATCTAAGACTCTGGAAGTTTAGACATTGCATTTTTTTATAATGTTGTCTCTATAGCAAGTAGTAAAAACAAACATAAAGTGTAGCCTTGATGCTGACCACAAATGGCCTTGAAAGTAATTGGTTTCTATCTATTCTGAAATTACCACACAGACAGAATCCAATAAGTGCGGGAGATAAAGTACCATAAACAACACGCCATTTATGAATCACATAAAAACCTAATTTACTGAGTGTAAAATAATTTTACTGGTATCTCCCTTACGATCGGATATGGCATATGTCTTACCGCTACTTAACTATAAGACCTATCATGTAGCGGATGACAAAGAATCATGGGAACAACAATCATTAAAAGAGGTTCTCGACCTGAATACATTTTTAGATAAATTTGATAAATAAAGTAAACTGAGACAGAGGCTGGCCAATTTTCTCCTGCGTTGCTATCAAAATCCCATGAGACTGGTCCCATGAGGGATTCACCTCCTGTGGATACGGTTGTCTGGCATTATGTCCCTGCCAACCAGTCTGTCTTTACATTTCCATTAAAGGGATGAAAAACACGCAGTTCTCTGCTACAGACATTGCCCCAACAGGATAATCCCTTTATAGAACGCATCTGCCCTAGTTAATTATGGACGGACATATATATTCTCTATAGGGCAATTTTAGTGTTAAATGAGACATGGAACCCATTGAAATATATAGGTGACTATGTAATATATACTGTATGGCTACACCCTCTTTAGACACTTTTCTCTACAGAAAGGGTATATGGACAGACCCATATAAGGTGTTGTCTAAGTTAAATACTAATAACCTGTCCTTGGGATAGGTCATCAGTAAGTGATCAGTGGGAGTCCGAATCAACAGTTTGAAGTGGCTGCGGTGATCTGCTAAGCACCGCAGCCTCCTCACTGCTTACCAAGCACAGTACTGTGCATTGTATAGTGGCTGTGATTGGTATTGCGGCTTAGCCCCACTTACTTGAATGGGACTGAGCTGCACTTAAGCTATGTGACTGATGAATGTGATGTCCCTGGCCTAGCACTGCGGTTTCTTCAAACAGCTGCTCAGCTGGACACCACAGATCAGATACTGATGACCTATCCAGAGGACAACACCCTTTAACAATAATATTGGTGATGGATCTCTAGAATACATACTTTGTAGGTCACTGCACACATACTGTACTTTCAACTGTCCCCATTTGACCTTAACAAAGCCCCAAACTGCGCCCCAAGGGCAATTTCAAACGTGGGTGTTTTGGGGGCATTCCCAGGCACAAAGCTTAAGGGCTCATCCACAAGACCGTATGTTGCCGTGCAAACAGCGGTCAGCAATGCACAGGCACCAGCCGTGTGAACTCCGTGCTGCGGACCTATTGACTTGAATGGGTCTGCGATCTTTTGCCATATTTTGCAGATTGCGGACCTATTGAAGCCAATAGGTCCGCATACACAGCATGGAGTTCACACATCTGGTACGAACCCACTATGTTTAGTCAGCAACACAGGAATGGAGGTATACAGTCGTGTGAATGAGCCTTAAATCCCTAAATGTCCTGCTTTTGGGGAGTAAAATGTTGTGCTTATTAATTTCTTGATAAGCACTTACAGCAGTCAGAGATTGTTTTTTTTTTTTTTACTGGCATAAAGTCCCAACTCCCTACAGCCATTGATTTTAATGATAACTGCAGCCACCACTAGAGGGAGCTTGGGCAGTTTGTAGATTAAACATACGTACAGATGTAGCAGGGTTGACACACACACATGTAATGTAGAAAAATAAGCTTTATTGAAAACAGTCACATCTACACAAAGTATTACAAAACACAAAATAAAAAATTTGCGGGTGAGCGGTGTAAAAACAAGGTCCGCCCCAAACACATATACAGCCAGCATGTACTGCACATATAGAATACATATACATAGGTGTTAATGTATACACACCATCAAGGTAATATATGTTAAAGTGCTGATAATATTACACAATGTATGATTGTCTATAAAAGTCTGCAGTAAGGTGTTCATAGGCGTGATGTATATCCCTCAAACCACTTGACTTCACATATAGATCCCTAATTATGTTTGGACCCAGACATGTGGCTCCAACATATGAACTCACAATGGTTATTATCACTATGGGCAATCACAGTGGTATCCAAATCAGCCAAACACAAACACATCACATACTGACCCTGGTATCCGCGGAGGGGGGAGAAGACGACTCCCATTCAAGATCCCAGCTTGTGGTCAATAAATGAAAGCATTATCTCTTAAAATCACTCCTAAAAAGATTCCTCTCATACATGTGGTTGCTTCATTAAAGGGACAGTCCCATCCCATACAGTACATTTATTGCATATCCTGCGAATATGACATGAACATGAGATAGGAAACCCCTTTAAGAACATGTTCACATTTTTGCTGCAGTTTTTATTTTTTCACCAAAAATAACTGGGAAATATATGAACAGCCCAGGGTCAAGACAGGTTTTTAGCCCCCTAATGTAAACCATAGAGGTTATATATGGTACATATGGTATATGGTACAAAAAAATCATTACCCACCACACTAATTCCCCACCATGGCCGCTCCAACACTTATAGGGTCCTTGTTGCTTGTCACTTCCTGTTCCGGCCTGACACAGAAATTGACAAGAGATGCCTGCTTAGCCAATCATTGGGCTCAGTCGTGATCGACATGCCAGTGATGTCCGCATATATTAAAAAAAACTTTTACTCCACTCGACAACCCCTTTAATATTTTCATTCACTCTTAGAAAGAAGAGATGTTGCACAATATAACAAATTATACCACAAAGCATCTTTAAAAAGTTGCAGATATTTTCCCTGCACAGTGATTCAGTCATTATCATTGTGAATTAAACATTTACGAGTAAATAAATGAACAGAGAAAAATCTGTCCCCGGTAGATGAATGACTTTACAATATTTTATTAGTGTTTGTACACATGTAAAACCCTCCAGTAAAATCGCTTACGCATTTGAACCGAGTATGGTCTTAATCATAGCATATAAGACACTACCTAGTCGAAATGTGTAAGAGATTTTACTGGAGTGTTTTCCATGTGTGTACAAGCACTAATAAAACACGGAAGAGTTCTAATTCATCATATTTCTCATTTTGCATTTCCTTGCTGCTCTAGCAATCTTCTGGAACTGGCGTGAAAGAGGAAGTTAACTACGTCAACTCAATAAGCATGCATGTTTGTCTGCAAGGGATACAAAGGCCCACATTTACTAATGTGATTGTGCCTACACCTTTCCTCAAAATGTGCCATAATGTGGTGTAATTTTGGTGCATTTTGGTTTATGAAATGTTAAATGTATTTAAAAAAAAAAAAAAATCTGCTGCACCGACAGGTAGCTCACCAAGGGGCATGGTTTGGGGAGAAAAGGGTGTGAACTAAGGATACGCGAATAGATTCTACCGTATGGTTGGGCGATATCAAAAATATTGCCACGATAACGATATTAAGAAATTTATCGCGATAACGATATATATCACGATAAGTGCCCATTTAGAAGAAAAAAAATACTTGGAGACATTATACTGTATGGGGGCAGCGCAAGGAGACGTTATACTGTATGGGGGCAGCCACAAGGAGACGTTATAGTGTATGGGGGCAGCGCAAGGAGACGTTATACTGTATGGGGGCAGCTACAAGGAGACGTTATACTGTATGGGGCAGCTAAAAGAAGACGTTATACTGTATGGGGGCAGCCACAAGGAGACGTTATACTGTATGGGGGCAGCCACAAGGAGACGTTATACTGTATGGGGGCAGCGCAAGGAGACGTTATACTGTATGGGGGCAGCTACAAGGAGACGTTATACTGTATGGGGCAGCTACAAGGAGACGTTATACTGTATGGGGGCAGCCACAAGGAGACGTTATACTGTATGGGGTAGTCGCAAGGAGACTTTATACTGTATGGGGGCAGCGCAAGGAGACGTTATACTGTATGGGGCAGCCGCAAGGAGACATTATACTGTATGGGGGCAGCGCAAGGAGACGTTATACTGTATGGGGGCAGCGCAAGGAGACGTTATACTGTAAGGGCACGGGGCAGCCGCAAGGAGACGTTATACTGTATGATGCACTGTTATGGGGGGCACTGTGGCTGACGCACTGTTAAGGGGGGGCACTGTGGCTGACGCACTGTTATGGGGGGCACTGTGGCTGACGCACTGTTATGGGGAGCACTGTGGCTGACGCACTGTTATGGGGGGCACTGTGGCTGACGCACTGTTATGGGGGGGCACTGTGGCTGACGCACTGTTATGGGGGGCACTGTGGCTGACGCACTGTTATGGGGGGGCACTGTGGCTGACGCACTGTTATGGGGGGGCACTGTGGCTGACACATATATAGCATCTTATGCTATATATGTGTCATCCACAGATCCCCCATAACAATGTCAGCCACAGACCCCCAACACTGTAATGTCTTTAGAAGTAGCCCGACCAATTAACCATTGTTGCGCAGGCTTCCCGGGCAGCTCTCTGTTCCTCCATGCGCCGTCTGCTCCTTCATTCATAAAGTGGGCGGAGCATGGAGGAACAGAGATTAACTACATAAATACTGCATAAGAGCTGCGAGGCCGGTGCAGTGTTACTCTGCAGTAATACACCGGCCCCACAGCTCTTATTCAGTATTTATGTAGTTAATCTCTGTAGAAGTAGCCCGACCTTAATAACTATTGTGGCGCAGGCTCCCCGGGCCGCTCTCTGTTCCTCCATGCTCCGCCCACTTTATGAATGAAGGGGCAGACGGCGCATGGAGGAGCAGAAAGCTGCCCGGGGAGCCTGTGCAACAATAGTTATTAAGGTCCGGCTACTTCTACAGAGATTAACTACATAAATACTGGATAAGAGCTGCGGGGCCGGTGCAGTGTTACTCTGCAGTAATACACCGGCCCCGCAGCTCTGATCCAGTATTTATGTAGTTAATCTCTTTAGAAGTAGCCGGACCTTAATAACTATTGTGGCGCAGGCTCCCCGGGCAGCTCTCTGCTCCTCCATGCTCCGCCCACTTTATGAATGAAGGGGCAGACGGCGCATGGAGGAGCAGAAAGCTGTCCGGGGAACCTGAGCAACAATAGTTATTAAGGTCGGGCTACTTCTCTGCGGGGCCGGTGCTAAATTCCCGGCAGAGCGCGCTACTTACTACCTGCCCGCGCCCGGCACTACATGTCCCGGGCGCCAGGAATTCGGCCCTGACATGGATGTTTTAGGAGCGGTCGGCACACGTGCGACCGCTCCTATGACGTCATTAAATACCGCGGTTATTAGGAAACTGTGATATCGCCATATCGCAGTTTCTTAATACCGCGGTATATCGCAGCCACCGGTATATTGCCCAACCCTATTCTACCGGTTTGGGATTTGTCAATATTTTCCAAAATGCCTAGACCAGGCATCCTCAAACTGCGGCCCTCCAGCTGTTGCAAAACTACAACTCCCAGCTTGCCCGAACAGCCTACAGGTATTAGCGTACAGCAGGGCATTCTGGGAGTTGTAGTTTTACAACATCTGGAGGGCCGCAGTTTGAGGATGCCTGGCCTAGACTCTAACGAACCTGAATTTTTTGTGATTCGTTTCAGTCAATATTCCTCTGGGTTTCTGGGAAAAATATATTAAAATTACCACATCAGATAGGCTTGGTAAAGCTAATTTGAATATCTTTCCTAGAAACCCAGAGGGGCATTTCCTGGCCTACATTACTCTACACACATACTAGGCACTCTCCGTAATGAAAAATAATACCCCAGACCCCAGACAACTAATATATATTGCTGAGAATACAGAGTCGCATACTAGTCCACGTATAACTGTTAACTTCTGTGTATCTGCAGACTATCAGGCTTTCTGTTTACAGTGAGTTCCTTATCTCTTAAAGGGGTTATCCCATGACTAATGTAAAAAATGAAAATCGGAGATCATACAGTACATAACAGCCTCTTTCTAACAAAGCTAGAACCAGCGCTGTACCACACATGGAACCACAGCTCAGGAGGTAGCTGAAGGATGAAACTGAGCATGTGCGGCCTTCTCAGTGAATAGGTCAAATAAATAAGAAAAAAACAAACAGCAGGTGACGCTATACAGATACATTTTATTGAATAAATCAGTTAAGCCAGTGCTATATAAGTGCATAAAATAAATAAATACATTGGAAAAAATTATTGTTAGCCCAAGATAAGTAGAATTCAAGAATAAAAAAAATTGCCACCAAAGGTGCCCATAACCTTTGAAGGGGTTGTCCAAGCTATGTAAGATAAAGCACTATAAATCTGATGCTCAACAATATATACATAAGCTAAGCAAGTTTGAGACAAAAAAAAAATATTTGGACACTAACACAAATTGTTTTTTTTTTACCTGTTTACTAAAACATATTCAAGTTATAGTTATATAATGGACATGGACATAAAGTTCAGACTTTTCGCTTTTATTTGGGGGTATCCACATTAAAATTGGATGAAGGGTTTAGGAGTTTCAACTCCTTTACATGCGGCACCATGTTTTTTAAAGGGACCAAATGTAGTTGGACAATTGGATCAAAGGCTGTTTCGTGGGTAGGTGTTGGAAATTCCTTCATTACCGTATATACTCGAGTATAAGCCGACCCGAGTATAAGCCGACCCCCCTAATTTTACCCAAAAAAACCTGGGAAAAGTAGTGACTCGAGTATAAGCCGAGGTGGAAATGGATGTCACTGTTATGGGGGATCTGTGGATGACGCACTGTTATGGGGGGGATCTGTGAATGACGCACTGTTATGGGGGGATCTGTGGATGACGCACTGTTATGGGGGATCTGTGGATGACACTGTTATGGGATGGGGGGCTGTGGATGGCACTTATGGGATGAGGGGATGTGGATGACACTGTTATGGGAAGGGGGATGTGGATGGCACTTATGGGATGAGGGGATGTGGATGACACTGTTATGGGATGGGGGGCTGTGGATGGCACTTATGGGATGAGGGGATGTGGATGACACTGTTATGGGAAGGGGGATGTGGATGGCACTTATGGGATGAGGGGGATGTGGATGACACTGTTATGGGAAGGGGGATGTGGATGGCACTTATGGGATGAGGGGGATGTGGATGACACTGTTATGGGATGGGGGATGTGGATGGCACTTATGGGATGAGGGGATGTGGATGACACTGTTATGAGAAGGGGGATGTGGATGGCACTTATGGGATGGGGGCTGTGGATGGCATCCACAGATCCCCCATCCTATAACAGATCCCCCATAACAGTGCCATCCACATCCCCTCATCCCATAACAGTGCCATCCACATCCCCCATCCTCCATAACCGCTCATGTATAGTTTTTAAATTTGATTATACTATACACTTATTACAATTCTTGCCCCCACTGTACCTCATTACATGCGGCAGGCGGGCAGTGAATCCTTCAGGCCGGGCGGAGAGCGAGCGCAGTGTGACTGACGTCACGTGCCTGCGCCCGCCTGCTTCATTCATAAAGCAGGCCGGGCAGGCACGTGACATCAGCAAGTCACGCTGCTCTCGTCCGCCCGGCCTGAAGTATTCACTGAACGCCTGCCGCATGTAATGAGGTACAGTGGGGGCAAGAATTGTAATAAGTGTATAGTATAATCAAATTTAAAAACTATACATGAGCGGTGGGGCCGGAGCGCAGTGAGCGCATCGGCCCTGCCGCAAATGCCCGCCCCCAGCTCCTCCCCCCGCTCCTCCTCCCACTCCGCTCTTCACAGTTTTAATTTATGACTCGAGTATAAGCCGAGTTCGGGTTTTTCGGCACAAATTTTGTGCCGAAAAACTCGGCTTATACTCGAGTATATACGGTATTTCATTCTCAACTAAGCACATTAAAGGCCTGGAGTTGATTTGAGGTGTGGTGCTTGCTTTTTGAAGATTTTGCTGAGAAATAAACAGGCGGTCAAAGGAGCTCACCATGCAGGTGAAACAAGCCATCCTTCATCTGCAAAAACAGAAAAAACCCATCCGAGAAATTTCTACACTATTAGGAGTGGCAAAATATACATCTTGGTACATCCTGAGAAGGAAAGAAAGCACTGGTGACCTCAACAATGCAAAAAGACCTGGACGCCCACGGAAGACAACAGTGGTGGATGATCGCAGAATAATTACCATGGTGAAGAGAGACCCCTTCACAACAGCCGACCAAGTGACCAACACTCTCCAGGATATAGGCGCCTAGGGTTGTTTCGATACCAACATTTTGATTCGGTATCGATACCATAACAAAGTATTGCGATACTCTTTCGATACCACGCGAAAAAAAATAAAATGCCAAAGAAAGCCGGGTGCATGCCGCATTTTATGGAACGTCTGGCCCATAATACAACAGTCCTATCCTATTTTTGTGGGGGACAAAGAGGCTAAAAGAAAATGCCGAATTGTGCAGTTTTTCTTTTCTTTTTTTTTCTTTTATGGGCGTTCACCACTTAAAAGAGGATTTTTTTTAATAGTTTGGACTTTTGAGACATAGCGATATGTAATATTTTATTTATTTATTGTTTATATATTTTATATGTAAAATTGGGAAAGGGGGTGATTTATATTTAATATTGTGGTGTACTTTTTTTAACTTTTTTTTTTTTTTTTTTACAGTTTATTTATTAACTATTTCCCTCTTAGGGGCTAGAACCTAGGATATTTTCATCCTATTCACCCTAATAGAGCTCTATCAGGGTGAATAGGACCTCACACTCTCCCTGCTGCCCTGTGCTCTGTGCACACAGCAGCAGGGAACTCACTATGGCAGCCAGGACTTCAGTAGAGTCCTGGTTGTCATGGTAACCGATCGGAACTCCAGCATTACACTGCTGGGGCTCCGAGGGGTTAATTGCCGTGGATCGCAGCGCTCGAAGGCACATATAATTGATGGTATAAAATGAAGGTAATTAAACACAATATTGCTAGTAAGAACAATAATAATATTAAAAATAATAATAATAAAAGCAATGAAGCCACTGTGATGGACTTACTTCACCAGGGAGGTATCCAAGGGGATAAACTCAAGACACCCAATGGATCTACCTCCTCTGCCTGGGTCGCTCGTCAGATCTTAGATGGAGAGACAGCAGGTGCACACTGGAGCTTTCTTGTCAAATCCTTTATTCTTAAGCAGGCTGGTGTACAATAGGCTCAACGTGTTTCGGGGAACAATGGGGGCCCCCTTCATCAGGAGCATGAAAAGAGTGTATACAGTCATGGTTTAAATAGACTAATACAAATAAAGCTAAAGGTACATTTCCGGGTAGTGTATGGCGTACATACGAAGTGTACACCGGCCTGCTTAAGAATAAAGGATTTGACAAGAAAGTCCATCACAGTGGCTTCATTGCTTTTATTATTATTATTTTTATTATAATTATCGTTCTTACCAGCAATATTGTGTTTAATTACCTTCATTTTATACCATCAATTAAATGTGTCTTCCTTGAAGGACTAAATGTCCTCTATATATATTATCCAAAAATATCTCTATATCGACAACTACACAACATTGGCGCCATCTTGTCAGTAAACGGTTCAAAAATGTTTTTTCACATTTTTTCTGGACATGACTGGGCTATGTGTATCAATATCCAAATCTATCATAAGGAGAAGACTGCATGAAAGTAAATACAGAGGGGTCACTGCACGGTGGAAGCCACTCATAAGCCTCAAGAATAAGAAGGCTAGATTGGACTTTGCTAAAAAAACATCATAAAAAATCAGCACACTTCTGGAAGAACATTCTTTGGACAGATTAAACCAAGATCAACCTCTACCAGAATGATGGAAAGAAAAAAGAATGGCGAGGGTATGGTACAGCTCATGACCCAAAGCATACCACATCATCTGTAAACCACGGCGGAGGCAGTGTGATGGCTTGGGTATGCATGGCTGCCGGTGGCACTGGCCCTAGGGTTTATTGATGATGTGACACAGGACAGAAGCAGCCAGATTAATTCTGGGGTTTTCAGAGACATACTGTGCGCTCAAATCCAGCCAAATGCAGCCAAACTGATTGGCCGGGGTTTCATACAGATGGACAATGACCCAAAACATAAAGCCAAAGCAACCCAGGAGTTAATTAAAGCAAAGAATATGTGGAATTTTCTTGAATGGCCGAGTCACCGGATCTGAACCCAATAGAGCATTTCACTTGTTAAAGACTAAACTTCAGACAGAAAGGCCACAAACAAACAGCAACCAAAAACCGCTGCAGTAAAGGCCTGTCAGAGCATTGAAGAGGAGGAAACACAGCGTCTGGTGATGTCCATGAGGTCAAGTCTTCAGGCAGTCATTGCCAACAAAGGGGTTTCAACTAAGTATTAGAAATTACCTTTTATTTACAATTATTTAATTTGTCCAATTACTTTTAAGCCCCCGGAATGAAGGGATTGAGTTTAAAAAAAGGCTGTAGCTCCTCATATTTTTATGCAATCATTTTATTCAACCCACTGAATTGAAGCTGAAACTTCATCTGAACTTCAACTGCATCTGAATTGTTTTGTTTAAAATCCATTGTGGTCCATTGTGGTAATGTACAGAACAAAAATTTGACAAATGTTGTCTCTGTCCATATATATATACTTATTTCCCTAGTTCTGTTCTGGCCGCTTTGTTTACATGTAGTTGCAGAGCTGTGGGGGCATGTAACAACAATCTCCGAGGTTTTCCTCATAAATATTTGTGGGTGCTAAAAAAGACTGCCTTTCCCTCCTCTTGCTCTGCAGAGGGAGTGAATGAAGTTGCTGCCCTGCCTGCAGTCTGACTGCTGGGCTACTCATTTTGTATGTGTAGGACTACAAATCCCAGCTGTACAGTAAAATGACACTCCTGATACACACAGGATCTTCCCCCTACTTCTTGTGCAATGCTCTGCAGACACTTTATCACAGCCAGCAGAAGAGAGCAGAGAGAACACCTCCAGTAT